>CM020518.1:15672500-17050000 GCA_009823395.1 Thamnaconus septentrionalis
CACCAGGCAAAGATGGCCTGCCTCAGGAGGGATCAAGTGAAGCTACACTCAGGTATGGCAGCTGGGACAGCAGTTACTGTCACGCCCGGCCGCAGAACCTGGTGAGACGGAGGAGGAGCCGGGTCCGGAGTCTCCCCACAGTACCTGGAACCTCCACGCTACACAAATCCCCCCACCAAGCAGGAAATCGGAACACCGCAGGGTGAAGTGGCCTGCCGCGAACAGCAAGGAGTGGCTAAAGCGGGACGAGGATGCAGACAAGTGCCTGGAATCCACCTCCAAGGGCAGTGTCGACCAGAAGCTCCAGATCATGTGTACCATCATAATGAACATGGGAGCAGAGCGGTTCGGTGTTGAGGAGAGACGAAGAGTTAGTAATCCAGCGAAGCCCAACCGACGAGAAGCCAAGATCAGTCAGCTGTGACAAGAACTAAAATCGCTGAGATGTCAGTTTAGGATGGACAAGGAAGAAGAAAGGAACGCCCTGGCAGAACTCACAAACATCAACAGGAAGAGATTCATGTCACTGAGGAGAGCGGAACGGAACTGAAGGAAGGGCAAGGAAAGGGCTCGGCAACGCAGTGCTTTCATTGGTAATCCCTTCGGCTTTACCAAGAAACTACTGGGGACAGAAGCGAAGTGGCCACCTCGCTTGTCCGGTAGAGGAGATCGACAATCATGTCCATGCCACCTTCAGGGACACCTCGAGGGACCATGATCTTGGTCCTTGCAGGGGATTGGTGGCGCCACCTGAACCAGCGACCCAATTCAACAGCGCTGAAACTACGCTGAGGGAGGTTGTTACGTGCAACCCGACCACTCCTCCCCTGTTCGCTCCTCCCCAGTCCCAGCGAGCACCAGCGTGCAATTAGGGGGGAGACTATAAAAGAAACGAGAGCAGGGCGGGCTCGCTCTCTCTCTCACTCGCTCTCCCATTCCAGAACGAGGCTCGCCATTTGTCGGGCGACGCGCGCGACCACCGGAGGCGCCCAGGTCGCACCTATCAGTTCGATTAATTTAATCTTTTTTTTCCCCTCTTCTCCCCACCGACAGGTGATCACACATGCGGGTCAGTAGGACCCCTATGTTCCTTTTTTGTGTTAGTTTGGGCAGTGGCTGACCGGTAGTCCTATTTTCGGATTTCGTTTAACTTTGTCGTAGGTTTTAATATTCTTTATATATCGCTTTTTAGGCTTATTAAGCTATTTGGAGAGCGCAAGTCTTTTGTGTAGGCTTGTGGAAGTGCAGTAACTTTTTTTTTCATTCCTCCTGAGCGATGTTACTGCATGGTTTTGTATTTTGTGCACTTAGATATGTAGAACGTGGGTAGCTTTTATCCTCTACACTAAGGTTAATTCCTGTGCGCTACCTCGCTTTGTGAGTTTAGGGTTATTTTTTCCAAATCGAAATCCTAAATTTTATATGCGCACTTTGTGTGATAATAACTTATTTCTTTTCTCGTTGGGACGCTACTGCGTCCTCCGGCCCTTACGGGTTTTCACGACGGCTTTTGTACGTTTGATAGTTGTCTTCTGTCACCTTTTTGCGAATTGTTTGTTGTTTGGACTGGTAACTGTGATAGCATACTTACGTCAAGTTAAAAATACCGGTTTATCGGGGAATTCGTAGCCAACCCCAGCCTCGATAGGTTTCATTCATTTACCAAATTAGAATTAATTCATGTTGCTGATCACTTCGATATAGCCATCTCCAAACATTCAAAAAAACAGGTGATTAAATCTGAGATATTAAAAACCCTGAGTGATAAAGGTATTTTACCTAGCGACACCTCGACTAGTTCAGGTGGAGCGCAGAGCGCAGACAACCTAATCTGATTAAAGGAGTTAGAGTTGGAAATGCGAAAGGGAATTAAGGGAGAAACAAATTGATTTTGAACATCGAAAAATGGTGATGGAAAACGAATTAAAGGCTAAAAAAACGTGAAGGCCAAACTTTTTGTGAATTTGGCAGGGAGAAGGAAGCTCTGTTCGACAGATGGTGTCAATCCACAACAGTCCATAACTTCGAAGAGCTAAGAGACTTAATTCTTTTAGAAGAATTTAAAAATTGCCTCCCTGATAAAATCTGCACCTGCATAAATGAACAAAAAGTTAAAACTATGGCTGAGGCGGCCGTACTTGCCGAGGAGTATGTGCTAACGCACAGGGACAGTGAGCGCAGCATACCCCCGTTTAAACCTTACGTGGCGCAATTTAAAACGTAGACTCAAGGCGAGGATAAAATTAAGGAGAGCGTAAACCTTAAGGGAAGAGTCTGTTTTTATTGTAAAAAGCCGGGTCACACAATAAACCAGTGTTTTGTACTGAACAAGAAAACAAAGTCACCAAAGACAGTGAACTTGGTACAAACTAGAAGGTTACCTGATGTGCGATCCCCTCCTAATTCCACTCCTGAAACAGAAGATGGTCTCGGGGTTTACGCTCCGTTTTTAATGAATGGTTTTGTTTCTCTGTCCGAACAGAGTCCGAGGGTTCCGGTGACAATTTTGCGAGATAGTGGGGCAATCCATCCTCCTGGAAGGGATGCTGCCCCTTTCCGACGAGACGTCCGTGTACTCCAGCGCGCTGGTCCGGGGAATCGGGATGAACTATATCGGTGTGCCACTCCACACAATACTGCTTGAGTCAGGTCTCGTCAAAGGCCGGGTGGTCGTTGGAGTGAGGTCGGAGCTTCCAGTGCGTGGGGTTTCCTTCATCCTGGGGAATGACTTGGCGGGAGGTAAAATCCTTTTAAATCCCGAGGTGGTTACAGTACCTGTAGACGAGGGACCGGACAAATTGGAGAGGAAGTTCCCACGAGTGTTCCCTGTCTGTGCTGTCACACGCGCTATGGCGGCAAAAGAGGGCCAGAAGACGCGGGATGGTGGCGCTGTGGTAGATCTAAGCGAAAGCTTTTTAGCCGATAGCGTTGGTTCATCCGCGTCAACGATCTCCGTTCCTCGTGCGCCTCCTGCATCAACTGTCGGTCGTCACTGTGGGAACTGGAATTGGAAAGGTTGCGTCTCACGTAAAAAGCTTGTTGCCGAGCAGAGACGTGACGGATCCCTTTCTTCACTTTTGGCCGCAGTAGTGTCAGGGGAAGAAGCTGACAAAATAAAAACGGGTTACGCTATGAGTAACGGTGTGCTCGTGCGCAAATGGACACCACGTACCGCGTCCACAGCTGGCGAGTGGGACACTGTGGCACAAGTCGTCGTCCCCAAACCCTTTCGCGGTGAGGTTCTTCGTCTTGCGCACGATGATCCGTTTGCGGGTCATCTTGGCGTCACCAAGACGTACGACCGTGTTTTGCGTTGTTTCTTTTGGCCGGGACTGAAGCGTGACGTTAAACAGCACTGCAAAACTTGTCATGTCTGTCAAGTCTGTGGCAAGCCAAATGAAACCGTGTCCCGCTACCCGCTATACCCGATCCCACTTATGGGTGAGCCTTTCGAACGAGTCATCGTGGACTGTGTCGGCCCCTTGCCTCGCACCAAAGCAGGTAATAAATTTATCCTGACCATCATGTGCGCGACAACTCGTTTCCCTGAAGCGGTCCCACTACGCAAAAATACGGCTCCTACGGTTTTAAAAGCCTTATTGAAATTTTTCTCTGTCTTTGGGTTACCAAAGGTGATCCAAACCGACCAGGGGACTAATTTTATGTCACGCGTTTTTGCCCAGGTGGTAAAGCAGCTTGATGTTTCTCATTGTTATTCAAGTGCCTACCACCCTGAAAGCCAGGGGCGTTAGAACGCTTTCACGCCACCTTGAAATCCATGCTCCGTACATACTGCTTTGAAACTGGCAATGACTGGGACGAGGGTGTCCACCTTCTTCTTTTGCAGCCCGTGAGGTGGTGCAGGAATTCCTCGGTTTCAGTCCGGCAGAGTTGGTGTTCAAGACTGCAGTGCGGGTCCCATGTCCCTATTGTATGACAAATGGCTGGGCGATGAAAACAACAAAACTTATGCGACTACGTGCCAGTAATTTCGATTCAAGCTCCACCGTGCTTGCCAGTTGGCGAAAAGAACACTTGTCTGTGGTGCAATCGAAAATGAAAACGTGGTTCGACAAGGGCGCCAAGACGCGAAGTTTCAGTTCTGGCGACAAAGTTTTAATACTATTGCCGGCCCTGGGATCAGCGCTGCAGGCACGGTTCTCTGGTCCATACGAGATTAAAGAAAAAGTAAGCGACCGAGATTATATTGTGGACACGCCGGACCGAAGACGGAGGAGCCGGCTGTGCCACATAAATATGTTAAAACCGTACTTGGACTCAAACTGGTGCGGTGAGTAGAACCGTCTTGGCGCTGTCCGGTGCTGATTCGCCAGACGCGGGAGCCAGCGATGCAGATGATTTTATCTTTCCGTCTCCGGCAGTGGTGCAAGGCCGGCTTAAAAATTCGGAGGTCTTGTCTAAGCTTGATTTTCATTTTAACGATTTAAAAGGGGCCCAGCGTGAAGATGTGACCAATTTAATATTATCGAACTTGCAGCTGTTTTCTGACGTGCCGACCCGAACGCATGTGCTCGAGCATGACATTGACGTGGGCAATTCAACCCCCATTTAACAACATGCGTATAGGGTGAACCCTGACAAACGTGCTCATTTACAACAGCAAGTTGGTTACATGTTAGAGAATGGAATTGCGGAGCCCAGCTGCAGTGCGTGGAGCTCGCCGTGCGTACTTTCAACTAAAACAGATGGTACAGATCGTTTTTGTACTGACTATCGCAAAGTCAACAACGTCACTAAACCCGACTGTTTCCCTCTACCGCGAGTTGACGATTGTGTTGATCGGGTTGGCAGTGCTACCTACGTGTCGAAACTCGATCTTTTGAAGGGATACTGGCAGGTACCGCTGACCGAACGTGCGAAGGAAGTCTCGGCGTTTGTAACACCTGACGCCTTCCTACAATATAACGTCTTGCCGTTCGGACTACGCAATGCGCCCGCAACTTTCCAGCGCCTGGTTTCGAGGGTTCTTGCGGGTGTGTCGTGTTGTGACGTGTACCTCGACGATATTGTAGTTTATTCCGACTCGTGGGAAGACCACGTCGCCAAACTCCATGAAGTCTTCGCACGCCTGAGAGGCGCGAATCTGACGTTGAATTTGGCGAAGTGCGAGTTTGGGCGGGCCACGCTGACATACTTGGGCAAGGTTGTGGGTCGGGGGCAGGTTAAGCCGCTACATTGCAAAATCGAGGCCATTCTGTCGTTTCCTGCCCCATCTTCTCGGTGTCAACTGTGGCGCTTTTTGGGGATGGCGGGGTACTATAGAAGCTTCTGTAGGAACTTCTCTGCGGTGGCGGCTCCGCTCACTGACCTGCTCAGCCCCAAAGTTCATTTCCACTGGTCAGAGCGCTGTCAACAGGCGTTTGAAGCGATCAAGGCAATACTGACAAATGCCCCGGTATTAGCTGCGCCAGTGTTCGATCGTCCCTTCAGGGTTGCGGTGGATGCCAGTGAATCGGGTGCGGGTGCTGTCCTCCTTCAGGATGGTGCCGATGGCGTCGAGCACCCGGTCTCGTATTTTTCAAAAAAGTTCAACCGGCATCAGCGAGTTTATTCGACCATCGAAAAAGAAGCACTTGCACTTATACTGGCCTTGAGCCACTTTGAAGTTTATGTTGGCTCTTCTCACGCAACCAGTTATTGTTTATACAGACCACAATCCTTTAGTTTTATCGATCGCATGAGAAAAACAAACCAGAGGATAATGCGGTGGTCCCTTGTAATGCAATCATTCAACATTCAGGTGAAACACATTCGCGGAATGGACAACGTGATCGCGGATGCGCTGTCACGCTGTTAACGTTGATGTCGATCTGTGCTTTTCACCTCTCCTGTGCCTTTCCCCCACAGAATCAACATCTTAAGAGTGGGGGTGTTACGTGCAACCCGACCACTCCTCCCCTGTTCGCTCCTCCCCAGTCCCAGCGAGCACCAGCGTGCAATTAGGGGGGAGACTATAAAAGAAACGAGAGCAGGGCGGGCTCGCTCTCTCTCTCACTCGCTCTCCCATTCCAGAACGAGGCTCGCCATTTGGTCGGGCGCACGCCGCGACCACCGGAGGCGTCCAGGTCGCACCTATCAGTTCGATTAATTTAATCTTTTTTTTCCCCTCTTCTCCCCACCGACAGGTGATCACACATGCGGGTCAGTAGGATCCCTATGTTCCTTTTTTGTGTTAGTTTGGGCTGTGGCTGACCGGTAGTCCTATTTTCGGATTTCGTTTAACTTTGTCGTAGGTTTTAATATTCTTTAGTAGAGAATATAGCAGGAACTCGGACGGGGTCCTACGGTCCTGTGTGGGCTGGCCCTGTCCGTTTTTCCTCTCTTTTTCGTTTGGCCGGCGCCCACAGCCCTTTTTAGTTCTCTGAGTTGACACTTTTCACTTGTCCAGGGCTCCGGGGGGGGTTTTCAATAAAAGATACTTTGAGCAACCTAACTGCGGTCTGGTCTGCCTCCTTGTATGCTACGGGTCTCCCGAGCCACGTTTGTTGTGGGGCCCGTAACAGAGGTGGAGGAAGTTGTTAAAACGGCAAGATCCAGCTCTGCTCCCGGGCCCAGCGGGGTCCCCTATAAGGTCTATAAGCAGTGCCCGCAGCTTCTCAGACGTCTCTGGAAGATGCTGAAGTGATCTGGTGGAGAGGAAAGTCGCGGTGCAATGGAGGTGCGCTGAGGGAGTCTGGACCCCGAAGGAGGAGGGCTCTTGCAACATTGAGCAGTTCCGCATCATCTTGCTCCTCAGTGTTGAGAGCAAGACCTTTTTTCAAAATCATGTCCCAACGTCTCACAGACTTCCTCCTGAAGAACTCCTACATGGACACATCAGTCCAGAAGGGAGGAGTTCCAGGAGTGCCGGGATGTCTGGAGCACACAGGGGTGGTGACGCAGCTGATCCGGGAAGCCACACAAGCTCGTTGAAACCGCACTAGCAAGACACCATGTACCGGTCAAGATCCACAACCTCATTATGGAGTGTCTTCAGGCCAAGTAACATCCTCCTGGCATAAACTTGAGAAGGGGATAATCACCGGCTGCACAATCTCTGTATCCCTCTTCTCGCTGGCCATGAATATGATCGTTAAGTCGGCCAAGGTGGAATGCAGAGGGCCCAAGTCAAGTTCTGGGACCCGTCAGCCCCCCATAAGAGCCTTCATGGACGACCTAACAGTGATGACAACATCTGTTCCAGGGTGCAGGTGGCTCCTCCAGGGGCTAGAACGACTCATGTCCTGGGCAAGGATGAGCTTCAAGCCGGCTAAGTCCAGGTCTCTTGTCCTAAGGAAGGGTAAAGTGGCCGACCGTTTCCGCTTTGCCCTGGGAGAGACCACGATTCCATCGGTGACCGAGAGACCGGTCAAGAGCCTGGGGAAGATCTTTAACAGCTCCCTAAAGGACTCAGCTGCTATTAAACAAGCAAAGTGTGACCTGACCAATTGGCTCACAGCAATTGACAGATCTGGCCTCCCCGGAAAATTCAAAGCCTGGATCTACCAGCATGGAGTTTTGCCAAGAATACTCTGGCCCCTGTTAGTCTACGAGGTACCAACATCAACGGTCGAGGCTCTGGAAAAGTCTATCAGCCAGTTCCTGAAGAACTGGCTGGGGCTCCCTCGGTCCTTGAGCAGCATCGCCCTGTATGGCCATTCCACCAAGCTGCATCTGCCTTTGAGTGGACTAACAGAAGAGTACAAAGGCACGACTGAGGCACAAAACGCTGGTGGGCACCGTGGCAACGGGACGAGCAGGGCTTGGTTGTTTTCCCAAGCCACGTTACGATCTGGCCCATGGTAAAGAGAGGCGCGGTCTGATCCAGGACGAGATTCGAGCAGAGGTAGAGGAAGAACGCTACACCAAAATGGCTGGCATGTCCAAGCAAGGAGCGTGGACCAGGTGGGAACACGCAGATCCCCATTAAGTCACCTGGGCAGAGCTCTGGAAAGCCGAGGCATTTCGGATCAAGTTTCTTGTCCAATCTGTCTACGACGTCCTACCAAGCCCAGCCAACCTGCACACTTGGGGCCTGGCGGACAGTCCTCTTGAGCAGCTGCTCAAAAACGGTAGGGGAGGGGCGGTACCGCGGCGCCACGACCAGGTGTTGAAAGCCCTGGCAGACTCCATCTGCATAGCAATTCAACACAGTAAGACCCAGGCAGCCCCCAAACAACTAATCACCTTCGTCAGAGCTGGGCAGAAGGAACAACACCACCGCCTAACTCTGCAGGGGGCCTCACCACCGCTCGTGACTGGTAGCTTCAGGTCGACCTAAGGAGGCAGCTTAAGTTCCCAGGCAACATCGCAGTCACTTCTCTCCGCCCAGACATGGTGCTGACATCGGTGGCTACGGCAAGTGGTCATCCTGGAACTTACGGTCCCCTGGGAAGACCGCATTGAAGAGGCCCCAGAGCAAAGAGGGCCAAGTATGCGGAGCTCAGCACAGAGTGCCGGAACAACGGCTGGAAAACTCGCTGTGAGCCAGTCGAGGTCGGGTGTCGAGGCTTCGCTGGCCACTCACTGCTGCGAACCCTCAAACTCCTTGGCGAAAAGGACTGCAACTGAAAAAGCCACCTCAAACATCCTACAGGCCGCAGAGAGGGCCTCACGGTGGCTGTGGATCCGTAGGGGGATTTGTGGAACATCACACAACTTGGACAAAAGCCGGGACTGATCACCCCGGCTGGGTCGCCTGGGCGAGGTGTATGAAGATTAAAGACCCGAAACACCCTGTGACCCCAGGTTCTTCACTGATGACGTGTCCAAGTAGCACCACTATTCAAATTCTAATTCTGTAGCCATGATTGGTGGGCTGATTATAAAAAACGATTTCTATCAATCTATCTATCTGTCTATCTATCTAGCAATATCTATCTATCTATCTATCTATCTAGGACCTGGATAGATTTTTATACGCACACTGGCTGTCAGCACTGATTGTGGCACCGCTAAGACACTCGCATCTTTGTTTTCATTTTAATGAGTGAATGAGTGTCGACTCAATTGTTTTATTTAAGTTAGTTTTTTCGGCTTGAGCAATTATTTCATTATATTTTGTTTCTTTTTAAAACATAAGGGTTGTCCGTATTAGTTCAGTTTAGGTTTGTCCTGTTTTGTTGTGTTTATCCTATTTGTAGATTATTTGGTTTTTCTGTAGGTTTTGTGGCGTATTTGTGGGTCAGATACTGGTTCCCTTCCTCTTTTCAGTTGTTGGGGACCAGCGGAGGAGGAGTCCCCTGTCTTGTCTCTTGAGTCCTTGGAGCGGGTTTGTATTCACAGAAGAGCATGTATGACACGTATGTTGGGTGATTTTGAATTCATGTTATGTTGGTAGATCTCCCTTTCACCAGTCATCATTCATACACTCGGCTCTAACCCCTTATTTGATCCTCTTAGTTTGATTCTTATATGGTGTGAATGTTGCCAGCATTTATTTCAAAAATCCTTTTCAAATAAAATTGTACTTTTCTTTTTAAAGAAAAACCTTGAATGCCATATAATGACCCTTTGTCATGGCGTTGTCATTTCTTTCATAGTTTCTTTTGTTAAAGTATTGGTTAAATTTATTATAATACCGTTCCCTTGCCACATTGATATTTAATGTCATTGTTTAATTAGTGATTTGCTTCATTCTTTGTGTTTGTTTCTGTGGGTGTATAGGTGGATGTATGCAAGAGGTCCATAGATCTCTTCTTTTAATTGTTTATACCTGCATGAGTGTCCTACCACAAGAAGCACGATAATTTTGTTTCTTTCCTTTCGGAGCAGGAGCTGGCGTGGTGTTCGGTGGTGGTTCCTCCTTACTTCTCAATTTGGCGCAGCACGAGGTGGATTTGTGTGCAGTGATTTTTGGTTTTAGTGATTCCTCACTTTTACTTTGCTGTTTGATTGGTTTTAAATTAGCCTGTCCAACAAGCTAAGTCCCAGCCCTGTTCCTGCCACTGTTATATTTGTAATGGTTCTGTTTACAGAAATCAATGGTATCATTTTGATATGCAGTCAGTGAAATTTGGAATTTGTCTTCTTTTTCTAAAAAAAAAAAAATCTTTATTAAAAGAGAAACAAGTATTTTAATTCAATTTTTGTTCAAGTTGGAAATCCATCTCGTCCTCTCTACATTTCGTAAAACGAATTTGTGCCACCTTCCGTGAGTAAGAGTACTGGGTTTAGTGTATTTCCTGGGGTGCAATTTCCCCAGGTGGCGTTGTCAAGCAACTCTTCCACCCTGCCTTTGCCTCGCCACACTGGCAATTGCGCATGCAATCTAAGTAGACCACCCTCAACACACAAAACCAACAAGACACTATATTAGCGTGTGCAAGCTGTGTGGCGCCTCCCTTTTTATGTATATATTTTATATTATTGACTCATCTAACACATTCTCAGTCTAGTCATGTATTATGCCATTATGCTGTTGAGTGCGGTGCAAAACTTACGGGGTCAGGTTGGCAGCGGATGATGGAGAGCTGAGAACAGGATCAAGAGTTTTCTGGAAAATAACATA
The DNA here is from genome assembly GCA_009823395.1 of Thamnaconus septentrionalis. Classification (NCBI taxonomy): domain Eukaryota; kingdom Metazoa; phylum Chordata; class Actinopteri; order Tetraodontiformes; family Monacanthidae; genus Thamnaconus; species Thamnaconus septentrionalis. The sequence goes on from CM020518.1 coordinate 15,683,011, forward strand.
AGTATTTTCTTTTAACAACACATTGTAAGAAATTGAGTAAAGAGTTGACTGAATAGGATATTATATGCACATTGATTCTTCTACACACTACAATCAGCATGCCCAAATGAACACTGTAAGGGCTTAATTTCCGAAATGTTTGCAAGCAGAAAAACATCCAAGAACTTGTAGGGGGCGCAGTGAGGGTTGCGACCACACAGGGCAAATAACAAACAGAGTCCCTTTACATGTTTTTTGCTTAATCTTTTATATCTTTATGTATAATACTATATATTATATCATTATAGTAGCTTTATATTCCCAAGTTATATATGTATGTATATATATGTGTGTGTGTGTGTGTGTGTGTGTGTGTGTGTGTGTGTGTGTGTGTGTGTGTGTGTGTGTGTTGAAGAAAGTGAAGAAAGGAATGTTTTTAACATTTAAGAGGGACGTCTAAGAGGATGTTTGATTACACTTTCGATAATGAATCTTTAAGTGGTGTTGGGGACCAATTTCTTTTAGAGGAAAAAGTTTTCAACAAGTTATGGAGATCACAGATCAACTGTTTTAGGTGAGATGCCATGTCATCAGTAAGGATTGGAGAGGAAACTATATCAGCAATCTGTATGAAGAGAGGCAATCAGATGCAGTAAATATTGTCCCTTTCAACCAGATCAACAAATATAAGTGGGGTATTGCAGAGAATACACTTTAACAAATTGGATTAAGTTTTACCTGTTTGGCTCCATAATGATCCCAGTCTTCCATGGCCCTCTTCCTGTTCTCCATGGTTGATGGGATATTAGTACAATCTGATGAACTGGAAGAAGATGTCGATGGTTCTGCAAAGTCAGGGACAATAGTTGATGATGCAGAAGGGACTGGCAGCAGTGATGGTGATGAGTTGGGCAATACAGATGACTCTTATTCATCAAAAGTGATAGCAATATTTTTTTTCAAAAAGTTTGCAAAGGAAACAATTTAAATAATAACAATAGATTGATTAGTGAATGATGAAAGAAAACATAACCTTTCCTGTTTTACCTGGGCACTGGAGATATCCAATCTTGAAGTTTTGCACACCTGACTTGATCAGCTCATCAAATATATCTGCATCAACCTCAGTGTCTGATGAATCAAACAAGTGGAGCCCACCTTGAATCCCGAGTTGAGTCTGCAGACTAAATTTGTCTGTTACTGGGGAAAATAATAATAAAAAAAAATGAAGCTATATTATCAACCATATCATTTAGACTTGATGCAGCATAAAAGACACACAACAAAGATTTAAACACTCTAAAAAGGCCTATTTGGCTTTTTTGTCTTTTTTTATGAAAACATGGCAAAAAACCTTGTTGAAGAAACTTCTGGAAGTCAAACTTTTCATCAATTTGTGGGATTGTAATGAATTTTTTGACTCCTCCATATTCCACCGTTGCCAGCATTTTCTGTATGAAGTGAAGTGAATATGAAGTGAATTAAAAGAGAGGATAGCTTTACATACAATTTATCTGACTGACTTTATTTGACTCACCGTTATTAAAGTGAAAAGTTCATGTGGGACAATATAATATAATATAATATAATATCTCAGCAAAGGAAATGCAGGAAGATATTAATGATAATATAACAGTACTTTTTCTTTTTTTAAGAGCCTTTCAAGTCATTTAAAGACGCTTGAAAGAAGAGAACATTCAAATAGAACAATGGATAAACACATAAATGAATAACATCTAAACAAAATACATGTAAGTACAGGAAACATACAATAAACAACATTCAAAACATCAACTAACAAAGAATGTACAACATTTAATTAAACAGCAATAAATGAAACTGCAACAGAAGGAGGGGGAGGCAGGGTGGTGTTGGGGTTCGGGATGGTGGAGTGAGTTAAAGATTGTGTGGGTGGATTGAGTGTGGTTTTGAAAACATGGAGAAAGTGAGTACGAGTGTTGGGTTTCAGGAGTTCCAGAGCTTGAGTGGGACCTAGGAGTGAAAATACGAGGTGTGAGAAGGCAGTCAGAGAGAATGGAAGGACTCCACCCAGAGGCGTCGCCTGGCCTGGGCATCCGTGGCTTTAGCCCCGAACATTTTTTCTTTAGCCCCGGATAGTTCAACTTCAGAAGAAATAATGATAACTGTACATTAACGAGTCACAGAAGAAGTTGTAGTTTTCCATTTTCAGTGAATGCAACACAGGATGACGCTTTGACATCAAGACCAATCAAAGAGGAGTTGCGTGCTGATTTAAACCATTGGCGCGCAGGATTCAGCGAGATGTTTTAGCGAGAAAATAACGGCATTGATAACACGAAAACATGGTTATACGTTGTTTTTCAAACAGAAGGAGGCTGACTCGGCTGAGGCTCACGTCTCCAAGGAGCCGCCACCAGAATAGGGTTGCCACCTCCTAGAGTTTCAAATCCGGGACATCTCAGGGTTGGGGGTGGAGATCTCTCTAGTCTGTCGACGGGGTGGGGGCGGAGGCGTCCCCGAAATATACGGGACAAAGTGAAGTGCGTTCCGTATCAGTTCATTACGGGACAGGTTTTTTAGTTGCCAAATATGGGACAATTGCGTATTTTACGGGAGGGTTGGCAACCCTATCTAGACCACAGACGGAAATCAAATGAGGTTTTGTCATTTTCCCTAAAAAACGGGACAAATTGTGTCCCGGGAGAGATTTATTTTTCCGGGACAGGTGGTGAAAAAAAGATAACAATTCTGGGAAAACGGGACGGTGGCAACCCTACACCAGAAACAGTAAATGAATAATTTAAATTCTGTTGGTGACGTGTAGTGTTAGGGGCGTGCGGGCGGGCCTGTGGGGCAGCCCTAACCAGTGATAGCCCTCTTAGGTGGGCTGAAAATCCCAGAAGTCTCGGCACGGCTGGCGACTTTTCCACACATAAATTCAGTGATAGTTTTCCTCACATAAGTCACCGCACACAACTACATAACTGCTGTTATTTGATTGTAACGTGTCTGTGTGGGCCTTTTTCTTTTTATTGTGAAAGCTAAGCTTCTCAGCCGTTGTTTTTGATTTTCTGTACTCCTATAGAGCAGCTAAACACGATTGCCTGTACAGAAAGCTTTGTCTCTCACTGTCTCACGGTCTGTACTGTGAACATACTATCAAGACGTCCGAAGGGCTGATTTAGGGCGCTGCCGAGCCCCACTCCCTCATTTTGCTGGTGTTCCGTGGTGCAGGAGTTGAGAGTAAACAGCAGTAAACAGCTCTTTATGAAACTAGAGATCACTACTTAGTGTTGTTGCCATGCTTGTGCAATTCATGCATGTATTCAGTTATTCTTGTAGGTATTTGTCAATGTAGTTATTGATTAGAGTACTCATATAATCTTGCAACATTTAAATTCTTAAATATCACATATTTTTGTGATTTATTCTGTTTTCCACTTCCATTTACTTGGGAATATAAAACGATTTCATCAAGTTTGCATACTTTGTATATTTACTATACTGTATACACAAAATAACGTTAATTGCATTCAGACATAAAAATCAAATTATCCAGAGAGGAGACATTTAACTCATGTCTAATTTTGACTGATTCAAAGGATGGACGGAATGAGCAGATGGAGAGAAAAGAGCAGCAGGGACAGAGGTGCAACACAACACAGTAAGAGGGGAAGGAAAAATAAAGTAAAAGTTAAAATGGCTCAAAATTAAATATACTTAATAAATATTAACCTGACTCATGTGATGCACATTTTTTTGGGTGGAAATATGGCTCCTGATATAGTCTGTAGGCATCATCACTCCGTCCGTGAAATCTAATTGCACATTAATTCCCCGTGGGTCTTTGTTTTGCAATTACTTCTGTGAAATCGTCTTGATAACTACCGCTAACACGTTACATCATCCTGATCAAAGACAGCCATCGCTGTGGTCTCTGTGGGACGTAAACACATCTGGCTCACTCCCGCGGAACGCCTCCTTGCCCAGCTTTGTGTAAACACCATAATTGATCATTTTGGAAACGGTGACGTCACCGCCTAAACCCCACCCCTCCTTGTAATCTGAGCAGCCGTGGGGTGCAGACGACCACTCACAACAACAGCGTCGGGCAGCAGACCTGTCGCTGCTACTACTGATCAGCCTGCAGTCTTCCCATTAAACCTCCACTATGACAAACTGCAAACAATAGTGAACAATAACGCACGGTGCTCGTGGATTGTGTGCAAAGTGAAAATAAACACAACATAAGCCATTTGCAAACCTACTGTTTTACCTTTTATTGATTTTCTTTTGGGTCGGCGGACTGGGACTTTGAGGCAGGAACCTGAAATGACAAAAAAGTTAGCAGACTTTTACTGGCAACCCTAACAGGGACCTCTAAAGGTTTTGTGTTCACTTGAAGTAGCAATTCAACTCTGTTGTTTATCCACACCATCTTTTCAAAAGCGATCGTTCTTTCTATTCTCAGTGGTGCTCACAAGGTGTGCTTTAGGTGTTCTTCTTCTTCTTCCCCCTTCAGGGAGTAAACTTGCTGCGCCACACCAGGCTGGGCATAGGTACTACATCGTCTTCAGTCCTTTTACAGCGTCTCCGTGTAAACAGGGATTTTTTTTTTCAAGACGGCTTTGTGTAAAAGCGTTTTATTTATTTGTTTGTTTGTTTGTTTTTTCAGAGAGCCTTTTCGAAAGTTAATTAATGAGAAATAACTCCTGTTTAAGCTTGTGTGCATGTAAACTGTGGGGAGGGCTGTTTTGAGTTGGTGGCAGCCAGGGCCAAAAACTCACCCAACTGAGTTTTGTGCCCCTCTAGCCCATCGTCTTATCAACCAATAGCTTTAACAGCTGTATTATGTAAAGTAATGGAAAGAAAAGTGACAAATAAGTCAGTCCATTTTCTTCAAACTACAGGGTTTTTTTTTTTTTGGTTTTTGCAAGTTTTGAAAATGGGTTTAGAATTAGGAGAAGTACGATGGAGTCTATTGCTGTCCGAGACCAAGATGTTAAAAAGCTATTTCCAATAAAGAAGCTGTGGTTGCTATATTTTTGGATATAGAAAAGGCATATGATACAATGTGGCAAGAGGTATCATTAATTAAATTATATGTTGCAGGTGTTAAAAGGAAGGATGCTCCATTGGATTAAGGACTTTTTTAACAATAGATCTATACAGGTCAAAGTTTGGGGTGATCTTTCAGAAACAACTAATATTATAAATGCAACTCCTCAAGGGGCAGTTAGTAGCCCTGTCCTCTTTAATATAATAATTGATGATATTTTCTTTTTGGGAAATCTTTCTTTGCAGACGATGGGGCTATTTGGAAGAGGGGGAGAAATTTCACTATTTTGTTTTGTGGTGGACACAAGATGTCGGTTTTCAGTAGAGTTTTAAACTTTCCTTTAGAAATCACCCTGTTGTTGCTCAACAATAAAACTGACAAAGGCTGTGCTGTTCTTATTTTCAAGGTGCAGCTAATTCAATACAAAAATGAAAATGCTGGAGTGTCTATAAACTGTAGAGGAAGAATTATTCCCACATCAGAGACCTTCAGAGAGCCACTGTTGTCATTAATAAAATATAAAATGGGAGGAAGAAATGGGTTCTGGGATGTCGAACGCTCTGTGGGGAAAAAAGCTTGGAACACGCTCATCGTTGCTCTAGTAATGCCAGGCACTGCCTCATTCATTTTAAAATTTTACATCGTCTTCACTACTCCAAGGAGAGGTTACATGGTATTTACCCTGAGATCTCCGCTATGTGTGACAGATTCCTAGTAACAGAAGATACGTTGCTTCACAGCTTCGCTCTATATCCCAAGGTCAAGATCTTTTGGCTTGATATCTTCAGCTTATTATCCAAAATACTTCATATTCAATTAGAGCCCTGTGAGAAAGTGAGCGATCTCCGCCTCCCCTTCTCACTGTCTCCCCCACGAGGACGCGGCAGCGTGGCGTTGCCCACGCGGGAGAGCGAGCGGAAGAGACGCTGTTTTACGCGCACGCACGCACGCACGCACACGCACATGCACACGCACACGCACACGCACACGCACACGCACACACACACACACGGGGTTGTGTAGTAGGTTTTATTGTATTTAAGACGGTTCTTGTGCCCGGCCGTGCTTTGGGGCGGGTGGACGTGTGGCGTGAGCAGGGTGTCGGCGTCGGGAGCGCGGAGCACCGCGACTCCCATTCTTTCCCATTAACAACCAGTAACTGTTAGTGCACTGCTCCATCATCTCCCACCATCTTCTGTTCCACCCTAAACACCATGCTGCTCACACACATCTCACCTGGTCGGCTCCGCTGCTCCTGGGCGGAAGCGCGCGCCGCTGCAGGGGTGGGTTTTATGGAGCACCGGGCTAAGTGGCATAGCCCATTGCTGTCACGGGGTTGGTTTTGCTTGAATTAATGATTAAGGGGATAATGTAAGGTTTATTTGTATTTAAGGGTTTGTATGTTTAGGGGGAAGTAGCTTGTGTTTATTGAAGGGTGTATTTCTTTGGGTTATTGGTTTGGTTTGCCATGTTTTATTTTTTGCAAGGTCCCCACAGTTAGTGGTGTGGCCCAATTGGCCACAGGCGGCTGGTGGGTATAAAGGGGGCTCATTTTGGGGTGGAAAGAAGACGGGCTAGTCTGTTGTGAGACTAGGGGACTGAGAAACCTGGTTTCCTGTTGCTTTATTTATGGATTTTTCTTTTGGGCTAAAAGAATAAAAGTTTTTTTGTCCTGTATTTGACGCTGCCTGCCTCCTCCTCCGACTCCACCACCTCAATCAGGTCGGCCCAGATCCCCTTTTTCGTGGGGAGGCCACTTTGCCCCTCCACAAGCCCAAACAACCCATTATCATTCTGGGAGTTTCAGATGATCTTAAAAAACTAAATAACTCACAACAATGTTTCCTCTCCTATTGTCTCATCATCGCAAAGAAATTACTCCTCGTGCACTGGAAAAAGAAAGAGGTCCCCACTGTAAAGATGTGGCTCAGTGACCTGACTAACTCTCTCCACTTAGAGAGAATCAAATATACTCTTATGGATCATTTACTATCTCACAGCCCATAGCAGAAACTAACTTCTTCACTTTAACATAACAAAGCAGTGAAAAGACCGTTGGATTAGGTTGGGTTAGGTCGGGTGGGGTAGATGGGGTCGGGGGTGTGTGTGTTTCGGTTTTGTTTCGGTTTTCATTTGCTTTTCTTCATCTGTATTTTCTGCATATGTTAACTGTTCGTTGCCAGTGTTTTCTGTCTTCAATTGAAAAAAAAGAAAGAAAGAAGGCACTATTTCCCAATGATGGAAATCTGTATGGACATGCACTACACTTGGATTTCTTTGATATAACTTTGTATCATTTTTATAACATGCCTCAATAAAAAATTTGAAACATAATTATGCAAATTTCCCCACTTTGGGATAAATAAAGGCATTCTATTCTATTAACTAAAAAAAAATCTCATGGCAAGAACCAAAATAACAATTACACTTTCAGCCTATTAATGACAATATAGGCTCTTAATTTTTTTTTACTCACTCTGTATGAAACAAGGGTCTGTTTTGACACACACAAATCTGATAGTCCAGGAGGAACTGAGGGAGGAAAATAGGCTTACATCCCTTTTAAAGCACAGTCACTCAACAATGGATTTTTTTTTTTTTTTTTTTTAGAACAATTCAGTGAAATTGTATAATTTTTAACGGCACATTGAACATTATCTCACGGCACACTAGTGAGCTACAACTATTCAACACTGGTTGAATAACACTGTCTTAGATCAATGTAGTTTAATGATCTTGGACCTTCTTATTCATTAGACATACTTCAATCTTATTAAACACCACAGGCCTTTAGGTCCTCCAGCATCAGCCTCCAAATTATCCTAAATGTTAGAACAAAAACCTGCTGGAGAACATCAGGACTGCACACACTGGCATTAAAAAATAAACACATCTCTCAATAATGGTAGGAAAATCAAACTAGATTTGTTTTTAAGTACACTTATGCAAACACATTTATGTGTAGAAAATGACTTTACCTGTGGTTGTCTGCAGAAAGGATTCTGGAACAGTACTGATTGTGCAGAGCACAAGGAGCGATAATATATGGAGGGTGTGTTTATCTGCTTGTAAATCAGCATAGCAGAAAAAAACTGGCCACAGAAAATCAGCAGTAAAAAAAACTTGCCCTGAAAAAAACCTGAATACCTTCTTGACAAACGTTCGATCACTTTGTTTTACTTGCAACTTCAACATTGTAAACTTGAACACAGACAACACTAAGGGATGGCGCTACTGATTTTAAGGTGGTTGATTTTGTTATTGAGAGAAAAGAACGTCACACCCATCCTTTGTTGGTTGACAAAGCATTCACTGATGGGACCTGAAGAAATGAAGACATCCAATAGAATGTTGTTCCAGTGAAATAACTGATTCATTTTAGGCTTGATTACATTTTACTTTTTGAACTCTTGTCGAACGTCATATATTTATCGTCATATAGTTTGTATCTGGTAGCAAATTCATAACATGTGCATGCATACATACATCTTCTGCTGCTTATCTGGAGTTGAGTGGCGGGGGCAACAGTCTCAGAAGAGATGTCCAGACTTCCCTGGACCTAGTCACCTCCTCCAGCTCATCCAGCGGGACCCCAAGTCGTTTCCAGGCCAGCCAGGAGATGTAGTCCCTCCAGCGTGTCCTGGGTCTTCTCGAGGGCTATAATCACGAAACCAAAATCATTCTTAAATTTGTATCAGTTGTTATTAGCATGTATTTACCAGCAAGCATTGTAGTTAAGATGTTATTAAATAGAATAGAATATGTATGTAGATTCACAGCCAAATATGCTTTTTATAAATGCTGTTTAAAAATCAGTGGTGGGCCGTCAGGGCCAACAAAGACTTCTTTGCTGGTCTAGCCATACGGTACTTGCAACAAAGTACTGTAGTGTCTGAAGCATCTGGTACACCAAGTCATAAGCAACTGCATACGAAAACAGGACTAACATGCCGTTAATCATGCCTTTGTGAATGGGTTACTTCTAGCCAGAGAAAACAGGGATGGAAATATATGGGCAGAAGTTCCCCAGCCTCCCATACCTTATATGTGTTCAGCAGCTCCCATGCATGTTCTGTACATCACCTCATTTTTTCCAGAGCGTGTTCCCTTTCAAAGGATATTCGCCAATGTGTTAAGATCTGTGTGTATAAAACTGTGGTGCTGGAGCTGTGTCTTTGGAGTTGTTCACATCTGGCCACAAGACTAGACTCCCCTCAGGCAGACCAGGGTGCCCGATCGATGCCTGACGTCTTTTGTAATAAACTTACTTCTATATAATCTATATAATCTAGTCGGTGTCAATGAGGATTCTTCATCATCATCTACACATCATGGCTGCTACCTGACAATCCACTAGAGTACATTTTCACGTAAGGATGATAATAAAGTTATTCTCCATAGCCTGTTCTGTTCACATCATATAATATACACCTGGTTGTGTTGCTTCCATTGCCGTATATTGCGGTCGGGTTTTTATCCAATCATATTTCAGCGAGCTTGTGCTGTCAGGTTCTAGAAATCTGCCTCAGGCCAGCAGAACTGACATAACAGGCACCTGGCGGCTGTTTGTGAACGGACCTCAGTTACATGCGACAGCCAATCAGATCTCAAATATCCAGTGCCAGGGCCAGCTAGCTGGCTTTACACTGAGCTTCACACTGATGTGTCCTGTGATTGGATAAGAAGCACTGAGAACCTCTAAAACTCAACTCAACTCAGAGATTCGGTTGCCACCACAGTGAACCCACAACGGCTGAAGGAGAATATGAAGGTTTAGTTGCCAAATCACCTGCAATTTAAAATGTAAATATTACGGCGCATTGGTGCAGCAGCTGCACTTGACTCAACAGTTTTCTGGAAGAAAATAATCAAATTCCTATCGGTTGTAAATATATTTCCCTGGAAGTAATTTAGTCACAGTGTAAGTGAAGAGAATATAATATGTATGGATAAAGTTACATTTAATATTTATAAATGTTTATGAACAAACATTAAAGAGAAGATTGAGTTGGAATGTTAAGTGAAGTCTAACAAATACCAAATACATAATTTTATTAACCTCAAGCTTGTCCATGTTTGACCAGTATGAACAAATAAAAATGATACAGGTGAGCGAAGGGAGTTGCCCAACAGAGGGTGGATTGAGTGTGGTCACATGGTTTCCTAGAAACAGGCCTAGTGCAGGGGAAATTATCACGGTCTACTTTATAATGATAACAATACATTAGATTCCATTGCTTCCAAAGGTCATTTAATGCCATCTGTTAGGTATATACTGTAGAGGTTTGCAGATTTTAATTGACTCCAAAGGTCTTGGTGAACAACCAGTTATGATGTCTCCCTTTGAGATAAGTTTCTTATGGCACCTCCACTCACCACATGCCTCAAGTTGTGTGACCGTGAACCTGAATTGTTGACTTATTCAAAGTCTAAGTGACACTGTAAATTCGAAAACTAAAGTGAAAGCATTCAAGGCAAAGCAATTATGGTTATTGCTGTGATCTGCCAGTGAATCAAAATATCAGATAAAAACTGGCCACATGATTTCTTTCAATAATTATAATGTTAGCCCTCCTGTGGCTTTTGCTGAAAGTGGGTTGTTTTTTTTTAAGTTCAATAAGTTGGACATCATGTGAAGACATGAACGGTGCAGATTTTTTTTTAATGGAAGCATTGTCTTTTTTTCAAATATAGCTTCAAAATGAAGGAAAGGCTTTGATTTTCACTTTGATCGAGACTTGTGTAGCAACCTCAGGGGAGCAACTGTGGCAAGAAGTGACTCATAGGCCCGGTTTCACAGACAAGACTTAACCCTAGTTTGATCAATTTTATTGTTGAGCAACAACAGTGTAATTTCTATAGGAAAGTATACAACTCTACTGAAAAGCTTGTGTCCGTCTCTGCAAGTCAGCGTTGATTGTGTCAGTTGTAGTAATTTGCCATCAGCAGGGTCCGTGTGCGATTTACTGGTGGACGATGGGAAATTTCTTTTCTGCATACATAAAAAAAAGTGGTGTGGTGTCTGGTGAGCTGCTGACCCTGTAACCACATTATGTTGTGAGTTGAAGGACAATCATTCGAAGCAGAGACGTCCCCTTAGTCTAATAATTTACCTTGTTTCATCCAGAGCTAGGCTGTCATCATCTAGTTGCTCATAATCACAGCACCCTGTTACCCATGTATGCTGGTTACAGGCGGTGCAGAAGACTGTGCCTCTTTATCTGCAGGAATAGAAGAAGTTACTGGCTCTCTCTCCATCTGCACAATTGAAATTATTGGTCAGACAACAAAATTAATTTGATCCCCTTCCCGGCGGCGGTGGATCCCCTCTCGGGACCTCCCCATTTCCTTCGCGGCTGTGTGTCGCGCCCAGCTCCGAGTCGGATTCGAAGGGCTCGGGGGTGAAGGTGGCTCGAGGTTCCGGCTGCGAGCTTTTATACATCTCTATTATTAATGATATGTCACTGAATGAAGAGACATATTATCAGATCTCAGAGAAGTTGCGAGAAATGAGCTATTGTCAGAAAGTAGCGATGAAAGTTCAAACTAATGGGACGTCCCATTGGTCCGACTTGTAGCCGATTATTTTCGCACTAATGGGATGTCGGACCAATGGGAAATTTCCGACAACATGCTAATGTTACCGATAAACAAAGGCTTACAGCACATTAGCATGCTAGAATTACTCTGATACCGAGTTGCACCGGCCCAACTAAGTTACTTCCAAGACACAACGCTTGTGTGTGAATATGTTTAGTAACGCCTGTAAACAACTATTTTTCTGGAGTAACTAAACACAACCGCAAGTTGTCATTGTGTTTGTGAAAGAACTACAACCTGAACTAGCACACTAACGTTACCGAGAAACAACCGATAACAACAATATCTTCACGTTACCTCATGACCACACTGTTTACTCATTACACTGATTGTGTGCATGGACCAAGAAATCTGCAACTTTTTAAGACAAGACGTCTATTGTGTTTTAGTCACCGGTTATAGTCTAAAAACGTGCTAATTATCAAAACGGGCAGCATTAGAGTCTCCCGACTCCTGGTTACAAACTGTGGACAAATAGTGCCCTCTGGACACCACATAAGAAATCAAACGACTTGGTAACATAATAAATATGTATATATTTAATATATGACCTACAATTCCAGTACCATCAAGGCTAAGTCGCCAGCAGTCTTGAAGCCCTTTTCCTATTTCAGCTGACCAAACAGAACAGACCAAACACATTGTTACTGGCGAGTATAGAAAAAAAAAATCCTGTGAAATGAACTCTTTATTCCTCGCACAGTGGCATCTCTATGACTGGATAGAGCAAACCTACAACTCTGCTCTAGAGAAACCCCCGCTCTGATCTACTGAACAAGAGGCAAAAAAAAAAGAAACAAACAAACAAACAAAAGTTTTCGATTACACCTGTCACCACCTACTCTCCTGAGTCATTTTGTTCAATCAATTTTTATGAAACGCTGGCATTTATTAAAATCTGATCCAGAGCTAAGCTTTATTTTTCAACATCCACCTTTATTTGTTTACAAAAGAGGACAGAATTTAAAAGATCGCTTAGTCCATGCTAATTTCTCTCAGGGTCGCCAACTTTTCAAAAAAGTGGCATCTGCCAGAAAACTTGTAGCTGGGATTCCTGAGATTCAACCGGTCTGACTTAACAAACAATCCATTTGAGCGTTCTCTAAAATTAACATTGTGTATTATTCTCAGTGCCCTTTTCTGTAAGAAAAACAATGGCTCTGTGCGACTTGCATACCATAGTGGTTACCTCATATTTCATTACATTAACTCATATATGGCATCGCAATTAAGCAACACAAAATCCTATATCCTATAATCCAATATATGTCTTACTTTACTGTCTTACTTTATAAAAACATAAATATTATTGATACCTTGTTTTTCATGTAAGCAATATGTGATTTCCATGTTAGCTTTTCATCCACAATCACACCCAAAAACTGAACCTCTGACACCCTTTTTATCATAAAGTCACTGTAACATCATCATTTCTTTTTTTTTTTCTATTTGTGCACAGCATAAACTTAGTTCAAAACAATAATGCTTGAAAGGCTTTTTCCATTGAGATCTTGGTGTACAGGAATAATTCTTACTTTGTGTTTTCGAGCTTCCATCTCAGCCCAGCCAACTCAGTTAAGGATTTTTTTTTTTTTTAAATTCCTCAGCAATCCTCTTTTTTTCCATCAGTAAGAATGCAGTGCAACACGTAAGTAACCACGAAGCTCTGCTTTAAAATGATTTACTTAGACATACATCTTAATTGTTAAATATTTAATGCAAGGCTGAAAATCACAGGACACGTCTGTTCTGTTCTGAAATGCACTGGGTTGTGCGCACACCTTGCCACATCTGCAATTACCAAAATCAGTGCACGTTAACTGGGGACATGTCACCCAAGTCGGGGGCTGCCCTCGCAAATTGAGGATGTCTGGTCACCCTGGCTAGCTCAGAGGGAAAAGTAAAGCCAGTAGCTGGCTACTGTGGCATTATAAGTTTAGTTAGACTAATGAACATGAATCTTGTTCACGAAATGCTTGAAATACCTTTCGCAATAACTTTCACACAAGGAATGAGCAGATGTTATGAAGCTTAAGGACATAAATCCTCACAATCACATACCTGAATGGGGGAAATCAACCATTGACGCTCTGCTCCGACACCTCTCTTGCCGCTCAGTCTAGGACGATGCCAAGCAGTGACGTGTTGCGGGCGCGAGCACGTGGTGTTAGTGGTTTCAAACGTCAGAGGGTGGACAATGCTCGCGCCATATTCGCGCAAGCCCAGCGCATGGACATGTTTGCTCAAGCAGTAGGTACTCTTTGTGTTTATTTGTTTTTTGATAAAACTTCATAGGTTCTATCAGCCTTTTATAGTCCTTTGACTAGTTGCTGGAATATACATATATATATATACGAAAAGCTTTGTTTGATCTACTGTAACCCATATTTACTTAAGTGCATCCTGAAAACATCACATTGCTTGTGGAAAATCCCTGACCTCCAGGAGGGCGGAGTTTAAGTCATATAGGAAGCCAGCTCAACACTGTCACACCCCTTTTTTCCCTGAGAACAAAGGAGCTGGCTGGCCGCATGTCAGGAGTCACAGCGTTGTTGTCTGTACTGAGTCCTTGAAATGTGAGTTTATCTTATAATTCTGAATTTAGAATCTGATTATGTGCGGCCTGTTTATGTTGTGAGAGTTATTCCTTATTTCAAGAATGTTTGTTTAGAATAGAGGCCCTGTGTTGAATTGTCACAATATTTACCCTTTATTTTATATCTTTCATCAGAAAACCAGTACAAACAATACCCTATACAATAAACTATTGGATCATCAGCTCATCTGCCTCCATCTGACTGTTTTAATAGACAGACCCATTGAGTTGATCACCCCCTGGAACCAGACTGTTTAACTAGCCTTCCATCTACATACTAAATCTACATACTCAATTACAAACTAATTGAAAAAATCGAATGAAAACACTTTTATCAGTTGTGCATTCTTGACACTGTCTTGGCCTAGGGAATAAATGTTTTATGTTCTGATTGGGACAAAAAACACAATATGAAAGGAGAGAGCAATGAATGTATGTAGGTGGAAGGATGCTGAGGGAGGAAAAGCCAGGCAAGAGGCCTTGATAAAGACCAAGAGGTATCTAAATACAAGGAAAGTCTAGAGTTGTAACGCTCTAATGAATAAAACTAAACTAAACAAAAAAAACAACTACCTGCCCACTTCTAGAAACGGTGCTACAAGACAGTTCCAGGATCTAGAGCTAGGCGTTCACGCATATCCAAGCTTGCTTTGAGTGAAATAAGACAATGTAAACCAAGAAATGGTGATGCACGATGACAACAAATCAAACAAGTGATTGTCATGCCAAATAGAATTTAAGTGATACTTAATGTTCTTGTCTTGTCCATGTTGACCAGTGACATCCTGTTTCATTTTGAAAATGTAACTCCCCTGTAGTGTCAGGTAACTTAATCCCCCCCCCCCCCGTGTGTTCACCCTGATGCCAGTTGACATTAATTTGTTTTAGTCATTACATTAAAAACAGTACAAACAAATCCCTTTTCACACTTCAATGTTTCTTTGTATGACGCAAAATATGAATGACAAAAGCTCTGTAATTTTGGTCCTGCGGGCCGAGTCGACCAGCAACAACCAATCTTAACCTTAGTGACTCAATCGATGTTTCATTTGTTTATTTTCTTTTCTGCGGCAATGAACAGAAACAAATTCCCGTTTGAGCTTCAGAAAATAATTTACAGAAAGGGTAGTTTTTCACATTGCACTGATGTTCAGGATGTTGACGTTAATGTGAAACCAATGGGCAAAGTCTTCTAGAAAGCTTCAGCAAATGTTTGCAGTAATGATTCACAAACCTCAGTTTCTATTCATCAAAAGTTAACATGTTTGACACAAATATACTTATTTCATTGGTGCCACTTGGTCCCCATGTATGAATAATCACAGACAACTGATGGATCCTCACGGTGGATGACCTGTGGTTTAACCTGTTCAATAATTTTACTTGTTTGAAGTATATTCTGATCATTAAGGGTGTGAAGCCTTGAGTGGGGATATAGCAACAGAAAACGCTGAGTATATGTTTCTGAAAGGATCCATATGGGGTTTATGCAAATATTTATTTGGGCATGGATGGATTTTTATTGCTTTGCACATCACTGATGTGCATCAAGATTTTCTGTCTCTGAAATGAGACAAACTCTCCAAAGAAAAATTACACTTGATGATTTAGATAATCAGTGAACACGATTAACTGTAAGTAAGAAGCATCAGTGACACATATATAGATAACTGAGGAGAAGAAGCCTGTCCTCAGGATAGGAAACATTGACAATTGACTGCAGGACACAACAGCATACACGTGATTTTAGTCAAGTGAAGTCTCAGCTTTGCAGCTTAGCTTTGCTAAGTCTGCTCTTCTTATTCTCTGCATTAAACATGACTGAGACTAAACTATCTTAGCTGACTGCCATTCTATTTGATGTCAATTTAAACATTTGATTTTTAACTAACAGCCTTCATTAACAACATCCAGGCTTAACTCCTTTACATTTGGTTTGTGTCACAATGATTACAACATCAGTGGGAAAAAAAATAAATGAATAGGAAAGCTGTTAAACACGTAGTTAAGAGAGCAATCACGGCTGCAAAAACAAACTTTGACTTGTTTCCATTTTTTGGCTGTTGGATTTCTCTCTGCTCCACCTCTGCCACAATTGTTTGCACGTTCTGAGGTGGCCTCTTGTTGATAAACTCTCTGAAGTTGCCCATTTCGCTCATTGTCATGTCCCATAGACCTCTGAGGATACATGTATTCATCCTGGTTCTTTTTTTGCTCTGACAGTTATTAAACTGAAAATGAGTCAACTCATTGTTTTTGTCTGTGTTTAATTTAATGTTTGCCTCCTCCAGAGCTTGTAGAGCATTTGCACAATCTGAACCATCAGAGTGTGTGAGGAGGCCACAATGTTTTTCTCCATGTCTTTTCCAAACAGAGACATCACAGAATCAAAGATGTACCTCAGTCGGTCACTCACTCGGTTCTCACTGGCTTTCAGCACCAGACCCACTGCACTGATCTCATGAACACCTTCATCTGAACTGAACAACTCCAATAATCTGAGCTTCACAATTTTGTCTCTTTCAGTCCCTTCAGTTTGTCCATATCCAGGAGTGTCGATGATGGTCAGAGAGCAGGGCAGAGGTTTGCCTTCAAACCCAAACAGCTGGTACACAATCACATCTGATGTCTGACTATCTGCCTGGTTTCTCTGCTGTCCATCTGATTGTTGCTCATTTCCTACAAAGTGAAACCAGACATTGTCCTCCCACTGGACTCCCAAAGCATGATTCATCAGAGCGTTGATCAGGGTAGAGTTTTTCTTCTGTTTTATTTTCCTGTTTCACCCACTAGCAGGATGGTGTTTTCCACTGCTTTCACCATGTGGAGAAGCCTAATTTGCTGGGATGCATGTTGATGTGCGCAGCACTCAGGTGATGCATGTGTCAGAGACTGGCACTGCCGTGCTGGACTTGCATGTGCAGATCCCACCTTCAAAATAAGAAGTTCAACCCATTCAACACAACACAAAGACACTGTATTCAGTGCTTAAACTGATAACCTTAGTTTATTTTTAGAGTTTGCTGCTTTTCAATATGGAGTTCAGTGATTGGTTCACTTGCTGAAGATGATTGGCACCACTTGAAAACTTGAAACCCCAGGTGACAACAGTTGTACTGTTCTGCAACTATAAACTATACCTCAAAAATGTATTGTGCTGCAGCAACTGGCTTCTGATGTCAACACTCCTGTGGCCTTTTGCTGAAAGTTGGGTTTCAAAGTTCAAGGAGTTGGACACCATCTTTGTCAGCGCCTCTTCTCAATCTTTATTTTTGGGAGTTTAGGCCTGCTTATGTTATGTTTTTTAACTTTAAGCTCTGTGAAGACATGAACTGTGCCAATTTTTTAGGAAAGTTTTTTTATTGTTTTATTCTGAAATAAAAACAAACAAAATAAGTTTTATTTTAAGTTTGACCAAAAGTTCAGCATTTTATGCAACCTCAGCGAAGCAACAGTGACGAGAGGTGACACGTAATGATTTAGATTTAAAGTGATTTTTATTGGTGGCAATCAAAAATGATCAGTGACACACATCCAAGACTCAGAGGCTGTCTGTCCTCAGTCTTGTCTTCCACACTCGCAACAATTTAATAATCTATCTTATGACAAACTTTCATCAGAAAAAAACACACACAGGAGGAGGCGCCTCCACCAGGCGTAACTCCTTTATGTTGAGTTAGTTTGCATTTCCCGACAACATTGACAATGCAACATTATACACAGGCGTGATAACTATAGAGAAGGCACAGTGGTGAGAGCAATCAAATATCAAAAAGCAAGGACCTCTCTTGCACTCATTGGCCAGAAGGGAACTCACATTTAACCATATTATTGAAGAAAATTGTTTCAAAGAGTTTTAATTAAGTGTGATTACATTTTATTTTGCAAATACAGATCATCTCCCCCACCCCCAGAGCATCCCTTAATATCTCAACGTCCTTATTCTCTCAAAAGGCTATTTTCTGAATGGTTGATGCTGGTCAGGTGGTGATTTTTTTTTTAATCACTTCATATGTTGTGTTTCATTTCCCCCCCAAAAAAATATCTGAAAATTGCCTTCATCCCTTTAGCTTGATCCGTGCGTTTTCTAATCTCTTCCATTTTCTTTGCCTTTACAAAGTCTCCTTTTTCCCTCATTTTGTCAATCAGGAAATCCAAGTGGACCCGTGTTGACACTGAATTCTGATTCAGTGCAGTCTTATCCAGGTTCAGGACATGACCATAGGCCTCTTCCAGGAACTGATCTTTCTCTTTCTGATATTGCTGCACTTTCTTCTTAAGTTCGTCCAGAAGATTTGACTTTTCATTTTTTTCTTCCAGGTTCATGTCATGTTTTTCTTTTACTTGCTGTGAAGTCATCTTAACTTTTCTAGTCTTGCTCTCATAGACCCAATCTTCTTTCACATGTCTTGACACATGACACTTTCCTGAACAGGAGGTGCAGTGACCATCCTTCATAACCTCACAGCTTGATGGTGACTTGGCATGTGTGCACCCTGGGTAATGGCAGTTCTCCTGACAGACAGAACAGGTCAGAGCTCCATCATAAAATATACCAAAAAACCACGGTCCACCTTTAATGGTTTTTCTGACTTTGTAGGGCTCATCAACTTCTATGTTGAAGTCTTTATTTCGCTCAATCTCTTCCGCATGTTTTTCCAGAGCTTCCTCAGTCTGTTTGATTTCTCTCTGCTTCATCTCTGTCCATGTGATTCTCTCTTTCAGGTTTTGGATGCATGCTGTCAATCTGACACGTGTATCCAACACCTCAACAGTTTTTTGCACATTCTGAGGTGTCCTCTTGTCTACAAACTCTCTGAACTGGATCATTACACTCATTGTCATGTCCCATGTAGCTTTCATACTAGCGTTAGTCTTCTTTGTTCTCTGAAGGTGCTGACGGTTATTGAACAAAAAATGAACAGGCTCATTATCTTCATCTTTGGCTAACTTAACGTTTGCATCCTCCAGAGCTTGTAGAACATTTTCAGGGGGCAAACCATCAGAGTGTGTGAGGAGAGTGACAATGTTTTTCTCCATGTCTTTTCCAAACAGAGACATCACAGAATCAAAGATGTACCTCAGTCGGTTACTCACTCGGTTCACACTGGCTTTCAGCACCAGACCCACTGCACTGATCTCATGAACACCTTCAACTGAGC
This sequence comes from Thamnaconus septentrionalis, assembly GCA_009823395.1. NCBI lineage: Eukaryota > Metazoa > Chordata > Actinopteri > Tetraodontiformes > Monacanthidae > Thamnaconus > Thamnaconus septentrionalis. The sequence continues at coordinate 15,702,389 of CM020518.1, forward strand.
GGAACAACTCCAATAATCTGAGGTTCACAATGTTGTCTTTTTCAGTCCCTTCAGTGTGTCCATATCCAGGAGTGTCGATGATGGTCAGAGAGCAGGGCAGAGGTTTGCCTTCAAACCCAAACAGCTGGTACACAATCACATCTGATGTCTGACTTACTGCCTGATTTCTCTGCTGTCCATTTGCATTTTTCTCATCTTCTACAAAGTGAAACCAGACATTGTCCTCCCACTGGACTCCCAAAGCATGATTCATCAGAGCGTTGATCAGGGTAGATTTTCCTGTTCCTGTTTCACCCACTAGCAGGATGGTTTTATTTTCCATGTTTGGATTTTTTTTTGCCAAACATATATATTTTTACTGTGCCAGCCTTCACTATTTCAGACTTCACCAGGTAAACATTAGGACATCCTGTCTTGATACAAGTTTTGAAAAGGATGTGGCCAAATTTAGAGGTTGTCCTGGAGAAACATAAAATTTAGGGATTAGGGGCTGATAACAGGTCATTCACTTTCACTATTTTCACTTATTTAAAAAAAAATTGAGTAGGAACATTTTGCAACAATTTTGCATGGAAAAACAAGTGGTCCTTGTCGTCATGGTGTCATTGGTAAAAGTTAATTCCTCACAACTTTGTTGCTTTAAATGACACATTCAGAGATTCATATGTTCGTACATAGTTATGTGTGGGACAGCCTTCAGTAGAACCTGATTGATAAAGCCATAATTATTATTATTACACTCTTTTTGTTGACTTGCTCTGTGTGTTTTAAATTCTGCTAACAGGACGAAGTCCTTGTTTAAGATCATAAACTGACCTTTTCAGCCATATTCTCACATTATGTCATCTAAACTGTGAAACAGTAAAAAGCATATTACTTACTTGCCCTCCTTGCCAGCTGCCAAATCAGCAGATAAAAGCTGATTACCTTCCTGGGGGCAAAGGGTCAGTATCATTACCAATGGACATCAAAAGATTTTTTGAAAGAAGTAAAGATCAGGTGCCATTGAGAAAAAAAAAAATCAAATAAAACCCACACACTGATAAAGATTTAAATCAGTCTTGTCTAAGACTGGTAGAAAATTTTTAAAATTTCAGAACTTCTGTCTCTTGCTACACTGTAGCACACTGATTTCCAACTTTAGTACACAAGGTGATAAAGATTAAAAATAAAATTCATCCCTGAGTCACATTTGACTGCTATTGACCTCAAACTCGAAACAGGACAACTAACTTGACCAAGTCAGTGAGTCTTACCGCCTGAGACGAGACCTCAGATGATGAGCTGCCTCTGGAATCATAGCACGGCAGATCCACCCGGTCCTCTTTCTCAGGATCAGTGTTGCATCCCAGCAAGTTCTCGACCACTTCCAGGAGATGCAGAAGGTGAGACAAACCTTCATCCTTGCTTTCCTTCAGCTTATCACTCCTCACAAAGCCGACAATCAGGTCGTAAACTTCAGGTTCCCTCATCGTGGATGTGTCCCTCATCCATTCTTTGTCAACTTTTCCAATCTCACAAGCTACAGTCTTTAGTTGCTCAAAGTCCAATCCTGGTAACTTCTTCTGCAGTTTCCAGATCAGCTGCTGGCAGTCTAAGGTGGCCATTGCCACGGTGGTCCTTGGAGTCTTGGGTCTCTGTATGATGCAACAGAAGGCAGCTTATCTCTAGAAACAAGTTAACACTTGCTATTGGGGGCTCAGACAGGGCCCTTTTCTCCTTGAGTGTGTGTTGAAATTGAGATGAATTCTATAAAGACAAAAATACCATGAGTGTCTCATTCTGAATCTGGTGCAAAGGCAGCAGTTAATTGTTCAAGAGCAAAGAGAAACCGGCTGACAGAATCTGAAGACATCAAGCATTCACATTGTGAACAGCTGATCAGCAGAAAAGGAGCCAAATATAATAGAAATAGAACGCAGATAATGTTACAGATAATGATTAAGCGCGCGTGGCTATCACCCGGGAGTCTGGGGTTCGAAGCCCGCCCAGGCCCTCTGCGCCTTGCCACATATAGTTGGTAGAAATAAACCATTACCAAATCTCAGTGTCAATTATAAAACATTTTTCTCTGTTCTTTGTATAATATGCTTTAGTTATTTTTTTGCATGCTGTGCATCTAGACAAGAATGCATGTATTTGAATGCATGCATTCATATTTTAAGATCTGTGAATATTTTCAGTGATCAGTCTTTCTAGTATTCAGCACTAATCTGTACCTGTATTGGATCAAAAGCTTTGTGACACTGTATATTTTTCTGTCAACTCAGGAAATACATAGGAAACACATCACATGGTATGTTGCCTGTTTTGTGATGAGAACATAAATCTTTTGTTACAATAGAATAAGATAAATTTAAAATTAACTTTAATTGTTCAGTTATTGCTGATAGATTCACTGATACCTCCTGCACTCAGGCAAGGCACACAACTTGAATACAAAAATAGTGCATAGCTTATTCAGTGAGTTCGAAACTCCGGTCAGGTTGTACCAGTCTCATCCTCTGAAGCAGAGAGGAGCTTCAGTGCTCTTAGAAGGTTGAAGACTTGACTACATTCAACTATGATGCAAAAAAGGCAGAACCATGTAGCAGTTTGCCATATCCATTAAGATAAGTTGGACATCTTTGACAGAAAGTCTGCCTGCAAACCTTTCTGTTTTACAGAGACGTAAACAGGTCTATGGTGCTTTTACTTAAGTAGTTGGAAAAAATGTAAAAAGAAATGAAAGAAAAGAAAAGAAATACATAAAGAAATACATAAAAGTTATTGTTCTTAATTTGATCAAGTTTTCTTTTATTTCTCAAAAAAGTATTAAAAAGATTACTGTTAAGAACTGGATCCATAAGTGCTAATGTTAAGAGTATCATATCACAAACGCTGCTCTTGTCACCGCACGTCACTGCCTTCAACCACCACCCAACATTCACTCACTTCCATATTCATATTATCAGAGACAGTTTGGGTCGCTCGCATGGAGAAAGAGAGAGAGAGAGAGAGCGACGAGAGAGAGAGAGAGAGAGTCGCGAAGATCCCCCTCCCCACACACACACACACATACACCGTCAACAAAACTTCCTTGGCCCTCTGACACGATTCCGGTTTCTCATGTGGCCCATTTAAAAAAATAATTGCCCACCCCTGCTCTAGGGCAAATTCTCAATGAAATAATTAGATAAATAGCGAAATATATTGATATTTTAAGAAATTGATGTCACATTAGATAACACGTGTATGTATATGATTGTAATTGAAATTAATTAATGACACATTTAAATAATTATTCATTCATTCATTCATCTTCTATACCCGCTTATTCCTTTTCAGGGTCACGGGGGTCTGCCGGAGCCTATCCCAGCTGTCTTAGGGCGAAGGCAGGGTGACACCCTGGACAAGTCGCCAGTTCATCGCAGGGCCTAAATAATTATTGAAAACATTTATTTTATTTTTGGCTCTTTTGCTCCAAGACTAGTGCGGCCTATTTTGCTGATCTTTGTTTTATTTTCTTTTTGAATAAATTAATCTAGAATTGTTTGCCCTTTCTTCGGTTCCCCAGCGTCTATCTCTCTGTCTTCCTGCTCTGTCTGTCTGTCTGTCTCTCTGTGTTCAATGTGAATAACTTACATTTATGAAGAGAGGGAAAAAAAATTCAGATTTGAAGATTTTAATCAAGAGGACAGAAATTTAGATACTTGATTCCAATCAATATATTCATTATATGCGTGAGAACCATATTGGCTACTTGTTTTTTGTTTTGTTTTTAAAAAAGGGTTCCTTAATATTCACAAAAAGTGGGGGGTTCACTTTGGACAGGATCCCCCAATATAATATATATATATATACATATAATAATAGGCCAATTACAACAATGTTGTAATAGGCCAAATTACTACATTGCTTCATGTTGAAGCAATGTTGCTGCAACATGACCCCCCACGTCCTGTTGCAGCAACATTGCTTCTGGATAAACTGGTTGCTTTGTGTCTGCTTGTTGAAGTAATTTTTTTAAAGAACATTACAATATTCTTACTATTGCCGTAAGACAGATTTTTCCTTTTTTTTTCTTCTTTTAATTCACTCGTGAACATTTTATATAACTACAATAATTGTCTAAAAATTATTTTTCTTTTTGTTAGTCAATCCAACATTCTTTACATACACATTTATTTATGTGGAGCTATCCATCTGTATTTTTTCTGTGAATTAACAAAAATTTGAAATTAGTTTTCAGTAGTAACACGACTTCATGGACACGTGTTACTGTGTGTGGTGTGAGATTAAAGAGAATGTGATCATTAAGCACATTTTGCTTGCAATTTATAGTTTTACATGTCAAAGGACAAATACAAATGTTCCTTGTGCAATTGCATGTTCATGTGATCAGCAGTGAGAAATTTACAGTGTGTTCTTACCTGTTCCTGTCCTCTTGGAGTGCTCTGAACAAAATCACGCAAGCTTTTTTTTTAATTTGTAAGAACCATAAAAGGGCGGGGAAGAGAATGGCAGGTGTGCAAACTATGATCACATGTTTTCTTAGAAATAGAGACAGCGTGGGCAGACTGACTGGCGCCGTCGCCAGGGCAGCAGACCAGCCGATCTTTCTGCTTTGGTGATTTTCAAAAGCTGTAATGTTGCAGCTCTGCTCCCACAGAAGGCTGGACCTGTCTTTTGTAAATATACCTGCAGCTTATGTCCAATTTTTTTGTGCTGACAGTGTCAAGGCAGGTCAGAGTTTTCTTAACAACAAGCCCTGGGTCACCGGAGAGGAGTGATGACACTTAAAATAAAAATCCAAAGGGTCATTTTTATCCAATCCAAAGAGGTTGTATGCTCAGAAACAACAGCAAGCATGTTTTTTATTTATCATTCTTTCTGCTGGTTCCACCAGTCTGTGAGGTACCAAGCAATCACCAAAGCAATGTCATGTAATCATTGTTTAGACTCGAAACAGTGTAGGTACAGTGTAAGCAGTATATTCCTCTCCTACAGTGTAGGAGAGGAATAATGTCTTGGGAGAGACAAAAAGAGAGTTAAAAAAAAAACACCCTAAATATGTTTTAGGTATTTTTTTTAGATTATATAAATATATTTTTAATTATATTAAATATATTTACCACAATCTACCCAATATTATTTTCATAAACATAGTATTGTTCAATATGATGGACACTGGAATTGTGTCTAAAAGAGGTTCAGTTGTGTTTGAATGCGCAGTATCGTTGGCTTGTTGATTAGTGAAGAGGTTTGGCTAGTTGGAGCCTCACAGCTGCTTTGATGAGTGTCACATATCTTTAGCTTTTAGTTTTAACCACGTAATTTAAGAGGATTGTTGATGGACTCTAAGTTCTTAGAATTAAGGGTTAGTAAGTGACTGAGGCTGTGTGAGTCAAATGCAGTGATTTATTTTAATGTAACAATGAATAAACCTTTACATTTACATCCCGCTTTGTAAGAAAGGGTGGGTTCAGCGACTCATTTGCTGCCTGGGCGCGGAGTGGTGAGGGTCTCCTCTCTGAGGGTCTCCTCTCTGTTCCTCTCCGGGCAACACCCGCTGCTCGCTGACAACAGGAACTGTGGTGGAACAATACTTGCTTTCCTGTCAGTCTCCAAAATACCAGAAAAGTCTCCAATAACACCAGGAAAAGTCGCTAGATTTGTCGCTAGTCGCTCTTGACAAAAAAAAGTCGCCATGGGGAGTTGGAAAGTCGCCAGATTTAGCGAGAAAGTCGTCAAGTTGGCAACACTGCTCTGCATCAGCTTTGTCTGTTTTGACAGAGACATTCAGGGGCAATGAGGGTAGCCAATATGAGACGTGAGTGGCTGTACTTGTGCCGACTTGCTCAGTCCCAACATTAAATTTGTTTGCAAAGCAGAAACGAGTGGACAAATGTAGAACAGCAGTTTCTTTCATTGAAAAATTGTAGTTTTTAATACTTAGCAAAATCATCTCGCGGGCCGGAAAAGCCCAGTTTACAGGCCCGATCCAGCCCGTGGGCCGTATGTTTGACACCCCTGCGTCCATCCCCAACACTGCAGGTTCTCTCTGTGCGGAAATACAGGTCTGCTTCGGCCTCTCAAGCTAACAACAGCGGGCAAAGAGGACAAGATGAATTACATAGTGGCAGTTCTCTAAACTTTAGAGACTAAAGAAGCAAAGTAAAAGTACAGACGCCTGTTATGTTGCAGCAAGCAGGAATAACCTGCACTTAAATTCTGCTTCCTCTGGCTTGAATGGAGCTATCTCCCCACACACTGATGAAATAATCAGTTTCCTCCTCTGTCCACGGACTGCTGTTTCTACTTCTTCTGTCTGCTCCATTACGTTACGGCTCTGCACCTGGAATGGCGCTTTCTGGTCTGGCGCATTGGGTCTCGCGTTGCGTAGAGTGACGTCACGGACAGTCAAAACCCATCTGTGTGTTTGGAGCTGTTCAGACTTAGACGCATCTGTCCAAATGCCATTTGAAACGACCTCCCGTAGGTGGTTTCAATCTGTCTTGCAAAAATCAGATTTCATATGGTTTGTGACTGTTCAGACTACAACAAAAAGCCATCAGGTTTCAATCTGGATCTGAAAATCAAATTTTGGCTGGCAGTCTGAACAAGGCCTAATAGAAGGTACTTAACTCACAGAGGGGTGCATCGCCACCACACCCCTCTGTGACTCCACGTCACTTTCCCTCTGTCCCGTCCCCCGCCCCCTGTCCCGTCTTTGTCCCGTGTCAGGTGTCACTTGTCCGTCAGACGTCCACTCACTCCCGAGCACGCCCGTGAGTATTAGGGCAGCCATCCCCACCCGTATCCCACGGGGCCACCCCAGGTCCGCTCCTTCCCGAGCGTTGTCCAGGGCCTGTCCAGCGGCAGTTCGACGACGACTCCCTTTCCTGGCCACCCGACAGTCCAGCCACCACCGTTCCGTTCCGTCTCCTTCTGTTCCAGTTCCTTCCAACCCCTTCTCTCGCGTCCCTCGTGTCCGTCCCGCCCTCCCCTTCCTTTCGGGCGTCTGTCCTTTTAAATGCCCCTGTTTGGCGTTCGCACTGGTGCATGATCTGGATGATCGCATGCTCACATCTGTCCTTCCTTGGGCTGATTGTTTGTAAGTGTGCGGCGTTCAGAGGTGGCTGGGTTAAAAAAAAAAAAAAAAAAAGCTCCAGGTAAAAGATAAAATAAATAAATAAATACTGCACAAATAAAATACAAAATAAAACCATTGCACACAATTAAAATACACATATTAAAAAAAAGGTAAAGGAAACCACTGCACACAGTTAAACCCTAGGAATTCCAACTGTATCACACTATATGTTTTCTGTTCCTGCTCAGGGAGTACAGATGAAAATGTTTACATATGTAGCCAAAGCCACTGTCAAGACATAAGAGGAGCCTAATTTCAAACAGAAATGGTATGGGCAATAGATGTGCTAATTTACTTTTATTTTAAAATGTTTCATTTTACATTAGACCACTCTGTGTGGGGGAAAAAAATGAGGGTCAGATATCTGCCTTTTGGCCCTGCGATGAACTGGCGACTTGTCCAGGGTGTCACCCTGCCTTCGCCCTAAGACAGCTGGGATAGGCTTCAGCAGACCCCCGTCACCCTGAAAAGGAAGAAGCGGGTATAGAAGATGAATGAATGATGAATGAATATCTGCCTTTTTTTAATGATCTTACCATGAGTTTTGAGGTGATTTTCAAAAGAATGCTTTCACTGTATCGTGGAGTGGCGCTTGAGACAGTGCCAATGGCTCTGTTGTGCCAGCTTCTTCTGGCAGCGACATGCTATGCAAAAAGTGTCTGTGGAAAAAAATTAAGATATTAGGCCAGAAATATAGACTGACATGACACTAAAATCTGGCAAAATTTGAACAAAACAGAAAAATTTATACAAAACAAACTAATTATGGTTACCAACTGCATCATCACTGAAGCACATAGTATTCTTCAAGTGGACCTTGTCCAGGTGAGTTCTGGTTGCCACTGTGGCAACATTACAGTACTGGCAATTTTTTTCTTAATTTGGGTAAAACTCCTCTAGGCTCCACAAAACTGTACCGAGCTCTAAATGACAGTATAATTTCATATTATTATTGGTGTACTGACATTGACTTTAAAGGATGTAAGCTACTGTAAAGAAAAGCTCAAACGCTGTTCAAAATATATCACATGGATTGATATTTCATTTTCTTGACAAAAAGTGCTCAAACAAATGAACAGGATCCTATGTTACAAACCTTTTTTTAACCTGTTCAGACGTGTAGAAACAATATGACCAACCTACATTATCTAATTCCGCGCCCCTGGAGGTTGTGACCACTGGTCCGTGGCAGACCACCAAGGGCATGTTCTCATTGCCTCGCGGCGCCTCGCCACATCGCGCCTCACCACGGTTTGATTGCGTTTTCATGGCCCCCGGATCACGAGACCGTGGGCGGAGTCGACGCGGTAAAGTGGGACAATGTTTTCGACAGCATCATTTCCAAAAGTAAACACGAGACAGATACAACGGGAAATAGCATTTATTTAAAAACAAACAAACAGAAAAACAGACAGTAAACACGCCCACTTATTTGAAATAGGTGCCCTAGCGAGCCAAGGACGACTTTGTTAAATGCTGCGGTGTTCAAGGCTTCCTCGCGGTGAAGAGCCATGTCCTCTTGACGAATCCGTATTTCCTCTCGTCTCAAGACTCCTTAGATTCCCTAGCTTAACGCGCCTCACGCAGGAGCAACTCGATTTGTTCCGAGCGCTTGGCCATTTGCCGCTCGTCGTTTTCGCGAATATGGTTGAACACACTCGCAACGTCGAGGGCATTCCCGGTTCGCCTGCCTCTCCCCAAAAGCCAAAATAAACATGTATTGAAAAAGCTGTTTTCAAAAAATGTATACACATATAAATATTTGTACACCATCAATAGTAGCTGCTTGTATTCCCAGTAAAATGTACCTGACACGGAAGTTCCGTGTCGAAGGAGTTGGCGTCGATGTCCGCTCAGACAGGGAACATCGACGAGGACACTGGGCCAATCCAGTCCCCTGCTACGTCACCACTATACTCGCTTCGTCTCGCTTGGACCCTGGGGGATTGAGGTACCAAAACAGCACCCCCTACAACCGTGCAGCGGCCAGTGCGAACGCCCTACAACCGTACCGTGGCGAGGCGAGGCGAGGCAATGAGAACGCCCTCCAAGTGGACGACCCTTTATTTTTGATGGCATGGTTTACTACAAGTGAGCCTGGTGATCAACGCACTGTGCGCATTCTGCATGATACTGGTGGTTCCCAGTCTGCGACCCTCGCTGACGCGCTGTCCTTTTCTGAGCTGTTGTGGCTTCCGTGTTCAAACAACCTCTCATGCCAACTTGTCTCTCCCGGTGTCTCGCGACTGCTTAGGTGCTGCGCAAAGGGCAGACCCGACGCTACGGAATTGCTTCTCAAATGTGGCGAGTGCTGACAAAGCAAGAGTTGAGAAGGTATCATATTTACTACTCTAATTCATTACTAACGTATATCAGAAAAAAGGCAAACAGGAGTGGGTGGCACCTCCAACAGGTTTAACTCCTTTTTAGTTGAGTTTCTTTGTGTTTGCAGAGTTTGACATTTCCTGTTGTAGATGAAACATTCCCTTAATGTTTCAACGTCCTTATTGTCTCAAAACGCTTCTTGTTCTGCTTTTTCTTTTACTCGTCTCCTCCTCCGCATTAAAGCCAGTGTTTTTGCTCCACTGACGACAGACAGGTACGTGAATTTTCACACACGAACCGGGAACTGAAAGCACGCCGTGGAGAAAAGACTCCTGCTCTGTCGCTTAACATCTGTAATGATAACTGTAAAATATCTAGTGTTACGGCCAAGATGGTTTAGCCTTTTTTGTGTGTGTGTGCTGTGCTTTTGCCTTTTTTTTTTCTAGAGTACCCACACCCGGGCCTACTGGTTTTGACCTGCTTTTCCTCCCCTGTGATTGGTGCGGCGTCGGTGGAGGTTCAGCTCTCCAATCGGGAACAGCCTTCCTGCACCTGGTACCTGATTGGTGCGGCATCTGCTCCACTCTTCCGGTTCTTCAATTGACAAGACTACAAAAGCCGTGCCAGCCCATCTGCCGGGCTGTCTTCTGATTACGGCTGCCTCCTCCCTCTTGTAGCACCAGTTTTTCTTGAGACAATAGCGCTGTTTCGCTGTCGCTCCCGGTACCTGGCCCTTTGTTTGATAGCCGTTTGGCTTAGGTTTTTGTTTCGACACAACTGTGGAGCGGGGTCAGGGATTTTGAGATTTAAATACAGGTTGGTTTATTTTTGTAGGGGTTTTATTCAATGTTTAGACACACCAGGTGCAGGGGTGCTGGTTACTGTATTTTGGTTTATATATTACAGGGATAGAAAAGCCTTTTGTTTCCTCTTTCCGTTCTTTGCCATTTTATTTCGTGGAATTATAGATTGTAGCTTATTGAATCCTTTATGTTATATTCTGTTTTTGCTTTAACCAGCATCCATTGGCCCCCTCCTTCAGTTCCATTTTTTTTTTTTGTTTTTGTTTGTTGCCCCTTTCACCACCTTCCAAACTGGGCGCAATAAATTTACTCCACCTTTAACACCGTGGCCTTGTGTTACTTTCCCTTCCCTCTAGCGAGCCGGGTTGTAACATTTAGCTTGTAGATATAAGGCTATAGATATAAGGCTAGTTAAACAGTCTGGTTCCAGGGGGTGATCAACTCAATGGGTCTGTCTATTAAAACAGTCAGATGGAGTCAGATGAGGTGGTGATCCAATAGTTTATTGTATAGGATATTGTTTGTACTGATTTTTCTGATGAAAGAAATAAAATAAAGGGTAAATATTGTAACAATTCAACACAGGGCCTCTATTCTAAACAAACATTCTTGAAATAAGGAATAACTCTCAAAACATAAACAGGCCACACATAATCAGATTCTAAATTCAGAATTATAAGATAAACTCACATTTTAAGGACTCAGTACACACAACAACGCTGCGACTCCTGACATGCGGCCAGCCAGCTCCTTTGTTCTCAGGGAAAAAAGGGGTGTGACAGTGTTGAGCTGGCTTCCTATATGACTTAAGCTCCGCCCTCCTTGGCCATGATGGACGCAGGTAGAGGAAGGGGAAGTATGAAGGTGCAAGGAGGAGGTCAGGGATTTTTCACAATAACAGCAAATGTATGTTGGCTTGGTATCAATGGTTCATGTGAATACTGCTTATACCTCCGGACACTAGGGGGCGTTTGGGTTCTGTGTATAGATTCACTGAGAGATCTGATATGTTTGAGTTGGTTACCCTGTCTGCACATGTGACATAGTGAAGTTCTTTATAAAGCTACCTTCTCTTCAAGTAACGGTGTTGTCAATGAGAACCCACAACAAAAACAATACAACAACTGGCGCCCTGCTCTGCATTTGGGCGCTTTTTTTTTCAGAACCGGCTTTTCTCTATTGGACGCGCCAGGATATCATCACAGCGCTCTGCGCCTGTCTTCGCCCGTCTTGCACCATACCGCACGGCAGATGGCGGCAAAAACGCGTTCAATGTGTGGGTGCCTTTACACATAGACCTCTTCCAGGAACTGCTTTATTTCTTCCGGGTTTTTTTTTTTTTCGTCTCTTTCTCAGACATTAAAGAATTTCTGGCTTTTTGTCTTTTGCTTCTTAGTTCATGTCATATTTTTCTATTCTGTGAGGTCTTCCCAACTTCTTCTCGTCTATTGTAAACCATGCGTGTCCATTATTTGAATTGGAGAGAACAAGGCTGTTGTTTTGGCCTTCACAAAATATTAAACCCCAAGTAACATTACGACCCAGTTGGCTAACTAGAGGCCAGGGATGAGATGTGAGAAAGATCTGTCCCTTTTGTTCTTAAAAATGTGAAGCTATTGTAACAAATAACACACTGACCTCAACTCTTCAGTCCTGATTTTCACTTATTCTGTTCTGTTAGTATATTTGTGTATTATTTTCAGTGTCAAGTGAAAGAATGAAAGATGGAGAGAGTGAGAGTGCAGGAAGAACCAGGTGAGGAAACAACATTGTCATGAACAACAAGAATAAGAATTATAATAATCTGAATAATAATAAATAAACATAGATAATATATTGCAATGAGTGTGTAGTCTTAAGAAGGCCTGGATTCTACACGTCAGGGGAACACAATAACAAACGAGAAGGGACAATAAAATGATTTTATATTTTAAGTGATTTTTATTGGTAGCAAGCAGCAATGGATCAGTGCCACACATATGTGACTGAGAGTCAGTCTGTCTTCAGTTAGGACAGGATACATTGAGATTAACTGCAGTCAACAACAGGATACACATGCTTTCAGTAAAAGTCTGACTACACCATTGTTTTACTTGGTGTGTTCATCTTTCCTTTTCCTCTGCGTTAAACACAACCAAGGCTGAGTCATCTTCATGGGTCTTCTACCATCCATTTAATGATCTGATTTATTACTAACATCCATAAAAAAAAAAGACACACAGGAGGAGGCATCACCTCAACCAGGCTCAACTGTTACGTTGGGTTCCTTTGTGTTTACCAATAGCTTTGACACTTCAAAATTAAACACCGATACGATAGCGTTTGAAAACACAGTGAGCGCAAAAATAGAAAAGCGTTTCTCTTGCACTCAAAAAAATAGATTGGCAGAAAAGGTCACACACACCCTTATATTTTGATAAAATGCTTTTCTGTTCCAGTAAAAGCTCGTATTTGCTTTACTTTGATTATATTGATTACACTTTATTTTTCTTTATGTACATAAAACATCCCCTCATTGTTTCAACACCCTTATTTTCTCAGCAGGCTTCTTTTTCTGTTTATCTGCCCAATTTTGTCATCACATACTTCAAAGTTTCCTTGATCCCTTTTACTTGATCCATGCGTTTTCTAATCACTTCCATTGTCTTGACCTTCTTTGAGTCTCCTTTTTCCTTCATTTTGTCAATCAGGAAATCCAAGTGGGCCCGTGTTGATACTGAATTCTGATTCAGCGCAGTCTTTTCCAGGCTCAGGACAAGACCATAGGCCTCTTCCAGGAACTGATCTTTCTCTTCCTGAAATTTCTGCTGTTTCTTCCTGAGATTGTCAAGAACATTTGACTTTTTGTATTTTTCTTCCTTGTTCATCTCATGTTTTTCTTTTATTTCCTGTAAGGTCTTGCTAACTCTTCTTGTCTTAATAACGTACTTCCATTCATCTTTCACATGTTTTGACACATGACACTTTCCTGTACAGGAGGTGCAGTAATCCTTCTTCATAACCTCACAGCTTTTTGGGGTCCTGGCCCATGTGCACCCAGGTAGTGGCAGTTCTCCTCACAGACAGAACAGGTCATAGCTCCTTTGTAATTTTTATTAAAAAACCACCAGCCACCATTGACGTTTTCTTTGGCTTTGTAGGGCTCATCAACTTCTATGGTGAAATCCTTATTAAGCTCCATCTCTTGCTCATGTTTGTTCAAAGCTTTTTCAATTTGCTCGATTTCTTTCTGCTTCAACTCTTTCCATGTGATTCTTTCTGTCAGGTTTTGGATGCATGCTGTCAATCTAACACGTGTATCCAACACTTCAACAGTTTTTTGCACATTTTGAGGTGGTCTATTGTCTACAAACTCTCTGAGCTGGTCCATTTGTTTCATTGTAAATTCAAATGCTCCTTGAAGAGCTTGAATTTTCTTCTTTATTCTCTCTTTGCCTTGGCGGTTATTGAACTCAAAATATATTGGTTCTTTGTGCTCGTCTTCTGCAAATCGAATGTTTGCCTCCTCCAGAGCTTGTAGAACATTGTCAGAACATACACAATCAGAGTGTGTAATGAGGGCAACAATGTTTTTCTCCATGTCTTTTCCAAAGAGAGACATCACAGAATCAAAGATGTACCTCAGTCGGTCGCTCACTCGGTTCTCACTGGCTTTCAGCACCAGACCCACTGCACTGATCTCATGAACACCTTCAACTGAGCGGAACAACTCCAATAATCTGAGGTTCACAATGTCGTCCCTTTCAGTCCCTTCAGTGTGTCCAAATCCAGGAGTGTCGATGATGGTCAGAGAGCAGGGCAGAGGTTTGCCTTCAAACCCAAACAGCTGGTACACAATCACATCTGATGTCTGACTGTCTGCCTGATTACTCCGCTGTCCATTCGATTTTTCTCATCTTCTACAAAGTGAACCAGACATTGTCCTCCCACTGGACTCCCAAGGCCTGATTCATGAGTGCGTTGATCAGGGTAGATTTTCCTGCTCCTGTTTCACCCACTAGCAGGATGGTTTTGTTTCCAATGTCTAGATTTTTTCTGCCGAACATATATTTTTTTACTGTGCCAGCCATCTCCATTTCAGGCATCACCTGGTAAATAGTAGGACATCCTGTCTTGATACAAGTTTTGAAAGGGATGTGGCCAAATTTAGAGGTTGTCCTGGAGAAACATAAATGTAGGAATTAGGGGCTGATAACAGGTCATTCACCTCACTTTCACAATTTTTAAATATTTAAAAAAATTGAAACAAACAGAAACAAATGGTCCTTGTCATGATGTCATGGGAAACAGTTAATTCCTCACAACTGTGTTGTTTTAAATGACACATTCAGAGATTTAAATGTTCCGATATAGTTACATCTGGGACAGCCTTCAGTAGAACCTGATTGATAAAGTTGTAATTATTATTATTACACTCTTTTTGTTGACTTGCTGTGTGTGTTTTAAATTTGCCACTAACAGGATGAAGTCCTTGTTTAAGATCATAAACTGACCTTTTCAGCCATATTCTCACATTATGTCATCTAAACTGTGAAACAGTAAAAAGCGTAGTACTTACTTGCCCTCCTTGTCAACGGACAAATCAGCAGGGAAAAGCTGATTACCTTCCTGGGGGCAAAGGGTCAATATTATTACCAATGGACATCAGAAGAATTTTTTTTGTTTTTTTTAACAAGTAAGTAAAGATCAGGTGCAATTAAGAACAAACAACCACACACTGATAAAGATTTAAATAAATATTGTCTGGGACTGGCAGAACATTTTTAAAATTTCAGAACTTCTCTGAACCCCTGCCTGTCTCTTGCTACACTGCAGCACACTGATTTCCAACTTTCGTACACAAGGTGATAAAGATTAAAAATAAAATTCATCCCTGAGTCACATTTGACTGCTATTGACCTCAAACTCGAAACAGGACAACTAACTTGACCAAGTCAGTGAGTCTTACCGCCTGAGACGAGACCTCAGATGATGAGCTGCCTCTGGGATCATGGCACGTCAGATCAACCCAGTCCTCTTTCTCAGGATCAGTGTTGCATCCCAGCAAGTTCTCGACCACTTCCAGGAGATGCAGAAGGTGAGACAAACCTTCATCCTTGCTTTCCTTCAGCTTATCACTCCTCACAAAGCCGACAATCAGGTCGTAAACTTCAGGTTCACTCATCGTGGATGTGTCCCTCACCCATTCTTTGTCAACTTTTCCAATCTCACAAGCTACAGTCTTTAGTTGCTCAAAGTCCAATCCTGGTAACTTCTTCTTCTGCAGTTTCCAGATCAGCTGCTTACAGTCTAAGGTGGCCATTGCCACGGTGGTCCTTGGAGTCTTGGGTCTCTGTATGATGCAACAGAAGGCAGCCTACCTTGAAACTCTAGAAACAAGTTACCACTTGCTTTTGGCCCTCAGACAGGGCCCTTTTTGTGTGTGTGTGTGTGTGTGTGTGTGTGTGTGTGTGTGTGTGTGTGTGTGTGTGTGTGTGTGTGTGTGTGTGTGTGTGTTTCTGTTTGGTGATGACATGACTAAAAATTGGCTAAGTAAAAAAAAAGAATGCGAGGAAACACATTTTCGTTACAATTTAGAATTTCAGATATTTACATTTATTTCAAAGGATTCATTCAAATATCCAATCAATCTTCATTGTGTGTCCATGTTTTCAGCAGTGGGAAATATACAGTGTTAAGTGTTCTTACCTGTTTCCTGACCTCCTCGAGTTCTCTGAAGGAGACAGAGACACAGGTTTTTATGTTACAAGAACTTGGAAGGGAGAGGTAGAGTGTGGGAGGGTGAGTCAGCTATGATCACATGTTCACAATGGCAATCAAATGTATTCCTCTTTTCTTTGATGCTCTGCAACAGTCGCAAGAACAATGCCCAACAAAAGGTCCAGATCTGAATCTGTGGTTCACTCTAAATTGTTCACCGTCAGCATGATTTCTTTCACTTCTGTCCACAATGTCTCTTTTGAATTCTGACTGGTACTTTAGGTGGCTGCGGCTGGGACGTTGGATCTATTCTGTCTAGATTTGGTCCTTTCACAGCATAAGGAATAAGCATAAGGAGGACTGGGCAGAGACTGTTTAATAATCTTTGTACAGTGTTGCATCCCACCATGGAAGACAAAAAAGTATTTTCTACTATCTCATTATTTATGCTGTCAGCAAAAACAAACCACCGTTTCTTAAAATATTGTATGAAACAGGGTTAAACCTTGTACACATTATCAATAAAATTAAACTCAAAGTTGCCATATTTAACTGTTGCCCAATGGATTAACAGCAGTATTTTTGAAGACATCCCTGCAATGCACCCTGCTAGTGTTTTTCACTCAGCTTTCATCATCATCATGTCCTGTTTTGACTATAAAGGCTTCCTTTTGTGGTTTGTTCTTTTTAAATTTAGATCAGGAAATCCTGTACAAACACAAATTCAAACACAGCAGTGATTATATTGCCTTGTGTCTGCATGGCTTTCTGTCATGTCCCCCTTTCTGCATTGTAGTGTCCATCATGACCTGATGGCTTTTTTTTATGTTTATTTGAATGTTTATTTCTTCTTCTTTTTTTAAGTCCTGTGTCTGCCTTGTCTTGAGTTTCTGCTTTTTCTCGGGGTTTTTTTTAGTAGTTCCCCTTTTTCTGTGGATTATTGCCTTCCTTGCCTGAGTGTCTTGCACTTCCTGTGTCTACGCTTCACCCCACCTTGTTGATTATCCTCATCAGTCTCACTTGACCCCGTCAACTTCACCTCAGTTTGTCTCCAACTGGATTTGATGCACCTGCCTTCAACTACCCCTCCTTCCTTTTTCCAGACACACCTCCCCTCCCGTCTCACTGCCAGACTCTCCAGTTTGAACACTGCAGAACTTGTGTTTGTTAGGAGTTTTCACTGCTGGACTTTTTTATAATCTGGCAGCAACACTCAACTCCAACAGTGTATCAGCCATATTTCCCCACAAAAATAGTATGTTCTTGCTAGTGAAGGGTGCTTAACTCATTATCAGAATCCACTTTTCATTGTGAAACATTCCTGGCTCTAGTTAGATCACGCTCACTGACAGAAAAGTCTCGAGGAACACTGCCCTCACTTCTATAAATACTATACACACAAAAAACTGTATAACTTGCATTAAAAAAAAATAATGAAATGCACCTGAAATTGCCCTCCAAAAAATACCAGCAGACATATGACAGAGATTAACAAGTTGAGTAAACAATAAATAAAGTTAACAGTAATAAAAGCATGAGAATGCATTGTAAAGAATCAAGAGGCAGTTCTCTTGCATTCCTATAGCTACATGTATAGAGAACAGCAGCAACACAATAAGCCAATTTCTTATTCTTCCCACCTTAAAATATGTTACAGTTTTTCTCTCAGAACTCTTTCTGTTTCATTGTGTTTCTTTATAATGTCAAGTTGGTCACAAATGATCTTGCCCTCTTTGCCAGCTGTTGTTCGCTTGAGAGGACGGAGCAGACCTGTATTTCCGCACAGAGAGAACCTGCTCGGTTGATTGGAGACAGGGGGGGAGTGCTCTGTGGTCACGTGATTTCTTGTAAACTCTTCTCAGAGGGGGAAATAAAAGCTGCGGCATATGGGGGTATTATTGTAGCAAAACTAAAACGGTGTCCACATCCAATTTGTCTACTTGTCATAATCAGTTTATGGATCCCTTTTATTTTTTCTGTTCACTTCTGGCAAGTAGGTTGAGTTTTCACTACATATCCTCAATTTCAGCACTCTGTGTGCTAAGGTACTGACTGACATAACTAGGGGTGCACTGGCCATCGGGCGTACCGGGCAGTTTCCCGGTCACGGTGACAACGGCGAACGTATGTATACTGCCATCTGCTGGCCTGCTTCTATACTGCTACAGGACCGCCCCTCACAGCAGAGGACACTCTCGGGGAGGCGGAAGTATGGTTTCTGGCTAGGTTCTTAGACGCTTCCCCCCCCCCCTCTCGTTTTTCTTTTCTGCCAGAGGCAGGGTGACACCCTGGACAAGTCGCCAGTTCATCGCAGGGCCACATAGAGACAAACAACCATTCACACTCACATGCACACCTACGGACAACTCACAGTGTTCAATTGACCTCACATGAATGTTTTTGGAGTGTGGGAGGAAGCCGGAGAACCCGGAGAGAACCCACGCAGACACAGGGAGAACATGCAAACTCCACACAGAAAGGTCCCAGGCCCAGGCCCCGGAATCGAACCCACGACCTTCTTGCTGTGAGGCGGCAGCGCTAACCACTGCGCCACCGTGTCGCCCTTTTTTTAATTTTATATTATATTTATTTATATAGCACTGTTCATGCAAAAGGAAATGCAACCCAGAGTGCTTAACAAAAAGAAAATAATAATAATAACAACAATAATAATAATAACAACAACAACAACAACAATAATAATAGTAAAGATAAAAATAAGTAAAAGCTCCACTTCCCGTCTCCCCACCCCATATGGACCCACCCCTCCACACCAACGTACACAGACAAACGCCCACACTCGTACTCACACAGACATTGGTAAAACAACTTAACTCATTTAAATGAACTCATAATATATTATTCTTCTTAAAGTTCATCACTGGTTACATCATAATATTTATTCTGAGGTGGTCACTTCGACTAAGCTGAGAAAAATGGCATCTGCTCTCTGATCAGCGATTCATTTTTGCTGCTTTACCCCCCATTACCATGGACCACAATGCCGCCTTCATGTCTTTGTCCACTCGGCTGTTTATCTCCTCCAGTTTCCTGATCCGCTCAGTGTCTCCCTTCTCCTTCATCTTCTCGATCAGGAGATCTAAGTAGACTGCAGTGTAAATGGAATAGGCTTGCAGGGCGATCTTCTCCAAGGACATGACATGCTTGTAGCATTCCTCCAGACATTTATCTTTGTCTTTCACAAGGTAATTTATTTTCTTATTAAGATTTTCCAAGAGGCTCGACTGCCTCTCACTTCCTGTCTTGTTTTCTTCATACTTCGTCTTCATGTCTTGCAGGGTTCTTGGAATTTTTCTTGTCTTGCTCACATAGATCCACTGTTCTTTGACATGCGCTGATGCAGGACACTTCCCAGCACAGGAGGTGCAGTGGCCACTTTCCATGACTTCACAGTCTTTTGGATACCAGGCAATGGTACATCCGGGGTGGTGACAGTTTTCTTCACAGACTGTGCAGCATGTTGCTCCACTGTAAAATAATAACCCCCAGCGGCCACCGCTGATGTTTTTTTTTTTCCTTAAACTGCTCATCAACCTCTACACTGAAGTTCTCATTGTTCTTTATGTCTCGTTCATATTTCCTGAAGACTTCCTGACACTGTTGTATTTCTGCCTGTTGTAATTCGATATCGTTAATTCTCTCTTGCAAGTTTTGGATGCAGGCTGTAAGTCTGATGCGCTCACGTAGAACAGCTACAGTGGTCATCATCTTCTGAGGTCCAGATAGGTTCAGAAATTCTGAGAACTGACTGAGTCCTTTCATTGATACATTAAATGAATGCTTAAGCACTTCTGTATCCTCCGTCCTCTCTTCTTGCTGGTTGCTGTCGAACAGGAAGTAAACTGGCTGATTGTGATCATCAGTGGCGTACTTCACTTTTGCAGCCTCCAAGGCTTTAAGAGCATTTTTTGGTTTATTTCCTTGAGAGTGTGTGATGAGAGCAACAAGCTTCTTTTCTACATCTTTTCCAAACAGAGGCACTACTGAATCAAAGACGTACTTCAGTCGGTCATTCAGTCGGTTCTCAGTGGATTTCAGCACTAGACCTACCGCATTGAGCTCTTGAACTCCATTTTTTGAGCGGAAGCAGTCAAACAGTCTCTGACTGATGATTGCATCGTGTTCAGTTCCTCTGGTAGATCCAAAACCAGGAGTGTCAATGATGGTCAGTGAGTAGGGCAGAGTTCCACCTTCAAACCCAAAGATCTGGTAGATGATCACATCTGAAGTCTGACTCTCCGATTGGCTGCGCCTCTCTTCCTTTACAACCTCAAACCAGAGGTTGTCCTCCCATTCCACCCCCATGGCATAATTGACCAGTGCATTTATCAGAGAAAGGAACTCGCTGCATTTGCATGTTTGTTTTTTTTCCACACACTGCAGCATTACCTCGACTACTTCATTTTGGCATGGCTGTCTCAATTGCGTGACTATTGCAGGCAGGAAATGATCAGGTGATATCTGCCAAAACTGGCTGCAAGTGCAAACTTTCTGATGAACATTGCAACGTAGTGATTTTAATGTGATAAGATATCATAGAGGGAACACATTCAAAATCTGTATTGTACATACAGTTTTTTTTTTTTTTTTTTAATGTTTCTTTGTTAAAATGTTT
Organism: Thamnaconus septentrionalis; assembly: GCA_009823395.1. Taxonomy (NCBI): domain Eukaryota; kingdom Metazoa; phylum Chordata; class Actinopteri; order Tetraodontiformes; family Monacanthidae; genus Thamnaconus; species Thamnaconus septentrionalis. Next base: position 15,722,988 of record CM020518.1, read on the forward strand.
TGGACTAGCAACTACATGCTCTTCATAACAATTTCAAAGTAGTTGATGGTTAAGGTTTCTTACCTGTTGCTGTCGCCACAGTCGTCTGAACTCTGAAAGCTGACAGTGACTGGCTCAGTCAGTTTGCATGGGAAAGAGTTTCAACCAAACATAGTGAACACGTGATGTTGCGGTGGCGAGTGGAGCGCTCTGTGGTCACGTGATTTCCAGTAAACTTTCCAGCGAGAAGAAAAGGCACAGACATTGCAGACATGCAGAGGCACGTTTCCTTTTAATATTAACATTTCCATGACATCTCAGGGTTAATCGGTTTGAGAAAAAAATTCTAGACTCTTCCTTCATGTCCCTCAACAGCTGAATGATATGTTTATCGCAGTTCAATGTGAGCTCTGAAACAGAAATCCGCTCCACTCCACGCCACAATAGTGTAATGCAATCTCAGAACAAAGTAGGAAATTAAATGAGAAGACAACAGGAGAACAGACTTGATTGATTAATGTGAGTGTGTTTGCCTCAGTTTGTGCTCTCTCGCCTTTGCTCCTGGCAAGAAACCTGTATTAAAATATCAGCATCAGAGGATTTGACTCGCTGTGTCAGAAACGGTGGACCACACAGGAAGGCATGCCTCCATCAGGCAGTGAACTAAAAGCCTGAGATTATAGGAAGCTGAGAGGTGACTAACAATTGCTGCCAACGCCCGAGGAGGAATAAAAGGAACACAACTATGGACCAACTTTCATCATTTTAATTTTGATACAACACGGACAGCAGAGGAAAACATAAAGCATCTTTTCCCCGATGACCTCCTTCCAATTAGAACACAAGGCTTGAATATTTACACCAACTCTAAAAATGCTAGAGAGAGAGAGAGAGAGAGAGAGAGAGAGAGAGAGAGAGAGAGAGAGAGAGAGAGAGAGAGAGAGGGGCAAAAAAATATACTTTTAAAAAATATATACTAAGGGGCGGAGTCACCAGGCTGCAAGATACATGGACAAGCACAGTCACTTTAAGCAACGTTTTTGATGATTATTTATACCACCAAATATAAAATATATACATGTATGTACATACAAAATTCATTCCTTCAGGATCATGACCTTTTTTTTTTTTTAAAGAGGCTCAGCCAAACCTGCCTGCAGGATCTCTGCAGGGCAGTTCTGCAGGTCAGCTTAACATCAAACTCCCGAAGAAAAGACACATCGCATCACTCTGGCTGTCAGAGGGGGCAACGCTGCTTATCTGCATCTACAGGTGACAGTGAAAGATCATAAATGCACAAATATTACATTTCCCCGCAACTGAAACGCTGAGTTACCAGGTGACCACCTGATGCCTTGATAAAAGAAAACAAAAGAAAAAGAAAAGAAAAGAAAAGAAAAGATATGTTACAGTTTTTCTCTCAGAACTCTTTCTGTTTCATTGTGTTTCTTTATAATGTCAAGTTGGCCACAAATGAGTACCAGCACACCATGGGCATCCATTTAGCATCGCATCGTACCTTCTATGGCCATTAACAAGTGCTACTGCCACTACCTAATTCATCTTGCCCTCTTTGCCAGCTGTTGTTCGCTTGAGAGGACGGAGCAGACCTGTATTTCCGCACAGAGAGAACCTGCGCGGTTGATTGGGGACAGGGGGGGAGTGCTCTGTGGTCACGTGATTTCTTGTAAACTCTTCTCAGAGGGGGAAATAAAAGCTGCGGCATATGGGGGTATTATTGTAGCAAAACTATTTGCAAATGTCTGTCTCAAATCCGTGTGTGCTTATTAACATTTGTGCGTGTAATGAAGATCTGTGTGTGGGTAAATGTCTGTCACTCCTCACAACTCCGGCGCGCGTCCTCAATTCACTGTCTTTACACACGTGACTTTTGCTACACTTCTGCCGTGGCAGATCCGCAAGCGTGTAGAGCGATTTAGTTGTCTGTAACTTCCTTTGCCCTGAGCAGGGCTCACAGGCTCAACGCTTCAAAAGCAATTCAGCCTTCACACCACTAGTCGGCGCGTGGACGACCCGTAAAACGGTGTCCACATCCAATTTGTCTACTTGTCATAATCAGTTTATGGATCCCTTTTATTTTTTCTGTTCACTTCTGGCAAGTAGGTTGAGTTTTCACTACATATCCTCAATTTCAGCACTCTGTGTGCTAAGGTACTGACTGACATAACTAGGGGTGCACTGGCCATCGGGCGTACCGGGCAGTTTCCCGGTCACGGTGACAACGGCGGACGTAGGTATACTGCCATCTGCTGGCCTGCTTCTATACTGCTACAGGACCGCCCCTCACAGCAGAGGACACTCTCGGGGAGGCGGAAGTATGGTTTCTGGCTAGGTTCTTAGACGCTTTTTTTTTTTCCCCCTCTCGTTTTGCTTTTCTGCCAGAAAGCAGTCAACTAAAAGGCTGAGATCAGGACAAGATGAGAGGTGACTAAGCAAAATAAAAAGACACACAATTGAAATGATTGCTCTGTTTTAATAGTTTTTAAGCAAAAGCCTTTTGCGTTGTTACACCAATGGAGAAACAGGTTCACTAGAGTAATCACAAAGAAAGATCTTAGTTCTGCAGTTGCACTAAACCTTAATAAACCATAAACATTTTATATTCGATTTGAAACACATTATTATTATTATTATTATTATTATTAGTAGTAGTAGTAGTAGTAGTAGTAGTAGTAATAATAATAATAATAATAATAATAATAATAATAATGATAATAATAATAATAAACTTTATTTGAATTTTTTAATTTTATTCATTCATTCATTCATTCATCTTCTATACCCGCTTATTCCTATTCAGGGTGACAGGGGTCTGCTGGAGCCTATCCCAGCTGTCTTAGGGCAAAGGCAGGGTGACACCCTGGACAAGTCGCCAGTTCATCGCAGGGCCACATAGAGACAAACAACCATTCACACTCACATGCACACCTACGGACAACTCACGGTGTTCAATTGACCTCACATGCATGTTTTTGGAGTGTGGGAGGAAGCCGGAGAACCCGGAGAGAACCCACGCAGACACGGGGAGAACATGCAAACTCCACACAGAAAGGTCCCAGGCCCAGGCCCCGGAATCGAACCCACGACCTTCTTGCTGTGAGGCGGCAGCGCTAACCACTGCGCCACCGTGTCGCCCTTTTTTTAATTTTATATTATATTGTTGTTTGTTTTTTTTCCACACACTGCAGCATTACCTCGACTACTTCTTCATTTTGGCATGGCTGTCTCAATTGCGTGACTATTGCAGGCAGGAAATGATCAGGTGATATCTGCCAAAACTGGCTGCAAGTGCAAACTTTCTGATGAACATTGCAACGTAGTGATTTTAATGTGATAAGATATCGTAGAGGGAACACATTCAAAATCTGCATTGTACATACAGATTTTTTTTTTTTTTAATGTTTCTTTGTTAAAATGTTTTGGACTAGCAACTACATGCTCTTCATAACAATTTCAACGTAGTTGATGGTTAAGGTTTCTTACCTGTTGCTGTCGCCACAGTCGTCTGAAAGCTGATCGTGACTGGCTCAGTCAGTTTTCAGGAGAAAGAATTTAAACCAAACATAGTGAACACGTGATGTTGCGGAGGGGAGTGGAGCGCTCTGTGGTCACGTGATTTCCAGTAAACTTTCCAGCGAGAAGAAAAGGCACAGACATTGCAGACATGCAGAGGCACGTCCACTCCACGCCACAATAGTGTAATGCAATCTCAGAACAAAGTAGGAAATTAAATGAGAAGACAATAGGAGAACAGATTTGATTGATCAATGTGAATGTGAGTTAGCCTCAGTTTGTGCTCCCTCGCCTTTGCTCCTGGCAAGAAACCTGTATTAAAATATCAGCATCAGAGGATTTGACTCGCTGTGTCAGAAACGGTGGACCACACAGGAAGGCATGCCTCCATCAGGCAGTGAACTAAAAGCCTGAGATTATAGGAAGCTGAGAGGTGACTAACAATTGCTGCCAACGCCCGAGGAGGAATAAAAGGAACACAACTATGGACCAACTTTCATCATTTTAATTTTGATACAACACGGACAGCAGAGGAAAACATAATGCATCTTTTCCCCGATGACCTCCTTCCAATTAGAACACAAGGCTTGAATATTTACACCAACTCTAAAAATGCTAGAGGGGGGGGGAGAGAGAGAGAGAGAGAGAGAGAGAGAGAGAGAGAGAGAGAGAGAGAGAGAGAGAGAGAGGCAAAAAATATATACTTTTAAAAAATATATACTAAGGGGCGGAGTCACCAGGCTGCAAGATACATGGACAAGCACAGTCACTTTAAGCAACGGTTTTGATGATTATATATACCACCAAATATAAAATATATACATGTATGTACATACAAAATCCATTCCTTCAGGATCATGACCTTTTTTTTCTTTTAAAGAGCTTCAGCCAAACCTGCCTGCAGGATCTCTGCAGGGCAGTTCTGCAGGTCAGCTTAACATCAAACTCCCGAAGAAAAGACACATCGCATCACTCTGGCTGTCAGAGGGGGCAACGCTGCTTATCTGCATCTACAGGTGACAGTGAAAGATCATAAATGCACAAATATTACATTTCCCCGCAACTGAAACGCTGAGTTACCAGGTGACCACCTGATGCCTTGATAAAAGAAAAGAAAAGAAAAGAAAAGAAGAGAAAAGAAAAGAAAATAGTCCAATGTGGAAAAACTGTCAAAACCTAAAACTAGAAGTGTTGTAAATCAATAAAAAGAGAGTAAAGTCAGTGTGTGTTGGGGTTTTTTTTTTTAGCATTATGAGAGCTTGATAGTGTCACATCCAATTGCCCTTTTCAATACTATGTAAATAAAAATGAGAAACTACTCTGAAATCTAAAAAAAAAGAAAATTAATATTGATGGGCTTCACCCAGAAGTGCCGTCTGAGGGAAGAGTGCGTCTACAGCTGTTCGGGTGGGGTCTGCAATTTTGTCAGTGTATTTTGAGTTTCAAATCGAGGGCAAACGTCAGGCCTCATCTGTATGTGGACTGAGCAGTGTGGAGTTTCTCTATTGGTACAGAATCACCAATCCGGGCTAGCAGTCCTATGTTTCCCAATGCAAATGCATGTTGGTTTGTGGCAAACTCTTTTTTTGCTGGCATTTGGGGAAGGAAGAGACATAACTATGTTAATAGGCAATATGTATTAGCCACTGTGTGTTGTTCAAATAAGGACTTTCTCAAAATAAAAGTCAACCCTAACCAAGAATGGAACTCCAGTTCATCGCATGAGGCCTTGAAAGAAAATGCCGATGCCTTTATTTTTTTTTTTTCACGTTAAGGTGGCAAAACACATGGCACAAAACTGGCACATTTGAATCATTTTCAAGCCGCCCGGTGAAACTAAACTGAAAGGGTTTTTCCACAGCTGATAAATCTCAAGACGGATGTAGATCACAAAGCTTCAGCAATGCCCAAACAAAACACAACGCAGGTCACACTAGATTTAGGTCAGCAGAGAGGCAGCCACACCTTCCTGAAACTCAAAAGAAATAACAAATAAATATTTAACCACCACTGACCATAAAGGGTACGGTGCTTGGTTGTTTTTTCTTTTGAATAACCTTTCGTTCTGCAATACATCTGGCTCGATTCAATAAATAACTAAATGAGGTTTACCGGTTTGAAAAGACATCTGTAAATTTTATAAATCTGAAAAATGCAAACACGAGATGTGAGGCTGACACATGAGGCTTATTGGCTCGTTTTTTTTTTTTAAATAAGTCATGTGACCTGGGCGTCTGACTTTTCTGAAATAAAGAGGTCCTAAGCAGCCCCTGACGTTCAGTTAAGCTACTACCTCTGGCCCACAGCCCAGCAGGATGACTCCAGTAATCCAGGAAATGAACTTCAGAACAAGACAATGAAAGCAGGTAGAGTTCAGGCTATAGAACTCAAGTAGTTATCAAAAAACGAGTGATTGCTTAAGTGTAGAGGACGTTTTTATTTTGCCACAGCTAATGTTCATGACTTGGCTTAGCTGTTCAGATTTATTTTTTGTTCCTTGCAATCGCATCGGAGACGCAGACGTTTGTATGAAGTCAAATTATACTGGCATGTATAAATAAAAAGAGAACAATTCAATTCAAGATTCACTCAGTAGCACGTGAAACTCATTGATTAGGTCTACCCTAAGGCTGTTCCAGGAACCAGATTCACAATTGCACAACGTAAAGAATTCACACAAAGTCTCAACAAACTCAGCAAAACACTGCCAAAGGACCTTTCTTGATAAAGTGGTTTGCCAGTGAGTGCAGGCTCATATTCTGTAACGTGCTCAGACAGGAACTGGCAGGATCCTGCTGTCATGGCAGGCGGTTGAAAACCTTTTTATTTTTTTATTTTATTTAAATATTTCATATGTATACCAGACACTGAGCGTTATGTTTAAATTCCTTCCAAAATAAAAAACAAAAAAGAACAACCTTCATTCAGCGGCAGCCAAGCTGGACGTGGTGCAAAGTCTCTATAAATATACAGTATTCCAGAAGTTGACAGATGTAGGATCTGCATTAGGTTTTGTTTTAAATATTATATTTTGCCATGCATCCCGGGAGATCAGGGATCAGGGTGAGGTGTGCAGCAGGGGGAGGAGGGAGTACATTCACTTCCTGTATCAGTCGTAACGTTGCATGTGCTCCAGTTATTTGTCCCACTTTCCGCGTTCTTCCCGTTCCACGTCAGACATCGTCAAATATTCGGCTCCGCGAGGACGACATGGACAAGTAGCGCCCCCCTGCGTGCCTGGGAAGACGCAACACAGCGAACATGAATGGACTGCAAAAGCTGATGATGCGTATTGAGAGAAAAGCCAAGACTGCTGAAGCAGAGAAAGGCGTTGTGTTTATTGGCGCGCAAGAAATTGGCCGGAAACAAATTGGTGTTTTGGCGCCATCTTGTGGTGTCAGGCGGTACTACAGCAAGCTCCGACTGAATTTTGAACAGCGGAAGTGTTTTAGTTGTAATTGCCACAGGCAGAATCTTCAAGTTTAAAGGTCCAGTGTGTAAAATTTGGCGCGATTTATGATTTTTAAATTGGTAAAAGCTCAACATTCTTCCCATAACTACGTTGATAAAAGTACACTGTACACTATACACTATAAAAGTCATTTGGTTGTCCTGCACTTAGAACTAGGGACTAGGGATGTCCCAATCACACTTTTTGGTCCCGATTCAATTTTTTAATAATGAGTAATTGCCGATCCCGTTTTTTTCCTGATCCAATCTTTATTCTTACCTTGAATAAACTGAATCCTTTGGATTCAGACTTTTCTGTTATTGCATTGCTCAACAAAAAAAAAATGATTGCTTAAATAATTGACTTCTAATTGCATTTAATGGCATTTAAATGGGGTTAGACTAATGCTGCGCTGTGACTCCAGGGTAATCTGACTGCGGGGTGGTGCTCACCTTCCAGACTCCGTCTCCAGCGGGTTGTCCGTGAGAGCGTCAGCGTTGAAGTCCAGAGGTTCGGCGTCCTGCAGCAGCTCGATGCAGTCCCTCTCTGAGCGGCCCCCCGACCGGGAATACTTTGCCTCTGCACAAACCAGCAGAATGCGTCGTAGGATGTCGCTCTTCGCGACGTTGAATGCCGCTCATAAATCCTCCGGCGGAGAAACTTACGTCTGTTGTTGCTGGGCGGGACTGCGTCCGAGTAGCTGGTCTCCTTCATTTCATGGCTGCTCCTGTTCCTGGCCGTGTAATCTTCCCGCGTGTTTCCGTAACGCTCCTTCCACTCCTGCAAAACATCACGTGCGTACAACCTTTTCATTCTGGCCCGATCCTCTATGAACGTTCTTTGTCTTGATCACAAAGAGCATTTCAAAAATGCCAGCACAAGGACAGAACTGATGTCTCTTCATCATCATGTGGTTTTATTTTTCTCTATTCGAAAATGCGCCGATTGTATAAATTGCTCCATCATTAATGTTTAACACTCACCCTCCGCCTGTTCTCGCCATCTTCGATCCTCTGCCGCTTCCTTTTCTCTGCAAACGACACACCGTTTTTCAAATCAGACCCAATGCTAAACAGGCTCTGAACTGTCCCTTGTCTCCACGTAGTGACAAATATCCAAATACCGCGCCGGATGAGCTCCTTGCCCTCGTCGATCAGGTCAGAGGTCATCTCACAGTCACCCATGAACTGCTGGAAGCCAAGAAGGTTCAGGCAGCGAGTCCCCAAACTGCGGAGAGAGCGTCATTACTCCCTGCAGCATCTGCTCCATCAGAGTGAGCGCCACAATTCCATCAATCTACTTTAAACTACCATTAAATGCCTTATGAGTGCTAAATAATGAGGGGAAAGTCACATGTTGCTGCCACATCCACATACACACACACACCAGCCGGCATGCCACTCACCTCTTTGCAAGTCAGTGAAGTTTGAGACTGTAGCAGTCAGACTATGAGTGCATCATTTTACACACAGGACTTGACAATAAATGACAGTAAGGAATGCACAGTGTTGCGTTGCGTCTCCTCGGCAGCTTCGCCGCGTCTCACCTGAAGTAAGTGGCAATGCAGAGGATCACAATCAGCATGGGGTAGTAGATGTAGAAGCCGTTGGCGATGAAGGAGAGCACGCGCATCGAGCCCATGATCTGCAAGGGAGAGACGGCGGGTCAAGGCGTGCGCGCGCCGGGCATCGAAGACACTTTACTCCGAGGTGCCGGGCAAGGGCGACTCACGGAGGTGTAGGCGGTCTGCTCCTTCTGCTGGTGGGAGATGGCCGAGTCCATGTGGATCAGACCCAGGAAGTTCAGGCACAGGGGAGGCGTCAGACGACAGAACAACCTGCAGGTCCAGCACAACCCGGCGTTGGCTTTTTTCACTCTCAATATTTTCAGTTTACTCATTTACTGGAATGAATGTTGGTCCGGTGACGCAGAAAAGGTATTTTTCGGAAGCGATCCTCTCCAAGTGCGTTTTGCTTACATGCCGCTAAACTGGAGGCTGTAAGCGTCGGTCTGGTGATGAGAAGCCAGGTAGTAGTAGTTGAACACCCGAATGCGGAACACGGTGGAGTAGACGCAGGTGCACAGGAAGAAGATGGTGATGAAGCACGCCATCTGGTGGGGAGAAGTAATAGCAAAAAAACTGGGTAAATAAAGAGGGAATTATCATTGGAATTCAAAGAGCAGTGATAACAAAGTGACAACGCTCATTTTTTTTCTTTTTTTTTTTTGCTCATTGCAGTCTCACCTCAATGTACAGGTAATTGTAGTCTCTTTCAGCCAGCTGGATGAAGACTGCGAACAGCGACAGGACGGGCCTGGTGCTGAAGAAGGTGCACTCGGACCAGACCACGGCCACGCTGAACAGCGTCAGGACGACGGACAGCATCCGGTAGAACCAGCGCTTCAGGAAACACTCCCAGTACCACTCTGGAACCCAACACGCACCGCCGGGATGAGCTCGTTCTAGATGCAGTTACTTCCCACCGCCTCTAGGTGTCGTAGTTGCACACCAACGTGTGCACCAACAACTTGCAACAAGTCAAGTATACATATACACATATGTACAGTATATACATACATATATATATATATATATATATATATATATATATATATATATACATACATATATATATATATATATATATATATACATATATATATATATATATATATATATATACATACATACATATATATATATATATATATATATATATATATATATATATATATATATATATATATATATATATATATATATATATATATATATATATATATATACATATATATATATATATATATATATATATATATATATATATATATATATATACATATATATATACATACATATATATATATATATATACATATATATATATATATATATATGTATGTGTGAATCGTGATAAATCTCAATTCTCGATTAATCGCGATTAATTGCATTGTAGCCCTCTGAATCGGAATCGTCAAGTACCTAGCGATTCCCACCCGTAATACATATATACACATATACATACACATACCCACACACAAACATATTTAAAACCTACCTACAGTCGGCGTGTACAGGTATCTGCTGAACCAGCCGGCTGGCTCAGAGGATGGGAAGCTGTGGACAAACTGGTGGGCGGAGCTGCTCTCGTTCTTGGCCACGTCCTCCAGGTGGATGGCCTGCTGCAGGAGGATCTCCCATTGGACGCGGGTCCTGTTGTGCCTCTGAACGGCGTAGATCACCTAGACAGGGAGGAACGCAGCGAGCCGTGCGTAACTGGGGGGGACGCAGCTGGGATCGGTCCTTTGAAATAACGATGCGCATGAGGAAGCTAAAATATTAACTCAGGCCCTTTACTTGGAACCAAAAACACTCTCTGGATTGTCAAAAACATCTCTGTCCTCACGCCTGATGCAAGCAACCAAACCAGTTGGGTGGGATTTTCCGAACTGAATTATTTCACACGGACGGCATTTCCACACACCTGCTTGTGAAGCTTCACCAGGCTCCTCTCGCTGGGGTAAGTGTTCTGTTTGTCATCAAAGTCCTCATAGTCGTCCATGTTCCGTCCCATCTTCTCTTGATAGTCCAGCGGACACTTTAGAGGACGGATCAACCAATCAGTCCATCTGAGGCACCGTGACGCCGAGGCCCGTTTAGTGGTTGGAATGCGATTCAACTTACTTTCCTGAGGATTGTGTCGACACACTTCCTCAGCGGATGGTTGTACTTGATGGACTCGCTGACCTTTCTCACCTCCTGCGACAGACCGTGTTTGTCAAAAGTTAGGAAAAAAAAAACAAAACAAGAAAAACAAAAAGTGCAGGCCGCGAGAAGCTGCCACCGCTCTGGCCGTCTGGTACGCACCTCCATGACGTCCTCCAGGTTCTCCTCAGCGTCCGCCTTCTCAGTCATGAGCTTGGAAGCCTTGAAGTACGTCTTGATGAGCATGTGGCCGTGGCGCGAAGCGTTCCAGTAGGAGCGGGGGATCTCCACCAGGCCGTAGCCGAGCAGCAGCACCAGCAGGAACAAGCCCCAGGTGTTGGCCGCCGTGATCCCGATGGTTTGGAGCTCGTACCTGGACCACGGCACAGTTTTGGCCTCAGACACAGACTTTTTTTAAATGTATTTATTTATTTATTTATTTTTAAAAAAGCAAGATCAGCGTGGACGCTTTAAAAGGGGCGCCGCCGCCGGCACTCACCAGGACAGGTGCCACGCCGGATGAACAGCCACGTATATGAGCAGGGAGCCGAAAATGAGCAGGTAGGTGCCGTAATAAATTGCGTTCTCGATCAGCGCTGTTTTGATCTTCCCAGTGATGGAGAAGCCTCCGGAGCGGGCGTACGACTGCATGAAGGGAAGCAGGAGCCTGGGAATGAAATAAGGAAGAAGAAAAAAAAAAAGATCAATAAAAGGTCAACAGCTCAACTGTCTCGGCGCAATGACATGAATGCGGTGTTCAGATCCAGACAGACCATGTGAGGCACTGGGAGGTCCAGTAGACCACCCTCCAGAACACGGGCATGATGCCGTCCGGGATGTAACTCCATGGTTTGTGGCATGGCGTCGACACCCTGCAATGCAGAATAAGGCGGCAATGTTGCGTCACAAAGCTTTGCCGAGCCGCCAGAGGATCTTTCGGCCTCTTCCACAGGATTGTCTTTAGATTCATCCTCCCAAATGTTTTTTTTTTTTTTGGTTTTATTAAGGGGATGTGTTTAAAAAGTGCCGTTCGACCGGCTCAGTCTGTTTCACATCACTTCTTACCTCATCCAACCAACCTTCAAGGTGAGAACGCATGAAAATGAGTGTGAAAATTCCAACAGAAAATGCATTACAGAATTGATTTCTGTGCCTGAAAGACAATTTATCCAAACGTGGAAGAAGCTTTTTTTCCCTCCCGGGTTAAATGTGACCATTTTCGGCCGTGTATGTCTAACACTCGGAATTTCCTGGTGAAAGATTTGGCAATGATTATACCAAGAGGAAATAAAAGATGCCTACTAACCTTTTAGTGGGTGTGACAGAAGCGTTTGCTGTCGCGTTATGGGACGGCCCCGGGCCGACAGTGGGAACGGCAATGTGCTCCTCGTGGTCTATCTTGCACTGTTTGTAGATGGTCTGCGGAGCGAGGAGCGAGAGGAGGAAAACAAAACACGGCTGAGGCTCCGGAACGTGACGTGCAGTCAGACCCGCGTTGACGCAACAGTGACGACTGACCGTGCTGACGTCCAGCGGCAGAATGAAGACGATGAGAAAGCACAGGTACCAGGCCAGCAGCGTGCCGAACAAGACCATGCGCTGCTGCTTCTTGAAGTCGCCATAGCGGTGCAGCAGGAAGAGCGCCAGGAAGAACACCACCACGATCTCGATGCCCAGCGCGGCCCCGCTCATCCCGCTCGACCTCTGCTCAGCAGCCACGGAGAAACCTGCGCGGGGCGAAGGCTCGACTTCAGCAGCGTAGTCCGTTTAGCGCGGAAGGGGGAAAGAAATCAGCTGTTGTTGGAGGTTTTTGTGTTTAAATAACTGCCAATTGAATCATCAGACTGTTTTGGCTTCTGACTTCCTGCATCAGGAAAAAGTGGGTGGTGATAACTCACAGCGACTAGGTTTAGAGTTTGAGTGAGTAGGTTTTAGAACCCGAGTGAAACAAGGAAAATCAGTGAGCAGTAAGTGGTGTCATAACAAAAGGTGAAACTTTTAAAAAACAATTACTGTAAACATGCCAGGTTAAGACATAATAAAACTAATTTGATCATTTACAGGCCAAATTCCAATATTCTCTTTGCCGTGAAGTTCATCTGACCACGAGTGCCATGTTATCACAGCCTAAATAGTTGTGTTATCACTAGATAAGGTCAGTGTGTCATATGTATGTATTGTGTGTAACGCTGGCTTTTAACTTGAAGGGTTTGGTTTTTCTAATTTGCATATTGCTTTGACACTAAAGGGTTTATCTTTAAGTTGTTAATGCTTGTGTGCTGAAATCACATGTATGTATGTTTTATCAGAAAGCTTTTATTGTTTGAAGAATGAACTTGTGTTAAAATGTGTTGCTGACCTTTGTTTCATTTCTGTAGCAGCAAAGAACTTCGTTTCAGCGCAGAGATGAAAGCAGTCACATTTTTTGGGCTCTTGTTGTCGGATTGTTTCAGTATTGGTGTGAAGTATTGTGAAAACATGAACGTCGAACTGTCAGACTTTACATTGACAAAGGCGTTTCAAAAAAAAAAAAAAAAAACTCAGAGCAGTTTGGAAACTAAAATAGGTTCAGAAAATATCAGGTCATGAACCACAGATATAAAAACGTTAAAGAGAGTCCAGTGGCTGTAGTTACGGATATAGTGCAGTTTGCAGCAACGCCCAGCCACCCTTCATCTAATTACTGCTGCTCTAGATGATAACCGCTTTGTCTCATCATTGATTCATTAAAGGCACGGGATTCTCCCAACAGAGGCACGCTGACCTGTAAACCATGAAAAGGTCTTTTGTGTTATTCGGCATGGGTTGGGGGGGTGCAGCGCCGTGCCTACAGTCAGCAAAGAAACTCAAAAGCACACGTATGGGGGGGAAAAAAAGGCCAACGCAAGCATTGGTTAAATCAAAAGGGAACTGCAAAAATCAAAGTTTCCGAAGTCTTTCACTGGGTCAAAGGGTTTTTCTTAAGATGTTTCTTTTAGTTTCCTTTTCGAGATACAATTTAATCTTTAAGTGCTGACGCTTCGTTAGATTGCTGAGTTTACAAGTCTGGAATCTCAAATGAATTAAGGCAGCGTTGAATGTAGTTTGCTGCCTCTTGATTGGAACACTCAATAACCCTCAACAACGCTGACAATAAAACAACACCCCCCCACCTCAGTAATGTGTGCTTTGTTCTCACAAGCTGCAGTGCATTATCAGGTATATGCATTTCAAAAGAAGAATCATAGTGAAATGTTAACATCACTGAGCTTCTGGAAATATTATTTGCACTGGTGGTGGAGAAGGCATTGATCAAGCTAACAAGCAAGCGCTGCACTTCTTGCATTAAAGCCATCCCGTCTCTCTCTCTCTCTCTCTCTTTTTTTTTTTTTTGTTAAATTTGTGAGATAAGATTTGAAACACGTGCTTGTACATCCAGAGCTCAGCTTAAACACCAGAACACACACGACAGTCACCTGACTGCCCTTCCGATTTTCTATGCTAGTTTGGTGGAGTAGCCGTGCGTTGGTCTTGACAACATATGGGGGGCAAACTGCGTGTGGAGTTCGTGTCCACCACCGCTTACCACACCCAACAATAACTTAATTACCTGTCAGTGAGATGCGGGCGTTAGCTCGACAGGTTAAACAGTCCATTGGATAGCTGTTCTTTCAAACGCGTTCGAGTAAATAAGACGGCCAAACCAGATGGACACAGTCCTCCCCGGCGGCTTAGCAGGCTTTTAGCGAAAGGCACTTTGCATATTAAAGCATGTATTTAAACCCGCTATCTCAGGATACTTCGCATTAGATGTATTATTTTTAATTCATATACAGGTAAATACATCGTCAATCTTCAACCAGACCACGGCCAAACTGATTATGTCAACGAGTAGTGTTAGGTTCGGGTGACAGCTAGCTCTCTGCGTTCACGAAATAACGCAGGCAACGTCACAGACTCACCGAAATGTTTTTGCTTTGTTTCTTTGGCTTTTATAGGCCACGCGACGCATTCAATATCCTCCCTGGAGGCTCGTAGGACTGTAGTTTAGCAATGACCACCATTAAGGTGTAATAAACCATCAGCTTCCTCGAACGCTAGGCTGCCAACATCAGTCACATCCTGGATTCCAACAACAGGATGGGCGGTGACGTCAGAGAGACGGCGCGTGCGCAGTAGATTTCATTTTTCTTCGTCCATTTTTTAAAAAAAAAAAAAACATTCTTTATTTAAAGAAAACATAAAACAAAGACAATACATAAGAAAGAATCAGACATTCCAGTTCAAACATTTTTTAATTTTTTTTAAAAAAAGAAAATTGGGTTGATAGACTCCAAAATAAAGTTTAGTGTGGAATACATTTATGTGTATGTGACAAGTTTAATTACCTCTGGATGAATATAAATCAGTAATGCAACCTTTCTGTTTGTGATTAAGTTGAGAGATCTTAAGCAATAATCAACCTTAACTAAAAGGAATTTAAATAACGGTATAGAATTTTGAAAATTGCATTTAAGGATAGGTTAACAATGATTGATAGCACTGGTGTATAACTTATTTGAATTCAAAATAAGTAAATACTTATACATGTGTTAATGGTGTTTTTATATAAACATTTTCTGGTTTGTTTATTGGTGCATTTTGTACTTGCATTTATCAACCTTATTTATATAAAGAGTGTTAGTGGGTATTTAACCCTTTTTTTTATTGTAGCTTTTCATCATTTCTGAGGTTTTTGAGGTTTCCTCCAGTCACTCCTGTGTCTTTCAAGAGGTGTATGTTTGATAGCCCCACAAAGCCTCAGCATCCAACCTCCACTGGATAGATGGTAGTCCTCCAGCCAGCCTCCCGGCACTCAGTGGCCAGCTCGGAGTACTTGTCCTTCTTGCGTTCGAAGGCGGCCTCGATCCCCTCCTCCATTGGCACCGTGAGCTTAATGAGGTTCACGGATTTTCGCCTTGGTGGACCACACCACTATGTCCGGCCGGAGAGATGTGGTGGTGATCTCGGTGGGAAAACGAAGCTGCCTATCTTGGCCCACTTTCATGTCCCACTCCTGGTCGAGGGAAAACGGCCTGGTGTTCCTTCTCCCCCCGTCTTCCATGACGAAACTGGTGTGGTTCCCTGCTGGTGGTGACCCTTTGCTGCCCTGGCGTTGCCCCTCTAGCACCTCGGCCAGCTTCCTCAGGACCGGGTCGTGGCGCCACCTGTAGCGTCCCTGGCAGAGTGCAGTCTTGCAGCCGGACAAGCTGTGCTGGAGACTTGCGTTAGGGGTGCTGCAGAGAGAGCAGCTCTCCTCGCTCCCGAACCACTGGTGGAGGTTCCGAGGACTCTCTTTGTATAGTCCTTTGGCTGGAGGTTACTTCGCCAAGCCTGTCGCTGCAGGCCTGGTATAGGATGTCCCCAAACTGGTTGAGCTTGGATTCCACCCTCCGTGCAAGGATGACTCCAGTGCCTTGACCAGGTCGGTGTCCAGTGTTCTCCATGCCTCTGCCTCGTTTGACTTTGGCCATTTGAGCTTGCCCCTTCTCGTTGGTTTCTTGGCTTCTGCTTGCTCTGTCCTGTGTGAGTTGGCTGCGACTGGTAGTGATGTGTCGGTCGCGAACAAAACGGCTCTAAGAGCTGGCTCTTTGACGTGAACGACGGACTTTTTTTTTCTCTCTCTCTCTCTCTCTCGCCCTCCCTCTCTCTCTCTCTCTCTCTCTCTCTCTCTCTCTCTCTCTCTCCATGCCGCATTTGATTGGTCAATATGTGTGCCGTCGTCTTCGTGTCTGCGCTGAGCAGAGGGTGGATGGGTGGGAGTTACACACACAGACAATACACAAAGACGATAGGAGGGCCGGAGACTCATGACGAGAGAGAAAAAGAGCACGGGCCACAATGCAAATGGACTGAAAAGGTAAAAAAAACAAAAAACAAAACAAAACAAAAAAAACTTGAGAAAACGAGTGGCAACAGGAAACACAGCAAAATCTGGACACATTTTAATTACATTGACGAAACTCAGGCTTCAATTTACCCACGCCTTACACATGTGATGGCACGGAGACTGTGCATTGTAGCAACATCAGTCCCCTCAGAGAGAATGTTCTCCAAAACAGGGCAGATAATTACAGAGAGAAGAAACAGGATCAAAGCTGAGGCACTTGGTTTTCTCAATGTCAATATTCACTAAAGGACAAAACTGTTATCTGAATGCTGATTTTTTTCTTCTTTTTCTTTTACACATTTTAATTTATATTTTGTTGTGTGAGTTTCTGTAAGCTTATGTTGTTTGACTTTAGATTTGTTTAGTAGTAAAAAACTAAAAGTTTAAAATTGTTAATAGTTATTTTGGTTCATTGTAAATAGTTAAACATTTGTTTTTTGCACTTTCTATCTTAGTTTTATTTTATAAACATTTGATATAGTCCAATCTTTTATTACTGATGGTAATAAATTATTTTAGGCACCAAAAAATTTGAAGAGCCGTTTGGGAGCCGTAAGAGCCGGCTCTTTTTAGTGAGCCGAGCCAAAAGAGCCGGTTCTCTAAAAAGAGCCAGAATGCCCATCACTAACGACTGGGTCTTGAGGCTCACGTGGGGGCTCGTCCTCCACCAGTGGACCTTCTTCCTCTGTGACATCTATGCCATCTGCAACGTTGGGTCCATTGGCTCTGTGGTTTTTGACCTGGCTTTTGGTCCCGCTTGTCTCACCTGCCGAGGCAGTGCAAGGTTGCTGTTGGCCTTTCTGACCACACTTCTACTTCCCCTGGTTGATTTCGCAACCCCCTAAACGTGGTCTCTTTTTCCCATCTGCATACACACTTCTGGAGGATTTTCTCCTCATTTTCTGGAGTTCTGATGTCCATCTCTTTGTCCGTTTCCATTCCAGTTGTTACCATGTTGTCCGTCATGTTAGGCCCATCTTTCATCCCGCCTCTCGGAGGGCCTGCGGGTTGTCTTCTCTTTGTGTTCGTCGTAGTAACAAGTGTACGATATATTCCATATACATATAATGATATTCCTTTGTAAATGCTGTAAATTTGTCTTGGCTAGAATAGTAGAAAAGACCAACAAAGGGAGGAATTCCATGCAATTTTCTCTTAAGTCTTTTTTTCACTCTAATTTTTATTCCTTATTGAAATGCTTTTACAGACCCTAATTTAAACATACAATTACACAATTAGCAAATAAATCCTTATTATTGTACAAATATTTATGCAAATTATAAGCATCACATTTTTGCAAATCTGTCATAAAGCCCATGTCTCTGTGCATGTGAAATCCAATTTAATTCCCTTATGACCCTTGTGACTTGGTCACACTTGGGAACATGAGATATTCTGGAACGTACCAACCTGGGCTCAGCAGTACAAAACATGAAAGAGATGTTCAGCCACAATCGACCGCAGATTAATGTTTGACTCCTGCTGTTTGATTTATCACAGATCACCCTTTTTTTAGCCTGTCCAATGTGGAAAGGGCTTATTTTCAGGTCACATCTGCTATATGTTGTAGTGTCCTTATCAGATACCCTGTTTATCTTAAACCTGGTCTGACTCCTCTTGAACTTGATCATTGGGGTTTATCCCTGATCAAACAATGACCAAGTAAGCTGTCAAAAAAACATAGATTTGTTTCAAAACTATGTCAATTGTAAACCTTATTGTCAGCTACAGCAAAATGGTTTGTGTTGATTTTTTTCTGGTTCGTGTCATGCTTACTGTCAATATGCTACAACAACATTAATCTGTTGCATCAAAATCATGCAAAACTTCAAACACATCACTGCTCTCACTCTCATGAATATGTGAAGCATTCAGAAAAGTGAATTTGAGGTCCTGCTGCTTGTCTATAACTGTCTTGCAGGCTGAATGCCAAAAATACATTTTTGACGTTTGATCTCTTTGTGGGCCTCTAAGGTCAGGAGATCAGCAGGTCAGGTGGGTGCAAACTAAACATAAAACGGTGGCATTTGTTTACGTCCAGATATGAATGTAAAAAAAATAAGTCGAGAAATTTGGAAAACAAAATATCCTCTTACAACTAACACTACCATGACTACTACCACTACTACTACTACTACTACCAATAATAATAGTAATAGTAATAATAATAATAATAATAATAATAATAATAATAATAATAATAACAAAAATTGCACGTAAAAGGTGCAATTACAATCCACATCCACATGCACGTGTAAAATGTAGATGACACAGCAAGCGAGTCTGTTTCAGATTGAAGGATATTGATTCTCTAAAATACAAATACAACAATGTGGTCGTCAAACATTTGGATTACTAATAACACTTTTCATCTCCTGCGATGAACTGGCGACTTGTCCAGGGTGTCACCCTGCCTTCGCCCTAAGACAGCTGGGATAGGCTCCAGCAGACCCCCGTGACCCTGAATAGGAATAAGCGGGTAAAGAAGATGAATGAATGAATGAATGAATGAACTTTTCATCTCGTGTCCCTGTTACACATTCCTAAACTTTTCTAGCAATAAACTCTGTCTAGCTATTTCCAACACAGAATAACATTTTCGCTTTCTGACGAAGGCAATGATGATAAAGTTGACATACTGTATCATAATTAGTCCACCATCCTTTGCTAGGCATTTATTGTAATTTTGCGCCTTGCAAGTGTGAAGAATTATGCCTAATGAAGAAATGTTGATTTCAATGAGCCGTCAGCTGCAAAAGGCGTGTTTTGGGAATGCTGTTAAGGATAACTAAATTTAATGGTCCACATAACACGCATATATCACCTTTATAAATGATTAAAATAAGGAACAAAAATCTGAATTTCCATTGATATTTTGCAATAAAAATGTAGGGTTCAAACAGACTTTCCCCTCATCACATTAATGGTACTCTTTAACTTTGGATCATGCAATTGGAACATTACTGTTTGTACTGAGTCTCAGCATTACAGTTTGTACTATCAACTCAGATATGGACATATTCCCAGTCCTCAGCAGCTGTTTGCACTTGATCAGTTGTTTTCACCAGTTGTGTTGATTTCAATAGGACAGACGGTTCTTGCATCGGGGGATGAGCAGTTTTGATCTATTGATTTGTCAACTTGCAGTCACTCACCTTGCATCCTCAGGTGACTCCATCCTCCCTGTTGGGACATGTTAGTTGACTCTGGGTTAGCTTATATTTTGACGCTGATGTCATGACAGTTATCACTGAACTCCAACACAGTGATAGTACTTATCGAGACATGCAACAAATGCCCACCCTCCCCATTTCCCCCTTGGAACAGCTCAATATTGTTACTTAAACCTTTATAGTTAATAACTTGACGTCATAAAACAGTCATCCAATTCGGATAAATAATAAATGCACCATAAGGTTTGAACAAGTACCGTGAAAATTAGCAATGTAAGACTTAAAAGAAAGGAAAGAAGAAATCAAACACACAATCATATAATGATTTTATTATCCCCTGGAACTGAAAAATGCATTTCATTTCAAAGTCATGGTATAATTTCTCTCTTGTGTGAAGTGACTGTATTGGCC
Organism: Thamnaconus septentrionalis; assembly: GCA_009823395.1. Taxonomy (NCBI): domain Eukaryota; kingdom Metazoa; phylum Chordata; class Actinopteri; order Tetraodontiformes; family Monacanthidae; genus Thamnaconus; species Thamnaconus septentrionalis. The sequence goes on from CM020518.1 coordinate 15,743,150, forward strand.
TAACTCGTAGGTAGCTTAATTGCAGTTGCAGAATTAAATAATTCCAGTGAACTTCAAAATGAGGCAACAACTTTAGATACACAACGATGAAATAATATTTAGCCTCTCTGCTTAAGCCAACCAAAGAGAATTCACGACCATTTTACGCCCATCGTTCACGTGCATGACAAGGGCAACTTTAGGACCGAGATCAGAGATTGACACGCACCTACTCGGGCACGCCCTCCCCTATACGGACACATCCGTCACGCCCTCGCAGCTGCCTCTGATTGGCTGAGCCGCCGTGTTCACGTGAATCCCATGTGGGCCTCAGATACGCCGCGGTGAAATATGTGTCACTGCTGCCAAGCTCAGGCTTTGAGTGCGGAGAGGTCCGGGAGGACAAGCGGACAAGCGCCGGGCAGCTCAGTCGGTTGGCAGTCGTCCCAGCCCTTTAGAAAGAAAGTGAACCAAAGCTCGCCAGGGGTTAGGGACTAGGGAGCCATGTTTCCGAGCAGCTGTGGAGCTTCTGCCTTCCACTGAGGGGACAACGCCGACAGATGGTTTTAAGGAAGCGTTCCAGGTAACAACACCGGCACTTTGCTGTCTGGCTCGGGTTTGAATTTTAAAGCGCGGAAGTGCACACATTGAAGGCGGCGAGGCAACTTCCACCGAGGAGCACCTGTTGCCGGTTTGTCATTCTTAGGTTGGTTTTGTGTTCCAGTCAGCCCCATTCAGCTCACTTGCTGTATTAGAATTTGACTTTTGGGTTGAGTGACCCAACACTTTTCAACTCTTTTCAACTTTTCACTCTTTTCGCAACTCGAGAATTTAACGTACGTACACAATTTATTTTTTTCTCGATTGAAGAGCTGGGGGAGACTATATCTGTTAAAAGTCTAAAATCTTTCGAAAGGTTTAAATTGAGGCATCGACCTAGAGAGGTGTCTGACGCAGATTCCAAAGTCACGTCAGGTTAGCATGAACTGGCTTGCCAAGGAAGATCTGGGAGAACGTGTCGAATCGAGTCACCCCATAAAGTGCAACTGGCACACGAGTCATGCGTGTTATTGCTAAGCCAATAATTCTCAGTTGGCTTCCCAATAACTATTAAAACCGATTTGCATTGGCATGTTGCTCGCTGAAAAATGCATCCATCGGTCGGTTTAGGTTTGGGGTTGGTAGAATAACTTTCAAATTAAATAAGCCCCAATATAATATTTTTTCCTGTATAAAATAAAATGTATATATATATATATATATATATATATATATATATATATATATATATATATATATATATATATATATATATATATATGTGTGTATATATATATATATATATGTGTATATATATATGTGTGTGTATATATATATATATGTATGTATATGTATATATATATGTGTATGTATATATATATGTGTATGTATATGTATATATATATATATATATATATATATATATATATATATATATATATATATATATATATATATATATATATATATATATATATATATATATAGGGTGTCACCCTGCCTTCGCCCTAAGACAGCTGGGATAGGCTCCAGCAGACCCCCGTGACCCTGAATAGGAATAAGCCGGTATAGAAAATGAATGAATGAATGATTGGTGTAAATAAAAGTGGAAGAAAAGGACCAGGGATTATCAGAACCCAACAGTATTACTTTGTCATTTGCTAAATTTGATTTATTGCCTTAAAACACTCTTGTGGCTGATAAGCAATACACACATGTCCTAGTCTGATATTATGTCATGCACTGTAGAATTACAGTTTAAACATATATACAGGAAGCAACCAGGCTAGTGCTATGGATATCATAAAATTAATTTCCTCAGTAGTATTTGCTTTTAGATATAAGGTTTTGTACTTAATGGAAGCGCTGTCCTGTTGTGAATGTGCATATTTCCGTATACTCATGTTTTCTTGTATTCTCTTGTCTTGTTTTGAGCAAAATACTTTAAAAAGCCTCATAATGTCATGTGCTTTTCTCTTTCAGCGTGTTGAGCGTGTCACCCCCAGAGCTCACTATGCCTATCGACATGGCGCTGCCTCTGTTCCTGCCCAAGGACGACTTTGTCTACGGGACCTCTCCGACATTCACCTCTGCTCGGAACTCCTGCCTCAGGTTCCAGCAGTCGCACTCTCTCGATCAGACCGAGGACCGAAGATGCTGCAGGAAAGACTTGAGGAAGAAAACCAAGCAGGTGACCTTTGCCGACCACAGAGGGCTGCCCCTAACCAAAGTGAAAGTCTTCTCCGAGTTCAGCGATCCCATCGATATCCCTCTGAGCATCCAGAAGATGCTCAGCACTGCTCTGTCTCTGACTTCTGAGGTGGACAAACTGGTGTTGGACTTCACGCAACCTTCCTCAGACTACCTGCGCTTCCGCGAGAGCCTGGAGAAGAACTACGTCTGCCTGGAGCATTGCGTGTTGAAGGAGAAGGCCTTTGCGGGAACCGTCAAAGTCAAGAATGTGTCCTTCGAGAAGTCTGTCAAGCTGCGGGTGACTTTCGACAGCTGGAAGAGCCACACGGATGTGAACTGCGAGTACATAAAAGACACGTATCCCAGCTCGTACAGCGACACGTTCTCCTTCCAGGTGTCCCTGCCTGCCGAGCTCAAGCTGCGCGAAAGAGTCGAGTTTGCTATTTGTTATGAGGTGGGAGGATGCGAGCACTGGGACAGCAACAAAGGGAGCAACTACAGGATTATCTGGTCATCCATGAAAAAGAGCCACCTGAATTCGTTCGGCCACCACCACACAAACTCCTCAGACTTTGGAATTCACTTTGAACGGTACGGCAGCCCCACCTGCTCACACGGGATCTTCCCTGATTGGCCGAGTTATGCTGGATACGAGAACATTGGCCCGTACTACTGAAGAGAAATCATGTTTGCACAGATGTTTTTTGTTTGACAAGCAGTGCTTTTGTAAACTGCATAAAATGTAATGCTGCTATGGGTGGAGCTAGGGAAATGCATTATGGGCTTACACATGACGCAGGTACACACTGCCTGGTTACAAGGGCCTTGCTTCACTGTGTATGTCAGTGTTGTTTTTTTCTTTCTTTTTTTGTACAATTGTTTTCGCTTGTAATGTATTTAATTAGCTTATGAGCAAGCCCTTGAGACAAAGAAAAAGAAATCCAAAATTAATGAAATGTTTGTTTTTTTTTTTTTTTTTTTTTTGATTTGCTGACATGAAGTTATTTTTTATCTCATTCACCAGCAAAAATTCCTCATAATACTGAGTATGTTAGAATTATAAGTGCTTCAAGTATTATCCCGAAACATGATTGTGAGAATTATCGTGCTAACTTTTTATTGACCTATTGAATGGAAGCTATTGCCTAAGATGGTTTCTCAACTTCTTTCAACCTTAGTTTCTCTTACTTGGTTCAGCAAAACCTTCTGCACAAATATGTTTTAACAGCTGTTTATTGAAAATGTCTAGTTCTGTTTTTCATTGTAATTTAAAAAAAAAGTAAAATAATTCACCCTGATTGACATGAAAGGGTAAATCTCTGAATGTATCTCTGAATGTATGAAATGTTGTGGCTTCTCAATTATTTCTTACATTCTGACAGCTTTGTTTATGAAATATAGGAAATGTGTTGGTATGTCAAAAAAGTGCTGAAGTTGAGTATGAATCTTTTTGTGCCTGCATGTTTAAATATCAGGGTCTCTGATTGGGTTGTTAAACTGAGGGGATGGGGGACAGATTGAAGTGGAATATAAAAAGCTGCTAAATAAAGTCCTAAATCAAAGCTATTTGCTGTCTAAATGATGAGGGAAAAAAACCCATAGGAAAATAACTTTTAAAGCTATGTTGATGTATGGTACAAAAAACAATAAAATAAAGTACAGTGTATTTTAAGCTGACTTTTGTTCATTTTTGGACCGTGAAGCCAAAAAAACTGGGGCATTCTATACATTTTAGATTTTTTTTTTTTCAATTTACACATTTACAGGAGGCGTATTTGAGCGATATTTTCTCCCATGCACGGATCAATGAACTGCTTACACTGTGCTCCTCTGCCAACAGGTTAATGGTTGACCCCATGACACACTTACCATTCAGACATGTATACATGGTTCTCAAGCTGCCTCTATTCTTTAATATGCAGGTGATCAAAGACCTCAAATATGAAACAGACTCACAACAACAATTGCTGCCCCCACAGGATAAAAAAAAAACAACAACGTTTAGTTACACAATTGTTTTTGTTGTTATTATTGTTGAATTTAAATGAGGACAATTTTGTTTTTGTTCAAGTCTTTCAGTGAGCTCTGGCCTCTGCGGTCATGACGAAAGAGGAAAAGGGACTTAGAAATGGGTGGATATCGGTCCTCTTACATGAACCAGTTCCTAGGTCTTCTCGTTATGTAACAAGTGCTACCCCCTGTGCAATCTATAACATGCATGTCCCTGCTAAAACGTCCCTGAGAAAGTAGGGCAATCCTAAGTGAACATCGATATTAGCTGTCCTTCAGACTTTTATCCTGCAATGTTTGTGTTTGTTGCGTAGGTAAAAAAAGTTCACTTATGTAACAGGCAGTAAAGTTTACAGCATTCAATTTTACTGTACATTGTCAGGCATACAGACTTTAATGTTTGAAGACAATGAAGCTGTTCATTGTCTCTCAGTATTGTATGAATTGTTTATCTTATCTACAATTCATTCACAAGATCCTAATGTAATGTTTTTAGATTGTATTTTCATGACACAATTGTCACAAATCTGTATTAATAAAGTGTTTTTTGAAGTTACAGATTTGGTTTTGGTTTGAATCCTTGTGGCTTTTGGAAATCAGAGGTGACAACAAGTCACTGACTCCTTAAGATATGCCTTGGAGACTCAGACAGATTTACTTCTGATAAAATACAATGACCAAAATAAGTCGAATATTTACCTCCTGGGCTTTAACAAAATTGAGTTATAGCAAACACTGAGTTTTAAAGTACAAAATGCCCTGGTTTCTGTACTTACAGTGGTCATTGACCTGTCATTTTTGTTTTGGTAGCAGAACAATCCTGTGACATAAATGTTACTAAGGTTGCAGGTTAAAATTTACTATTTCTTGTAGCATTATTTTAATGCTGTGATATGGACAATCAATGAATAGTCATAACATAACAAAACAATAGTAATCATCGCAGCCTGTAAAATACAAGCTATTGCCAGGAACCTATTTATTTTTCTTTTAATGGAACTGAAATATAGTAGATTATAGAAGATTGATGGTTGAGTAGATTTTTCAAATGCCATTTTAAATATTCTATCATATTATATCCTAATATGTTTAATAATATAATATATAATATTCTATAAGTTTAAAAAGTATTAAAATCAATTGAATAAAAAATTATTTCATATCCAAATGAAATAAAACAAAATTGACGAGTGTTCTTTGCGCATTCATTCCTCCAGATGGCGCCAAATTCCTTAATCTGCGTCCCGACCAAATGCGAGACGGCAAGTGAAAGCTGCGATCCGGAAGCGCCTTTATAATCGAAGCGTAGAACGATAATGCTTCGAATTGCAGGGATGAAAAAAAACTTTTGTCCCAAACAACACTGTATTATTTGAAAACCATCCTTCCTTTTCTTTCTTTTGTTAATCAGATTTAAAATAAAAACCAATATGCTTTCACGGCAATTTGCTTTTATTTCCTTTTCATATTCTGCATAAAAACACTGCATTTTGTATATTTCCTAGCCATGAATAAAAATCCTCTTGACATCCCAGCCGATCGGGAGCCGATTTCACCAAGTTAAAAAAAAAAAAAAAAAAAAAGTGAGGGCAGAAACACTTTCCCTTCTCCTCCTCGCCACACGGCAGCAGGGCGGAGAAAGGGAGGAGAAAGGGAGGTGGAGGAGGAGGGTCCAACGATCTGACGCAGTGTGAGCGGCTGCTGCCTGCCACACTGCTGCTGCTTTGCTGGGCTGCTCCCAGGAAGAGAATCGCTGGGCCCGGCAGGATCACGCAGAGATCGTTCGCCGCGAGGGAGATCCACGAGTACGGCATGCTGGGGCCATGAGCACCGCGGCGAGGATGGGCACGCAGCCCCGGACCTTGGATCCCGGATCGCACCCGGACTTGCGACCGCGTCGGTTTGTTTTCATTGTGTGCTGAGTGGCGCAGGAGAAAAGGATGCCTCCGCGGCCGCACGCGCTCCTCCCGCCCGTGTCGAACGGATCGATCGTTTCCCGACACCGACTGCCGTTTCTCTCCTTTGTGACGGGAGTCGTTGTTGTTACTGTTATTGGAGCGCGCTGATTACCGGGGCAAGACGTCCACCATGCCGTAGCCATGAAAACTCTCAATGAAAATAAGGAGGAGAAGGAGAAGGAGGAGGAGGAGGGGTCCGGCTGGAACGCCATGGAGGACAAGGAGAACAATCTGAAAACGGCCAGGTTGTGGAGGGATGCCGCCCTCCGCTCCAGGAAGCTGCGGAGCAACCTGCGCCAGCTCACCCTGTGCTCCAAAGACAACCAGATCGTACTGCCGGAGGATGTAGCCGACATAGAGGTGCTCAATTTAGGCAACAACGCGCTGCTGGAGCTACCAGAGGGGCTGGGATCCACCCTCAACAACCTGCGCATCCTTGTTCTCCGCAGGAACAAGTTCACGTCCATCCCCCGCGGGGTGTTTGAGCTGGGCCAGCTGGAGGAGCTCGACATGAGCCACAACTCTCTGAGAAACTTCTCAGAAGGTGTGGGTCAGCTCAAAGGACTAAAGAAGCTGTGCATCAGCCACAATAAAATTCAGAATCTGCCGGCTCAGATTGGTGCGCTTCAGCTTTTAGAGGAACTTGACATTAGTTTCAATGACCTGCACGAGTTTCCCAGATCTTTCTCCACGCTGTCCAAATTGAGGACCCTGGATACAGATCACAATAAGCTAAATAGGTTTCCCCCTGAAATCTTGGACCTCGACGAGCTCGAAGAGCTCGACTGCTCCGGGAACAAGTTTGAGACCTTACCTGCTGACATCATGAAGTTGCGATCTGTCAAAATCTTCTGGCTAAGTAGTCTTCACATGTCTGCTTTACCTGACACATTCTGCCACCTGCACAACCTTGAGAGCCTAATGCTGGATGGAAACAACCTGAAAGCGCTGCCTGGTGGTTTTGGTAATCTACAACGACTCAAAATGATCAACGTTTCTTCTAACAATTTTGAGAGCTTTCCCCAAGATATTTTAAACATAACTGCGTTGGAGGAACTTTACCTGAGCCGGAATAAACTGACTCACATCCCCAAAGAAATAGTGCAGCTTGTGAAGCTAGTCAACCTTTGGTTAGACAATAACAATATCACCTATCTTCCAGATTCTATCGTTGATCTGGAGAAGTTGGAAGAACTTGTTTTGCAGGGTAACCAAATAGCCATACTCCCAGATAATTTTGGAAAGCTGTCCAAAGTAAATATTTGGAAGGTGAAGGATAATCCTCTCATTCAACCTCCTTATGAGGTGTGTATGAAGGGTATCCCGTACATTGCAGCCTATCAGAAGGAACTGGCACATTCGCAGCATGCAGTGAAACCAAGGCTGAAATTGGTCCTGATGGGGACGAAAAATGCTGGAAAAACCTGTCTTAAGAAGAGCATTGTTGGCTTGCTTCAGGATGTTGATGGAACGCAAGGAAACAAAGGAATAGAAGTCACTAACTGGGTCGCAGATGCTGACCGCTCTCTTACATTTCTAGTGTATGATCTGTCAGGGAAGCAAAACTATGACCTCATCAAACCTTTTTTTCTCACTGCTGGTGCTTTCTACATTCTTGTTGTGAATCTCAAAGCTTATTTGCCCAGGAACTTTTATGCCCACATTGGGTATTTCCTTCACCTACTCAATGCCAAAGTACCCCACGCTGTTGTTTGTTTGGTGGGCACACATGCAGACCTGTGTGCCGAAGTGGAGTTGGAGGAGAAGATTCTGGACATCCACAAGCAGATAGGTTTGCAGGAGAAGGGGGACATCCAGAGTCTCGAGACTTTGACTTTGCAGGTTGATCAGTCGTTAGAGCAGGGTTACGATGTTCGTTCCTCAAGTCCTCACGTTCTTTTCTACGGTGTCTCTGACAAGAACCTGAGGCGGAAGAAATCCCAGCTGCAGTATATGCTGAATCACCGGCTCCAGATCCTGTCTCCAGTGCTTTGTGTCAGCTGCACAAAGACCCAGAGAAACATTCAGAGACTGAGGGAGAAGCTTATGTCTGTGGCAGAGCATAGGGAGATCTTTTCCAATCTCCACCGTGTTCTGCCAAAGTCCTGGCAGATGCTGGAAGAGTTGCACTTAAAGCCCAAGGAACTGTGGCTCTCGTGGTGGGACTCGGCTCGACTGGGCCTTCAAGCAGGGCTCACAGAGGACCGACTGCAGAGCGCCTTGTCCTACCTACATGAGAGTGGGAAGCTGCTCTACTTTGAAGACAGCCCCACCCTAAAGGACTATGTTTTTCACAATCTTCCACGGTTCATTGCAATTCTCAATGTCTTCTTTCAGAGAGATGAGTCAACACTGCTGGACAGGCTCCTCTCTGAGGGTGAGAGGGGGGACAAGGGGAGGGTGAGTCTGATAATAGAGGACGAGAAAGGAGACAACCTCAGGGTGACCCATCTGCAGCATCATGTGGAGGGCTTTCTCCAACAAGGCATTTTGCCCTCCAACGTAATACGCCTGCTCCTCAGGCCGCTTATCCAGACCCAACAGGACCTCCATCTCATCATGGAGCTTCTAGAGAAGATGGGAATTTGCTACTGTACCAGTAAGCCCCGCAGCAAGCCTCTGAACGGAGCCACAGCCTGGTACAAGTTCCCCAGCTATGTCAGCAGCGAGGAGACCTGGGTTGAGGCCTCTGGCAGCGGGACTTCTACACCTCTGAGTCACTTTTTCTCTGTTGAGCAGTTGCACATTCAGTACAGCTTCCCCTTCCTGTTTCCTCCTGGACTTTTTGCGCGTTTCAGTGTGCAGATAAACAGCCACGTGGTTCAGAGGTCGGACAGCAGGCATCAGATCTTTGCCTATCGAGGTAAAGTTCCCGTGGTGATAACCCACAGGTCTCCCAAAGGGAAGCTTCAGGTAGAGACACTGTCTATAGCCAGCCACGCCTCACTGCCTAACATCTGGACTGCATGGCAGGCCATCACTCCACTGGTGGAGGAGCTGAATGTACTTCTGCAAGAGTGGCCTGGCCTTCACTATTCTGTACATATCCTCTGTTCCAAGTGCCTCAAAAGAGGGTCATCCAACCCACACATTTTTCCAGGTAAATAACCTTACATTCTGCTTTACTCCTCTTATTTAAAACTGCAGTTACTTCTCTGCGGCACCCTATATGCAACAAATTGATTACCACAACCAAAAAGCATGTTTTTTATTTTACTCTTGTTCAAAAAAATATGTTCTTGATAGAAATACATAACTGGTTAGTCCAAATACCTCCATTGTTGTTCTTATTGTTGATCATTCACACAGTTATTTTTTTACTTTCGTGTTTCTGACCTGCGTTTCATTACTGACCAATGGTTTATTTTGAATCAACATCTATCAATGTATTTTTGCTTTGCAATAGAGTTGAACTCAGAGAGGATTGCAGTTTCACCGTGCTATGTGTGTGTGTGCTTTAGATGAGGATATGAGTTCTCGTGTGTGAGCGTTTTCTCAGAGGCCCATTGATGTTGGTGGATGTTGAACAAAGGACACGCCTGCCAGTTTTAGGTTAGACGGTGGGTGTATCGGGCCAGAGATAATCCTGATACGGTGATGGATTAGGCCATCATGGCAGTTTGACCCGCTTTAACTGTGCATCTCAGACTAGGATAAGATAATAGAAAAGCTCTGTGCTCATATCTCAGTGGTGAATTTTTTTTATAATGACACATGTTTGGGTTTGCATTCGGGATGATGTCATCCTCTTGTTTGCGCTGCTTCTGTGTGAGCCTGATTTTGTTACATGCTAGCATTTCCTAAGGAAGCAGTGCAAGTTGACCTATGCCTGGTTTTGTAAAAAACAAATGCAGATATGTAAAATACTCATTTATATTTATTTCAATACTATAGCAAAGTATTTAAAATGAGACATAACTTGTCTTTCTTGACTTGTAATGCATTTCTGTTCAAAAAGAGCGAAATCCACCTTTGTTTGACAAGTCATATCTTGTTAGGTTAACCCTACAAAAGCTGAAGCACAAAATCAACAAGAGTCATACTTTGGGTTGTAGGCCATTCACTGTCTCTTAGCTGTGGCTTAGCAACAAACTAAAACTTCAGGAAATTCTCTGAGTGCACGGGTGTGGGTTTTTTGTTTGCTTTGCTTTGTCTGGAACAGATCAGGTCAAACACATTTTTAACACTAAACTGTGCTAACCAGGGCTTGATTTAACATGTTCTTAAATGGGTTAACATTTTAGCATTTGAGCGTCGGACCCTCAAAGAAACAAGGCATTTCATAACATTATACGCACTTGCACGCATTTCGCAGTTATTTCGGTGACAGACAGTACTCACATTACTTTCATTTGGTCGCTGTTGGTAAGTTTAAAGGTTCAAAAAGAATTTATTGGATGTGCTGAGGCCACTAACTCTTGTTATGTAATTCCACTTTAACAAGCAGTGCACAGCAGCAAGTTTTGGGTTGTGGGCACAGTTTAATTTCTAGGATCTCAAGGGTTTGCAGATGCAGTGGTAAGTAGGGTGTTATGTTGAGACCAACAAAATGAGGCATGCAGAAGGTGGTTTTCCATGTGCTGAGCATTTTAGAGCTAAAGCAAGTATGCGTTTAGAAGATTCACATTCAGTTGGCAGATAGAGAGGAAAATGGCCTGTGTGTGTGTGTGTGTGTGTATGTGCCTTTTATAATTAGTTCTGAAGAATAAGCAGCACACAAAAAGTTGACTGGTGTTGCCTGAACCGCGACCTGATGACTGCCTTCGGTGTTATTTCTGAGTAGATGGCAGCTGTGGGGTTTAATGAATCAATTTATAGCTGAGGTCATTCCTTCAGCCTGATAAGAGTTTGAACCAGAGTGAGAGAAAGACATTCCTCACACAATGCTCCTTCTGCTTGGGCAGTCAACCAGAGGAGGGAAATGTTTGAGAGCTCCTCCTGTGGGTGCGAAAAACTCAAAAACAAAAAAAAAAAGTTTTATATATCTCACAGTATATGAGCCTTAGAATTTCCTCATTGGGTCACATGAGAAGTTGTATTGTATCTCAATCCAAAGTTTATGTTGTGTGTTGTAGTTTTGTGGAGTGGGTGGATTCAGGTGAGGCTGTTGTGAGTTGTTGGAAATTAGAATGTCAGCAGTGGCAACATGCAGGACATAGTCATGTAGTTGCAACTTTCCCAATGTGATTTACTTAAAGCCAGAAAAGAGCATCACAGTTAAACCCCTTTCCCACTGGCCAAAAAACCTAATGTAGATCTGCTGTGAATCTGCATTTGGTGGCAGGGGGAAAGGCTCACCGACTCGCGCCGAAACGCGCCAAACAACCCGGCAAGCGACCCTGGTTGAAATCGGCTACCGGCCGCGGAGTTGCGCGCCGCTTCAAGTCTGGCATGAACGACACCATCGTTCCACGAATAGCTGCAGATTCTGCGTTCAGAATTGCCCAACCACAAGAACACTGGCCACCGCCGGATTCACTTCCATGTTGCTCTTCATTGTTCACTTCCCTGAATTCTGTCGCACTTCCTCTATGCGATCTCAGCGCAACGTCAGCAGACACGCAGCGGTAAAAGTGGAGGCTATGCAGCTTGCCAGCAGGGGTCAGACCCCGCTGGTTTCGGTCAGTGCGAAGGGGGCCAAATGGCGACTGATAGAGAGTAGACCCGTGTTCAAAAACCTCATTGTCAAACCCCCTAATTTCAGTGGGAAAGTGGCTCTAGACACAAACACACATACATGCTAATACACAAATAGGACTATTCTCAGCGAAAATCCGCTGTTCCTCTTTTCGACCTGTCCTACAAACTGCTAGATTATTAAAAACCATCTTTAATCGTGACATCTTCTTCGTTTTCAAAAGCACGAGGAGTGTGAAATAACACGGTTGAGCTTAGAATCTTGATGAAATATTTAAACATATTGATCATAATCACATATGACAATAACCAAAGGTTCTGTTTCATACAGCCACATTCTTTTCCATTATGTCGTACCAGCTGTTACTGGGTAGAATGTGTCTCTAACTGGCCAAACATGCAGAATGGATTGGAAAGAGATTGGAATTTTAACTTTTTTTTTTTAAACTTTTGTGTTGGGTCATTGTCCATCTTATCAAAGTTATAAATAAATACATTTCTCCTTAAATTAGTTCATTTTAGTATATTACCATTTAAAATCCAGAAGCTTCTACATCTCTTTCCCTGTCTTTGTTGGTATGTTACGATCTGGTGCGCACTCACACATGCGGGAGCACACACACACACACACACACACACACCTTTGCGAAGTGCAGCTTTGTAGCCTTTTATGGCAAAGATCTTTTGTCTGCTGCCTGTTGATGCAGAGTTTGATTCCAGAGGCGAACAGACTAAACACAGGTTGTCCCACGTGGAGGTTTGAGATTCTTTCACTAAAAATCTGCCGTTTCCTTGTTATTTCTTGTCTGGTCCTGCTCTTGTGTACGTTTGTGTGTTTCTCAGTCCAATAGTCAATGGCAAATTCTTTCCTGCAGCTGTAGAAGGAGTGGGGTCAGCTAAAAACTAAACAGACACTAAAATAGATCGGAACATTACAGAGTAGCGAGACTCCACTGCGGTTGAGACTTCAGGATCTCCGATTGGAATCCTGATACAGCCGCAGCACATCAGTTTGTTCAGAGTTTCTTTCAGATGTTTTCAAGGAAGTTTCAGGAAGTGAATGACTCTGAGGTGATTTGTTAACTTTGTGTGATTCTCCACGATTTTTGGCACGTTGCTTGTGAAATTTCTGTGTCCCAAGTATTTAAAAGCTAATAAGTCAAGATTTTTATAGGAGCCCTGTTATGATTAAAAATAAATTACTATATCAGCTCCATGCCAAGTACAATAAAAGACAGTGGGCCCATTTCTTGATAGGCTGGCTTTCTCCATGTTGCTGTGTAGAAACGTACAAACTTTTGCTCGCCTTTCTACGTCACAAGTGGAGCTGATTATCACAGCAACACCTCTGAAGAGTTCTTTTTAAAAATGTGGGCAAGTCGTCACTGCATGACAGCTAGTAGCCATCTCCCTAGCGAGTGAGTGGCTACTAGCCACAGCCACTCACTGAGCTTACAGTGAGTGGCTGACCAATCACAAGGGAGTGGGCTGTTCCAAGGTGGAGCCACGGATAGAGCAGGTGGGGGAGGGGGGAAGACTGAGCGAGTCAAGTTCTTGTTTTGCAAGGCCTGTAATCCTCTTTTTTTTTTGACCAAGTTGGCCAAAATTAATCAATTATATCTGGAAATCGCCAGAATGGGGCCCTTCTAAAATCTGTTGAATTTGTCGATTATGTTTCACTCTGCCTTGAGTGAATGTGAGTCTCGGGGTTGGGGGTAGGTCAAGTGTTTAGCATGCAGAGGAAGTCTCCTGTGGTACTTTCACTCTTGTGGTGGATTCTGTCTCTCAGTTGTGACTCCCTGCTGCTCCTTCTAATCCAGTTTATGGATCAGTTGGGATTAAAGTGAGCCGAGGGTCCAGCAGATGAAGGGGCGAGGCAGAGCTGATTTAACTCACACTGAAAGAAGACAAACACAGGAGCGGACTCGTCCGTCATCCCACGGCGACGTCACAGACCTGCGTGTAGGTTTTAGCTTCAGGCTTTACTTCGCCACTCTGTCAGCATGCACGCGGCTCCAGTGGTAAACCTAAGCCAGTTGTGACATGCTGAGGCTTCAGTGGGAACTAGAAAATGAAAAGTAATTCATAGAGATTGACAGAGATTTGTATCCGACGATTGGATGAGATACAAACAAGTAAGATAATCTTTTGCTGGAATTGACTCAAGTTCTTCATTTTATGGCAAATATAAGGTGCTAAAAAGATGATGAGCTTGTTTGCAGAATGAGTGCAAATACAAAAGCTTTCACCTCCAGATAGCTCTAAGCCAAAATTGGGTCTCAGTTTACAGCTGCGTTTGTTTTTGATGAGAACGAGTTCAAGTGTTTTGTTGGGACCCGTCGAAAATAAAGCCCGCGTCTCTCTCGGGGGAGGATTTGTGAACAAAAAGAAACCCGGTCGTCTATTCAGCAGTCATTTCACACAGTTCCCATGAAACGCTGGCCATGGCACCAGATGTCCATCTCGATAACTTGTGATGCACCAACAAAAGCAATGAAATCACCCGAGCTGGAAAGGGATTATTTGCGGCCCTGCCCCTGGATTTTGGTGGAAAACTTCCTGCCGTCTTGTTTTGTTTCCTTCAGCCCATGGCTGGGGAGGGAAACGAGATATCAGATTGAGTGTGTGAACCAGGAGGCGAGCGCGTGGTCGCAGACATAAAGGGTCCTTCTGTTTTCACGCTGAGAGACGGTCTCTGCAGAAAACAGCTGATCTGCTTTCTGTGAGGAATTCCGACACACCCACACGCACGCACACACACACTCACCGTTGAGGACTTCATCCCATCCATCTTGTGATCATAAAGAATAAAAACACAAACAACACCAAACAGCCACTTTTTTCTTTTCACTCAGTGCCTCATCACGATTAGCAGACAGCGTGAAGTTGGGTGAATTGTGGCCACTGCCTGCTTAAACCCTCTTGATGACTACATGGCCTTTAAAGAAACACTGCCTTTTTTATGCAACAAGGCATAACGTCTGATGCCAACAATTCCATTCCTCGAGCAAATTGCCAAGCAACATTTGCGCATATTTTTCTTGTGCGTCCGGGAGGTGGCTTGTCTTCCAGTCACGATAAGGTTATGATGAAACACATAGCTGATTCAAATTGCAATTTAGGTGACAGAAGGTGCCGCAGTCACCAGTGAATGATTGATTTCTTCCATAGTTCCAACCATAGTCCCAGGCATTGGGGAACATCAGGTGTAGTGATATGCCTCGTCCATTTTTTGCCATTGTTCTTTTGTTTGCACTTGTTTGTCCCACCTGTGCTAACAGGTGAGAAGAAAAATCAGTAATTTTCCTCCTCCTTCACGACTGAGGAAACTGAGTACAACGGGATCGTAGAGAACAAAAGTAGAGCAAAGTACGACAAAATGTGTAAAACGCCCTTGAAGAATAATGAGGCAGAGCTGAGAAGAAAAATATTCTGCTCCACTATTTCAGTTGTAACAACAGAAGTTGGATGATGCAGTCCTGACTGGAAGTTGTCCCAATGCTGCGCAGATTTCTGTCTGAATCCGACCAGTCTGATCGAGGACCAGGCTGGTACTAACCAACTTGGCAGAGATGGGTGCTAAACCCAGCCTTGCTTGTATCAAACAGTCTTTATAGTTTTTATGTTGGAAGCTAGCACAGTTTCAAGCTAAAGCGCAAAGTTTGTGCCCTTTGTTTCTATGGTTACAACATGTCACACTGGCACGCTGCCCCATGTACCCTGTAAGTCAAGGCTTGGAAAGGTGATGCTATATATTGACTATCCAGTAGGGAGCTTTAACTTTGAGCAGCGAACGGGGAAGCAAATGTGACTTCATTTCTTCTTAAATCCTGGCCGAAAGGGATCCAAACTCGAAACCTAAATTTCAAAAACACTTGTTTACGTTTGTTCCCAGCACATTCCAACCTGTCACATGCAGCTTGCCTGCCCTCCCACTGACGCTGACACAACTCAACACAAACGCAACAAGGCCTTTCATCATCAAGCCGACGAGTAGGCGGTGGCCAGAAAAAGAAAAGCAAAGATCTACTCTGTCACTGATGAGACAGGTGACGAGACAGCCATTGGTTGACTGTGTGTGCGACTGTGTTTTGTCGAGTTCGCTGCCCCGAGTTAATGTATTTACCCGAGCGAAGTGTGTTGGTGAGTAATCTGATAGAGAGGATGGAAATCCTGTTACATCACACCGGGCTAAGCCTGTAAGTGTGTGTGTGTGTGTGTGTGAAGGGGGGGTGGTTGTACTGTGATAGGTCAGGTACGCTGAGACTGGGGATTCCTGAACGTTACCTGAGCTGTGATGTCACGTGGATGTGAGTGTATGGGCAGCTCCCTTCTGTCTATGTGAGCAAGAAATCCAGTCCAGCAGTCCCACGGGACCTGGCGTCTAAAAACAACTAACATAAACAGGCTTAAATATCGTAACCTCGCTTCCCTTTGACAACATTGTCCACGTGTCCGCTCTGACATGACACCAGGCGAATCTGTACATCCCAATTTGAATTTAGGGCCTGAAATTGATCCGGTGCGCTAATTTGACGGTATCGTCCAGTTTAAGTCGGCCGTTTCTTGATTGACTTTTTTTTTTTTTTTTTTACATTACAATGGGCACATGCACAAGAGGAAGTGATTACTTATTTTACTTCATTTGCCCACTGGAAACCAACTTCCAATGGAAACTCACTCAAAATTCCGACGGGATTGCATAACACCACAGTGGGCTCATGTGAACCGAAGGTGCAGTGTTCAAAGTTCAACATCCTATTTAAAGATGTGCTATTGATGGAGGCTGGGGGGAGCTAATGTGGCCAGATGCTAACCAGTTTTGCACGGACCAAAACTGGTTAAGTAGATGATTTGATATCAGTGAAGCCTCTCACTGTACTTAAATAGAAAGTACAGTCACAACGGCTGTTTTTTTTTGTTCCCTTGTAATATCCCTGCAAAGCAGCCTAATACATCCTGTTCAGATTATTATTAACAGATGTGAAATTCCGGCTCTCCAAATATTTGAATATGAGTAGGAAATGCGGCCTATTAACACTGGATATCCTGCGTGCACAAATCAAACCGCCGTCGTCGTCGTTACGAAACAACAGACCATTTACCAAAACACACGTAATCTCCAAAATCTCATTTTGGCACCAGTTTATACACAAACCTTTCATTCTCCCCCTCAACACAAAAATCCCACTAACTCAACAAGCACAAACAAGCACAAAATGCATCCAGCTATTGAAAAACACTTTCTGTTGGGTTTTGGGTTGATCCCAGGATGTCGGGAAACACAGTGACCCTTAAAGACCTATTTCATCCTGGGTTAAAAAAAAGAAAAGAAATGCAGTACTGAATGGACTGTACCATTGCATTTTATTGAAACACTACTAGATTCATTTTTTACAAACTGAAACCATCCAAAAAGTGATGCTAGTATTTATTTCATCACACACAAAATGAATAGAAAGATTTCCTCTCTGTTTTCAAAATATAATTTGCACTTCTTTTGAAAAAACAAAAAAAACAGAAGCAATATTTCCAGGCTATAGCTGATCCTTGGATTCTGCACAAGCACCTCATCAGCAGTGGCAATCCGCCTTGACAGCCCACGCTACCTAAATCTCAATAAATCTTTAATATTTGTAGCTGGCTGCCCCTTCTTGCACAGATTAATGCTGTCAAATTCAACAGGCGTCTGTGCGAATTAAAAACGTCCAATCCGTGACTTCTAACGCACCCAGGTAACTTGAACTCGCGGAGCCGGGCCACGCGGCCAGTTTTGAGTTATTTTTGGTCGGCTTCCTCTCCGGTGGAAGTAGGCCACACATTCCTGAGAATCTCTGGCTTTACAGCTGCTCATCACAGGGGGATTAGGTACTGCGTTGGCTAGACACAGACGACGACTCCCGACTCTGAGCCTGATCCCGAGCAGCAGGTTCTGCTCCATTTCCCACATCCTGTTTTTTTTTCTTCTTTTTTTAATCTCGCCGTAGATCGCACGACTGTCTTAGGACCCTGTGTCTCAGTGGAGTTGCCCGTTGCTGACGGATTACCCCGAGGGACGGATCAACGTTCGACAATGACACGCCTTCCGTCTTCCTTTACGTTAGTGATTTGGCCACAAATCCGAGAGCGCTTGCACCCCAAAGCCCGGTTCATTTGAGTAATGTGAGCGTAGGTGTCGGTGACTCGAACCCTGGATCCCCTTGAAAGGGCAGCGCGTTTCACCTGCACTTGATGACTTGAATGGATGCAAATCCGTTGGCTCCACTGAGCCAAAACAACCAACTCAGCTTTCTCTAATAATTCCTTAAATAATTTGGTGACAAGCAAGCTCCTTCAACCCACCGGTGACATCAACTTTTGGTGAAGCTAACAGTGGGTTTGTGCTTATTATTTAGCCATTGTAGAGTTGGTTTAAAGGCCCAGTGTGTAAAATTTGGCCTGACTTACAATTTTTATATTGGTAAGTACTTAACATACTGCCCTATTCAAGTGTATAGTCACAGTACGGCAGCTGATATGGACGTTTCATGTTAAGGGTGAACGCTCGTGTCCTCAAATAAACCAACAGAGAAGAAGGGAGGCGAGGTATCCAAGTTTTTTGAATGCCTTGTCCATAGTTCTTTGGCAAGCTCGGGAGAGGGAGAGTGAGCGAAAGAAAGCTGCGATCTAAAACGTAACCACTTGATGTCACTGTTTCTTCTCAAAAACTCCAAATACTCATTCAGCTGGAAAAACCGGCTTCGCCGTATCGATTGAAAAAAACAACGTGCAGTGTTTGCTCTCTAATGCGTTTGCCAGCTGGGAACACGGCAGTGTCAATGTTTCACAGTAGCTCGCTCTCTTTTTCTTGAACGGGCTTCCGTTAGTTTCTTTTGCATTCACAGTCTTCCTCGCCAGTGACGCACTGCGTGTCATCACATCTTCCTGTCAGAGAACAGTTTCTGTGCCAGAACTGCTCCGGCAGTGACTCCCAGACGTTGTTGCGAAACGCTCGCTCATCGCTCGAGGGTGTTCTGGGCTGGAGTAAAAAAGGCACGCTAAACAAACTCGTTGCTCTTTTCCCTGAGTCTGTGGCGTGCCCGGGTTTGATCCTCCGTGTTTCAACACACTGGAGTGTTAATCCTCCAGCTGAGCTGATGGCCTCGTGGCAGCTGCTTATGCCCTCTGCCCGTCGCCGATTCGCTGGCCGCTGCTCGCCACCTGCCGCTCTGGCCGCGCTGCGTTCGCCAACGTCCCAGCGCATTCAACTCCAACACCTTCCAATTTCGTAAATGCTCCCCGCCTCAGTCACAGCATGAGCACCTACTTTAGATTCCTTGCACTATTTGGGGGGTTGCCAGCAGCTCTGATTCATGACTCTGTCTTGTCGGGACTTCCGCAAGGTCAAGCGGCCCATGAGCGAAACAAGGTCGCAAATTCGGTTACAAAAGCTCCTGTCATGCTCATGCAAGACTGTCTATTTTTTCAGAGATGCTTATAGAGTTTGCGACCTTCAAGGTGAAGGCAGAGATTTTTTTTTTTGGAATACCCACAAACAATCCCAAAATGTCCACAACAAAAGAAAGAAAGAAAGAAAGGCGAATACATATTTTTGGAACACAATCGTTTGTGTTGATACATTTGTCTTTCTCTAAGTGAAAGACTGCTGGTTTCCCCTTTGATTGTGTGTTATTGAATGTGATTTTGCACTTTCTAAGTACTGATCGATTGATTGATTGAAGTTTCCTCTCACTGGGGAGTTTTTTTTCCTGCCACTGTCGCCTCGTGCTTGCTCTGGAGGGATCCGTTTGTTTCTGTTTTTGATGATGATGAGCGCTTTGAGACGCATATTAATATTATATAATCCAGCATTATGTAATCATCCATGATTCTGATTTGACATTTGTTAATGTCTGTGCTGATCTGGCTGGCTGCTGTGATTTTAATCTTGAACTTTTTTTTTTTTTTTTTTTTAAAGGATGCTTCAGATGCTGCAAAAGTATTTGCCTTGCTTGTCCCAACAGCTCCAACTGTGTAAAGTCTGATCAGGGCTGTTTTGTGATGCTGTTAACTCACACATATGGCATGTGTACACCCTAAAGCAGATGTGAAAATGTCAGATGGTATACAGTGCAATAAATGAGATCATTAGATTGCTCATCCCCGTAAAAATGACACACACTTATAGATTTTGGAGTGGTGTTGCCTTTGGCAGATGACGCAGTCTTTTTTTTTTTTTTACCCTGATCACTTTTACAGAAAATTCCATTAACTGTAGCCCAGCGCACCACGGAAAAAGTGGCCACATAGACAAGAAATGCCACTAATCATCATGCGAGTGTTCCACCGAGTTAGATGAGACTCTGTTTTTTCACTTAGCCCTCCTTCATCTGATTTCACCTCACATCTGATCTCTTGTCATCCTAACACTCAGTGTGTCCTGGTCAATGTCCTCTGGAGCTTTCCTCTTTCGCCAGGGAGTGAGAACAGCTTTGCACAATAAGTATGTTTGCGGCGCTGTCTCTCGTCTTCTTCATCCTCTTTGGGTTTTCAGAGAGAAAAAGGTTGAAGACGGCAAATATTCAAATACTGACTGTGACTGCAGGGTGGTGGAAGACTTGTTCTGCCTGGTAGAATAAACATTATCACAGCAGAACCGGTTGTTGTTTTATTATTATTATTATATTGATATGCTCTTATGCCTGCTGGCTTACTGAGAATACTGCTACACAAAACAACCTTGACCCTGATAAACTTTATTGATCAATCTACACACACTTTGTTGTCTATTTGGCTAAAGGTCCATTATTTTAAGGCTCCATTAGTACGGAGCGCCATCATTATCGAACATTTACGTGGCGTTTGTCTCTAGCCTGTCTGTAAACGTCTCAGAAAGGAAAGAACTCAGTGATTTACTCATTTGGCTTGCTCCACTTTTTGGACACTGCTTTGAAAACCAACTCTTTGTGATGCCATTAAGGGCACGGATACCTCTCTCAGGTTGCCACACCCCCTGCCAGGTGTTCATTCTGCCCTATGAGAGCGCAGCACGGCCTTGTTTTTGCCCCCTTTCAAGCATGTGGAAGATGCGACAAAGCAGCAGGAAGCTATAAACAATCTTTTTTTTCAGGAATTTGTAAACAGAGTGCTAAAAATGTATGATCGCATATGTTTTTTGAGATCAATTTTTTTAAAGGTAGTTTGAAGATGCTGCTCCACTGGAACCTGTGATTCATTTAAAATCTGAAAACATATTTTATGAAATGCAGACACTGATTGTTAAAATGACTCGTAAACTTTTCAGCTTTGCTAGACACTTTCAGTGACCCCAAAGTCTGCTAGTACTCCTCCTACTACTACTGCTAATAATTTACACACGTGTTTAATTATTGTTCGCTGACTTGGATACGAGCCAGTGAACATAATGTTGATGTTGTAAACATGGTATGGCATTTATTAGGTGATAAGTTAGGTACCGGCCTTCTTGCACTCAACTGGTTGTCAACAGTGTCGGTCATCCACGATTTGATACCAGTTGTCCACTGCTAGCAATTGTGCAACAAGTGTCAGTTTCCAGCAAGAGGCCGATGCAGAAGTTTTAAAAAATAACTTTATGTGACATGTAAGTAAGCCATACCCTACACAAACAAATGAGAGCGTTTACAGAGTTTCATTCAAATGGCTGACTAAAGCAGAAAATAAGTTATTCTGCGTCGCGGCAGAAGAAAAGTCTGCATCAGCATGAACTGACCCCACAAAGGACCCGCCAAGACCGGCTGGGCCTTCTTTCTGTGCCACTAATAATAATACACTGTTCACAATAGGGCAGGAAGGCGAATGGGATGCGCGAACTGCTCGGGAAGTAGCTTCTGAATGGAGCTCGGCAAGACTCTCACTGATTTCTTCCCCCGAACATCCATCATTCCCAGTAGGAGTTCCCTGCAGACAGGAAAACGTCTCCTACTCCCACAGAAGAGTCTTTTTTTTTTTGCACCCCCTTTCAAGGCTGCCGTCGAGCCGGCGACAATTAAGGGGCAGGTTTGTCAATGATTAGTCTACCTGGAGGGGCAGCAGCAGGCGCATTCCTGCCTCTTGATGTCGAGGTGTTCCTGGTTGAGTGAGTCTCCGCCGTCACACGTAAAGGCGCACTCCTCCCACGCCCCAACGGTTTGTTGAGGAGGAGGAGAAGGAACCACCAAGAGGAGGAGGAGGAGGAGGAGGAGGTGTTGGGCTTTGACCTAATTCGGGACACACAGCTGGATGTAGGAGCCGTCAGCTGCTCCCAGTAATGAAAAACATGCCTTCCTTGACTTTCGAGCGGCGCAGGAAATCTGCAGATCCCTCAAATTCGGTGGAAGCAGACCTCAAGGCTCAAGTGGAAGCCCGTTTCACTCCTGTGCTGTATCCGAGGGTGTGTGCCCCCCCTGGGCGCTCCCACTGCCCTTTGAATTATTCACCCTGCTCTCTAGAAACGGCGCTCAATCAGGGGGGGAAAAACTCCAGATAATCCGGTGCTCTGAGGTCATCCGGCTGTTGAAATCATGCAAGTGAAACCACGTGACTGACCTTGAGGCAGCAGGGAAACCACCAGCTGCCAGGGGCACCTGCAGGCAATATTCAGGGCAGCAAAAAAACCATCACATGCTTCTCTATTTCTGTGCATACATATGTGTTTTTTAGTTCTTGCATGAACCGATGCTTTTTTTTTTTTTAGATTCGTGGATAATGCGTGCATGCATTGCGAATTGATGAATCGGCTGTGTGCAAGAATTGTTGGTCACCAGACAGCGTTTTGCCGTCGGGCAGTAGCAATACACGATCACGGCAGACAGAAGTGGTCAGAAAGTCACAGGGGGAGTTTTCCAGGCGCGGCCGGCGAACGGGAAACGATCGATACCCCCTAATGGGTTAGAGTGCCACTGATGGCGGGCGATGCCAACGCTCCGCGGTGAACACGGACTGAGTTTTATTCCATCAGCAGCCAAAGTGCTCTTTAAACCGTCAGTGCAGACAGAGCAGATTTCAGTCAGATTTTTCTGGGCCGATGTGTTGGTAGCCAGACGTTGGACTCCCTGAGCTGCATGAATCTAAATTGTTCACATTGAAGACCCATAAAGAGACTTTTATGAGGTGGATCTGCGTTCTTACGTTTTCTCAAATCACATCTGCAGTCTGTCTATTTTCCACAAGAAGGTGACCTAGCGGGGCTGAGAGAACCGTTCGGACAGGGCTGCTCCCATGTACAGAGCAGTTGTACAGAGCAGCAATGATATGATAAATTATTGAGCTGACTCGATAACTGAAGATGGAAGTGGATGTTACCCCATCGCTGGTGCTTACGGAAATGCTCCTGAACTGTCGTCATCATCAACTAACAATCTTAGCAAAATCTTTCTCAGCAAAATGATCGCAATTCCTGCAAAATGTCCATAAGCGTCAACTACTTGTGTTGAACAGCTCCATCCAGTGGACAGATGAGGTTTCGCTGTTGTATAATGCAGCCAAGTAGGAAGTGAGTGCATTTTACAACCTGGATGGATGGATGGATAATATATAAAACACAGTCTCAGGTACTCAGTCAACATCCCTCTAACGTGTGGGGTCGCACTGCTACAGTGAGACTAATGCCTCCGCGCATTGCTCTCCGCATTGATCCAGATATTATTCCTGCGTCACAATCACGTTGAAGGCCTCATTCCAGCCGCCGGGGCAAATTGTCTGCATCGTCCTGCAGCGGGAGCCGCTTAGAGGTGATTTGTGTTCCTGGCTCCTGGAGGAGAGTCAGGGGATGAATTCAGACTGTATGATTTGCTGCAGGTTAAGAAAGCAGGTCAGGCTATAACCCAGATCAGCCCAGATCAGGATGTGTGCCGGGGTATTACTGAGCTTAGATGCCCTGGAAAAACAAGGTATTTGTGTAAATGGAATCCAGGCGCCTGGGAATTATGTTTTTGTCTTTTGTATTTTTTAT
The DNA here is from genome assembly GCA_009823395.1 of Thamnaconus septentrionalis. Lineage (NCBI taxonomy): Eukaryota > Metazoa > Chordata > Actinopteri > Tetraodontiformes > Monacanthidae > Thamnaconus > Thamnaconus septentrionalis. Next base: position 15,766,916 of record CM020518.1, read on the forward strand.
TTATTTTTTATTTTTTTGGAACATTTACCAAATCACATGGAAGAAGCTGATGCGGCGAATCCAAAATGAATGGCACCAAAAGGTGAATTTCGGTGTCTTGCCAATGCGTCTCCAAAATCAGGACAGGCAGCTGCATCTGGGAAGCAATAGATCGTGTGTTGTATGTGTTCTCACAGTAGCGCTTCGGTTTCGTGTAGAAGTGCGAAGCAGCTGCTCAGGAGTCTGGCTTGTTTCAGAACTTTGGAGGCAGTTCCTTGTCCTCGCTCTGATGGGTGGCTTTTCCCTTCCTGTTTCCTGACGTGGGAGGTGCATAAATCCTGCAGAAGATCCCTCTGTGAGGCTGCTAGATTAAGGCCTTAAGCTGCCGAAGGCCTCATTGTTTTTTAAGAACGACCGGGAGGGGGAAGAAAATAGGCCAGTTGTGTTTGCCCGGACGGGTCTTTGTTGATAGTTGACATTGACGTCTGTCCGTGTTTTGAGGATTTTTCTCGGGAGGATAAGCAACAGGAAGTGCTGCGGGGGGGGGGCGAACAAGCCTTTGGTTTACGCTCACGTGCTGCGTATTTAATGTTCCATTCATATCTGCGTGGAAAACACAGACTGAGGCGCGGGAGAACAATGCTCAGCTTTGCTCTGGTGTTGAAATGTTTCGCCCGATGAAGTCAAAACAACAGAAAAAGTCCTGTTCATGGTGGTGTGTCAGTAAGGGTGCGCCGTCAGACAGCTGACTCTTTAAACTTCATTTTCACACACAGTCAGGTACTAAAATTACAGTTTGCGCATTGCAAATCTTTGCGGTTTTATTACTCAACCTGCAGGAAGCGGGACAGGAAAAACAGCCTGGAAATGTGAGACCAGGGTTTAATGACTGGGGCTGACCTCTGATCTGTTTCTTAAACTGTGTGAGTTAGCTCCCCCTGCTGGATGTTTTGGCTTCGTCGCATCCAGAGGTGAATTAAAGAGATGTCGATCTGCTTGCAGAGCAGTGAGTTGGTGCCTGTGCTTTCCGGCTGTGATTTTGGTCAAGTTTAAATGTAAGGGAAGCCTCAGTAAAAGATTTGGTGCCTTGAGGAGTCTAGGAAAATATTTCCCGCTGAAAAATTTGTGGCAGTCAAGTGAACAACAGCACGGTATAAAGTCACAGAAAAAAGGGATTCAAATAGACACAGTACCCACACAGGTCTGACGTGACAATAAGGAAACTGTTGGTGCTGAATGTGTTTGCATCATTGTCATTTGTGGCCCTGCGTTTTGTCTTGCAGGTGAACTGCTGAGCCAGCCGCGGCCGGAGGGCCTGACCGAGATCATCTGTCCAAAGAACGGCTCGGAGCGCGTCAACGTGGCCCTGGTGTATCCCCCGAAGCCCACCGTTGTCAGCCCATGTCCCAAATGATTCTTGAGGGGGTCCGAGGCCAGCGTGTCTCCCTCCGTCACCGGAGCCCCCGCTTCCACCTCAGTGTTTCCTGACTGCCAGTCTGCTTCGCCCCGCCCCGGCTCGCCTCACGCTCAACCATTACACCCTGAAGCTGATGACGGCACGAGTTCTTCACACGTACGTCTCTGGTTTACGCCATTTTTTTTTTTTTTTTTTTTTTTTTAAATTGCAGCTAATTTTTTGAGTGCGATCAAACTGTTTTCAACCTGAATGTTTTGTCGCCAAACAGAGACTGCAAATACACATGTATGGATTTGTTTTACGAGACGACAAAATAAGTAATTGATAATAAGAACAAAAATTTGGAACAACAAAACTAAGCCTTTATATTCACTTTAAATGTGGGTCCTTTTTTTAGGGTGGGGAACATTCATCTTCAGCTGGTATCAGAAATATTTTAAATTAATTCAAACTTTAGAAAACAGAAATTATTATTATTATTATTATTATTATTATTATTATTATTATTATTATTATTAGAGCAGGTCTGCGCTGGGGCTCAGTCCCGAATAATAATTTTACTAAATCTTACAAGGGGTATTACAATTTTTGTAAGCCACTCGGGGCAGTAGTGGATGGATTTGCAAAGATTCTGTATGTTGCTGCTGAAATTTTGTTTTCATAGCATTTAACAGTTGCACACATGGAAAAGCAACATGTAATCAGACATTCACAGCATCTAAAATGTAATCAACTGGCACACAGCTACCCCTAGTGGTAAATATATACATATTACTGAAAAGTCCAATCTGTTTAAAAACGAAAAAAACAAAAACTAAAAACTGAAATAGTTACTGCCCTGTAATGCAGATAAAAAAAAAAAAAAAAAAACGGTAAATGGATGACCAGATACGTGTGTTTGTCTTGTCTGTCCTTTTTTTGTGATTTACTCCTGTTACATAATTATACAGTGAGTGTTCACTGACTTTCTTCTCTGTTCCAGGTCAGCTGACGCTTCACTCCACGTTGAAACTGAGCAGTAATTCCGGATCCTGAAGAGCACAAGTCTCCCGTCACTGACCCACCGCGCTGATTAATCATCCTGTGGACCGAAGTCTCCTGCCCCGTTTTTTTCAAACATGCGTCAAGGCTTCGGGAACTTGTGAATGTGGGCTCAGCTCCTGCCAAGCCTCACCTCTTGGATCACACCTTAAAATGTTTCGCAATATCTTTGAATGTTTGACTGTAGCTCTTTATACAAAGTTCACCCTGGACTTGGGACAGTACAGAAAGACATGATTCAGTGCAGCAAGGACAAACTGCAGCTATTGCCACATCTGCACTTTTCTCTTTACATTTCACTGAGTCTGAAATACACTGTGTCTGTTGTTGTTTCAGCTGTGCTGGTTTTTCAAATGCAGTTTGACTTAAATGCTTGTAGAGGAAACAGGAAGTGAAGCCCAGTCGGCTGAGGTTACAATAAAGGCTTTAAAGACTGTATGTTTTGCAAAAATATCTCGTGAAACTATGCGTTTAATTGATCAAACAAAACAGTACGTCTTGATTGTAGACTTTAAGAACTAACATTATGCCAACTGACCACAAGTCCTATTTCCTGTTGTTGGTTTACTGCTGTTTAACGTCACCAACATGTGAGGTGACTGCTAACTTTTGCTTCACTTTCAACCCACTATATCAAGATTTTGCCGTGGGAAGCAAATCAAATGCTACGTCATGCAGCCCAGGCTCCATCATACATGGCATAGTGAAACCACAGGTGTGCCAGTTTTGAGCCCCTCTGGTAGTCATGACCATGGAATCATAAAACAGACGATCTTTTATGCCAAGGATGAGAGTTCAGTGGGAGTTGTACAGATATGTATCTACGCTGTCCCTCACAGTTTTGACTGTACATACGGATAAATGAGAGATCAAATTTAGCGACTGGTTTGGGTCTTTGTTCACTTGACTTTCCGATTGTGTTCCACCCTTTTAAGAAAATACTGATCTGTGTTGTGGGATATGTTTTGTTGTGATGTAAATAATATCTTTATTTTTGTATGTCAACCCTTTGGAGCTTTGACTTTATTTACAGTGCAATGTTGTGCATGGTTCACCGGGAGAGTGCACACAGGGTTTTATATGTAGCTGGATTCAACGTGTCACAATAAAAAACATGAAATACCAAATAAACCAGTAACTGGCTTTCGTACCACTCTACTTGGTGTTGTTTTTATTGAACATTATAGCTTATTTACTCCATCAATATCACCAGATTTTTTTCTGTATCTGCTCTCATTTAACCTAGCACAAACCAGAGGAAAAGGTTTGCTTCTTTTTCAGGGTTGGTTTCTGGCTTATTTTGAAGTTACTGCTGCTGCTACTACTACTACTACTACTACTACTACTACTACTAATAATAATAATAATAATAATAATAATGATAGGAATTGCCATTATTGCAACTGTTGCAAGAAAAATAAAAAGCTGTAGGTAGAAGAAGTATGACACATTAAACTGCAGTACATACATTTATGTTGTATGTTGTTTATGTATGAGAATACTGATAAAAAAAAAAAAGCTAGCTAAAAAACTGAGCCTATAAACAATAATAAGGTGCATGGAGTCTGTATTAGCACAGCTGCTACTACTGCTACTACAACTACTACTCAACTCAACTTTATTGTCAAACTTGGCATACATACTGGACATATGACATGAATGAAATTTCAGTCCTCTTGGTGCAATAGGCCAAAAATAAAAACAAAAACAAAACAATCAAAAAGACAAGGCAGCGAACAACACTGTTGGTATAAATAAAATAGACTATAAGCTAAACTAAAACTAAACCAAGCTAAACTATACAAAGTATTCACAGTAAGGTGAAGTAGCGCGTGTAGTGCAGATAGGGTGAGGTAGTCTTTATAGTGCAGAGTCTACTTCTTTTACAGCTACCAACAACAACAACAACAACAAAATTATTTGAAGGATATACTATAAAAACTAACGTTTACAAAAATAATTTTAGAAAAAAAGTGTCTAAAATGTTTTTTTCAATAAAAAAAAAACAAAAAAAACAAAAACGGTCAAATACAGTATATAATTGTTAAACATCACCCTCTGCTGCCCAAACTGAGTAAAAGCGTATCCTCACGCTGGGTATGTTCTCCTCCCGCTCGTTAGGGGGCAGTGAAACTTTGGAGAAGCAGAAGAAGAGACACGCCGCCCCCTGCTCTTCCTCTTCCTTCCGCGGCCTCAGAGGTAACAGGCAAGTCTTGCATATGAAGACAACAATCTGCTTTTAATCTTTACTAAATCTTCACCATCCTGCGTCTAAAATGTTAGCGTTTCGACAACAATTGTTAGACGCAGTAGTGTTCGTTGAATCTGTTGATTTGGAGCTACACAACCTGATATAATTTGTTATTTATGGTGATGCCGGTTTGGTAGCTTTCCCGTCACGTACCCGCCATGTTGGACGCGTTTAACGATGACACCGAGCGAAAACGTTGCATTAAAGCACTTTCCCACTTCATGGGTTATTTTTCGCATTTATTCTAGTTTCCTCAATGTTTATTTTATCTTACTTGTTCTCCAGTGTAACGTTGATTCATAGGAACAGCAATCATGCTAATGCTAACGCAGCGGAGCGCTGTCGTTAGCTTGTTCAAACGACACGAAATTAAGTGTTGGACGTTTTTCCTTTTCTGTTGCAGATCTCTGAAAATGGTCCGCTACTCGCTCGACCCCGAGAACCCCACCAAATGTGAGTATAATTGAGACATACGAGTTCAAGCTTGATTGTGTTGGCTATGATGACTACTTAGGACACCTTTGGATAACACATGAAAATAACCAAATGAAAGATCTGAGCAACTTCTTCTGTGTCAGCTAACTCGTGTTTAAACCAAGCAGTGGTACATTTGCTCATTTGTGTGCTTCTCCTTCCAGCATGCAAGGCAAGGGGCTCCAACCTCCGGGTTCACTTCAAGGTAAGACATCTTCGAGTGATGGGGAAACCTGAAGCTAATAAATCCGTGTTAGAAACTATATTTGGAGATTCTGAATCACATTTCCCTCCCCATGTCAGGGTATTTATTTAGTTTTTGACTGATTGTGGTTCCTTTTTCGCCTGATCAGAACACCCGTGAGACAGCTCAGGCCATCAAGGGAATGCACATCCGCAAGGCCAACAAGTACCTGAGGGACGTTGTCGTCAAGCATCAGTGTGTCCCCTTCCGCCGCTACAATGGTGGTGTTGGGAGGTGTGCCCAGGTGAGCTCATAGCAGACTAGACGCGTTTATGGAATGATGGTTCTCTGGAAGAATCCATTCCTGACACGTCACCGTGTTGCAGTGATGACCATCTTAGGACACCTTTGGAATCAGGATGAAACAAACCTCTTTTAATCTGAGCAACTTGTGTCAGTAATGTGCTTCTCGCGTGGTGTGAAACTCTTCTAACCAATGGTTGTGTGTGTGTGTTTTCAGGCCAAGCAGTTTGACTGGACTCAGGGCCGTTGGCCCAAGAAGAGTGCAGAGTTCCTCCTGCACATGCTCAAAAACGCCGAGAGCAACGCTGAGCTCAAGGTGAGTTTCCGGATTCATTGGAGTTATTAAAATACTGTTTGAGCTGTGGCAAAAGCTGGCATTGAAAGGATTAGTGAATGGAAAGAAAATGTGAGCTTTGAATGGTTTCTGGATGTTTTTCCCCAAGTGGCCTCCAGGATATTTCTGTGGTGTCTGCCACAGTCATGAGATTCATAGTTTGGAAATTTTAACACTTGGCTCACATACCAAAGCTGTTGTGCGTGCAGCTCATCGGTCTTAGGTTACTTTTATTGCAGATGTTTTTGAGGGTCTTAAACCAATTCTGTCATGGCCAGTTGGACGTTGAGCTAATAACAAGACTATTTGATTTTCTCTGATTTGTGTTGAATAGGTGTAGCAGAGTGAGATGGAAAAGGTGCTCAGATTTTGGCCTGCCTTGAGTTTTTACTTAATTATTCATTATTTGAACTTTTCAGATTACATCTTATTTTGCAGGAGAAAGTATAGACAACAAAACTGTCACACTGGCATTTTAAAGATTCTGGTTAATTTGGGGGCCTGAAATTTAACCTGTAATGGTTACTGTTGGAGTTTATCGTCAAGTTAACTTAAGTTTCAGATGTCTGTAGTGCTTCTTTTTTTTTCTTTTTTTTTAAAAACCTGTGTGTTGTACAAGAGCATTTTTGTTATAATTAAAGCTGTTGTCCAAGCTGATGTCTTGCAAAGGCAAATTTCTTTTGGCTGACCTAAACATTTAAATTGGCCATAGGTTACCAAACATTGGCTAAATGAGATTTAAACTTGGGGTGACCAGCTGCTCTGCTACCGCTGTTTTTTTTTGTTTTTTTTTAATCAGCTTCTTTTTATTTTGTGAACAGGGTCTAGATGTGGATTCCCTTGTCATCGAGCACATCCAGGTCAACAAGGCCCCCAAGATGAGGAGACGCACCTACCGCGCCCACGGTCGCATCAACCCCTACATGAGCTCTCCCTGCCACATCGAGATGATCCTCACTGAGAAGGAGCAGATTGTCCCCAAACCAGAAGAGGAGGTTGCTCAGAAGAAAAAGGTACAGTGGCACCTGGACCGACCGTCTGTTCAGACGAACTGAGAGACGTCCTAGCCTGAGCGCTGTTCATCTTCCCAGCTCGTCTGAACACACAGGCCGCAGGTCAACAGCAGACCTGGGGCCATTATTTATTTATTTAAATCCATCTTATGTTGCAATGATGACCACTTAGGACACCTTTGGATAAATGATGAAAACAAACTGTTAAACTCTGAGCAACTCGGTGGTGTCAGCACTTCTTTGACCTTGTGGCTGATGTGTTATTTAACTGAGTTTTGTTCTCCAGGTTTCACAGAAGAAGCTGAAGAAGCAGAAACTGATGGCACGGGAGTAAATAGAAATAAAAGTGAACACTTGTTATTAACATTTCTGTCTGTGGCCTCTTTTTACTGTCAATATCTGGAAAATTGTGATTGCACTTAGACTAACTGATCACGTCTCAAGAGGGGGACAGGAGGGGACACATTAAAGTCTGCAAAATGTGTTGAACCTGGATGAACCAAGAACTGACCAATGCAGAGTGTAAATGTACAATAGTAATATTAGCTTTGCGAAGTCCATCAGGTTTAAGATTTGCTTTTCATACTCTTAGCCTTTTGTTTTTACACAAAATAGTAGCTTGAAAAAATGACTTGTCTTGTCCTCAACCCATTTTGAAATACCTGTTCGTGATTCACACAACACTCATAAACAGTATTTTTTTTTTAAATTTTCTATCTTATTCTCTGCTTTTTCAGTATTCACTACTGACACTGGCAACAAACAAAATAAGCAGTATTTAAAACAACGGAGACTAGTTCTGTTCTATAGTACGTTTCAAAACTAACTTGGTTAGTATCAGTGATGACAAACGTGGTAATGCGAAAGAGTTGGTGAGCGTGCATGTTGTGTATTCATTTCGCCACGAGATGGTGCCATTGTACCAGTATCCCTCTTGAGTTCGGTCGCGCACTGGCGTTCAAGTCGGCCTTTACGCCCACTGTGGGTTTTTTTTTTTAAACCATAGTCTAAACATATTTACCTTTAACCGTATAACTGTTACTTTAGTCAAACACACTCAAATGCCTATTTAATATTTGATACGTGTCGTGGTAGTTCCTTTAACCGCAATAACGATTTTTTTTAATTGTTTGATTTATTAGTCATATTCGTCACCCACATTAGTTTTGCAGCTTCAGTTTTCCGAGCATAACAGAAAATATCTCAAGTGGAATGGCCAAAAGCCAACAAATTTTCTTAATTTCTTTTAAATTACGAACAGGCTTTCTGCATTACACCTTGAGGACACGTTATTTTCCCAAACAATTAATTGAAGCTATTGCAGTGTCGGGGGATCAACTGTGAAAGGTTTACTGTTATTATTTAATGCTCATGCACTTTCGCTGTGTGTGATATCCACTCAACTAATCCCCTGATAATACTGAAATATATATTTGTGTACCCCTTAAAATGTTTTCGAAAGTCTCGCGAAAGCAAAATCCCTCCCTTGTTTTAGTCCTTGATGTGACGAAATAAGCAAAAATCACATTTGAGAAAAAAAAACACACCATTTGTGAAATGATAATTCAATCATTACCAATTCTCTTTTTACTGATTTGTACAGTTAAACGACAATTTGATTTAGCATTTTATTTCCCCAAGACCTCAGACCTCTGCAACTAAACCTCTCCAAAACAAAGTATGGCGTTCTTATTGGTCATGTTGATAGCCTCCAATAGATGTTAAACGAATTGACTATAAATGCATTAGAATAAGTGCTTTAAATTGAAATCTTTTCTTCCAGACAGGCCAATATTAACCGATTGTATTAGTGAGGCCTATTATTCTGCCATGCCGCGTTTCTCTGCTGACTCTTAAATCCACATTCTTCTTTGACAAACTACCAAAGTCCCCGAAATATTAAATATCATCTCTTCGGTCGTGGTGCCTCCTCCGGCAAATCAGGGCCGAGCCGATGAACCAATCAGCGGCCCCAGTCTGCTCTACGTCACCCGTCGGGTCATCCAATGGTCGCAGAGACAACCCCCCCGCTGCTCTCCGTTTCGTCCTCTCAAAGTTTGGACTTGGAGGTAATAGACAGAAGGAGCAGATGATCATGTTTTATTATCTCACAGAACTTCTTCAGCTGAGCAGACAAAGTGTCTTTTATCGTCCCCACTTCTAAAAGCGGACCCGGAGTTGCCACTGTTGCACGGGAACCCATTTATCTTTTTTTTTTTTTTTTTGTGCTTTTGGCGAGTCGAATTTTATTTTTTTTATTTTTATTTTTTCATTTTTGAAGGGAGGCATCCGGCTGTCAGACAGTCTCTGAGATGGACTTTGAATGCGAGTGCGGAGCCGAGCGCATTTTGGTTTAGTCCGGACTCTGGCAGGTGCGCAGGGGCCCCCCTGTAGAGCCTGATAGAGCCGCTTCCGAGCCGTCCCGGATCCCCCACTCCACACCCAGCACAAGGTGGTGATGTTAGCGGTGGGTCAGATGGACGGGTCCCGACAGAGCGCCTTCCTCCTCAGCACCCCTCCGTTGGCAGCTCTGCACAGCATGACCGAGATGAAGACCCCGCTGTACCCGGCGTATCCGCTCTCCTCCACCTCGCCGGCCACCACCTCGCCCAACCCGGGCGGCATGGCCGTGTCCTCGCCGGGCATCAAGAGCTCCACGGGCCTGTCGTCGGGGCTCGGCTCCCCGCAGCTGAGCTCCTCCGCCACCCCGCACGGAATAAACGACATCCTCAGCCGGCCAATCACCACCGCCTCCATCTCCATCTCCTCCTCCTCCTCCTCCTCCGCCGTCGCCGTCGGCGCCACGGCGGCCGCGGCGGCAGCCGCCGCGGCCGCCGCCTCTTCCTCGGCGGGCATCCTTACTGGGCTGCCCCGGTTCAGCAGCCTTAGCCCGCCGCCGCCCCCTGGACTTTACTTCAGCCCGAGTGCGGTGGCGGTGGCTCGGTACCCCAAACCCCTGGCGGATCTGCCGGGCAGGACGCCGATCTTCTGGCCGGGGGTCATGCAGAGCCCGCACTGGAGGGACGCCAGATTTGCGTGTTCACCTCGTAAGTGTGCGCGCCGCCGCCGCCGGGCTTTTATCGTCGTCATCATCATTTTCGTCGTTAGTTTCTTATGCAGCGTAGGGTGAATAAAAAAAAAAATATATATATTTGCAGCGTTATTCGATAAATCCCCCCAAAACTGAATCAGTTTATGTCACAAACATTTTTTTTCAGACCCCAATTATGTTGACAAATTAAATACGTTATTGTTAATACCATTTATTGTTATTATTGCAGATCACAACTCCGTGTTGCTGGACAAGGATGGCAAGAGGAAACACACGAGACCCACGTTTTCTGGACAGCAAATATTCGCGCTGGAAAAGACTTTTGAACAGACTAAATATCTGGCGGGGCCGGAGAGAGCGCGGCTCGCCTATTCTCTGGGAATGACGGAGAGCCAAGTCAAGGTAATTGAGCACATTAAAAATAATTAAAAAAAAAAATAATAATAAAAAAAAAATATAATAACAAAAGCTCTGCATAATTATTAAAACAAATTTGTTGATAATATCATATCATTTCAATTTCAATTTCTTCTTCTTCTTATTATTATTATTATTATTTTTTTTTTTTTTAGCGTTTTAAATAAACAATGTTGACTTTTGTGTGCGAATTAACCCACATCGAGTTCAAGCTGTGTGTTTCTGCACATATTTATAGCTTCTACGTTGTGCTGCTCAATATTTTCATTTTATCCATGAGGTCTTTCTGCCTCTTAGTGAATCCAATTCCTCATAGCATTTATAATTTCTAAAGTGTAACCCGCTCTTTTATTTTGTATCGCCCGATTTCCTTGTGCATTTTTTTTTTTTTTTATTTTAATGTTGTCCATGCTGTGAATCTGTTTTATTTGTATTTTTTTGTTGCGGTTCTTGAACATGACATTTTTCCTCTGTTGGGAAAAAAAAAAAAAACCCGTGACAGAAGTGACCGCAATGTGTTGCTGGTGTTTGCGCAGGTTTGGTTCCAGAACAGACGGACGAAGTGGAGGAAAAAGCACGCCGCGGAGATGGCCACGGCCAAGAAGAAGCAGGACTCGGAGACGGAGAGGTTGAAGGGGAGCTCGGAGAACGAGGAGGAGGACGACGACTACAACAAGCCGCTGGACCCCAACTCGGACGACGAGAAAATCACACAGCTGCTGAAGAAACACAAGCCGGGCGGCGCGCTGCTGATGCACACGTCGGAGAACGACAGCTCCTAATTCCCCCGCTTCCGCCCACCCCAGCCCACCCCACGCCGACTTTAATTCCAGGTGGAAAATCAAACGAACTCTCGGAGTCAGAAGTTTCTCACCTTGAACGATTTCCAACCCCCCCTCTTCCACTTCACTTCACTTCCCTTTTTGTTTTTGCACGCCGGGTGGAAGAAACCTGTGACCGGAAGAGGAGACGAGACGAACGAACTCACGAGAGAAGACGCTAATTAACTTGTACATATAGAACGTGAGTTGTATCCCATTAGAAATTACCTGCTGTGAATCATTCATGTGTTTTTTTTGTACAAGGCGAATACGGTATTTTTTATTTTATTTTATTCTAGATTTATTTTTTTTCTTAATTGTTTCGTCTCGGTTTTGTTCCGCAAGCACGCAAAAAAAAAAAGAAAAGAAAAAAAAAGTAACCACAAATCCTCCTCGCCGGGCCCGTGAAGGCCTCCGGTCCACATGTCAAATATAAGAAGATACCGTGAACGCACCACGCGCACCTGTACAGACAGAAATAATTTCACTCGTTTTCCTTTTTCCCTATCTTTTTAATTTATATGTTGTTGTTTTTTTTTTTGTTGTGACTGACCCCTGCGCACTTGTGTATCACGGCAGGTTAATGTAATGCACTTTTATTTAATAAACACTCTAATGTACGCCTGTTGTTTCCAGCCGGTAAATGTTAATCAGTACAGGTGTTGCATCAATTAGCGGCAGATTGATTAATGAATTCATTTGGCCACCTGCGAGCAATTAACATCGCGTCAACGTCGGATATTCCCATCAATGTTAAACAGTTAACATTATTAATTAATAAATAAAATATATTATTATTATTATTATTATTATTATTATTATTATTATTATTATTATTATTATTATGAGTAGCATGTCAACTATCTGTTCATTTTTTTTCTTCGTTGCGATATGTAGAGTTAACGATATTAACCTTTTTTCTACTATTACATATCAGGCCTTTTATTTTATTTCCTTTTATTCGATTTTTCATACTTCCCCGGAAGAACTGGGAGAACTTGCGTTTCAGTCAAACCGAAAATATTTACGCCTCCTATCCAATCCTTATGTTGTTGTTGTTGTTGTTGTTGTTGTTTTTTTGGACAAATTAATTATAATTTTTTATTATTCTTAATGTTGACGAACCACAACGGGGAATACAAAATAGCCAATGCGGACACGTTAAAGATATCCCAACGTCTGCGCCGCTTCTTTTAATTTGATGGGATGCCCTCAATCACGTGGCCGACCATAATGCGGTTGGTAAAATGATGATGATGATGATAATCATCGTCATCTAGTTCTTCTCCCGCTGTCTGGGCGGCAGCAGGCAGCTGTCTGTCGGTTCTGTCACTTGCTCTTCCCGCAGAATTGCAGCTTTGACAAGTCGAGCCACTGACAGGGCTTCGCAATGACGTAGCGTCAACACTCATCAGAAGCTCATGTTCGGCACACGCTCCGCAAATAACGCTTCATTCTGCCCCCCATCCAAAACAAAGGCGCTGGGAAGTATTTTCTTCTTTTTTTTATTTTATTTTTTTTTATTTTTACATGTCAGTACATTTCACGAAATTGAAGGCAAAGTAAACACATGCTGCAAACCACCACTTTTAAGTCTTTTTTTTTTGTTTAATAGACGAATTGCAATGAAAGAAATCTAAAATGATTTATGATTTATTTTTCAGATACACTTCATATGGGAAGATGATTTTTCTGACAAATGCTCCGGTCTAAGCTGAAACACTTTGAAGGAAGCTAATGCAAAGCCTGAGCCAGGCTAAGAGCTCTTTCACATTTTAACAGTTGTGAAACTATTAAAATCTAGCTGTTAATGGCTCAGTTCCCCCTGAACACTCGTATTACTCATTTTATTATTTTAGGAAATTCTTTCGTCAAAGTAGATTCGACACCTTGAGAGCGTTTTAAGTGAAAGAAATACGACACAGAGCATGAATGAGTAAATCAGTAAATCTCCCTTATTTTCCAAACGGATATTTCTTTATTGACTTTTGCACCACTGAACAATTTCCCCTGAGTTTGACGCTGCAGTTTGACAGTTTTAAGGTTGTCTTTTTCCCATTCTTCACATGAATGAATAACCTACATGATTTAACAATGCTCGCACATTTATCTTCTGGACCACCATGCCCTCCATCAACGAAAAACAAAGGGATTCCATAAGTGAAAAAACATAAACAAAAAAAACCCATAAGTAATGACGAATTGATTAGATTTTGATTGATTAGTTAGGTGGTAGAATTTTAATTTGTAGGGTTTTTTTGTATGTTTTGTTTAAGCAGAAGTCAATCCCTCTATAATCCAAAGGTAATTTAATTGTTGGAATTTAAAAAAAAATATTATTCATCATTATTCACCAAAATGACAATCACACATACTACTACTACTACTAATAATAATAATAATAATAATAATAATAATAATAATAATAATAATAATAATAATAATAATAATAATAATATTAGGTGTATTCCCCATGAAGACATTTTACTTTCCTGTCATCAAATTAAATTAGTGTGTCTTGGTTTGAACAGTTACTTGAATGAAGACAATAAAACAAGAACTCAAAATTAGGTAGATTTTACTTTGAACTTCATTTGGATATCCGTGCACTGAAATACAAGATTTTTTTTTAAAGACAATAACAGCACAATTGAACGTGTGCGATTGTGCGTGTGCCAGTGTTTAGGTAGAACAGGCGTTTACTTCATCCCAACAACAACAAAAACCTGCTGCCCACACTGTAAAGACACACATGTCAGCATGTTTCAGACTCTATTACTTCCCATAAAGACCTCAAGTGGCATGACTCTTACACACTCATATACCCAAAAAAAACACACCATATTTATGATCAGGCAGCAGATGTTTTTTTTCCCTCCAGTTGTTAATCACAAAGGTGTCTTTTCATGTACAGGAACAGCAATTTCTTTTCTTTAGCTCCCTGCACAAGTTCAGTGTGTAACATTTGCCCAAATTCAAGGTTATTAACAGTCTGCTTCCACTCAATTACAGTGGAAAACATCCCACTTTTAATTATGTGGGCACAAACAGCTGAATTATCTGACACTCAAGGAATAAACAAATTATTTTTGAAAGTGTTTATCTTATTGCTGATCATTTGGCTGAATTTAATACTGCAGAGTACATTAAAAAAAGTGATATTTTTTTTCATTATCTACATTTTATTCTTTTTTTGGACTCATTGCTGCGATATCAGTGGTCTTTTTTTTTTCTCTTGCTGAAGGACTACAACTAATTGTTTAAATTTAGTACATTTCTTTTGGACCCAAATGTGAGCAGAAGAAATTCCCCAAACTGCGGGGAACAAATAAAAGTGGAACCACTTGGCATTCACTTTGAACTTTGACACAACCCCCCAACATTTCTGTAATCGGGACAATTTTAAAGAAGCAGTTCATGGTTAGCAAACTTTGCATTCCATCAGCCGCCAGGAAATGTCAAGCTATTTTAGCTTCCAGAAATTAGCAATGAATAACGTGAAACCGCTTTCGTCACTCACTGTCCCCTGGTGCCGGCCTCTGGTATAGCAGCTATAGTCAACACCGTGCCCATGTTAGTAGAGAGGCCACAGGACAAGCAAAAAAATAAACATAAATAAAACAAAACTGAATGTTCTTAGTTTTATTTTTTCAATGTGAAGGATTATTTGACTTTTACGCCTAAGTGGCCTTTCGAGAGTTTATGGAAGCAGTCACGGCTTGTCAGAAGACAGTGACATGCATGACTGTATAGCACCAAGCTGAAGCTGCAAGCCGCTGCTCACCGGCTCAGCAGACAGTAAATTGTCTGACTGGTTTTCTTGGGTGTGATAGACGGAAGTTTTGCCAAATCACCTTCCGGCCTTCTTATCCCAACGGGCCTCTTCTTTCTCAGTTATTTCAATGGGCTCTTTGTCTGACAGACAGGAAAGATACATCCAGGAGTTGTCCCACCTGGCATGTTAAACTCCAATTGTTCCATCCTCTTATTCTCTTAAGACATGGATTCGTGGGTCGTGCAGAGAGCCAGCATGTCGCCTGCTCCGTACCAGTCAGCACCCAGCAGCGATTGTCGGTGTGATGATGCACCGCGAGGCTCCAGGTGGAGTTAACAAGCTCTCTGTTGACTCCAGCTGTGGGGTGAACAACACGTTTTTGTGTTCCAGGTGTAGCGAACACAGCGACGCCAGCCCCGCCGAGCCTTCGGGGAGCCGCTGCGCCATCTGTTCCCAGGCTCCCTGCGCCAGTCCGAGTTACGTCGCCACCCGTCCCACGCCCTGCCCATCCATCGCCCGGTGACGCTTCACTGGTGGCCAGACCCGCCATCCAGGCCAGGAGGATGTTTGGTGCTGGATTGCAGAACAGGTGTACCCAGGTTTTTTTTTTTAAATCACAGTCTCAATCACATTACCAGGTTAAGGCAAATAATGTCACTGAGGCAAAGACTGGGTGCTCATAGTCAACTCATTTTAGATCCAGCAGGACAGCAGGAGAATTAAACCCACCATAGCATTCAGGCACACAACTAAATCTGCCTTTTTTTTTTTTTTAAATTGAATTTGATTCTTCTATTTGAAAGTTTGCCACTTTTCAGAATACAGCCATGCAAGCTTTGTGTAATATTTGTGACAGAATGCCAAGGCCTGCTTGCAGTGAAGCGGATCACGACTTAACCAAGCACCTAGTGAAATGAAATACTGTATAATCCAGTGAGACACGTGGCTGGATTCAAATCCACTGGCAACACCAAAAAACGTTCCTAATACGCATGTCTTGCTGGAAGCAAAGTAAAGTGAATGTTTGACTTCAGGTGCTTTGAGGAAGTAGAAATCAACACGCTGCAAAAAAAAAAAAAAAAAAGAAAGAGAAAAGAAAAAAAACCCCCAGAGGCTGAACCCCACCTGTTAGCCTGAAGCCCTACCTGTTGACTCGCAGCCAAATCGTGCGGTGTTTGCCGTCATGACTAATGTGTTAGCGCTAGCCGATCTTTATAAAGAGCCCATTGACGGGCTCTCAGTTGACCGTGTACTACAAGAGATTACGCACAAGGACATGTGTCACGGGTGGGGGGGTTGGGAGGAAGGTGGGGGTTCCCGTACACATGAATGGTGTTCTTATCTCCCGGTAACCCGCCTGCGGCGCTGAGATAAGCAGCGCCTCGGGATCCTCCATTATGAGAAGCTAACAGGCCTCACACTCCAGCAGGAGCAGCAGCCAGAGCATCTCGACGGTGCCTCTTTTTTTTTTTTTTTTTTTTTTTTCAAACACACATTCACGCTTGAGGGGAAACACTGAGGATCCAGAGCCCTCGAGCCCCCCGCAGCGTGGGCCACGTCGAGCCGGCCGTTCATTTCTCTGTCTGCGACTTCTGCGACGCGTCGGGCGAACGCAAGGCCCCTCACGACCCCCCCCCCCCTAGAGGACGAGCTCACCCGCTAGCCGCGCTGTTTGAGCGTGGATCATCTGATGGAGGAGTTATAATCTTTTATCAGCCGGTCCCCGAGCTCTGGGTGCTAACCCCGTTCAAGTATTTATTCGGAGATAATCTCCTTTAATGATGTTTCACCTCTCTCCCCGTGCCACGCCACTGTATGCTGGCTTACGAGCAGGTGCCCTCGCGCGCCAGGGGCCTGTGAGTAAACACGGCGGTGCAGCATTAAAAGAAGCTAATCCCTGGCAAAGTACTCGAACACGCTTCACTCTTTGACGCACCATTTGTTTCACACGCCGCAGGCCGGTTATCAGCGTGCACGATTCATATTGTTTTCACCTTTTTTTTTGTTTTTATTTTTCACACAGAGGTCAACCAAATTATTAAAGCAAAACAAAATGTCAGCAGCAGGAACCCTCGCTCTTTGGCGCCTGCTAAGACAGCTGCTTTGTTGTGTCTTCCACGCGTTTGGATGCGGGACAAACCGCGCATCCACTAAACGTGGGAGAGGCAACTGTGTTTTGCCTGACATCACAAACGGCTGATAAATGAGCTGGCGGAAGGAAGGAATGGACCTGTTTCATTTCTCTGGCGGCAGGGCACATGCAATATGGAAGTCAATTTTGCTCAGTACTGGGGTCAAATCAACTTTTCATGACCAAAATGTGGAATTGGAAAAATGGTTGAAACTAAGTAAAGCAGAAATTTGCTCAACAGAAAAAAAAAAAAAAAAGATGAATTTGCTTTCAGCAGACTCAAGAATGAAAAAAAAAGCAATAACATGTAGCTGTGACTTATTGTGAAGTTAAAGTGAAACAAAAGCATGTGGAAGAAAACCTCTTTTACTGAGCATGTGCAATTAAAGGTGAAGCAGGGAATTAGAAATGAATAAATAAAAAAAATATATATATTTTTTATTCATACAGGAATTTTTTCATAACATTGTGGCAAGAACAGATTGGGTCAACACAGGTGTTTCCAGTTCCTCAAACGCAGTTCTGCTCCATTCTGGTCAAAAGGATCAAAATCCAGCTTAACATCTTGGTGGCCTGTTTGACACACGAAAAGGAAGGTTTTTCATTTTTTATTCAATATTAGTATCCATGTTAGCCTCCACAAAGTAGTCACTCATCTCCCTGGGCTCCACTTCACTTTTCCTCATCACTTTCCATTTATTTTGACCATCCAGATTAATTAAACACCTAAAAGAATGAGTCTGTTGAAAGAAACATACTTATAAACTATTTGCTCAATGCCATTCTTTGGTAAAAGATTTATATAAAAAATGGCCACATGTCGTGCATCAGGTATTGATTGAATCACAAGGTGACACATTTTCTGAATGCTTTGGATTTGTCTTTGTTGTGCATCTGATCAAGATCTCTTTCGAGAGTATTTCGGGGGCAAAACTAAGCAAGCAATTGGACGAAAAGTGCATGGCATTGCAGCAGAGCAAGTAGCTGATCGTCGCCACCTCATGGCTGCTGTGCAATTTTTAAAACGTATAAATGTTTCAGCGTTCCTTCGCCAAAATCTGTGGAGAATATACCAAAACAATGCACACTGACACACACACACACACACACACACACACACACACACACACACACACACACACAGTATCTTCTTCTATGGTTTTTCGGAGCTACTTCAGGAGTTTATTGGTTGCGGGACTTGTGGAAATTTTGTGACCGATCAAAAATGCTTTCTGCTGTTGGCTGTCAAGATGGATGATGGATTTTTCCAGACCTTCATTTTGAGTAACCTGACTGCCGGGGGCCAGATTAGCAAAGGCCCCAAGTTTGTGAAATCCTAAGAAAGTGTTGTTTTTTTTTTGTTCCACCACCACCTCCACCGTTCCCACCACTCTTGATGTGACGTCGGGGTTCAACGAGTCAGCCAATCCTTATCTTCCTAGAAAAAAAAAACAACATTGTGATTAATGCTTAGGCTGACTTCAGCCTCTCAAAGTACCGAATGTGTCAGTTTGCATGCTGCTATTTCTCCTCCTGGAGGCTAGAGGAGAAGGGGGGGTGGAGGGGGTGGGCGGGGTTGGGCGCAGTAATAACAAAATGAGCACCTCCAGTAGACTCGGGCAATGAAAACCCCTGCCCTCGTCACCCGAGTCTTTAGTTCTGAATTTTATTAGCACTAGCCGCACTAAAATAACCCGCTAACACGTATCATAGTGCAGCAATAATAACCTCCTCAATCATATTTTAAAAGTCACGTCAAGGCGGCCCGCCGTAATTCATCTCTATGCAAATAACTGGGTGTCAGCCCATTAGCGTGTTGCTACGGGGTTTTATTAAAATGCATTCTGGCCCACTCGCTTCCTACTCAGGACTTATAAAACACGTGGCCCCGTTGCACAAGAATTATAGCAACTATTAGGGTAACATATGGACAGCATGCGCTCTGCAAATAAAAAGCAACAGATAAAGTGGCAGGGTCAGGCTCGGGGAGCAAACACTTAGGAAATAGGCATCAGCGGTAATAGATTGTTTCCCGGCTGTCTGACGCAGACCCGGGTATCAAAGCCTGATTATACATTCGTTTACCTGCGTCCCTCGCACCTCCTGGCTAGCTGGCACCAATACCTTCGCTGACTGCTTCGGTGCCGTAAACCGAGGCGACACTAAAAAAAAAAGGTCATAAAGCGCGCGAGGGCCTTTAATGAAATTAAAACAATGGCGACAGACTCATCCTCTGATGAGATGTGCTGCGCGCTCGTTAACGCTCCTCCAGCTGCTGCACTCCTCGTCGTGTCGTGTGAACGCACCGCCTTGTCGCGCGTTGCTGCGTTGTCTGGCACCGGCGGCTCTGCCGCGTTTGCAAGTCCAAATTGAAATGGAATGTTTGTCACTGGCGGCGACACGGTGGCGCAGTGGTTAGTGCTGCCGCCTCACAGCAAGAATGTCGTGGGTTCGATTCCGGGGCCCGGGCCTGTGACCTTTCTGTGTGGAGTTTGCATGTTCTCCCTGTGTCTGCGTGGGTTTCTCCGGGTTCTCCGGCTTCCTCCCACAGTCCAAAAACATGCATGTGAGGTCAATTGAACACTGTAAATTGTCTATAGGTGTGCATGTGAGTGTGAATGGTTGTTTGTCTCTATGTGGCCCTGCGATGAACTGGCGACTTGTCCAGGGTGTCACCCTGCCTTTGCCCTAAGACAGCTGGGATAGGCTCCAGCAGACCCCCGTCACCCTGAATAGGATAATAAGAATAAGATGAATGAATGAATGAATGAATGTTTGTCACTGACTCGAGACAATGTAAACTGTTCGACGTGGCCGCAGGACGTGACGCCGAGATCCGACAAACCCACGGCACGGCGGATGGTTTGTTTTGCGAATCTGTTCTGTTTATTTCAAGCGTCCGTCTGACAAAGAGCCCGTAGGAAGTGTTTGTAGAGGGGCGGCGCAACCGAAAAGATGGATGAGTGCAATTTAAAAAAATGAAATCTCAAATATTCGGCTGTGTTGCAAATCTGTGGTCCTACATCTCAGAAGTTTCATTTCAAAGTCATAAAGCTTTGCTGAAAAGTTAAGAAAACCAAGCTCTGCGTTGTGTTTACGATGATTTAAACGTCACTTTCATAGCGAATGCTAGCTTTTTGAGTTTTTAATCTTACGACTGGGGCACACACGCACATTTTTATTGACCACCAATTTTGTTGGTGTCAATAAGGTTGCTGTCGCCGGGCAATAGTCAAACCCCTCTAGGCTTGCGCGGTAATGAAGTGCGGCCGAGATGCAGCATTGTCGCGTCACGATTCAGGTCCTGGTGTGGAACACATTGAGACGTCAGCCTCCGCTGGAGTGCCATGAGAAGTGATGAGCCTCCTCCCGGCTGATTATCTGTCATTTGACGGTTTATCAAAGTCAGGGGACCCCGTCATGCTTGCGCGAGCCGTGGATTTTTCTACTTTATGGAGTCATTAATTTCACGTGGATCATTAGCCTCCGCACGCAGCCCTGTTTTGATGAATGCGGCTGGCGACTTAAGCGCACAATGTGCTTCCTCCTCCTCCCGCCGCCGCCGCCGCCTCCAGAATGCATCACATGATAAACAGGAAAGGTCCCGTCACATTACCCAAATGTGTTAGGGGGGGGGTGTCTGTCACTCCATTACATGGGGAGAGGCTCAGCGACGGAGAGAGTGACACGTGCGAGCGACAGGGAGCCTTCGGCTGCGTCCCCTGGAGGGGAACGGCGTTAGACATAATGTTGCCGCTTGAAAAATGCGGTGCCGTTTTAACAACCTCTGCACAAGTGCGAGGACAGTATTTCATGTGGAAGGTATTACTGAAGACGTTCGCATTGGGAAAGGGGGGACTTGTTGAACTTTCTTTGGGCTCGGTCACCATCAAAAATAGACTTTTAAACGGAGCAAAACCTCGGTGCAATATATACTTGTTAATAATAGTGGTGGGACTCAATTGAAAATTCATCAAATTTAATGATGGTCTTTGTAATGAATTCATCTGAATTAATCGTATTTCAATCAAATAATCATATTTCAGTAGGTGACTCTGCTGCTTGGTTGTTTTCGGTGCTCTGACGTTATTGTTAGCTCCGGTGCTGGCGCTAGCTGCTACGTGTTCCGCATGTCGGTGGTACCGGAGGCTTGAAAAACTCCGTGTGGCACTGTTTGCACAGAACAGTGCTCTCATGCAGGTAAAATGTGAATTTCCATCCACCGAACTAAGCGAGGTGGTGCCATCATTGTCGTCCACCAAGTTTGTTGTTGTCATAGGTAGCTTGCTAGCCCAGCTACTACCCCACTTTCTGCTAGTCTGACGTCACTCACTGTGGCGCTATAATAATATAATGTGATATATATGTGTATATATATATGTATGTATATATATATATATATACACACACATATGTATAATCCTTGATTCTTTTATGTGCATTAATTATCAAATTAATTAATGTGATAAAGTCCCGTCTCTTGTCAATAAACAAGGCAGTTGAATACATGTATGGAAAAGGCATCAGGTTGAACTGAACAATATTATATATAATGTGAAAAATTAATCGCTGTGTACAAAAGTTCTGCCATGATACAATTGAAAGATAAGAAATGCGGCAATGAAATTCTGGAAGACAAAATTTTTGCGTCCTGTAGCAGAACCACGGAGCGTTGCGGTAAATACAATATGATGCTCCTGAAATGTATTATACATATTACACATTTGGTTTAACAGCAACTTTGGCATCATTTATGAGAAGAGAAAAGCGTCATTTTTGAATTCCAGCCAAGCAGAGGTCACGATTCTATTCTCTAACAAGTGACGGTCAGCGAGAGCGTATTGATATTTAAATTGGATTGTTCTCTGGGTGTGTTGAAGCGTCGGCCCGCATTTCTGCCCGTGACCTTGTCGCCGGACGCTCTCCCAGCCTGATCCGACCTGCCGGCCCGTTGTTTGGTTTATTGACTGACCGCAGACACACTGCTGCACCTCCATCCGACTAAACAGCTTTTCATTTTTTACTGGCAGGCCGGCGACGGGTGTTCAGGCTCTTTTGCGCTTTAACGGCCCGGGAGGGTATGAAACTGTATTTTTACAGGAGCCCGTAAAGAACGACACGAGATAAAATCAAAAGGCGACCCGCGCTCTGCTGTCCTCAGCAACAATGAGTGAAGAATTTGGAGGATGCTGCTCGTCCATCCTTGTTAAAGCAACACACATGCGAACGTTGTCATGTAGCAAAAGCTGCAGATTGGAGGTTTGCATTTTTTCTGGATGTTAGATGCTTGTTATCAACAGCAGGGGGATGTAAAACACGATAACAAGCAGAGCAAAAGCACAGATGAAGCAGGCGGAGGTTGCGACCCTATCAAGTACACCTACGTCGACTGAGTGCAAGTCCACCTGCTGGCTACCTCACTACTTCAGAGAAGCACTGATGGCTGGATTTCATTTCATTTGGGGGGAAAAAATAAATTTCGGGTTTGGACGGATGGATGAAGGCCAAACATATGGTATGTCTGAATTTGAAATATACGAATTTTACAATTCAGGCTTTCGTTGGGCAACTTGAAAGTGACGAACTTTGTGTGACGTAAGCGTGCGGATCACAAATGTTCGTTTTGCACGTTGTGGGAAAACCACTGCCTCGTGTAACAAAACCCTAGCTGAACAGCACTTCCTGTCTGTTTTGCCATTGTTCCCGCCAGCACTCAGACCAGTTCCCACCGCAATCCAAGTCTACATTAATAGTTTGTGCTACAGTTTCCATAGAACCCATTAATGTGAATTGGTACAAACATTGCATTTGACATTTACTGTTAACAGCAGGATCCCTGTAGTTCGCAGTAAAGCTGGTACGCTTGCTTGAGTTGGTTTTAGTCTTTTTTTTATTTTTGAATGTGCAACGGTCTTGTGGAGACAAAAAATGTGTAGCAACGGTTCATCCTTTCCTGAAATGCTCTCGAAGTTGTCTTGGTTTTGTTTACCTCCGCTCCTTCAGTTGGGTTCTGATATGCTCAAGGCAACTAATTTGCATCGATTACCTAAAAAAAAAACCCACAATCTTTTCACAATCTATTTTTTTTTAATTAATTTTTAAAATTTTTAAAAAGTTTGCTTAAAATTTGCTCAACATTTTACGGGACGGCACGACGTCTCGTTATTAGGGTCTGTTTTTTTTCTGGACACGGCGAGAGGAAAGTCTGCCTTGCTCACAATGCGCCAGGGCAGAAGCAGCCAGTCCAGGCAGACAGACTAACAGGCGGTGACCCCAGATGGAGCGGCTCCCACACACTGAGTGCCTTCGCCGGGGTAACGTCCCCCCTGAGTTCTCGCCGCTGTTTCTACCATCAGACATCGTGACAGACACCGTGGCGATAAATAACTCCGTGAAAAATGGGGAGGGAAGGAGAGCACAATAACCCGCTGAACTTGAGAACCTCTTCTCATCGATTATGGAAATCTCTCCGCCGCTGACCCGGGCTATTATGACTCTTAAGTATTGATTAAATACGCACAGGGAAAAATACTTTGGCAGTTAAAATCGGACCTTTATTGGATTAAGCTCCCCCGACCGTTGCCTCTCTCCGCTCAAAAAGGATTTCATATTTGTGTAGAAGTTCCGTTGTTGGGCTCGAAATTGAATTAACTCTGGCGCAATGTTAATG
The DNA here is from genome assembly GCA_009823395.1 of Thamnaconus septentrionalis. Taxonomy (NCBI): domain Eukaryota; kingdom Metazoa; phylum Chordata; class Actinopteri; order Tetraodontiformes; family Monacanthidae; genus Thamnaconus; species Thamnaconus septentrionalis. The sequence continues at coordinate 15,790,778 of CM020518.1, forward strand.
CGGAGTGGCCTTGGGTGGGTGGGTGGCTGACCTGCGACCTGCGACCTCGGGGGGTGGTGGGTGGGAGGAGGGCGTCTGGTCATGAGGGAACCGACGGGAAGGGGCGTGGGGGGGGGTCCAGACCCCCTTCGCCTGCACTTAAGCGGCCTCTCTGTTCTTGCATGATTCGGACACAGACACATCAAATTGCGCCGCGTTTGGATCAATAGTTTCCCCCCCCGAGGTTGACTTCATAAGTAGGTCATAAGAAGCATTTGGGATATTAGCGGCCGGGTGAATGGAGTTCACGCCGCCGCCTGCAACTTTAAAGGCGAATCCGGGCACTAAAAACTGCGCTCACATCTCATCCGGACACTTCCGTCAATACGCGCGCGCGCATCGATCACTCCCTCCACGTCTGCCAACCTTAACGGCGGCGCGGGGCGCGCTATCAGAGCTCCGGCAGTGTCTTTTAATGGATGTAAGTAATTATGTGCGCCTCGTCGTAACGACGAGTGTGACACCTAACGCATCAGGAAACTGGAAATCATTTTTCACACTCAACCCCTTGATCTGATCCCCCCCCCTCTGGGGATCACGAGTTCCTCAGTCACTCAATCCAATAATCGTCGCAATGTTTTGATCTGGACCAAAGTGTCGCGCTGACAGGCCGCGCCGGGAGTTTTTTTTTTTTTTTTTTAAAAATGCGATTCTATGGTGGGAGCTGCAGAAGAAGCACTTCAAATTCCACTGCAGTTTGTTGTTTTGACTTTGTTCTCACTCTTCTTCATGGTTTCTTTCTGCAACAAGTACTCAGCGTGGATGCATCATGCGTCATTTTAGGAATTTTTCTGGCTTTGGGGGAACGTACGTACAGCCAGTTCATACAAGGAGATGAAAATTGATTGTATTCTTCTCCTTTCAGGCCTGCTTGCCAGCTCGGGATTCAGCTCGGCTCTCGTGCTCTCTTTCTGAACCCTCTCCCCGTCGATGAGGCACGACAGGCGAGGACAAATTGAGCCCTACTCTCGCTGCCTCGCTGCAGTGGAAGAATGATGTGTTTGACTACTGACAGAGATACTTGATTTGTAATCAAGCACCGGACGACACAGTTTCCCCCCCCCCGCCCGCCCCTGTTGGGTTCGAGCTGAAGCGACCGCCCCACTTGATCATCGGGGAATGTTTTCTAAATGCTGGAGTCTTTTCTCCCAGTTTAAAAATCAATAACAATCCCCCGCGATGACAGACGTGCAGCGCAAGTTTCGGTTCATAACTTTTCATCAAATTTCAAACTCGCCCGTCTGATCCCTGACCGTCCCGCTGCGTCGCAATCGATTGGCGCATCTCCGTCCCGCGCGGCACTGAGCGGCGGCGGCGGGAAGCAGGAAGCGTCCGACACAACCGGCGTGAAGACGTTCTGTCTGCTGGACGAGAGGTGGAGGACCCTGCCTGCTCTGATTTACGAGCTCTGGCCGGGGTCGGTGGGGGGTGGGGAAGAGGCCCCTTTCTGGAGCCGACGTCGCCTGGGAAAGTTGGTGTACATGATAGAAAGTTGTCGGGCCGGTGTGGAGCGAGGTGGAGGCGGCCCGCTCAGCACAAGGCTCAAATTGTGCCTTGTGTGCCTCTCGTCAATTCACCGTGGGGCCATAATGCCGCTTTTCCCATGCTCGCCGAGGCCCCGCCGTTTGTTTAGCGGCGTCGCGACTGCCCGTTAATGCCTCTTTAGTTATGTCACCCCGGGCCGGGGGGCCGAGGAGGCGCCACTGTCTCCTCGGCCGGGAGCTGAGGGATCGCCGCTCTGACCTCGTCCATCACCTTCGGCTTTGCCAAAGGCACGCAGGAACAAAAAGGCAGCTCCGTCATAAACACTGCAGGGAAGATAAACACCTGCACTCCCCAGCGGAAGGGTTAAGTTAAGGCAACTGGACCGCTTTTTGCTAGTTTCGCCTTAACTCAACCCTTCCGCATTAAGACGACCTGGACGACGGAGAATCTTCACAGACACCCCGGTTCCTCGGAACAGTCGGAATTGCCACCGAAGCCAAATGAGTAGGAGTGATTAGGAGCAGGGCCAAGTCCGGTCTTTGTGGTCCTTGAACACTTTCCTGTTGTTCATTAAAAGAAGCTGATTAGGAAGATGTTCAGACTGAGCAAAAGCCCACCTCGCCCTCGCTGGTGCTTCTTGTGCCTGTCACAGTTTTGGTGTGCGGGTCGCCAGAACAGAAAGCGTCCAGTTTAGATCACCCAGTGATTCCTGAGCCGGGCACCTTTGGGGTGTGACAATCACTGGGACTTTAACTGGACTTTAACTTCATTTCTCAGCTTTGGTTCACACTGTCGGCACCACCGCTGTCTTATCTATTGGGGCAGGAGCTGGTTTCTGTGTGCAGCTTTGTTATTAAGTTTGGAGGGTACCTTGAGGGTTTAGAGGCGAGGTGTGAGGCTGAGGTTAGAGTCAGGGTCGAGGCTAGGTCGGGCTTAAGAGCGGAAAATGAATGGAAGTCAATGGAAAGTACAGGTACTACCCAGAAAATTAGAATATCCTGAAAAGGTTGATGTATTTCTGCAATTCAACTTAAAAGGTGAATTTGACATATTATATAAACAAACAATATGCAAATCAATATATTTCAAGTTTTTAATCCTTTGGATTTTGCTGATCAGGTCTTGCAGCTTAAAAAAAAACTCAAATTCAAAAACGCAGAAAATGAGTTTGTGGGTTTGTGGTTTTAATAAGCTGAAAATCTTAATCAGCAAAGTTACAACAAGGAACCGCTTGAGATATGTGAATTTGCGTGTAATGGCTCAATAAAATTTGTTGGTTTCATCTTTGTCCATGTTAAGTTTACCAAAATAAAACAACTTTTACTTGATATTATAATTTTTCAGGTAGTACCTATACTCACAAAATACAAAAACACTATTGTGTGCGTATGTATGCGATGGCTCATGGTGTCTGTGTGGTGTTAATGACGTTTCATAGAAAATGTATGCACAGAGGAGGGCAGAATTTCAATTTGAATGGCAACAATCTGACTAGTTGCCTCCTCTGATTTTTGGGGCAATAGATAAAAAAACAACAACTAATATATTCCTACTAAGAGAAGCGAACCTCCCAGCTTAATAAAAAAAAAAAAAACGGATTCAGTGATTTAAAGCTCAATACTACTTTGTGTGTGTGTGTGTGTGTGTGTGTGTGTGTGTGTGCGTGCGTGTGCTGCAACCCTGCTCTCTCTGTAAGGAAAATGGATCGATCTTTAAGTATTTAATTCAATGAGGATTTTCCTTTAAGAATGTCCATTCTGGTGCTCTCTGTGCCATTATCATTAGAATCTGTTTATCATTAAATTATAAATTCTTCATCTGTCCTTAAAATGATGCCCTAATCCAATTTCTAATCCCCCAGATGCAGTCCTGCCCGGCGCTCCCGGTATATCACTCTTTATTCTTAGTGACTTTCTAACCTGCCTTCATGTCCGAGCAGCAACTGAATTTGGGTCAAGCAACATTAAACCTCGCGTGGCGGGAGGTTGAAAATACACACACGTGACAGAATCCTTCGTTCTTTCAGCCTCCGCTGACTCTCAGCCATCTGGTCGAGGTTGCAGGATTGAATAACGGGAATCAAATGAGTGAAAAGCTTAAAAAAAGAATGCAACGTTCACAAACGGTCTCTGTTCAAGCAGTTTCTTTGAACGGAGCGCGACTCCTTTACAGCTTGCAGCAGTCGAGCACGGTGGGTTGCTGCACGTCGTGAAGGGTCACGAAGGCTGGTTAAAGGGGGGAGTGACCGGAGCACGCTTTAACACCAAACACTGCTGTGAGACAAATTGTTACAAATTGGTATTTTTCCACATTATAGGATTACAAAGAGGCCCCTGTGGGGCATCTCCATGGGCCGGAGGCGGAGAATGAGGGAGGGGTCAGTGCGAACAAAGACACTCTGGGAAATCGGCTGCCAGCCCCCGAGGGGTCAGACTGCAGGTCCAAACATAAACCTGCTGCTGCAGCCGCCGCCGCTGCTGCCGCCGCAGCTGCAGCTGCAAGGGATACTTCACTTCTGCTCCACTTCAGTTTGCGGGACAACAAAGCTCAAACACTGCCAAAAAGAATGTCAAGTTCACCACAACAGCAGCCAAAACAGAACAATGGTTCTTCTTGTCAACTTGACTATTGCTACTTTATATCATTTTCAAATTTTAAGTCAAGATAAGACATTCTTTATAAAAGTGACACAGTGGGGAAATTTCCAGCACTGGAGCAGCAAAGTGGATAGCAAAAAAAAGAAGCATCAGTAATAACAGACAATAAATGGTGAACAAGCGAACAATCAAGGAATATAGAAAATTAGTTCATATTTTTCTATACTCCTTTGGTCATATTTTATGAGTTCAATATGATTATTGTACTATCATCATTGTCTTTAGTCTCCTGCACAGTTTACTATTTTCATAAAAGCTTTAATAAACATTAAATGTGCAAATGTCCTTACAGTTTAAAGTGTGTGAACAAGACTTGAAGGCCCCATGCGTATGATTTAACATGATATATTGTCTTTGAAAAACTAAAATTTAAGCCAAAAGTTTAATTTTCTAGAAACATTTATAAGTTCATTTCAGTGAAGCTCCATTGGATTTGCTCAGGCTTTTAATTTTTTTGCTTACCGTAGAAGACACTTATAAGATCAAATGGGGAAAACCGGCAAACAATAAACAACATAAACAAGTGTTTTTTCTTACCACTAGATGCTGCTAAATCTCACACGCTGGGCCTTTAAACAAATAAATGAGCAATAACATTTTCTTTAACGACGGTTTCTGGGGTTGGTGGGCCAACTAATTATCCATTCACTTCTCGATGCCTTTTGGGTGGGAATAGTTACTCACTGACTCACTTTTACCCACATGGCAAAAGAAATAAAGTATTTATGCATTGTCTTTCAGCCTGCCGCGTTTCATCAGTGTGCCTGTGGTTGCGGCACAACCATACCCGCTATCACAGTGGATTCTGGATTGGCCCAGAGCAGCCCGTTTTGGGTCAATAGCCGCTTCCCTGAGCGCGTGAAAGCCGAGGTGTTGGCCCTGCTGAGGCTGATGGCCGCAGCTCCCTCGCTTGGCAGATTATAATGGGTCTATAAAGTCTGGTGACCTCACGCTCCCTCTCATTTACAGCCAATGACTCTAAGTATGTCCAATCCAATCCGCAGGTATTTATTGAGAGAGAAATGCACAGCCGCTCTCTAAGTAAAGTGAAATCGCTGCCCTCCCGTGGGACTTCTCCTCAGCCGAGGTCCAACATCAGGAGAGGCGGGGGCGGGGGAGGGGGGCGGCGTGGAGCGGCTCCAGGACCTTCGAAGTGGACTCGGCCTGCCCATACGCCGCCGATAACGCTGTTACCATGCGGTCCATCTGCAGAGTGTTTCTTTCCTGTTTGAGATGAAATCTGTTTATGGACTACAGTGTTAAAATGGTCCTCGTCGTCTTAAGAAAAGGGCTACAGCTACAGTATGTGCTAAGCCAAGCTTAACAAGGATGACTGAGATAAACAGATGAAAGGATGTCATGTAAAAAAAAAAGTCACATTTGAGAAACACAGTTGAGAAGGTCAAAGGAGAAATAGCTGACGTGAAGGAAATCAGGAGGTAACAATAATGTGAACATGACTGGAAGAAGGTTTCAGGTCGTGCTTGTCCTGGTTTCTAGTGATCTTGTTCATCTGACAGTCATTTTGCATCAAGTGCATTATGCCCATCCTTGTACACTGCCACAACTAGCAACTTTGCAGAGCAGCAGGATTGCCAAGGCTTAAATTCAGAAGCCCCACCCATCCGTCTTGCCAACCTCCAAAAGACAGCAGTTTCAAATCGATGTCACGATACCCCGGGCCCACGACCAATCGGCTCCCCTTTGGTTGTGATTAAAAACCCGGTGTAGCTTCTGCAAGCTGCCCTGCAAAGCCGCTGAGCGACTGTGAGGCTAGCTGCTGCTAAAAAAAAAAAAACTAGCATTCCATAAAAATCAAAGATCAGAGCTGAAGGCTTCTTTCTAATGCAGCAGCAGCAGCGAGAGATAGCTCGACACCCGTGTGTGAGAACCTTCCCTCTGATTGCGAAGGCATCATCGCATTTTGTTTTCCGCGCATTAGCCGCGCAGCCCTTAAAACCGGGCCGCTCATTGTCCGAGCCGATCGCTTGAGATAACGAGGATGTCACACCGTGCCGCCGAAGCCGGGGTTAACTTGGTGAGGATATGGGACACTTCTCACATGACTGATAAGAGAGGTCCTTTCGAACGGCCCCACGGCCCCGGCGGTTGATGGGAGCCGTCGGCTTCACGGCTCGGCGCTCCAGCTGTGTAAATGGCTTACGTGTGAAATGTAAGCTATGCAGGTCAGCGCAGTCAGGAGTCATGCCAAGCAAATAAATTCTGTGACGTAATACCACAGACCCCCCCGGCCCTCCCCCAAGCCCCCGCCCAATGACCGGCCACCACGGATTAAACACAGTTCATTACCGCAGAGGCACTTTAACCCCCGCGGACGTGTCCGAGCGATGAGGCATCAATCAAATAATGATAAATAAAGCTGACTGGTCTTTGTTCGGAACGCGCACGGCGGCGTGTTCTAATGCGGAAAGATGATTTCTTATGTAAAAATCAATAGAGCAGGGTTTCTCCAGAAAAGGTGTCAGCGCTTAGTGCTACGGGAGAGGCAGCTGCTGCCGCCTCGGGCTCGGAGAGGTTATCGTTTTTGTCAATCGATTAACGGCCCCACTTCTTTCACCATCTTCCCTTTTTCGCGCGGCATCCGTCTTCCTCACGCACACTTAGATGGCCAACGTCCAGTTCGCAAATATTCGAATGAGGATTTTAAATCACGGCTACCCATTTGTGGCTGAGCGAGGGCGGGTGGCCCGAGGGGTTTTGCGCCTGAGAGGGGGACGTCCAGCACATTTCTCAGTTCGGCCGCGAAGCGACAGGAGAAAAGGAACTCATGGAACCAAGTTAGGGAAAAAATTGGAAGAGGCTTCCGGGTGTACTGAAAGCGTTATTACGCCGTTGCTCGTTTAAAAAGCAGCGATTGACCACCAGCTTCCGCTGACCGCTCGTCTTCCCTGCTTTGTCCCTTCTCACCGATCGATCGTCTCTCCCCCACCCCCGCCCTCCGCCCCGCCCCCTCCCCCACGCTTCCCGTCTGGGCCCCTCCGACGTCGCGACACGACGCTCGGCGTCAACGTCGCCGCGCCCTCCGAGAGGAGTCTTCACCTGTCACGCGACCGAGGGGCGCGGGCGTTTGGATGAAGACGCTAATGGCCCGCGCTTGTTTTGTTTCATAAAGCGAGCGCGCAGACAGACAGTCCAATCCCAGATTGATTATGCCGCTTCTCTCCATTGATTGCGCCGCCTGCCGCCTGCCGCCTCTCCCTGCTCGAAACACATTCGTCGCCGTGAGCTGGGGGGGGGGTTGGCAAAAGAAAAAAAGAAAAAAAAAGTAAGAGACAAAACCGCTTTGTCCTGTTTGTATTTATTCTTCTCCCGACGAAGAGCTGGAGGATTGTTTTTTTTTTCTTTCTTTTTTTTTTTTTAATTTCACGGATTATTTGCTCATTACGCATTAATCACGGCGCCCCATCTGGAATGTGCAGCCGTGGCCGCGTGAGAAACAGCCATTCTGATCTCAATTAGATTACGCCTCTCCTCTCTGTCTGCCCATAAATCACTTCGGCAAAGTGAAATTAACAGTTACTGGAGCGCATTAATATCCCAAGTCGCGCGTGAGGGGAGGGCAGCGAGCGGAACCGGCGCATCGCTCACGCCGCCGAAAAAACATCATTTTGTTTTGCGGAGCGCCGACGTCGCGTGCAGCTCCTCTGACGGGGAGAAATGAGGGCGGCAGAGCACGGCGGCCCACGGAACGCACACACACACACACGCACACACACTAAACATGCTTTTTTTAAAAAATAAAAATAAAAATCTGATTATTGTTGAGAAAAACCCAGAATTCCCACCAACTGCGAAATATTTTGACCTCAATGAAAAACTCAATGTTTGACTCACGACGCCCTTTAACCTTTGGTGAAAATGCTGCGTTATGAGTTTGCTTGTCAAGGCTGAGCTGCTCTCAAATCATAACCAAGTGTGGCAGCTGTTTCACCAAGATTTTAATTCCGAAATGTTACTCATCCATCTCGCCACCCAAAGGATTCCACGACCAGGATTCCGTAACCAGGATTCCGTAACCAGGATTCCATAACCAGGATTCCATAACCAGCCCTTTCGGTGGTGCGGAGAGCAGAGGGCAGTTGGTGCTCCTTGTCCTTGAAAGACCCCAAAAGACAGAAATACAAGAAGTCGGTTAGCGCTGCTGCTGCTGCTGCTGCTACATCTGCTTTCATTTGACCTACATGGCGTTTTCACATCGAAAGAATGACAAAGAACGGCACCTGAAGGTGTTTCTCTGTATTACAACATGTTTTTGCTTCGCTGACAACCGGCGTTGGCAAGCTTTTTAATTAAACACCCCGTGCTGAGGCTCAATGTCAGGAGGCAACGAGCATCTGCTGTCAACTCTTGCAACAATAAAAAGTCACGAGGCGTCATCTGGTGAGTCCTGTTCCGATTGCCGTAGGTTGTTGTGGGTTGCAGGGCAGGTAGCACAGACGCGCTTATTGCCTGGGGCTTCCATAAATAATAATAATACAGAGAAGATGGCTAATGTCACACAAATAGGAAGCCTTAAGCTGTAGCTAACTTGCGGTAAAATCCCCAAAAGGCAGAGAATTTTGTCCAATCATTAGGTTTCACCTTCTCTTTATTACCATTGGAACCTGGAAAACATCAGAACATTGGAGAATGTTTCTGTTGTTGCATTTGGGCCATTTATATCCGGGACTTTAGCTTAATAATCATAATCAGGAGGACTGTTGTTGGTCCCCCATCAGTTTAGAAAGCACTCCTCAAAACACACAAAAATATTCTTAGCTTACGTATTTAATGGCCAGTAACCCAGCAGATGCAACATTTTTTTTTGATTGTTTTACCAGCCGTTCGTGGTCCCATTCAAACAAAGACAGTCAGTGCACAGGTGAATGACGCCGCATGATAGCGTCGACCCGTCATGAAAAAATGGCGAGGCAAAGGAAAGAAATTAAAAGCAAGAAAAAGGTAACTGGCATAGTCGGTTTAAAATCTCACCCGCCTTTAAATCTGGGATAATCAAGTTAATCGCTGCGGTCTGTTTGATGTCCTATGTCCAATTAATTGAAACATTTTGAATTCAGACAATATGCCGATGACACACTGTTGTACCGGCTATTTAGGTGCATAACATTGCTGCACAATCCAGGCGTAATGTGGAAGCTTGTGATTTTTTTTTCTATTTTTCTATTTTGATTTGATTTTATTGTAACCCTTCACCCACCATCCCTTCCTCAGCCAGGGCCGCATGTAAGTGGAGTTGAATGCCGGTCTCTCAAATTGGATCCGCGCTCTTCTGCTGGAGTGGAATGAGTGTCGCAGAGCAGCTGTCAGGGGGGAGCAACGGAGAAACAGAGAAATATCACCTGATTAAAGGGACAGAGCCCAGGGGAAGGAGACTTAAAGCTGCTATTTGATGTCCGTCACATCTTTGATGGATTGGAAGTGTGACATTAAAATGGAAATTACTCAGGGGAGACTTGGCGAGGGAGCGACCCCTGACCTCCGGCTAAGACCAGAGATATCTCTCGGAGCGACAGGCAGCAGAGCCTGTTACATTAACAATGAAGACTTACATGCCATTTTTCTTTATTTTATCCGCCCCCACAGTCTTAATTCGGGGTCCATTACACCACAATAGCAGCGGGAGGGAACTGGGGCGGGCATCCGCTGTTTAATATTGAAATCACACGCAAGTGACACGTTATTGTTGGATGAGAATAAATTTCTCAGGTGACTGAACCACATCTGTCACGTCCTGGGGGGGTTAGGCTGGTAATGTCAGATGACGACTTTACATTAAGGCTCAGGCTTAGGTCTCGCTTCACTTCATTGGCCGTGCTTGGAACCCATGTTTACATTTCTATTCGCCCAAATTTTCCAAAATGTGGAAGACAATTTTTTCAATTATTATTATTATTTTTTTTTTATTGTAGTTGTATTTAAGGCAGCATCTTTGAATGATTGTCAACATTGTCTATTGTTGTAAACAGCTTTATTGCATCATGCAGCAAAATTTGATTTGCAGACACAGGACCAGTAGCTATAATCTTGCAAAGGGTCTCTAATAACAACAACTTTTAAAGATGCAAATTCCAGTTGCCTCCTTCAAGAATATGTATTGGGCTGGTGTCTAAGGTAATGTGTCTTTCTGTGTCGGTTTTGTTTTTTCATATATACTGTGTATATATATATATATATATATATATATATATATATATATATATATATATATATATATATATATATATATATATATATATATATATATATATATATATATATATATATATATATATATATATATATATATATATATATATATATATATATATATATATATATATATATATATATATATATATATATATATATATATACATATGTATATGTATATATATATTTGTATATATATATATATATATATATATACTGTATATATATATATATATACACATATGTATAAATATATATACATATATATATATATATTATATAGAATAAGGTTGGTGGATAACCTTTCAATTCATTTGGAAAACAAGAAAAAAGATTTAGAAAATCTTATCCATGCCACAAATTAAATGACTCAGAAATAAACCAAGCGATTACTTTCTTTTAACCACAAGTGAAATCCTAAACAACTGCATTTGCCCCCCCTCCACACCCCCCTGCCTTTTTTGGACAAGGCCCTGCAGTTGCAACACGAGGCTTAAAGTTCATTAGCTCAGGTGCGGGCAGCAGCGAGGGCAGGAGGGAGGTTATAAAAGGGGGGGATAAAGAGTGCAAAGATGGAGGCGGAGATGGATTGTGGGGCTGTTCAATTCCCTAAACTCTGATGATTCCTGCTCTTACATCTGTCAAGTGGTGGTGGAGGAGGTGGAGGAGAAGGTAGAGGAGGAGTGGGGGGCGGCTCCGGGGCCTCTCCATACATAATTAATGGCATCGTTTCAATGACACTATTGACTAAACAAATGCATAAATCACACAGGAGCGAGTCAATAGACGCGGAAACGTTTCATCATGTTCTAAATAACGACCACTGTTCCCATAATGCCATAATTATTTCTCGCTTGCGACTTGGATGAGCGGCGCTGTCACTAGAGCGGCAGGCGGCGGCGAGCGATTAGGCGGCCGGCAGTGATTGACAAGAGCGCCGGCGGGAGGAGAAGCCGACGCGGGGCGGCGTCTTCATGCAGAGTGGCAGCTGAAAAGTGGCTGTCAAAAAAAAAAAAAGAAGAAGAAGAAAAAAAAGAGCAGTGGATATTTGCTGTTTTGTTTATCAGCCCGGCTGCCGCTGAATAAAAGTGGGGGAACATGTATAGCCTGTCCGTCTGCCTTTTCATCTGCTCCCTAAATGGGCCTGGGGATTGGAGAGTGCAGTTTATCCCCTCCATTCTCCCCGACAGAGAAACAATTTAAAGCTCGCCGCCGGAGGAGACAGCAGTCTGTCACCGGAGACGGCGTTCAAATCAACTCTTCACATGCCGCTGCCTCAACTTTCTGCCTCACACCAGCACGTTGATCCCCGTTTCTAGCCCAGAGCGCCAGCAGCCCCCCTGCCCGGCCCCCCTGCTACCACTGCAACCACCACCGTACCTCCAGAAATGAGGCTCATTGACGTCAAAGTCACAATTAGTGTGTTTTCAGCCATCTGTTTTTTTTTTGTAATGCACAAAACCCAACTTACGATGGAATTATAGACAATAACAGGTCCACGCTGGCAGGGTTCAGTGACTATATGACTTTCACAAATGTAACGTCAATGGAACTTTTAGGAAAAAAAAAAATACAGGTCATAATTATATAAAGAACTTAGCGAGTTTGTGCGAGTGAAGCTGCAGTCCCCACGGTTTGGTGGCAGTCGCGCTAAATCGTGAAATTGCGACATTAGCATTAGCGGTGAGTACATCCATGTGTCACGCGGCACAATGTTGCAATGGAAACCCTCAGTTGACGACAACTCGAATAAACTGGCCGCAAATAATCCGATGACAACAAACCAATCAGTGTAAAATACACACACACACCTCATGTATTGTATTTGATGACAATAGGACCTCAAATGACTGGCTGAAAGGTGGCTGCCATCCAGTCAATCTTCATTGTGGACTTTGACATTTCAGCACTGAACTCCATGATAGCCAGTGCCATGAAACAATGATCTTGAATGCTCTGCGATCGTCATGAGTGCACGGAAATCAGTCGAGATGTCCTTAACAAGTATGGGAACATTTTGGTGTTTAATGAAACGCATTTTCAATTAAAAGTGAGCTAAAAGTAGCTGTTTTAAAGAGCCTAAAATATAAACCATGATGATGCTTTGTTTCCTCTTTTATGGTTTAGCACACAACTGAGTGCGATTATATTAAGCTTAGTAGTATATTAATACTAAGTTTTATTTTAGAGATGTTCACCTTTTGGGCAATTTTAAAGCATGTTCTTGAGCATTACAGTAAATTTTCATAAAGCTGGTTATAATGAAGTTCAATGCAGGAATGAGTGAGTGACCCCAAGCCCTTGAACGGTAGCGTACAGGTGTCCAACTTCACACTGAACCAGGCCGCGGCGTTGAAAAATTTCAATGCCGATTAAATAAGATTTAACAAGCTTGCGGCTCCCGCTGTAAAGCCGGTTTGATGAGGCCATCTCCCCCTGACAGCTCCCAGAGACCCCCGGGGGGAATCTCCCTTCCAACCACACAACTCCCCCCTCTCTGGCTCGGCCCGCCATCCAAGCGGGTCGCAGGTTAATGACTTTGTGTTTACCGTCCAACAGGCTCTTTGATAACGCGCCGGCCCACCTGATCAGGACGGCGCTCCCCGGCGTGGCAACAGGAAGTGAGGAATGTGACGCCGCACACACTCACACACACACACACACACGTGCACGCAGGCGGGTGGGTCTGGGAGAACGGGCAGGGCTGGCCTGGCCACTGAGAACCACTAATATTTATTCATGATAGAGAGAAAGTACTGGTTTGTTGGCACAGGCTACTTCATTTACATTCTGTTATAGACTGTTTGCCCCAGCGTGGGAGCTTTGTCTATCTCCAAATAGATGAACCTGTCCCGCTCACTCTTTCCCCCTGTCACCCACTCATGTTGCCTTCCCGAGAAAACTCTTCAAAGCTCGACGGGGAGCAGCGCGGTGCGTGGAAACGCGTCTTGGCACCACTCTGCGACGGCTTCCTGGCTGTCAACATCCGTAACAAGCTGGGAAACATGCAGGCAACGTGAAGAACATGGAGAGGTGGGCTGGCTGTGAACTGATTCTTCTCCACTCTAGAAATGGAACAAAGCTTAAAAAAAACATTATTAGAACCACCCATAAGCAAAACTAACAGACTTCAAATCTGCTCTTTTGTACACTTACTCAAAGAAATACAAAAAAATATAGAAAAATAAAATACATTTTTCAAAAATTCTATTGAGATTATTGAGATTATTAGGAATGAACACAAACTGCTGTGACAGCTGGTTAGAAGAGTCCGGTCACATCACCTTCAAGAATAAATATTTGTGTTGTTGAGCCCTGATTGCAGTTTAATATAAGCAGAATTTGTAATTATTATATAGTTATCATAATATTTTTACATAGTTCTAAAAGTATAACAAAACATGAGTGGAGCAACTGCGATGGGAAAAAAAATGTAAAAACTCAGCAAAAAAACTTGGCTTCCAGCGAAGCCTTCAGGAAGAGGTTATCTGCCGTCCAATGATTAATGCTAACGCTAATATATCTATCCACCTGCAGCAACTCTCAAACAGGAGCAGGTGCCAGGAGTCGCAACATTACTTCTGGACTCCTGCAGGTTTTGCATGGGAACACGGCGTTCCGGAAAGCTCTGCAGATGATAAGGGTGTAATGATTGGCCCCGTGAGTTTAAAGAGTCACACACTTAATCACCTCTCGGTGAGAAGTGGCACCAGATAATGCAGCTGGAAAGCAGACGGACTGGAGTTGGGTGGATAGGTGGCGGCGGGGGGGGGGGGGGCAGAGGGGTCAATGAACCGCTATCAACGTCTTCGTTGCTGGGCAGCAACTGCTGGGTTTCTCACTGAAAAGTTGCACCTTTCTTAAATAAAAAAATTGATGATGTTTTTCTTTTTCTTTTTGTTGACTTTTTCCAACAATTTTCTTTTCGAACATCATTTTTTCAGGTCATGTTTTTGTTTTTGCTCCATCGTAACTCGAAGTCAGGAGCCATGAATTCACGGCGCACTGTTGGTGCATTCACATAAAGCCTTTAATGCAGATTAAGAAGAAATTCCAAATACTACGACACCAATACTATGACTACTACTGAGAGTACTCATATTGTCACAAGCATTAAGTATTTTGCTATCGTCAACCACCAGTGTTGACGAGTAATCTATTACTAAGTAACCCACTACTGTAATTAAACTACCTTTTTAGTAACGCAGTAATGTAACTGTTACAGAGGCAAAACTGGTAATTAGGTCGTAATTACTTCCATTACTCCATTCCATTAATTTTCTGAAATATTTTGGAGTAATCCCAAAAAACACTGTTAACCACTGACTAATAACTGCAGGCACTCATAACGGCTGCAAACTTGCTGCTGAGACGTTGTCCCCCTAATTGTGTCTTCATTTCCTGATGTCATGGGTAAATGGGATATAGCACTATTGCATACCTCCCAGGCACTCAAAAGAACTACCGCATCATGGTGGCAGGTGCGAACGTCGAATTAGCATTAAACGTACCATTAGCAATGGCACGTTGCAAAGGATGAATCCAAACCAAAAAAAAAAACCTCTACCGCTTATTATTATGCAGTGCTAAAACTCTGAACTATTCACAAAGAAAGGTACATTTTAACTAAATCTAATATGATTCCATAAGTAAAGGCCCTGACGTGATGATGAAAAATCAATGGAAGCTATTCCGCGTGTCGGACAACGCTCGACTGTAACATAATCCGGCAATATTCGGCTGTGCGTGTGTGTGCATGTGTGCCTTTGTCAGCTCGGCGGCATTAACGTGTCTCTGGTGGCCCCCGTGTTGACAAAAGCTAACTGATGACAGGCCGAGCGGACGCGGCGCTCCCGCCGTTGCCGTGTCTGCGGAGAAGGGGGGGAAAAAAAAAAACAGTGTTGACCCTGCTTAGATTGGATTTACCGCAAGGCTGGATCCAACCACTGGTAGACATGATGGATTATTGTAATGGCCACCTCAATGGCCTCTTTGTCATGTTTAAATGGCAATACATTTTCACTGGAAAAGGCGGGTAGGGGGGCTGGGGGTGGGGGGGGCGCCGGGGGAGGGGGAGAGGGGAGGAAATTTAACAATGTGAAGCCGAGCAGGCAAATGATGTGTTTGAGGTGTAAATAAAAAGGCGTCACATGGTTCAGTCCGCGCCGGCAAGCTGCAGGTGGGAGCAGCGACGGCGCGCGCGCGCCCCCGGTTATTGCTATTGATTGGCTCTCATTATGTGCATTAATCAGCGGCCATTAAAGGCCATTATTATATCTGGCTGGAAGATCAGCGGGCTGGGATTACTCGAAGGCCGCTGGCATTTCTGATCCCACCCCGCCTTGTGGCCGCAATAATTTGGTTTCGGATTATTGACAACGCTGCTAATAATTTTATGCGATATTAAACTTTGGCGAAGGGACAAGGGCCGCGCGCGCATGTGTTGCACACACTGCTGTGTATTCATTAGGTTATTGGATTAAATGTGAATGCTTGGAATGTTGGCATGTGTCACATTTACGAGCATTTTTGAATTATTAGACTGTCCTATTGGAAAAGGCCATTAAAATACCATCTTCCCCCAGTTTGTTTTTGCTTTTTCAAATAAATGTATATTTATGTCTACCTAATATTGATGTCGTCATTTATATGAGCTGTTTTTTAAGCAGACCAACAATCATGATTATTATTTTGTTTGTTGAAATGTTTTTAATTCAGACCCTCATACCTGGGATGATTAAATGTTTCATTAAACCTGGTAAAGGGCCAATGGAAAAGACCTTTAAATGATTCCTTGCAAGATGACTAGAAAAAAAATATCTGAGTGCCATTTTTGCTATGTAGCTACTCCTCAAGGCCTCCAGTTGCCACTTGAATTACATCGCCAACCCACAATGAGACAGTAAAAAAAGCCAAATAATAAAAAAAAGGAAAAAGCATCCTGAGGAAGATTTTAATGCTCATCGTCTGTGTAAATCCTGCACTCCTGCACCTGTGCTAATGTCTTTCGCAGCAGCTAGGCTTACAATCACTTCCTATCTTACTTATAAACATGAAGCAGTTGCTCCCTAAGAGGACACTGCTTGGTACCGAATTCTTTCTAGCTAACTGTAAAAATGCTTTCTGTTGGAGGATGGAACCATGGATGACTCTCTGTTCACATTATATTAAGCTGAGACGCGTCTCCAGGATTCTCGTCTCTTGCCGGATCTCATCGAAAATACATAGGAGAGCTCTTCCCAGCAGCTGTCACACCTGAAAATGGCCGCAAGCAGCCACACGTTTCGGCGCAACAATTGTGTTAAATGGTGGCTGATGTGTAGTTATGGATCTTTTGTCTGTCCCCGGGCCCCCGCAGCATGCCCCCCAGTCATCCTGCTGGCAGCCTAAGGAACCCCCATATAGAGTTAATCATTACATCCCAACCCCTACCCTCATTGATTACCCACATACTAAAGCTGGTGGAGCAGTCAATCCCCGCATTGGATGCAGATTGCGGTGGCAGAACAGTTGCCTCAGCCTTTAAAAGCGCCTCCATTTTCTGTGTTTGTGCGAAAGAGATATCGACCCCGGCTCGGCGACTCCGCTCCACGGGCCCGCCAGTCGATCGCCGGCATAACTGCATTACGCTGGGATGATGTTCGAAACACCTGCGCTGGCGGTCGCGCGCCAGGTCGGCATACGCGGCGACGCTAGCAGTTGATAAAACCTCTTTCTTTTTGCTCTTTTGCGACCCCGTCTCTTTAAAGTTGAATTGACTTTTCTTTTTCTTCTTTTGACACTCGATGCTGGATCCAGTTGACATCATCACGCGCGCGGAGGTTCAGAACCGTTGACAGCTAAACTATTAGCGTGGCTGAAATGGTTTTTGCCAAGTGTCTACTGTGAATGGCTAATGTGGGTTTTGACACTACATTAGCAACGGTGGTTGCTGTACAAGAGAAGTGTCATCATCGGTCAACGACATGGTTTCAGTTGCATTTTCTTTGACTGTTCCTGTCTGTCAGCGCTGCTAATTAGCCTGAAGGCTAAGTGTCGCTCACAAACAACACAAAAGTGCTGATATTTGTGTGCCATTCATTTTGCATCAAAAACAGTAAGACCGGCCGCATCAGGGCAGAGGATCCACTCATAAATAGTATTTGCAATAGTGCAAAAATAACTGCAGGCTGCCAGAATCATCCTCCATCACCAGCAGAGAGTTTCGCCCCGTACAAGAATTCAAATTATACGATGATCATTCAGAACGTAGTTTCTGGGTGTCGGTCGGTCAATATGAGGAGCTTTTGCTCCGTCTGGGGAAGAGGAGGACAAATTACGTGGAGCCTATTGACCCTAAACAGCCTGGAGGTTTGTCTGAGGTAAATTATGGCCGTCATACGAGTCGTCAGTAGGTGACCTGGTGACATACAGTCCAGGCGTTTTCATTGATGACTGGCTGATGCTTTCATATTTAAAACACATTAAAAAATGTGTCGCTTTCCACAACAGAAACCTTACCTCATTGGTAAGGTTTGTAGTGGCCTTGAAACTGCAGGTGGAACCATTCCAAGTCTGGACAAGAGCCCACAGACACCGTTTGGATAGTAGCAGCCCCTTCAGAATCTCTTTGAATGGAAGGTCATCATCTCAAGGTCTTTGTCATAATGTCCCAAAGACCTAATACTCTAAGTTAAGCAAACTACACAACAATACCGCCTGAGCTCATTCTCTTGTTGCCGTTGTGTCCTTGAGGCTAAATGACGGCTTTCTTGAACGACATGGCTGTCACCCCGAGGAGATGCTCAGGAATTGTTAAACGTGTCTATTCCTACGAGCGGAACGTGTGTGTGTGTGTGTGTGTGTGTGTGTCTGAGTGTTGACTGCCAGCTGTTTAAACAGCAGCCACACCATCTCCTTGCCGGCCCGTTACAATGACTCTTTGCTCAGCTGAAGAAAGGAGCCTCACTCTGAATTCATGCGCCGTCCACAGCCGTTGCACCCACACGGCAGAGGTAGCAAACGCATTCACCGTCTGTGTGAAGTGTGGATACTTGTGTCAAAAAAAAAAAATGTTCTGGGAAAAGTAAAAGTATGGATTCAACTCCTCTACTCAAGTAAAAAGTTAATGAAACACAATATATTCATTGATCATTTTTCAAAAATAAAAGAAGTTGTGTCAGAACAATCTGGACTGAACTGACCAGCGGTCTTACATGAGCATCTAGATCATTTTTAACAGCTCTGTATACAAGTTTCTTTCTTTGTCAACTGCAGCGCAACCAAACTATAATATTTTCACGGTGTTTTCCACAGACACGTACTTAATAGACACCCCTGGAGCAAAATATGATCCGCAACTACACAGCAGCACCGTTCAAAGAGCTCCACTTCAAGCAGAAACCACTGTGGTATAACAATAAAATAATACCTTTGCATGTTTTTCCAAGGTTAGAAGTAGAAGGCACAGATATTTGCCTACAAACGTAGGGACTGAAAGCAAAGAGTCCTCTGAAGAAATACTCAAGTAAAGTACAGTTCTGTGAAAAATCTACTGAAGTACAGTAACAAAGACTTTGTACTTTGGGATTGGGGAGAATCTTCCACTTCACTGTGGAAACTTAGATGACAGTGTTTCTAATCTCTCCAAATCCTCGCAGTCTCCTGCATCTCTTTCAGCGCCGCGTCGCCCCGCTCATTATTCCTGACGGAGGATTTGCCTAAAGCCCGGTGACTTCAGCTGAGATGTAAAAGCTTTGTCATAGATGTGTAATTTAAAATGTGCTCTCCTGACGTCTCCGCCGAGACATTAAGCAAATGTGCCGAGCGCTTAATCTGCCGTGATTAATATTTCCTCCCGGGGAATAAGTTACAAGGCTTATATTAATCTTTGCAATTTATAGTTTCAGGTTCAGGGTCTCTCGCCATGTGCGTGCCCCTGACTGGGAACTGTTATTTTCTATTAATCTTCATTTTATTAGACAATTGGCTGCTATGAAGAAATTAGGGAAATGACATCAATGCAGCCGGCTTCATGAATACCTTCTGTGGTTTTGAGACCGAGGAAATTATCCTCTCGCTGCTTTTTGTCAAATGATCCCGAGGATTACAACAGAGGTCATCAGATGATTAACAGGATACCAAAAAATGTTAAAATAAAACCCCAATCTATTTAATTTTGATCTATTGTGTATGACTTGATAATTCCATTACATATCATATTATATTGGGTTGATAATAGCATTATGAATAAATTTCAACTTATATTTTGCTGTGATGGAACTGATGTTTACCATTTTAATAAGCATTTGATTTGTGCTATTAACACAAACTAGAATTAGGCCAATAGAGTTATTAAAACTTTCCTTTTTTTTTTTGGAGCAAACGATCTATGAACCCAAATGAAAATGCTTTTTTTTTTCCTTTTAAAAATGATTGGATTTGACAATGTATCCCGGCTTTGCATGCAGGTGTCTCAACAAATATTTTAGGATTTTTATTCCACTGATATTTTTGTTTATAAAATTTCTTTCAGCCTCATTCTCACCCATGTCTTACTGCTTATTCTCACAAACAGCAGGAAACTTTTTTGTGTTAGACATTTCGTTCTGCCCTTCATCCTACCTGGTCCATATGTGGAGGACCAAACTCAACTCACTCATTGTCTATGAAAATGAGACATATTGCTCCTCCTGAGGAACACAGTAGACCCAGTTTTAACTAATAAATGAAATAATGAAAAGAGCTGGAATCATCAGCTGATGTATGACTAAATAGAATGGCAGCTCTAGTCAGAACTGAGTGAGGTGCAGTGCAATGCTTCACAGAGGGTGTTCAAAGCAGGCTTAGCACTCTTAGCTCAGGGTTGTCTTTGTATTTGACTAGCATCAGCGCTTTGAATACTATTAACAGACCAGCGGCCACAGCAAATCTAGCAGGAGGTTTAAATAAGACAAAGCAAGACAATTGTGCTCACTTCACTCTGACTCAACTCAAACACACACGTCAAATATCCACCCACTCTGATTTATTGTGAGCAAGTTCTGGCAGCAGATTAAGTTGCTCCATATCGGTATTTCTTGATGAAAGGTACAAATGAAAATGTGTTTCATCATGCTAATCATGCAGGTATCATTTTTTAGACACAATTCACTTGATCTTCGAACGATATGCGTTTTCCATCCTATCAATGGACTCCAC
This sequence comes from Thamnaconus septentrionalis, assembly GCA_009823395.1. Taxonomy (NCBI): domain Eukaryota; kingdom Metazoa; phylum Chordata; class Actinopteri; order Tetraodontiformes; family Monacanthidae; genus Thamnaconus; species Thamnaconus septentrionalis. The sequence continues at coordinate 15,811,348 of CM020518.1, forward strand.
AGAAATGAGAAAAACTCTTTATTAAAAAGTGCTTTAAAACACACAGCTCTCATGATCAGAACCCTTTGTGATGTCACATATACCAATCCACTACCTCTCTCGGGTCAGTTACACCACCCCAAGCCTGGAGCTAGTTTCACCTTTTGAGTCGGCCACTTTGTTTTAGTCCCTGTGTGGGAGGTCAGTTTTGGGCAGGAAGCTAAAAGCAAGACTTTTTGTGGGAGGCTTCAAACAGAGGGCTAAATGCACTTTTAAGGGGATCTTTTATATTTTTTGACAACCGCAAGACAGCAGATCAACACGAGTTCAGAGTGAAAACTTGCTCCATCATATGGAGCTTTTAAAGAATGACTGGGATGTTTTGTTTTTGTTGTTTTTTTTTTTTATAGTTGCAGAGCTAAAAACAACAACAAAAAAAACACCCTTGCTGGTGTTGTCAGGTAGTTAAAGAGAAGCAGCGGGGCAGATGGCGTCATCCCCGGTGGATTCCTTGTTTACTGAAGAAATGTAAAAGAGCCTGAACAAAGTCTATTTAATGTGGCCTGTAGTATCTGAAATACATAAATATGTCAAGTGAAGGAGCCTTAATAGACCTGCTTAGGCCGGTAATTGCGGCAGTATTGTTTCCCTCTGATTAGGACAAAAGCGTTCCCCGAGGAGCGGCCATCCTTCAGCCGCTTCATCTGCATTAGCCCGGCTCTTCCCCTGCTTTAATCTGCTCTCTCCTCAGGTATTTAGAATAAATCAATGCGAATACATGATTGTTTAATGATTTTTGGAGGAGCTCTCTTCGACCACAGCTGCATGATTTAGAATGACTAATTCCACTTTTTACCATTGATCCACGCCCAGGGAGGGGGCGGGGGAGGGGGGAGTAGGGGCAGGTGGGGAGGGAGTCCTCACGCAGGGAAAGCCGTATTTAGAGAGCGCCTGTCGGACCCGTCCGGCTCTCGGCAATGAGGCGATCGCTCAAGGTTATGAGGGGAAGAGGGAGCAGCAGAGGGGAGCGAGCGGAAGGGTTGATAGAAGGCGCAGATCAACACGGATACGGCCGTATCGTTTTAATTCACTAAGTTGGATTGATTCCGTGAGGAGGGAAAAAGAGAATCACTTATTGCTCTTTAAAAGGTCAGAGAGCAGCACGGCTGCGGCTGGTTGTTCAGATGTGTTGCTCGGGAGCCCGCTTGCGATAGGGTGTTAGGAGAGGACGCTGGTTGGAAGTCCGTCATTTGATTTTATTTGAAAGGATCAAGAACTGTGTTTTAGTCTTGACCAAGAGGTGTGTCACTTTGAATAGGGAATTTATAGAATAATTTGAAATTTTAAAAGCTGAGATGCATGTTTTTAGTTTGGAAAAAGCCTTTAAATGAACTGTTCTGTTCTTATTCGCTCACAATAAGTGTTAATACTTCCACTTCCACTGGGGAGGATTCAGACCAGTGACCTCAGACCTCAGAAGACTTATATTCAGTTTTACACAAAGTCAATCAAAACATTAATTCCAAACAACAGCACTGAGATTATCTTTCTCTCAATGTGTGTACTTCACACAGTGCTTGATGTATTTGAGGCATGGAATGAGAACTTTAACTCCTCAAAATGCTTTGTGTGTATAAGTGTATTTAGTTGCGGAAGATTTTTGTTTGCAGACAAAAACTACATAAAGTGGGGTAACGGGTCTTGAACATTTTTTCATATTAAGCCTCAGCTGTTGATATGTTGCTTAAAAAAACTCTTAGCATCATTTTTACAGATTACTTCCAAAAAATACAAAAAACAAACAATATAATTTGTGCATCTGTTCAAGACTCTTCGCCTTTAAAAAAAATAAAAAAATAAAAAGTAATCCCCTTAATCAAGAAATGCCATTGCCACTCGCTCTGAGAGAAACAGCAACGCCTCAACCTTCCGTCTGACATTTCCATTCCAGCCTGTGACTGATGAACGTGCTTCTCGGCGGCAAGCGACGTTAGATTATTTGTTTCGGAAGCGGCTCGCGCATGCAAACGTTTGACAGCGTAACGCGGCGATAACGAGGAGTCTGCAGGTGCGACGAGGGGAATTCATCATGCGCGAGGCCCAGCGTCCAGGTGTCCCTGCGGACCGGGACGATCCATCAGGTGGATTGTGCATGCAAGCCCGTAACGTGTTGTTTATCTGTTACTAAGCCAGTTAAAGGTGAACTCATTATTCCTGCAGGTTGATTTCCTGAGGCCCCTGTGGCTCCGGGGCCGCTCACCGCTGCCTGGCTTTTTGATGGACACCTTAATTACAGTGGAAGCTGATTAATTATGGGGCAGCCGCCTGCCACTTTGCCATGACCTGCTTTTGTGCTCCCGCTGCCGCCGCCACCCTGATCAGAAAAAGAAAGAGCATCACCCGCAGATTTCCTCCATCGCCGCTCTCCCAGCGTTCTCCCAGCTTCTGGGAGGAAAGGATTCTTCTTTTGAGCAAACGACGTTCTATGCATCAGAAATTCATCACATTAAAAAGTACATCATTTATTTATTTAATGTTTTTAGATTTTTTTTATTATCCACAACTTTCAGAGGGTAGTTATCTAAATGAATTAGAAAAAACAAATAACTACTTAACTTTAGCAGATGGCGTATTTAGCCCTCTGTTTATAACCCTCTGCCAAAAACATTTCTTTCCACGTTAACTTCCTCTTGAAAGCGATGCTCTGCAGGATGTTTCATGTGTTTGAGAGAGGACGTCAATGAGGTGCTCTGAAGGGGTGAAATGAAAATGGTATCTGTGTCATTTGTGACATCACAAAGGGACAAATTCCAAAACTGTTGCACTGGTCCAAGGCAAAAGAAGTAAAAGATGGAGTTGAGTCGTTTCTGGGGCGATTGTCAACATGGCCGGAGACGCGTTGCTGCCAAGAAAACGTTGTTCATGTGAATTTTTCAAATTACTATTAGCTCAGACAACAATAAAAGATCACGTAACAACAAAATATGTAGAATTAGTCAGTAAATGAGAAAGTGGAGGATCCGCGCTACGACACAACATTGTTGTGCCAGCAGACAAAGTAATAAAAAATCATGTACAAATATTAAGGGAGGGCAAAGTCTTCAGATAAATTTACTTCTGTAGGAATTTGTAGAAATTCTTTGTGCTTTACCTCTGAGGGTAAACCCAGAACTTCCTTCCCTACTTTGTAAGCCTCCAAAGCAGTTAGTTGCTTTGAAGCCCCTTTGAGTGGAAAAGCATAACTTCCTCCGCTGTTATTTCCGGTTTCCTGACATTTCTGAACTCATCATTTTCAATCTCGCCTCCTCCAGGAGTGAGCGAGGACTCGGTGTTTACCTGGCGATGCCTCCGGGTCAGAGTTGCCGTCCTGATGAGGACTTTATGAAAGGACACAGTCTGCTTCAGCTGCCACATTGCAGCGCAGCGCTATTTGAAGTGCGGTGACATTTCCGTAATTTAGCATCTGAACTTGTCTAAGTCGATATCTCAGCCCCCACCCCCCCCACCCCCCCACCCTCCCACCCCACCCCAAAAAAGCCCTGCCGGCCGGGGAGAGCGCGGGTCTTATCGGAAACTGAGGCCTCGCTCTTATCCTCGTTAGAGTTATTGGACTTTAATCAAAATCACCGTGTAATTGGTGTCTTTGATTAGATTAGTTGGAATAAAGTCAAGCCATCCCCTCCCCCTTTAAAAGGATTACGGCGGGTTAAAAAACAGTGTTCATTCTGAGCAGCGGCGGAGGAGTGAATGCAAATGCAATCTGGGAGAGGAAGGGGAAGGGGAGTGGGGGAAGGAGCATCTGCTGGTGGTGGTGGTGGTGGTGGGGGGGGGCAAATGGACTTGTTGGGAATGCAAATTGGCCCTGCCCCCTTTTTATGCTAATAAAAGAGGAGCAAAACATTTCAATGTATTCTTGTCTCGCTACAGTCGGGCTAAAAGCTTCTAAATCCCAACCATTTACCAAATTAAACTAATTTCAAGTGCTTGCAAAAGGCACATCTGTAGGCTGACGTTTGGCCCCCCTCCACCCCCCCCTCCGCCGCCGCCACCTCCCCCACCCGCCCCGGCCTTTTGAGAAGTGGGCTCCGCCAAAGCATTCAACATCCCATTGATCCTTGAATAGTCATGCCTGTCAGGGAGCCATATCAACCATTATCATTCTAATTTTACTGCCTTTCTTGCTCCCTAATCTAATTTGCAACGATGCTGGAGCATTTCGCGAGGCCACTGCACTTTCTTCAGAATTTCAACAAGGACATTAACCCCCCCCACACACCCCCCTCCCCCCAATTTACATTAATGAAGTGCACATTTAATTAAGGTGGGCCGCGTCGGAGGAGACGGCGGGCAGCAGGTGGAGGAGACGGCCGTTTTGTGAGGTGTGAAAGGGAGGCCAGACTTTGCCAGCCTGTTAGTCTTTTCTTGATGGACTAATAAATGAGGCTGTTTCCTTTAAGTTTGCAGAAAATAGCCAACTGTTTGTTGTTGTTGTTGTTGTTGTAATTGTTGTTGCTGTTGGCGGTGTTGGGAGAAGGGTTTTCTGGCTGAAGAGAAGGAACTGGGGGAACAGAAAAAGTGCCAAGTATTTTTTTTTCTGTCGGAGAAAGAAGTAAACAAAAAATGATTAGCCTGAGGAATGAGTTTTTATCACATTTTTCAGTTTTTAATAATAATTTTCAATACATTTATCTTAATTTTTTTTATTGCCGTTTTTATTCATTTTTCTGTCTTGATTAATCAGTTTAGTGTTTCACATGCTAATTTGATAGCGTTGTGACTTGACAGGGGTTCTGAGTTTTTCACTTTTGATCAATGCCCACTGTGTTGTTTATTGTTGTTTTTATGCTGACAATTTCCCCAAATATCTGTGCTCGTGGCCACTTTTGACAGCTTCTCATTTGAAAGAGTCTGTGTGAACTGCACGCGTAAAAATAAATTTCCACTTAGTCCTTTTCAAGGTAGAAAACCGCCAGTATGTGTGTCTGACGAACACGCGTACAATTAATTACCAGTAGTAACGTGGATCCTGGTCAGTCGCCATGGAGATGAATCTTCAGAGCATCCCCAGCAGTCGACGCTCCTCTTGTCGTTCCTCTGCTCAGCCCCATTGTTTGGCGGCTTGGAAGGAAACGTGCGTCTACTCCAGGATGAGAGTCTGGTTGCGGCGCAGGACTTGAGCTGAGGAAGGTCCTCCAGACACGGCTGAGTGCTGCTGCTTTGGCTTAGCCGGCCCCTCGTCCACAAATAGCTTTGGAGTGTATATTATTCTTGCAGAGCATTTTTTGGAAACATCAAGAAGTACTGCTAATTTTTAAAATATCTTTTCTATTTTCGGGTGGCGAAGCAAAAAAGGTCAGATTTTTGCAAAAAAACAAAACTTTATAATTTTGTTCACAAATACTGAAATTGGTTTGTTGAGTAGAAATCCTCCCTCTCTGACACTTACTGTTGTCTTAAGCTGATCCCTCATATTTTTGAATCTATTTTCCGTTAAATTGAATTTAATAAATAAAATTTGTTGCGTTCCCAAAATATATTCTAATTTTCAGGACATTTGACAGTGTGTAGGGAGTCATTTTCCACACATTTCTCCAGACGATATGTCCAAAAGTTGGCAACACGTAGCGTAGCTCCCCCTGGGAGTTGAAAACAGATTTTCTTTTGTTTTTACTTTCGGCAAAGTTCAGCGGCGACACTCGGATGCCACTTCCTGCTCTGAGCAGCGAGTCGCCCCTGTGACCCGTGCAGAGGAGGATACGTGGAAGTATAGACAGGAATTACAAAAACACAGGGTGGGCTGCCAATCTGGTGTGTGTGTGTGTGTGTGTGTGTGTGGTAGAGGGGTGCACACCAGGTCCTTTTCTCCTCCTGCTTTGCCTCTTTGTGTCTTCCAGATAGGGAAGAGCCATGATGATGGTGCTGCTGGTGCTGGTTGTGTTGCTGGTGGTGGTGGGAGGTATATTGGTGATCCAGCCTCACTTTGGTGGCTAGGGGGGGGTGCGGGGGGCACCTCAGAATAAGCGGTGGTCTCTGGGGTGGAACGATGGAGGAGGAAGAGGAGGCGGTGGAGGGAGGGAGGGCGGGACAATGATCCTTGGCCCTCGCGTGTGAAAAGGCAAAAGTTATAAATTCATCTATTTGCTCCCCGCTGACCTCAGCGCTGAGCTGGGGTGGGCCGAGGAGGTTGGGGGGGGTCCGAGGGGGTGGCCGGAGCTCGCCCATCATGCATCAGAGCTGTCACAATATTAAGGCTCCAGCGTGAAAAGGGGGGAAGAATGACGACCAGATGCTTTATTGTCTTTGTAATTTCCACATAATTAGCCGGGAAGAAAAGGTCCCTGCGCCGGTTTAATCGTGCTGAATGAACTTGGAGATTGCCATTCGGCCTCCGACGGCGGCGGCTGCGGACCCCTCCTCCCCCCCCTCGCCCCTCCGCACCCCCCACCCCCGGTCGGCCTGACTGCCTGCCTGCTCGGGAGGAGGGTGGGGAGGCTTCCTCTGCCCCCAAAACTGTGCTGCGGAAGAGTTTAACTGTGCGTGACTATGAACTGTGAAATTGGTTAACACACACACACGCGCGCGCACACACACACACACACGCACACACTTGCACATGCGCACACACAGCTGACCTGCCTCATGCTGACTGTTGATGTAGTTGAACAGATTAGGAGAATCAATCTGTTAACACCTCCCAACATTAAGTTGGGCAGCCTGATTTAATGGGGCCACTCAGCCTGAGCCGCCGCCGCCTGCCGTCATTAGTTAAGACTCCGCACCCGGCACCATCAAAGCCACATTAGCGTGTTGATGATGTTTAATTTGCTTTTGATAAGCCACCTCTCTGTTGTCCTCGGCTGATTGGCCTAATAGTCGCTAATTGCAAAGATATTACTAATGAATTAAAAAGACATTTGCCGCCGCGGCTAAAACTCCTAATTAAGGTAATGAACGGCATCTTGCCCGCCCCTCCCGCCGCACCCCTCCCCCGCCCCAGATTGACTGCGATGACGAGCCGCAATTTTAAAAGTTGCCGCGGCCGTCAAGCGAACCCCAATCACACCTGAGTGATTTTCGCCCACTTTATTAGCCGACCCGCTGCATATTTAGGCCAATCAGACACTTGCTTGGTTCCAAAGTCCCATATTTAGGTCTTTGTTATCCACCGTCGACTCCAGCCGAAGACATTTGATGACTACTGACGAAAAAAAACAAAACATGCTACTACTCTACTTAGCCCTATGTTTGCAGCCTCCCCACCAAAATAAACCCTTGGCTTGGTTTTAGCGTCCGGCTCGAAATAAACCTTTGTTTTCTCAGCTACAGACTTAGCACAAAGTTTCTGAAAAGAGGGCCGAGCAAAGGAAGTAAAGGCTGGGCCTTTCTAAAAACATGACGTTTTTTAGAAAGTTTTTTTTTTCTTCCTGGGACCTTATCAGCATAATTATCAGAAAAACGGCCCAAATTTTCAAACATTTGCTAATTGAAAATGTTCTTATTCAGCCTCACGTCAGCCTCGCTCCAATCCCAGCCATTGGGGCCTGAATGAAAAAAAAAAAAAAAAAACCCCACCAATAACAGCTGTCAATATTAAAAAAAAAAAAACAAGATCCGGTGAGTGGCTCGGAGGCGGGCCCTTCCCTGAGCTCTGCCTCTCCACTCGAGCAGAAGAGCGGCCACTCATCCCCGCGCGTAATCTCATTCCTGCGCCGCCGCCACAAAGGAACCAAGCGGCGCAGGAAGCGGCCCGAGCGAGCGGAGGAGCGCCTTCAAGTCGCACAAATCTCGAGATCAATTAAAGCCAACCGCCCCCCCACCCCTCCACCCCCCACCCCCACCCGGCTCTCCATACGCAAGCAGCCTTCCCCGAAACGAGAACCCCACCCCACCCGCCCGCCCCGCCCGCCCGCCCTCTTCTTCTCAGCCGCTCACTGAAAAGGGAGCGCAGGATGAATGGGCCACTTTATTACAGCGTGCCATGTGCAGTCAAACAGCAGCACCGGCTCCATTCTGCAGCCTTCACAGCCTTTATTAACAGGCTTCAGGGATTGGCGGCGGGTGGGGTTGGGGTGTGGTGGGGGGGTGCTTGTAAAAACTGTTCAGCCCAGCAGGACGCAGGACGGGATGGGGGCTGCATAACAAAAATCTGCCTGGAATTAAAGGCAGGCAGAGGGCCGTGGGTGGGCTCTCGGTGCCCCCCGCCGCCCCACAAGCTTTTCCTCTCCTCCCGCCCTCTCTGACAGGTCACTCCCACCACGGATTTGGTTCCTGACCCCCCACCACCACCCCCACCACCACCACCACCACCGACCCTCCTCGCCCTCCCGGGTGGGCCCCGCCGGCTGACAGCATCTCCAGGGCGCTGATGCTAACTCATCACTTAAATCCTGCCTTCAAAAAAAAAAAAAAAAAAGCAGGGGACGTATTTCTCCTGTCGCGACACGACAGGCTGTCAGAGCCCCCGCCGGCAGGGTGAGGAGCGACGGCTTGGCCGTGTCAGAGAACACAAGGGGGCTTAACACCGAGGTGAAAGTGGCGTGAAATCAGCCACAAAGGAGCGCCGCAGCCGCCGCCGCCGCCGCCGAGAGCGCCCCGGGGCCGCGCTGGTGGTTGAAGACCCTCATCACAGGGGAAGTGTGTGGGGGGGTCTGATCGATCAGAGCCGCGGTTAGGACGGGCCGCGCTAATTACACAGCGGGCGGCGGGACACCTCGGAGTTGGGATGGATAAATAAAATGATCCATTAGCCCGAAGGGTCCTGGTTTCTCGTGCTCGTGTGAGTGAGCGATGTGTTAGCTCACGGTTAAGCTAGGCTAACTTCATCCAGAGGCAGAACGTGACTCAGCTAGTCAGCAGTTACTTATTGTAACTTGCCGTAAGATTAGAACACTTCATTTAATCTGCACAAAACCCTAGGACACAATCTTACGACCCCTGTTTTTATCTTTTTTTAACAGATAACAAATGCCAGATATTCCATAAAGTGGCCGTATTACACAACAATCTCCCTTGATCAGTTATTAATGCGCCCTTTTCCCTCACAGTAAACTCTCAAGAGATAAGCAACAAACCGTCTTTAATAATGATCACCCATCCCCTTAGTGACATCACAAGGGGATGGTTCCCTTTTCCCCTTCCTGAGAAGTCAGGTGAGAGACCAGAAAAGACCAGAGAGACCCACAGAGAAGTGTGTGTTCCTCCGCTTCCTTTTAATCTCCTTCTAAACCTGTGGAGGTTGCAACAAACCTCTTGGGAAGAAGCTAAAAACAAGTTCTTTTGTCGGAAGCTGCAAACAGAGGGTTAAGTATGAAGTTTACTGGAGATCTATGGAGCTAGCTCTCTTTCTTATTTTTTTTTGCACCACCGGAGTCCTGCGTGAAAAAAAAGTAAAAAGAGCACAAAAAAGATTAAACAAACGAAAAAAAAAAAACAAGCAAAAAACAAAAAAAATAACTCATTCTATCAGAAATAATGAAATCGCTGGAGGTCAGAGCGACAGCTGGATCCTGGGACGTGTCAGGGGACGGAAATAAAGGGGAAGGAGTGGAGCAGGCAGGGAGAGGAGTCCAGGCGGAGGGTCTCAGTGGGCGTGTTTATGTCTGTGTGGGCGGGTCGGGAGGGCCGGGGCGGGTGGAGACTGTTGTCTGCGTAAAGCAAATGAATAAATCAGTGGTTAGTAACAGTATTTGAATAACAGGAGGTGAGGGCGAGGCCGGGGGGGCAGAGGAGTGTTTTCCTGGCCGCAATGAAAGAGGGCCCGCTGCTCCGCGGCCGCATTATCCGGCGGACAATGGCCACTCAACAGATGGGAGAGTTTAGTTAAAGGAAAGTCGGCGCTTTAGTTAAGCGGGCGCCCCCCCCTGCAGCCCCCCCCCCCGCCGTCAGCGCCGCTCTGACAGGTGGTGTGATCTCTGACCGACACAGCGCGCAGACTTGTGCCTTTCTTCCACCGAGTGTAACACTTTGTGTGTGGATTTCACAGGGGTGTGTCCGCAGGGGGCTTCACTGTCCGCTGCCGCCGCCTCGACGTCCAACACACCCCTCCGACCCCCACTCCCCTCTCCACCGCCATCCCTCCATCCCTGTAATCCGGACCCCGACCCCCCAATCAGAGGGCAGCTCTCAGAGAGAGAAAAGCCACATCTGTTGCTTCATGAAAGTCTCATTTTCGTCATCTCAGACTCCGTTCTCGATGTCTGATGTCCGTCGCTGGCAATGTGCTGAGCTGGTGACATGAGCCTTAGCAGTGGGAAAAAAAAAAAAACAGAACAAAAAAATCCTAAAATAACTTTCAAATTTACTATATTTGAAGAAAATGCAACGTTCTTTTCAGAATTCTTTTTAGCTGTAATTTTTTTTGTCCACATATTGTGGATTCCACAGTCATTTCAGGGGCAAGAATGAACTCATATTGACACAGTGCTCTGATGGCATCGTTCACTCTCGATTGAATCACATGTATGAATGAATGCACGGAAAACGCAGTTAAAAAAAAAGAAGAGATGGTTGCACAGGTTCAAAACAAAAATCTGCAAAAAAACAAACAAAACATCAATCTCATCTCTGATGAATATAGTTTAATTTGAAGAATGACCGTCCTACTGGCCACACTGGCACTTACTTTTATATTATTTTTAAATGTAAAATTTTATCTGCATGTTGCACATTTATGCCTTGTTTTTATGTGGTGGTTTACTTATCTATCTATCTATCTATCTATCTATCTATCTATCTATCTATCTATCTATCTATCTATCTATCTATCATTTATGGAGATGGATTATGACCACCATTCATTGATCTTGGTAGAGTTACTTGTTTCCCCCCCAACAATAAGCAATCTTATCTACAAACAAAACTGTTGTTTTAAGAAACAACAGTTTGGTTGCCTTGTGTCTGTGTTGCTCATTTTGACATACGCCTCTGCTTTTACCTTTCTAATCGTGATTTGTAACCTTGTTTTTCTTTTTTTATTTAAAGAAAAAAAAATCATAGTCCTGCGACTGGCGGCAGACCTCGCTCTGCACTCTGCGAACCAAGATCCAATTTATTAATTCCCAATCATAACGGATGGGCCGAGAAAAGACGCGAGTCGTCCCCGCGCGGCCGCCTCTCCTGCGGCACGCTCACCTGGTGGAGATGTATATCGACTAGATCTGACAGGGAGCCGCTCGGCGGGGTAATTTATGCCATCTAGATCTATGTCTGAACACCTCCCGAGGTGTACTTTGGGTGACGGAGTGCCGCTTTAAAGCTCCCTCCTCTCCCGCTGACTGATGGACTTCTAGATTCTCTCGCTCCTCAGCGCCCCCCCCCCCCCCAGCCCCCCAGCCCCCCGTCCGAGAAAAGTGCCGCAGGAGTGACTTTCACCGGGAGAGACGGACAGAAATGGAATTCTCTCCCTCCCTCGCCTCCCTCCCCCCGCCGCCCCCCTCTGTAAGAAAGCGGTAATTGAATATCATATTTATTATTTTCCTATTCATAAAGTAGCGAGCGTTGCTAGCATTAGCCGTGCATTATCTGATTTTATTAGCTCGGCATGAGATGACTTATACTCCCTCCTCAGCCCCGCTGCTGTCTGCCAAATCTGCATTCGTGAGTCTGGGGACACTGAGGACATTTAAGTTAATCACCCTCTCTACATTTGGCTCCCCCTCCAGCTTACCCCCCCCTAACCCCCCACCCCCACCCCACCCCACCGTTTCCTATATGGATAATGATATTTCTTCATTGGGCCCCCCTCTCCTGAAGGTTGAAAATGAAGCGCGCTTGTCGCGAGGACAAACCTCTTCCTTTCCCCTCTGTTAGCGATTGTCTTTGGGAATTAATTATTTTTAAGTGAATTAGCCGGGATGCATGGCGGGACGGCCTGATTTGGAGCTTTGTGAAATCTCATTAAAGGCCGCTTTGTTATGGCACAGGCCTCCCGCTCCCCCCCCGTCCCCTCTCTCCTACCCGCCACCGCGCCCAGTAATGACATGCAAAACTCCCAGCTCGGCCATAGGTCCGCTCATAATGGGCCTGATTCATGGATCTTTGATTGCCGTGTAGAATTGGATTAAAAGATCATCTCGGCTCTTAAAGAGCGCGCGGGAAATAAACGGCTCGCGCACGTGTTTTGGCTCTGAGGACGTTTTTTTTTTTTTTTTTTTTTTTGGCGGCGCTTTGCATACATCAGCCCAGTGGACAAGGAGAGGTGAAAGTCAATTAAACAATAATGCTTCTTTTGCATGAAAGGGAGGAGATCATATCGAGGCGGGGCCTCTCCTCGCGGCGGGGCCAGTCAATTCCAGAGTTAATTTCAAGGTGGCTGTTCCAGGCCGGCTCTCCGATATCGATCTGGTGAGAGCGTGCAAACGTCGCCCTGAATGCTTTTGAATTTAACATCAGGCTCGGGAAAAATGTTCGAATCAGATGCTCTCAAGACAAACAGATGCCCGTCTAATGCGCGAGCCCGAGAGCGACGTTGCGCGACGCCGCCGGGTTTCTGCCACTTTTGCATTTTGTCTTTCATGTTAAAGCCATATAAAGACGTGGCAGTATCCCTTCTGTGACTTCACAAAAGGTGGATTGCCAGAACTGCATATTTTGATGAGCATTTTCTAAAAAATAATGGATGGATCAAAAGATTTTTCCTCATTTTCTCAAACTCACTGGCAATCCAGGGAAACAAGTTATTCTTAAAAAAAATATTTGTGAAGGAAGGTTTGCATCATTATATTGATGTAATGTCAAACTAATTGTGCAGTGGATGTACTTCTAGGTTGAAATGCTGTCTATGAAAGGCCCAATGGGGAGAGGAGGTTCACAGGGACCAAAAATATGGATATTTACAATGGAAGTTGGATCAAAGTGAAAATCTGCTGTGTTTTTGTTTGCTAATAAACATTTATATTGACATAGAGTGCAGCTGTTAAATGCTCTTTCAAGCAATAGATGCTAAATCTTGAAAACTGGTCTTTGATTGGAGTTTTTAACATTTTGGATATCAAATATCAGCACGATCCATTTTACAAACAGTTATTCACTTGGGTTTTATGAATATCATCAAAAATAAAAGACAGTTTGCTCTGTGATTTGAGGGGAAGAACAATGCGGTCGGACAACATGGTCGCTCATTGCTTCGAATGGCCCTGATGCAGCCTGAAGAGACCCTGCCAGGACGAATCAAAACACTTTACATTCACCGGTTCTCTCGTTTTTTAGCGGGGGAAAAAAAAACCCCCATTGGATGATTACGATCCCCCCCACTGAATGAATGACACATTACACGCGGTCCAAAAAAAAAAAGGGGGCGGGGGGGCGCTCCCCAGGGTCACCCTGAGCCACAGATGGGTCATCAGCTCTCCCGCGGCTTGCACGCTCGATGACCTCACCCGGGCCCCGCCCACCTGCCCGCGCCCGCGGCCACGCTGTCCAATTTGTGAGCGATATATTCATTACCCATCTTCCCCGCGCACTTGATTAAAGTTCAGGCTAGCATGACTGTCGCCCCCCCCGCCCCCCGCTCCCTCCCCTCCTCCACCAACCCCAACCCCCCTCCTCCGTGACATCTCCGTCCCTGACCTGGACTTAAGGCGTAGGTAGCCTCCCCCAAACACCCCGAGCACACAGCGCCATCACTGAACCCTCACGCCGCCCCCCCCACCACCACCACCGGGCTGAGGTGATCATGTGACGGAGGTTATTAATGGCCGCAGTCTCTCCGCCACTTGACATGTTGCTCCGGCTGTCAGTCTGCTGCTGTGGTCGTATGAGTCTCCGGCTGGGAGAGTGCCAGTGGCGGGCTGACCCATCCGTCACTGTCAGCGGACGCCCGGTGATGAATGGTCCGGGGATGCGGCGTGAGGATGGGATGGGAGGCGGTGGGTGGGTGTGGGTGCAGGGAGTGGGGGGGGGGTTGTGAACAAGGGCGTGCGCTCAGTGTATGTTCGCGGACGTGCGCGCCTGTTTTTTTTGTTGTTTTTTTTTCCAAAGGGGGAGGACTAATGATGAATTGACCGGGAATCAGGATTGTGGACGTTTTCGTAAATAGGTGCACCAGGGGTTAATGTGTGCACTGCGGTGGCTGACATTCAGATGCCCACGGGGGGCATCACACCCTGCTGGATGTAACATTGATAAACTGATCATTAGTCGTTGTTTTTTTTTTCCCCAGGAAACCCAACCTGTGTGTGAAATGGAGTGGGTTTTTTTTTGTTTTGTTTTTTTTTTTATTATCAGGGAGCCAATCGTGAGCTTTAATTTAGGTTTGGTTTTCTCCTGTCTTTCATGGCATTTCTCCAATATGATCTACACACAGAGTTTCACCTTCAAGACCTTTCTGAGGAAGTAGGTGTTTAGAAAAAGCTCCCAACAAATATTTTGGATGCCTGTTTTTAAAAGGACAGGACTTCAAATCAAAAAGTTCACTTCAACTCAAATGTTTTGATTGAAGCACAGGGAAATCAAGAGAGTCATTGCAGACTCGCTCTGAGTGGATACATCTGCAGGTGCCACCGTGTGAATTTACTATAAGAAAAAATATGAAGTGTTCTAAAGAAAGACTTTCAGTTATAGCCTGAACCCAAAGTGCATTAAAAAAAAAATCAAAAAGCGAGACTGTAATTAAAAAAGTTGCCAGTTATATTTCAGTCCATTTAAAGCCTTTCAAAATGCATGAACATACACCCAGTTTGAAAACTGTCTTAAATAGAGACGTAAAATCTAGAGCTTTTATCTACTATATGTGGACTGTTGAGTCACATGGCTACAAACAATCTGTGCATTCCAGCACGGATTGTTTTGCACTCAAAATTGTGACACTCGAGGTAAACAAGGTGCACAAACTGCCTTTGCTGCCCAGAAACAGCGCAGCATCACCTGTTGGCCAACACACTCCCTGCTTCTCACTCTTGCCTGGACCCTCGCGCTAGACCACCCTTCACTCACACACACACACACACACACACACACACACACACAAAAGACCCCCCTGGCTAATGTAATTGTATCACTAATTATGCATTTAATTCAGTTATAAAGAGCTAACAGCTCCCTCAGTGGCAGCTCTCGCTGCTAAAAGGCAATTCATCCCTGAGATTGAGAAATCTAATTAAGAGGAAATGCTTAGCAGAGAAATCCTTTCTGAGGATAATCCTGTTTGTCGGCATTAACATCCCAGCTGCTGTTTGCCCATTATGTGAGCGTGCATCGCTGCATCCGCGTGTTACTCACGTTGCAGCCACAAAACGCTGTTTACACAGTCACATTGGGAGGGCTCACCTTCCTCACGGGGACGCAGCGGGAGCCGCCCTTCATGTCAGTCATTAGGCTCTGAGGTTAAGTCGGGGGGGTTAGGTGTGTGGCTAATGTATGTGTGTGTGTGTGTGTGTGTGCGCATGCACGTTTGTGTGTGTGAGAGAGCGCGGGTGCGATCTGCTTTCACAAACACCTCATATGACCTGTCGGAGAATTTAAAAAAAAGCACACACACACACACACACACACACACTCAAAAATGCATGTTCACACTCGGAGTATGTACACGCAGATGGTCAGTTAAAATAGCTAAGACGTAAGCTCTTTGTGATGTCACTAAGGGCACTGATACCTCACCAAAACGTCTCGCAGGTTAGTGACAACAACCAGTTGTTTGTTCAAACCCCAAGGCTGCTTTGTTGTTGTTGTTGCTCCCCCTAACACAGTGCTAAATATGATTTGTTTTTTTTTTAGTGAAGATCGATTATACCACGAGAACAAAGATCAGATATGGCGCAGACATCTTTGTCCACGAAAACAAAGATCAGATTTTGAAATCTTGCCGACGACAAACGCTGTTTTGAAATCTTGCCGACGCAGGCGATCCGGCGGTGGAGGGGACGTGAGCTCCGCCACCGCAAACTGAAACACGGAGGGCAACATTAATCTGATCTGTACCTGTCAGACGAGCGCAGCGGGATAAAACCCGCGGTGTTTCCCCCGCGAGTAAAAAGGGGAATAAAAAGTGTCATTTGCATGAAAATTGAAAGAGGTGCGCATCGTCTGCTTTCGAGCATGTGTGTGTGTGCGTGTGTGTGCGTGCGTGCGCGGATGAGCTCTGCTGTGTCGAGGCAGCTGAGTTTCTGGGACCCCTCTGCTCCATCCTCTCCATCTCTGTCAGAGAAGAACACAGAGGAGCCTTTACTTCTTTTAATTTACTATGTGAATGATTACATACCTCATTGGCTGGCCATTGTCTCGCTGATGGATTTAATTAAGTTGGGATTAATCACGGCAGGTGATATTTAATGTTTGGGATGAGAAGAGCAACGGGGGGAGTGGCCGCCGACGGAGGAATTGCACGTTCTCGCTCGAGCCGGATGTTCTTAGATTAATGCACCCAACTGACAGAGGTTGAAAAATAAATTTCACCCGCTTTGCCTCTTGGCCTCTTTCGCGCTCTTCATTTTTTCCACTTCACGGGCTGCTCAGTCAGCCCTCCCTCTCCGGCTTTGCCCTCATGATTATACCATTGCAATCAAATATATATAGAGAGAGTATGTATGAAGTTAAATTTAAGTCCGTACGCCCTCAGCTTCTCATTGGCACGGTGGTGAAGTTTGACAAACAGGAAATGATGTCGCTTCTTCATCAACGTCCTTTTAAAGGCCCAGAGAGCAAAATTTAAATTTAAATCTAAAATGTTCAGCTTTGCAAAAGATGATCAAATATGTTTTGTTTTTATTTAGAAAGGCTTTTAACTGTTAAAGGTAAATGAGAGGAGAGGACGCTGGCGTTTGATTGTTCGCCGCCTCTCTGTCTCTGAGTGACAGTCAAGTTTTAATTGTGTTGATTTAAGCTCTCCAGGACCAAAACAAAAATGGCTCTGTCTAGTTGCTGTGGATGAACCATGGATGTATTATAGTTGAACAGGATACCGGACTGGCGATATGGCGGCGGGCCGATTTCTTCCAGTGGCCACTCGAGGTACTGCAGCAAAAAAAAAATCCCACGGGCTGTGTCTCAGCTCGTTCTGATTGGCTGCGTCCTGACGTGTCTGTCAGTGACGTTCTCCAGGATTCTTCTGATTGGCAAAAAGATCACGTGACTTACAGAGGCACGATGGAAAGTGACACAAACCATTAATGCGGAAGTCGACTAGCCTTTTCGGGACGTGCGCTGGGTGAGCAGCTTTATTGAAATGAATGGGCAGCCATCTTGGACTCTGGGGGTTTTTGGATGCACCTTTAGACCGGTGAGGTATCTTGTTCATTGGTCGTTTCTCCTCTCCTTCAAAAATGTTTGACGCAGCGCCTCCACAGGCCAGGAGTGGAACACGTCATTCAAAAGGTCACATTCCTTTGACCAAGCGCAGTGTGAAAGCAAAGTGGGACCAGCTGACTGCTGCACCCACAATCAAACAGAGCCCCCAATAACACCAAATCCACTAACAAACAGCCCCAACGAGGCATTATGATCTTAAACCCTACTGACAAATAAACGGTGGCAACACGTAACCAACCGCTTTCACACCTCTGCACGACTGCTATTCTTTATCCTCGCTGTTGTCACTCCGGGCTGGGACAGAGGGATGTTTGTTCTACTTCGCCGCGACACGAAGAAGCGGCAGCAAACAGCGTGGAGGTGGATCCCCGGTGAGAGCGTGAGGCGCGTGCTGGGACGCCAGCCGAGCAGAACACATCTTATCAGGTCTCCATCGCACTCTCGATCAGTCCCCGGGACCCCCCGGCGAGACTCGCCCATTCAGCTCGAGCGCGCCCTCCCCTGGCGTTAGGGGGGTGGGGGGGGGGGGGGTGTAGGAGGGCCTCGTGCCACATATGCTCCCAAACAACTCCGCGGCGAGGGAAGCCAATTGGTGGCATGTGCGCTTCTGATTGTTATCTGGTAGAAAAAAAAAGAGCAAGCTTTGAATATGATTATCTGACCCGGGCCCCTGCTATCATTAACATTGTAATGGGGCATCTGTCGGTGTTGTGACCTGCTGCACGGGGCCCGCCGGCGAGGCCTCGTGTCTTCCTTCCCCAAGCTTGGATCACTTCATTAATTAACCTGAACCCGAGGCCGACCGCAGACACGCCCCCCCCCCCCCCACCCATCCCCCTGCACCTCCCACACACACACACACACACACACAACACACGTAGTTCGCACATAGTTTACCTGCAAAAGTCATTATCTCGCCGTCTCTGCTCCCCGACGGCGGCCTCACCTGCCCGTTGTTGTGTATTTACACGGGGAAACACGGCGCGGGCAGGACCTTACACACAGCCCTTCGCCGCCGGGGGAGCCGACCTCCTTTTATATCAGCCTCTCAACCAAATTAGTCTTCCATGTAAATCAGAACGCCGGCGACAAAAGCAACCTGCCAGGGGACGCATTCATTAGCGCCACTTTAATTGAAAGAGGTGTGTCATAAAAAAAAAAACCCGGCTCGCAATCACCAGCGCGGCGACGCACTGCTGCCACCGTGAGGGCGGGGAGAGGGGGAGAGGGGGGCGGAAAGTCGTGGTGACGCAGCCCTCTGTTGATACAGGAGACCCCCGCAGATGAAATATTGTGTGTCAGTTGATTATATGCCCATATAAATAACAGCTGAATGAGAAATAATCATTAAATCATCGGCGGTACTTTGTTACGGGTCCAAATGAGCTTCTCTTCCCCCCCACACCCCCTTCCCTTTTTCCTTTTTCCTTTACCTCGCACCATCTGTTGGTGCGAGTGCCCGAGAGACGTCGCTATTGTGGCGGCTGCGGTTTGGCAAAAGCGCCCGCTCCCTGCGTCACGAGAGCGCGGCGGCGGCGGCAAACAACGCCGACGTTGAGTGACAGCAGGTGCACGTTGGCGCCCGAGCACAGTTAAATGAAACGATTTCCGAATTCATTTGGGGGGAGTGCAAACAAAATCAGTCGCAGCAACGTCTTCAGCCTTCCTTTTAATTCAAATGTAAAAAAATCTCCTTCTTGTTTCTAGGTTGAAAACAACCACTAGCACTCACCTTGCTAGGTAGGCTAGGCTAGATAGCGTGACCGTCATTTCCTGTTTGCCTCCTTCTGTGGTTTTTGAAAGGCAGCGTGCCTTTTCTTGACTAAAAAAAAATGACACTGATTCATTATGTAATGTCCACATGATATGGGTGTATTCCTTTTTTTTTGCATCAAAATATGCCTTAGTTGCACAGTAAGCGGGATATCAAAATTTACATCAGTCCTGAGCCAATTAGACAACATTTAGTAGTGGTGAGGATTCATTTGACGTAGTAGTGGAATCTTCAACATTTAGTAGAAGATTCATTTTATATTAGATAATATTTAGTCGTGGTGAAGATTGATTTGAAATTTTTCAATTTAAATTCAATTCTTTAGGGCCAAAAGCTTAAGACTAAAAATGAAAGTTAATTTAATATGAAAAGGCTTTTTTTACTCTATGATCACTGCAGCAGTTTGATGTAAATAGAATAGACTAGTTCCTCAAATCATACCGGTCTCCTTTCCCTTCTTACAGCAGAAAGTAATCACAACTGGGAGCCAATGGGAAAAACTTTGTACCTTAATCCAGAACTCCAGCGACGGAGGCGAGGACGAAGCGAGGGCATCTGTTCCCAGTGTGCCGTCTTGCAGGATTCCGGGATGACAGGCGGGAGGGTGCGGTGGGGGGGAACGGCGCACATGTGTCTGCGGCTATCAGGGTATTAGCTGTGAAACGAGGCCGCTGTCGAGCTAAAGGTCAGCGGGGAAAAAAACAAGTTACCTCCAGTGCGCCGAAGGACGGGCGGCGGCGGCGGATCTTGTCACGGATTAATCTGGAAATCATTATCATGCATCTGTATGTGAATAATTCCGAGGCAAAGATACATTTCTGGATTAATTCAGCTCCAGGACGGGGGGGCATCTGCTGCTTTTTTTCCACACGAGAGGCAGACGGAAGCATCGCATCCACGCGCCACCGGCACGGTGGGGGAAGATTAGAATATATGTGTGCATTTATATTACCTCCTTTAGTGTCAGCTAAATTATTCATGTCATCCAGATCAATTCAGTCCCAATGTGTTTCCTGGCACTGGCCATACATCTCGCAGGCGTTTCCCCCGCCCCTCCCCTTCCCCTGCATTCATTTCATTTTGATAAAGATCTCCTTCAGCCACAGATGATGAGGCGCTGGCAGCGTTTAACCGGCTGACATTAATATGTCGCCGTACGGTGTTTATCATTGTTTTGCCGAATCGAAACGCCGATGGGTTGTTGAGTGGATGTAGTGCGTAAAAGGTTTTCAATTATGTGGACTAGACATGATGATGTCAGGTGTCACCGGCGCTGGGTTTCCGCGGCGAAGGAATTTGCCGCTGATTCCGAGATCACCTGACGCTTTTGATGTTTTGTTTGTTTGTTAACAAAGATTTATAGTATTGAATTTTCAGTCTTATCTACAAATATATACAATCTTTGCTTAATTTAAGAGGGCATCATCTCAAGATTAAATTGCAGTGCAGAGATTATAGAGCTTTTAACGTTATAGTGAGGAGCTGCTGGTTCTGATAAATAAACAGAACTCTTGCAAGTGTGTGTGTGTGTGTGTGTGTGTGTGTTTTCCTATCTACTGCTCTCTTCATTATTCCTGACCCCACTCCGGTCAAAAACACAAACACGGGACTGAACTTGACCTGAGTTGAACACATGCGGGGCGGCCGGCCCTTCACGTCCAATCAGAGGCGGCGCTGCGCCAGACTGACACCGCAGAGGGGGGATGCTCAAACGCATCACTCTCACCTGGCCGCCTGACCTCCTGTCTGCTTTCTCCCTCCGTGTCTCACCTGCCAGCCACCTGCCTCTCCTGAGGCGCCTCTATGGATCACCACGGTCCATTTGAAATTATGAACGCTCTCATTGAAAATATGTGACACAAATGTTAAAGGCTAGGAGTGGAGAGTAATTAGGAATTGTAATGTTCAACTATATATTGTGGGTATATATTTTCCGCCATTATGTTCTATAGCGGCTAATGATCATTAATAGGCAACGCAGCACGATAAACATGGCCGGTTTCTTCTATTAGCCATGTAGCTGCAGCTGAAGGCTTCCTATTGGTCTGAGAGGCAACATGTGGTCGTACATGACCTATTGGATGGATGCACTTAAGTGCCAAAAAGAACACTCACTTTTGAGAAAACAAACAAACAAACAAACAAACAAAGCACCACCTCAGTACCTTTGACACGAGACTCTTTTCACAGTCACTTCCTGTTTTCTTCTGCATCGTCCTCTGGGTTTTTGAAGGGCAGCAAGTGGAAGTCGCTTATTGGTTTTCTTGTTTTCATTTCATTATCATTTTATTTTCCCACATATTAGAAATAATTTCCATTATTCAGAAGTTTAAAAAGTTTAAAAAAACAGGATGCTAATTGGTAATGAAATGCAATGTGATTGTAATCATCACTGCTCAACCAGCCTCCCCGATCATTTGAGGAATTAGATCAGGAAAAGATGCTTGGTTAGAACAATCTGAAGTAAATCCAGAATCTGAATCCGTAAAGTAAGTAAACTTATGTCTGTAAAGTACAGACGTCTGGTATTAACTTCATATTAACTTCATTCCCAACTATTTAAACCTGCTACTGTTCAGAAAAAAAAACATCATGTGTCATCACAGACGGACACCGAGTGTGTATTTCAGCCCTGCAGCAGACTTGCTGCGCTGCCGGGCCAACTGAAGGACAACACAGTGACTCTGTTATCGTCCTTCAGACTCGTCCTGCGCAATGTTTCAAAGGGTTTAGTCAACCTGAAGCTTTTGCCCTTTAGCGGAAAACGTCTCCTCTAAGAGACAATCTCCTCCCTCGCCTCCACCCTTCCTCCGCTCGTGAAGACGCTCAGGCCGCCCGCCGATGAATTTGCAATTATTGATGGCTTCATACAAGCAGTGAACTTCTCCAATCGGCCAGCCTGGTAATTGTAAAGGAAGTCATATGCATAAAATTAATTATACGGCGCAATAAGGCCCATAAATCAGGTCACTATCAATTCGGAAGAAAATGTTTCAAGCGCACACTCCTATGCGGGGTTCAAGGTAAAAAAAAAAAAAAAAGAGGGAAGGAATTCCTTATTTTAGCAAATCAGGGAAGTAATCTGTCAGAGAAGACAAAGACGTGTCCCACACAATGGATTCACTGAGGTGCGGGCTCTATATTTGGAGAGAGAAATGAGCTTTTCTTCAACTGTGCGCGGCTTCATCGTATGAAAGGTTCTATGAAGGAGAAGTCTGTTTACCCTTCTGTCTGGACGCAATCGCAGCAGCAAGAACACTTCTCCGTTTACCAACACAATCCGGAGCTAATTTGTGAGCCTCATGGATCACTTTCCCCGATTCTAAAGTAACGACGTGAGCGTCCAGCGGTTGACACCGGAATGAGATATTTCTCCCAGATTTTGGCTGAAGGTTTTTTTTTATGAATTTTTTTTTTTTGCCCTCTGGAGGAGAGGTTGAGTGATGCCCCCCCACCCCCAGAGAGAGTGGTGGGGGGACTAATTCGAAAGAACAATTAGACGCGTTCAGTCCATTTATTTTCCATCGCATAATTATTCGACGTATTTATTTTAACGACATTGTGTAACTCAGTTCATCTCGGGGCCCTCGCTGACTGCTAGCTTCAATTACAGGCCAGTCATTTATAACTCCCCGAGTCTAAAAAGAGGGTAATTGCCCAGATGGAATGCTTAATGAGGGTGGCACAATTATTTCCCAAGCTATTGAGATTTGTATTTTGTTAGCTACTTAATTAAATAGCCCCCCTACCCCCAACAGGTTCTTCTTTTTGTCTCTCTGTCCAGGGGCACACTGGAGCAGATTACTGCACAGCCACTGAAGAGTCATACTCTCACTAAACCGCAGCCACGTGCAGGTATTCTGCACACAGTATTTATGCAGTTACTTCTATTCTATTGAGCAACAGCTGTTCTGGGATATGTATTATTTTCCGTGCTTGAAATTAGGTTTTAATTAGTGTAATTTTTTTTTTTTTTTTTTTTTTGCAAATGGGCCCTTTAATGCATGCTCCATGCATACACCACAGCATATTAGCATGTATGCAAATAGCCTACGCAAGTTTGTTGATTAATGGTTCTGTACATAAATGATTAGGGTCTTTTGTAAATTTTCAGTGTTGCAGATTGAACCCATTAGATTCCGGCTATTAGGTTGTAGTTCATGTAATTTATATTTCAAGATATTTAACGTTTCACACCTAATGATCTTGTTCTGTTTGTTCATGTTTCTGTGTGTGATTGTTGAATTTTGTTTTTTAACTTTTGAATCCAGTCCCACTGCTATTTGCAATGTGCCTGGTTGCAGTGAATTGATTACCTCCTGACTGACCGTACTGTAACAAAGTGATGCTTTTCATTTCACACTGCAACAGCAGGTTTTTCCACATCGTCGCGCTCACTCTCTAATCTGCTGCTTGCAGCAATTTCATTTTTCAGGGAAGCAAAAAGTTGTCCACTGACATGAGCCGCCTGCCACATCCCAATATCATGTCTAACAATAATATTAGTTTAACTGGGTAAATGCCGCCATTAAAGTCTATTGATGCTTATCAGCTAACACAAACTGTGAGGTTTGCGGCGGCTGCAGCTGGTATTTTAATGAGGTGCTGCGCTACGCAGCCTCCGCAGGCCCGGCCCGATAGCTGTGACACCACACTGAGAAACTCGGCTTACCGTCATTACTGTTAAAAGCAGGAATGTGTGGCTGATATGAGGGTGCGATCAGAAAGGAGGCGGCTCTCAGTTCTTGTTGGCCAGGGTCAATAAAAGGCACATTTAACACAAAGCCAGCGGTACTGTCGTAAATGTTGTGACTGAGCGGCAATAAATGCTAAAAACAGATTAGGAGGATCAGGCAACGTACAGACAAAACCAATGAAACATTTGCTCTTGGCATCAAATTAAACAATTTTGTCACTTTCCACATCCTGGTACCAAAACTAAGCACTAGAAAGTGGCTTGAAATTAAAAAATATATATAACTAACTGTCCTTGTTTATGAGAAAGAAAACCATTTTGTTTCTAGTTTGTTTGTTCTATTTGTATCAATTGGTTTAATTTATGGACATCCAAAAATTATGTTATTATGCAATGTTATTAATGTTGATGGTGAAAAGGTAGTCATTTTATGCTTAAACAAATGATTTATTTTGCTTTTCAAAAAACAATCGGTAATTCATTTTTTAAAAACATCGAGGTTTATTTGTTTTGCCATTTTGATGTCATCAGCTGCCACCGGTATTTATTTTATTTTGTAAGAAGTTAGCGGCGTGAACCAGCCCAAAAGCTCCTTGGTTGAAAATGCTCAACATGTTTGAGTGTTTAATTGTGTGTTTGTCTTCAGATTTTCAAACGTTACTTGGTGTCGCTTGTGTGACTGCAATAAACATCCCCCAGTCACAACCCCCCCCCCCCACGATCTTCAAATGCGATGTGTTTTCCGCATTTATGAGACGACTGTTTGTTTTCTGTGCTGGCTCAGCTGCCTGCGGCTGACTGATGTCAGGACTTGAAAGAGCTTCGCTCTAATGATTCATCGCGGCTCCAGTTTACGAGAGCGCTGAACGATGCGCCCTTTTATTATTACATTGGAGACGTTTCAGGGTGAACATGTATGCTAAAGCCGGCTATTAATCTAGCGTGCCCCCTCCCCCTGAACCATGTGATCCGTCCGTGGCGGCCTCCTGTGTCAATAGCGGCGCCTTGAAATGGCACCAACACATCAGCGCTTCAATTAATGTGATGAAATGAAGGTTTCTTCAGAAATGAATGATTTCTCAGGCGCCGAAACAAAGCCCACGTTGTGAGCGACCCGCTGACTTTAAGGTCCTTAAAGGCCTGCGGTAATGCACAGTGGTATCAATATTAAGGGTCTCAGTTATGTTGAGGGATGATCAAGAACATCAAGAGAGTTGTTTTTGTTTTTTTTAATTTTCAGCGAGCTTTTCAAAATTTGTTTTAAAAATTAATAAAACTAAAAACAAGTTTTTGTGAAAGTGATTCAATGCAAATCGACGTGGCTGCATGAGTGAAGTAGCATCAAAGTGCCGGCCGCCCTGCTGGCAGGACAGTGGTACTGCTCCGCCGCAAATGACTTGCTCAGAGCAAACAGTTAGTTGCACAATTAACAGTTAGTGTTTCTAATAAAAGAGGGATCATCCCAGTGAGCCACAGGCTTTTCCCTCCGCATCCATTTTTCACGGGCGGTAGCGCTGTCATTTTCCAACCTCAACATGATGGTAACACTCGCCCCAGTAAAAGGGGCAGTTTTACACAATGTTTTCATAGTAAGCTTTTATTTGACTGCCGTAACTGTAGCCGTGAATTCATCAAAAACCTTTACGGCTCGCCGTAACTCACGGGTGTCTCTCCGAGCAGCTGCAGCGCCTCATAAAACAGGCCGATCTTCTGCCGTCCGAAAAAAAAAACATTACGGGATACGCTCTCTAAATGTGTCCGACTGAGAGGAACCTGCCCCCCCCCCCCTCGACACCCAAACCCCCCTCTCCAAGAGCAACACTCCTCCAGCCACCCAATGCTGAGTGCACTACCACACACATTCTTCATCTTTGCTTTTGCAGTGACTCCTGCCTGCGCTGATCGCACTGAAGCTCCCAGGACTCGGGCCGAGGCCGGAGGAGCTGTAAGAGGCTCACCGAGGAAAAGTTTCTTAAAAGGTGGTGTTGCACAAATAAGACTCATGTCAAAGCAGGTGGATAAATGTCTCTGCAACACCGGCTCATAGCGGACTTCGCATTGGGGAAGGGGACAAACATTTTGTCCAAAATAAATACAGCACATGATACTGGATCAGCATGTTGTTAAAATTCCAAGAATAACACAGCAGCCTCCATACATATAATAAACAAAGAATTCCAAGGATTTCCAAAAACAGCAGATTTAGCCCTCTGTTTGCAGTCTCCAACAAAAAAAGTCCTCCATTTTAGCTTCCTGCTATTTTTTTTCTCGTCTTTGGAAGGTCACAAAACTTGGAGGGTGGGACCAACACTTTGGTGCTGTCGCCAAACTTGAGGGGCAGCGTGCCCTTTGCGACATCACAAAGAGCACTTTGTGTTTTAGCACAGCCTTTCCCAAAAGGGAAGGAGTGGAGGTCCATGGGGGGGAGGAGAAGGAGAAGAAGAAGGATGGATTGTCATTCGTTGACAGGTGAGGGACACATTTTTGTTAGCATACATTGGCAAAGTTGATTCATCAATGTTGGACCTTTAAATGAATGTATTTTTATGGAATGTATAAAGTGATTATGTGGCCAAGTGTAAGAACAGATCGTATTCAGATGAAAACATCTGTTTCTAAACTATTACAGTGTGTTATTATGAAGTAAACTTGATGTTCTTAGCATGTGTGTGACGTCATTAAGAGAAGGTGAATAAAGTCTGAAGTGAGAGCTGCAGTTTATCTCTCTTTTCACCATCATCTCAGTCTTAAGAAGGACCTAACGGACATCTGATCATCCGCACTCTCTGCAGAAAGACAAAGCAGCGCAGCGACTGGTGCAGGGACGCCCTGCAAAGCTAATTTGCTTAATGAACGACCCCCGGGCCTCTTGTTCCGCAGTTACAATGGCTGCCGTCCCACTTCCCCTTTCGACCCCCTGTGCGCACGAGCACCCCAGGGGCTGCCAGTGTGGAGGAGGACCACCCACCCGGAGGACGGTGGCGAGGAGGAGGGTTCATCCACAGGTACCCTGTGCCTGTCCGGGGTTCACAGGAAGTTCAGCCGGACTCTGAGGGGCAGCTGGGATGTTTGACGTGGCGAGAGAACACTCTCGGCACCTTTACACGTAAACACAGCTCGCAACATAAGCAAACACACAAACTCAACGGTATTTGCGTGCTCGGCTCATCACCCAGCAGCGATTCTGTTGTGAGATATGGGCGTAAACACTTTGAGGTCGGAGCCGTTCGACAGAGCTCGTGCAGGGTGAGGTATTCTGAGATGTGCGTGAGCTGGAAGGAGGGGCCGAGCTCATGGCTCCACCCAATTTAGCCAGCTGACCATCGATCTATCAACATGCTCAATGAGAGAGTTTCCCGTGAGCCATGCCGAAACACTTAGATCGCCCCCTGGTGTTGGCGAACATAGCTGGGGATAAAATTCCCTTCTGTGATGATATCAATAGAGCTAAAGAAGAGCTTGAAAGCAAGTGCTCATTTCTCCAATGGACCGGTCAACAGGACATCGTGCCCTTTGTGATGTCAGGCACTGATGCTTCTCTCCAGGTCTTCATTCCACCTTCTGAGGTGAACTCCCAGCCACATTGAACTGCATCCAAACGAGAGGAACGTAAAAAAAAAAAAAAATAGAGAGAGCAACATACGATTTAGCGCAAAGCTAAAAGCAAACTTTTTTTGCTGCAATCACAGGGCTAAATACAAGCCAATGGAAAGCCTTTAAAACCCTTCAACAGGGTCCTTCATTTATAGACAGAAGTCTTATTATCAACAATCAGAAATGTCCAGCTATATTTCTGGAGATGGCTTTCTGATGGGCATAATGCTAAAAAACAAAAAAAAAAAAAAAAAAAGTACCCTAATTATTATATAATGTTTGGCAAATATCATCCCAAGACCAGAAAGGAGCTTGTCGAAACTAAAGCAAAAATGTCCAGTGTCAACTGTCTGAAAATGAAAAATTGTTTGTTTGTTTGTTTTAATAAATTTGCATGGCTGTTAAACCACCTAAAGTGCTTTTTGCTGTGTTGTTGTTTTTTTTGTTTTTTTCAGAGGGTCCCATTGAAAACTCTGCTGCATTTTGCCGCTGTTTGCCAAACAACACGCAATGAGTAATGGGCGGATCAACACGGTTTGATTGGGGGATGCTGAGCCGTAACCCGACCAATAGATTTTAATAGAGACTGGATGATAAATCCGGAGCATTCATAGCCACCAAATTAGCCCAGAGCAGTGGAAATGATAGCCTTGGCTTGCCGGTGCGGCGCACAATGGTTGCCCCGTCGCCCCCCCTCCCTCTCAAAAGAAAGGAAACGGGGACAAATAATGGTCGGAGCCAAACCATTTATGGAGCAACTCCAGGGGGGCCTATTAAAAAGTTCTCAGTCAAATGCTGCCCTGCCTGAGTGGATCGCAACAACAGAGCGGCATTTGGCCCGCTCTCATCCTCTCTGGCTGGTTAACATTCATCGCAGAGCGGCTTCCCTTTCGCTCGGAGCAGGAGGGAGCGGGAGTCAGAGGGGCAGATGGGAGGGAGGGAGGGAGGGACGATGGGGAGCCAGCCTGGTAATGTGGCCTGATTACCAACACTTGGTGGTCAACAATGGTGGCCGACTCGTGTGAATAATTGTCTGTTGTCGGGGTTTTTTTTTCATACTGGGATGTGACAATGTCTCCATCTTTGAGGCAGCAGGTTGTCGTGGTCCAACGATGGTTTCAAAGGGCAGAGCTTCACAGTTGAAACGAGTGGGGTTTTCTTCTTCTTTCTTTCACTGTGCTGGACCGAAGCAAAGTGCAAAAGGAGGTGGGAACTACACTTACCATCGGCCTTTTCCCATCACCCTTTGCACTTTGCCAGCTGGTGCAGATCCAACAGTGGAGAAAGGAAGTGGCGGCGGACCCAACAACCAGAAGTTGGCAAAAAGAAAAAAATAATTTAAAAAAAATGTGCCATTCGAAATTTGGCTTGTTGCTAGATTTGTAAATTTGAAGTTCAGGCCGTTGGTTTCCATGTGACACAAAACTAATAAACACCTATTGTATTTTCTTTATGTTCAAACATCCTAAGACTCAGCCTACATTTATTGCTTAACAACTATTTGACCATTATGTTCTCAAGTCTGTCTGCGTCCTTCAAAGAAGAATCACAATCAATGTTGTACAGCACATTTCTTCTCGTACTGGAACGTGCTGAAGTTGTCGCTACCTCCCTAGTTTTTGCCTCGTTGTCAGTCAACCTAACATGTTGTGGCATGGCTACGTCAGTCTTTACAGCTGCACTATACGGTGTGTGTGATACAGTTCAGTATGTGTGTGTGTGTGTGTGTGTGCGTGCGAGGAGAGGAGGGTTAAACCGGGACAGCTGCCCCTGATTTTTCGGACGAGCGTAAAACACAAAAGCCATCAAAGTGACAGGGGTTAAGTCAATCTGTAGCCAACCAGCTGCCCCCCCCCCCACCACCACACACCACCTTCCCCATTCAAACACACACACATGCCTATTCATACTCCCTCCCCCGCCTCCCCACATCCCCACCGGACCGCCCTCCAACCTGCTTGATGGATTGACTTTAATATCATTAGCTGAATTGTCCGGCAAATTGCGGCAAACAGTTTCATCCACGCGCTCCAAATCAAATAAGTCTCCCCGGCCCGTTTAATTGCTTTATGTAATTAGCCGCGATGGGATTTACATGTCGCTTTTCCAGGCCCGCCGGCGGACAAAAGCCCCCCCGCCCCAACCCCAGGCAGGCCCGTGCGGTTAACCAGGAGGATGGATGGAGCGCGTGTAGGTGTGTTGAATCAGCTTTACAAACACCGGAGGGAAGCTGGAAACCATCAGCTGTGTGGAAACCAAAGATTCCCTCAGAGCTTCCACTGCAGCGTCCCGCGGGAGGAATGTGCCAAAGTCTGGGAAATAACTGTGTTTGTCTTGTCTTTTTTTTCTCTCTCTCTCTCTCTCTCTCTCTCTCTCTCTCTCTCTCTCTCTGTATCTCTCTCCCTCCACAGTTGAATTACAAAGGCGATGTGACCGCCCATGAAAAGCAAGGATGTCACAGCGCTCATCTAAAATGAACAACACCGGTCATGATAAATATAAGAGAAAAAGAATATATTTTTTTAAGTGTATATTGTTTGAAAGAAAATCCATAAAAAAGACCAATACATTAAACAGTATTCATTCTGTGGTGTGTGTGTGTGTGTGTGTGTGTTTTAAAAGATGTCCTTGACATGACGTGACCCTTGCAGTTGCACTGCTTATTCGTCCGGCCAAATGTTGAAATTTATTGATTGGAAAAACAGTGTAATATTAAAAGTGTCGTATTTTACTATCTGCTTCATTCTATTTTTATGATCCATATATAATCTCATACTCAGAGTATTAGAATGGCAGAATGTGTTGAAATGGCAGTAATATTGTTGTATGATAAAGGTTTGTGAAATAATACAAATAAAGATTTTTAAAAAAAGTTTTTTGTTTTGCAAGTCAAATGTTTAAATACAGGCAATGATTTTGAACCTGTGCTGATCTTTTTTGTGTTGAACTAAAGTCTGTAGTCTTTGTAATAAGAGGAAATAATACTCAAGAAATTAAATACTAATAGGAGGAGAACGTACACACACTGTATGCTGTGCAGCCAAGCAGTTTGTACTGTAAACAGGCCCGCGGATAAGACGGCTGGACGGAGGAAGTACAGCCCCCCATTGATGCAAATGTGAACTGCAGCCTGGTGCCTCTGTGGGGTTGAACAATGCTGATTTACTATGTATCGGATTTCTTTGGTCTCTGAGCTGCAGGAAGCATTGAAACAAAAACAAAAAAAAAAAATATATAAATTCTGTTCAGGTTCTATTGATTGCCAATTATTTAAGTGGAATTTTCTAAATATTAATATCAAATTTTATGTAAATTTATGGAATCTATCTATCTATCTAGTGCTGGCTGAAGGAAATAAAAATAAAAACACATTTTAAATCTTATTCACTTATGTATTTTTTGTTTTGCATTTTCTCAGTGCAGAAGAACAAAATGTTTAATTGTCTCATGTGTTTAGTGTTGAAAAGATGTAAATAAAGGAAAATCAAATCTGTTTTTCATTTGAATTTGGAGAACAATTTGATATGTATTCATCAATTTGTTTGCACACGAATGAGAAAGATAAAAAGGAACATTTAGACAGGGGAAAAATAAATTGCGTCTAATTTTTCTTGAATCACTAAAAATCAGAGCTGATGTGTTTTTCTTGAGACTATAAATAACAAGACATCGAAACAAATGCACAATAAATTACCCTGCGGTCAACACAATATACCTCCTCTTTTAGTGAGATATTTATGCCCTGACCGGACATAAAACCAGAGGCCAAAGACTCCCGCTGGCTGTTTGATGGCAGTGGGTTCCACTCAGTTCGCCGACAGTCATGCCCATAAAGTCATGGGACGGTAACATGTGACTTGAGGCGCGCACACATCCACCCAAGACGAATAAACACGCCTCGCACCTGGTTTTGAACAGATCAGACATGCTGTTAGAGACACTTAAAGACTTCACTCTCATTTATTTCTTTTTAACATTTTATATTGACAGCCATTGTTATGGCAGTCTGTGTTGTTTGAGCATTACCAAGGAAGCAGATGGACCCATCAAGGTATCGAAAGGTCCCTCTGCTGCAGTGATGGTGGTCTAGTAAAATGAACGAAAGATAAAGAACAGAGACTCCTTAGAAAACGAGCTGCTGTTTTTCACCACGCATGATTGACAAAATGAAATTGAAAAAAGTATTTGTCATGTTTTCTCACACTTATCTTAAATCATCATCATCACGTCAAATCAGTGCTTTCCCTCCCTTACATTTTGCCTTGCTGCCTTCCCTGTGCATGTGTGTGTAATATATCAAATTCCATAATATAAAATATAAGCGGGACTGCCAGCAATAAAAACCGCGGCGTGGCTGTTGAGATGCGTGCTTTGGTCACCTTCACGGTGCATCAAGCGGATCCTTCATGCCATATGTCAGTGCTTTGCTTCGCGCACGGACCTACTGCGCTGCTTTGGATGGCAAGAGAGCCGCCCTGTGTCATCACTTCACGAAGAAATGAGATCTATCAGTCTTTCGTCCCTGTTTGCGTGGAGGTGCTGCATAGGGAGAGGGCGGAACTTTACATATGTTTGGACGGTGAACAAAGCAAAGAAGAAGAAACAGGTGGGTGGGTGTGTTGTCACCAGCATGGTAGTGGCATCAATACCGATTATGACATCACAAAGGGATGACGTCCTTTTGGTGCAAAGCCTTGGTGAATATTGGTCAATATGGGCCTCAAAATTTTCATTTTAATATTTTCCCAACAAAGATTCTCGAGTCAGAAGCTGCGTTTTCATTACAGTTTTGCGCAAAATAAAAGCGATATTTCTAAAATTTCAACAGTGTGCAATTGCGATTTGCAGGTGTTTCCTTTGAATGGTGTGAAGCGCATAAGCTGTAATTCTCCTAAAATCTCGCGGGACGAGATTTTACAAGAATTACCTTTGCTTTTGTTTGTTTATTGTTCGTTTGTTTGCTATTTCCACTTGAAGTGAACTGGTCACATGACCCCGTATGTCACGTCCGGTAGCTAGTAAAATGCGATAAAAGTATTTCCATTACACGTTTGCAATATACCTCTATATCGATACGTCTGTAAAACCACCTCATGAGTAAAAAACCTTTTAGCGATATTTGAGAAGTTTAGGTGTTTCCTTTGCCAACTTTTTATCGCGATATTTAGGTTTTGCGCAATTCTCGGGGTAATGGAAACGCAGCTATTGACAGTCATTGTACGCTGCAAATGATGAAACTGCTCGGGTCTTTAATAAAAATCGCAGATCCAGCAGGACAACAAGAAGCGCACAGTGTGGAGCGCGACATATCCCCTTAGAGGACAAACTAGCGCGGCGGAGGAGTGTATCGACGCCGGGAACACGCGAAGGATCAATCACCGGGCCAGAACACACGAGCGCGGCGTGTCGGATCGGGGCCGGGGAATCAATTAGCCGACGTTTGAAGCTCGGCTGCGTTGAGAAAGTGAGAGCAAACTTTTCCCAGCGCCGGCGCTCGGTCCCGAGGCGACTTCCCCCCCTTTCGAACAACGACCTTCGCAAGCGACGCCGGGCCAGGATTGTTTCCTTCGTCCTCGGCGAATCGAAGAGTGTCTGTGACCAACAGGGCTTCCTGGGAGATCTCTCGTAAAGGTCGACGCCAAACATCAAGCACTAGTTTGTGGCTCAACGCCCCCTCTCCTCCTTTCCCTTCCCCCTGATGGCGGGAGAGTGAAGTCACACTGCGTTTTAAAATATACTTTCTGAGCATTTCCTTTTCGGCAGGACGCACTTTGATGTGGATTTGTGCGAGGGATGCTCGGCGCTGGAGCGCGGTCCAGAGACAATACCACAGGGATTGCTGCTCTTTGAGAAAACACGCCGCGGTCTCACATCTCCTCAAATAGACACTTCACGCTCCTGACCTGAGGAGGAAAAAGAAAACAAATCCCACTTTTTCTCCCAAGCACCCACCCGCCAAAGTTACTTCTGACCAAACTTATGTAGTTTTGTTCTGCCGCTTTATTTTCTCCATCCTGTTCATTATTAATTCGTACGTCTTCATTAGGACGTTGCAACGAGGCTGACGCTGTCCTGTGAGGTCGCGGCACCGGGGGCGCTCGCTCGGAGCAATTTTCAAACGGAGGTCAGCGCTACAATAATATTTTCCTCCTGTGACATTAGCCCGCTCCCCTCGTGAAGCGGCCATCTGTAAGAGCTAATTCCCAAGCTGAGTAAACTTGCGCTGAGCGGGATGCGCATCGCTCGCACACACACACACACACACACACACACAGAGACACTCCACGTGCATTTCTTCATTCGCTATATTCATCACGATGTTCGACATACTCATCGCAAATCTCGGCTACATGTCACATGAAATCCGAAATTCGCCAAAATCGGATTGAAATGATATGACGCACATGTTGCCGGCTCTGACTTTTAAAGGTCCAGTCAGTCATATTCAGAAGGATCTCATCACATGGGATGCCAAATTTTATGACTGCGTTTTAATTCACTGATATTATAGAGCGTTAATGTTTATGTAAACATTGAGAGTCTGCTGGAAAGAAAGCAATTTTCCACATTTTCCACACATCTGGTTGTAGCTGCAGAAGATAAAACATGGTCGCTGGCTGAGCTCAAGAGTAGGAATTAGATTCAAGAGCGTCACGTGGTGACAGAACGTGACACTCTGGGCCTTCTTAAAGTTTAAAGCTGCTCCCAACTTGCTCAACAGCGGCATGACAAAATCTGAATGGCGGGCTTTAAATGTGACATAGAAACACTTGCTCAGTTTTTTTTAAATTCCAGATGACTATGTGGTACTTTGTTGTGTTTGAGTAAACTATACTTAAAAAGAGAGATAGATGAAAACACAACCAAAACTAAACTACATTGGACTACTTTTGTGTAGCTGTTTGCTTTCATGGAGAGTTGCACTTCTTCCTGTCTGACTTCCTGTTAATGACATTATTATTATCTATGTTTTTTTTTTTTTTTTTTTTTTTAATTCACTGTCCCATATGGAAATAGTGGCAAATTAAGACCTTTGCTTGTTGGGGCAACTGAAGAATGATGTACCGCTGAGCAGCTTTAACGTGACGCAGGCGGCGGCGTTCGAGGGTCTTCGTGTGGGCGGGTTGGGGGGGGGTCGAGAGGGGGGAGAGGGTGACGAGGGGTCAGTGTTTGATGTGGGAGGTCTCCCCCTCCCTTCGCCCTGCTGAGCTGCGCCGTCGGGCCCCTCATTAAGCGTGTCATCAAAGGGCCCTCACGCAACCCATCATAACATTAATGTTACCACACAGACACTGGGCTGTCCACAAACACACTGGCGCTGAACCACACAAGCCCGCCAGTCCAAACACACGCCTGTTGTGTGTGTGGAAGGCAGTCTTAGCGTGGGTCACCACAGTCCTTCCAAAGACCTTGTTTCAGAATCCTGAGACGAGGTGGATGTTGGGGATTCGTCAAACAATAAAGAATAAAGACTTGTTTTTGCCGCTCTTCTAGTTCTGCCACGTGTCTAGTCATGACACTGCACTTGACCCTTCACACCTAATTTCTCGTGACATCGCTCTTGTGCGGCGGTCTGAGCAGCGAGACGGGCCCCTTGGAGATCACTCGGTGGTGAGAGAGGGAGAGAAAGACGAATCCTTCATCCAAGAACACCAGCGTTCGGGTATCGAAACTAATGTTGACTTTGTTTGTGCAGTAGGCAGGGGAAGTTATGTCACTTCAACTTTGCATGTTTATCACAGCCGAACTCAGTTTATGCTAGAAACAGGTTCTTTCCCCATTATAGCTTGAAATGCAGAAGGAACTGGGATTATAAACTATTGGTTAAGGTGAGGAGGAGGGAGCCTGGGTGCGGTTATTTACATATGAGTAGAGGTGGGAAGTAACAAAGTACAAATATTTCATTACTGTACTCGAGTAGATTATATACGTACCTGTATTTTATTTTCTGACAACCTTTTACTTTTACTCCCTATAGTTGTACACAAATCTGTGTTTTCTACTCTTTACATTGTAAAAACATGGTTGTTACGTATTTATTTAAAAGTATTTAAAAGATAGAAATTCTATAAAAGGTAATTCACTTATTATTTTTAGATTATTTTAGTGGGCCTTGGCTTTGGGGTCACTATTCAGTACATATTCAATCCTGGGGGGTGTAGAAAATTATGGCTCAATGGTCATAACTATTACTGATAACTTGTACAATTCAAAATACCAAAGCTTTTTCATTTTTGCAATATTATTAACGAAGGTATTGTTTCATTAATTCTTCTTCTTTTTTTTAATTTTGAAGTACATTTCAGAACCTGTACTTTCTTACTTGTACTTGAGTAAGAGTTGAATACATACTGTTACTTTTAACCTTTTTTTTTTTTTACACAAGTATCCATACTTTTACCTAAGTACAGAATGTGAATACTTTAGCCACCTCTGCATATGAGCAAACAATTTCACAGAGTCAAACAAGTTTCCTCATCCTCTTGAAAAGCTCCATGTGAATTCAACGGCGTTCAGACTGCACAATTTGTCACCTATATTTTTCTTTTTTTTCTTTTACCTGTCACCTTGTCACCTATTTTTAATGTGTGTCTTAAATATGGCCTAGTCAGTGTCTGCTCTCAGTTTTCAGTGTTTCTTCTTTAACTCCGCTCCCTGCCCTCCTCAACGAGCCACACCTGCTCTGCCTCTGCAATCAAGCACACCTGCTCGCCGTCAGCTCATCACTGCCCACATCAGCTTCACTCTGAGGCTGTGTCTCAATTCAGGGTCTGCATCCTTCGAAGGATGTGCCCTCCGTTGGGAAGCGGGTCCTTCGGAGGACCTGGCTGAGGATCGAGCCTTCGACGTATTTCCTGGTTGCGTCACCGCCGTTTCCTCCTGCTGGCCAACCCAGAAAGTGAGGTTTTTATAGCATCAAGCTAACCACTAGTTCGCCATCCAACCATGGCGTTGGATGTTCAAGTAGGTAAAAACCCTATGGTAAAAACGTAATATTTTATGTGATATTTCAATACTTAAATAAATTTATATGTTGTGTCTTTGCCAGTAGATGCCGCCATTTCAGCTGACTTCCCAGGACAGAAGGACAGACGGACGCAAAGGATAGTAGCGGTGTATCCTTCGAATCGGCTAAAAGTAAAATGTATTTCAAGAGCGCATCGAATAGGATCAAATTTTAGTGAATTGGGACAAACCTTCACGCAAGTGCTATAACGCAAATACCCTTCAAATGCAGGCTTCAGAGGATGCAGACCCTGAATTGAACAAAAGGCATAAACATTGGCGCTTGACAGTTTGTAGTTCAAAAATGCTCCTTTTTGAAAAATATTTCACTTTAGAAATCTATAAAGTATGAGGAAATTATTCAATCTGTTAAGAGGACGGCGGCACAGAAACACTAGCAAAGTGGTGCCGAGCAGAAATGATTAAACTGGCTGTAATTTCATCATCAAAACATCAATCTACTCATTTGTAATTATTTAGGTATTTACCAGTGCTGAAATCTTAGCGCCACGTGAAGCAGAATTAAAAACCCTTGCATTTAAAAATATAGACAAGAGGCACAGATGTGCAATTTAAAGTGCAACATTAGTGCGAATGGCACTGTAAAGCATTTGTAAGCAGATGTAAGCAGATGCAATCAAATAACCCACAGAGGCAAGTTCGAGCTAATTTGATGTCAGAGTTGCTCAGGTTGCCGCCGCACAGCGCGAGGCCTCGTGGCTGTGGGGGGGTGGGGTTGTCCTTGATTAAAGCGGCGGTGACGGGCCGGGGCGAAAACCCCGGTGACAGCACATGACTGTCCTCCTCCCTCTGTCCTCTAACCCTCACCCCCTCCCCCTTCACCACCACCACCACCACCTCCCCTCTCGTCCTCAGGTCAATGGGTCTCCCGTGGCCACCTTGCTTTTAAGCCATCACACTCCCCCATGGGGCACATGAGGGAGATCTATCTGTGTCATCCCCACCTCTCACCCCCCCACCCTCACCCCACTCGCTCAGGTGATCCCCGACTAATGTGGCGAAGGACAGCCGCTGCGCCCCTCAGCCCCGCAGCTCCGGCACCACGCCGCCCGCACGCTCCTCCGCCTGTTTTTGGTCGAGGTGGGGGAGTAATTATAGTGGGGGGGGGTCCGCTCCAGGTTGAGGAGGGAAGGCAAACCAATTAGAGAGTGTCCGCGCAGTTAAAGGACATCTCCGTGACAAACCTGGCCACAGGGTCGCATGTTTATGATGTCTTGCCGCCACTCAGGAGCCCCGTTATTACAGATAAGTGTCACAGCCTGGAGGTCATTGATGGAAGTGGGTGTCAGGTTTTTTTTTTCTTTCATTGTTTAAGCCTGTGGTTTTACATGGCCTGATCATTCCGATGGCTTCCGGAGTGCCCAATTATGATCATTTGTCTCCGATTGGACTTTGACGCCCGGCCATAACTTATCAGATTGAAAGGGGATCTTCAAACGTCCTACCTATTGAGAGATAGGACAGGGGGAGTCCTCCCAGCCTGGCTGCCCCAGTCCTAGCTCTCCATAGGTAGGACATACCAATTACAATACTCAGGTAAGAATTATGAAACACCAACGTTTGCATGCATTATGTGTTTACTTTAGATGAAGACATAGTTAACAGCTCCAATAGGAAGATATCTCATCATCCTCCACATCTTCTGTGTGCTCCATATCCATACCACCATGATCTCCACACCCATTTAAGAAAACAGACTGGATTTTATTCTACTGTAGATGTGATTGAAATAAGTTTGTCCAATCACTGTCAAGTTATTTATTGAAAGGACTTTCCCTTTAAAAAATGTTTTTTTCCCTCAGATAGATTTGTTAAAAGTAAAACCACTGTTTGGAAATGCCGCTGTTGTGGTATAAATAAAGTCTAATCTAATTGCACTTGTCATGTTAAGGCACTGGAGGTTACTAGCTGAAGCAGTTTGCTAAACAGAAAAAGAAATGATGTTGTGCTTTTTCCTGCTCTATAGTCTTCACATTACACTGCAATAATTAATAATACTCAGGCAAGAATTCTTAAACATCGTCTGCATGAATTCTATGTTTATTTTAGATGAAACCATAGTTGACAGTTTGAATAGCAAGATATTTCATCTTCCTCCACATCTTCTCCGTATCCGTACCACCATGATCTCCACACCCATTAAAAATAACCAGACTGGATTTTATTCTACTGTTATTTTGAGTATATTATATCTATTAATGCCTGCTTTATAGTGGTTCACCACCCCCAGAGTCCCAGGCCCAAGCCTGTGTGTGCGCGCCGCAATGTTCAAAATGTAATTAAACAACAGGCCACAACTGTCAGGGGAGCCGTAGGTTCCAGCCCATTTGCAAGCTTGTGTACATGAACTCGGTCCACCTCCAGAATAAAAGCATTATAAAGTGCCGATTGTGGGATAAAAGCGTTCCTCATTTCTCTGGAGAAAACACAGCGGGACTGGGAGGATTAGAGCTGTTTGTCTTCATATCAAAACCATAAAAAAAAAAAACAGCTATTGATGTGGAAGGAAGAAAGAAAGGAAAAAAACGGCGGCTTGAAAGGAAAATGGCGGTCATCTAAGGTGTGCAAACGTGTGTATTTTTAACGCTGGATGTCAAATCATTGAGCTCCGTCAGGGCTCATTAGTCGAGACTTTGAGTGCAAAAAGTCTGTCAGCCTGTGTGTTATACTTGTGCAGATGCCGCTCTCTAACTTCACACTCCATTTGCCTTATTCTCCCGATGGCGGCGCTCCTGCAGGTGTAAAGTGAGGCCGCGCCTCATTAAGCTCCATTCACTTAATGAGGCGTCGGCGGAAGAGCAGAGATCGCCGCAGAGCCGCCACCGACGGCCAACAACTGCCAAAAACCAAAAAAAAACCAACTGAATATGTAGCGAAACAAGCGCGCAAATCAGCTGTTTTACAACTTTTACCTCGACGGGATCCTGTGGCGGAATCACTCATTCACCCATTTCCTGTACCCGCTTCTCCTGCTCTCAGAAACTCCACACAGGAAGGCCCCAGACTTGTTGCTATGAGGAGAATCACAGCAAATTGAATCGGTTTTACTGTTATATTTTTTTCCCCACTGATTCTTCCTCTTGAAAAGTGTTTCACTCATTTGAATTCCATCTCTAGTCTCTCTTCAGAGTATACAACCCACCTGTGAGCCGCCTGTTACTTCTTCTTTGATCATTAATGTAAGTATCTGGCCAGTGTGCTAAGATG
Organism: Thamnaconus septentrionalis; assembly: GCA_009823395.1. Lineage (NCBI taxonomy): Eukaryota > Metazoa > Chordata > Actinopteri > Tetraodontiformes > Monacanthidae > Thamnaconus > Thamnaconus septentrionalis. The sequence continues at coordinate 15,850,869 of CM020518.1, forward strand.
TCTTATTTATCCCAAGAAAAGGCTCTAAACCAGGAGTCACCAACCTTTTTGAGGCTGAGAGCTACCTCATGGGTACTGAGTCATATAAAGTGCAGCCAGTTTGCTATACTATTCTGAAATAACAATTTTCCCAGATTGCTATCGTTTAATTTATTATTATTAGTATTATTATTGCTGTTGATGTTCTTGTTGTTGTTGTTAATGATACCCATCTATGTGAAGACACTGATTACGTTAATCAATCAATAATGACTTGATACAGATAACACCAACACTTTATTTGTAAACCTCTCTAGACTTCATGTATAATAAAATGTCTTCAATCGTTTTGTTTTTATGTTATTGTTATTTCCGAATCTATATAAACGCATGTGTGATTACAAAAAATATCAACTGAATAAAATTACATTTTAGATGCAGCCCAACTGGAGTTGTGCTATTTTCAGGACAGGCCTGGTGCTACTCGTGTAGCCCTTCAGGGCTACCTGGTGCCCGCGGGCACTGTGTTGGTGACCCCTGCACTTAACAATGACTAAAACTCACGCTTCAATGAAAACATCACCGTCATTGACAGCCGAAGCAAAGTGACTTGACTTAAATGATTCGTTCAGGTAAATGAATAAAGATAGATTAAAAGCTGCAGCTCTATTCAAATCAAATGTGCACAGAGCTTGTGCAACCACTGCCAACAAATCTCCATGCGAGGCGCCGCTTCCAACCTTAACGATGTATATCGAGCCAAGTGCTGATGTCAGTTCCAGTTTTTTTTTTTTGGTCATGTGTTTCATGCTGTACGGCCGTCTGCTGAGCATTAGTATGTTGCCGCTGTAGTTGACCCTGAGGCTGATCAGCATACGGCGGGGGGCAAGCGCCGCAGCTCTCTCCATCAGCATGCACTGACACCTGCACTGTTTAATGCACTCCTTCACTTTATTAATGCCCAACGTGTGATAAACATTTCTGCAGGGGAAGCTTACTGGTCAGACGCACAAGTGTAACGCTTGCCTGCACAGCCTTCGCCCCGGCGGGAGAAGGAAAAAAAGAACCACAACTCCCAGGAAGCTTTGCTCATCGTGCAGGTAGGCGAGCGCTCACGCGGCACACCGACCCCCCCCCGCACCTTCCCTTATTTTTACGACTTTTTTCACCCGCGGCAACACATGTCGACCTCAATCTCGGCCTGTCAGCGTGAATCATGGTTTATTTTCCGTCTAATTCTGTTTTAGAAAGGCTGACAACAGCGGGGGGTGGAAATATTGTAATGGTCCAAACATACAAATCAGAGCCTGCAGTAAATCACGGACGTTGTTGCCAACCCCAAAGGGGGTCGTAAAAACAGCAGCAAGCACAGGCCCATGCCGGCCGTGCACACGTTGAGCATCTTCTCTGTTTTTGCAATTACGGTTTCACACATTATCATCTGCACACGCAGTGAAAGTAAATGGGGGTTTTTGCCATGTCCATCGCCTTTAGATGAAGTGATTTACGGATAGTGACGGCCCCAATCACACAGGAACAGTGGTACATTGTAGTGTGTTTTTTTTGGTTTGTTTGTTTTTGCAGCCTTTATTTGATGCATGAGCAATTTGTTTTTCTGCTGTTGTTCTTTTGTTGTTTTTTTTAGATTTAAAGATCCCGTGTGTAAAATCTTTTAGGAAGCCTGGTATTTAAGGTAGGCCGTCTGACAGCATGTTTCATATTTAAGGCACTGTCATGAGGGCTTCCTTAAAAAAATGGCGGCGCTAGATGGCAGCTAACTAGTAACAAGACCGGAGACAAGAAGGGTTGGAAAACCAAATTACTTTTATTGTACTGCCAGTGTACACTTTTATTAATGTATTTATGGGCAGTATGTTCATCTTTTACCAATATTACACACTGGACCTTAAAGAAAATAGCAGAAATCATTGAACAATACCACAAAACTTTCAGTCTCAATGGTCCTGGTTAACTGCTAATATATCTCTCAAAAAATTCAATGAACTCAAATTGTGGCTGCATTCAGCTCTTATGCAGACACTTTTTTCCCCATCAAGTCGACAGCGAGGCGTCAATTCGGACGGTTTGACATCGCTGGGCGTGTTTTTCCGAGGCACAATTCCAACACTCAAAGAGACATCGGTCCAGACGGCCTGTCACTTTCACCCTTTTTGCTGCCGAGGGGCAGAGATTAAACATCAGACGGACCTACAATGGAACGCCGGGCCTGTCTGGGTATCATCCCGACAGTCGCGGACAGACAGACAGACAGCCTGGACCTCGCCGGCTGGTTAACCGTCCTCCACCCGAAATATGGAGAGTTTAAACGTCCTCGCTGTTTGCCTCGCCTTCACTGGAGGTGTCCGTCTGAGTCGGAGTTGGAGGTGTGGGAAGATTAATTGAGTCCTGGATGCTTTCTGCCCCGGCAGAGCTTCCTGGGGCCACGGGGGGCCGAGAGGAGGCCTGGACGGGCCAAAGTAAAGAGACCATCTCATTAATATATGATTAATAGCCTCTGCAGGGGTGATTAATTAGTGTTTGTGACAGTAAACTTTTAACGGGCCTTTGTGTCGTCCCCTGGAATGCCCATTTATCTTTCCTGATCCCCCCCCTACTAACACCCCCCACCACCACCACCACCACCACCACCGGCCGTCCAAAGGGAGCGAATAAGTTTGCATATTCTAGTCTTGTCCCATTTCATTCCGCCGCTGCCTGGAAGGAGCAGCCCAGGAATGAGGGCTCTCGGACATGATTGATTGCTTTGCTTTTTTTATTTGCAAGTTTGAATCTAGAAGAGTTTTTTTTTCTCTCTCTTTCTCTTTTCTCTCTCGCTCTCTCTTCCCCTACTCTCCCCCTCCCCTCCCCCGAGACTGGTTATTCCTTCGCTTTCCTGTCCGCCACTTCTTTGTACTTGTTCTTTTCCAAGCGAGGAACCTCGGGTCTCGTTGGGACAGAGATTTCCTCCACCTCAGCTTCGAAATTGATCTGAATCGCTTGCGTATAGAGCTTGTGTGCTTTTCTCACAGCCCGCTGCCGCTGAACCACTGCAACCCCCCACCACCACCACCACCCCTCCGCACACACCAGCACCCTCTCAGGGCAAAAAACAAAGTTTCCCTCGGAAATGTTTGACAAAGACATCTGAAACGTCCAAAATATACGGGATGCATCTTTTTTCTTTTTTTCTTTTCTAGCAGCAAATAGTGTCAGACTTTTTTTTTTTTTTATATTTGTGTTCCTCGCCAGTGCATGCCAAAATAACACCGGCGGCCGCACACTTTGCACAGCAGTCCACATTTATCAGCCCAGCCTGTGTGCGGCCATATGGACGTTAACAGTTGTTTTCTGCAGCACGGGAGGAATATCGCAGATGGTTATCCAATTTCATGATGCTCAAAAGTTGCTGCTTTTACAGCATCCCTCATAACCTGGAAACACGGAGCTACTTTTGGCACGTAAATCAACCACTTTAATCACCGTTCAGCCCAAAATTGATTGAATGTGCAAAACGCAGACGAGAAGCAGCTGCAGGCTTTATGTGGCCGCTGAGCAGCCGTTTGCCCCCAACTTTCCCAACAAAAAAGCATCCGCACAGAGGAATGAAGTTAACTGTTAGATGATAACTGTGATTTTTTTTTAGCACGACCAAACAAGTGTTTTTAAAGATTCATTTTATTCGGCTTTATCATTTAAAAAAAAGTGCAAGTGAAGTTTATCTTAACGGATTTACCCACAAGGTGACATCCTTCATCCAACACATCCAGAGTAGCACAAGAACTACAAGAATTCAGTTGTCTTATTTTGTCTTAGTATCAATGAACATCAAAATAACAAAATCATTTCCAATTGTTTGTATGCCTCTGATGCAGACAAATAATTGGAATTGGGTAAAAGTCCCTCCCTCTCCCCCCCGACCTCAAAATACTGCACATAGCGCAAATGAGCTAAAGTTGGAATCTTAAGTTAGATTTGGCAGACTATTCGGCAGTTACATCAGCACCTTCCATTTAGTAAAGTTCACTCTTTCAACATGAAGCTCAGGTCAATTCAGACCTGAGTTACAGGTCTGAATTGAAACTCCACTGACTGCATTTAAGCACTTCTATCATCTTTTTTGTAACCCTGCATTGTTTTTTTTTCAAACATTTGTCATTGTAATATTTGTAAATAACTCATAATCTGTCTTTTTTTCCTTACTGTGCTCCAAAAATGAACTGAAGATGTGAAGATGAGGTCATTATTTCCCTGCCTGCAGTAAAGAATGTGGAAACCGTGCGAGCTGGCCTTCTGTATGAATTTTGCCACAAGAGGACCGAGTGTCAAATTCCTGATGAGTTCAGTTTGCTGAAATTTCAGCAGGAAATCTCTCCTCGTGCTGGCCTCATCACCTCAGCTTCATTTGCACTCATGGGCCGACGGCAAGTGAGCTGGAGGGGCGTTTTCATGGCTCCTTGTGGCTCAGACACAGAAATATTTAGCATCACCCACCGATTGGTAAAGTCTAGGAAAAGTGTTTGAGTTTGTTGCGATATCAAAGCGGCGTATGCTCATGGAGAAAAAGATTCAGCACATCACCTGCAACAGCGCAGTTTGCTCTTTTTTTCTCTTATTTTTAAATCAACTAAATGTAAAGGGCGGGGCGCAAAACAACTTAAGTCCTCAAACATCCTGCAGCTCCACTTGTCCTTCTGACTGTCGTTCCTCTTTTTCCAAAAGCATAGAATTCAGAAAGGGAAGAATTAATCAGAATATGTGGCTTTTAATATAAAAGCCTATCATCCCTCTTGCGTTATTAAGTTTGTGGAGGCGAGTCGAGCGGGTGGGGATCACAGGGTGAGCTCACGGCCACCTGTACTGCCCACCCCGTGTCCGCTCTTATACAATAAAAAGCCTTTTCTAGGAATTTGTTTGAAAAATGCCAAGACTTTTCGCGGCGTCCGCCGACTCCGGGAACTTTTCTTTAGATTATTTTTATTGTTGATAATCTCTTTAACTGCAGGGGTGAGCCGCTACACCTGAACCTCTCCATCCAAGGGCCACCGCAATCGCTCTATAGCCTCCGCCACTAATCCCATCATGCCTCGGGTGGACTTTGCTTCTCCCCTCTCTCTCGTTCCGATGCTCCCTCCCGACTATTAGAGGGAGAGGAGCCGGGAAGCAGATTTAGAGTAGATCCATTTCATTTCAATAACCTGCATTCGCCGCCCCGAGCCTCCTCTCAGCAGAGCAGCGGGGCAGAGTTCAGGACGCAGCGATCGGAGCGACGAGGCTGGAGATGAAAAGAGCGTAAAAAAAAATCGGCATCTCTGAACTTCCAACTCAAAACAATATGAAGGCTCTAATCATGCACGAGAGCAGCGTTTCATAGTTTTGCCAGACATATTGTATTAGATACATGTTCTTTCCTCAACTGATTCAGGGTCTCTGTGCCTCAACAATATTCTCACCTTCTCCACTTAGAATCATTGCACGCATCACGGGGCAGAGGTGCAGAAAAGTGTGACACTCTTGAGTTCTGCCACAACACAAAAGTAAAATGCACTGAAAGATGTGAGGCTATGAAAGTGATGCATGTGCATGCACAGAAAAGAAGGAAATCCGCTCACACATCCATCTTTGAAAACAACCCCAAACGTGTTGAGAGGCAAACTTATGTAGCAGACTAGCTGCTTTTGAATTGGAAAACTGTAATTGCTGATGGGTTGACTCCGTCCATGGAGAACGCTCTTCATAGTTAAACTTTAGCTTAACTCTTGCGTAGTCTGGGAGAGAAAGAAATCCACCAACAACACTCATCCCTGTCCCGAGCTAACGTGTCTTCCTCCTCTAAAGGACGCTGATTGGTGAACCTCTGACCAGACTAGGGCAGTTCTGATTGAAGCATTAATGATGGATGTGTGAGATTACAGTTCCTCTGGGCATCCAATGGGATTCAGTGTGTAGTCTCTTCCTGGTTTTAATATTTTGACCAAACCCATCCATGTCGCCTCCAAAACGTCAGTGATCCGCCAGCGCTGGGAGGTTAGCTGAGTTCATCATGGAGTGACATTCATTACTGTTAATATACACCCGCTATCATAAAATCCTCACCAGGAGCGCCACTGCGAAATAGAATACTACTAGTCCCCCCACATGTGCACCCAGTTTCCTCAGCAGAAAAGCTTGTTTTTAAATGGACCAGATGGAGAGAGGGGAGATGAAGTGGAGAGTGAATCAGTAGACCCTGGAATTTCCTATCAAGTGTGTGCGTATGCATGTGTTTCACTTAAAGAAAAAGAAAAGTGGGATATTTTCTCATCATGCATCCTAAATAAGGGCCAGCGGAAAACAATAGAGAGTTAATCAGATCAGTTGCACTCTAATTCAGTGAATATTGATCAGGGCTGATTCCTAATGGGGCTCCAGACTTGTATGTTTGTGTCTGTGTGTGTGTGTGTGCGGTGGTGGCGGCCTTGGCTGCACACTCACGGAATAGTAATGATATTAGATCGCGGCCATTCATACAGGATTAATAGAACATGCAAAGGAAGATGACAATGGGAACTCAATAATAAAATCATTATCCAAAAACAATGCGCTGCTTTGCAAACCCAAAAGCGAAAAAGATGAAAAGATAAATTAGAGTCAAATAAGTTTCGGAACTCGGTTTAACGTTCCGCCTGAAGCAGCAGACACACAACCGAAGTGACAGAAATAGCCATTAAGTGCTATTTAAAGCTATTAGCATGATTGTAGTCGTTTACCGAGGCCACATCGTTGATAACGCTGCCTTTAGTGAGCATCTAATGTAATGACCAGAGGGAAAGTAGGGAAGATTGGATTTAGCAAACAATTCCGGAAGAATTAGAATTTTCAAACTGGGTTATTTTTTTTAATTCACTACTGACAGGATTATTTTTTGTCTTTTTTGTTTTTCCCTGTACGGTGTCATCAGTCCGTTTAGGGATAAATGCTTTCAGATAATAATTCAAGGCCATAAGACATGTTCCACTAGACGCAAATCTATTCAGTAATAAGCCCATTAAAAGTTGCCTATCTTGCAGCACACATGCTAATCTTTTATCTTATTTTTTTTGTTCAACTTAATCTCAAATCATATCTCCTCTAACCTCTTTACTCTTTATAAAATAAAACAAACTGACTTTGGAACAGACGGAAAATTAAGAGCAATTAGGAAGAAACTCTTTCCATTATCAAGATTTCGGAGCCAGATGACCGAATTTTCCACCAAGAAGAGCCTCCCGTGTCATTCTGTACACTGCTTTTAATGTGGAAATGGAAGCCACCTCTGGAAAAATTGCCTCTACTCAGCATTCCCGCTAATCTCTTTAGCAGTGTCCATTATTCACAAGCCAGCACCAGCTTCTTCTGCTTGAGCATCTTCCGGTATTTTTCAAAGGGGTGTTTCAAAATTCTGAAATAGGACGTCATTTCCAAATTGGTCAGTGTGGTATTTGTCCAGTCCTCTAATTCAGCAGAGTAAAATGGTGCTAGGCTAACGCAAGTCAACAGTTTCTGATTGCCTATCAATAGTCACAGTCTTCTAACCAATGAATTCTACACTATTCACTATGTCCCGAGTGGCACTTCACATAAAGTGTACAAGAACTGTCCCAAACTCCTGCTTCGTCTGTGGAACATCCTGCAAGTCTTCAGGAGAAGAGGTAGGATCTCAGAACAATGGATAGTAGCTGAAGGGGTGTGGATCCCGAAGAAGGAAAACTCCGCCCAGCTAGACCAGTTTCGCATCATCAGAAGCCATCAGCGCAGGACTTGTGTGGGCAAAGCACTTTCGACCTTCCAAGAAAACCATCGCCTTTGCCAGAGCCTTTAGCTTCTTGGGGATCGTGGGAGGGAGAAGGATGAGAACCATCCGCAGTACCACCGATGCAGCAGAGAGGGCCTCAGAGAGGGCTGTGGCTAAAAAGAGGAAAGCCATGGAGTCATGGTAGCTAGCTAACCATCTGAACAGAAGCTGGGGTTTGATCAGCCCCAGCTGGGTCACCAGGAGGAGGGCGTATGATGTTAAAAGCCAATGGTTCCAGGCACATCACTGAAGATGTGTCCAGAGGCATCAGTAGATGCATGTGCACAGTATGTCCAGTATGTTTTTCAGTATAGATGAAAGAGATTCCTCATTTAAAATCTCACATTGCCAGGCTGTTTATATTGTCTGTACACAGAAAAATGTGATTACCCTCCATTCACAATAGGGTTCATTATACTAGAGAGGCTCGAGAACAAAAGGCAACACACACACACACACACACACACACACACACACACACACACACACAATGTCAGCAAGATTCAAATGAGAGATTCTGTTTTATCTGCTAGCACAAGGTGAGAAATCTCCCTCTCGCAGGCAGACAGCGCAGATCTGATGTCTGCTGTTCATCACCTCTATAAGGTGCTTTCACATTATCAGCCTCTGCTTGTTGTTGTTGATTGCAGCGGTTCAAACTTTCATTTTTCTTGTTCGGGGAAACAATATTAAACTTTCCAAATGGCTCCCTCTCCCCTTAAATGAAAGAGGGGAGGCGGGAGACAGCCATCTTTTTAATAATACACTTGACATCAAGAGCAGCGGCCTGAATTAGATGGCCTGGCCTGTTGCTTGTTTTTTATTAGGAGGTCTGAGATTACATTGGTTTTTGTTTTTGTTTTTTTCTGTTTCCTCCCTGACATCATATTTCCATCCTGGTTTATTTTTGCATGGGATGAGGTTGCTCGCCACCGTCCACGCAAATCAAAAGCTTTGATTTATGCACCTTCCCCAGTGGCGGATTGAACATTAAATTTAATTTTGCTGCCGCGGAGCCCCCCGGAGCTCAGGCTTGACACGGTGAACTGGGCCCGCCGGAGCTGCGCGGGAATTCATTACTTCCTCCGCAATATGCGAAAGCAACATTTGAATGAAACATTTGTCTCATGTCAGAACGGCGTAGCGTCTGTGCCGTCTATACAGAGGCGCGAGGGCTTGGGGAGGAGGGGGGGTGCGCCCAGACTCGACTGTAACAAAGCAGTGAGTCACGTAACGGTGGCACATTAGAATGAGGCCTGCTGGATGTGAGTAGCAGAGCAATCCGTTTCTCCCCGCGGTCGCCCATTACTGCTTTGTAATGACGTGGAAAAAATGCTGCAAAGCAAAGTAATGAAATGTATTTTTTCACCCCCCCCGACTCCGCCTGCTTTAACTATATGCTTTAATACTGCGACTCGGAGGGGCCCTGAAGGCAGCCGGGAGCTGCTCGCACAACTGAAAAACAGATCAGGGCCTCTGGATATCCATAGAAGAAAAGATTTATGTAGTGGTCTTTGATTGGCATGAAGTCTGTGCTGCTTTTCTTGCGGGCGTTGTGGCAATAAAGTCGTCTGTATTGCTCAGCGGTTCGCAAACAATTGCTTGTCATATTCTCATGTCATGTCATTTGGAGTCAGAAATTTGCAAAATACTTCTGCTGAAGAGTCTCTGTCCCCAGGTGTAATGTTGCCCGCAGTGCATGTGATCACCTTTATGTATTTTTTGGAACCACTGAATGACAACTTGATGTTTTTCAACAATATTGTTATTCATTTAATGCTATAGGTTTATTGAGTAAAACCACGGATGCATTAACAAAATGGGGCTAGCAGTGTGCCTTGGTGCACTCCACTTAGCAACTTTTGCGCAGTAATGCTAACCTGGCTTTGCTTGCAGCCTATTTCTGTAATGAAAAGGGCTGAAATGGTAAATAAGGAGTCAGTCGTGGGTAAAGAGATATAATATGAAAACCAAGCTGAAGTTTTTGGTCGCTTTGAGATTTCTTGCTGCTCTATCGATGCTCATTAGGGAATTTAAAACACTAAATGCTCACTCATGTTTGTCTTACCTTTGTCTGGTACGTCTTACCAGTAACTGGTTGGTACCCTCACCCATTCGCAGAACTATCCCGATTCCTAATTGGCGCACATTAAAAACAAACAATTTTTCGAATTGTTTCTGAGATTTGAACCCAACATGACATGATATCACAGAGTTGCTGAGTGTTTGTCAGCAGCACATTCATAAAGCCAATATCCAGTTCCTATCTAGTCGCCACGTTTCCAATTTAAGACAAATAAGCCAAAGAATTTGAAAAAGATGTGCCTAATTAGTGGCCAGTGGTTTTTATAAAGGCAAAGCTCAAACACTTCATTTTGTCACACTTTCAAAACCTGCTATTCATCCCTTTAATTCCAGTGGTCGCCACCAAAATCAAAGATTTTTTTTCTGTTTTTTTTTTTTTTTTTTTTTGGCAATTTGAGATGTTAATTCCCAGAGTGGATGAAATGAAGTTTTAAAACAAAGTGTTTATTGTGTTTCTCTCGTGCCTTCTGTGCCGAGAGGGGCCACACAGGCCAGCCAGAACCCCTGGGGGCGGGTGGGCGGTTAGCGGGGGAAGGACGGTGGCAGCCTGCCTGCCTGCCTCGCCGAGCGCCCGACAGATTACAGCCTCATGGCTGTGGATGTGAAAGCAGACGAGGTGATTACACGGCCGGCGTGGTGTGGCCGAGCGCGACCTTGTGATAAAGTAAATCCCCCGTGCGTGCGCGGGAGCGGCTGCTTCCTTCCGAGCCTTTGGCAAACGTTGGGGATTGACTCCTCCCGCTTCTCCCGCTGCCCGACTGCACTTTTTTTTTGTTTTGTCTCGGAGAGACGGACGGACGGCGACGCCGCTGTGGCAGGGTCTTACGGTGGGACTGCCCGGAGGGGGCGGGGCTTATGAGGGTGTGATCTTAATGCCAAACAAGCTGAGGAATGATCAGGCGTTAATTGCGGGGCAGCTGGGCCCGCAGCGGCCTGGCATGGCTGGATGAGCCAGTTAATACTGAACACAACCGTCCGTGACGCAAGAGGGTTCAAAAGTTCCATTTTGTTACCGGGTCTCGCGTGAAATCAAACGAAGCAGCGATTGGCTGGCAACACTGTCGTGTTCTTCCTCGTCTTGTTACCTGTGCACTAAGCACAAACTGAAACCGTTATTTAAAGTGTCTAATTTTGACAAGAACAATTAATAGACAGCCACGGTGCTGGTTGCACGTCAAAATAGCAGTTTAATAACGTGAACGAAAAGTTAGCCAACTGCCTTCCGTGATCCATGGGTCCAGGTTTATTGCATTTACAAAGCAGTTTTAAAGGCAAACAGGTTTTTTCACCAAAGTGCTTCACATGAAGCATTAGCATAAAAACATATGTGAAAACGGATGTTGTGGAGAAAAGAAATTGAAGGTTCCATGTTGTACAAAATGTGTTATTCTGAAGGTCTCCAGCTTGTCGGCAAACCCCTGCCCATACTTTGTGTCTTTTGCTCACCTGACGTTTCGTTGGTGCTCACTAAAACAGAGGAAAACCAGCCCTTTGTGATGTCACAAAGTGCAGCAATGCCTTTCCAAAAAGTTCCATCAGTTTCTTCGATATTTTGTGTGGTGCAGCTCTGCTGTTGGAACTGAAATCTGCCCTCGACTGGAAGGACTTGACTTGCACCCACAGCGTTGAAGCGCTAGCGCTAGCTCTGAGCGCTAGTCCCCGGATGCCTCATTGTTATGTGCGCCGTCACGTCCTTTTGTTCCTCGGGCAGCTTCTGCACTGCTTTGCAGTATCACCATTTCCCTCCTGCCTGCCTGCCTGCCTGCCTGCCCCCCCAGGGGAACCTCTGCCGGCCAGCGTGAGGAACCCGTGCCCAGATGCAAATGACTTTCCAAGGTCCTTGCGATTGCTCATTAACTTTCCGCGGGCATAAGTCCTAACTTTATTATTGACTGCACAGAATACACAATCCACCGACCTTTGCCACCTGCAACTAAATCTCTCCCATCCGATCCATTGCACCGATTTCTGCAGTGGGCCAGAAAACTCGAGCCAGCAGTTTTAGTCACCTTAAGTGTTTGCACGCCGCCACCCAACCCCCCCCCCCCCATCCTCCCCTCCAGCCCCTCCACCACCCCCGCTCACACACCGCTGAAGGCCACGCAAACACGCATGTCGCACTATTTCCACTTTAATTCCTGCATTTAATGGGATGACAACAACTTTTCGCGCCGCGCGTTTCTATTAGTTCCGCTTTCAAATGTCCGCATCAATCCACACCTGCAGTTCCTCGGCAGCCTTCCTCTCAAGCGGATTTGCCTCCGCATGAAATATTTATTCGGAGAATTTTCCCGCTTGCCATTTAGCCGACACCTGGCTGCGCCTCGGCGGGAGCAGTGCTTATGCAGATCAGGCCCGCGGAATCAACATATTACGGGCGTCTGACATTTGTCCTGATATATTGAATCGTTAGCGCGACCGAATCGCTTAAGCCCGACTCGCCAACATCAAGTTTCCTCTCGTTATTGACCCCTCATGGGCCGGGCCTGACAAGTGGAAGTGCGGCAAAGTTCATTAATAATGTGAAATAAATCAATTTGCCTGGAAATAGGAGGTGCCCCGATTCTGCCGCCGCGATGTACAGCGCCACCTCGTCCCGGGCTGCAGGCAATTCAAGTGGATCGCTAACAGAGGCGGCCCAACATGGTTATTGAATGGTGGCTTACATCAGATATCCATTACTTGACATGCATAATGGAATGGAATACTGTACTTATATATCTTCAGTACGGATGTAACACTCTTGTGTCTCAATCTGTTTCATTTTGTGTCATGTCATCACATGTGGCATACCATGATTTTGTTATCTGGATATGCAAGATTTTGATAGCGTTGTATCCATATCCACAGGGTTCATTACAAATTTCCATCAGGATAAGAAGCCTCTGAAGAGTTTGTCTAAAGATTTGTGCGTCAAATTCAGAATCAGCCAATCAGATTTCTTCCATACCAAAGGTGATGGTTGGTAACTGCCACCTTTCTTTTTAATCACTTGACCAGAGGATGAGAGGACGCATGCTGTTAAGGAAAAAAAGAAATCAAAATTGATCTACAGGAGGAATATTCAATCTAGGCTTTTGTGGTTAATGTGCTTAATCCATTCAGACACGCTAAAAACAAAAGGTCAAGGTTCTGCCAGCATTATACAAATCACATATCAACTGTATAATAACGAGAGTAAGATTAAGCAGTTTTTCTTTTTAGTGTCATCTAACCTAAAATAAAAACCTTTATTTTTGTTCAGGCTTTTTTCTTCAATTTTATAATGCAGTTTCACCTCAATGCTATAATTGTATTAATTATTGTGCCATAATTTGGCACCAAACCACCCGTTTTAAACAATTTATGCATCTTCTATCAGATAAAGGTCAAAACTCGGGTTCCTAATTACAAAGATATTGATTCAGCGGCGCTTTTCTGTCCTAGAAGCTGGTTTCATGGGCTGCGGAACTGATGAATAATAGAAGGCTCGTAGGTTCCCTGGCTAAAGTCCTCTACCAGATCTTTTTTTTTTTTTCTTTCCCCTCCACACAGTCCCATTGGCAGCGTCGCTGAACGGCTCTAAGATGAGGCAGAACTCCATATTTTGCGCTCCTCCTCCCTGGGAGAGGACGGGGCCGTTTCTCAGGGCGTGTGGCTCCTCCAGGCTCCTCCAGAGGCCGAGCATAAACACAGAGCCGGCCCAATATGAAGACAAATAAACCCCGGCGGCTTGGCAACCGACCAGAGAGTTTAGGATTCCGCCCGTTCATCAATCACTTTTGCCGTCCGCTTATTATTCTTCCGTCCCTCCGCGCGTGATCGCAGGACGGCCGCCCCCCCTCTTTCCCGGCAGAACGGCGGCACTCAGGTGAACATCTTTTTTTTTTAATGCACAGCGGGAATTACCATGATGCGCTGTGCGCAAAGTTTTACTCCATAACAACTTCATTAAAGAATTTTAATTAGGAGCGCTGATGAGATAATTCTGTCCCGCATTTGTTTTAAACACCCAATTAATTAACCCGACGGGGTGTTTTGATGCACGGCTGCTGCTGCAGCAGCGCCGCAGACAGCTTCATCTCGCTTATCGATCTCCCCTCCTCTGCATTTCACCCCCCCCTTCCTCTTCAAAGCATAAAAGTGACAGGCTCGTTTCTGCGCCTCCCATTTTCTTCATCATTCCCCGCTCCATCGATTCCTCCTCTTCATCAAGTGTCCGTGGCCGCGCGCGCAGCCGGACCTCTCCCACCTTTTGGCAGCCAATCGCCGATGTGACGGCGGGCGGTGGAAGTGCACCGTCAGCCACAACAGCGGCCCGTCCTTCAGCCCCCCGGTGGCGGCGGCGGCGGCGACTGGACAAGGTCAGAGCCGCTGACAAGGAGAGGAGGGAGGGAGGGAAGGAGGGAGGGAAGGTAAGAAGGCCAAAAAACAGATGACTTCATTGACCATTCCCTACCTGAGGAGAGGGGTTGGGGGGGAGGGGCAGAGCAAACGCGGTGACGGCGTGATGGAGGGGAGTCACCGTTGGCTTCGATCAAAGCGGCAATTCCTCAGTAGTCACGCTGGTGGCAAAACAAATCGCTGCCGGGTTTTACGAGCCGCATCTGGTCGACGGAGATTCATCACACACGCAGGGGAAAAACAACAACAACAAAACAATTATGCGCGGAAGTAATTGGAACTTCCTGAATAATTCAGCTAGCTGATTTAGACGGCACAGCACTCTGGCCCCAACTGTCTTTTCTTTTCCTTTCTTTTTTTTTTTTTTTTTCCTTAACACAAACTCGTCCAATCGCACAGAAATATCCAGTCTGGTCGTTTTCATAGAGTTTTTCTGTTTGTTTGTTGTTTTTTTTATCTTCCACCATCCGCTCGTCCAATCTACCTGCGGTACAAAAGGCCTGTTCTCCAGAACCGCTTGAGGGCCAGATGACACATAAGCAGCTCTGACAGTGTATTTCTTAAAGATTTTTCGAGTTCGCTTTTGTGGTGTGCAGTGGGATGGAAGCGCCACACTCAGATAGCATCCACCTGCTACCAGCCCTAACGCTCAAAAACCCAACATTTTGCGACATTAGCTCACCGCCATCTCTGTTTTCTGTTTGGTGGGTTTGATTGTTTGTCGTTTGGTTTTCCGAATCTGCACTCTGTCAGTTCACTTTTCTGCACAAACACAGCAGAGGAAGCCTGGATGAGTGGGGGGAAAAAAAACATAAAATGTGTCTTGACCCAGCTATACTATCCTCATCCTCAAACTTTATTTAAAAATCATCGAGGGCAAGCCCTTATTTTCAATGATGTTGAGAGTACGGAAACATTCAAATACACACATATCGTGTCCAGGCTAAACCAGAAAAAGTTCTGCTAGTTTGCTGAGCTGAGGAGCAACCGTTCCAAGTGAGATGTACATACTTGGGATGTGTGTGTTCTCCAACAGACTATAAGGTCGATAGTGGAATCGCTGGCGGAAAAGAGGAGCTGTGCATACATTTCAGCCACCCCAGTGACTTATTTTGAAAGTGTGCGAAAGAGGCCGTCAGTAATTGGCCTCTCGCTTTAATAATCGCACCACCTGATCAATCGCACCGCCGAGTAATCGCATTATATTCGGCTAATTCCATTGCGGCATGAGAAGGAGCGGATAATTCCTGCTGGCTCAGCGCTCCTCCGTCCTACCTCGGCTCTCCGAGGTTGCGGCTGGAGTCATTTTTGACCAGGGGCTATCTCGGCGCTGGAGCTCATTTGCTAATTGAAAAGTGATTGACAAATCAGGGGGCCTTCATGACGGGGAATCCCTTCAGCCAATTAGCAGCCTCGGGCAGGCGACGAAGGAGAACCGAGGGGGATGATGAGAGTCCCCGCGTCCAACTTGGACAGGAAGGACTCGGGTGCAGGACGCGGACGAGGCTGAATCCTTCATTGCGATTCCCAGCGGAGGAGGAGCCACCCGGCAGCCGAAATGCCTTCTGTCAGTGCCTTTTAAACGTGAGCAATAACAAATTTCAAGGCTAATGGTCAGTGAATTAAGCCGCCAGCCTGTATAGACAGTGCGCAGGAGAGCAGGGGCTCCGTCCAATCGTCCCCACCTCCCCCCCCAACAACCCATTACCTGTCACACCGCCGGGCCGCCCCGCAATTAACAGAGACAAGTCCTCTCGTGGCACGCGCGTGAGCCGAGGAGGGCTCACAGCTCCCCGGAGACTTGTCACCAAGCCGAGCGGCCGCCAGGAATCACGCGGCGCGGCCCGCTGGAGCGATCGGAAAGGTGCACCAGAGCGGACGGTGGGGGTCGATCCGGCCAATATCTTGAGTGTTTTTAGAAGTTCATCGGTGCAGATGCACGATACGGTGCGCGGGGAGGACGTGAAGAGGGAAAGCCAAATTATCTACAAAATAAAAGATCTACGTGAATTGGGTTGGAAATAAGAAGCTTGTATCCTATTTTGGTGAAGCTTTAGGTTTTAGTGCTTGCACCCATTGGAACCACGCTGCTGGATCCAGTCGTACATGGAACAACGTCCCTTTTTAAAGTAAACTGAAAACACTCCATTTAGCTAACACTGCTTTTGTTTGTTTCATTTCCGTTTTTTCCGCTTGACTCTGCTTTATATATCCATTTTATTCTTATTCTTATTATTCTTATTAAATACTCTCATTTTTGTATTTTCTTTTTTTTTTTTTAATGTAATAGTCATAGTTTATGCTGTATTCCATTTTATTGGTTCATTTTATCAGTCTGCGTGTGGTAAAGTTTTACTTTCCTGCTTGCTGAACGGGCGCAGCAGGTTCTCTCCAGGCCAGCGGTTCACATAAGGAAGTGATGGTAGTGTGAGAAGGCCAGCGGAAACACCTTGTTTGGTCAACCCCGAGATAATCCGGGCAAAGGTTAAATGCTCTCAGCCACATTTCCAGCTCCAGGTCATCTGGGGTTTCATTAATCTGATGGCTCTCAAGATTATCGAGGCAAACTTTGCCGCGGCGTGAGGCCTTTTAATGGTGATTCTTAGCCTCAGAAGATGATCGAGGCCACTCTGATATGGTATCAAATATTAAGAATCATAAATGCAGGTTTGATAAGGGGATGCAGCGGGAGGGGGGGTTTGTGAAGCAGCTCACAGTGTGAAATCTTCCCTTTGTGATTAAGTTTGGGGTCTCTCCTTCCTCCAGCTCAATCAATCTCAGTGTGTAGCAGGCTTTAGACAGGTGCAATATGTACAGCCTAATGAAATGACATTTGTATGAACCTTATGAAAGCACTGCTTTGGGAAGGAGGAAGCAATTTAAGGCCGAATCTTGTTGAACACAGCAGGAAGAAGGAAGATGCACCTTCTATATCTACACACTGTGCATTATCTTATATCTAATATCTTGTTTTCTTGGCTAACCAGGCGCCCCTTAATTCTGGGTTTGCTAGTCGCCAAGGCAGCGGCCGAACAGCGGAAAACTCCTTCCGCCTCCCACCTCTCTCCACTGCCGCTGACCTTTCTTGACGTGAGAGCTCCCCACATCTCTTCCCTGCTGTTTAAGCCCCTCCCCCATAACCCTCACCTCAGTCTCACAGTCACAAGTGACTAATCGCGGCGTCGTAAAAAAAAAAAAAAAAGGAGAAGAGCCAGCGCTATCTACACGGCATACATGCCATCCCGCCATCACTCTTCCTTAACAGTCTTTAATTAATCCCGATTATCACTACAGGGGGGGTCATTGTCCCGGGATGAATGGCAGCATTACACGGTCAATTTACCGCTGTGTTCTTATCAATGCCTACCTCACATAACGCCCCCCCCTTCGCTTTAAAAGAGCTAATTAGCTGGAAAATACATGACAAGTCAATTGTGACTGCGGCTCAGGCAGAATGAAGCTGCAGTTTCCACCAATGTCTGCTGGCCACAGATACTCTTGTTGTGCAGCTCGACGGGGGCCGCCCACCGCCTGATAATGGTTTGTTACTGGGCACCTAAAGGCAATTTGCTAATTGATCCAACAGCAACTTTCCCTTAAATGCGCAATTTCTTTTCTTTCTTTTCTTTTCTTTTCTTTTCATTTCTTTTCTTTTCTTTTCTGTTTTGCGGCAGGATCACTACAGCCTCAAGCTCAGGCTTACGTTTCTCATTATTCAAAACATTATATGATCTCTATGAAGCAGCCTATGTAGCCCTGTGGTTACAGCCTTTGACGTAAACTCTGGGTTTTTTGCTTTCGACTAATATTTTTGAGTGAAGGATACATTTTAATTTTTATTTCCTCTGGAGGCTTCATTCATAGGCTTGTTGTTGTTACAAAAAGTTTGGTGAAGGGACTTCTGCACAATATATTGGACCTTTGCGTTGCTTTCGCTATAGTGATACTGAATTCTAGTGGATAGCCCTCTGCATAAATACATTTTTTTGAGTAGTTTGTATATATGTTTGTCCTCTGTTTCAGCTCAAGTTACCAGACTGTTCCACAAATCTACCCCACAGATTGATAAGATCACATTTTTCATTTTATTGAAAAGATTAAATAAAGGTAATGAGGATATTATTTACAAAATGTAAATCCCAATTAACTGGACACATTCATTTTCAAACAACGAGACGATTCAGAGTGGCCCTGGGTGCAGGAAGTTGCAGAATAGTTAAAATAAAATGAGATTAGGACTCCGGCAACAAGTTATCAGGAGCGCGCAGCAAACACTCAAACCCAACAAGTTTTACCACTTCACACAGGTGGACTGTGTCCGCCCGTCTCAGGGTCGTCCAAGAGAAACCGACTCGGGGGGGCAGCTGCGCGCGCCATCGATGCGGCTGATTCATTTGCGCAATTAAACCCTTTTTACTGCCGTTTTGATTCCTGCTGAGGCCCGAGAAAAGAAACACGCAGCACATCTGCAGCGTGATCGCGGCGCTCTGCGGACAGCGAGGCTCGTCTCTGTTCTCCCCGTTTTGTTTCTGCGACGCGGCGAGACTAATGAGAGGTAACATCTGAAACTATCCCTCAAATGTCTGAATAGGGAAAAAGGATGAACTGTTGCTTTTGGCAGTGGCTCCGGACCCGCCATAACGCGCCCGTTAGCGCTGCTCCTCCTTTGGCTTTTGATTGCGGGCGGGGAATTTATGTGGCAGCGGATCCATCTTGCGGAGCGGCCCATCTGCCCTGAGCTGCCGCCACTGGCACCGACTCCCTAACGCTGCAGATTGCTAATGTGGCATTAAACGGTAAATGGATGAAACTCTGTTCCTTCGCTAATTCCTGAAAGCCGTCAGAGTGAGCAGCTGCACAGTCCTGGACTCGCTGTTTCCACGGCGGGTGCCGTAATACGGTGAAGCTTCTTCTTCTTTGTTTTGTTTTTTTTTTTGTTCTAGAAATCATCTTCCCCTCCACTTTTCTCATCCACCTTGCCGGCTTCCAACAGATAGCAGTTTTTAATTGGGTGGTGTAATTGGATTTGATTATGCGGCCCAATCAGATTGAGATTCTTCTCAGCTGTGATGACCTGCGATCAAAAAAGCAAACCCTACAAGAAGACGGCGATAAACAGAAAGCGGCTAGCTGATGCTAAACAGATTAGCGGTGCCGCAGTAGAAAGGTAAAAGATGGTGCTTTCACCTTGAAAGATGGTCAAAAAGAAAAACTAAAACCAAATTTTCCAACTTTATTTGTCTCAATAATAGTTGAATGTTGCTTAACTAGCAATAACAATTATGACGGGTCAGACTTTATGAGTTTCCCTTTGCAAATGCTTTCTATGGGCTCTTTACCAGATGGCCAGTCAGAAGTCTAGATTGAGAACTAAGTGGGTCAAAAAGTGTTTTCAAGTGAAGTTGTGATGACCTCAGTCATGAATTCCAACTGACTCCAAATATGATGAATGTCCACACTTTGTTCAATCCCATCATGCAAAACTTCTGAATATAGAAACCCAATGGGGGGCGGGGGGGTGTAGCTTCTGGGGTCGAAACCTAAAAACATTTCCACAATACTATTCAAAAAGAGCTCATGCTCGTGTTTTCTCTATTTGCTAAAGATGAAAACAATCTAATAATAAATTGCATTTTTTTTTTTTCCCTGCGCGCGATAACTCAGACGAGACACTCATGAAAGAAAAATGATGCTGACTTTGGAGAGCAGCCGCACATGGTCTTCAAACGACCGGCGAAGCAAGCGTGAGTAAGGCCTTGGATGCTCGGAGGGAAAAAGAAACAGAGGTCTGGGGTTGAATGTGTGGGCAGCGGAGGCGTCCCGTGGAGGAGGCTGTTTTCTCTCCACACACTGGGCACCGAGCTCGCCTCCGCTCCTCGCCAGTCCCACGTTAGCTCGCTGCGAGCCGTTTATTTTCGCTGCAGCCGCCAGAATGTCTCTTTTGATCCGGAATATTGTTCAGTCAGAGTGTCAGTGGTCAGCGGTGCAGATCTGGCGCTGGAACAGTGGCCCGCTGGCCACTGCACGGAGAACACGAGAGGAAAGAGATGTCATAAGCAGATCTCTCAGCTTGCGCGTGACATATTACTTGAATTTGGCGTTTTTGTGAGACTGCGTGATGATTTTTCCACTGACTGAAACAGCGCTCACGACCATACCAACGTATTAGTGGCCGTGATAAGTATTTTTAGAGCATTTGTTGGCTTCCAGATAGATTCTACCTCAAACCGAAAATGAAGTAAACTAAAGTTAAAGCGCTCTCATTAAAGAGGAACTGCCGCTTCTTCATACAGCCGTGCAATTTAAAACCTCAAATATCCCGCTGTCACTTCATTGGACTGTTTAAAGTTGGATCTTCATTATCACCATATGATTAATGACCAAGGAGGTGAGGTCATCTCACTGAGGTCTACGGCCTTGCCCGTTAAATGATTCTGATCCCATCCCCAGAAAGTAAAAACCGTCACTTTAAAACATTTGGCCCTTGCCCTGCATAAATTTTAAAGTTCTTGGAAGTCAAAATAAACGGTCATCGATTTAGAGTTTTTTTGAATTCACGCAAGAACAAAGGAGGGTATTAAAGGCTTTTCTCGGGAGAAAGCAAACTTTTTGAAGCACCGACTGACATCTGCTTATCCAGTGACACACAAACAAGACAACCGCCATGCAGAGAGCGAGACGCTCTCTCCCTCTTCTACACAACGCCACGCCCCGTTGGAATGACGTTAGCCAGTGCCGCACTGGGTTTGTAATGGCCTGTTGAGATGTGCCTTTGAGTTCCCCTTGTTTCAACCAGCGGGAGCAGCAGCGGCGCAAGCAGCAGGAGCGCGGGTCGGGAGGTCAGAGGTCACGGGGTCGCCATCATCCGCTGCTTTGCCTAATTACGGTGGGGAGCCGAGCGCTTGGTCGGAATGGTCCTGATGGGAGAAGAGTGGCAGTTCAGAGTCCCGCTATGGAAATCCTTAATATTTAATACATCGATTAACATTAACAACTCAGGCAGAACTGTTTCAACAATTCCATTATTATTTGATATCTCTCCATAGAGCGATGATGGGTGGCATAATGAAAGGTGGATCTCTATTTCAACCTTGAAGGGGCTGGGCAAAATGCCAGTAATGAAGACATATTAAAGCTTAATGTAGCTTAATGTAGCAGGTGTCATATATATAATGTACAGAAGCTCTTTCTAAAGCATTATATTCATCGCTACTACCTTAAAAGCCACTAAATCTTCCCGGCTAAGTTAGTCTGGCTATGATTCTCTTCCAATTAATCAATAGAAAAATTGTTAACACACCTTAACTGGGATCCATTAGAGTGTCCCCGGGTAATAAATGTTCCCGCGGCGCTCCGAGTGGGGGATAGGCAAACTGCCGGCTGCACTCAGGTTAATGGGCAAAGTTGAGAGAAGTGACCACTAAATCTGCAAGGACACCACATTCACACCGGCCGGGCCCTGCCGCCCCTGCCGCCCCGCCGCGAGGCAAATGACCGCGCCTAAGAGCTCGGCGCTAATCAATTGTTTCTGGCGAGGGAGAGAGAGAGAGAGAGAGCGCCGGGGGGCTCCGCAGAGACCCGCGAGAGAGCATCGCGTGTGATTCATTTAACCTCCGTTTGAATCCGTCGCCGGGCCGCCTCGCGCGGGTTTAGGTGTTGTATTGATACAAAGGCCACTTATCACTGTCGACGGGCCTGACAGAAGGGAACCGCCGTGATGTATCGGCCCAGTTCTGCCGCGGCGAGGACCTCGCTGACCTCCTGAAGGAGAAAATTACGCCATGCCGCGCTCCATATGTACTTATAAAAGTGGAACTCTTTGTGTATTTCGCCTGTCAGCTCCTTGATATCGCAGCAGAGAAGGTCAGGAAATTGTGGCTGTTGGAGGGGGGGAACAAAAAGCAAAACAGAATCCGCGCCGAGGTCAGACGTCAAGAGCGGCAGACTCGGAGTGATGTTGCAGGGTTGATGTGAGGAGAGAGCAGTAACTGATAGCCGCTGTCGATTCTTCTAAAGGTCCCACATTAAACAGTCTTGCTGGTCTTTAGCATCCATCCCAGTAGACTCCAGTACAGCCGCCTCACTTGAAGTCTGACGGATGTCCAGAAAACAGTATTTAAGCCAACTGTTTTGGCTTCGTACTTAAGCTGATGCTTTATTGGACCTTAGGTACCACATGTATTCCCTTTATGACATCACAAGAGGCTAATTTCTAGAACTTTGTTTTTTTTGTCTGAGTTTGGTCAAGAAGCGAAAGAAGTGAAAATGGACTTTGCACCTTTCCAGAGAATTCACTGGCAGGCTGGAGGCACAAACTGTGTGAAAAATTATCAAAATGAAATTTTCATGCTCGGAGATCTTTAAAAGTTTCTTTAAAATTTATCGAAATAGACAAACCAAGTTACCATTTGTGGGAGACAGGGGGAAAAAATGTCTCATGGCCACATGATTTCATTTTTCAGAGTAAAAATGCAAGTCGAACGAAGCAGAACTATGTCATTGTAATTTTTTGCGGGCAGAAAATATTTCCTCTGTTTGGTGCCAGAGAGGTCTGAGTGTCTATGAAGATTAAGGAGACCTCAAACAAACAGCAAGCACTGCACATTTTGCTAGCATAAAAACATGACAGATAATTAGCTGCTCAAAAGGATAGAAATGGCAAATAGTAAAGGGGGAGCTATTGGTTGGATAATTGTTTAGACACACAATAAAAATGTAATCATATGAATTTAAAAATGCAAAAAAGAGCACCAGTTAGGTGACAAATTAGGAAATATTCTAAGAAGATTTTGCATTCGCTGCATTCATTCTAGTAGCTTCACACAGAGCCATAAAGCCGTCCGCCGGCTAGCATCTTATTCACATTTGCTTCCTGCCAAGAGACCAGCCAAGTGTCAGGCAGTGCCGGGGCCCCGGCTCAGCAGCCGTCATCATCATCATCACCATCACCATCATCATCATCATCATCATCATTATTATTCGGATGAGTCAGCTCCCCGTGCGTCACGGCGTTAAAAAGGGCCGGGAGTGAACGTCGATGCGAAGGCAGACAGCCGGGGCCTCGCTCCGCTTTAGCGCCACTCTGAGCTGTCAGAGAATTAGATCAGGCGGAAAGTGTATGTGACAAGAGCTAATTAAGTCACGGCGCGCCGCGAGAACCTGACGGGAGGAGGAGGGAAAACGCCCGGGGATAATTGCGTTTACTTCATCTTGTAATGCGGGGCCATCATAACTGCTAATTCAATTGTACAATCATTCTGCCAACTCTTGGCCGTTAACCGCACATTTAATTGCTTCCATAAAGCTTTTAATATGCAGCGCACAGTGCGGGTGTGGAGGCGGGGGTGGGTGGTCGGGCGGGGGGGGGGCCACGGGGCCCTCGGCACCAGCCAACATGCAGATGTCCCCGCCGCCGTCACCACAGAAGACACGGGCCCGGCCGTTATTGGACAGGCCTGCTTCCAATACATCATCATTAGACGAGTGTTTAGGGCCCATTTGGCGGTTGTAATCCTGAGGCTGGATGGATAGATATCAGCTGTAATTTGTGTCCGACAAAGCTCCCCATTGTTGTGCGACCGCCGCCGCCGCCCGCCGGCCCTGTCTGTCTTATCTCCGCGGCACCTTTCAATAACAAGGGGAGTGGAGGTGCCCGTGCAGGGAAAGAAAAAAAAAAAAAAAGACATTATGGCAGGATTGAAAGAGGCATGAGGGAATTTTAAAAGGGGTCAAATCGGGCAGATTTTTATGAGAGCTGATACAGTTAAAATGAAGCCATCTGCATTTGACTTGAGTCTGAGGTGAGTGTGAGCCCTATGAAACCCAAATTTTGCTTACGTTTCTTGGCAAGGAAGCTTTGCTTTTGTTGCAGCATCACCTTTTTTTTTCCAACCATTTGAAGGTATTTTTTTTTAATGATTATTTCATCTGATAACCAATAGTCATTAGCAGAAAAAGGAACAGCATCTGCCAGTGTATTCATATTTTCACAGTTTTTGTTTTTGTGACATTTCATCATATCTCATCTGACAATTACTGGCAATTACCCTAACATCTTCACAGAAATGAAATAAGTTATTCCCCTTAGTGGTTTCATGTAGCTACCTTAATGCTAGCGAAGCACAACATTGAATGCTGAAAATCCTTTTTTTTTCTGTTTTGCTATTTTATACAAAAATTCTGTTTGCCTCAGACGGCTTTATTTCAGCAGTCAAATTAGATATTAACCTTCTCATTGAGCTACATCTTTTTTTTTAATTGGCAGATCTGCAATAAAATAGACATAGATATTGCAAAGCGCACTAAGACTCTGAAAGTGTCAACTGTTGACAGCCAAAGGCTTCATTTAAACAGGGATTTAACCACTGTGGAGCAGTTGTTATCGAGATACGATGAATTCAAATACATTTAAGCAGGTTCGTGAATTCCTAAAGTAAACAAACAAACAACTAGAAAAATTGGAACCCCATGTTTGAATATCAAATATTTTCACTTTTTTTTTTGTCAGAAATCATTAGTATAACGAATTTCATGTATAATGTGGGACATTAAGTAGCTGCATGTGATTGTGCCCCCTGAGGCGAAGGCTGGAATTGCAGTGAGAGGGTAAAAAAAAAAAAAAAACTCAACAGATGAGGTGAATTTCCTCAAATTACGAAGCCTGACGCTGTAAATGTTGGTAGCAACAGCGTCCGTGTGACCGCTTTTGGACGTGCGGTGATAAGCAGACGCGCTTCTGTGAGCTGAAAGGGGGAGTAAAAGAGGGAGGAGCTGGCGTCAGGGGGAGAACAAAAGGGGGGAGGCAGTGTCTGATAACGCCCCCGTAGGTGCCCTGACAAGCGGCGACATATATATCTGGGGGACAAAGCCCCGAGGAGGCGCACCATCAATACCCGAACATGTAACACCATCCTTACCGCCCCCCCCCGGACAAAAGCCCGTGTCAATAGCGGCGCCGTTATGGAGCGGTCGCTCAAATTAAAGTCTTGTATCAAACTTCATCCGATGGCAGCCGCCGTTCAGCGGCCACGTTTTATGGCTGAGCCAATGAAAAGTAATAACAGTTTTATTTAATGTATCTGCTCGTGCCAGCTGCCGGGCAGAGAGGGTCTTAATAGGAGCTGTCCATCACTGTCAGTGCCGAGCCGAGGACCAACAAGAGGCCCGACTGTAATAAACATGAGGGAAGATAACGCCGGCTGCCTTCTGCCCGACCATCGCGCTCTTGTTAACTTCCTGCTCAAGTGCCCGTTTGTCATCTCACGTTGCGGCTCTCGTCATTTGTCACGCGCCGCCCTCGGAGGGACGTTTTCACCTTAGTTCATGCAGCAATCCATCTGCTGGCGGGCCAGGCAGCGGCGTCGGGGACGGTGACTGACACCTGCACACCTGTGTGAGGATTAAAAGGCGCGTCCGACATACACCATAATAGAATTCTTGACTTTAGGTGGGGTTTTTTTTTTTTTTTTTTTTGGGGCGTGAGGGAGAAGGGGGGTCAATGTCGATGTAGCAGCATCTTCAGTTTTGCAGTATCACAGGTGAGGCGAATGGGAGTGACAGTTACTGTCTGCCAATGCCCAATCTGCTCAGCGCCCTTCCTACTTACAGGCATACAGGCAGTAGAGATGAGAAGTGGTGGATGCCACCAGTAGCAAAGTTTGTCAAACAGTAGCAGATGACAGAGAGAGTTGTTGTTTTTTTTTTTGACAAATTCAAAGTTAAACTTGATACTTGACACAAAAAAAATATATATATATATATATATATATATATATATATATATACATATATATATATATATATATATACATATATATATAATGAAACATACAGTATATAGACCCCTTTTGAGTGCAACGTCACAAAAAACTATGCGAGGCATTTGCACACTTTGTTGTTTTGATTGCTGTGCTGTCAAGATTTTTCAAAAACAACAACAAAGTTGTTACTTTCCTGGATTCTGACTGGGCAAAACCATTCTCAATCAACATTCCATCCTATTGGAACGTTAATGTGCAGCTGCATTAGATGCCACGTGTTTCCCGTTTCAACAAAACAGAAGTCGTTTGTCGCTCAAAGCGCTAAAACAAGAAGACTGCAATGCTGCTGCTGCTGCTGCTGTTAAAGAGGCTCGTGTTGGTAGCGCTCGCTTCGTTTCAAGTTAGCGTTGATCAGCCCTTTCTGGTAGACTACACTGGAAAGCCTGGGACGCATGTGAAACCTATGCTGCCTAAAGTTATTGTGCGGTGGACTTAGCGTGCTAGCTTACAAATAGCCATCAGCTAGCGTTCTTGTTGGCAACTAAACATGGCATGCTAACTAGGTAGAATTCCTCACGATCCTTAATGGACAACAGATGCGCATATTCATAATTATCCGGTGAAGGGCTTGGGGACTTCAATGCTCATTGCTTACCTGCAATGACCACATGATGCACGTGCATCCTCGCTGGGCTTGGAGAGTCTGTACACAACGAAGAGGTCAATGTCCAGATATGACGCTAAATTCATTTCCAAACGTCCTCCCGTCAACCAACTCCTGGGAAACAAGAAAAGTCCATCCTTTACTCCGTTTGCTCGCTCCACCCGTAAGAAAGTGCATGTTTGAGTTGAAACACTCAGATCGGGGTAAATCAGCTCTTTGTGATGTCACGAGGGGGTCACGTTTTTCGCCGTCTTGCTACATATTTATAAACGGCTTGTGTACCCTACGCGTGGGCGCGGCGACAAATCCATTAGCGGGAATCCTCCACCCCAGAATGCACTGCGGAGCCTCTCGTCCCCTTGATTAGAGGACGGCAGTGTGGCTTATGAGAGTGTGGCGTTTCCTGGTGCAGTTTTAATCTTTATAAAAACCTTCACCCGCGTCCCCCATCCCGCAGGAGGGAGATTAAATGCTTCTTCACATTAGTAATGTCAGCGCAAAATGATTATCTTTTCTGAATAATTTATGCCCAGGCCCGGGCGTAATTTTCTTATCTCTCGCTTTTTGCCTCTTTTACTCGGCGGGAGACAGTAAATGGCTGTTAGTCTCCAGAAAACCTATGGATCGCCGTTTCCATCAATCAATTAAAAAACACTTACCTCACACTCAACATGATTTATATCTTGTTAATAGAATTGTCTCACTATATCCCTATATTATTATAGCTCTAATTCCATTAGCTATTTGCTTAATGCTTTTTTTTTTAAGGCTGACCTCCGGGAGCACAGAGATAGAGGCGGGGATTAGTACCATTCTGGCCACAATATACAGGCTCGTTTCTGGGAATGTTGTAGGTCAGTGTCAGGACTCCGGACACTCCTTTCTGATTGGCTGTTGCAGTCCTGCCTTGATTCCCTATTTACTGTTGTGGCATTCAGTGGAACGACCGCTTTGCCAACAAAGGGTCGTTTCATGCAGACGCAGGTCCCAATACTTTCCTGGCTCTTCGCTCCTTCCAGCAGGGAAACGATGGACTGGATTTGATTTCATTTGTGATCAGTCACTGTCAAGTCTTTGCCTCAAATGCAAATTCCTTTGAAAGGCATCTAGACGTGGCGACTACTTTCTGAAGTTCAAAGCGGGCATCAGAATGGGGGAAGGAAGGAGATTTGGTTTGACTTGTTGGTTCAAGTATTTCACAAACTGCTGCTGATCCAGTTGGATTTTTATGCACAACCGTCTCTTGGTGTTATAGAGAATGATCACTGTCCAGTGACCGTGTTCCTGTCTCAGGTCAGAGGAGAAGGGCTAGATTGGTTGGAGAACATAGAAAGGAAACAGTGACCCAAATAAGCAGCGGTTACAGCCAAATTATCCAGAATAGAGTTTCTGAATCCACAGCCTTGTTGTGCTGTATGTATATTAATATGCATATAGACACTCACAAGTCACTACGTACCGCAACCAGCAAAGTGGCCAGTGAGTGTCGTTTGGATACAAGATGCTTTTATCACATTTTTTTTGTCTCATTTTAATGAGAGAAGGCACTTGCTGTATATGATAGCTTGATAAGTATACCAACAGTGAATTCCTTCTCATGATACCTGGTTCAAACTGCTCACATGTTCACATATCACATCTTTCAATGCGATAAAGATCGCATTGTACAGAAATTTTGCAGTTGCAACACAATGCGTTACAATTGCAGCATCACAGCATGCCAAGGTGACTTGAGAACAACGCAGCTTGGACATATGGCCGTACTTCTAGGATGGTCGGACTCGTTCCTCACTCACTTTCTGCATGACTCAAGCGCAAGTCGCGCTGGAAAATCCCGATTTCCGTCTGAGCCGGCGAGCCATCTCACCATCATCTCGCAAGCAGTGGCCGGAATCCAAAGTGTCAGGCCGGATCCAACACATGGGGATTTGTTCATTATTCAATCCGACGTGATGTATTATTCATAATGTTTGCTGTCAGCGATTTACAGTCAAAGTCCAAACAATTGATTTAAAAATCAGCCTGACGAGGAGTGAGCTGATTTGTTTATGGACTTGTCACCGATGCCAAACTAATCATTTAGTCCGTGCCCTTGACACAGTTGTGTGTAAGTTACATTAGGTTGTATTTTAAATATTCATCACATATGGCCCCATGAACCCATTACTGTGCTCCATGTTTAATACCCGCGAGGCTGCGCTCTCTCTCTCTCTCTCTCACACACACACACACACACACACACACACACGCAGGAAAATGGCGAAAGAAAAACTACCTGAAAGTGTCGTCAAATAATCAATCATGCGCCCTGACTGTGATTGCGCTCATCTATTACTTAAGCATGTTGCATAGTATTTTAATATATTAGAGGGGAACGAACAGGATGTCAACGTCGGGCCGGCGCTACAGGAAGCAGATGAATTCAGCTGTGCCGGTTAATGAGGATCATACGAGGCAACCTTTGGTTCCGAACCTCCTCCGGGTCCATATCAAACTGGAGGGTCTCACCTGGACAAGGTCACTGTCTGTGTCCGGAGCGCCGCCCAGCAACCAGTCTCCCATTGGTCCATTAAGATGAGAGTAAGAAAATGAAAGATGGACTTTTGCCATGTCTGCACAGTTTGTTAGGAGGCCAGAAAACGGTGGCAATGTTATGCTTTTATTCTGGAAGTCAAGGCGATTTGTCTTTGCCTGCAAACCAAAAACCACACGCCGCCATTATCACATTACTGATTTAGCATTATGTGGCGGGGGGGTAGACAGAGCCTCAGATAATTCAGCCTAATTGAATGAGAGCTCTCAGGGCCGATCTCGCCCAGGATATGGAGCATTAATTGACATTTGCTGAAGCCAAACAAAGGACAGTGGAGCCGTAACGCTCATTTAAACCTATTAATCCCGGGAATAAATTGTCCTCTTCGATCTGCTATTGATCTGAAAACAGGTTAAGCGGGAAATCAATCCGGAATACATAAAAACAAATCGGGCATTTTCCCAGATTAATGTGAATTTGTTTAAAACCGGGTTAGGCGTCTGATTGGTCGGGGTTTAAGAATGAGGGAGCTCACACACACACAGACACACACACACCTGTGAGACTGGAGAGACTCTTGTTACAGTGGAGCCCCCCCCTCCCTCGACACACACACACACCTCTCGAGGTTTCCATCACGAGCCGATAGATAATCAGAAAGCCCTGCAGCAGGCTCCTAAGGACAGCGTGATGCTGGAGGGTTTTGGATGAGGGGTTAAACTGGCGAGAGCATGTTTGCTAAGCTCTTTGAGGAGCATTCTCATATGGCCCCGCTGCAGCGATGGGGTAAGTGGGTGGAGGAGGGGTTGGTTGGGGGCGGGGAAGAGATGAGGAGGGGTATACTTCTTTTTTTCTCCCCCGTCCCTTCCCTTCCCTTACCTCTTCCTCCTCCTCCTCCTCCTCCTCCTCGTCCTGCCTTTCCATCTCAGTGTACCAAAGTGCAATGATGGAATGACCTGGACTTGATCTTTGAGGGCAACGCATCTGATGGCTGCCGCAGATTGATAAATTGATTCAAAACTATTACCATGGTAAAAAAAAAAAAAAAAAAAAAAAAAAGCAATAAGGTCATAAAAATTGCATCGGTCCAGCCGGCTAAGTAAATCCGAGGCATTTTCAGGAGTCGCGCATCGGCGGGACAGGGGACGGCGGGCATGAGGTGGAATGAGAGAGCGAGAAATGACTTTGAAGAGCTCATCATCTTCAATCTATTTTTCCTGCCAGGGCTCCATGCCGCTGCATAGAGGAACTTCATTACAGGGGAATAACTGTATACAGGCAGAGCCGGCGGGCTGGCCCGCTCCCATCCCCTCGGCCCCCCGGGGGGATCCAGCTGGTTAATACCTCATCACTGGCTTCATTGAACGCTTTAATCTGCACTCCTGTGATCAATAGGAGGCCCGCCTGTAAATTAAAAGGGCCATTCCGTGTAATCAACCCCGTTAATGCGCGTTCTGAAAACCATTATTTGTGGAAGGTATTTAGGAGAAAATTGCCGCCCCGTGACGAGTCGCGTGTCTACTTTGTGTGACACGCGACAGAAGGAGCTGAGCTGCCGGTGCTGCCGGTGCTGCTGGTGCAGGATCTCATTGACCGGGGAGGGGGGGGGGAGGCGGCGGTGACGAGGGTGTTGTGTCCAGGGGAAAGAGAGGAAGATTCTGTCAGTAAGCCGCGAGATAAAGTGATGATAATGACAAGGGAGAAGACAGAAATTGAATTTATAGACCATAACCCTCACAAAAGTATTGTTTGGGGGGGAAAAAAACAAAAGGCATGAGAGAAGAAATAGAGAAGAACGAAGAGACATTATGAAAAAGGTTTTTGCGACACGTAGAAACCTACAGTCAGTTATCAAGTGGACTGCAACAGTCGAAAGGGTGGATGCAGCGTTGTGACTTCACATTACAGGAGCATGGTAGCCGAGTCGTATTAATTTGGGAAGGCCCCTATTAGCCAATGTAGTAATGGATCCTAATTCACATTTTTATAGCCATGAAAACTGGCTTTAGAAATCAAGGAACAGATTTATTATCAAAGTCTTTTGGTTTTTTTGCATCGTCTCTGCAGGCAATGACATGACAGGCAAATAAATTAACTCAACTATTGCTTTCATGTTTTCAATTAAGAATATGAAGTCTTGAAATCATGAAATAATGAATGTTTTCTTTATTTAGGTGTCTTTCAGCAGCAGCTTAAGAGGCCTTATGTGCACTTGTGCGCTGATTTATTTGTTGTTTTGCCGATTAAATTAAATCCAACGTTTTAATTTCCACAACACAATGCACTGAATTATTTTCATTTTCAGAAAGCCCCCCCCCCCAAAAAAATGTTCAAGATGCAAATAAAGCAAAGGGATGTGGGCATCCTCGTCCGAGCCACTGAGAGCAGCGCATGGCGAGAGAGAGAGAGAGGAGAATTGTGAGCGAGGGGTCCGAAATGGAGTGGGGCGGATGTCTGCAGAGAAGCACTGAAAACTGCCAAATGGAGGAGAATAGATCAGTCGGGGAGGAAAAGGATGTGCCTCGACTGCACGTGCGCACTCGCGCGCACGCTCCCACACACACACACACACACGCGCGCGTATCAGCCGAGGAGGAGCGAAAATGAAATTTTCCAGGCCGCTATTTCTGCAGCAAATTCAATTACTGGAGGCACTTGTACAAAGAGCTGTGACTTCCCTGATGGTGAGATTGGAAAGGTCCGACGGGCAGGAGACAGTGAATAACAGGACATGGCTGCCCGGGGGTGGGGGCGGGGAGGAAGGGGGGGGTTGGGAGGTGTCGGTGGGCAGGTACCTGGGACCAAAACAATAAGAGCGATCGGGGACAGGTGAGGGAGGGTCGGGGTGACGAAAGGTCGGCAGCTTCGGACGAGAGGAAAAAAAAAAATTCCGTGGCCTTATCTTCCACCCTTATATATAAAGTGAGGGATCAGATTGAGGCGTGACCCCCCCCCCGCCCTCCCGGCGCCGCGCCGCCATTTACAAATTGCCGTTGTCAATACATATGAGGCGTCCTCCATCACATGGCGCCGCGCTTAAACACACCTGAGATGATGAATAGGGGCCGAGACAGGGCAGGATATTAACCCCACACACCTGTGGAGACACTGGGGTATTGAAAAAACTAAAATGAATATTTAGTCATTTAAATGTTTCAAACCATGTTTTAAACCACAAACACAGTAGTGGCGTCGATGCTTTTCTAATTCCTCTTTCTAAGCAATTGTCAGCAACATTATTCTTCCCTCATTTATATTAATGCGTTTGTTTCTCC
The DNA here is from genome assembly GCA_009823395.1 of Thamnaconus septentrionalis. Lineage (NCBI taxonomy): Eukaryota > Metazoa > Chordata > Actinopteri > Tetraodontiformes > Monacanthidae > Thamnaconus > Thamnaconus septentrionalis. Next base: position 15,883,357 of record CM020518.1, read on the forward strand.
ATGTATGCACTATCTCAACCAACGCTTGCCAAACCGAGGGTTTGAGTGCTTAAAAAAAAGAACACACCTTACAAAAGACCAAAAAAAAAAAAAGGAGCATTGTTGCATTTACGGCCCCTCGCTCAGGCTTCGTCTGGCTTGACCGGCCACTGGAAAATGAGCGTCCTGTCAGGTAATCCTCATCGCCTGCTCCTCATTCACATTGTGTGCTTTCCCTTTAATTTCTCCTCTCTCGCTCCCTCTCCGCCACAAAGCTGGCCGCATTAGTTACGAGGAAGAGGGGGGGATCTAAAGTATTTGATTCCAATTCCCGGCAAACCCTGAGGGGGACTTCATCAGCACGGCGGCCTCTCATGTTTCACACTGAGACAGACAGAGCGGGGGAGAGAAAACCTATTAAAGTTGTATCTTAAAAGGTCAATAACGTTCTCTGTAATGACTGCGACTGTTTAATCCAAATATATGGGTGTGTGGCTGAGCCCTGCTGCTGACACTGATAGACTTGAGTGGCAAGTGAGGGATCCCTCGCTGTCAAAACATTGCCGGGCTGCAAGGTAATGAGGAAGGCAAACTCTCCTACGGCACGTCTCGCTTCTCCCTTTTAATCGGCGACGCGGCTTCCCTCCTGCATTGCATGTGCGTGCAAGCGTCATGAATTCTAAGGCATTTTTTTTACAAAACTGGAAAAATAGCCACGACATATTTTGGTATTTCTACAAAATGTGCACGTCAGTCACTGAGTAGTTTGAGACAAACGAGGCAAAATATATATATTGCATTGTAAAATAAAATATAATAAATAGATTTTGAAGAAATGTAGAATTTTTGTACTTTAACAATTTTACAATTGTTTTGTGTGTGTGTGTGTGTGTGTGTGTGTGTGTGTGTGTGTGTGTGTGTGTGCGTGTCGTTCAGACAACAGAATATTTGATTTTTGTCAATGAATTTCGGCAATTGCAGTTCAATTTTAAGGCTATTTCTCACTGGTTTGCTCAGACATTAATTTTACATGCTTGCTCATCCATCTAGCCATGAAAAGCAGGTGGAATCAGGAGGGGAGGTGCAAGTGGGGGAGGGAATTAACATCATATTTGATTGGTTGACTTGAATGGAGCTGGCAGGTCCGTCCAATCCACCTTCCAGGATTTTTATCCCCTTCACAAACTTTTGCTTTTGTGAGTTCTTTAATGATGGACACATGGGTGCGAACGTGTCAGAAAAATGAAAAACAGATATGAAGAGATAAAAGGGGGAAACAACAAGAGTCCGGGCCTCTAATGGAGTTTTTCCACCGCCAAATCCGCCGTTGTAAACTGCGAAGGTGAACTCCGATCGCGGACGCGTGAACCCAGGCGTGCAGCAAGACGTGCGCAGTCAACACAATTTCCCCACGCAGGCGTTCAGAAGCAAAGCATCCTCGAAGGTAACTGCAGGCTAAGTACGTGCGTGCCTGCGTGCGTGCGTGTGTGTGTGTGTGTGTGTTTGTGTGTCCCTTTTGGCGAGGTGGCTGAGGGTGTGTTTAGGAGATGGGATGATATGTGCTTGTGTTTGTCCGGAGCTGAAACACGGCCTGATATCATCTCTCCAGCTCCCGGGCAGCTAATGTGATATTTGCTGTCGCCCTGGCCCCCAAATCCGGTGTCAAGCGGCAGATCTCATCTGCAATGTAAGACAATTTCCGCATATCTGAAAAGACAGTTTTCTCCCAGTCAATAGACTATAAATTGCTCTCGGGGAAAAAAATGGTATCATCTTAACTAGAGGTTATTCACTTTCCTCCCCGGGGTCCAGAGGGTAACCCCTCCCTTTTTAATAATTTGTGTGTTTAGTTGTTTGGTCAATCTTCGCCAGCACTTCTTATGTCTCATCGGCGAGCCCATCAATCAGATCCAGCCTGGCGCAAATCTCCCGCCGCAATATTACAGGTTATTAAAAGGATGATCAAGAGGCGGCTGGGCGGGCTGCCGGTTGCTGGCCCCTCTTCTCATTTTCCGAGTGCACGGCCCGCCCGCCGCATAATCTAGTGATTCATCCCCCGACCCCTCCCCGTCAACAAGTGTCGCCGCCCTCCGTCTCGGCCGTGATGAAACTCTGTTTACGGCGGCGGCGGCCGACACTGAAACGGGATGCATCCACCTCGGCCCGTCTCTTGGGTTGTGGCGAGAGGAAAAATAAGACTTTATTTTCACAAAGGGACAAAGCAAAGCTGAAATGACCCGATTGGTATCATTAGAAAATGAGAAAAATCAACGATGACTCGTTGGTAAAAAATGATTGAAGGTACTGCATTGATACCTCCCAGTCAGTAGGTGTCACACTCACACCCTCTCTGTTATGGCTATCACCTCCTCGCAATATGAAATAAACAATTTGCCATGAATTTAGGAAAAAAAATCCTCTCTGGTCTGCGTCGTTTTCAGCAAAGTGTAAATGTAACTGACGGCACAAGAAACTGAAGCCAATATGTTTCTCATTTGGACAATCGAATTGGTGACAACACTTTCAGTTCAGACAGCAAGGCACTCTTTCAGACGAAATGCTGGAATGCACAGTAAATATTGTGGAAAATTTTGGACCCAGTCAAATCATTTTGTGTAATTCTGCACCTGTCTAAAATTTATTTTCTTCACATTGACGTCCATACCACCAAATGCCCCCATATGTGTGGAATTGTTAGTACTTTGACATACTTTATCCGTTCAGAATATTGTTACTATTTCAGACATCGTTCCTCATTCATTCCGCGAGTCCATTTTTCTCCTCTGGCAACACAAAGTAAAGCCAGATAATGTGACTGTAGTCAAGGATGATCTATAACCTCTAAGCCCTAAAAAGATTTATGGTCCTTTTAACAAGCTTTTTGGTTAAACTGCAAAATATCGCTTTGATTACTCAGCATTAAAGAAATTAATGTCTGTATTTAAATTAAAATAAAGGCCTTATCAAGGTGCTATTTAAATAAGACAAGCCATGACAGGACTTAAATAATGACTCTGTCTTTATGTTGGCCTTACATTAATATTACTTTTTATCTCCATCCAGGATATTAATAATGGAATACCGAGGGAATTAATACTTTTGATCATTAAGAGTTCAGGGCGGCATGAGTGGGAGAAGTGAGCACTTGGGTCGTCATTAATAATCATCATAAAACATGGGACATGGTGGTGCCTCATTGCTTGATGATTGATCATGAATATTAATAACACCAAATGGCAAATAAATGGCGGCGTTAAAATCCTGGCGGCCTCCTTCGTGCACGCCTCGTCGGGGAGGTGCCGCGCTAAAAGAGGCAACATATTTCATACACCAAAGGTGTCACACGTGCGAGAGGTGTAATTTAGACTGAGGATAAGAAAGGCATGGTACCGTGTTTCTAAAATTTTACATTTGTCTTCTCGACTTTCACGCTTTATTGCGGTGGCATAGGCAGAAATTGTCCTTGGGATTTTTCCTCGACAAAATCACGCATCTTTTTCTGGAAGATAGGCCCTAAAAACTAGCCAAGTAAGGCTAGAAAAAAGGTACAACGACCTAAACAGGAAAAAGAGAACTAGCAAAGAAAACTCTTTGCACTTTTGTGGACAGTTCTACAACACAAAGACAAAATGACAGCAAACCTCCACCTATAGATGTATTGTGTACAATCAACAGAGGAAAAGATGTGCATAACAGTACAGACAAAACATGTCTAGCTATTACCTAGCTACCCATGCTAACTACCAGTACCGAAGTAACTAATCTTAGGGGTTTAGCAAAGGGTCATTTCTGTTCTGGAGGCTTCCTTCAATTTGCTAATCTGATGACAAATTAAGCACTCATATCAAGTGAATAATAAATCAGTTGTATATTTATGTCTCTTCCTATATGAGCTTTAATTAATTAAAAATAATAAGAATGTATTTTTCTCAAACATGATGGGCCCATTACTGGCTATGCGCCGGCTTTAATATCCTCACTAAAGACAATCAGTGTGTTGAAGCAGTCGCCCCCCTGAGATGTAATATATTTCCGGAGTTTTAATCCTTCCAGCATCAGCTCTCTCCTGTATCAATAAATCTCCGACTTCAGATCAGACATCCTTGATACCGCGTGGCTTTAATATCAGGGTGGACACAAATCAACCGCGGTATCGCTCATAGTTTTGTTTCTCATCTGACACTGTGATTATCAGGTCCAACACACTGATGCACAGCCCGGTTCCCAGAAGGAACACGTCCAACCACCATGTTGTCTTAAATCAGTCTTGATTCACGTGTTCTTTCCACTGTATTCTTATTAAAAATATGACACTCTTCTGTGTTATCCGATTAGTTATGGTGCTATTGTGCTATTGTGGCTGCCATAACTTGGGTGTTTGACAGAAAAACAATAAATTATGCTTTGGCAAGTGACGTGCATTAGCTTGTTAGCCATTAGCAGCAGCAGCAGTGTTGCAGGTGGAGGGCAGGTTTCACAGAAGGATGGCAATCATTACAGATGGTTATCATCACCCTATTAATCGTAGAGGCTTTAAATGTTGAAGACCAAGTCCATTATTTCCTTACTGTTTTTTCTCTGCACAACGTTAGCCATGAAGCTAGTCGATTCACACTGTTCTGTAAGGAACTCAGAATTCAGATACTGAATACTATGAGAAATGACATCCAATTCTACTGCTGCCATAATCTCATTGTGCAACAGTCATTTTTAGCATTTTCTTCTTCCCAGTAGCTTTTCCCGGCATCTTGGAGCAAGTCAAGTGTTTTTGTCTTGTTTTTTTCCCCCTTCCTTTTTCATTTTCTGTGTCGTACAACTCTCCCTCTTGTTTCAGGTGACTTCCTGTCCTCATGTGCCTCTTGGTGTGATCACCTGGCCGAATCAGACAGGTGTCTCCACACCTCTTTTGATTACCTGTCCATTCCTAATGTGTCACATCTGAATCCCATTGTCTTCCCTCCCCTCCCAGCCTGTTTAAACTGTGTGCTACTACCTTTCTGGGCCAGTTTGTCTTGTGTCTTCTTCGCAACAGTCCTGCCTTTTTTGTTTTCCTCGTGCACAAGTTTTCTACCCCAACGTTGTCAACCAGTTCTTATAGAATTCAATTTTGTTCTTCCTTCAACTGCTTTGCTGACACATCAGAAAATGATAATTGTATTTTTTTTTTTGTGATTAACAATCAAGAATTTTGGATCACCAAAAAAAATCCTGATCCTGACTTTGCAGTACTTCTCATTCTTCTACTTTCCGCATATAATTCTGTTAAAGTAATTCCTTATCAAATCAAATCAAATTTTAAGACTCACTGAAAGTGCCCCCAAGCAAATGTTGGCAGCAAAGGATGGTGAGTTGAAATCCAGCCAGCTGTCAAAGTTTAAAAATTCTGTTAATCCAATGAAAACATTTTGTTTATGAGTATTTTTCTTACATCGTTTTTGATCTTCCTTTAATTCTCTAATATTAGAAAAAGCAACTTTTATTATAATAAAATATAATTATTTTTGAACCTAGCCAAATACTGCTCCTTTATTAGCATTTTTTTTACTTTTGCTCGCTAAGGTTGATTGTGTGATTCTTGGTCTAAAACTCCCAACGTCGGCGCCATCCAGTGTCCTTTAAATCACATAAAAGATAAACAGTCGACTCCTGTGGGACATCAGCTGTCTAATAGAGCGCATTTCTGCAACCTCTGTACACTGTAGCTGAGCCGAGCCCGGCAGCTTTCCCATAGATTTATTTCAAGCGAGCAGCCCGGGGCGGTGCCACCGGCGTTACGGTGACCCCATACATCACGCCTCGTGTGAGCACATATTAAGTGCTTTTCTCATCCCTCCCGCCCATTAAAAGTAAATAATCCTGGGAGAATGAGGCATTTGTTACGGAGCGATCCTATTCTTCATTCGTGACAGGTATCTGTTTGTACAAAGGTGTGCAAGGAGAGAAAAGGAGGCAGGATGGAATGATGATGTGAGGGGACTGAACGTCGTTAACGCCTCATATATACATATATATACAGATACACAGCCTCGCTGCTGCTGCTGCTGCTGCTGCTGCTGCTGCTCCAAGGGGCTCCAAGAGGTGCCGTTTAAACACCACTGTAAATGCCTTTTTTTTTTGTATAATTATAAAATTATATTTAAAAAGAAAAATAGCCCATCCATGCAAATCTAAAGGAGAATTTAAAGGGGACCTAGAGGCCCAACAGGCAGTCCATTAACCAACATTTTCTAATGAGGAACAGGAAACCAATTAGTAATTACGTCCCGGCGTCGTGCAAGAATAAATTAAAATGATGCGGCCGTGCTTTTGCGTTTTTGCATATTCATGATGCCGATTTCATTCCGCACCGTCCCCATAATTCATGCAAATTTATGAAGCGAAGGTTTTGTTTTATTGCAGCATATTATGTCACGTTCAATGTCTGAGGTGTCGCGTGAAACGAGGTGGAGGCCGTGTTTATTTATGGCCACTTCCTGTCCACCAATACACAGCTGTGTTGCGACCAGCCACTGCACAGGGGCATGTGTGTGTGTGTGTGTGTGTGTGTGTGTGTGTGTACTGATTTGTATTATGTATTGCTTTTTCGTTATGTTTTTGATTTATGCATGAAGTGTATTTGTGTTTCTATTGTACAGCACTTGGCATTTGTTACAGTTTAGATAGATAGACAGATAGATAGATAGATAGACAGACAGACAGATAGATAGATAGATAGATAGATATTCCTAATCAGAAATAAGCAAAAAATTATTAAAGTATCTTCCTATGTATATATATATATATATATATATATATATATATATATATATATATATATATATAGGATGCCATGCCAAGTGCAAGTGCTGTACAATAGAAACGCAAATACACTTCATGCATAAATATATATATATATATATATATAGATATATATATATATATATATATATATATATATATATATATATATATATATATATATATATATATATATATATATATATATATACATATAGATGTACATATATATAGTGGAAATATTTAGTCTGGGAAGAAAAATTAGCTCACAGCATCACAGGCACAAAAGGTGGTATCTCTTTTTTACTGTTAAGGAAGAAAAAAAAACTTTAAGTTAAAAAAATATATATAAAAGAACAAAAGTGGAGGCTGCGTAAAACCTTGAGCAAGGTAAATTTGGATTTCAATATTTGTGACCCCAAACAACTCATAATAAGTAATAAAAACAACAACAACAACAACAAGACAACGTCAGCTCCGGCTGTCAACAAACACATCAGCCTGTTACACATTGCCGCTTGCCAGGAAGGAGCGTCGCTGCTCATTCTACATCACCGAGGGGATTATTATTGTTCAGTTCAGCCAGCTAGCCAGCATGCGGAGGTAGGAGCAGAGCTGAACTGACATTTTTTTCTTTTTCTTTTTTTTTTTTGGTAAAGGGAGTGAGCGAGCCAACATAATGGGACCAGGGTAGAACATTTCTATGATGCATTATGTGTGTGACACAGCGGTGGGGGATTAAACAGCTGCCCAAAAACTAGAAAGAAATGTAGGAAGAGGACGACAGCCCTCAGCACCAGAATGACAGTAATCAATAAGAATAATTATATCAGAATCAACTGACACCCGCTACAAGTTAGCGCAGTCTCGTGGCCCCCCTCAGTCATAAAAAAGGAGATTCATATTTCACATCACCGCTACGGAATCAAGTGCAGAGTCGTGAGCGGTGGGACTAAAACTGATGGATGTAGTTGACGAAAAGATTTTTGGGACGAAAATTAATAAAAGCAAAAAGAACAAATAAAAATTCTCCTCATGTTTTTCAGATTGTGAAATGAATGCAGCGGATGTTGCATCATGAGCTGGTAAAAAAAAAAAAAAAAAAAGCATGAGGAGGTAACACAACAACACTGATTGGAAATTTGCATTAATGCAAAGAACACTAACACATTTGTCACAATGTCCCAATATTTGCTTATCGCCGGACTATGAAAGTGCATCAATCAAACAGTGACTGTCGCCGTGATGCATTTAGGCGCCTCGGCGAAAGAGTGAAGACACCTTGACAGCAGCGGTGGAGGCCGCAGAGTTCCTTTGATTCCTTCAATCACTGAGAAGAATCACACTTTAAATAATAGATGTGGCCGATCCAGCGGCCGCTGTAGAGAAAATCCCCGCGGCGTTAAATGATCTGAGCCGCGCTGAAAAGCTCACAATGAGCCAGGAGAGGGAGGAGGAGGAGGAGGTGGAAGACGACGAGGGGCTGAGGGTTAAATGGAAACCTTGGACCATCCCCAACCCCTCTGTTGGTGTCAGGACCTTCACAGCACGACGGCGCTTCTTCAGAAACTCACCTCAGACTGGCGAGCGGCCGAGCGCCGGGCCCCCTGACCTGACGCGGCGCTCGGAACATGATTGCTTTTGTTCTGTCAAGAATATTTAAATAGGGCTTCATAAAAGCGTGGAGTGGAGGTCGTAACACCGCAATTCTTCCGGACTGGTACAGATGCCGGGGCGTCCGCCGGGGTGGGTGCGGAGGAGGCGGCGGCAGTGGGCGGGGGTGTTGGCGGGGAGTGGTGGCGGGGGGTGGGGGGGACGGGGGGGTCACAGCTCCGCGGTTAACAAAGCCCTCCATCGCTACAATGATCCAGACTTGCACATTCGCCGCAATTTAGCTTGAGTAATAGATGAGGGTCACGCTGGGTCACTTTCAATTTCCACTTCCAGGGTTGGAAAAATGAAAACAACTCATTTGCACAAATCTGAATAATTCAGTCACTCACAAAAAAAAAAAAAAAAACGGGGAGAAATGAAAATATGGGGCTCGGAGAGAGGATAAAGGAAGAGGAGGGAGACACTGTTGCATCTCCCCTGTTAATGACGGCCCGGCCTCTTAATCGCCTCGCATAAAGGCTAATGATGAGTCTGACGGAGGATATGAATCCAGATGTAAGAATAAAGCCCTCCTTTCTCCTGCCGGCCTCACTCGGGCGGGCTCCGCTGCCTCTAGCGAGCTTTTAAACTTATCATAAATGTATTAAGATTGCAGCGGGCCATGAAACAGCTGTAGACAATTAATCTTCTGCAAATCTTATCCGAGGAATTGGTTTCTGCAAAGTAACATCTGCTGCGAGGGGGGCGATTATTCATGGGCATCGCGCCGCTGCCGCCGCCGCCGCCGCCGCCACCGCTGCTTTTATGCATGGGGCACAATCATTGCCAATGAAGTAAAAATTTATAGTTTTCCCTGTTCAGTAAAAATAACATTCAGCAGCATTAAAACATCATCCATCAACATTGTCCTGGAGCCCGGGGGCCATCCCAGGCAGACAAATTAAAAAGTATTCATTTCGCAGGGAAGTTGCAAAGCGTGCTGCTCCGCTGAACTGATTTTTTTTTTTTTTTTTTTTTTTCCTGTCGCAGAGAATGAAATTGGAGACGTGGGCTTTGCTTTTCGCTCTGCTTGGTGGAAGAGGAGAGATGAACACACACACACACACACACACACAGAGGCAAACGCACCCTGGAGATGCTGATCAAAAAGTGCAGGCAGGCCATGATGGATGACGTTCAACATGGACTTGCCAAATATGAACTTGGAATAAAACCAGGCTGTAATTTCCCCCTGTGAAAGGCTGTTTCCACCATGATGAGATGTCACAAAGTTTGGTGGTGGGGAAGCTAAACGGTGACACCGGACACAAAGCGGTGGGGTCGCAGGAGGACACATCAGGGGGAAATTCGGAGGTCCCATGTTGTGCCTCCTCACACGGCTTAATTTTTCAAGCATTCAAGAAACAGCATCGGATGGTTGATTATCAAAATTCCGTTTCCAGGAAACAGAATATTTCACCCTCTGTTTACAGTCTAATGCGTAGAGGATCAGTTTTAGTAGGAGGTTAAAACTGGTGCCTCGTTTTTAAGGGGATACAGATGACAGAGCCAATTAATGGCCTTTTGTGACTTCACAAGAGGCTGAACGCCCAGACCATTCCACCAGAGAGAGCTTTTGTTTTTTTAAAGGTGCAATAATTAATAATGTTGGACTTGGGAGATAGATAAACAAGAAAAACTGTCAAAGCAAAAATAAAGTCAAGAAAATTTATTACAATGCTATTTTAGACGGTAAAAATAAAGGTTTCTTTTTACATCTACTGTAGACTATAGAACATTTTTTAGAAGATTATGTTATGTTTTCCTGATGTTAAATTTTACGATTCAATCGTTTTTGTATGTTGTATTAGAGACATTTTAATGACCAATGACACAACTGGACGTTTACAAAAAACACTCTCACTCTGCTTTCCAGGTAGCGGCAGCTAAATCATAAAAACCAACAAATAAAAACAAAAACCAGGGTGGACCGGTTGTTCTAACTTGGCTCGGAAACTTTTGGCAGAAACTGGGCAGAAAGCGCAGTTTTCCAAGAGTTACAGTAAAAAAAAAAAAAAATGTTTATGCAGCTCTGTGGCACTGAAATATGAACGGCCGGGGAGGAGATTGATATAGACGCTCTCCTTCATTCCCCAACTGTTGTGATCTCACAGATGGCAATATCATTTAGAATGGAGGCTGTCAGCTGGAGCCGGGCCAGACGCTTCCTTTAATACCAGTTTGATCATCTGTAACTTTGGCTGCCTGTCTCTTGTTCAGGGTTTTAGACAAAGTCAAATAAAATAATAAGAAAAACACTCGCAGGCATCAATTCTACTTGTTCTTTCCACTTGTTCTCTTGGAAAATTATAAGTGATCCATCATTAGAGGAACATAATTATGTCATCTTAAAATGGAGGATCCCAAAGGACAGAAGATTAAAAAAAAAAAAAGGAACTTTTTCAACTTTTCAAAAAACTCCTAATGACAAAAGTGAAAACCGTCACACTTTATTTCAAGGTGTGAGATGGATCCAACGCCTGACCTCAGAGTGTCTCAGTGGAAATGTGTCCAAGGTTGTTTATTTCATTCTGAGTCTGAGAATTCTAACCCCCGACTGATCCAAGTTCAAGAGCCAGATGTTGGAAGTGTGTCAGTGCATCCGTTTATCCTGTTTATCCTTTTATCAGCAATGTGTGTTGGGTGATGTGGAGGAGCGGCGAGGAGGAGATATTCAGTCTATCTCACCCCGTCCCCTTAAAACTATGTGCTGTGGGGTCTGAAAGCCTCTCACTGCAATCAGAAAAGATTTTGGAAGGAGTTGCGGATTCCCTGTTCCCGGTCCCCCTCGGTTGCTGGTGGGAGATCATTTCAAGCAGCAGGATTTTTGATTCTGTCAATAGTAATCCGCCACACAGGAAGCCACTCGCACTACATGCATTTCATTAGTTCATTCACTCATATTTGCAAGTGGGCAAACAAATGCATTCCTGCACAGACATCAATTTTCCATCGGGGGTGTCGAACTCAAATACACAGTGGGGCCAAAATGTAAAACTTGGACAAAGTCGCCGGCCAACATTGAAATTTTTTTTTTTTTAAATCTTCCGGATATGACAGTGAGCCTTTTAATATGGACCCGAACAAGTTTTGCTTCAACACTGAATACAGAACCAGCAAAGCTAAATACTATACAACAAATAACTTTACATTGCACGCACGCAAAATTTCAAATTTCAAATTGAAGAAACTCATCAGAATAAATAAGAAGTCAATAAAAATCATATGCCTTTTTAAATTGCAGCCTTCTGTTTGAAATTTCAACAGTAACCTTTTCACTAATAATACATTTTAAAATAAAATAACAACAAACTGTCTTGATTGACGAGGCAAATTACTCGCAGAGCATTCTGGGATTTGTAGTATTAGCGGTACATGTGCTGTATAATAGCGGCGGGCCAGCTCTAGCAGTGATTATGACCAGCCAAATTTGGCCCACGGGCCATAGTTTGACACCTATGTTTCAGATGAAGTTCAACAGCAGCGTTTGAATGTAAATTGCAAACTTCTTAGTTCCATGTAAAGCCCAGTTTATAGTATATATAAAATAGGTCAAACACGCGCCCAGCTTTATAAAATACACACTCGTGTCATGGAAACTGGACTCCTAATCACGTCCAATCATCGGCGCAGTAATACAGGTTATTGTACTTATATCAAAATGAGACCTCTGGCGCTTCTCAAAGAGAGAGACAGCTACTAATATACCTTCCACTCGTGCAAAAAAAACAGGAAGTGGCGACTCGGCCCTCTAATGAGTGATAACAATTAGCGATGAGTGATAAACACAGATCCACTCTGGAAGCCGTCCCCACCCACCGGGAGCCGGATACCTGATGGGCCCCCGTCGTCGCCGTCGTCGTCACGGAGGCGACCGCGTTTTAAAAAAAAAAAAAAAAAAACCCAGCATGCATTGTTCAACGTGACACGCTCAATTTATCATTAGTTGTGAGGGGAGAACGGATGAGTACACTTTCAATTTAGTTCCGCTGCTTTCTCCATTCATCACGCCTCTCTCATCATCCATCATTCGCCCGGCCTCGGATCTATAGCGAGGCGGCGCTCTCATAAGTTAAATGCAATTAATCTTCATGCTGAGATAATTTCATATTAATGAACCAAGACGTTTATTTGATTATTCATTTGATGAAGTTGCGTCGGGAGGGGGCGGGCGGAGGGGAAGGGGGGTGTTGAGGTTTTGCGCGGCGGCGGAGGGGGATCCGCGTCGCCCGCCGAGCATGAAAGTGAGGTGTTGGGAGGGGGGGGGGCGTTGACGTGTTCCTTTTGTGCCCAGGTTTATGTACATTTCCCAGGGAGGCACCCACGACGGCGACGCCTCCCGGCTTCATACAACAAGGCCCTGAGAAATTGGAAAAAGTTGCCGGCGCAGATAGGAGGTGACCTGGAAACAAAAGCAATCAGGGCTGCAGGAGGATGGCGGCGGGCCCGGGCGGCGGCGGCGGCAGCAGCAGCAGCAGCAGCAGCAGTGGCGGCGGCAGCAGCCACAAGGAATCCGGCCGCTCTGTCAATAAAGAGAAGAAATACCTTTTGAGGCACGCGTCCGAGGGCAAAGAGGAGTCTGCAATTTCACACCTTCATGTACCCCGCCGGAGGACATTTTTCATCTCACTCCACCTCCTCACTCAGTGAGACGCAATGAATCGCCGCGGACAGATTGCGGATGGCAGCAGAAATGATTCCCTCTCATAACAAACAGTCGGGTGGGAGGGAGGGGAGAAGGTGGCGGGGGGCGGGGGGGCATGAAGGGGGATGGAAGAGGAGGAGGAGGAGGAGGAGGAGGTCAGTGGCCTCGCCAATCGCTGCATAATTATTTTCTAAACTAAATAAACTGGAATTCAACCCCGAATCAATCAGTCCCCCACTTGAAGAAGTTCAGACTCAATTGCGGCTCAATCAGAGCTGGGGGAAACAAAATCAATCCCCACCAATTATAGCCGCTTTCATTAGCGTATGCAAATCACCGCTTCGGAAACTTCACGGTCTCATATTTCCCCCTTCTGGTCAGGCTGGCTCAGGCCAGGCCTGGCAAACAGGAAGTGATTCTCTATTCAGTTATTTATTTAGGGGGAAAAACAATCACATTGTTCGTGTGTGTGTGTGTGTGTGTGAGAGAGAGAGAGAGAGAGAGAGCGAGAGAGAGAGAGAGAGAGACAGAGATCTTCAGTCAGTTCCATTTTGGCCTGGCTGCATCGTGACCAGTGGCAGCGTCACACATGCGTGTGTGTTGCAACCCCGTGACTGCAGCCTGACCACAGCTAGGTGAAGCAGAAAGAGAGCTGACAGAGTCAGGTTGGGGGGGTGGAGGGTCGGTGGGGGGGTGGAGGAGGGGGATAGCAATTTCACAAAAGCTCAAACACAGACGAGGAACTTTCTGTGTTGGTTGTGCTGTTCTGCACCATATTCAGTTTTTGCTCCGTTTGTGGTTGTGTCATAGTTGGCTGCAAACTATTTGATTGTCTGAAGATGAGCGCTTCAAAATTGCTGACTAATTTCTGAAGGTAACCGACCAGGTGCAGGGGGGCCCCATTTTGGACCAGCGCGCTAATGGAAATTCTAAAAAAAAACCTGTAGGCACAAAGCAAAACAGAGTGTATTTTAAAAAGCAGTGAAACGAACAGCAGATTGTTTGCATATTGTTTTTAACCATTCTCTCTTCAAGTTTCCGTATTGGCAATATAAAAATAACTTGTGTGTTAGTGAATATGAACAGAAAGGTTGCGGATGTCACAAGCATGAGAGACCGTGGAAGAAAAATTTTGAAAAAAGATGCATTTTGCTTGACTTGGTTGGGCTTCTGTTCTGTAACATTTTAAGGTGTTTATCCTAACACCAATAGGAAGTGAAGACTCTAACCCTCCTAACCTTCGACAAATCATACACCAGGTACAGGAAGTATTGTAAAGAGAGTGTATCGATAGATCCTTACGGCCTGTGAGTCCTCGAGTTCATAAGACCTGGATGTTGAAAGACTGCTTTTTTTTAATGAGTCAAATTTTTGTCCAACCCAAATTTTCGACAACTCTACAACATGCGCTTGTTTTTCACGACTTGCTCATAAGTTTTTGTCTTCTGCTTGTGCGATGTTGTATTTTCTGCAAGGCTGTCTTAATTCCACAGAAATGTTTCCGGTTACATACGTCACTGCATGCGAAGGGAACAACTCTCCATCCAAGCATGAAGCAAACGGATGACCTCACGTTGAAATGTGGAGGTTCCTCACACTGATGCGGGACTTAGAATTCTGCAGGGGCGTGAAGTCAGAGGCCCTCTGCTGCGGGAAAGAGCGTCTCAGTGCAACGCATGGAGGTGGACGTCCTTTAAAGTGTCCCGGCAAGACCTGCACAAAGCAATGGCTGCAGCCACCATATCATCGTACGGCCCGTGTGGTTTTCGCCCTCCTGCATGTATTGATCCTTTCCCTCTCTCTCTCCCTCTCTCTCGCTGCCTCTCTCTCCCTCTGCCTCGGCCCTGTCTCCGTTTGGAGCTCCTCGGCATCGCATGCATTACAGCGGCGGCGCAGAACAGATGGCGGAACAATGTATTTAAAGGCATTATGCTCCAGCTAATGGCGAGTCTCGGGGAGAGCCTCGTCCATTTAGCATGCGGGCGGTCGGCCTCGCTCGGTTCCCCCCCCCCCCCCACTCCGCCCCGCGCGGCGTGATTTAAAATGATGTCCTCTGCGGACTACATTCACTCCGATTCAATTTGGAAATGTATTCATATTTACTTAGCGGATACCTGCATTGCATTTGTATAGATCACCCCAGGGTAAAAGTAAAATCGGCCAAATCGAATCAAGGTATCGGGGACGCACGGGCCGGTTGCACCGAGTCCACAGGCAGGGGTCACTCCAATGCCTTTTATGATGTCCCTCTGAAATCTATCTGAATCACATTAAATTGGATATAAAGATGTGCAGACACATACATCACAGTAAATGGTGCGGCGGAGCATCGCTCGCCAAGAATCCCACCTCAACAATCGGGTTAAAGAATCGGCTTTAGATCCTATTAATAATTCACAATCTTGTTAGGGGAGAACAAACATTTCTGTCCAAGCAATTTGAGCTGTGGGATTGTTATTATAGCCGCCGGGGAGCCCGAGTGCAGCCTCGGCGCAGAGGCACAGCGAGGCTGTGAAATGCGTGGAACAATGACTCCATGCTATTTCACAGTGTCTGCTTTCTTTATTAAAGCGCCGTCACAGTAAACATGTCTGGATGCCGCGACTCGGCCGCGCAGACGTCTCCAGCCTGCCCTCCATCTTCCGCCATTTCCCTGTCAGGCGTTGCAGCGGGGGTGGGGGCGGGGGGTTTATCTGTTTTTCCGATTGCAGTCATCGAGGACGGGAGCTTAAAGAGCCTCTGTGAGCAAAAAACAGGGATCGTTTGTTAGGACGGACGCTCAAAGTGACGCGACAGGGGTTTTCACAGCTGTCCAACAGGACGACTTCAGATGACTTGTTTTTGTTTCAATGGGAGGAATGTAAGATGATACGCTTTTTCAGCGTGTCCACGCTTGATAATTGCAGTTAGCGTTGAAGTGTTGTGCAAGAGAATAGAGACGACTCACAAAAGTTTGTGCTGCAGCGATATTGTATCTATAAAGTTGGGCATTGAGGTGGAAACAAGCTTTTCTTCATCTGGAACTACAACAGCGGTGGGCGAACCACATCAAAAAATGTCAGCGTCTCGACATCTCGTCACGTGACCTTTTAGTTGGTTGCCACCTCGGCCTCACAATGGCACAAATGTGACTGTTTCAACATGAATCATCATCAAAAGCAGAATATTTAGGGCCTGATTCACTTGTGTTTGTGAGTTTTAAGAACAGCATGTCACGCTACACGTACTGGACCACTGGGCATGTGCATTTAAAAGTTTTGAAAAGGTCACATTCTAGTTCACCTCTAAAGGTTGCAGTGCATTTTGGCTGCGCTCTGAAATCTCTTCCGAAAAGCCAGCGATGCCTCGCTTTTGGTCCTGTCACACACGCTTTTATTTTTATTGACCGACTGGTTTTATGTTATTGACTGTAAGTCGACCACGTCACATTAGCGAATGTTGCAATGTGATTACAAATTGCAAATGCTTAGAAAACTAACCTGAAGTGACCGTGAAGTCCTGCTAACGTCTGAAAATAACATTATTTCCAGTCGAGTCTGTTTGCACAGTGGTGTAAATTCTCAGAGAAGCAGTGTTCTTTCCTACAGATGAACAAAACTATCAGCCACTAAATAACACTATTGACATGGAGGACAAAATCTCTCCAGGAGGCTTAAAACAGTGGCACAGGATGTAATATGTAGAAAATAAAAAATAATTTACGGCCTCATTTTTGTTTGCAGCAGCAAATAATTACATACATCCTTGTCATACATCCATGAAGAATATCATCATCAATTACTTTTTCTCTTATTACAGTCAACAGTGCACACTGCAACTGCCTCTTGGTTATCTCTATGATTCTTATTTAATGTGGGATTTTAGAAGAAAACTTGAAAACAAATTGGATTCAGAGAAGCTTTGAGCTCCGACTAAAGGATGAACAGTTTGCAGACCAACAGTGTGTAAATGTTACATTTTACTCTCATGCTGACGATGATTCAGCTAAAAAAATAATAATAATAATAATAATAATGACAATAACAAAATAATGTGTTTTAATGTTTGTATCTGTGGAACCGTGTCTGAAATAGGGTCGAAAAGCTTTTCACACGACTCAGCAAACTGCTGGTTAAGTTCACTTTGTTTGTCTTTAAATTTAAAATATTAAGATTTGAATTTGAGTGGTGGGTGAGGATCCATTAGAATAGATGAAACTATCAAAATAAAACTGTTATTAATTGGGCCATTTTTCCACTTCCTGATTAATTCATCATCATTCCTCATGACCAGCTGGCTCTTCCAGGGTCCCCGACCCACAGGTTGGGAACCACTGCCTTAGATCGCTTTCCAGATGAGAGCAAAAGGCAAGTGGAACGCATAATGTGAAAATATGCATATGTTTTACTCTCTCGTCTTTTCATACACTTTATTTTTCCCCATTTTATTTTTATTTTAAAAAAAAAAA
The DNA here is from genome assembly GCA_009823395.1 of Thamnaconus septentrionalis. Lineage (NCBI taxonomy): Eukaryota > Metazoa > Chordata > Actinopteri > Tetraodontiformes > Monacanthidae > Thamnaconus > Thamnaconus septentrionalis. The sequence continues at coordinate 15,900,858 of CM020518.1, forward strand.
AAAAAAACATTAAAATATACCAGCGAACTTTGCTTCGATTTTATTGTTTCAGATGTTTGTCTTTCAAATTCTTTTTTTTTCTCTTTATGATCTGAACTTCAATTATTGCGTCATTTTAGTCTAAACGATGGACGATGACCATGTTATGACAGCAGTATGTGATGCCCGGTCATATATATTAGATGTGAATGTGTGTAAAATATTCAGCGAAATAAAAACACGTGAGAAATTTATTTCTGCAAATTGAAATATTAATTGAACATTTGGCATCAGTCAGGAGGCTCACGGTGAAGCATCTTCTACATGTAATGGGTTTGTTCTTTCTTTGGCGGGGTTGGGGGTAAATATAAAGCACAACGAAAATAATTCGGATTTCACAACTTTTTTTTTTTTTACAAGAACAAGAAGTCCGCCTTTTGTCCCACAGATCGGTTCAGTTTGGCTGCGTTGAAATGCAACTTCTGTCACATCACGGCGCTTCAGTCAGTTTTAGAGAATCAAAATGAGAACAAATGTCCGTCTTTCACAACCAGTGTCCTATTTTTTTTTCTGTAAACAAACATTCTCAAAGGTAGTATCAGGAGTATCATAGAAAAAAAAATACTAAAATAAAAATATGGGTAAAAAAAAAAAAAACTTTCAAACAGCGGAGATGCAGACAGAACGATGTCGCATTGATAGTGAGAAGTGGTTCGAGGAGGAATGACGCACAACTCTGCTGTCGTACGCTGCCTCCTGCTGGTCCAATTTCATTCCTACATACTCAAACAGACACATTGGCGCGCGTGCACACACAAACACACAAACGGCCTTGAGTTGATTTCCGCGCTGAGGCTCCGACGCACGTTTAAAAAAAACAACAACAACAACAAAAAACTAAAACATAAGACTTTGACGATTTAAAAGAGTCGATGCAGCACCCAGTTCCACCAGCAGGGGTCAGCCAGTTTCAAACGCCGCTGGGCGAAAGTGGTAGAAACGGTCATCAGGAGTCTCGTCCAGTTGCACCAGTGTCCTCCGTGCTGGAGTCGCTTTCTTTAGTGGGGCTGTGACCGTTCTGTCCGACGATGATACTGCTGTACATCTTCTGCTGCTCCTCTTTGTAGGAATCTTTCACCTTCTGCCTTTTCAGCCCTCCATCCCTGCAAGGGCAGCGAGGGTGAACAGTTAACTGACAGGGCAAGGGAAAATGCTCACGTGTGGCCAGCATTGAATGAGTGGGATGAGCGATGTGGAGTGGATGATCCTCACCACTCGAGGTCCAGAAGTCCTCCCTTAAGAGCGATGGCAGATTTCACTCTGCTAGCAAACTGAGTGGCGTCCTCATCCTCCTGTTTACAAAACAAACACATTTGTTTTGTTTTTTTGTTTGTTTGTTTTATAGTCCCAGGCTTAGCCAACAGACTATAACCCAAATTCATATATTGCCTCTAAACTTAAATCTATCCTAAAATGTAGGAATAGTTTGTGTGGACCAGACAAATTGTGGCAATAGGATAACAAAAAAAATAAAATACAAATAAATGTCCACACAATGAGAATCGTCGATAAAAAGTTGGGTCACACACAGACACAAAACACAAAGACACGCAGTCAAACGCACAAGGCACGACAATGTTCCTCGGCTGGTCTGCAAGTCATTCATTATTTGAGGAAATGCTGCCCTCTAGTGACTATTTAAAGTTCTGCATGAGGCCCTGCCAACCTTGAATATGAGGAAGCAGAGGAACAAAAACTCTTAACATTGCTCCTGTGCTAAAATTAACGTACTTGGATGTTGGAGTTCATTTAAAGGAGAACGATACAGATTTCCTGGTGAACAATTTAAGTGTTCTGGTGCTAAAATAAATTTTCATGGAAGCACATCTGCGAATCCTTTTGCTATAGTTTACTGGGCCGAGATTCAGCAAAAAATCAACACTAAGAACACTAAGAAAGACTAAGAAATATATTTGTGCCTTATTTTATTGCAAATTCTGGAACTTACTTGTTTACTTCACTGCATTTTTTTATTAAGATTTTATTACCAACATCTTCTCTGTGATCTTCCATCTAATATCTATGAAACAGTCATGTGATCGTCCTGATTTGTTAGTAGTGTCACCATCAAGCCACAAAAAAAATAAGAACAATTAGTTTGAAAGTTTATCAGACATTGAAGCTTTTTTTAATAAATAAATAAATAAATAAATAAATAAATAAATGAAAATCTGAAACTACTACTACTTTGTTCAAAATTGAAATTGCCAGTGGCCGAAGAACCCCGCGCATGAACTTGGATTGCTGCCGATCCGCAAGTGGCGACGGGGTCTCGGGCGTACCTGTAGGGTCATGGGGGGGAGGTACCACACGTTGACGACGATGGCCCAGCTGGTCATCATCCGCAACAGGTAGCTGACCATGTTGTATTTGCTGCTGTTCCAGAAAGCGTCGCCGAACCTGGGGTCGTACTGACGCACACACACACGCACACGCACACGCACACGCACACGCACACACACACACACACACACACACACACACACACACGTTGTTGTTAGCTGAACGGCCCAATGCGGTCAGGCTTCAACGTTGTGGCCCGTGTTTAGTTTGTGTGTGATGAAATGTTGTCGACACTACGTTGCCCTTTTTTTCAGTGTCAGCAGATGAGCAAGATACAGAAGATGGCGATAAGAAAAGTTGTCACTTTCTGTAAGTATGAAAATTGTTGCGTAACAGCAAAGACTACACAGTACAAAAAGGGCATTGCATTAAATTATGCACAGTTTTGAGATAAATGAGTTCACACGGAAGAGGGCAGGAGTATGACCTCAGATTTAGTTTGAGATTGGATTTAGAGGGCAACATGAGAACATTCTCTACACAATAGACACCAAAAACAAATATATATACATATCAAAATCATACACGATCTCATCCATTAGCTGTACCTTGATTGAGACTGGGTATATTGTCCCGCCAATTTCGAAACTTCCCTTCTTGAACATCATGACCGAGGTGTTGTTGATGCAGGTTCCTGTTCCACACGGACACAAAGCAGGAGGTCACCTGACCATCAAAGTCACTGACACCACCTGACACAGTGACGGCTTCAACGCGGCTTGACTCTCACCTTCGGGAAATATCAGGATGGGAAGTTTGGTCTTGGCTGCAACATGAGCTCTCAACCTAAACCCACAGACACAGAAGACCGGATTCACAATTAGTCACACGAGGAGAGCTCATCAGAACCCATGATAGCGAGGACAGAAAGTAGTCCACGGCCTGTCCTACCATTTTTGTCTTCACAATGTCCTCTTTCACTTTGATTTTTTAGGGTAATTTGTTTTGGTTGAGGCACAAGTGAGCTCTAGATCCTCTTTCTTGTCACCACTCAACCATCTGACCACTTGGTTTGTCTCAAGTTCTGACATTATATTTAGAAGAAACAGATCAGTGACTCTACCAAGACATTCTGATAATTTCGTATCTGTCTTTTTCTTGTTGCTATTCTTGATGATTAAGAGTTTTGTCATTAATCTTACACTTCTGAACAAGTTGAACAAAAATCAGTCATTTAAAGTCATGTCAATCAGCCCCAATGTGTGCTGCGAGCGAGAGGGTATATTTTTCTTCGGTTAAGGCCTGCAAAATTTTTCGAAACGAACGCACAATCCTGGAGAAAACGGTTATGAGTGAAGTGTCGCATTTTTCTTCTCTTTCCAACAGATCGATGAACCCGCAGCGTCTGACGCCCTCGGGCCGGCTCACCTGCTGGTCACAGTGTGTCTGTCCTTCATTTCAGACCTCTCGAACCAGACATGAGGGCACGACCTCACCATCGACCGCTGGATCACCCCCATCAGGCCGCCGTGGATTTGCCCCACCTGTTGGACAGGAGGCGCGAAGCAGTGAGAAGTTCAGCCGGGAGGCGGGTTGTGCCGCGTCTCGGGCGTCACTCACCATGGCGTAGCAGCCGTCGTTGGCCAAAATCACGACGTCGATGGGCGACGTGTGATTGGCCACGCAAATTCCTCCTTTCTGAGGCTTGTTCTCCCTGCGAGAAGGGGACGAGACGTCGCTGGTGAGTCCAAATGATTTGCTTCCCATGTGCGAGAATTGCGGTAATTTGTTAAAAAAAAAAAAATGTATGCACACTTTGAACAGTAACTGACTTGTTGTGGTAGTGGATGGTGGCTGACAGGCCCCGGGCGCAGATCCTGTAGCAGGTCAGATGGACCAGCTCACTCAGCCAGTGCTTCAAACTGCATAGAGCATAGGTGTCAAACTCTGGCCCGCGGGCCAAATTTGGCCGACAGCGTCAGTACATTTGGCCCATGAGGCAAAACAAAATCACCACTAGAGCTGCCAGTCCCACATGTAGCACATGTACTGCTAGTATAAATACAAATCCCAGAATGCTCTGCTCGATCAGGACAGGATGTTCATTGGAGGATATTATTATGACTTCATTGGTTTATTGTTGTCACTTTATTTTTAAATTCAATATTAGCATTTTCAAAATTATTGGAAAAGGCTTATTCTGAAAATTAAATCAGAAGGCTGCAAATAAAAAGATTATTTATTCTGATGAGGATTTTCAATTTGAGCAATATCGCAATGTTGCAATATGAAGTTATTTAGTGTATAGTTTTAAGCTTTTCTTGTTCCATATTCAGTTTGAAGCAAAACTTGTTTGGGTCCACATAAAAAGGTTCACTGTTATGTCTTAAGCAAGATTTTTTCAGTCGCTATCAACGTTGGCCCGAGACTTTGTCCAAGAAATTTTGGCCCATTCTGTATTTGAGTTTGACACGCCTGGCATTGAGCGCCATGCACGTGCAACAATTTATCTGATCAATTATTGTGGAAACAGCAGCAGACAGACACACAGTGGTTCCTCTGTGTTGATGTGGGTACCTGCTCTCGGGGAGAAATCCTACCAGGACGGTTCCGATCACCAGCCACGAAAGGCCGATGATAGCCAAGGTGATCCTACAGAGACACCGGTGGGAGGACAGTGAGGTCTCTGTGTTTATAGTTCAGTTTATACGCGTCTTTGTCACTTTACTCAGGAATATTTTTATATTGTGCTTTTTGATTTCATGTGCTTCCTTTGTATGTATTTTATTTTGTTTCATAAAGAAGCTCAGGTGGGCCTAAATACTCTGCACAACCAATTGAACAATCAATCAAAGAGCCAAATCCCCTTTACAAGGAATCTCCAAGCGCTTTGCACAGTGAAAAAGAAAAAACCAACACATCCACAAGAAATTCACAACCTGGTAAATTATTCAGAGGGACAAACCAAACAGGTGATGTGAGTCTTAAAAAAAAAAAAAAAAAAAGTCAAAAGTGAGGGCCGCTTTATTAAATGATGCTATCTGGCGAGAGGCCGCTCCGACTCGGACTGACCTCAGAGGGAAGAGGACGCCGTATCGCACGACGACGCCCACGACCCAGATGATGGTGAGGCGGAGGCTGATGTAGCGGAAATTCTGGTTGGTTCGGGTGAGGAGGTTCCAGGAGGCCAGCTCCTCCGAGGAGAAGCGCTGGGTCACCTGGTCGTCCACGATGCTCTCCAGGCCCCTCTTGCAGAAGTAGAAGGCGTCACTCAGCGCAAACTCCCCCGCCGCCAGCGACTGGGTGCTGCGCAGCTGCTCCATTTCCTCCTCCATTGATCCCCCGGCCCGCTCGATAATGCCTGGGCATGAGGGCAGCTTGCAGTTAGACCAGCCGGTTGACTCGCGCTATCTTTTAATCTGCGAGCGAGGTTTGGTTTTTAGCCCGTCAGCGGGACGATACGGAAAAAAAACAACTGGGTCAAACAGACAGTGCCGGCGAGTTTGCTTAAAGTTTATCTAAACATTTACACACTGATAATTTATCACATTTCAATATTTACAGTGGATCGAGCGATTGCTAAATCCCGAAACGTGTGACCGTCTCTGCGCACAAGCTTGCGCTTCATTTTAGGTCCATGTTTCTCTGCTTTTAACGACGCAGAGACATCATATTTGGCCCGCGAGGCAATGCAAAATCACTACTAGTGCTGGCCCGCCGCTATTATACAGCACATGTACCACTAATGCTACAAATGCCAGAATACTCCGCTGGTATTTTGGTGCGTCAATCAGGACAGGACAGTCATTGAAGGGTATTATTCTTATTATTACTTCTTTGGCTTATTGTTGGAATTGTATTGTTAAATTCATTATCAGCCCATGGAAAAAGGTTACTGTTGAAATTTAAATCAGAAGGCTACAAATTAAAAAAGTATCATATTTACATTTTCCAGTTTTTTCAATTTGAGATTCAATTTTGCATGTGTGCAAACAAAGTTAAGTTATTTATTGTATCGTGTTAAGTTTTGCTTGTTGCATGTTTAGGTTGAAGCAAAACTCGTTTGGGGTCCATATAAAAAGTTTCACTGGTGTCCGCAGGAAGATTTCTTTAAGTTAATATCAGTGTTGGCCTGAGACTTTGTCCAAGTTTTACATTTTGGCCCACTGTGTGTTTGAGTTTGACACCCCTGATTCTAGGTCATCTAACCGCAGCAGGGTTAAGATGGGTCAACTGGACTTGCTCTCACAATCTTGAAGACGTTTCACGTCTCAACCGAAAGGCTTTTTCAGTTCACAACCTACAGTAAGAAGCATTCAAATGTAAGAGTTTTAAGCGCTGCGTGTGGGAATTGAGTTTCAGAAGGTCATCAGTCACGTCACTGCCGCGTCTACAGTTTCTGGTGCTGCCCACAGGTGTTCAGAAAATCAAAGACGGCCGCTTTGGCCGCTCCTTTGCGGTCCGTGGACATTCACTCGGCTGGAGATTGATGAGCGATGGCACACGGAACGGTCTGCTACAGTCCTGTGTTGTGTAACATCGAGTATGTGATTCATTAACCTCTAAAAAAGAAGCACCTCTGTGCGGTTTAACACAAGGAGTGAGATATTTGCAGTGAACTGAACCAGCTGAGCTCTGTTCCCAGGAACATTTAGGAGCGATGGGCCTCAGTGGCGCCACGGGGAGAGCTCCACTAAGACAGGTAAAAAACGAGCACAGCTATAGTATTGTCTTTAAAGTGCTCCTCCTATACAGAGCTGCTCTACTACGGAGAGGAAATGGTTACGTATTTACCAAGGTTCAACTTAAAACGTCAAGTGAGACTCAAACGAGCTCCCGGACCGCAAGAACGGCGTGCATTACGTTTCGGATCACGAGAACGCTGACAAATCAAGGCAGGTTTAACCCCTGAGTGAGCAGCCGAGGATTTGCCAGTGAGGCAGCAATACCCCGACGCTTATTAAAATATATTGCTTCTGACACACTTATCCAGCGCTTCCCCTTTTTTCCCCTCCCCAGCTTCAACTGCACGGGAGTCTGTCATTTGATTAAGGTTATGTAATACGCAGTTGCGTCATCATCCTGAGACCGGCCATGTGTTTTCCAGGCTACACCTCGACCAATAGATGTCGTGACTGACCAGTAAAGAGCGCCCGTGCTCCCTCTCCCTCTCTCTCTCTCTCTCTCCGTCACTCATGCCACAGACGCACATGTGCGTGCGTGCGTGCGTGTGTGCATACACAGACGCGCGCACATACTTGCACAATGTCACATGATCTCTGTCAGCAGCTAAAACAAATCCCTCATGCTTAAAACCGCAGTAGCAGCCACACATCACATTGCCACTTAAATGTGGTTTTGGATAGTCCACAATTGCACTGGAGGCGACATTCATTGTTAGCGCTGGAGGCTTGCTTGATAGTGACATGGTGTAATTGCGTATTGGTTTTTACAAAATGTGACATCGTGACGTCCAACTGAAACCACTGTTCATGTGACTTACAAGAAAAAATACAAAACTGTAATATTACACTATTTTTATTATTAGGACTATTAGCAAATTCCTCATTTTAACAATTTATATTTACATGCCATGTAAGTCCAAATTTTGGGAATTTCCAACTGTGTTTTATTTTATGTGGCCGGGGTTCACCAGAACTCACCATTTGGCAGAGGGACCGGGACGCTGGGCTGCTCCTCCCTCCCTCTCTGGATGCGGCCTGTGGCCCACTGTGAATGAAACAATTCTCGGCTGATTTCCAGTACGATGGCTCGAGTTCCTGAATTCCGAGTTATTTATTGTACATGCAAACTAGCGAAATAACAAACAAGAACCAACAGTACTTCCACGGGCTATTCTGGAGAAATACATAGGACAACATGTCTCGTTTCCCCACCTCCAAGGTTTTGACAAGGATCTGGATGTAGACCCCGGTGACACCCAGAGAGAGACCACACATGGCTGGGAGCATGATGAGGAACACCACCATGAACATCCACAGCTGGAAAACCCCAACAGCCACACCCCACAGGTCCTCCATCATCACTGACAGCTGAGGCAGCCACAACAGTTCAACAGGGGTCACGTCATCGTCTGTAACCGGGACAAAAGACAACAAAACCAGAGTTAGATTTACTTCTCATTTAAAGAACCAGAGCGGGACCATGGATGGTGCAGGATTGGCCTTCCTTGGTCCTGAGTTAGATGCACTAGAGCGAGGAAAAAGAGTGAAATGACATTCAAGCATATTTAAGTATTTGCTTATGTAAATATTTAGGGTAAATCCTTCCAGTCAACTATGTAGAGTACTTAACGCAGGTAAGAATCAACTTAGTAATGAGATTAAATGGGATATGAAGGACATTCGTGTATTATTCCCAAAGGGTTTTGACCCTTGTTGCTAATTTTGAACTAATTTGTTCAGTATGTATTTGAATGCCACCGACCCGGAATATTCGCACCCGCATTTAAACCCACAGAACAGTTTTTCATCACGACTACACTCCTGGGTTAGATACTTCGGAGCCTATTTACCATGTAACGTTACACCAACTGTGTTGAGTGGTCTGCTGCCGCTGGACGTGAAGTAACTTCAGCCATACCGTTAGTCGAGGTCTGACACAAAGTCCCGTGGAAAACACGCAGCAGCGACACGCAAAAATGAAAATGTCACGACAGAAAAACGATGAAAGATAAATACCTGAGAGTTGGTCTTATATTTCACAGTGTGTTTAACGTCCCGCGGCGAAAACACACACAAAAAAAGCTGCAAGTTGTGTCGCAACGTTCCGTTTAAAGCGTTGCCCCGAGGAGGGAGGCGAGGGGAGGGGAGGGGTGGTGAGAACCTACAGGAGGGAGGGAACGACTCTTTAAGCCACGCCCGTCCGTTTGCGTCATGCGGAGCGGGCTGCGCAGGGAAAGCGCAGCGAACCTGCAATTCTGCGACGCCTCGGCGTCGCTCGTCATCAAGCTAGACATTCAAGCATGGCGGAGCCGTCTGTCCGTATGCCCGGGATTGTTTTAGCTTCTTTAATGTTTCAGCATGTCAACAGTGATTCCGACGTGGTGAGTGCAGCACCCACGCCTCATGAAACACTTGCCACCGCTGGACGCTAAATTAAACGCCTTTTTTTTGTAAACCGGGAAACGTGATAAGCCCAGCAGCTGAAGTTGCTCCACCTAACTTCCAAGTTCACTGGCTTCTCTGTGTTAGTAAAATACCAGATGTTGCAGCCTCTCGTCGTTTGCATCTATGGAAAGTGTTCTTGTTTGTTTAATCTTGACTTTCGTGAGGGTAATTCTGTGACTGTTGAACTGAAACCCAAGTCAACAGTCACCCTGTAACAGACGCTCTTTAATATTGAGTGTATAGATAAGTACAAGCAACTGTGGATATTGTATAATTAGTTAGCCACGTGAATGTGATACCGAATTCGTGTATATGCCGCTGACAGAGCAGTGTGCATAATCAATATTTGGAAATGGCGCCCACTGTAGAGTCACGAGAGATTTCATTTCTTTGTAATTTAAATAATGTTATATCATATTTCATTGCATTGCATGTTATTAAAAAGCGGTTAATGACTTGTCGGAGCACAAAGAATCGTTTTCTAGCAGATGAAAATGAAGGCCAGTTGTCTTCCTTGTTGCATTCAGGTCATTGTTTTATTTAATAGCTTGAATACCCCCCCCCTCACCCCAACACAGTCAATGTGAAAACTGTTGTGTTGCAGATTTGAAAGTTGTGTGCTTGTGTGTTTTTATTTTATTTCTAACGTTCCAGGAAGGTCTTATCCTCGGGGAGAGCAAATTCGAGGAGCAGGTCACCATCAGCGATTCTCAGGCTGACCACATTCAGATCGAGGAAATATACAGTGAGTTGGAACTGATCACACCCGGTGCGACCCGATCGCTAGAGTTATGATGTGCATTTGCTCTTTTACAGATGTTCAACAGCATCTCCCCTGCCACAGACTCAACAAGTGAGTACTGCGCTGGGAATCTAGAAAGCAAATGCAGGCCTAATTTGGTCCGTTGGATTTAGCAAGACTCACAGTTCGCTCACAGAAAGTCCATGCCTCTGATGTTTGCAGCTTCCATAACAGTGAAGGAGACGTGAACCTGGATGGCGTGAAGAAAATCCTGGCAGACAATAAGCAGGTAAAAACTGATTTTCATGACTATTTGAAGACTTACGGTTGCCAGCACTGATGAGGGTTTTTTTTTTTCCCGCGCTGGAAGGAGAGTGTGATTGGCTGGTACAGGCAGCGCAGGAACACAGACCAGCAGATGAGCTTCAGGGAGAAGCTCGTCCACGAGAAGCTGAAGAGCGCTCTGTCCAACCCTCACATGATCTTTGTGCTGCTGACGCCCAGCAAGGTCACAACACCGGGCTCAACTCACAGGATGGAGTACGCCGCCTTCATCTCACGTAGCAGGTAAGTGGATCCGCTCACTATTCATCCATCCTGCTGGCGAAAGGTCAAGCGGTCCTTTCTATATCAGATTTTGCTTTCTAACTGCAATCTTCTGTGCACTGTGGAGGCTGTTCCTGAAGGTTCCCGTGCTGGTCAACAACCTGGGCTTGCTGGAGCAGTTGGCTTACTGGAAGGTGTCCTCCCCCTGCTCAGCGGCAGGTTACAACCTCACCATGAAGAAACACAGGTACAGGCCCACACGTTAAACGTCGCAGCCAGGCAGGGGACAATGGTTGTATGATAACCTCATGGAAAAATTCTAAATTTATCACTGGATTTCCTTTCCAATTTTGAAATGGACTCTTTTATGCTGAACACAGTTCATCTTCTATTACATATACTGTAAGTAGTTTTGAAGTTGAAAACCTATTCAATTAGAGATCTTTTAAAAAAAAAAAAAAAAAAAAACAAGATTCAGGACGAAATTGATGGAACGTTTTGTTTCTGTAAAAGGAATCAGCCTATGGAACAATCGGAACAAGGAATTCAAATCAAGCATTACATTTAAACAAATAATTAAAGCTAGTATATTAAAGAAATACAAAGAAATGTGTTGTTTTTACTATTGTCATTTGTGTTGTTGTTGTTTTTATGGTATTATCTGAATTGTATATTGGGAATTGAAAATGAATGTTGGCTGGCAGCTATTTTGTTATAAATATTTTTTGTTTATGTTTTTGTTGTTTTTTACATTACGTTCTTTGTAAATTAAATACTGGAGATAAAGGGGCAGATACAATAAGATTAGTCTTCTTTCTGCTCCCTTTCATTCTAGGCTGGAGAACGTTTGTTTTTTTTTTTCTTTATAAAGAATAAACAAACAAACAAACAAATCAAACTGGCTCTAGGATATCAATACCTCATTACTGGTAACAATTCCTCATTTGTCTCCTCTGTTATTTACAGCCCCAGCTTCTTCTCCTCTAATGGGCTCCTGAGAGAGGTTGACGAAGTAAACAAAATGAATGACTCTCTGCAGTCGGAGCTGGAGGTGAGCGCTCAAAAGAGGCTGTTTGAAGTTGAAGTTGCATCCCCCCCTCTTCAGGACTGCCGTTTCCTTTTGTACAGAAAGCCTGTCGCAAGCTGGAGGAGAGTGAACGTCTGGTTGAGACGCTGCAAGCTGATGTTTCAGCGCTCAAGAGGCAGCTGAGTGAAAAGAGGCAAAATGGAGCGAATGGAGGTTTGCTGTCGTTTTTTTCTTATCTGAGATCAGCAAAACTCGATGTAATCCTATTTGTTTGAAACCAGTCTGTTTGCTTGCAGCCTCAGACGAGGATCCACCCGAGGAAAAGAACAACCTGATGCTGCACAAGGCCATCAGAACTCTGTTCGCCCGCGCTCCCCTGTTCCACACTCAGACTTTAAATCTCGCGGCGCATCCCGTCCCCGAAACCTGTTGCTGCTGCACAGAGAACAATGCCGAGGGGACTGCGACGGCGGTGGAACACACAGACGCCGCAGAAGATCAGGAATCACTTTCCCTGCTCTCCCCATGCAGGACAAAGCCTCAGAAAAGACTGAGAGGAGCAGATCTAGTAAGGGAAAGGAAACGCAGAAAAAGCTGTTCCTGAAGTGAATATTGTATATTGTAATGGTGTATATCAATCTTTTTTTCACTTTTTAAGGTAGTCACAAAATCAGTCCAAAAGGCTGGTTTTAAAATCACTTGACAACATCTTGACTGACTATAGGTCAGTCTAGGTTCATACGTTTGTTAAATAGTTTGAAAATGTATTCCGAAATATTTTTTTTAATTAAAAACTATTAAAATGAAATCCTAAACAGAAACTGTCGCCACGTCAGCAGATATAAAAAGCCATCATTACAAGCATTTTGGTATTGAGCATTCAACAGTTAAGACAACTAAGGCTATTAGAACATTTAATTTTTCTTTCTTGAAAAATAAATACATTATGAGTTGCACAGAGAAAATCTGTCAGCAGTCGTACCGCTTAAATACAACACTTTATTGAACAGACGATGACACGAGATTGGACACAAACAGTGAGCCACTAGTCCAGACGCTTGATACTGCAGATGTTCGGATCCTTCATAAACTGAGGGTGTTTGTGCGTCACTGGCATGAAACCTGGTAAGAGGAAAAACACAAGCGTCAAACTTGATGATCTATGACTTCTCGCAGGATAAAACAATTAATTGATTCTTCAGTTTAACTGAGTTATTGCGGTGTAAAGGGATTTTCTTTGACAGAAAGTTTATTGTTTCAGTGACATTTCTTTCTGGTAAAAACATTGATTAGACTGCAAAGGAAAATAAACTCACCCATTGAGTGGGCTTTCTTTATGGCTTTGCTGATTTCCTTTTGTTTTCTACCACAAAGGCCTGGGAAAAAAATTACAAAAGTTTTAGTTTTTTTTTTAAACCTGAAAACTAATCCACATAAATGAGACGTTTTCAGGTTCAGCTGCTCACCTGTAATGTGTCTTCCATAAATTCTGCCAGTGTGGGGTGAGATGAACTGCGAGAGAAGCTGTAAAGAAGACAGCTATGAGCAATTAGATCTATTTTGTGCAGACACTATACTAAACACAACCTGAGCCTGATGAGACCGTATATTGCAATCAGTGCTCTCGGCTAAGTGGGATTCAGGAACCCAACTGGTTCTTGCTTTACTATTCAGAAAATGTCCTAACTTCTTGTAAAAGCCCTATATGATGCCAAACATCTTCCAGTTTGGTGGCCGCTGCAATGCGTTTAGTGTTTCCAATAGCCAATAAAGTAACACTTTAGCAGGATGCTACGACCAAACATAGAAAGGGACGAATTTTCTGCCTTATTAAATTTTTGGTCGGTCACACTGAGGTCCTGAAAGAAAAGTATGCAGTTTGGGTTTAAGACTTTAAACTGAGTCACAGAGTTAACTGTTGAAGGTGTTGTGTTTTCTGTTTTTGCCACGATCCTCACTTACCTGGGTGTTTCTGTAGTCCACTGTAATATTGCAGAGGATGCATCCTTTCTGTTGTTCTTTGAACGGGTTTTCCATCTGTGCAAGCTTTGAGATAATAAAGATTACGTTTCCAAATGAACCATACCACTGCGCAATTGATAGGAGGTTTTGATAAGCTACAGTGATTACCTCATCCTTTAGATGTACACTTGAAGACGTTGTAAGAGTTTTTAAACCTAGAGAGGGGTAGAGAGGTTTGCATTATGTGTATTGCAGCTTATCGGTTTTCGGGTATCGTTAGCATGAGTGCCAGAGAAAACATAAGGACACTGGAACAAAACTACGAGTAAAATATGAGCCGTTAATTTAAATTTGCACAAAGAATCACTGACACAGAAGTTGAAACATTTCTGCTGTCTGACCTGTGTTTCCATGAGGCGCTAAAACAGGTTTTAGCCTTTGAAATACCCGCAGCGTGAACATTTTGACCTGTGGGGAGACAGGATGTTGTCAAACGGGTGCTTTCTGCTATTCCCTCCGGTTTTCAAGTTAACAGTTCCTACCATTGCAAATAGATGCAGCACACTTTATCTTACTCTTTGTCTTTTTGTTACTATTAAAAAAAAAAAATACAGTTAACTTTTGTGTCTGAACGTATGAATGTAATCTTAGTTTTTATTGCGAAACACAGTTATTTTCATGAGAGGAACTGTTTCAAACTGACAAATGAAATGATACCCTGCCAACAGACCAGCAAACCTGTATTTGAACGCTGCCATGGTCCTGCAGTTGTGATATCTTACTGTAGAATGCTTGTGAAATATTTTTAAGCTACACGGTATATTGTAAATAGTTCATGCTCTAATAGCCTACTGACTTTTGCCATGGGGTATGAAATCTGGAAGTCCTCGGTATAGCAAATGTTTCATTACGGAACTTAATAATGTTACACTGTCCAAAGACTACGAAACAAGGAAAGATAATAAATAGCTGAAATAGTGGTTTTGGGTTAGAACACCGTCATAAATAGAATGCATTGGGCTTTAACAATTTGTGACAGCTGAAAACAAGTGTTTGTAAGCTTTATAAAAGCTAATATAAGAAACTATATATATATAAACTAGCATTTTTAACTGTTTCAAATACAGACTCTGAGGTCATAGTAAGGTACTGCTAACGAGATCTTGTCTAATTTTTGTCCGCCGCTTGCTCGTGCCCTTACTCGAAGGCGGAAGTAATAGTGGGACTTCTCTCTTGCTCTGACGACGCTGTTGTCAAATTCAAAATGCGACGCTCTTTGTGCTCTGCAGTACATAGCTAAAAAACGTTGATGAATAATATTACAGTTTACTACATATTTATTTTGTGCGTTCGTAATCTATTAGCAGTGGCAGTTGTGAATTATTGGTCGGGAGAGTAGACTTAGGAGCCCAACTTCTAAATGCAACATGCTAGGTTAACATTTAGTATTGTGGTAGACGTTTTGGAGTTCTTTTGGTAAA
The DNA here is from genome assembly GCA_009823395.1 of Thamnaconus septentrionalis. Lineage (NCBI taxonomy): Eukaryota > Metazoa > Chordata > Actinopteri > Tetraodontiformes > Monacanthidae > Thamnaconus > Thamnaconus septentrionalis. The sequence continues at coordinate 15,916,068 of CM020518.1, forward strand.
CAAACCCGGCGATTGTCAGTGACTTTGACAACATGGAAACTAGCGAGGTGCCAAATGAGGTGCTTCGTCTCAAATTAGTTTTTTGCTTGTTGACTAAAGGTGTTTGACATGTAGCAGCGTTACGCAGTTGCTGTGACAGCTGAAGCTGCTGTTCGGTAATGAATGCAGAGAGGCAACACGTCAAAGTAAAACGAGTTTCCTCCAGGAAGAGGTCGATAGACAACCTCAAGTGTCTTCTGACACCCGCCAAGAAGAGAGGTGGGGGCCCCTGTTTACAGCAATGTCCCCAGAACCGAAGGGTCAGCAGCATCATGGCTGATGGACAAGAAGCGGAGGTATGTTGTCCCAACATGAGTCTCAGTAGAAGTCCTTTCATCGGATAAACAATAAGCAAGTTGTTGGGCAATCCAACATTCTGTGCAAAATGTGTGCGTTAAAGCTATAATTCCTATATTTATAGAATCCACTCGATGTGAAATATGGTGGGTGTGTTCCTTTTTTTTTAATTGCAATGTGTCATATCCTTCCAACTGCACCTGTAATGTAATGTCATTTATTAGTCAAAATAATTTCTTTATTTAAAAAAAAAAAAGATTAAGACACAAGATATTTTATCAAGGGGAAATGGTTACACTAATCATTAGAGACCATCAATGAAAAAACTAATAATGTCAGTAAGGTCACTGTTTTTGTTTTGTTTTTGCATAATGTCATCTAAGAGTGCTTGTGTTTATTCTCCAGTACTGCAGTGACAACGAGGATTTATTTGGCGACTATGACAGTTTCCTGGAGGACAGCTCCGTCTTAGCAAAGCTGGACGATGCAGAGCAAAACGCACGGCAGCATGACATCCAGCCCTCGGTTCACAGCAATGCTGTGGTCGATCCCAACCCCGAATCTCTGCAGCCATCAGAGAAAGACCCGGAGAAGAAGCAGGCCGGTGGCAATACTCTGACTGACTCCATCCTGGACGCTCTCGGAGATGAGCCCTTTGAGGACGTCCCAGCCAGCCAGCTTCAGTTTCAGGAGCAGGTTCTCCAGAGCGTTAAGAGGAGCAGGCTGCAGGATGAAGATAAAACCTCCACACCTTTCAGAGCCGCTGGTGGGAACTCTGAGACGGCACCGGAAGCAAACACGGAAGGCAGGACTAAAAAGCTCACCAAGGCCAGGAAGAGCATGGCCGATCAGCTGAAGAGGACGATGCTCTGCAATGCAGCATCTCCTGCTGTTCTGTCCCGGAGCGTCACATTAAAGGAAGCCGTAGTGTCAGAGGAGATCAGCGTTGCCATGCAGGCCATGGAAACCATATCCGCTGAGACAACTGACCTCGGGCCCTTCTTTGGACTCCCCTCCAAAGTAAAAGACTTAATGTACACGCTGAAAGGAATCAAGAGTTTATACGGTGATGAACAGTTTTGCCATTTTTTATGTATTTAGTAATGTATATTTTTGTTATATTTGGGCAGTAGGGTAAATGTAAGCATGCATAAAAGATTTCATACTTGTTTATGTATAATATTGTGTATGATATACCAGACAAGCTGTAATGGGATCACTCCAAATGTAGTTATTTTTTCCCTCTCTCTCATTTATCCAAGTTTGTGAATTAAAATGTTTCTCTGATTATTTTAAGACGCTAATGTAGGTTTTTGTTTTCGTCTCCCTCCTTCAGATTGGCAGAAGACGTGTCTGAACCTGGACTGTGTTCAGGCGAGGAAGAACCTGATCTACTCTCTTCCCACCAGCGGAGGGAAAACCCTGGTGGCGGAGATCCTCATCCTCAGAGAGCTGCTGTGCAGGAAGAAGGACTGCCTGTTCATCCTGCCGTACATTTCCCTGGTGCAGGAGAAGGTGCTGCAACACTACAGGAAACAGTGCTTGCACTGTAAAGTAGCTCTAGTTTGACAACTGGACACGTTGCCTCTACATTATGACACGATGAATACCCTCCAGTGGTTGGCAGACTCCAGAAATAAAATAAGTTATTATTCATTAAATGCTACAAGAATTGGTCATTTTAATATAGTCTTAGAAAGTGAAAGCCATTACGTCATATTATGTATGTTTACATACGTTTATGTAAATGCTTACTATTATCATTTTAGTGACCTTGCATAACAACAGCGGTTGTTCCCTGCAAATGTTGCTAATTGAGCCTTTAACTGTTTTGTAGGTGCGTGGGCTGGCGAGCTTTGGCCTGGAGCTGGACTTCATGGTGGAGGAATACGCCGGCAGCAAGGGCAAGTTCCCCCCGGTGAAGCGCAGGAACAAAGTGTCGCTCTACATCGCGACTATTGAGAAAGCCCACAGCCTCGTCAACTCCCTGATAGAGTGCGGCAGGATAGAGAACCTGGGCCTAGTGGTGGTGGATGAGGTCCGAAAAATATGAAGCTTTTTTTTTTGGTAATCAAGATGCGGTGAAAGGCTGATGGTTTGATGTTTGTGCGCAGCTTCACATGCTGGGTGATGGCAGCAGAGGGTCTGTGATTGAAATGACCCTGGCCAAAGTTCTCTACATGAGCAGTAAGAGTCGTCGCTTCACTCGTTAACCTGAAAAATAACAACAACAACAATGAACAGTCCTTCTTTCTTCCCCCTAGAGACGACTCAGATCATTGGGATGAGCGCCACCCTGGGGAACATCAAAGACCTGCAGACGTTTCTGAGGGCTGAAAATTACACCAACGACTTCAGGCCTGTGAGTGATTCTGAACCTTTTTGCGTCACCTTAAAGCACCGCCAGCCATTTCTCAGAGCATGCTGCTTAAAGAAGATAATTGAAACAAAAAATAGCTGTGATTTGAAAACAAAAATTCATGTTTCAAATCCAAAATTCAAGTAACAATGTTCACACAATCCTCAATGTGTGTTTACCAGTCATATATATTGAAAGCCTGTCAGAACAGCCTTTTAATGAACTAGACAACCCTGATCTGCTGGTGAATTATTCCATTAAACAAAAAAACAGACAAATTTAGATCTCAGTGTGAATCAACTAGCTGCTGTCTTGATGTATATGACTTTAAAACAAAACATGAATTGCTCAGGTCCAGCTAAAGGAGTACGTTAAGTTACGGGACACCATCTACGAGGTGGAGCCAAAAGAAGAGGAGTGTTTCCGATTCTCGCGTCTTCTCAACTTTAAAGTGAGTTCAGCGCTCACTGATGGTTTTTATGTCATTGTTGTCTTCTTTTCACTTGCTTCTTTGTTCTTAAAGTGATGACGCTCAAGTGTTAAAGGCCACTGCAGAGCTTCTGAGCTGATACAGTTTTGGAAAAAAATAAAAATAAAAATAAAAACACATGGCACTTACAACCATCAATATTATCCTAGAGGACTTTTGGCTTTTAGCAACATTTGAGATGCTGACAGGGAAAATATGAATTGTCTGTCGTTAGTACTCGAGTTCCATGCAGAAAATAGACCCGGACCACATCATCGCTCTGGTGGCGGAGGTCATTCCAACACATTCATGCCTGGTCTTCTGCCCCACCAAGAAGAACTGTGAGAACGTTGCCGTGATGATCTGCAAGTACCTCAAAGAGTGAGTTGACCTCTTACAGACTTTGTGACCTTTCTGTCTCTCTCCTTACGGTGCCAGCAACTTATTTTGGATCCTTATTATTATTATTTTGCTATTTCAGAGAGTTCCTCCGGCACAAGGAGGACAAGAAAGCGGTCCTCCTCAGGGAGCTGAAGGACAGCGGCAACGGCTCGGTGTGTCCGGTTCTCAGGAAGACGGTGCCGTATGGTTTGGCCTATCACCACAGTGGACTGACATCAGAGGAGAGGAAACTGGTGGAGGAGGCCTACTCCAGTGGGGTCCTGTGTCTGCTCACCTGCACCTCCACCCTGGCTGCAGGGGTCAACCTCCCTGCTCGCAGGTTAGTCACTGATGGAGTGAAGTCCTAGAATGCACCTATTGGTGCTATTTGGCCACTCACCTGGGCAACCCAGCTAGGGGTGAGTCGCCCCCGACTTGGTTTTAACTGGCCCTGCAGAACCACCTTTCAAATCTACAGCCACCTTAAAGGCTTTTTCAGCAGCTTCAGTGATGTTGGAGACTATAACATTACATTGACGTTACATAACCCTAAAAACCTGAGTAATGGGAATGAGAAGTTTCCATCTACTGGTTGGGAGCCATCAAACTTAGGCATCCTAATAAATATAGTTGTGAAAGTGTCAAATAAAACCAATAACGAAGAACAAATTGTCAATATTATTATTATTCCCCCAGTAAATTACAAATAAGATAGAAATACAAAAGAAAAACAGATGGATTTTTAAACACTACTTAACCGTTTTTGTCCTTCAGTGCTTTTCAATTACAAGCTGCAATTCTGCATGCAAGCTCATGATGTAATATTTTTTAAAGCCTCCCCAACCCTGGCTCAATCTGAATCTTCTCTGGTTTAATATCTGTGTTTTTGACCTCTGCGTCTTTAAACCAGAGTCATTCTGCGCTCGCCGTACGTGGCCACAGACTTCCTGAAGAGAAGCCAGTACAAGCAGATGGTCGGACGGGCTGGTCGAGCTGGGATCGACACTGTGGGAGAGAGCATCCTCATCCTTCAAGACAAGGACAGGAACATGGTAAGCGTGCTCACGCCGCATCCAGTGGAGCTGCAGGGTACTGCAGGGATTTAGATATGCTTAAAAATCGACTTAACATACCACAGATTACATTTTTACAATGTTTTATATGCGTTTTCCTTCAGTGATCTGTTTCCCCTGACAGGCTAAATCCCTCGTGAGCGCCCCAATGGAAAACTGTTACAGCAACCTGATGCTTGACGATGGAAAGGGCCTCCTGAGCCTCATCCTGTCCCTCATTGGACTGAATGTAAATCGCCATCATCACGATCAAACCGGAGCACGTGTCCCTGGCACGCTATCTTTTCACTTCAGTTCAGTTCAGAGCGCTTTTTTGTTGCAGATCACCACCTCGCTGGAGCAGGTGAGGGAGTTCCTGAAGGGGACGCTGCTGTATGTCCAGCAGGGGCACCTGTGTGCTCAGAAGAGTCTATGGGAGGAGGTGCAGCAGTGTGTGGACCTCTTAAAGGACAAAGGTCTCATCACGGTCACCATGGACTCGCACGGGCCAACTATGCAGGTCACCAAGCTGGGAAAAGCTACTTATAAAGGTGAGTGAGTACTTTATTTAGTACATTTATGTCATAGAATTTGACCTCGGACCACACATAGACAGTATTAAGTCATATTATATTTTAAAAGACGCCTTTATCTCCCAGCCTTCAGTTTAAAAAAAAAAAAAAAAGATGTCTCAAATAATTAGGTGCCGTTCTTCCAGAATGATGTCTGCCAAGCAACCAACCGAGCTGCTAATAGAAAACTTCTCACTGTATATTTTGATGACCCTTCTGTGTGTAAGACTGCTGTTCTCAAACATGCTTTGGTCCACAGGCTCAGTGGATCTGACCTACAGCGACGTGCTGTACAAAGATCTCTCCATAGGCCTGGATGGTCTGCTGCTCAATAGTTACCTCCACCTGGTCTACCTGGTCACGCCGTACAATATCATTTCGCAGTGCAAGCCTGACTGGATGACGTACTTCAGACAGGTACGGAGCCAGCGTGAGACTTTGCAGTGACCCTGAAACAACCTGATTGCAAACCGGCGGGTTTTTTTCTTGTGTCACAGTTCAGCCTCCTGTCAGCTGCGGAGCAGAAGATGTCTGCGGCCGTCGGCGTGCCCGAGAGTTTTGTCGCGAGGAAAGCTGCAGGGCAAACGGTGAAGAAGGTACGGTTTGCTTCAAATTCTACTGGAGCTTTTTTTCTACTTTGACGATCAGCCCAGAAAGACACTCACAATGGATTTGTTTGAAAATGTTTGATTGCAGCATGACCAGCTGTTAGCATAGCACAGATTCCGTGACCTGCCGCATTTCATTATGCTAATTTAGGTTAGAGGTGAGCAAAGAATGAAAATAAATGGAATGCAAATGCATGTTGATTGGATGCTAAACTGAGCACATTTTAAGAAATTAAACATTGAGATTGATGAACCTCTTCATTTGTACAAAACACAAGGACTGAGTGAGGTTACAGAACTGAAAATTGGAGAATGTGTTGTTTATTTTCCTTTTTTGCAGTTAACTAGTTTAATGCATCCCTTCACCACAAAGATGTGCTGTGCACTTAATAAAGTCCCTTAAAAATAGAAAAATGTAGGTAAAAGGGTAAAAAAAAAGAAAAAAGAATGAACTGATGAACCATGATGCATGCCTACATCCATTTTGTGCCCTGGTTTTGCTCACTTTTGCAGAGTGCGAACATGGAGGTGGTGAGCCGCATGTATTTGGCCCTGGTGCTGTTCACCTTGCTGAAGGACACAAACCTGTGGAACGTAGCCGAAAAGTTCCAGCTGAGCCGGGGCTTCATCCAGACGCTGCTCAGCTCCTCCTCAGCCTTCTGCTCCTGCGTGCTCCACTTCACGGAGGTATCGGCACAAGTGTTGCCTACGCAGCTTGCTAAACCTTAGACCTGGAGAACGTTGAAACTGATGAATAGGAACTGCTCTCTCTCTCCACAATCAGGAGCTGGAAGAGTTTTGGCCCTTCAAGGCCCTGCTGACGGAGCTGACGCGAAGGCTGAGCTACTGTGTGAGGGCGGAGCTTATCCCTCTGATGGAGGTGGCTGGAGTCATGGAGGTCGGTGTGGAGGTCCAGATAAAAGTGCCTGTGTTTGTTAATACAGTATTAAATCACTAGGATAAAGGTTTAAAACTTACTGAATTCATTAACCGAAAAGTAGCATTCTGCAGAATTTCTGAGATCAGCTGAAAACACAACAAACAACAAGATGAACGAGCTGAAATATGACCTGTGAAAAGTTAAAAGTCTCTACTGCTTTTTAGTTGTTAAATGAACAAGGGTAACACCTGTGTGTTAATTATGATTTTGAGCTCCTCTTTCAGGCTCAATATAATATCCTGTTTCCCTTGTAGTCACGGGCAAAGCAGCTGCATAATGCTGGCTACAAAACGTTGGCCCACCTGGCCAACGCAGACCCTGCTGTCCTCTGCAAGACCATAGACAACCTTTTCAAGAAACAGGCCAGTCAGATAGTGGCCTCCGCTAAGGTAAGCGCCATGTCACCCAGTCGTCAATGGCAAAAAGAAGCTTTGGTGTAAGAGGAATAAAATAATTAACACATGAACTATTTGTCCATCAGATGATGTCTCTCTGTGTTCCAGATGCTCGTGAATGAAAAAGCTGCAGCGCTCCAAGAGGAAGTGGACGATCTGCTCATGATCCCTTTAGATCTGCCTACTCCTTCAGAGACAGACAAACTAGCTTGACTTTTTTTTTTTTACAGAGAAGTTTTATTGTCTTTGTTAAAAAAAAAAAAAAAAAAAGGCAATTTTTAGTTTGCTTGTATTGACCATCTTATGAGAATATCAGTAGTGTGTAATTATAATTTATTGGACTTTCGATTTTTTAACAAAGAGGACTTGAATAAATGCAACATCTTCCAAAAATTAGAATCCACTAATTTCTTGCACTAGAGTTTGGTTCCCCGACAGCATGACTTCTGGCTCTCCACTAGATGGCAGCACAAGATACAAATTGGTCCTTGCACTGCGGTGCGACGTCTACAGAACTGTATTGCGGATGTTTTGGTTTTGCAATTCCTCGAATCAGGCGGATAACAACCCCATGAGGATTGTGGGCCACAAAATGGATACTTTCACATATTTATTGACGAGTAACCGATAGAGCACAGATCATGCATTTGTAGCATGAGATTTTGATGACTCACACGAGCACATTAATAATATATTGCACTGTGTCTTAAAGAAAAGACTGTGTTTTAGTGCTAATATTCCCAAGACGCTAAAATGCATTATCATGTTTTATTTAGTCCTCCAATATGAATGGCTCGTTTTAATTTTGAGGTGTTTTGCAAATCAACCGGAAATTGATGTGCCCTGACATCAGTCATTTGTCATGTCATTTTTGTACTTCTCACCTTTTGTACTATTATCATTTTTACAATTTTGAAATGACCAGACAACAATAAGTTCCCCGCCCCCCTCCACCTCCCCCAACCCCACCTTCCTACATTAACATGCCTGCTTTCGGTGCCGGTGTCCGGCCGGAACTGAGCTAACCGTGTGAAAACGCGTCGCCCCTCAGTCCTGTTGTAAACACAGTCGCACGCGCCAGGAGGAAGCGGTTGAAAGGAAGTGCTGAGCATGCGCTCCGGGGCTCGACTCGAACCGCCGGCGCAGTCATGATGAGCGCCGCGGGGCTGCTGGTGGTTCTCTTGTCTCTTCTCCGCTGCCGCGCTAATGGAGTTCCCGCGGAGGGGACACCGGAGCCCAACTCCACGCGTGTCGCGGACGCCGCCGTGTCGGTGGACCTGTCGGCAGCGAGCGGCCGGGTGGACCAGCGCTTCCTGTCCGTCACCATCGACGCCAGCCTGGCTTCGGACGAGATGTTCATGTACCTTCTCGGGTTGGTTTCCTGCGACGCGGTCATTGAAGCCAGCAGAGTTGGCGGCTTTATGGATTTTATTATTATTATTTTTTTAACTACTTCTCCCTAATCCCGTTACCGTCGAGTCCGGTTAATGTGCCTTGATCTGCCGCCGCTAACTTCCATTTAAAGCCGCTTAAACCCTCTCAACTCCTGAGTGATCATCCCACAGTGCGATGAATTATTCCCCTCAGGACCGAGGAGGAAGCTGTGTGCTGAAATAATGCGCTGATTGGATTTGTCTCTTCTTTTTTTTTTTTTGCAGCATCGCTCTAACTAGCGCCTCTGTTTGGGCTTTTAGCAGATCACACAACAGCTACAACAACAACAATAAAAAAGCTGTCAAACAAGTTGGTATCAAATTCTGACGCTTTATTTAAGTCCACCCGAACCTCCCAGACTACACTACACTAGACTTGATTGATTATTTATCAAAATAGTTCAGTTTACAGCCTTTATTTACTGTTGGTGTACCTGACAAATGTTACTGGAAAGGGACCCAAACACCAGGTAATCTCTGTCTAGGGAAGGTTCACATTCACCTGGGGCTGGTTTTGTGACATTCTCCAGTCTTGTGCCAACTTATGTTTTATGACACTTTTGAACACTCCTCTTCTATTGACCCTGTGGAGGAGAGCCAGGCCACCTACTCGGTATTCCTCTGCCCAGGGGTTGAATGGAGGCAGTGAGCAACCATTGAGCATCAACTCTCCAGGGTTTGCGTTGGTCCGGGCAGCGACAGCATTACTGTCATTTTGCCCATACTACACAACATCAACAGCTTCTGTGTTTGTTGTCGTCATGATATGTGTCCAGAAGTCTCGAACTGGACTCAAAAGAAACTAGAACGGAGCCCATCCTGGGTAATTGTTTCTCGGGTTGAGGTTGGACCTATGAGCTTCATTGAAATGAATCTGTTGATGGTCCGGATCTTTAGAAGCACAAACTATCGAAACCATTTCTTATCCCTGTCAGAGGGCTTCCTGGTGGATCTTTGAAGCATTCCATGGTCTAGCAGAGGCGTGCAAAGCGTCGGACATGCCTTCACTTCCTATTTCTGCGCCCTCTGTCCCCACTAATAAAATACAACTATTTTGTGTGTAATCTGGAGCTGCAAGCCTCATCTTTTGATTGCTTCAATATTTTTTCTTCTTTTTCAATGCGTTTTGCAAATGCTTACGTCCCCACCTGCTGTTGACACATTTGCTCTGCGTTTTCTTTCTCAAGCTCTCCAAAGTTACGGACGTTGGCAAGAGGTTTAACTCCAGGTTTTTTAAGATTTGGTGGGACCAGACAAGACTTCATGGTGTTCAACCCTCAGAGGCGCCTGTCCAGCTCAGCTTTCACCGCAGGTGATGAATACAAGGTTTACAAAATTAACCTCAGTGGTACAATGTTCACATTGTTGTGTTCCGGTGCATTTCCATCCCATGGATCATGGATGGATGGATGGATAGTGAAAGAATTTCAAGTAAAATCTTCTCTTCTTGTGTGGTAGAACCATCCTGTGACAAGCTGGAGTTGCCGCCATGGCTTGAGCAGAAGCTGAAGAGCGACTGGGCTAAACAACAAGTGATACTGATGAGCGAAAACATGCAGAGGAAGTTCAAGAGAGTGAAGTTCACAGGTACGAGTTGTCACTCCTTGTCTGTTTTTTTGCTCCCTCAAATTTGGCTCCATTTGGTCAAACTTGACTTTGTGCAGTGTTTAAGTGACGCACTGCAATAGTCTCGAGAGCTGTTGATCTTTCAGTATTTCTTGTACTGACTTCTGTGCTTTCCTTCCGGTGACAGAGTACACTGTGGATTTGCTTTACTCCTTCACCAACTGCTCAGGACTGGACCTCGTCTTTGGGCTGAACGCTCTGCTGAGGACGTCTGACAACAGCTGGAACAGCAGCAATGCCCGCTCACTGCTGCAGTACTGTGAATCCAGACAGTACACTATGTCCTGGGAGCTGGGCAACGGTACACAAATGCAAATGGGTTTTTAACAACAGTCCAAGGTTTTCAAAACTGCTCAGAAACTCGAAATTCAAAAAAATTGAAGTTGCAAAAAAAAGAGAAAATATGATCCATTATCGCTCACTTTCAAAGTTATACCAATTATTAAATGCTGCCTCTGTGATTAGTTTTCACTTCAATGTTTTGTCATGTGAGTGATTTAGCAATTCAAGTTAGTCATTGTTGAGGACAGTCATTTATTCCCCTAATGGGGACTTTCTGTTCCTGTTGTGCGGAAAGGTTAACAGGAAGTGGGACATAAGAAGCCGTTTAATTCGAAGCTGACTCAATGAATCTGACTCAATATTGACTGTTTGCCCTCAGAGCCCAACAGTTTTGAGAAGAAGGCTGGGATTCGAGTGGATGGATATCAGCTGGGACAGGATTTCACCTGTCTGAGAGAGATGATGTCAGAGTCTCCCTTTTACCGCAGCGCCAGGCTGTACGGGCCAGATGTAGGTCAGCCGAGAGACCACAGGACAGACCTGCTGGAGGGGTGAGAGGAAACCCTGTTACCGTCTCTAATGAGCCATTGGAACCCGACAACGAAGGAGAAATGTATTGCATCAACTGTCCTTCGAGTGACATCACATTAAAACTGTGGGAAAAATTTCTATGCATATATATCGAAACTAAAACCAAACAACTATCAAAATTGTTCAAGATTTTTTTTAGTCTTTGCACTCAGCGAAAAAATAATCAACTGAAGTAATTTTTAGCTTTGTTGGAAAACAATTCTACACCGCTCTGCCCTGAAATTAAAATGTAAAATGTATTTTCTATATAAAACTGCTCCTCACATCTCCTGTCACATGATAAATTGCTTTACCGTTATTGAATCACACTGCTAGTCATTTAATCACAGTCGGCGAGGAGGTGCGAGCCTCGCTTTTGTTCCCTTCCCATGAGTGTCTGCTGTACAGTTTACTTGCTCTGAGTGCCTGTGGGAATCAAGTCACATGGGTCGTTGCAATCCCGGTTTCAACACCCTTTTATCGTCACCGTTAAGGTTCCTCGAGGGCGGAGCCGAGGCAGTCGACGCCGTCACCTGGCACCAGTGAGTTTGTAGATAAGGAATGAAAAGATAAGAACTGTTTGCCCACTTTCAGGTTTACAGTTCCATCCACAGACCGTGCACAACTGTAAAACTGCCAGCTGCTGTTCATCAGATTCCTCAATCAATTGAATCCACACTTGTGTTCACCCTCTCTCCCTTTTCTCAGTTACTACGTCAACGGGAGGGACACGTCCTTGGAGGATTTTCTCGATCCTGAGGTTCTCGACTCGTTGGCTTTGAAGACCAACGAAGTCCTGGAGGTAGTAACGTGTGGTGCAGCCGGTCGCGCGCAAACCAGCACGGTGGTGTTCGAATTGAGTGGACGTGGTCGAAGTGTACAGTTGCTTTTTCTGTGACTCAGAGAGTGAACCAGGTGTCCCCCGGGAAGAAGGTGTGGCTGGGAGAGACGAGCTCCGCCTACGGAGGAGGAGCCCTGGGGCTGTCGGACACGTTTGCCGCCGGATTCATGTGAGTTTTTTTCGTGGGCAAAGGTGAATTTTAAACCAGCCAGCTTTACGACATGATCACTGCGATACACAGGAAATAAAGTGTTTTTTAAAGGATCTGTCATTCACCAGAGCAACAGTTTTGACAACTGGCCTGCTTTTGCTTCGTTTGACTTGGTCATACATTCATGACTAGCTCATCTATTTGAGCACAGGGGAAAGAAGCACTGATGCAGTTCGAGTGCTTCCTTCCCCAAATGACTGTCAGCAGGAAATCTCAGGAATGCAGTCAATTGAGTTTTCTATAACCAGCATCACCAGACCCGCAACAATCCTTTAAGTATTGCTGTAGCTCATTACCAGGTTCACTGTGCTTGCTGCAGTTAAAAAAAAAAGAAAAGAAAAAGGAACACAAAAACCAGAACATTCCTATAAATGAACTCCTAACAGTGCATCAGATTTTCAAACTGTTTCTCTCGTGTGGGTCCACAGGTGGCTGGACAAACTAGGCCTGGCAGCCACTCTGGGCCTGGATGTTGTGATGAGGCAGGTGTTAATCGGTGCTGGCAGTTACCACTTGGTGGACAACAACCTCGACCCACTGCCGGTGAGATTTCTTTGGCTGCTTCCAACACTTTTTAAAGCTCTGCATATGTTTTTATGAAGTTAAAATTCTCTCTTCTTTTTACTGGTACTTTAAGTGAGGAAGTGTTAGATGGTCCACCAAAGAATATTTTGCCTCTTCTGCTCCTTTCAAGTCCATGTTGTATGATTTGGCATCTGCTTTCACTTTTCATTGACCACTGATACTCTAACAGCACGTGCCTACAGCCTGTCTGTTAACTTTCCGAGAAACATGTCAAGTCTTTCCTTTGCCTCTCTTGATTTGTCGACCTTTGAGACTATGTGCTAAGGCACGCAGTTCCGGAGATCAGCTCTTTGTGATGTCACAAAGGGCACCAGTGTTTACAAACACTTGGAAGATCCAACAAAGCCAGAGATTTTGGCTGGAAGCTGATACATTTCCGCTGGAGGCTGCAACCAGACGCATGCTTTCTTCAGATCAGTCAAATGTTCATGTTTAAAAAATACATAATGTGGAACTTTTAAAGAGGGTTTTAAATGTATCCTGCCTCCTCTCACATTCTAAACTCATTAATGATGACATTTATTTATTTATTTATTTATTGCCTTTTAATACTTTACCCTTTTAGACTGTCAGAGGACGCTGTTAACACATTACTTAACCATTTATTATTTAATCTTGGCACCACTTTGGTTGAATCTCAGCCAAGTATCCTGCAGAAAGACACAGAATGAATTTATTCACTGGCCAGATATCCTTTGCTGCAAAACAGGTCCACGCTCCATTCGATCATTGTTTGATTTCTGGACGTGTAATCAACCAGCACTACATGGTTCACTTCTCGTGTGTCTCGTCTTCTAGGATTATTGGCTCTCTCTGCTGCACAAGAGACTGGTCGGACCGGAGGTCCTGAAAATAAAGCTAATCCCCGTCACTGCCAGGAGTAAATACGTACGGCAGTATCTCCACTGCGCAAACAGAGACAGGTACTGTTGTTCTAGGCGCGTGCTTTATGGGGTTTTTTGAAAAGACATTGTTGACAAACTTGTTCCTCTGCTTCTCAAAGATACCAAAGCGGAGCGGTTACGCTGATGTCCATGAACTTGAGTAAGAAGCCGTCCAGAATCTCCTTGCCCTCGCCCCTCTCCGCCAGCACAGTGGAGGCTTTTGTGCTGGAGTCCGGGGAGGAAGGGCTGGAGTCCAGGTGCGTTTCAATACAGGCATTTATCAGCCAGTTAGCTGGAAATCTTCTCTGTGTCGTGTGGCAAATAACTATTTCTTACATGTCACTTAACGTGAAACCTTTTGCTATTGAACTATAGTAGTTGGGGGGTGGGGGGCGGGGGGGGTGATTCTCTTCATTTCACCAATATGAGAACTCCTCAGTGATTCAAAACATGAGGTTCAGTCTCCTGGCGGTGGATATTGTCCACCTTTGGAAACATAGCTATCATTTTTTTCTTGATGCTGGGAAGCATCGTTAACTTAGACATGAGCCTGATTATGACCTAGCATATTACCTGTACCTACCAAGATAAGCTTCCGGCATCTTTGCTTGTTTTCAAAATTCATAATACATAAGTGTCATCTGGCTCTGATGACACTTGGCTTACTTTACCAAACTGCTTAGCAGCTGAGACGCTCGCCCTTGCTTTGCGTTCTCCTCTGCGTCTTCTCTAGGCTTTTCAGTTGCTGCCGGCTGCCAGCAGTTGCTTCCCGGTTTCATCACGGCTTAAAGGAAGCCGAATGGTTACGAAACCCAATGTAATCCTACAGCCAATCAAAAACACTTAATTTTGTAGGAGATGTGGAGAAATGAAGTATTTCAGTGTGTCAGTGTTTGTGCTCAGCAGGGTTGTACCTTCATTTTTGAAAGTAAAGCGGAACTTTTAAGTCGTCTGTCATTTCGCCATCTGCTGACCGCCCGTCTACTCACGAAGGTCCGCCAAACTCAACGGAGAAGTGTTGAAGATGGTGGATGACAAAACTCTCCCTGAGCTTGAAGGACGCCGCCAGCCTGCGGCCGGACATCTGGATCTTCCCGCTTACTCGCTGGCCTTCTTCGTGTTTCCAGATGCTCGCCGCAGGCTGCATCTGACCCCGAGCCACAGGTCGCCGCGGACTCCACGGATGACACGTGTCTGCAGGCCACACCAAGTGACCAATTACACTCAGAGCAGGACCAAAATGACTTGAACTTTTCAGACGATGGCACTGTTTTTTTTTTGTTTTGTTTTTCTTGTTTTCTTCATAGCGGAAGCTGTGGTGTGAAAATATTTGGATAATAAAGTCTATTTTTCATTCCCATTACACCGAGTAAGCTAAATTTGTTACGCTACTTTTGTTGGCCTGAATTATTTTTCAACCCAACAGACAGCCCTTGTAAGGGTGTTTAATTTTAGACAAGCTTGTCGCAGACGGCCTGGTAGTGCAGTGGGTAGTGCAATTGGCCCCTAATGGCAAGGAGCTTCTTGGTTTGATTGGTTTGCAGGTTCTTCCTGTGTCTGTGTGGGTTCTCTGTGCGTGCTGCAACTTCCTCCCATGCACGGTGGGGGAACCGGTGACTCAAAATGATGCAAATGCCTTGTTTCTCTCTTTGTTAGCCGTGTGAAAAACTTGCCCAGGGTGTGCCCTGCCTTCGCTCTGTAATAGCTGGGACAGGCAGGTGGAAACTTGCATCACCAGGCGAAGTTGTCCTGATGACAAGCTAGACGAGTAAAATCAGGGGAAAAATAGTTCTTAACTGTACACAGGCGTTGCCACATCACACTGATTACATTGCCTCTGTAGCTCAGGTAGGTGTTTGCTTGTTTTATTTACAGAAACAGGCAAATAAAATGAAATAAAAATAAACAGAAGCCCTCATTAAAAAAAAAAAAAAGTACTTCCTTGCATGTTGATGGCCTAACCTGACATACCAGCTGGAATCTTTAACGTCTTGCAAAGTTCGAAATGTGGCATGAAAGTAGTTTTAGTCAAATGAGGCATGAATCTGAATAATTTGTATGTTTAGTAACCTGTCGCCGCGAATGCACCAGACCGCCCGGCACGTGGCAACATGCAGCCGCTGTCCTCAACACCCCCATTGCTTCCCTGCACCGGCGACCCGACAACCTGAGCTGACCGCTGATGAGTCACATTTGTTTGCCCCATGAGCCCTAACGTGACTCAGATTGCTCATTTTAATTTTCAGAGTTTTTGGTTTAGTTCACACTCACGTGGACTGATGCGGTAACACGGCGCGCAGATGAAACAACGTGGAGGATTTGAAGCGCTGAGGGTCAACATTCCAGAGCAATGGAAGGGCGTGTGCGGGCAGGTTGGAGCGGGTGGAGGAAAAACGACTGGTGTGACGCGCGATAGCAGTCTCGGCGAGAATGAAAGGAGAGCTTTACAAAGCGCTGGCGAGAGTGAGCGTGAGTGAGCTTGTACGGCTCAGAGGCGGCGGGCGGCACTGAGGAAAAGACAGGCGGCCAGTTCTCTCTGGGTGTGACTAGGATGGCTTTGGGAATGAGTACGTCAGAGGGACGGTGCACGTTAGATGTTTTGGAGATAAAGCCAGATAGTTTGGACACGTCCAGAGGACAGATGGTGAATACATTAGTAAAAGGATGCTGAGGATGGAACTGACAGGCAGGAGGCCTGCAGTAGGATGCAAAGCGCAGTTTGCTGAATGAAACAGCCAGACTCATTCCAGGATCCTAATAATTGGATACACTGGCATATGTCTCAACCCATGTGTTGACCATATTTAAAAGAAAAAAAAAACATTCTGTAATGATGAGTTTAAATTAAAAAAAGAAAAAATATATTCAACTTGGACATGTGGAAACAGTGGTTGAGGCACTTTGTCCATGGGATGGTGCTAGAGTCATTTTTTTCAGTTCCAGTTTTCATGTCATACACAGATATGCAAATGGTTATTATGAAACCCTTCATTATACAACAAAGAACACGGCGAAATAGCCTCTTTAACAATAGGATTGTTGCAGGAGTGGCAGCATCTTGCTGAAAACCATTCAGTGTTAAATAATTCACTGTTACACAACACGCTGTACTAACGCTTGATTGTATTTTTATTCTGTAAAGATCTCATTGCCAATGGCCCATATATGTATAGCCTATTTGAATACTCCTACTGTGTTTATGTAGGTTGTGTCCATAAATGTAGAATTATTATTTAAAAAACAAACAAAAAACAAAAAAACCTTTGATATTTTTTTTTTTGTCTCTGTCTCTGTAGGAACAAGCATGATGACATACGGGACATGAAGGAAAATACCCATTTTTACAGCGTCAATAATCTGTCTTTAGGAATATAAATTCCTAAATGTTCACCCTACATGTAATAATGTGACAAAATGTATTCTATTCAAGTATTTGCAGTCTCGTTATCTGGTCAGAATTTTAACAGTAACAACTTTTCATGAACAACACTTTTCATCAACAAAAGCAATAAAAAATATTTTTCTTCAACTGGGTAATTCGGTATGTAAAATAGAAAGCAGCATAATATATACATAAATATATATACACGTTACAATCATTTGCTAACTAAAAATAATGCTTAATTTGAAAATAAATAAATAAATAAAACTCGGAATGCCTTCTTATCAGCGCTGCGGTAAACGGAGTAAATGCCAGTTGCTCGGTGGACTGTGAACGCATCGCATTAATATCGCATTAATACTACATTACCCACAGCCCACCGCGTTGAGCCATGTTGTAGGAAATCCGCTTGCGGCGGATTATTGTAATCCGACAGAGTGTCTGGACGACACATCGGATCACGACACAAAAAAAAAAAAAAAAAAAAAAAGCAAAGCCCAGCGGCCTGTAGCAGATGCACCTCGTCCAAGAATAAAGGGATAAAGTTGAGATATGATCTGACGCACTGCTTGCTGCTCCTGAAGGCATCAGCGGCGGTGCCCGAGCCGTTTCCTGGACCAGTCGACTCGCCTGACAGACACTGACAGCGGATTGGCATCACTGCACCGCAGAGCGTCGGGGATAGGAAAAGCTTTAATTTGTTAGTTACAGACGTCTCCCCCCTTTTTTCCCTCCCAATCGCCAGGTTAAGCTCCAGTCCAGCTCGGCTTGGTCGCTCTGTCTGCGGAGCGAAGCGCTGCTGCTCCGAGCCGCTGACACACTAGCTAGCGCGGCTAGCTTACCCTGGCTAGCTCGCTAGCTAGCTAGTAAGGAATTTGTCAAGTTTTTAGATAGAAATTTAGCGAATTCTCCGGCCCCGCAGCCCGCACAGAGGGAGGATGTCGGCCAAAGACCAAAACAAGCTCTCCACCACTGAACGGCCTATTAAAGGTATGTGACACGAATGGCAAAGGTTTTCATCTGTTGGTGCAGGAAGTCCACGATTGCTGCTGATAGAGCTAGTTGGCTAAATGGAAGGAGGGCAGCGTAATGTGAAGCTGAATGGCAGCTCGCGCCGTGGAACGGTTGATTTGCTCCGAATATATATTTTTTGTTCAGTCGTGTCTAGTGGCACACGATGCTAACGACCGTTTCGCCACATGAAGCGAACGGGCAGCGATGTTATGCAAGTTAATCAATCCAGCGACTGCTAATGAGTTAACCTAGCTCTCTGACTTAGCTGTCCAGAGTACCAGATGTCAGCTATGCGTTTGACATTTAACGCACACATTTAGCTCAGGTTCACCGAGCGAAGTAAGGACCGAAACCGAGGAAAACGCGTTCGTGCGTATACGCATGAACGAAAACGACTTTGTTTTATGTGGGATTTCGATTATATATTTTACGTTACTCTGCATGGTGAATTTTTTTTCTTCTTCTTCTTTTTTTTTTTTTTTTTTTTTTTTTTTACGGCTAACGGGAGTAAATGCAACACTGCAGTCATGAATGCAGGAGGTGTGCGCGCGCGTGCGTGTGTATGTGTTGGCCTGATTATAAGAAACCCCTCCCTTTTCAACAGCTGCTTTTTTATTTTAGAAGACGACTTTTGGTTAGTGAAGAAAAGAAAAGAAAAAAAACAACCCAGAGTACCGACTGTGGAGACAGTTTCCACCAGAATATTATTCTCAAGTTCAGGGCTGTTATGAAAGTCCATTGATCGCTCTGTTCGTGGCAGGAAAACCACTGGCAGCTATCGTGATAAAAGAGCAATCCTCCTGAACACGCGCTCTGTGTGTGCGAGCTTGGTCCTTTTTTTTTTTTCTCACAACAGATCACTCATTTCCAAGCTATTCTGTGTGTGTGTGTGTGTGTGTGTGTGTGTGTGTGTGTGTGGGGGGGGGGTGTCAGCCATCTTATTGTAGAAACCTAATGAGGGGGTTACATAATTATTAAGCAGGATAATCGATAATGATGATCTAAAGTTGCAGCCCGCCATGCCACCAGATATGTTTCCAAATGCTTCCAGTGTACTCTACACACACACACACACACACACACACACACACACACACACACACACACACACATATTAAACCTTATTATTTAACAAAGGGTCGGTTTCAAATGTGACTTCTACGCCTTTCTGATCCTTGTCTTTGTCCCAGATGTTTGCACCAGTATCTGGAACCCTGAACTGCTTTTTGCATAATCACAACTGTTTTCAAGTCAACGTGAGATTGCGTTATTACTTGAAACGATCGTCATAATCGTTCAATAATGAGTTTGGGAGGCGTGTTATTTATTTTCAAAGGAGATACGAGAATGGGCGGTCGCAGGTTTTCAGATTTCGACGAGCGTGCATTCGCTGTTGGGACGTTTTCGTGTTGGCTCAAGGCGTCTTACACTACTCCTATTTTTGGTTTGTTTGCTCAGCCTCAGTGGCAAACATTCACTGTTCTGCTGGCTGACACGGTGTAGGGAAGGTGAGGCCAGACTGTCACAGAAAGGCTTCTTGTTGTTGCTTTGTGTTTATTGCTTAGTTTGCTTTAGATTTCTAATGCACCAAATGATTCTACCAATGAGCTGACTGTGTCGGTGCTTTTCCAACCAACGTCTGTGCACTACGTGCGTGTACATGTACCAGTGCAACTCAAGATCGGCCCTTTTTACAAGTTGGCCGGGGTGTGGTAAAGTGACTAAAGCATATATCGTAAATCTGCCCTTATAGCGCCTTCGTCAGATTAAGATAGTGTCTTCAAGGCCGTCGCCTCTGTCAGTGACTGTTGCTTGTCTTTAGACCGCCAAATCTTAATTCACCACTGTCAGCCTGCTTTAAATGTTTGAAGAATCTGATAAAGATGTTATATTTAGGACTGCCAGCTGAATCGAATGTGTTTAAATGAATGTTTACTAAGACGGCGTCACTAAGGTTCTTCGTGGGGCTTCAAAATGCCTTTTTTCCCGGGTTTTTTTTCCCTCTCTGAATTTAATGGGTGAGACGTTCTGCATCTCATCCACATTTAAAGTGGGAAATGTCTAAATTAGGACACCGGTGGTTTTGAGTTTTGCATTTTATCTTCCTGTCTGTGCCATAATGCTTCAGTTTCTTTGTTTCAACCCAGGCTTAAGAAGTGTTCATCGCCGTGCTCGACGCTGTCACCTTTCTACTCTCTCCCATTTGCATGCAATTATCATTCTTGTCCTGACTACAAGGAACTAGTAAGCAAATATTGCTTACTAGTTCGATGCGTACAGAACCTGTCTGTTTCAGCAGTGTGAAGGACAGAAACGCTTTTTGTAAGATACTGCACGCGCCATAGTTGCACACCTTACATTATATCATATATTTTTTTTATGTGACTTGATCTCAACATATCAGAAATGTGCTCAGCAATATATTCAAACGTGTAATCAACTGTATTTAATGTGTCAATTCTAAAAACTGATAATCACTTAAAAAGAGATCACACGCTTTAATCAGCAGTTCAGTTTTTCTGTTAAGATGTTCCAGTGAATCCAGACCTGCATGTATGCTGATTGCACAGTGGTCAGCAGCAAATGCTGCTGGTCCGGTCCTCTTGCCAGCCAGGTCCACTCAGCTGCAGTTGGAGATGCAACATATAGTTGCAAGAGGTGCATCAGACCGATTAGACATTATAAGCTTTATTAGTGCACGCCTTCAAAATAAAGCAGAGCACTAAGCGAAGCAGCTAACCAAGCACAACTTTTTTTTTTTCCCCCCACATTTCCAAATTTCTCCAGAGTGCGTTTGGGTTATTGTGCAGAAAAAGTTTGTGTGTGGGCAGAGTAGCTGTAAAATGTTGTTAATTCAGGGCATTGCAATAGAAAATCCACGGAGGCTGCGCGGCATTTATTTTGACATGATTACATAGACTGACTTTCCCTTCGCAACGCCAACTCCGACTGGCCTACAGCCACCGTGCACAACACCCACTTTTTCCAGCATGATTTCCAGTAAAGAAAAGAGGGTGTGTGTGTGTGTGTGTGTGTGTGTGGGGGAGGTGGGGTCGGGGGGTGGGGGTGGGGGGGACGACACACTACCATTGTGCGTGTGTGTTTCTGGGCAGCCACGTATGATAGGCTCAGTGGGTTAGGAAGGCTTAGGAGTGTAAAGCTGCAGGAGAGCCTCACATCATTAAACCTGCCCTCTTAAGGCTGCTGGTCAGTAAAGAAGTCAACACATTGGCTTTCTGACTCGGCTTTGCTGCTCATTCAGCCTTTTCCCTTTTTTCACCCTTGCCTGCTGCCGCGCCATTACCACAAAAAAAAAAAAAAGCGCCAGGCGTCATTGCTTTGATATTGCCAGCAATTCGGGAAACCACAGCATTAAAGTCTTGGGCCAGACTAATTTCAGTTCAGCCCAGTTTGACTCACAACTCGCATCAGCTTAGATGTGAAATAGTGACGTCGCAAGAAAGTCCCTGTGTGAGCGACCAGTGGGTTGAAAACTAAACTGCCGCTGATCATTTCGACCATTCCAAAGCCTTTTGAACCTCAGCAAGAAGAATCACTTACAAATAGCCAACAGTCCAGCGTGATCTAGGGTTGTTTTGCTCGACGGTGAAACCTGTTAGGTTCGCCCTGAAGGCTGTGTGCTGCAAATTATGCGCATCAAGTAGATGGTATTAATTTTTTGGGATGCAACAATACGACAGTTTTTCTGTTTTTTTGTCCCCCCCTGTTTTTCAATAGTGTGCAATATATTACAGACGACGCAAATGTCTTTAGAATTTACTGTGGGAGAGAAATAATTTCAAATGTGAAGTGAAATAACATTTTTTTTGCTGCCAGCCTTTTGTTTGCTGCTTGTGCTAATTTACAATTCAAACCAGTCTGGTAAAAGTACCCCCCTGCATCTCGTCTGCATCTCATCTCTATTTTCATTATCAGGTTTTCACAATGTTTTTGTTGTTGTTGCAGCAAGTACAATATCAGTACGAGGGTTTAAAATCGAACTGCCAGTTGAAATGGATGTTTCGTTCTTTCAAAGCAGATGAGAACTGGAGAAGAAGCAATGCGGTGGACACGTTTTGAAAATGGACCTGTTCCTTTCTTCCCTGTTTTTAAACACATATATCTTTTATACGTCATTTTGGTTGGACTGGCCGCAACATCTGCGACCCGTAAAGTGGCCGATTCTTTAAACTCGGCTTTTCTTTTTGCGTTATTCCAGCACCTCGGAGTCATTCTCGTGCTTTGACGTCATCATTCATGTCTTTATCTGAATGAGGCTGCGGCAGCTCATTGCATCCCGTTAATCCTGGTCAATTAGCTGTGTGTGTGTGTGTGTGTGTGTGTGTGTGTGTGTGTGTGTGTGTGTGTGTGTGTGTGTGTGTGTGTGTGTGTGTGTGTGTGTGTGTGTGTGTGTGTGTTATGGATCTTCCCTGCCCGCTCTGGCCTATTGGCTTAGTTACCGTTGGTAATCGAATCGGTCCGTCTCTTTGCATAGTCCGACGTGTGTAATGATTCTGTCCCTCATCCATGATTGATGGAGTCGGTGCGAGGGAGAGGGCAACACTCAGGCGTCAGGATTTAGGCCCGGGCCCTTCCTTCACATCCTGTGTCAACTCTGGCAAACCATCACCCCGCCTAACCAAGACGCCTCCTAATAAACTGCAAATACTGTCAGCAGTGAAGACGCCACAGTGGAAAACCAGCTGCGACTTCAGCATTTTAACCTGTTGCTACAGCAGCTGCTTGCGTTCCCCCCCCCCCCTTCAAAGTTTCCTCCCTATTTTCTGACTCATGTTAAAACTATTTCATCTTGTTCTTGCGGTTGTTGTGTTTTTTTTTTTTTTTTTTTTTTTCCTCCCCTCGATATTCATCAGCAGACTCTGGATCCGTGGGCGAACGATACACGATATGTTTGACGATTAGCGGCAATTATTTTTGATCAAACGGCAACAGCCCGGTTTGAATGAAGTGGGAGTCGAGCGTGGAAGGATTCATAGTACAGTGTGCATCTCAGTGAGTCCTGAAAAAAGGACGACGAATTATCATCGTGCTTGATAGGAGGGATTGTTTAACTCCAGATGTGCTGGTAAGATTCCATAAATCAAAAACCCATTTAAATTCACAATCAGCTCCTGAATGTGAAGACGGCTTGGGGTTTTCTTCATCTCTCAAAGATCTCTCAACCCCATTTAATTCTTACTGTGTGTCACAAAGATTATTTTTTTTTATATTGTACATCTCTTTAAATGATTACGATTCCGTTGCCGTCTTTCTTTCTTTTCCTTTTACTTCCAAAACGCAAAGTTGCAATGATGCTGCTGCTGCTGCTGCTGCTGATGATGATGATGATGATGAAGCTCGGCGTCAGATCCGCGAGTCGCCGGTTCTGCCGCGCTGCCAAAAAAAAAGTCAGTGTGTTCAGGCGGCAACTGTGTTTGTTATCCGCTCAGTGCGATTTTCCCGGACAGGCACGAAAAGCACACAGCGGCCGGCCTCCGCAGCGACTCCGACTCCGCAGTCGTGCGCTGAAATTATTTCAGGAGGCTCTCGTGTCAAAACACTTTCCTCCCGCTCCACTGGTCTAGTTTTTAAACGTGTGCAACTTTGGAAAAAAGAAAAAACAAACCAGGTCGCGCGCTCTCAGCCAATCGTGTCGCGGCCCCCCCCCCTCCTGAACTGGTTCAGCACCAGCTCGGTTTTTGTCACCAGTAGCCGGGGTGAAAGCGGCCCAGCTCGGCCCAGATTGGACACGCATGTGATAAAGAGGGCACCATCTGCATTTTTTTTTTTTTTTGGTTTCTTCTTCTTTTTTTGGTCTTCAGCTGAGAGAGGGAAAAAAAAAAAAAAAAAGAGCTGGAGTTGTGAAGCGAAGCGCCACAGACCTCTGGAGGAAGTGGTATTCAAATAATCAATGTCGACAGACGGAGCCGTTGCACGCGGAGGCAATCGGACGGTGGCAGAATTCAAATTTTCTGTGCCAAAAACTCTCAGTTACAGCAGTTTCCTTTAGTGGCGTCAACTGAATGTGACTGGCTGTTGAAACAAGCTTGGACATTTAATTGATTTTTAATAATATTAAAAACCATGGGAACGCAGCACAACAGGAATTAAGAGGAATCTAATAAACAGCTCGTAGATGACCAGTGGTATACTGGTGTATTTTTATAGCTGCATCCGTTTTTGTATTTCTGCAATCGCATTTGCTGTTTGGGATCACGCGCTTGTTTTAGTCGTCTGCTTCCAAGCTGCATCAGTTTAGTCATTTAGTCCTAGTGAGCGGTTGTTTGCAGACTGTGCTAATGAGAAGGTAAGACGCTAAAGCAGGGGTGGGCAAACGTTTGGACTGGTGGGGCCACAATGGGTTTGAACATTTGACAGAAGGGCTGGAGCAGGAGCAGATGGATGGAGTGTTTTGGTGACTCACCTCATAGGAGTGTAAAATATATCATGGGACATGTAGAAAACCAATGGGTTTTAATGTCAATTTAAAATGAACCAAAGCGTGACAACAAAATGTGTCTTCAAAGCCCCCATGGTATTTAGCGCTTTACTGAAATGACTGAAGAAATGGATGAAATACTGCCGTTTTGTCACTTGCTTACTGTTAATATCATTTCTTCAAGTTCGGCGGGCCGGATTAAAAAGCTTAACGGGCCGCATATGGCCCTCGGGCCGTAGTTTGCCCAACTCCGAGCCCGTCCAAATCCTGAGCGCTGTCCCCGCCTAATTGCACTGCGACTTCGAGCCAACGTCGTGCAGCCCGGTTCTGATTCAACAACTTTGCGAAGTCGGGATTGTTTGCGCACTCCCGCGTTGGCATCTTGCTTCACCCTCAACCCTTAACTTTCAAGTGAGCCCGCGGGTCGACCTCGCGCTTCTCCCCGACACCACACCAAACTCCAGTGTTTGCTTGTTGTCGGGCCTGCGTCGGCTCAGCGCCAGTCGAGTGCAAGCAAACAATGAGCGTGCCGAACAGGCGCCTGCTTTGTGTGTGTGTGTGTGTGTGTGTGTGTGTGTGTGTGTGTGTGTGTGTGTGTG
Organism: Thamnaconus septentrionalis; assembly: GCA_009823395.1. Taxonomy (NCBI): domain Eukaryota; kingdom Metazoa; phylum Chordata; class Actinopteri; order Tetraodontiformes; family Monacanthidae; genus Thamnaconus; species Thamnaconus septentrionalis. The sequence continues at coordinate 15,941,046 of CM020518.1, forward strand.
TGTGTGTGTGTGTGTGTGTGTGTGTGTGTGTGTGTGTGTGTGTGTGTGTGTGTGTGTGTGTGTGGGGTCACCGGGCGGCTTACTAACCCAGCACGTTCTGAACCAGTGTAACCGCATGGTCAGTGTCAACTCGATGTCTTCATCGCACTTTATTTCAAGATTGCGCGTCGTCGTGTTGGATTTGGTTCGAGGTTGATGTGTCTTAAAATGGGGAAGTGTTTTTTTTTTGGGTTTTTTTTTTACAAGCGCCATATAAATAATGCGCTGTTGTCAGACCTTTTATTGCCGATCTGTAGCTGCAGAAGTGCAGCCTCACGTGGTCGTGTGAGTAGCCCCTCTGTTTACAGCCTCCCTCACACTCGTTCTGTTGTTGTGTCATCACCCAACCTGGACAGGCAGAGCTGTTTGCATCAGTGCACACTTTTCACCTTTTAGCTCTCCAGTTTGTCAGGCGTGTGACGCATGGTATTCTGAGAAAAAAAAAAAGATAAAAACAAAACAGAATTTAGCATAATGTGGGACCTGTAATTGTATAAAGCATTTTTTCTACAGTTTTGATCGATCTTAAGTGGGATCTCCCGAGTGTTAGCCCCCAGGGAGACAGAAATCGTCCACAACACTTCTTCAGTTTAGAAATTTTCCATTTTAAAAACTCAAAGTCGTGGCCATGAAAGACGTCACTCAGCCTTGAGGCTTGCTTCAGACGCTAGCTGCCGAGCCGCTAGCTGCCGAGCCGCTCGCCGACCCGTCAGCCTGCGCAGGCCGACTCATTGACAGTTGAAAGCCGAGATCTCATTTGTTTCCCTCTGCGTAGGCATTTCATTTCAGCCAAACCTGCCTCTGCGCTGAGCCGAGTGCACGTCCAACCCAATGAGTGGAATGATTTGTGTGCGTACGCACTACACTGTACGCCGGCAGCGCGGCCGCCGGCCTAGAATCATCCGCTGCCCCCACCAAGGCTGGCCGTCGCTCCTGTGAGCCGTGAAGCCGATGCGAGCGCCGCAACACCGGACCCGTGTGCAAAATGAACACATTCACAAAATAAATGATGGGTCCAGCTGTGCTGAGGCGACCTACTAAAGAATCTCCAAAGTCTATACATAGACGTTGGAAGTGAAATGCGGTCTAATGAGCAGCTGAGTTCTTATGCCCTCGGTTACGTGTGCGGCTCTGGAGAACAAGGATTCCTTCTTCGTGTGCCGTCATCAACAGCGATGCCCTTTCAGGACGCATTTCCAGCGTAAAACCACTTTGGCTGTGTGTCTGCGGTCCCCCCTCAGCCCCCAGTCATTACGTCGTTTGGCGTTTCCCCCCCTTGCGGGCTGCGCTGTCGTGTCTGCGACCAGCTGCTTTCACCGACGCGATTCTGAGAATTTTGATTCTGAACGGTTCACAGACGCATTCTTGATGGGATCCTGAGACGATTCATGCTGGCTTTCAGAGGTCGTCCTGGATCGATGTGTCAGAAAAGATGAGACAATGGTCAAAAACTTTAGTAGGTGGCGATGACTTAAAAAAAAAAAAAGTACTGTGACCCCTTATTGTTGTGATAGCAAGCTGATCACAAAGATGCAATGGTCAAAATAAAGAGGATATTGTCAGAAAACAACAAATGTGTGTTTTTAATCAGGGGAATCTGATCTGTCTGTTCGAAAGCAGCGTTTCTCAACTGGTGGTTAGCAGAGCGGGTTTGATTGAGTCATAGCTTGGTGGAGAGTTTAAAATATCTATATTTGGAGAGAAAATGTCGGGCATTTACTTTGCAGGACACAAAATTCAATTCAATAATTTCAGTAATTTAATGGCTAAACACGATAGAAAGTGGCCTCGCATATTTTTTTTTTGGTATGTTTGTGGTATTTTTGAGTGCTGTGGAAGAAATTTGGGTCAAGACTTCATGATAAGGGGGAAAAAAATGTGGGTCTTGAGGCTCCACTAGTTGAGAACCACTGTTCTAGGAGCCTTTTCTATGACGCTAAATGGATTTCACTGATCTGTCGGTCGCTTTCTCCTCAATCTGCCGCAAATGTTTTTTTTGGTCACTTTCCCTTCCCAAAAAAACGTTTTGAAAATCGGTGAAATAAAGCCGTCAGCTGTGGCTCCCGAGTCCTCGCGGGCCATCAGGACTGAGTCAGGATCGGGTTGTTTCGGCAGTCTGCGGTTTTCTCCTTTTGAAAACAATGTTTACGCTCCCCTGTACAAAGCAGAGACCATCCCTTCGGTTTTCAGACTCCACTTTCTGCGTGCGTGCGTGTGTGTGTGTGTGTGTGTGAGTGTTCAACGCCGCTGACATCATTTCTTTCCCTCTCTCTCTCTCTCTTGAATTTTTTTTTCCCGCAGGAGTGCCGTATCCTCCCGGCACACGCCTGACGGTCAAAGACCTGTACGTGGACGGGAGGCCCAGCGTGGAGATCCTGAAGGCCCATCTGGTCAAAGAGGGCCGCCTGGAGGAGGAGGCCGCCCTGAAGATCATCAACGAGGGAGCCGCCATCCTGCGCCAGGAGAAGTGCATGCTGGAAGTGGAGGCTCCCATCACAGGTGACGCCATCGCGCCGAGAGAGGCAGATTTTTTTTCCATTGTCGAGGTTTTTTCTTTCCGCGGCGGTGGCGGTGGTCTGTGTGTCGTCTGGGAAGCCCGGCCTCGGTTTCACTGATCCACCCCCGTCTCAGACGCGGCAGCTGCCCTCCCTGACATGTGGCTTAGCTTAGGTATCCAACCCTCCACCCTCGGTGCCCTCCCGACTATTTTCGTCTCCTTCTTCACTCTCCTCTGTCTCACCAGGCCCACATTTTCTCTCGCGCTCCACTCGCGCTCCCTTTCAGACGCCGCACTTTATCTGTCACCTGATCGTGGCGCGGCGGAGGCGCTGAAAGATGCATTGTTCAGGTGCCCGAAATGATGAAATATTGTTTTACACACCAGCTGGACGGCTCGGGTTTCATCTCGTGAGATCCAGCCCGCCCACCCTGCCAGGCCTCGAATAGGCGGCCCCCCTTCCAATCCGTCTTAAAAGTTCAGTGGATCGTATAACCGGGCGTCTTCCGCCGCGAATAAAGGAACAAGATGCGCCGGAGGGAGCAGTGATCGCTCCAAACGGCAGTGAAAAAAATCAAACAAGTGAAAATAAAAGACCAAAAAAGACAAAGCTGCCTGGAGTTGAGAACAATGACGGTTGCTAAAGAGGTTAGCATGGATGCTGCCGTAGCATTGTTTTAATCAGAGCCGGATGGTTCATATGAGGAAGATCATGAAGGGTATTCAAGGCTTTTTCTTTCTTTTTTTTTTTTTTTTTGACTAAATGTTTGTACTGTGCGAATTCTGTTTAATGAATCAGTTCTAGTTAACCGTGAGGTTGCATGTTGCACAGTGACAAATCAGATCATTCTTCTATACACGCCCTCAGAGAATTCAGAGAATTCAGTTTTTTTGTCTCATTATGAATGAGACAAGATCAACCTCAGCTTTTTCCCTTCTCCTTCTTCTTCTTCTTCTTCTTCTTCTTCTTCTTCTTCTTCTTCCTCCATCCTCACGTTCTGCCCTGTGCTCCGTGTTGTGCTCCACAGTGTGCGGCGACGTCCACGGCCAGTTCTTCGACCTGATGAAGCTTTTCGAGGTGGGCGGCTCCCCGAGCAGCACGCGCTACTTGTTCCTGGGCGACTACGTGGACCGAGGGTACTTCAGCATCGAGGTATGTGGCCGCTCCTGCCCCCCCCCAAGCCCCGCCCCACCCCTCCACCCCCCGAGCTTTTTAAATAGCCGCGGCTAATGAAAAGGCGCACTGTCCGCCTGCCTCCCTCCCTCCCTCCTCGCTCTGCCCGACCGCTGCAGCAGGCGCCCCACCCGCGCACGCACACACACACACACACACCCAAAGCACACAAAGTTTACATGCACACACTCGCGTTGCGTGTTGTCATCGAGCGTCAGTCCCGCGTCTTTTTTTTTCTTTTTTCTTCTTCTTTCTTTCTAGACAGTTGCAGGGAAGCGCAGGGCGTGGCCCCCTGCAGGGGAGGCCCGGCCGCTTGCTGCAGCTGAGGATGTGCCCGGCGGTTTTAATAGCTGCTGTCATGCTTCCTTGTTAGGATTAGTGGATATCCTGGAACTCCTTGCTCACTGCTAGTCTGTATAGTTTGAAAAAAAAAAAAAAAAAAAATGTGGGTGTGGTCTACAGATTTTTGTAATTTTGTTCCTCTTTTAAAGCTAGATTAGTTTTAAGAAAGTTAGCTTTTAAGTTCTTACCCAGAGATTTTCTTTCTTATTTTTACATTTTACAATCATCTTTTGATGGGGGGTAAAAGTTTGACAAACTACAAGTGTCTGACTGTAAAAATCAACAGTTTTTACCTGCTTTTGGTAAATTTTGTGCCTCCCAGAGCCCTGCACTCCAGCCGTTTTGAGAACGCGGTCGCTTTTTGTTTTTCTTTTTGGAGTCTGAATGTTACAATTCATCCCCAGTGTATCGTGTTCAGATATTTCGGGACCCCCCCCCCCCCACCCCTTCCTCCCCCCCGTCTTGCAGATAAGCTCCCTTACAGCAATCGGACTGGGTTTCAACCTCTTCCCCAAGCGCGTGTTACTCGAACTGTGTGGCGCGTGACGTCGTCGATAAGCCCAGATGCTCTGCGTCCCCCCGCGTTGATGACAGAGCAGCTCCACTGCATAGCTGATGGTTTTCTGCCGGACAGTGTGAGAAATGAGGGGACGCGCGGAGAGGATGGAGGAAGCTCTTGTGATGTTTATATTGCCAGAAGTGCCTCTGAGCGCATCAACCATCCGCTCTGTCAGTAAAGTGCAATTCAGCTGTTGGACAAAATAAAATCAATACCTCACTTCATTAGAAGTGCTGCTTCTTTTGAACGTGTGCACTCCAATAGACATCGGCATGATGGGAAATGTTAATGAATTCTTGCATGTGCCAGGGCCAGTTTTCATGAGTTCCATGTTGTGTGCGTGTGTGCGTCTCCCCGCAGTGTGTGCTGTACCTGTGGGCTCTGAAGATCAACCACCCCAACACCCTTTTCCTCCTACGAGGCAACCACGAGTGCCGGCACCTCACAGAGTACTTCACCTTCAAACAGGAGTGTAAGTCGCCGCGGCCTCGCTCGCCTGCTTTGCCTTTTCTTGAGGGTCGGGCACAGCTGTGGGCAAACTTTGAGACTGGTGGGGCCACAATGGGTTCGAAAATTTGACCGAGGGGGCCGGAGCAGCAGCAGATGGATGGAGTGTTTTTGTGGCCCACCTCATAGGAGAAAATAATGTATCATGTAGAAAGCGATTGTGCTTCAATGTCATTTGAAAATGATCAAAGGTGTTAGAGCAAAATATGTGTCTTTGAAGCCCCACAGTATTTAGATCTTTATTGAAATGACTCTTAAAACACTGAAAAGTGGATGAAATACTGCTGTTTTACCTTTAACCGCTGAAGCTGCTGCTTTACGCGATCAGTTCATAAGAAACCGCCGTTTGTTTGCGCTCCCCGCAGGTAAAATAAAGTACTCGGAGCGCGTGTACGACGCCTGCATGGACGCGTTTGACTGCCTGCCCCTGGCCGCCCTCCTCAACCAGCAGTTCCTCTGCGTGCACGGAGGCCTGAGCCCCGAGGTCACCTGCTTGGATGACATCCGAAAGGTCAGCTGAGGGACGGTCTGCTCCCCCGTGCGCTCGGCGCGAGGAACGTATCGCTTAATGCGGCACGAATGGAAAAATAACAGCACTGCATTTTTAAGTGTTGGTTCAGTCAGATTTGAAATGTAGCCCATTATTATCCCAGCACCACCTTGATGGCAGAACTGGAGACATTGTCTCGGCCAGGAAACGCCCTCGAGTGTCACAGTGGGGAAAGAATTCCAAGCAGTGCCAAAGAAAACTGATAGTAGCTGTAAACTCAAGGATAAAAACAAAATGTTCTTTATTGATATTGAAAAAAAAGAAACACGGCAGCGATTCCTTCCACAACAAAATGTCGTTGCCCGGTTACAGCAATCTATGTTACTATGTACAAACTAGATAGATAGAGATAAAATATAAATATAAGAAATATGAGATATCTGGAGGTAAAATGTTGGTGTAATAAAAATGATTAGACGGAGTAAAATAAATTTTTTTTTTAGCCAAAACGTCCACATTTTATAAATTCCGTCATTCATAACAAGCACTTCATGTGAAAGCTGTGAAACATGCGACTCAAAAAACTGCAGCAATTTCAGAAAGTAACTCGACTTCACTGCATATGTTCCCAGGTGACTGTTGTGCCACTGTTGTGCTTGTAAGCGTCCGGATAGTTATGGATCGTTTGACAGCTTGTCTTACCGGCCGCTGACTGTGTTCCTCTGCGTGCAGCTGGATCGGTTCAAGGAGCCTCCGGCGTTCGGGCCCATGTGTGACCTGCTGTGGTCGGACCCGGGAGAAGACTACGGTTCTGAAAAGACCCAGGAGCACTTCTGCCACAACAGTGTCCGAGGCTGCTCTTATTTCTACAGGTAAACGTTGCGACGTGGGAGCTGTTTGGGCGAGGGAAAAAAGAGAGAGAGAGGAAAAAAAGAAAGACAGAAAGCAGCTCGCTCTTTTAATCTGGCCTGATTAAAGCTTTTTACAAACAATGGCTTATCTCTGGATAAGTGACCACCAGTTAAATCCGCAGGCAGGCAGACAGATAGTGGAAATAAATATTAGCATACTGTGCTCTGTTTTAATATTTGTGGTGAATTTGTGGTGTTGTCACCGCCGAGGTCACAGCGAGGGGAATGCCGCTGCTGTTTGGCAGGCGGCTGCTGCTGCTGCTGCTGCTGCTGGTCTCACGTGACACTCAACTGTTTGAACTGGCAGGACTTTGCGTTATTTGTCCCTTGAATCGTTAAACTCGCTCGTCTACATCTGCCGATGTTTGATTTCCATCGCAGACTCCGTTGATGCAGCTTTACGTCTTTTATCATCCAAAAAAAAAAAACCCTTCCGTAGATCCGTCGTTAGCCCGCTGTTTACAGCATCCTGCAAAATCACATCTCACCTCCTTGTTAAAACTGCAACTTTGTTGCACCTTTACAGGGGTGTCCCAGGGGAAAATAACTAAACACCTCTCTGGGTGTTTCTGCACCCTTTGTGACATCATAAAGGGTTAATCCCTCAAACTGTTTGAGCAAACAGTGTCTGATAAGAAGCCAAAGACATCCAGGGTGGACTTTTCCCGTTTCAGAGGAGTTCATTGACTGGATACAGACAAGTGGAAGAAAACGTTGCAAAGGGAGTTTTGTGTATTTTTCAATAGATTGAGTAGCAATTCATCTTCAAACTGGATTTTGCAGCTTTACCAACCTCCAAAAGCCTTCATCAGATTTAACCTGCCTGTGACACTGAATTAGACTGGAAAACACTGGGGTAGATTGTTTAACAAATCATAGGTATAACATCACGAGGTGTTTGCCCAATCAAAACCACAGAAACGCATGCATCATTCCGCTCGCTCGAATTCCAACCGTTCGTTTGTAACGATATAAAACGGACGGTCAGCTGCACGACCATCCCACAGATACTCCCACACACCTTTTTTATTTATTTATTTTTTTCTCTTGCGGGTGAAATCCTCATCCTTCATTTTAGCGCTCTTGAGCCGCTCTTGTTCTACTCCAATTCAAACAGCCCTTTCAAATGTCATAGCAACCAGGGTGACGGAGAGCCAGAGCAGAGCTGCGGCAGAACAACCCCGAGCCCGGCTCGGAATCATCTCCTCGTGAGGAGGGAAACGCCAGTCCCCTGGCACATAATAACTCCTCTGTGTGTGTGTGTGTGTGTGTGTTTGTGTGTTTGTCTTTCTTTTCCTTTTTTTTTCTTTTCAGTTACCCAGCAGTATGTGACTTTCTGATGAACAATAATCTGTTGTCTGTAATACGAGCACACGAAGCCCAGGATGCAGGGTGAGTCGTGCAGAAGCACCGTCTGCCTGAAACCAGTCTGCAAGCACTGACTTTTATTTATCTTCTCATCGTGTCCTTATTCTATCACGCAAAATAATTTTGCATTTGTAATTTCTTTGGCATCCTCACCAACTGCATGCACATCTGTTGGGTTGATTCAAAAATAATCCTGCATACTGATCGTGAATGTTTTCACCGGTTTAATCTACCTTTCAAACCTGCGATGGAACATAATCATTGATGAAGATTGAAATATATCAGAATTACTATTGAACTGAGCCTAGATTGTAACATCAGAGATGGCTGTTGCTTACGTGCTGGTTACATGTCGCACTCATCCACTGTGTTTTCACCTTCTGCAGATATCGAATGTACAGGAAAAGTCAGACGACAGGCTTCCCCTCTTTAATTACAATTTTCTCTGCTCCCAACTACCTGGATGTGTACAATAACAAAGGTAAGACGAGCCAAATGATGGAAACCTCACAGCAGCAGTCGGAGGAGGAGGAGGAGGAGGAGGAGGAGGAGGAGATGCAGCAGAGCGTTTGTCATCTCAATGTGTTTGTTTGTTTTGCTCCCAGCTGCCGTGCTGAAATACGAGAATAACGTGATGAACATCCGGCAGTTCAACTGCTCCCCGCACCCTTACTGGCTGCCCAACTTCATGGACGTGTTCACCTGGTCGCTGCCCTTCGTCGGAGAGAAAGGTGAGGGACGCCGCCGCCGCCGCACGCTCGACTGTCACGGGGGAGTTAAGTAGCAAACGGTGAATCGCTTCCAAAAAGAAAATGAAGGGTTGTCACCATGGGAACAGATGAAGCCCTGCGCAGCAGACTGGAGCGTCTGAATAAAAGACAGGGGAAAAAAAAAAAAAAAGGCGAGGAGATTGTAATGGCAGAGAGTTCGCAGTGAGGACTGGAATCTTCCGAAATGTAGAAGTTTTCATGGTGATGGGAAACATGTCAAATTGGAACGGGTTTGCTTTCAGGATGTACGAATAAAAAAAAAAGGAAAAAAAAGAGGAAATTTTACGACTTGAACAGAGCACAACATGAGGTCTGTTTTACATTCAAATTTCTATCCACAGCCTGCGCGTCTGTTGTAAAAGCCCTCTCAGAATGACTGAGCAGGATAAACTACCTGCACTCTCTCCGACTTAGATTCTTAGGAACCGCAAAGGAAATTTTGTTCTTTCAGCAGCGTGTGCAAAACACTCATCGCAAAGACGGAAACAACCTTTTTTTTTTCATTTATTTTTTTTTATATTGAATATATAACATACAGATAAGTACATGTTTGTGATATATGTATTGTTTTGTTGTTGTTTTTTGTTGTTGTTTTTCCAGGAGAAATATGCCTCCACACCAGCTTGACAAGGGAACTAGAGTCAGAAAAGGCATGCAATGTGCTAAACTATAGTATGAAGAAAGATAAATGTACACATAAATAACACTTATTTAACTTTTTCCCAAGTGTTCATCCAGTCGTCTTCCTCTTTGCCTGTCGACATCTAGAGCGGAGCTTCATTGGACGCTGTCTCTATCACAGCGTCCAAGCCCACTCAGATTAGGGGTCACGTCCGTCTCCCACTTTCTGAAAAGCCCTCTAGAGGCAGTAATCGGACGCGCCACGATAACGAAAAAACGGTTCTTTTGATGCATTTGGTAATCGAGATTTTAGCCGTCTACATTTTTCAAGCGTCACCGTTTTGTTAACCCGCACTTTGCGTCTCTCCCGCTGTGTTTCCCTCCCGCAGTCACGGAGATGCTGGTGAACGTGCTGAACATCTGCTCCGACGACGAGCTGATGTCAGAAGGGGACGACATGTGCGAGGGTGAGAGGATGTCGCACCTTCTCCCATCACCACGCAGGCAGACTCGCACCGCACACGTAACAGCTGGGCGCGTGCACGTGGCGCTGCTGCACATCAGATAGCTGGGCTGCAGGGCCGAGCACCAGCCACACTGCTAGTGTCCTTTATCTCGACATCGATGAAGTAACTTTTTTAGTTTGACAGGATGTCAGATAAACTGCTTGTCATTGGTTGTGGAAGGACAGAAACAAACGTTTCTTCAGTGCGAGTTCGAAAGTAGTAATAATGCACCTTGGAAACGTCTGAATCATCTCCACTGAGTCTTTAATATGTTTATTATATTTAATATAATCTGATAGTGTTAATCCCCATTCTGACTTTAAAATTGAAGGCAGTACAAACATGCCCATCTCTCTCTCTCTCTCTCTCTCTCTCTCTCTCTCTCTCTCTCTCTCTCTCTCTCTTTCCCTCTGTCTCTCTCTCTCACTCTCTCTCTCTCTCTCTCGCCCTGTGTTTTCTCACTTCCTGTCTGCCTTTCAACTGAAGGCGGTTTTCTTCTGAAGTCTTAAAGGTTTCAAAACACTTCACAGATGGTTTATGGTTTGAAAAAAAAAAAAAAAAAGTTGGGGAGTGGGGGGTTGCTCAGTCATTTCCTCGAACCACTGCTGTTTACTATTTTTGTCACACCTTTTATTGTTTATTTATTTTTTCTTAGTTTTGCTTTTGGTTGGTTTTTATGTCTCGACTAACGAGTCTCAACCCTCAAACTTGGAGACCTAAAACTGCACCCGTGCGCCCGCGGCCAAGCAAAACGGGCCGGCGCGAAAGAGAGGAACCGAAAACAGAGTCTGTTGAAGCTCTGCGGCTTCACCCCGGTGACAGACCGCAGGGCGCGAAGGCCTCCCCTCCCCGCCTGACGCCGGACTGCGAACTGCTGCGGCGCGCTTTGGCGCGGCGGTGCGAACCGTCTGCGGCGTCGAGCCGAAGTCCGCACGCTAACGGCGCGTTCAACGCTTCCGCGGCAACACGACTGGGAAAATGCCCTCTGCGCTCTGGGGTTTGCTGCAGACGTAGACGGCAGACAACGAGTCGACTGTGTGGCCATTGTGGTGGAGGGGGAGGTGGGGGTGGGGGGGGGTAGTGGCATTACTCACACTCACTCACACACACGGTTTTACTTCGAGACACCCAACTCGCTACAGCTGCTGCATCGACGATGAAGCAACTCATTTTTGTGACGGTAGAGATTCATTCATTACTTGAACCCAATGAAGTGAAATTGGATCATTTTTGACGACACACCTGACCTTATCTCACGGCACACTAGCGTGCTGCGACTGGTGTACAGTAGTGGTAAAAAGTTTTCGGACGCCCTAAAAATTTAGATTAGAATTCTAATAACTTATTTAATGATGATAATTGGAATTTAGTAAAAAAAAAAAAAAAAAAAAAGACAGAACATTTTCAGACAGAGCAGTTTCAAAAGGTTCGGCTGCACCGGAGGCACACAAACAAAAGGAAATGATTTGGTTACGAGACACAATAAGCAGGCTAAGTTCTCAGTGTTCTGGATGTGTTGCAAGGGGGGGTCACCCAGCTCTGAGCTGTACGGACGAGCGCACGTGCAGCGTGTGGGTGAACGCTGGTGACGGCGCTAAAGTGAACTGCACTCTGAGCTGATTAAGACCCATTCTCGGCGCAGTTGAGGACGTCGCGAACACACGAGGTGTCCGAAAAACTCCTCACCGCCGCCAAGTACAGCCGGTCCCCCCCCACCACCACCACCACCTTTTCTCCCAACTCCTCCTCCGCACGTCCCTCCCGTGGCGCTGCCTCATCCCGACTCCCTCCACCTCTTGCGTAACGCCGCCCTCGGAGCCGTCCGGTTGGCGGCCGAGGCTCCAGAAAGCAGCCACTTCAAAGGCCACCGCGGACAGCGCAAACATTTTGGATGTGGGTGTGCGGCGAGGACCCGTGACGAGCGAAAGGTCCCCTTTTTTCAAAAAAAATAAATAAAATAACTGTTAAAAAAAATAATTGAAAAAGTTAAGTGAGATGATGAAGAGGACGGCGTGTCCCTCAAGAGTGAGACAATAGCGGTTGTAGCTGCGCAACTGCTCGACGTTTTGAATGTGCTGCGACCTCGCAGCGTCACATGGCTTCATGAGTTGCGTCAAATTAGAAGTAACTTTCTGATGAAAGTGAAACACCGACCTCGGGTCCGACCCCTGACCCCTGACCCGAGGCGCCCTTTTTGTTTTCAACACCCTTCAGCTTTTGTCTCTTGGTTTTGCCGCCAGGTGGCGCTCCAGCCGTCAGGAAGGAGGTGATCAGAAACAAGATCCGGGCGATCGGGAAGATGGCCCGTGTCTTCTCTGTGCTCAGGTTGGTAATATTTTTTTTCCCCCCTCCCTTCCTTACTACCTCCCTCCCTCCCTCGAGAGTTTGGCTGAATCTCCCACTGAAATCAAACAGCCTCAGTATCATAGCAGCAGCTGAAGACGCTGGGAGGAGGTTGAAGGTTTCAGGGGTTTTTCGCCGTCCCTTCACCACACAGTTGGAAGAAAAGCATGCGTCGCTTTAAATATTCACGTGTTTTTAGAACAAGGTTGACGGACGGAACACGACGCACCGGACAGCTTCCCTACTTTTCCGGGTCTCGCTCCACTTCAGTTTAAGGCTAATGGCTTTTTCCTTGTTTCACATTCGTCCTCTTTTAATCCCGCGGAAGTGTGTCAGAGCATTTTGTCCCTTTTTTTTTTTTTAATAATGAACAAGCATGTCGAGAAAATGTCTTTGAGTTATTTTCAGTCTCGGGAAAGGTCACGGTGTCTGTATTAAGTGAAGTTCTCATTCAGTTCTGTGAGGAGGTGGGAGCGACGGGTCGGCCGTCGTCTGTCCGACTCCAGCGCACATTGTTCGTTCTTACCTCGGGCAGAACCCGGGGAAATCTTTATACCCGCTTGGTCCAAGGGTCACGGGGTCTGCTGGAGCCTATCCCACAGGGTACACCCTGGACAAGTCGCCAAAGTTTTCAACATTTTGCAAATTGAATTTTGGATTGCACCATAACCTGGAAGTAAATTGTGCTCAGGTGTGGTTCTGCCAGCCTACTGCAGGTCCTTCAATATGTCCTGATTGTTCATTTAGACTGCATTCGGCCTGTGAAAATGTGAATGTAAATCCAACAATGTCCTAAAAAAAATATGTTAAGTTCAGCTCATTTTGTGTAATGACATACATCCACCAGAGAGGGCGATGTTTCCAAATGCCAAATAGTGGCTTTGATAAAGCGTAATATGTACTGCACCACTTCCATTCGGTGCAGTCAGTAACAATAAAAAAAATTGGAAGTGTACTGACTTAGTTCTATCATAAGGTTGATACATACATGTACATATGACCGAATTTCCAAAATATAATAATATGTCAATTCTACTGGTAACTGATTTGGGTTTGTCCACTTTATTTATTTAAAGCAAGGCTAATTTGCTTCACTTTGCCAATAAGAAAAGACTTAATAATGTGGGAGTTTCAAAAATATAATAATATGTCAATTGCACTGGTAGTTTATTTTGATTTACCCTCTTTGTTTATTTATTCATTCATTCTTTTATTTATTCAGACATGATTTGAATGTTCCATTTTCTTTTGCAGCAAACACAAAGCCACTATTTCAAGTCCCAAATTAAAATCCCACTGTGTTTGTTTTTTTTTTTTTCTGCCACGCAGAGAGGAGAACGAGAGCGTCCTGCAGCTGAAGGGTCTGACCCCGACGGGCACGCTGCCCCTGGGAGTTCTGGCCGGAGGCCGGCGGACCCTGCAAAGCGGTGAGCGCCGCCAAAAACGCAGCCTCAGCGTCCCACCCACACACCCACACACCCAACCAGGAACGCTAACGAGAGGCCCGGCGAGCACTAACTTCCCTAAACCCTCCCCTGTCCCCATCCAGCGCCTCAGACTAACCTCGTAAAAACGCTGCAGCGTAGCTGCAGCGTAGCTCCAGCGTACAGACACAGCCAAAAGTCAAGAGGCGTCTCGCTCCGCCTCAGGTCTGTCGGCACGCTGCCTTATAAAAGGACTAACAAACCAAGGCCAGCCAAGGCGCCGCTTTACAAGGCCACGTTGCCGTTATGCAAGTGTGCAAAATACCTGGGAAATTGTATATATATATAAAATAATATATATTTTATTAATTAGACAGGATCTGAAAGGCATTTTTGTAACCATTAGTGACAATGATATATTTGGGTTTTTTTTGTTTTTTTTTTTAGCTTTTTGAAAAAATATGAGACCCCTTAAATTTTTCTATGAGCTTTTGAGGGGGTAAAGCGGGGGGGTTAATCAGGGGTTAATCTTGTGGGTCCAAAGCCCTCCTGTGTTTCGCACATTGCGTAAAGGTTATCAGCGCTCTTGAACAGGGGTTCAGTAACTCTCTTTCAAAGGGTTCCTGCCGCAAAACCTCGGAGCGGCTCTCTCCACCGAGAGGCCCGTCGGCCGAGCGATGAGCCTCAGACCCGGCGGCCGAGCGATGAGCCTCAGACCCGGCAGATGTTCTGTTCCGTCATCCAATTATCAATTTGGCCAATTTGCCAGCGAAACATCTAGACTGAATGCCGGCGCCGTTTTGCGAGGGGTCGGGGGAGCAGGGAGTGATCGCTTTCGCCTTTCATGCTAAGCGAAGCTAACAACCCGCACTTGCCGACTAACCGAACCAGCGTTTCTCAACTGGTGGGTCGCGACCCAAAAGTAGGTCGCGGAAGCTGTTTTGATTGGGTCGCGGCTTCCTTTTTTTTATATTTTAAAAAGGGATTTTAAAATGAATATATTTAGGCATGCACTGATACCAATACCAGTACCGGTATTGGGTTTGAGTACTCTACTTGTACTCATAAAATACGTGGCGATACCACGTTGTATATTTATGTATAAGCCAATTATGTTAAATTTGTGTGTCGCCCATGTTCGAGTGAAAAGGAAGCTGAGGAATGTTAGAAAAAATAGTAATTCAATAATTATAAATGACCTTAGTACTCAGTATTGTTGTGTACCAAAATGCAGGTACTCCTAAATACTCATACTCTACTTGCTCTGTAAAAAGTGGTACAGGTGCAACCCTATCTATATTTATAGAGAAAATCTTGGACACTTATTTTGCACACACACGATTGAATTCAGTAATTTCACTAATTTATTGACTCGACTTGTTACAAAGTGGGCAGCCAGCGTTTTTTTAAATCTGTGGAGTAAATTTGGGTCGCGACTTCATGATCAGGGAAGTCCTGAGACCGTTGAGAACCACTGAACCGAAACCCACCAGAAAAACACCTCGCCATACAATGTCTCGTCGGTGCAAATGTGTTTTTACATGATGTCTCTCAAACTGTTACTATGAAGAGTCTGTTTTTTTTGTTTTTTTTTCTCCTGACATTTATTTCTAAGTCTAGCAGCTGTGGTTCTAACCTCTGTTTCTGTGGTTTGCTACCATTTTTGGATTGTGTGTGTGGGGGTGTGTGCAAAGTGGGCGGGTTGGGGGTGCGGGGGGGTGCTGTATGATGTTTGACTCCATGTTAACAGGACTGACTGCAGTGGCAAAACACGACTGACCGAATGCGTTGATATTTAACGTTCCCACTCTCTCTCCATTGGTTTTTGGGCATGGCACTTCTACTCACGCTTGCACAGCCACCGTAGAGGCAGAAGAGGCACGAGGTACGCATCCATCTGTCTGTCCGTCCGTCCGTCTCTCTCTCTCTCTCTCTCTCTCTCTCTCTGTTTGTCTCTCTTTGTCTGTGTCTGTGTCTGTGTGTGTGTGTGTGTGCGTCCCCGGGCGCTCCTGTTTAACAATGCCTTTTTCATATGAATATGAATCGATGCTGCACCTGTTTTCCGGGGCCAAGGCCGTCACCTAACCCTCAGTAGCAACAGTTTGAATCGGGCTTGTCGTTTTTATGACAGCGCGTGTGTGTGTGTATGTGTGTTGCGGGTTTTGTTTCCACAACCAGCAAAGGGGCAAACCTCATGCATACTGGTATATACATTTAAAAACAAAAGCAACATATAGAGAAAAAGCTACAGTTACATTTTACATATTGCATGTGTTGTGATTTTATATCGTCGCATGATTATGTTCATTTAAATGTTTCATAAATTTGGTTTAAATTTAAATTTGAATTATAATTTACTGATATATTATTTACAGTTAAAAAGGAGCTAAGGTTAACAATATACTGTCCGAGCTCAGTGTGATTAATATTCCAGTCGTGAGTGACGCACCAAACTACGACTCCCAGCAGGCTTTGCGCCAAGAGTAAACAGGAAGCGAAGCACGTTCGTGCTTCGTGCCCGTGCTCAGAGCAACGTTTGCCAGTAACTAGTTTGTAGAAAAGCCACAACTGTAATTCTGCAATCATATTTTTGTCATATAAAGAAACAATCGATTAACAATCGATTATCGATTAATTGTCGATTAAGAATTTAATCGATTAAATTAAATCAAATTAAATTAAATTAGTCGTAATTTATTAAAAAAAATGTTCAAATGTGACCCATTTGAAGTCAGCTTAAAGTCATAGGATAAATGTTTAGGTTTTTTTTACTGTTCTAATGTAAAAATTGGTCACATTGGACCCTCAACATTATTCAAGGGTTAAATATTGTGTTCCCGATACATTTTTCATTGTGAAATTTGGGTTTTCAGGAAAAATCGACACTTATGAATTAATCGTTATTCGATCGATAAGGTCAATCAATGATAATTGAATTAATCGATAATTTGCATCTCCAGAAGGAACACTTTATTGTTTCATAGACCAGTTTCTTCCAGTTTGACCAGTATTCGAAGGTAGTTTCTACCTTCGACAATTCTACAGCATATACGCGATTGTTTATTAATCTCTCCCAAAACTTCACCTCAAAGCGAACACACACAAAGGAAATAATGTAAAAAAAAAAAAAAAATCGTGCAATGTCTCTTTAATGAGTCTGTCTCACTTTTCTCCTCCATGCGTTCCTTATGCTGTCTCTGAAGTAAGTCCTTCCTCTCTTTGTCAGACCAGTACCGCCACCGCTGCTCTGTCGTAGAGACCCTGCTTTTATTATTTTTTTGCCTCTTAACGCGTCGTCTGAATCGCCGTCGCCCGACCGTTTTTTTTCTGTTGCTCGCACCGCCGAGCCGCCGAGCCAACTTCTCCTCCAGCCTCGGGTTTTCAGAGGGCAGGAAGGGGACGTTTGCTCAGGGCAAAGATCGGTCGCACACGTCCAATTTTGTCACACGCTCATAGGATGTGCTGTGAAATGTAAAAGTGGCGATGCTTACCAGCAACATTCGCAGTATAGAAAGAACAGCAGGAGCCATCAAGAGTAATCAGCATCACGCTACATACAGCAATATGCAACCTTTTTACTTTCTTTTTTCAAATATTTCTTTTTCTTTTTTTCTTTAAACAAAGACACTGTCTTTGAAAAACCTCCAGAGTGTGTGAACAATTGTAAAAGTGACTAAAAGCATCCGCACTGTGTAAGTGTGTGAGATAATTCATCATATGTTTCAAGTTTATCAAAGCTTGAGGTGAGCAAAGGCTCCACAGCTCCAACAGTGGCTGAAAAGCCTCTTTGTCAAGTTTTTTTTTTTTTTTTTTAATTATTGAACAAAAAAAAAGCTGAGATAATTATTATTAAAAGATGAGGATGAGAACTTCACCATAAAAGTCAATTCTGAAACTCCTCCCACTGCGTTTCTATCCAGTAAATTCTTTTTTTTCCCCCGGCGTCGGTCCGGACATCACCTGCGTCGTCTTCTGCTCCTTAACGGACCTCCTTGTATCTGCGGCGCCGGTCCCGACCACTGGACTCGACTGACGGCATCCTGTCTTTTCTCCCCACCCCTCCGCAGCCATTCAAGGCTTCAACCCGCAGCACAAGATCCAGAGCTTCGAGGAGGCCCGGGGCCTGGACCGCATCAACGAGCGGATGCCTCCCCGCCGCGACAGCAACCAGCACGAGCCGCCGCCCTCCCTCAACAACCTGCCCGCCAGCACCGGACCCCCGGACAAGAACGGCACCAATGCGCAGGCCTAAAAAAAAAAAAAAAAAATCCCTCTTCTCCTCTCCCTCATCTTCCCTTCCTTCCTTCCTTCCTTCCTTCCTTCCTTACCCGCCCTCCCTCTGTATCTCCCCCCCCCCCCTCCCTCCTTCCCTCCTCGTCTCCTTTCAGAGCAGGAGAAGAGAGGAGGCGGTTCAGTCGGAGCGACTCTCACCACGCTTAATTTATTTTATCATCTAAATAAATATCATAGTTTAAGACTGAACAGGATTACAAAAAAAAAGAAGAAGATAGAAAGAAAGAAAGAAAGAAAAAATCTCAAGCGCACACGGACTTGCTGTAGGCAATCACTGCCCAGTGGAATCCATCCTCAAGTAGGGAGGCGGCCGTTTCCGCCACCACACCTTTTAACCGCCGGCGTTTGATTTCGTGTCCGGGCGGGGAGGAAGTGACGCACATTGAGACGCCACACACACACACACACACACCAGGATCCAATTGCATAAAATCCATCCTTTCTTATGCCAATGATAGTGTGACTGAGCTCAAAGGAGCAAGTATTGACATTTATATTATTATTATATGTATATTTTAATTGTTCCCTCTTTTCAATGTGATGTTTATTTTTTTTTTGTTTGTTTGTTTTGTTTTGTTTTGTTTTTTTACAACGCATAGATTTAAGCGCGGCGGGGTAGGGGAATGGGCGGGGTCGCGGGGTTGCAGGAAGAGAGTAAGATTTAAAAAGGAAAAGGAAAAAAAAATATTTCAACTCTATTTCGTCTTGTATGTACATTGCGGTTGAACGGGGAACCTGGGGCTGCAGAGATATTAAAACTCAAAAAAACTCGATAAAGAAAAAAAAAAAACTCGAGGTTCGCCGATTACGTTTTTCTTGTTTTCCGATAATGCTGTCGTTGGTGCCGCCAGATGCGCGAACATCATTCTTATTAGTTTCCAAGACGTCGGCGCTGATACGGCAAAGGAAGGCGCGATGGAACGGCTTCCTGAAACTGGAGGGCAGTCCTGACGTCTCCGACGCTGATTGAAATGACGTGAAGTGGTGAAGAAGAGAAGCGCCGTCAAACCGCAGCGCTGCGGAGCTTTGGGGGCGTTGGGTGTATCCTTTCTTTTTGTTTTGTTGCTTTTCTTTTTTTTCAGGGGACGGGGGAGGGGTTGAGGGAGGTGAAGTACGTTAAGGTCTTTTTTTTTGTCTTTTTGTTTTTTTTTTTTTTTTTTTTTGCCTCCCGATCCCGGAGCCTCTTTATTCTGACTTCTGTTCTCGTCTCGGAGCATATCTCGCAGAATGTACAGAAAACGGTTTAAAAAAAAAAAAAAATTAAACTCAAGTTGTCGGGTTTTTTTTTTTTTTTTTTTTTTCTTTTTGCTTTGAAAATGAAATTTGACAAAAAAAAAAGAAGAAAAAAGACGAGAGAGAGGACTCGCACGTGTTCCTGCGAGGCCTCTCGCCTATGTAGATGTTTCACTCCATTCAAATAAAAAGACAAAACTGAAAGGTGGTGCTGTGTGTACGTGTGTGTCAGAGTGTTGGGTTTTTCTCTCAAGGACGCCGCCGCGCAGCTGCCAATCAGCGGCCTTGCGTTGGAGGGTTGTTTTTTTTTTTTTTTCCCTTTTCCTTTTCTTTTTTTTTTCAGTGAATGCGAGTGGCATTGAATCGTCTCCGGCTCTTTGGTTTTCACGTGTGGGCCCATATGTTTCTTAGCAACGGCAATGCTGCACTTCATTATCCGCAGTTCACCTCCGATCGAGGCTGCGTCCCCCGCTCGGCTCGGAGAGGGAGGGAGGGAGGGACGGAGGAGGGGAAAGTTGATCATTGGTTTAAAGAAAAGAGGAAGGAGAGTCACTACAAGAGGTGTTTTTAAAAAGTCACTGCAGCAGAGGGCGTTGGTGCGGCAAAAAGCTGTTACAATTGTGTAATTGTAATTGCTAATAACAAGCAGCAGGTCTAAGAAAGATGTGAAAGCCTCATTGGAAAACTGGTATTTTCATTGTTTTCATTCCACTTTCTCACCATCAGGTGCTGCTAAATCTTACACACTGGCCCTTTCAGTGTCTTTTCATAATCGAAATGAAGAGTCCAGTGTAAAGAGACCCTTTCAAGTCCAGTCATCACATTTTTCAGATTGTCTCAATGATTTGGATACAAAGTGACCGGTAGCTGCTCACAACAGCCAAAGAAGAGATTGAAATACATTCATTGGAAAACAGTGAAACAGCATCGAGTCAAAGCCTCAGAGAAATAGAAACGCTTTGTCTTAATCATGAAGTTTTGTGAAACAAAATAGATGAGCTTTGTATGACATGGTTTACGAAAATAATTAATTAAATGCTATGTATGACTTTATGACTTGTGGCCTGTGGGGGCACTCCAGACCCAGTTTTGTTTCCATGAATGAGTGAGCTGTCTCCAGTAATTAAGGCCACAGTGAGATCGCGCTTTGCCTTTCAGCTTGATGGTGTTTGCGATTCAAATTTGGTCGCAGTATATTTAAAAAAAGAATAATTAGAATTGACAAATAAAGCTGACGAGGTGTGAAATGCCCTTTTCATACTTTTCCTAACCTGTCAGCTGTCGAGCAAAGCAATTTATCTACAGTGTTAAAAATCCTGCTAGTTGCTGGTTTCATGAGGCCTGCTGGTCATTCCCAGGGCCAGTTTACTGCAGGAAACGCTGTCTAGGTAGCTTGTGCAACATATTGATGTGGCAAAGATGGTAAGTCGTGCTCTTTTAAAGGACTAGACGGGGGTTCATCGCCCATGGACGGCAAGAAAATCAACATTCAATATCAGTGCATCTATCATTTTTGCTTTATTTGACTGCTTGACATCATACAACAGAAACACTGGTGGTGGGGGGCGGGGGAGGGGCTCGATGGTGTAATGACAGACACATCGGAGACAATCAAATATAGACGCTGCTATGTGGATGGTTGCAAAATTCTAACTGCTCCTTCACCTCTCGGGTGAAGACGAGTGGGTAAGAGGGAGAAGGTTCAGTTGAAGCAAGGAACAAAGTCAAAGTCGGTGCTTTTGAAACGTTCAACGTATGACAACAGTTCAAGGAAACTTGTGGCAGCAAAAATTACAATCGTCATAAATAAATAAGAAAGACCACCACATGAAAAATAAATAATAGATATTACAATCGCTTACGTGAGTTCCTCGTCACATTTATTGGCTCTCTTTAAAGTGGAAATTCATCCCAGAACTGAGCCAGTGATGTTTTTTTTTCCTTAAGCACTTTATAACAAGTTTTTATTATGCTTTTTTTTTTTAAGACGCTGTGTAAGTACAGTTTTGCTATTCTCGCATAGTTCCATGGACCATGGTACAGAAGTCACTATGGCATTTAAGGGTACGTTTCATAGCAAACAATACGTCTAAGAGCTTGTGAATTCACAGGCAATTTAAAATTATTCATATTATGCAACTGATGAGACCAAATGTAGTTCGAGACATTCATGGCCCCGTCGGGACGATTCTGTGAGCTTTGGTTGCACTTTGTGTTTACATGCTGTGGTACAAAACGGACCAGGTGGATGAGCCGGTCATAACCCCGTACAGTGAATGGAGTTCTGGCAGGTTTTTGGCAGGTTCTGGCACTGACCCGTTTGCTGATGTGAGTGAAATCCGTCCCAGAAGGTTCGGACCACACGTTCCACCTGCTGTGCGGGGTGTAAATCAGCTGGTGTCGTCCGGAGTGTGTGAGCGTTTCGATTCAAAAAGACAACAGAACAAAAAAAACAACCCAGAAACAAACACACTGTGTCTCATAACAGCGTTGCAGACCTGCTAGCATGGCTGAGTTACAAAATACACAGTTGGCGTTGGTGTTGAGGAAGTACAGCTGAGTGAAGTGAAGCAGGCAACAGACGAGGGGGAGACGGTGGAGGTCCTAAAAACACAGGATTTTAATGTGGCGGTATTGCTTTTATTTTATTTATTTTATCAGCACCTGCAGTCGGTCCTGCTGGCTATAGTCGGCAGATTGTACGTTTCCAAGCCACCACCCTCAACTGCGAGCGCACGCTGACGACTGCGGAGCGCGGTGGCATGATAAGGCCCCACTGTCGCGGTCTTCTTCCTCTCTTTGAAACGTTTCAAAGCAGCCTCGAGCCAAGAGACTTCCTGATACCCGTTGACCTAAGTGAAAGCTAAGAAGCGATGATGATGATAATGATGGTGATGATGGTGATGATAGTGATGATGGAGGATGAGAGGACACACAACCAGGGTGATCTGCAAGCAGTGGTGGTTATAAGTGCAGCACAGATAATATGTCAGAGTGTTAGTGCATCAGGTTACGGTTAGTCAGAGTCAAAGGGCAAATCAAGGCCAGCTCTGATCCACAGGGGGGCGCCGCACGGGGGGCCAATGATTGGTTAGCTACATCATGGATCGCTCTGTCAGTTTGTTGATGTTGTCGTCTACGTGATGCGGCCTGTTCTTTTTTTTTTTTTTTTTTTTTTTTTTTTTATCTCCTTGAGTATTTGGAAGGTGAGGTGGGGGTCACTTCCTGTTAGAAAAGCAAGACTTTCTTCTTCAGTTCATTTCGTTTCCACAAGGAGAGGCGGTCGAACTCGGCCATCGGCATCCCGAACACCTGCTCGAACTCCTCCGGAGCCAGATGCCTCTGGAAGACAGACGGGAAGAAAGCATTCTCATCGCCGGCAGCCTTTCCAAGCACGTTTTTCGACTTTGCTCGATGTGTAGCGATTCTTAAAGGTCCCGCATTTTTGCAGAATTTACTTCAACAATATTTCCTAACATTAATACGTCCCCCAGAAGTGAGAACAGATCAGCCTTTACTTTGGTAGCTTGCTCCATTTTTCAAAAAGTGTTCGCTAAACTGTGAAAAAAAAAACAACAACAGCCTTTAGTGATGTCACAAAGAGCAGTGACTCAACACATCCAGCCACGCGATTCTACAACCAAGCTGTAGTCTTTTTGTTTCAGTTGCCTTCCAAACATGACTGCATCACTGCAGCTCACTTGAGTTAACACGGGGCTAAATAAGCTCTAACTGACAGGAGGCTGTTTTGGATATCACTTGAGGCTGTTTTGCAGAAGTCCAGGATGAAAAAAATCAAATTAAAAATCTGAAAATTGGAATAATACATGGACCATTCAAGCTGAAAAAAAAAAAAATACCACGACTGAACGCTCCCTTATTTTTCACCTGGAAGCTTCTTTTTAAGGCTCCAAACCAGGGCACGAGCATGCGCATCTTAACCCATGCATCTGTCACATACCTCCAGTCGGGTGCGGTCGACTCCCGGCGGCGGCTTGGGGCGCCCTCTGTGGGTCACAATCAGCACTTCGTAGGGATAAATCTGAAGACAAGATTGGGATATTTCCACGGCATGTCCAGGAAGATAGAAAAAAAACACAGGAATACTACAGCTGAAGTAGAAGCCAATAAAACACTTTTAGTTGCCTGTTCCTGATTTATACTTTGTGAAAATGAAATGTAATTGTCAATACTTCCTTTAAACATATATGAACACCTTTGTCTAACTTTGTCCGGGCCCCATTTTCGATTTTAATAGTAGATACATATTTTTATTTCTATTTCTCTACATTTTTTTTTTTTTAACAATTCAATGACTGTTAAAATCCAATATTTGCTCTCCTTCCTATGAAGCTATATTCTGAGTCCCCTGATTAAACAGTTGTTATTAGAAGTTGCAGCATTGGCTTAGTGTTTGTGTCAAGAATGAATCTGTCTGCGAGCCTCTTCCGCCTCTACTAACACAGGTCGGCCTGGTGATACTTTGGCTGGCGTTTGGCTGGAAACCAATCACATGACAGGTTGCGAGAATCAAGAACAATCCAGCAGCCCTGAGATGTGGCAGTGTGGGAGTATACTGTACTCTGTTCTCATCATCTTCTTCTTCTTTCTTCAACGCTACGCTAGGCTAACAGGCTAACAGCGTCCTGGACCCTGTGTTTTGCCTTCACACAAGGCAAACGCAAGGTGTGTGTGTGTGTGTGTGTGTGTGCGTGAATCGAGGCTGTGCAGGTGCGAGCCGGAAGGACGGCTAACCTTCTGCTCTAGGATGCTGGGCAGAGAGTTTCCCCTGTCCATCCTCTCCCTGCGAGCCTCACCGTTCTGCAGGGGCACATGCACAAACGTGCACACAAACGCACAGAATGAGATGAGAAAAGCACCCACAATTATCGGTTGATGACGACAACAGTCATTGTCATGCAAAGCCAGGGGTAAGCGTCGTGTTACTGGGAGCTGTGCCGCCGCGGTGAGATGCAGGTTTGAAGAGCGTTTTGTAAGTCGATGGCTGGGATGCGTCAAGGTGGTGCGGGAGGTCAGAACGCAGGAGGGGCTCACGGAAGGTTGCACGTTTTTTTTTTTTTTTTTCTTTCTTCGCGCTAAAAGGTGTCAATTTCGCATCACCGCCGACTGCCGTCAATCGGGCATGCAACATCCCACACAAGCAGCTCGAGCATGCGACGTGCTTACCTGAGCAGCTGCAAAGACAGAGAGACAAGAGAATCAGAGCGTGAGGAGGTCCGATCGGACGGAAATCGCAAACACCATCACAGCACAGACACAGACACGGTTGATCAGCGGCGACAGACACGGGGCTCCGGAGGGGCGGCAGCTGTAGTTCAAGCGCCAAGCGCTCCCTCGTCACGTCGTTTTCGTTTCTCTCTCATGAAACCGCAGCCTCACCTGAAGCATTGGCCTCCTGATTTTTATTTGCCAAATGATCCAATTGACCGACGATGTGGAAACAACCTCAAATGCCCCGATAAGTTTCTCAATTTCATTGAAATCAATGTGGCGACGGACTCAACCAGAGGAGAAAAAAAGACACTGCTGAAATGTGAACTGTGAACACAGAGGTGTCGCACCTTGTCTCCCTTTATCGGCCTCTGAAGAAAACTCTGCAGACTGCATCTGCAAACACACACAATGCAACAATCATTATTTGGAATGTTTACATCATAGACTTGTGTCATCTGTTTGTTCAACACCTGATAGGAAGAATATTATTAGAATAGCCTAGGATATTAAAATGAATTATTCCTAAGTGAGCCATCAAATCTGTTGCAGTTAATGAATCTTAAAATTATGTAATGTAACACATTTGGCTTCAGTCGCACAAACTCAGCAACAGATACGAGCAGGTGTGCGGAGCTGGAGCTGCAGAACTCACTCTGGTCAGGCCTGAGCTGGAGTGCGAAGGAGATTTCGAAGCACCGGCAGACAGACCTGCGGGGGAACGAAATGCATCAGAACCCATAAAGATGCAAAAAACAAAGAAACAAAAACGGTTGCGTTAGAAACTGTCTCCCGGCTCACTGGTGTGCATGTGCGTCCTGTCGGGCAGCGACTGGGTCTTCCTCCGAAAACGGACGGCTTTCTCCTTCTCCTCCTTCTCCTCCTTCAGGATGAGCCGACCCAGGTTGGACTGGATCTGGGCGTGAACACAGTGAGTCGTCACACCGCCTCGGTGGGGTTCGGAAGGCGAAGGGACGTTTTTGCGCGTCGCGCGCACCAACCTTTTCCAGCTCCTGCTCCTGCAGCGTCTTGGCCTCGTCCGTCAGGTCTTCAAACTCGTCTTCCTCCTCCAGCCTCTTCTTCTTCCACTCTATCTCTGCAAGAATTCAGAGTCAAGTCCACTCAGAGCAGATTGACAAGCAGGCCTGGAAACGTGAAGCTCTTTACAGGGTTGCAATACATTGAACAGCGTCACCACTGCAGCACAGACAAAACATGCAAAAACAACAACAAACCACTAACAACCTACAACTTGTTTCGGCAAAATATTTGTATTTTAGTAATGAGGATCATAGTCCAGTGTCTCCTGTGCATGTTCTGCAAGAAGTTGTATTATTGTACTATATTATCCTACTACTCAAAATTAGACCAAATCAGACATTAAAGCATATTTTCATACATTTTCATAAATGTATGAATTTGGTGTCAAACTTTGACCCGCAGGCCAAATTTGGCCTGCATTGTAATTATATTTGGCCCGCGAGGCAATACGACTAGAGCTAGAGCTGATACTGTCAGTATTTATACAGCACATGTACCGCTAACACTACAAATCCCACAATGCTCTGCTGGTATTTTGGGGCGTCAATCAGGACAGGAGCCATAAACACCCTCTCCTCGGTTGACAGTAGTCAACTTGTTTGGGTCTTTTTGAAAAGCTTTGCTGTTATATCTGGAGGAGGATTTAAAAGTAAATAAATAAATATCAATGTTAGCCCACAATTTTGTCCAAGTTATACATTTTGGCCCACTGTGTATTTGAGTTTGACAATTAAGGGCTACTTTCCATATTATTAGCTAATCATTTTTAGTCTTTTTGCAACCAATGTTTGGTGTTTGGCACCTTTTTGAAACCGGAAGGTCTGTCCATCATTTTATACAGTCACTGTTGCCAAAGTGTAGCTGCCAAGTCATGCTGTCATTGTCTGTCTGAGTCTTGGGTTTAAAATATGGGGCAGGTCTAATTCGAGTGGAGTTAGTATTCATTCATTCATTCATCTTCTATACCCGCTTATTCCAATTCAGGGTCACGGGGGTCTGCTGGAGCCTATCCCAGCTGTCTTAGGGCGAAGGCAGGGTGACACCCTGGACAAGTCGCCAGTTCATCGCAGGGCCACATAGAAACAAACAACCATTCACACTCACATGCACACCTACGGACAATTTAGAATATTCAATTGACCTCACATGCATGTTTTTGGACTGTGGGAGGAAGCCGGAGAACCCGGAGAGAACCCACACAGACACGGGGAGAACATGCAAACTCCACACAGAAAGGTCACAGGTCCGGGCCCCGGAATCGAACCCACGACCTTCTTGCTGTGAGGCGGCAGCGCTAACCACTGCGCCACCGTGTCGCCCACTGGAGTTAGTATAATTCTTGGATTTTTGGAAGACTCGTAATTGTATTATATCTTTCATTTAGTCAGAAGTCATGTTGACTCTACTTTTAGGAGTATTTAGGTAAAAAAAAACCCACATGTAATAGTCTGTTTACGGGGAACAATGTCAGTGAGTAATCCATTACTAAGTAATCCACTACTGTAATTAAACCCCTTAACAGAGTAATGTAACGGGATTACTCTGGCAGAACTGGTAATTATATCATCATTACTTTATCAAGTCACGATTCCATTACTTTTCTGAAATATTTTGCAACCTAAAAATGTCTCATTATCCACAAAATGTCAACAAAAAACAAACAGAAAGCATTGATGACGCAGCCGTGCCTGCAACGTCATTGATATGCGACGACGCACCAAATCACTCTTTTTTTCAACTAAAGTAATTAATAATTGATTACTGATGAAACAAAGTAGTTAAAGAAGTCATTAGATTACTTTTAAAGGAGTAATCAGTAGTTGGATTACTTTTCTGGAGTAATCCCAACAACGCTGACGGTGAAACAGTGACCCCTAGTTTTAAAGAAGGTGATTTTTACATGACAGTGCAGCCGCTGGCAGATGAAGATGAGAAAAAGCAGTTTGTCAGCAGAGGCGCTTCTGTGTCCGTTTACCCATAGCGGCGAGCGATGGCGGGCAGGGCCAGTACTCTGTCTCTATCTTGGACGGCTGGTTGGGATCTGGAGGCTGAGCTGCGGGGAACTTGGCCGACTGGATGACGCCTTCCACGTGCTTGTTGGCCTCTGCCAAGACACGGAGCGTCAGCCCGCGTTAGCGCCGGGAGAGGTGAGAGAACAGCGAGGCTGGCCGACGTGAGCGGCCGCTCACCTTGCTTGTAGATGGGAGGTTTCCTGTAGATGTTGGTTCCGTTGTCTGGAAATAATGCAAACATTCAGTTTTAGTTCACAGAAAATTTTAAATATGCTGTTTCGAAATGAAGTTTCCTGATTGTGTTCGTCCTACTTGCCCTCTGTGGTTGTGTTTGTGTTACCTGGTCTGTGGAAATGCTGCTGACTGGTGCTGATCTTGCGCGTAGCCTGCAGTTGCAGCGATGAACCTCCAGGGGAGCCACTCTCACTTTCTGCTCTACGTGCCTTTATCTTGTCGAGAAAAAAAAAAAGCAAACATAAATGAAACATTTTTTATTTCATCAGTTTGATTTATTTCTCTAAGAGTAAAACGTATTCTGGCCAAAACTTAAGTATTTGAAGATTTCCCTTACTTTGTTCATTTTTAAGGAAATAATTAAAAAAAAAAGACAAAATCAGAGGATTCAAACCTCAGAGTTTCGTAAGAATAACATGCACAACCATTTTGCAAAGCAAATTTGCATGTAATTTGTGACCATTAATTTAAACTAGTGTTGTCACGATGCTAGATTTCAGACTTCGATACGATATTTGGAAAAATATTGATTTTCAATGCGATTTTCGATACGATTTTCGATACGATTTTCGATACGATTTTCGATACTCCAGTTTTGTCGTCGTCAGTGAAGTCTCGCAGAAGTAGGGGACGTAGGGGAGGGAGCGCTCAGAGTGTTTCTGTGTGTGTTGGCGTCGATGTAGTATCGATAGATCGATACTACGGAAAAGTCATATCGTACGGTTTTTACTTTGAAGTATCGATATTTTATCAATATATCAATATTTTTGGCAACACTAATTTAAGCTTTGCTTCACAAATAAGCAGTTGATTAAGCAA
Source organism: Thamnaconus septentrionalis (assembly GCA_009823395.1). Classification (NCBI taxonomy): domain Eukaryota; kingdom Metazoa; phylum Chordata; class Actinopteri; order Tetraodontiformes; family Monacanthidae; genus Thamnaconus; species Thamnaconus septentrionalis. The sequence goes on from CM020518.1 coordinate 15,969,461, forward strand.
AATACTCTAGGCCATCCTAGTCAAAGCAAACCCCCCCCGCCCCCCGGCCCCATCTGTGAATAACACTGCAGTCCTCTGAGGCAGAAAGAAACTTTTGACACAGACAGGAATGAGAGAATGTCGCCCAGTAAGATATGAATTATCTTTTTTCTCTATCTTAACAACATTAGAGCCGCTATAACTGAGGGTATAGCGCGGAGGGGGACTGCTGGCTGCAGCCTGCAGAACAGAGACTCTGTGTCTCGGAGGCAACGGTCTTTAAATGTCACATTTTAGTGGCGTGAGGAAGACAGGGCACCGATTGAAGAAGGACACCGACAGAAAGTCATGAGTCGATTTATAGTTTTCTCAAAATGGCTGAGTCATAGAAGCTTTGACCGGGTCACGGGGCGGCAGGATGGTGGTGGGGGGTTCATCTGCTGTGTGACACTTAATTTAAAACAAGGATTCGGACGTTAGGCCTCTTAGATATGGACACGCTAGTCGCTGCAGTGCAGGAGCAAAGACAGCAGGTTTGATTGGAAAAAAAAAAAAAAAAAAAAATGATTCTGTTAAGTTTTACTACTGTTAACCTCTAGATGCCCCCTAGAACACTAGTGGACTAATATTCGATTTAACAAGCAACAAGGGCTGCTTTTTGTTCATCTGCTTGTGTGAGTTTTTTAAATGCAGTCCCTTCTTGGGACACGGGACCGACCAGGAGCTTTGCTAGATGGATGCGCTACAGGAGATTTTTCACATTGCAAAAATGATTCTTTTGGTTTTTTTGTTTTTCTTTTTTACCGGCTGTTGCTCTTACCCCGGGGGAGGCTGGAGGAGACGTGTGGGGAGGAGACATGGATCTCTGCGGGTGAGAGAAACACAGGAAGCTCACGCCGAGGCTCTTTCAGAAGAAAATCCTTCAGGGACAGATTGTCAATCTGAGGCTGCGTCCTTATTTTGTGTGTGTGTGTGTGTGTGTGTGCGTGTGTCGGGGGGGACCTCTCTGCGGGGCGGGTCGAGGGGCGAGAAGGTGAGGTGCGGCTGGTAGGTCATCAGGTCGGGGCGCTCCACCTGCAGGATGGCTTTGTCTCTGGGCAGCGCCGCCAGGTCTCTGTAGCCCACCACCTGGTCGTTCACCCGAGTCTCCACACACACACACACACACACACACACGCGAGATCCCAGGTCAGTGTCTGTGCGTTTGACGCACCGACCAAACAGTTTGTGTTTTCGCGGACGTAGACGTGGTTCTCACTGTGATGCTCGAGGCCGGAGACCCCGGGGCGCTGAGGCCCCTGGATGATGAAGGCAGGTTGACCGGGGTCACCTGTCCCTCCACCTGTGGAACCAGAAACCGTCACAGTGACTCCCCAGACCAGGCGTGGGCAAACTACGACCCGGGGGCCATATGCGGCCCGTTAGACCCTTTAATCTGGCCCGCCGAACTTCTCGAAGAAAGGATATTAATAGTAAATAAGTCATAAAATTGCTGCATTCCATCCATTTTTCAGTGTATTTTCAGTACAGAGTTAAATACCGTGGGGCTTCAAAGACAGATATTTCGTTGCAACTCTTTAGTTCATTTTCAATTGACATTAAAGCACATGTTTCCTACATATCGTCACCCTATTAAAATAATGGCCAAAGTCATTTTTTTCAAGTTTTTGGGAAAACACAAAAAGAGATGGCCAGCATTTTCAAGAGATGATTTAAGCAAAAAACTCATTTCAAAAAATGGCTGAGGCCATTATCTGAATAGGGTGACGATATCCCATGGTACAGTTGTTCTCTTAAGAGGTGCGTCACCAAAACACTCCATCCGTCTGCCCCTCTTTCAAATTTTTAGAAAGAGGCCATAGATTATTAACTAATGCGCAACGTGGCAATAAACTCTGCCAAACCTGCCGGGTTAGAAAGACATGGTTTTTGTCCCGCTAGCCCAGCATGGCAGAATTTCACTAAACTCCTGCCGCGGCAAAAGGGACAACATCTCCAATGTTTCTCATTTTTATGCATTTCCAAAATTCCGAAAATGTCTATAAACTTCTCAGAAGTGAGAAAAAGTATTTTTCTACTTTCTCTCTTCGCGTTAAAACAGGGAATTCTGGACATCGACCAATATGATACCTGTGGCCCCCTAGCCAAAGATTTTTTTAGCAGGAGGCTGTAAACAGACGGCTACCAGAAGGATCTAGAGATAGTTTTGTGTGTGTGTGTGTGTGTGTGTGTGTGTGTGTGTGTGTGTGTGTGTGTGTGTGTGTGTGTGTGTGTGTGCGTGTGAGGCAGCTCCGCTGGGGTCCAGGATGGAGAATAAAGCTGAGGAAACGACCCCTTTAAAAACCTGAGACTTGGATGTTTGAAAGGGGTTTTTTGTGCGTTTGCGTGTGTGTGTGTGTGTGTGTGTGTGTGCGCCGTGTTGGATCCCAACCAATCGCAGCCACGTCTCCTGTGACGTCATCAGGAAGGAAGCGCGAGGGAAGTGACTTCCATGAGGGAAGAATGTCAACAAACGTGCTTGTCGCTTGCACCGTGTGACTCCGGCCTCCGTCCAGCAGCGTTCCTCACAGAGGATGATACGATTGGTGGGGAGGAGGGAAAATGGATGTTCAGGATGTTGACAGTGTCCAGACTGGGGATGAGCTGTCACACAACGTCATTTACAGCATCAGATAGAGCCACTGTTTGTTGGTATCAGATATTCTAAGGTCGCTTTCCGCCTCCATCCGGCTGGACTGCGCCTGCTTCTTTCATTGTAGTTTTTTTTATTTGTTTGGTCATTTTGCCATGATGTCACCAGCCGCCCTCCCCAAAATGTTGGCTCGCTGGAGCAGGACGAAAAAAAAAAAAAAAAAGGGTGATTGATTACCTTCTGCATGGCTGAAGAGTGGCCTTCCTCCTCCTCCTCCTCGTCGGGTTTTTCAGCAGCTGGAGAGGCGGACGGGGGAGAGAATCGCAAATGCATTAGCCGGTACAGTACGGCACCGCAGGCGCGCACACACATTGCATTATGGAATGACTCATCGAAAAACCTCAAGCAAGGGAAAATGTAACTCCTGGAAGTGGGGGTAGCGCTGACACGCATCCGGAAAAGCGGCTTAAAGCTACGGGTTGGCTTTGATCAAATCATCAGGAACCGAAAAGCTGCGCTTATGGGCAGTTTTCCCTCAATCAAAGTAAATGAAGGTGATTCGCTGGCTTTTTAGCGCAAATGCAGAAAGACGTTCCAAGAGGATGCACACACTTGTTTATTTCTTCATTTATAGGCACAAGAAACACGAGTTTGAGTGGACCTGCTCTAACATTTATGTGATAAAGTGTTACCGCTAAACGGTACAATGTTAATTTAAGTTCACTTTGCCAATGTTTTCTAACAGTATGTGTCTCTCCTCTCTCCATCCTTTTCTTATCGTTTCGCTTTCTATGCTTTTCAGAGTGTTCAAGGCCCCTGCTAGCTCTCCCCGGGTTGGTGACAACAGGCCCGGCCATGTGTTTGTTCCATCCTTTGAGACGACCTGTCGGGGGACGTTAGCATGCTAGTGCAGCAGGTGCTCGTCTCAAGTCAAACATCAGCGTGTTTGCACCATGTTGCTGCAGGTATAATTATTATTATTATTATTATTATTACTATAAAGTACATTTTGAAGTGAATGCTCCAGTCCCGGACCTTGCAGACACTGAGGATTCAGCCAGCGTCTGTGGTGGCGGTGGGGACGAGGAGAGTGGAACTGGATCCACAAGGCGCCTGTTACCAGAGCCACCTCAGGGGACGGTTGGGGGGTCCGACCAGCGGCAGGAAGGAAGGACACCTTGAGCCCTCCACTCAAGACAGACATCCAGACCCATCTGCCTCCCTCCCCTACCATCACCCCTCCCCGCCACCCCCTCCTCCCTGACTGTTTATCGGCTCCCCCAGCTGGGCCAACGCCCCAAGCCGGGCCTCGACAGTTACCACCGTGGTTCCGCTCCTCCCTCCGGAGACCCAACGGCACGCTGCCGGGGAGCATCGCCTGCCCTCCTTCCCCCTCCCTTCCATCCTCACCCTCCATCCAAAACAATTGTCAACTTTGCTGCCACCAGACCAGCGAGTCCCTGTCCTCAGCTGAACTCGGCTGGATTGGAGGGAAGAGGTTTGCGGTGATGTCATACGGATTCTATGGACGGGAGCACCAAACACGTCTTCACTTCAGTGACTTTGGTGGGAAAGGAAAGGAGATTTTACTCTTATCAATCGAGCTTTTGAGGAAAAAAAGTCTTGAACATTCTGCTCGAGGAGGCGCATCGATTCTGAAATGAAAAGATCTACATTTACGAAGAAGAAAACACAGTTCGATGTGTTGCCGAGCTATGTTCGGAGTGATTGCACTCTAATGCTTTCATGGCAAGTAGCTTTGATGTGCACTCCTGCTAATATAATATTGATATGCGATCTTTGGAGCAAACATCCATCAAACACAGTCAGCAACCTTCATTAGAAAGACAAAGTAAAAGGCTTGAACAAGCTTGTTTTGCACATTTTCAATTTGTTGACACAAACACTGAATCTTAAATAGAAAATATGAATAGAAAATAGCACTTAATTAACTTCACTTAACAATATCATTTTTTTTTTCTAAAAATGGAAATACTTTTGTAAAATAATGAACAGAGCTTTTGAGATCTAACTGTTTTGTTTTTTTGTGTGTTTTTTTTTAGGATAGAACCAAACCAGCTTAACTGGTTCAGTCCAGTCAATTCTAGTTTAAGCTAATCAGATTCACAGTACAATTGTGGGTCACTGGCTATTCTAATGTATTCCGAGAGCAGCCAGTAGCTAAATGCCATTGTATTTTACCACACAACCTTAGCATTAAGCTAATCGCACTATTACGTCCATGGAGGTGTTAGCACCAATGTAAACATTTTCCCACAATAACATTAGCGTAGCGCTCCCCCTGGAGCGTAGTGCTGTGGTACAGTAGCCTACAACAGTCAGCACAGATCCGTCCACCTGACCGGCAGCGGCCTGAGTGCCTTCTGTGTCTGATAGTCTTATCACTAAGAGCTTTCAACTGCCAGGGAGTCGTCAATGGGGCAGAGCCTGTGAGTGAGTGTCTCGCCCATTAGTCTGACCACACACACACACACACACACACACACACACATGAACAATAACTGTTCTTTCTCAACAAAATCATACAGAGATCTGGCTTTTGTTGTGGTGACAGTTTAGTCTAGAATTATTGCTTAAGTAGCATTGTTAGCGTCGGTCCCATTGGTAGCATTCAAGTTATAACAAAATCTGACTTGCATTAAATAATAATATATATGTTTATCAGCGGATGCTGTGCACGTCAATTATTTAAAAAAAAATTTAATCAATGATCATAAGCATATTGATCATACTCTTTTTCTTTTTTCTTTCTTTCTTTTTTTTTTTTATTAAAAATGAATATACACGCATAATAATAAAAATGTTATTCGCAGCTGCATTGAGAAAGTTCTGCCACTAGGATTGGCTCTTCACGGTTTGTATCACTTTAATTTAGGCCTGCGTTTGGTCTTTTCTTGACTGGGGCTCCAACAGGAAATGTGGTTTTTTAGACCTCGATGTTGAACATTTCCCGTCGCACTCTCACATTTCATGCCCCCGACGGTCAGCAGATCGTTTCGGAAACAGACTTATCTGGAGGGAAGGCGATGCTCCCAATATGGAGCTTCAGAATACATGCGCGTTCAGTCGCACGCAACTGTGAGCTCCACGCGCAGCCTGAGGATATATGAACGCAGGCGCCTGGAAAAACCGACCGACTAGAAGGACATGTGGGTTGTTGCCCCCCCACCACCTCCACCTGTCTCTGTCCCCCGCATGGTGGATTTCCATCATGATAAACGCTCGACGCTGTTATTAAATAACATCAGGGGCGCTGCTGCTCCCCATGATGGTCATGTGGCCTCCGGTGCGCGGAGGAGAGGAGGAGGCAAGTGCGTTTGAGGAAACCCCCCCCCCCAAAAAAAAAAAAAAAATTTCAGGATCGGGACATTTCTATGATCATCATCCGCATCTCGGTCCGTGGGGGGGAAAAAAATAAAATAACAACAGCAATATAATAACGCGAGGGAATGAAAATCTCACCTCGGAGCGGCGCAGCGGAAGAAATCGGCGCGTGCAGGTTGAGAGCGAAGGGGCGAGATGGTGACGCTCCTCGGCCGTCACAGCCCGGGGTGGAAGAGGGGGTGGAGGAGGGGTGGGGGAGTGGAGATGGAGGTGGAGGAGGAGGAAGAGGAAGAGGAGGAGGAGGAGGAGGAGGAGGAGGAGTGGGTGGGGGCGTGGAGGAGGAGGAGGAGGAGGAGGAGGAGGAGGAGGGAGGAGTGGGAGGAGGAGGAGGAGGAGGGGTGGAATGGGATGGATCCCGCTTTTATGGCCGGACTGGGGGAGGGGCGGGAGGTTGTGTGACCCCCCCACACACACAAGAAGGTGATGGAGGAGGAGTCTTCCTGTTGCTGTGAGGAGGGGGCACAGACACTCACGTCTCTGTATTGTGACTTCACAGAGGGATCCTTGAAATATGATCATGGGCTGCAGTCGTCGCTTCTGCCGCTGCCGCTGCTGCTGCTGCTGCTGCTGCACGGGCTCCTTCCCGTTCGCGGGGGAGTTCAGTTCATTTTACAAAACCTTGCTCATCCTTGCCCCTGCGCAACTGGCTGCCGTTTGCACAGCTGCTCTTGTTTGTTTGTCGTACATAGATTAGCGTGACTATTTGTGTCTTTTCCCCCCCGATTCTATTATACATATTATTATAACTGTAGGTATATATTATCAACCTTGTGTGATAGCTGGGTTGCTGTCATGCATTGGGAACCTGGGCTGCCCTCAAAAGTCACTTCACAATCTGGTGGCACAGATTGATTTGCAGGGAAATACAGGAAGCAAATGTGAGCCTTGGCTGCTGCTAAACGTATTAGCGTGACTGGTGTTTTAACAACAACAAGTGGGATAAAAACAGTGCTTTTAGCTCTGAGCTTTTAGCTTTGTGTTTCTGCTCTCAGGCTGCAGGAAAACCTCGCGGCGCATCGCAGCCAGCCGTGGCATGCAAACAGCCTCAAGTTTTCACCCGCAGATTCAACAACTGATGGTTGAAAAAAAAAAAAAAAAAGGCTCCCCCTGAATCTTTTTTTTTTTTTTTTTTTAAACAGCCTCCCTTTAAAACAACAACAACAACAACAACAACAACATATACAGTATATGGTCAAAGGAAGAAAATTAATTTGCGGTGACTCAAAACCTATATTACCCAAGTGAGTTAGAGTAGACTGAGGAAAAAATTAAAAACTTTCACTTTTATGATGTCACAGTCCAAAACAACAACAACAACAACAACAACAACCACAACAACAACCACAACAGTAGCAGTTGTATGACACAAAGAGTCTTTCTTGTTAAGGGCTTTGTGAGAGTTGTATTTCATGTGTTGATTTTGGAATCATAGTTCTTTCTTTCTTTCTTTCTTTCTCAAAATCATTTTCCCAATTACTGAGCCGAAAGCTGCATTGTGGTACTTCACGCAGTTTGTCCACAAGGTGGCGGTGTAGCATTTCCCCCCCCTCCCCGCTACTGTGTACAATTTTGGATCGTAGAAGAAGGCAGAGGCGGAAGAAGAAGGAACAACGTGTGCGGCGGTGCGGTGTCTGTCGCCTCCGGTTGTTATTAAACAGTTTGTACATGAAAAGTTGAGTGATTACCTGATTGATTGATACATCGGTCGATCGACTACCCAGGTGCCTTCCGTGTGTCAGCGAGCTGTGTGCAGGAGACATGTCGGACGAAATGCTAGCCTCTCTGGTAATGTTCCAAATTTTAACTCGTCTAACTAACTTGGTGACTTGCGCTTTGAACGAATTGGAAAAACTTTTTGAGTAATGAAAAAATAAATACATTCAAAAAGGCTGCCTAGAGAAACGCTTAGCCACGGTTGCTAATGCTAGCTGCACAGAACGTAAATACATGCAGATGGCGGTACTAGATCGACTCTGAAGCCGGAGCGTGCCATGTGTTCACGCCACACGGTACTCAACTTTTTCATGTTCGATTGTCGGAGGGATTTGTTGGCAAAAATCGATGTTGCGAATGGGAGCAACATTTTTATTTACACGCAATTTACACTCAGCGTGTGGCAACTAGCAACTCCGGTGCTTGTTACTTATACTTATACTAGTCTTTTCTTCTCTTTGTCCTCCGAATGAATAACTACGAAAACAACTACGGCCCAGTCTTTTTCTCTCCCCCAGGACATCACAGCCTGGCACCCCTTCCAACATGACCACTGTTGCGACTCTCACAGTCGTCTGTGTTTTTGTGCTTTGCAGGGAGTCGAGGGGGCGTCTGCGGCCGCGCATGCTCTGTCTCTTCCTGCAGACGCCTACGGAAATGATGTAAGTGGACATCAACGCATCCTTTGGTCTGTAGCTCCCAAACTGTGTGTGTGTGTGTGTGTGTGTGTGTGTATCCAATTATTTCATTGATATGTGCCCGGAAACGCATGCCACCTTGATTGTTAACACGGACAAGACGCTCTTTGCAGATGTGCGTGTTGCGCTTGTGCTTAAACTGCCAGCGACTTCACCGTGCTCAACCTTGTGTCTCTTCTCTCCCTCAGTCGCGGGTTGAAGCCATGTGGGCGATGAAGGCCTTCAATCACGCGGAGATTTACTTCAACGTAAGAACCTTAAAGTGCTCCGACCTTTAAATACAAATACAAACAGCCGCAATGCAATGCGTCACCCGCCTGATCATCTCTGTCTAAACCCACCAAGTCAAGCTGTGTTGATGGTTTTTGGCAATGTGGAAAATGTGACGTGATTTATTGGCAAAAGCTTCAAAGGCCAATCTAGCTTTTAAATTTTAGATTGCAGCGCCCATTTGCTCTCCCTCCCCCTCCTGAGCTTGCCAGCGAACTACAGTGGGCTGCACACACAAACCTGGATACCTCGCCCACCTTCTTCTTTGTTGGTTTATTTGAAGTTGCGAGTGTTCACAGGGAATTAGACTTTTGCGGTGCTCGTACAGGGGGCTAGCGCCAGCACTGTGTCTGTCAGTGTGCACTGCATGCATGCAACTGCACCTTTCTGCTAGATTTTTGAGTGATGTTCAGATTTCAAAAACATTAGCAAACCATGTAAATTGAAAATGCTTGGCGTGATGAAAATGTGACCTCTTTCAGCTGATTTCATCAGTCGATCCCAAGTTCCTGAAGCTGACAAAGCAGGACGACCAGATCTACTCTTCCTTCAGGGAAACGTTCAAAGATCTTGACGTCAAGCTGCTGAAAACAGACGATCTGAAATCTGACAAAGCCAAGGAGGTCAGTGAAAATAGATATTCTAGATATTTAAAGCGCATAGCATCGGCTTGCAAATTCTGAATATGATTTAAATGATGTAATGAATGCAAACTCTGCATGTAAGTTGTGTGTGTGTGTGAATACGTACACACTTACATACGTCTCACGGCTGTCGACGTGTGTATATTTCTCCCCGAAATATACGGGACAAAAGTGAAGTGCGTCCCGTATCAGTTCATTACGGGACAGGTTTTTTAGTTGCCAAATATGGGACAATCCCGTATTTTACGGGAGGGTTGGCAACCCGATCTAGACCACAGACGGACATCAAATGCGGTTTTGTCATTTTCCCTAAAAAAACGGGACAAATTGTGTCCCGGGAGAGATTTTATTTTTCCCGGGACAGGTGGTGAAAAAAAGAGAACAATTCTGGGAAAAAATGTTGGTGTCGCGATTTCATGACAAGGAAAAGATGTTGGGTCCTTAAGTTCAGCTAGCTGACGAAAGGTTCATTTTGTAAGGACAGTGATGTATCAGAAATGTTTCTGTCTCGCAGGTTTGGCGTCCTTTCTGTAACCAGTTTGAAAATATCGTCGAGGATTTCAACTACGGCACGCTGCTTCGCCTGGACTGCACAAAGGATTACACAGAGGAAAACACAATATTTGGTAGGTCGCTGTCCCTCAGCAGGAACCATTTCTGCATATCCAGTTCAAAGTGTCTAATGTTTGCCTTTCTTTCAGCCACCAGGGTTCAGTTCTTTGCCGTTGAAATCGCCCGAAACAGAGAAGGCCACAATGACGCCGTGTTCACATCCAAGCCTTCCAAGAGTTAGCTTGTTCAGAGCATAACGGGCTTCTGCAGAAAATCACTTTTAAGCTATTGGGCTGTCCCGAGGGCATTTGTTTTAAGGAAACATCCAATAGTTCTGTTATTTGTGTGTGTGGACACTTGCACACATTTTGTATTTAAAGTTCTAATGTGCCAATAACAATATTTGTTTATTTTCCAACAACTGTGGAAATGCATTTGTTTGTCTGTAAGTAAGGAAGAACAAATAAAGTCCTCCTATTTAACCGGTGTTTGTCAAAAAAAACAAAAACCCATTGAACCATTTAAATCAAAGTGCATCATTGATTTTATTGTGTCAGAATAGCACAATCAGTGCAGAGCAGAAATAAATGACCATGGGCACCAGTGCAGACCAAAATCAAATCCAAAATGTGTCTGCAATCGTCATGTCCACTTTCTCCAGGTCCACACCAGTCACCCACTCTTTTATTTTGTTTCATGCTAAGCTATCATAGAACACTCATCCTGGTGAGGTTTGGGCAAATGTGAGTTGTGAACCACTTTCCAGTTAAAAAACAAACAAGTGTATAGTGCATCTCTGTTGGTGCGTTTGGGACGCGATGATTCTGCGCTCTTTCAGCTTGTATTTGTATGCCAAATAGAAAAGAGATGGCTTTGTACTTTCAGCTCAGTTGAAGCGTATGGTGGAGTCACAACCTGATTTTCAAAAATCAAACTATAGTGTATTTTTATTCCTGACATATTCAATTTTCCTATTTGGTTTTCAAAACAGTCATCCCATTGAGTTTCAGGCAAATCCGAGTCCTCACCTGACTTTGTTTTGTGATCAATCTGTCTGCAGTTTGGTGTTTTGTGTTGCGTTGGTTTGGGTCAGATCTCTCAGTGTTGACTATCTGGACTGGACTGCCAGTTCTCCCTTGGGATACCATGTCTCATTGAGATTTTCATGTTAAATAAAGGTCAAACAAACAAGTGTATAATATGCTGCTCTTTGAAGCGGTTTTAGTGTCTTTTTTTCTTCTTCCCCTTGTCCTGTCTGGCCATGATGTCAAGCAGAAATGTGTCCAAATGTCTTCATGATGGCTGACAAGATTTTATTCTCCAAGGTAGAGCTTGTGACCCGAGGGTGTGAATCCCACGGGTCGGTTCAGGAACTACCTGTTGAGTGGTTTTATTATATTTTTGTGGATGAGTGATATTCTGGCCATGACAGGACTGAGGGAGGAAAGGGAGCGAAAAAGAGTAGAAAAGGGATGTAAGTGAGTGGCTAGAGGAGAGAGAGAGAGAACAACTGGCAACAATATAACAGGTATTATGTAAAAAACAACATTCATTTGCATAGTTAATAATAATAAACAGATTAACTCATCAAGAAAAAGAATTAAGATAAATACACGTACAAAAAATAAGATAACCATCTTTAAGTAAGACAATAAACTGAATGTGTGCATGCGCATGAGTTTGCAGATGTGCGTGTATGGATGTGCGAGTGTACCTGTGTATGAATGCATGTGCGTGTGGAATTGTGTGGGTGTGGGTGTGTGTGAGTGCGCCACTGGAAGGAAGCTGCTTATTAGTGTAGCCGCCTGGCCACACGGCACCCCCCCCCCCCCCGGCAAAGACGGTCAGTAAGAGGTCCAGAGCAGGAAGCCCCTCTGGCCAGAGGGCACCTGTCCCGCCAAGAGCCAGGCCAAGACGGCAGGGAGGCAGACACCCCAGGAAGGAGGGACACCACCCAAGGCGGACAGGCAGCAGAACCAAACCCCCGGAGGGGAACCCCAAGGGCGACTGAGTACCAGAACCATGCTAAGACCAGAACCCAGCCCCTTAACCGGGAGGACCGGCACCCGAGGCTGGCCCAGGCTCCGAGAGGCGCCCCCCTATGGGCCCCAGTATGGCGCATCAACTGCCCCGGGACAACCCCACCCCCTGGTACTGCCCCAACTACAGGGGACAGCCACAGCTCCGACCCTGATGCAGGCAGAGCTGACCCCCCAGCGAAGTCCCCCCTGGTTCCCCTAGTGCCCTGTGCCTCATTGTGCTTCAGGTTTCATTGGCAGAATAATTGCCAGGTTTTTGTTTGTTTCTTCACCTTCACCTTCATCTTAATTAGCTTCATGATTTGTTGACTTGATAACTTGGTGACTTGTCCACTTGAAGACTTAAAGACTTATTGACTTGTTCACTGTCACTCCCTGCTGTATGTCAGCTGTTGTTCTCGCTGATGTTGCTGTCAGAGCAAAACCTTGTGGCTGCAGCTGCTGATATTCTCCTGCTGACTGATCTTTGTGTCTGTGTGTATACAGAATTTCTTACCACCGCTGAAGTCAGAAGGTGGTGACCATCAGTGGAGGAAACTTGTAAAACTCACTTCTTGGTGGTCGTTAGAAAAACACCTGGCGTTTGTCACATGATGATTAAAGGTGTGTTGCTACTGGCTACTGGCTCACTTCTTTTCTTCAAATCATTGTCTCACACTTATGTGTGTGTCACTAAGTTTTTGTTTGGCTCACTCACTGTTAAGGCGGCCAATCAGGCATCAGTGTTGGTGCAGTGTGGAGGAAGCTTCTGGAGCTCCTGGTTGTGTTAAACAGCTGATTTTACGGTTCTGACTTGTCTACCTATGTGTGTGCAACACTGCATTGTGAACAGTAGCGTCTTGATGTTTGAGCTTTCATTGTGTGTTGCTTCCCCTTCATGCCGGAAACGTTGCAGTGGTTTTGTGTCAACCAGATGCACAACACCTCAAACAACCTCAAGGTCAACAAACATTATTGGTCTCAAGAGTAGATTTTAATGCAGAAGTACAGTCAAAACAGTCTTCATGTCTAAACAGAGGTAATTATCCACACAGAGAAAAAATACACATTCTCACTGCAGGTAATTTCACATTTCAACTCAGTTTCAGCGCTACGTGTTGTTCAGAAAGAATAAAGTTTAGTCTTTCTTAACAAGATTAGTCACTAAATGTTGGATCCTGATGCCACCCCTGAGGTCTTTGCTGGTCACTGGCTGAAATAGAACCCGACTGTAGATGGATTCATCATTCATTATGTTGTCTGGGAAAAGAGAGAAATAAGTCATTATTATATACTGCATGTTAAATGTGAGAAATTAAACATCTTAACAGTGTGTTACATAAAAGAAAATAATTATTTTATAAACAAAGAATCTGAAAACATGCAGAGAAACCTAATAACACCATGCAAGTTTTGGTAAAGGGAAAAAAATAGATCAATTGTGATGTTAGATATCATTATAATTGCGTAGAATTAAAGGGGTGATTCAGAATTTGGATCATCATTGGACACCATTTCATAGTTTTCAGAGTTGACGGGTGCTATGCTAGCGCAAGTCAATGGTTTCCTCCAGCCTGCCAGTAAAATCAGTCCTACCCACTCCACAGTGGGTAAGACTAGTTTCTCAGCAGCGACGGAGTTTTACTTTTCTTTGGTTAGTAGCGTAACGCCGAAAGGCAAACAGAGAAGACCAATAATATCAGTCTGCCAATGTTGCAGGGTTATGGTGGCTACTTACCAACTACATGCAAATGTCTCTTGGAGATTAATAAAGTATTCATCTATCTATCTATTTATCTAGGAAGTACAGCCACACGCTACCTCCTCCTGAATCACTCGTCCCTCAAAATGCAATGTGATCATTGCTATGGAAGGGTAGTTGTATTCCCCAACATTGTTCTATCAACACAGACATGAACAACAGTCTTGCTCACCATAAGCAGCTGCTACTGCTTTGACGATTCTCTTAACGAGAGAAACAGCAAGAACAAGAAGGAAGAAGATGAAGATGAGGATGAGGATGAAGACACCCATGTCAATCATCGAGATGATCATCTTTCATCTGTTCAAATACAGTGATGATGTTGAAATGACGACTGTGTTACAGAATTGATTCCAAACTAGATTTTTTTATATGTAAATGTGCGACTCACCTGTGTCACTGACGCAGTGGACCCTCAAACTACTCTTTTGTCTTCCTTCTCTTCTTGAGTGAAACTCGTCCAGGAAGTTGTCGTTAGTTCATTTGCAGCCCCAGAGGAGGAGGAGACTTCTTCTTCTCTTCCAGTCAGTGACGTCCTGCTGCTGCTGCTGATGGTGATGATAGTGGCGGTCAGAGATGGCAAGTAAATACTCCGTTAATGTCCGTTACTGTGCTCTGTTACTGTCCTTGCTTAGGTTTTTCAGGTACTTTGTACTTTTAGAAGTATTTATATTCCTGACGACTTTTTACTTTTATTCAGTGACATTTTCAACATAAATCACTGATTTGAAGCAAGAATTTAGATTGGAACACTAATAATAATAATAATGATAATAATAATAATAATATTAATAATAATAATACTAAAAAACCTTAGCTAGTATAATCACATCCTGCTTCAGGTTTGATTGGCAGAATAATTGCCAGGTTTTTGTTTGTTTCTTAACCTTCACCTTCATCTTCATCAGCTTCTTTCTGCTGCAGTCTGAGCACATTCCTGTTGACTTCATTGACTTGATGACTCTTGACTCAGTGAGCCCTTGTTTTTACCAAAGTCACCTTCATCATCAACATTGACTGAGTACCTTCCTGTTGGCTTGTTGCATTGTTGGCTTGATGACTTTGAGACTTGAAGACTGGATGACTTGTTGACTTGATGATTTTTTGAATTGTTGACTTGGTTTCTTGATGATTTGTTGACTTGATAACTTGGTGACTTGTCCACTTGAAGACTTAAAGACTTGTTGACTTGTTCACTGTCACTCCCTGCTGTATGTCAGGTGTTTTCTTTCTGATGTTGCTGTCAGAGCAAAACCTTGTGGCTGCAGCTGCTGATATTCTCCTGCTGACTGATCTTTGTGTCTGTGTGCCGACAGAATTTCTTACCACCGCTGAAATCAGAGAGTGGTGACCACCACTGGAGGAAACTTGTAAAACTCACTTGTTGGTGGTTGTTAGAAAAACACCTGGCGTTTGTCACATGATGATTTGAAGGTGTGTTGCTACTGGCTCACTTCTTTTCTTCAAATCATTGTCTCGCACTTATGTGCGTGTCACTAAGTTTTTGTTTGGCTCAATTACTGTTAAGGTGGCCAATGAGGCATCAGTGTTGGTGCAGTGTGGAGGAAGCTTCTGGAGCTCCTGCTTGTGTTAACAGCTGATTTTTCTTGTGTTGGTGGGTGTTTTAAATATTAAATTGAAAAAAACAACTACTGTCTAATTATTGTGTCTTCTCTGTTTTTTCTCTCTCTTTTTATTTTGCCTCGCTGACTAACTCCTTGTTTTGACCTCAACATGTCTTTGTTGAATTTATCTCACTGCTGCCATTATGTCGTATCTCTCACTGTTTGTCACCTGATGCATGAAAGCTGCACTTGTGCAGTTGCTACACACTGACCTGTCTACCTATGTGTGTGCAGCACTGCATTGTGATCAGTAGCGTCTTGATGTTTGAGCTTTCAACGCATGTCTCTTCCCCTTCATGCCGGAAACGTTGCAGTGGTTTTGTGTCAAACAGATGCACAACACCTCAAACAACCTCAAGGTCAAAAAACATTATTGGTCTCAAGAGTAGATTTTAATGCAGCAGTACAGTCAAAACAGTCTTCATGTCTAAACAGAGGTAATTATCCACACAGAGACAAAATACACATTCTCACTGCAGGTAATTTCACATTTCAACTCAGTTTCAGTGCTAAATCTTGTTCAGAAAGAATAAAGTTTAGTCTTTCTTAAGAAGATTAGTCACTAAACGTTGGATCCTGCTGCCACCCCTGATGTCTTTGCTGGTCACTGGCTGAAATAGAACCAGACTGTAGATGGCTTCATCATTGTTGTCTGGGAAAACAGAGAAATAAGTCATTATTATATGCTGCATGTTAAATGTGAGATCTTAACATTCATCATTCATCCTTCTTCTATACCCGCTTATTCCTATTCAGGGTCACGGGGGTCTGCTGGAGCCTATCCCAGCTGTCTTAGGGCGAAGGCAGGGTGACACCCTGGACAAGTCGCCAGTTCATCGCAGGGCCAGATCTTAACATTCATTCATTCATCTTCTATACCCGCTTCTTCCTGAGCTCAGGGACACGGGGGTCTGCTGGAGCCTATCCCAGCTGTCTTAGGGCGAAGGCAGGGTACACCCTGGACAAGTCGCCAGTTCATCGCAGGGCCGGATCTTAACATTTTGTTACATAAAAGAAAATAATAGTTTTATAAACAAAGAATATGAAAACATGCAGAGTAACCTAATAACACCATGCAAGTTTTAGTAGAGGGAAATTAAAAAAAAATCAATTGTGATCAAAGATATCATTATGATTGCGTATAATTAAAGGGGTGATTCAGAATTTGGATCATCATTGGACACCATTTCATAGTTTTCAGAGTTGACGGGTGCTAGGCTAGTGCAAGTCAATGGTTTCCTCCAGCCTGTCAGTAAAATCAGTCTTACCCACTCCACAGTGGGTAAGACTAGTTTCTCAGCAGCGGCGGAGTTTTACTTTTCTTTGGTTAGTCGCATAACGCCGAAAGGTAAACAGAGAAGACCAATAATATCAGTCTGCCAATGTTGCAGGGTTAGGGTGGCTACTACCAACTCCAGGAAGTACAGCCATGTGCTACCTGCTCCTGAATCACTCGTCTCTCAAAATGCAATGTGATCATTGCTATGGAAGAGTAGTTTTATTTCCCAACATTGTTCTATCAACACAGACATGGACATCAGACCAGCTCACCACCAGCAGCTTCTCCTGGATTGAAGTTTCTCTTAACGAGATAAACAGCAAGAACAAGAAAGATGAGGACACCTCCGACAGTCATCGATACCACAATCACAGCCACATTGGAACCTGGAGAAAGACAAGTGGGTGATCCAACTATGTTTCTGATGAGGGAAGCTGACGAGAAGGAGACGGAAAAGGAGAAGTAGCAAGAGTAGAACCTGAGTACCACCAGCAGGGCTGAGCCAACAAAAGCAGTTCCTGCTGTTGGCTGAAGCGGTTCCACACAGTGCACACCAGCTCTCCGGTCCTCTCGCCGGGCAGCGTAATGCTTCCTGACCATGGAGAATCTGATGTGAGCTGCAGCAGGTCTCCATCCAGGGTGAGGTTGAAGTTCAGCTGGTCACCATCAGCATAGCAGGTGATGGCTCTATTCTCTGCTGACAGGCACCTCTGTGACAGGAACACCCAGGACACAGCAGCTGCAGAAGACATTCAGTCTCACTTCAATGTCTGTCTGCTGTAGATATTGCATCTCATCTTCTCTTCACCTACCTAGTATCTGGACATGCATGACTTCCCTCTGAATAGCTCCATTGTTTCCATGCCGCTCCAAGGTGTATTTTCCAGAGTGGGACGTCCGGGCACGTCCCAACATCAGCGTTCCATTGCGGAACAACTTGGTCTCCTTGGTATCTTCCAGAAACAGTGTGACACTGCCATTTATTTGGATTTTCAGAATTCTACCACTCTCATCGTTCAGCATGATGCCTGATTTTGGTAAATGGAAGAGCAGAAGCTGCCCAGATGCTCCTGAACACTGTGTCTGAGGTGGAGTCATTAAAAAATTGCACTCAATGGAACCTAAAATGAGCAGTAAAATAAAGGAGTTCAGTACAGGTGGAAGAATTCTTCTGTTGTAAAAGGATTGAGTTGGACACGATGGAAAAACCTTTAGCCTGGACTGAAGATGTCAGCACCATGAAGACGGCCAAGATGGAGATCATCTTTCATCTGTTCAAATACGGTGATGATGTTGAAATGACGACTCTGTGTTGCAGAATTGATTCCAAAGTAGATTTTTTTTTATATGTAAATGTGCAACTCACCTGTTTCACTGACGCAGTGGACCCTCAGACTCCTTTTTTGTCTTCCTTCTCTTCTTGAGTGAAACTCGTCCAGGAAGTTGCCGTTAGTTCATTTGCAGCCCCAGAGGAGGAGGAGACTTCTTCTTCTCTTCCAGTCAGTGACGTCCTGCTACTGCTCATGATGGTGGTGGTCAGAGATGGCAAGTAAATACTCCCTTCATGTCTGTTACTGTAGTTTTGTAGATTTTTCAGGTACTTTGTACTTTTTAAGGATTTCTATTCCTGATGACTTTTTACTTTTATTCAGTGAAAATTTCAACATAAATCACTGATTTGAAGCAAGAATTTAGATTGGAATAATAATAATAATTAAAATAAAAACCTAAGTTAGTGTATCCACATTGTGCTTCAGGTTTGATTGGCAGAATAATTGCCACATTTTTTTCCCGTTTCTTAACCTTCATTCACATCAACTTGTGTTTGCTGCGGTCTGAGCACATTCCTGTTGACTTCATTGACTTGATGACTTTTGACTCAGTGAGCCCTTGTTTTTACCAAAGTCACCTTCATCATCAGCTTTGACTGAGTACCTTCCTGTTGGCTTGTTGCATTGTAGACTTGATGACTTTGAGACTTCATGATTTGTTGACTTGATGACTTGGTGACTTGAAGACTGGATGACTCGTTGACTTGATGAGTTGGTTTCTTGATGAGTTGTTGACTTGATAACTTGATGACTTGTTGACTTGAAGACTTGTTAACTTGATGACTGAGGACTTGTTGAATTGTTGACTGTCACTCTCTGCTGTATGTCAGGTGTTTTATTTCTGATTTTTCCGTCAGATCAAAACCTTGTGGCTGCAGCTGCTGATATTCTCCTGCTGACTGATCTTTGTGTCTGTGTGCCGACAGAATTTCGTGCAGCTGCAGAAGTCAGAAGGTGGTGACCATCAGTGGAGGAAACTTGTAAAACTCACTTGTTGGTGGTAGTTAGAAAAACACCCGGCGTTTGTCACATGATGATTTGAAGGTGTGTTGCTACTGGCTCACTTCTTTTCTTCAAATCATTGTCTCACACTTATGTGCGTATCACTAAGTTTTTGTTTGGCTCACTCACTGTGAAGGCAGCCAATGAGGCATCAGTGTTGGTGCAGTGTGGAGGAAGCTTCTGGAGCTCCTGCTTGTGTTAAACAGCTGATTTTTCTTGTGTTGGTGGGTGTTTTAAATATTAAATTGAAAAAAACAACTACTGTCTAATTATTTTGTCTTCTCTGTTTTTTTTTCTCTCTTTTTATTTTGCCTCGCTGACTAACTCCTTGTTTTGACCTCAACATGTCTTTGTTGAATTTATCTCACTGCTGCCATCATGTCGTATCTCACACTATTTGTCACCTGACGCATGAAAGCTGCACTTGTGCAGTTGCTACATACTGACCTGTCTACCTATGTGTGTGCAGCACTGCATTGTGATCAGTAGCGTCTTGATGTTTGAGCTTTCATTGCGTGTCGCTTCCCCTTCATGCCGGAAACGTTGCAGTGGTTTTGTGTCAACCAGTTGCACAACCACACTTCAAACAGCCTCAAGGTCAACAAACATTATTGGTCTCAAGAGTAGATTTTAATGCAGAAGTACGGTCAAAACAGTCTTCATGTCTAAACAGAGGTAATTATCCACACAGAGACAAAATACATATTCTCACTGCAGGTAATTTCACATTTCAACTCAGTTTCAGTGCTAAATCTTGTTCAGAAAGAATAAAGTTTAGTCTTTCTGAACAAGATTAGTCACTAAACGTTGGATCCTGCTGCCACCCCTGATGTCTTTGCTGGTCACTGGCTGAAATAGAACCAGACTGTAGATGGATTCATCATTGTTGTCTGGGAAAACAGAGAAATAAGTCATTATTATATGCTGCATGTTAAATGTGAGATCTTAAACATTTTAACAGTGTGTTACATAAGAGAAAATAAAAATACTGTATAACACTTGGAAAACTTGATGTGGTTCTAAAGAGTTAAGTTTTTGGTTTTTAGGTTAATCGGAATATTTGTGCTCAATCCTGTCAAGTAAAATGTGACGTTTGCAGATGGGACCCACTTGGTTCTTATAAATAAAGAATCTGAAAACATGCAGAGAAACCTAGTAACACAATGCAAGTTTCAGTAGAGGGAAATGAAATAGATCAATTGTGATCATATATATTTTATAATTGCGTAGAACTAAAGGGTTGATTCAGAATTTGGATCATCATTGGAGACCATTTCTACAAATTTCACCCTGTCTTAAAGTTTTGCAGAGTCCACGGGTGCTAGGCTAGCGCAAGTCAATGGTTTCCTCCAGCCTGCCAGTAAAATCAGTCCTACCCACTCCACAGTGAGTAAGACTAGTTTCTCAGCAGCAGCGGAGTTTGACTTTTCCTTGATTAGTAGCTTAACATCGAAAGGTAAACAGAGGAGACCAATAATATCAGTCTGCCAATGTTGCAGGGTTAGGGTGGCTACTTCCAAATACAGGAAGTACAGCCACGCGCTAACTGCTCCTGAATCACTAGTCCCTGAAAATGCAATGTGATCATTGCTATGGAAGAGTAGTTGTATTTCCCAACATTGTTCTATCAACACAGACATGGACATCAGTCCTGCTCACCATCAGCAGCTGCTCCTGGTTTGAAGTTTCTCTTCTCAAGATAAACAGCTACAAGAAGGATGAGGACATCTCCGACAGTCATCGCTACCACAGTCGCAGTCACATAGTGTGGAGAAAAGACAAATGTAGAACCATCATACCACCCCAGGATTCATTCACCCAAAGCATTTTCTGCTGTTGGCTGAAGTGGTTCCAGACAGTGCACACCACCTTTCCGGTCCTGTTGCTGGGCAGCGTAATCCTTTGTGACCGTAGACGACCTGGTGTGAGCTGCAGCAGGTCTCCATCCAGGGTGAGGTTGAAGTTCAGTGGGTAACCCTCAGCAGAGCAGGTGACGATCCTATTCTCTGCTGACAGGCACCACTGTGACAGGTCCACCCTGGACACAGCAGCTGCAGAAGACATTCAGTCTCACTTCAATGTCTGTCTGCTGTAGATATTGTATCTCATCTTCTCGTCACCTACCTAGTATCTGGACATGCATGACTTCCCTCTGAATAGTTCCATTGTTTCCATGCCGCTCCAAGGTGTATTTTCCAGAGTGGAACGTCTGGGCACGTCCCAACATCAGCGTTCCATTGGTGAGGAACTTTGTTTCGTTGGTATATTCCATATACAGTGTGCCGATGCCATTTATTGGGATATTCAGAATTCTAACACTCTCACCTTTCGTCAGCATGATGCCTGACTTTGGTAAGTGGAAGAGCAGAAGCTGCCCAGATGCTCCTGAACACTGTGTCTGAGGTGGAGTCATTAAAAAATTGCACTCAATGGAACCTAAAATGAACAGTGAAATAAAGGAGTTCAGTAAAAGGATGACACACATAAAAGGATTGACTTGGACACGATGGAAAAACCTTTAGCCTGGACTGAAGATGTCAGCACCATGAAGACGGCCAAGATGGAGATCATCTTTCATCTGTTCAAATACGGTGATGATGTTGAAATGACGACTCTGTGTTGCAGAATTGATTCCAAAGTAGATTTTTTTTTTATATGTAAATGTGCGACTCACTTGTTTCACTGACGCAGTGGACCCTCAGACTCCTTTTTTGTCTTCCTTCTCTTCTTGAGTGAAACTCGTCCAGGAAGTGGCCGTTAGTTCATTTGCAGCCCCAGAGGAGGAGGAGACTTCTTCTTCTCTTCCAGTCAGTGACGTCCTGGTGCTGCTGATGGTGATGATAGTGGTGGACGAGTTGGCAAGTAAATACTCCGTTAATGTCCGTTACTGTGCTCTGTTACTGTCCTTGCGTAGGTTTTTCAGGTACTTTGTACTTTTAGAAGTATTTATATTCTTGACAACTTTTTACTTTTATTCAGTGACATTTTTAACATAAATCACTGAAGCAAGAATTTACAACAATAATAATAATAATAATAATGATAACAATAAGAAGAATAAACCTTAGTTAGTGGAACCACATTGTGCTTCAGGTTTGATTGGCAGTTTAATTGCCAGGTTTTCTTTTTGTTTCTTAACCTTCATCATCGTCAGGTTTTGTTTTCTGCAGTCTGAGCACATTCCTGTTGACTTCACTGACTTGACGACTTGTGACTCGGTGAGCCCTTGTTTTTACCAAAGTCACCTTCATCATCAACTTTGACTGAGTACCTTCCTGTTGGCTTGTTGCATTGTTGACTTGATAACTTGGGGACTTGAAGACTGGATGACTTGTTGACTTGATAACTACACTTCTCCAGGTTAACTGAGAGGGCAAGAAGTCGAAAGTTAACCGAAACCAGACAGATATGAAAACGCTACTAGACAAGATATGAAAAACACTCCAAAGCATGTGCAGAGAAGTCACGAGGCAGGCTTCAGGCCTTTTGGTCCAATTTTCCTTTACATTTCCCCCTTTTGATCATTCAATGATCACTTTCAGAAAACAAATTGACAGGGAATTAAAAACTCAACAACATCAATGTGGACTCATCCAGTCGGGTTTAAAATCTACACATCATAAGTGAGTTCACGAAAATAGCTGTTTTTGTGGTCTATAGGACCTATATCGAGAGCAAAAAGAATGGGAGTTTGGTTATATAATCAAAGCAGAGGATAAAATATGTTCGCTCTTCAAACAAACATCAGTCAAATTTCTTACACGGGAACAGAGATGTTAGATGAAATCATCGTCACAAGTCAACACAGGAAATAAGTCAGGTTTTTGAGATGAAAGACAACATTTGTTATCATGCAAGTGAGGAGCCGAAGGCGTTTTCATCATAGATATAGAATCAGCATCATTTACACATCTTCTGAGCAGCGGCACAGCACAACAGAAAATAACCATGAGAACGACTAGGGCAATCAAAACAGGAGTCAGGAGTGTGATAATAATAATAATAATAAACTTTTATTTGTACAGCGCTAAATCACAACCAATGGCGTCTCAAAGCGCTTTATACAATCAGAGAGAACCAACTGGGCCCCGGAGCAAGCAAGATGCGACAGTGGCTGGGAAAAACTCCCTGTGGGAAGAAACCTAGGGCAGAACCAGACTCCAGAGGGCCATCATCTGCCTATGAGTAGTTGGGGTGAAATACAAAAATAGAGGAGATACAGAGAAAGAGAGAAAGGAGTAGAGTGCGCCAGGGTGGCAGACAGGACAGAGTGAAAAACAGATACACCAACCAGGCATTCACAAAACGGATATAAACACAAAGAATAGGAAATAATTCAAGGCTGCTGTCCGTGTGGGCTGTACGTGTCCATGCTTTGGAAGGCAAGAGCCTATCCCGATGGACAATCTGCCGATAGGACAAGTCCAGGTCCTAGGCGTGGTGGTGGGACAAGCGATGACACCAAGACCCCCAGGACAGCACAATCCAGCTCCTGGCGCAGTGGTCATCACCTGCCGGGGACACAGAGACTGCGGCAGTATCATGCATATCGAGCATACTGTACAAAGCATAATGAGAGCTAGTTTGGACAGAGTAGATAGAGTCAAAAGAGTCAAAGATTGATTGGGTGAGGAGAGTGATCAAGCTCCGCCTGCACAGAGCAACGATCCCTGTAGCGGGAGCGAAAGATCTCCCTCCACGGCGTAAGCCTATAGCAGCTTAACTGACAGTGGATGGAATCTAACTATAAGCTTTAAGAAAAAGGAAAGTCTTAAGTCTACTCCTAAATAAACTAACTGTGTCTGCCCCCCTCACCGAGGCTGGAAGATGATTCCAAAATAAAGGTGCCAGGAAACTGAAACACCTACCTCCTGACCTAACTCTAGAAATTTTTGGGATAACTAAAAGACCTGAATCCTCAGAGCGAAGGGCTCTTGGAGGATGATAAAGTTCAATTAGTTCCCTAATATAAGAAGGAGCCTGAGAATAAAGAGCTTTGTAAGTTAAAACTAGAAACTTAAATTCAATTCTAAATTTGACAGGCAGCCAATGCAAGGAAGCTAAGATTGGAGTAATATGCTGCCTCCTTCTAGTTCCGGTTAACAATCGTGCCGCAGAGTTTTGGATTAACTGTAATGTCCTACAGTACATAAGCAGAGCCTTCCAGTTCCCAGAAGTCAACCAGGAAAACCAATCAGTATTCTCGTTGGAATCAGCTGCTTGGGCTTCTGCAAAAGCTTCAAGTCGGTGAATACCTTCAGAAATAGCATGACCGTCAGCATAATTTTCTGGAGTACGGCATGATTCACCCACAATGTGACAAACACCTCCTTTTTCTGCAGTAAGGAGATCAAGAACCATTCTGTTTTGGATGATCATTAGTCGCATAGCTGTGAGTTCTTCTTTAATGGAATAAGTAATGTTAATAGTCAGATTGGTCAAAGTCATGATTCCAAAATGTAAAGTATCGGTGAGGAGAAGAGCTTTTGCGACCCCCACCCACGGAAATAAAGTCCAAACAACCTTGTTTCCTGAGCTGTGAACCTTGAATTCAGGTGGGACGTCAGTTCCCCAAACCGAGTCATGTGCCTTGTACTTATACTGCTCTATTGATCGTCTGACGCGACCGTGTTGGTTGGTGTTAGGACTGGTTTCTGAAGCATAAAGCAAAAAGGTATGGTTAGTCAATGCTATTGGGGTGCACAAACCACTCCAATTATAAGGAAGGAAAAGGTAGACTTTATGACACATAACCAATAGAAACCGTCAACAATTCGAGTACCTCGAATGCCTGGAGCAGTAATGTCACATATACCAGTCTTGTTCCCGAACTGAGCAATTGGGGTACCAGAAGTTTTAAGACATGGATAATGCTGGAACCGAATGGTATCACAGTTTTCAGTTGACACTTTCCCAAAATGTAGTACCAGAACGATAGTAACAGGTTAGGAATCGTATTTCAGGAGAATATTGGACAACAGAGCTTTCCACGTGGAGGCGTTGTGGACCCGGCCTTTCCATCTTGCTGCTTTCGGAGGAATGAAGCGTTTCAATTCACCATTCACTCTTGCAGGTCCAGCGTTGTCCTCAACGTCGACAACGTTGGATGGTGGTTTGGCACACCACGTCATTCCTTCTCCTGGCTCTGGTCAGTTTCCAACACTGATCCGTTTGCAGTGGCTGGCGTGGACCCAAGTGGCTCGTTCGGCGACCTTCACTGCCGTCTGGGTGGTGAGGAGCACTTGGAATGGACCCTGCCACCGGTTGGCTCTCCAGTTCTTTTGACACAGGTCTTTGATCAGGACGTAGTCACCTGACTGGAGATTGTGGAGTGGACCTGTGGACCTGTGGCTGGCACCGTGAGGGTGGCTGAAACCTGCTTCCCTATATCAGCTTGCATGGAAGACAAGTTGGAACAGTATGTCAGCATAACATCTTCACACAACGCTGTTGATGGGAGGGACCCTTGTTCCGGACTCGCTTCTGTATGGGGAGGTGCTGCAAAAAGAATTTCAAAAGGACTGAGATTAGCACGAGCTCTGCGTCTCATTCTCATGTACATCAGGACAATGGGCAGCGCTTTCGGAAATGGAAGGCCAGTGTCTTCGCAACACTTTCCCAGTTTCTTTTTTAGTGTGCTATTTTCCTGTGGCTGAATCTGTGTGTCCACAGAATTTTGTGCAGCTGCAGAATTCAGAGAGCGGTGACCACCACTGTCAGAAGGTGGTGACCATCAGTGGAGGAAACTTGTACAACTCACTTGTTGTCACTCGGTAGAAAAACACCTGGCGTTTGTCACATGATGATTTGAAGGTGTGTTGCTACTGTCTCACTTCTTTTCTTCAAATCATTGTCTCACACTTATGTGTGTGTCACTAAGTTTATGTTTGGCTCAATTACTGTTATGGCAGTGAATCAGGCATCAGTTGTTGGTGCAGTGTGGAGGAAGCTTCTGGAGCTCCTGTTTGTGTTAAACAGCTGCTTTTTCTTGTGTTGGTGGGTGTTTTAAATATTAAATTGAAAAAAAAACCTACTGTTTAATGATTTTGTGTTCTCTGTTTTTTCCTCTTTTTGTGTTTTGCCTCACTGACTAACTCCTTGTTTAGACCTCAACATGTCTTTGTTGAATTTATCTCACTGCTGCCATCATGTCGTATCTCACACTGTTTGTCACCTGACGCATGATAGCTGCACTTGTGCAGTTGCTACACACTGACCTGTCTACCTATGTGTGTGCAGCACTGCATGGTTATCAGTAGCGTCTTGATGTTTGAGCTTTCATTGCGTGTCGCTTCCCCTTCATGCCGGAAACTTTGCAGTGGTTTTGTGTCAACCAGTTGCACAACAACACCTCAAATAATCTCAAGGTCTGGAGGACCTGAACAAGATTAGTCACTAAATGTTGGATCCTGCTGCCACCCCTGATGTCTTTGCTGGTCAGTGGCTGAAATAAAACTCGACTGTAGATGGCTTCATCATTGTCTGGGAAAATTGAGAAATAAGTCATTATTATATACTGCATGTTAAATGTGAGATCTTAAACATTTTAACAGTGTGTTACATAAGAGAAAATAAAAATACTGAATAACACTTGGAAAACTTGATGTGGTTCTAAAGAGTTAAGTTTTTGGGTTTGAGGTTAATCTGAATATTTGTGCTAAATCCTGTCAAGTAAAATGTGACGTTTGCAGATGGGACCCACTTGGTTCTCTGCAGCGGCGCAGTTTTACTTATCGCTTCGCCTTCATGCCAGAAACGTCGGAGCGTTTTTTTTGTTTTGGTTTTGTGTCAACCAGATGCACAACAACGCCTCAAACAACCTTGTAACAAGGTAGGATGCAGGAAGTAGTGTAAGGGGGAAGTGACATCACACAATGTGAAGGAGGAAGGAAGTTATAAATCAGAGACACCTGTGCTGACAAAAAAAGCGGGAACTTCAAACAAAGAAGACCAAAAGAGCTGAAGCAGAACCAAAGAAAAGTGAGAAGTGAGATAAGGAGAAAAAGGATAACTAACCTGGATGTGGATGAAAAGAAATTGCAACGACCGGAGTGAACTAGAGGTGGACCTGACCACCAGTGTCTTGAAGGAGGAAGAAAAAGGATCTCCCTGGAACAGGCAAACCTGTTCGGAACCCCAAAACCCTTCCTTGGACCGGGTCAAAGACCGCTCTCCTCTCCCTCAGCTAAGTTCTTCCACCTCCTTATTCTCCAGGCTTCTCCACCTGGCTGCTGTCGTTACATGCTCTCTTGCTTCTTCATCATCCTCCCTCTCTGACTACACCCACACACACACACCCACACACACGCACACTACACTCACACTCCACATACATGAACTGAACTGAACAGGTCTACACACACACACTACATTCATGAACTGAGCTGAACTGGAATCTACCTGACCACACACCTTCACATACATATTGAAAGGACTAATTTGAATATTTTGGATATCTCTGAGATTTTGACTGCTTGTGTTTTTTTCAGGAAATTTGGGTTTGTATAAATGTTTGTTTGTTGATGCATATTTTTGAGAAAGTGACTATGAATCTCGCCGTTTATGTTGTAATGAATTTTGTTGTACTTTAAATCACCCTTACCTTGCAAACTTACTTTTTGGTTCCCTTATTGTGTAAATTTTGTAGGGAGTATAATAGTCATAAGTCGGGTGTTCTCGCCACACTTTCCATTATAAAAAGAATATCTATATTAAGATTTAAAGTTATTTTTCTGACAGAGTGAATTCTGTCTGGCGCCCAACACTCAAACGTTTTATATAGGTTTGGAGAGACGTCCTCTGCTACAACCTCAAGGTCAACAAATATTATTGGCTTCAAGAGTAGATTTTAATTCAGAAGTACAGTCAAGTTCAGCCTTCATTTCTAAACAGAGGTAATTATCCACAGAGACAAGATACACATTCTCACGGCAGATAATTTTACATTTCAACTCAGTTTCAGAGCGAAGCGTTGTTCAGAAAGAATAAAGTTTAGTCGTCCTTAGCAGGATTAGTCACTAAACGTTG
Source organism: Thamnaconus septentrionalis (assembly GCA_009823395.1). Taxonomy (NCBI): domain Eukaryota; kingdom Metazoa; phylum Chordata; class Actinopteri; order Tetraodontiformes; family Monacanthidae; genus Thamnaconus; species Thamnaconus septentrionalis. Next base: position 15,997,398 of record CM020518.1, read on the forward strand.
GATCCTGCTGACAACCCTGATGTCTTTGCTGGTCACTGGCTGAAATAGAACCCGACTGTAGATAGATTCATCATTGTTGTCTGGGAAAACAAAGAAATTAGTCATTATTATATGCTACATGTTAAATGTGAGGTATTAAACATCTTAACAGTGTGTTACATAAAAGAAAATAAAAACACTGAATAACACTTGGAGGTTTATGTTAATTGGAATATTTGTGCTAAATCCTGTCAAGTAAAATGTGACGTTTGCAGATGAAACCCACTTGGTTCTAATAAACAAAGAATGTGAAAACATGCAGAGAAACCTAGCAACACAATGCAAGTTTTAGTAGAGGGAAATAGAATAGATCAATTGTGATCATATATATTTTATAATTGCGTAGAACTAAAGGGGTGATTGAGAATTTGGATCATCATTGGAGACCATTTCTACACATTTCATCCAGTCTGATAGTTTTGCAGAGTTGACGGGTGCTAGGCTAGCACAAGTCAATGATTTCCTCCAGCCTGCCAGTAAAATCAGTCCTACCCACTCCACAGTGGGTAAGACTAGTTTCTCAGCAGCAGCGGAGTTTGACTTTTCCTTGATTAGTAGCTTAACATCGAAAGGTAAACAGAGGAGACCAATAATATCAGTCTGCCAATGTTGCAGGCTTAAGGTGGCTACTTCCAAATACAGGAAGTACAGCCACGCGCTAACTGCTCCTGAATCACTAGTCCCTAAAAATGCAATGTGATCATTGCTATGGAAGAGTAGTTGTATTTCCCAACATTGTTCTATCAACACAGACATGGACATCAGTCCTGCTCACCATCAGCAGCTGCTCCTGGTTTGAAGTTTCTCTTCTCAAGATAAACAGCTACAAGAAGGATGAGGACATCTCCGACAGTCATCGCTACCACAGTCGCAGTCATATAGTGTGGAGCAAAGACAACTGCATAATTATCATACCACCAGCAGGATTCATTCACCCAAAGCATTTTCTGCTGTTGGCTGAAGTGGTTCCAGACAGTGCACACCACCTTTCCGGTCCTGTTGCTGGGCAGCGTAATCCTTTGTGACTGTGGACGACCTGGTGTGAGCGGCAGCAGGTCTCCATCCAGGGTGAGGTTGAAGTTCAGCTGGTCACCCTCAGCATAGCAGGTGATGGTCCTATTCTCTGCTGACAGGCACCACTGTGACAGGTCCACCCTGGACACAGCAGCTGCAGAAGACATTCAGTCTCACTTCAATGTCTGTCTGCTGTAGATATTGTATCTCATCTTCTCTTCACCTACCTAGTATCTGGACATGCATGACTTCCCTCTGAATAGTTCCATTGTTTCCATGCCGCTCCAAGGTGTATTTTCCAGAGTGGAACGTCTGGGCACGTCCCAACATCAGCGTTCCATTGGTGAGGAACTTTGTTTCGTTGGTATATTCCATATACAGTGTGCCGATGCCATTTATTGGGATATTCAGAATTCTACCACTCTCACCTTTCGTCAGCATGATGCCTGACTTTGGTAAGTGGAAGAGCAGAAGCTGCCCAGATGCTCCTGAACACTGTGTCTGAGGTGGAGTCATTAAAAAATTGCACTCAATGGAACCTAAAATGAACAGTGAAATAAAGGAGTTCAGTAAAAGGATGACACACATAACAGGATTGAGTTGGACACGATGGAAAAACCTTTAGCCTGGACCGAAGATGTCAGCACCATGAAGACGGCCAAGATGGAGATCATCTTTCATCTGTTCAAATACGGTGATGATGTTGAAATGACGACTCTGTGTTGCAGAATTGATTCCAAAGTAGATTTTTTTTTAATATGTAAATGTGCAACTCACCTGTTTCACTGACGCAGTGGACCCTCAGACTCCTTTTTTGTCTTCCTTCTCTTCTTGAGTGAAACTCGTCCAGGAAGTGGCCGTTAGTTCATTTGCAGCCCCAGAGGAGGAGGAGACTTCTTCTTCTCTTCCAGTCAGTGACGTCCTGGTGCTGCTGATGGTGATGATAGTGGTGGACGAGTTGGCAAGTAAATACTCCGTTAATGTCCGTTACTGTGCTCTGTTACTGTCCTTGCGTAGGTTTTTCAGGTACTTTGTACTTTTAGAAGTATTTATATTCTTGACAACTTTTTACTTTTATTCAGTGACATTTTTAACATAAATCACTGAAGCAAGAATTTAGATTGGAACAATAATAATAATAATAATAATGATAACAATAAGAAGAATAAACCTTAGTTAGTGGAACCACATTGTGCTTCAGGTTTGATTGGCAGTATAATTGCCAGGTTTTCTTTTTGTTTCTTAACCTTCATCTTCGTCAGGTTTTGTTTTCTGCAGTCTGAGCACATTCCTGTTGACTTCACTGACTTGACGACTTGTGACTCGGTGAGCCCTTGTTTTTACCAAAGTCACCTTCATCATCAACTTTGACTGAGTACCTTCCTGTTGGCTTGTTGCATTGTTGACTTGATAACTTGGGGACTTGAAGACTGGATGACTTGTTGACTTGATAACTACACTTCTCCAGGTTAACTGAGAGGGCAAGAAGTCGAAAGTTAACCGAAACCAGACAGATATGAAAAACGCTACTAGACAAGATATGAAAAAACACTCCAAAGCATGTGCAGAGAAGTCACGAGGCAGGCTTCAGGCCTTTTGGTCCAATTTTCCTTTACATTTCCCCCTTTTGATCATTCAATGATCACTTTCAGAAAACAAATTGACAGGGAATTAAAAACTCAACAACATCAATGTGGACTCATCCAGTCGGGTTTAAAATCTACACATCATAAGTGAGTTCACGAAAATAGCTGTTTTTGTGGTCTATAGGACCTATATCGAGAGCAAAAAGAATGGGAGTTTGGTTATATAATCAAAGCAGAGGATAAAATATGTTCGCTCTTCAAACAAACATCAGTCAAATTTCTTACACGGGAACAGAGATGTTAGATGAAATCATCGTCACAAGTCAACACAGGAAATAAGTCAGGTTTTTGAGATGAAAGACAACATTTGTTATCATGCAAGTGAGGAGCCGAAGGCGTTTTCATCATAGATATAGAATCAGCATCATTTACACATCTTCTGAGCAGCGGCACAGCACAACAGGAAATAACCATGAGAACGACTAGCGCAATCAAAACAGGAGTCAGGAGTGTGATAATAATAATAATAATAAACTTTTATTTGTACAGCGCTAAATCACAACCAATGGCGTCTCAAAGCGCTTTATACAATCAGAGAGAACCAACTGGGCCCCCGGAGCAAGCAAGATGCGACAGTGGCTGGGAAAAACTCCCCTGTGGGAAGAAACCTAGGGCAGAACCAGACTCCAGAGGGCCATCATCTGCCTATGAGTAGTTGGGGTGAAATACAAAAATAGAGGAGATACAGAGAAAGAGAGAAAGGAGTAGAGTGAGCCAGGGTGGCAGACAGGACAGAGTGAAAAACAGATACACCAACCAGGCATTCACAAAACGGATATAAACACAAAGAATAGGAAATAATTCAAGGCTGCTGTCCGTGTGGGCTGTACGTGTCCATGCTTTGGAAGGCAAGAGCCTATCCCGATGGACAATCTGCCGATAGGACAAGTCCAGGTCCTAGGCGTGGTGGTGGGACAAGCGATGACACCAAGACCCCCAGGACAGCACAATCCAGCTCCTGGCGCAGTGGTCATCACCTGCCGGGGACACAGAGACTGCGGCAGTATCATGCATATCGAGCATACTGTACAAAGCATAATGAGAGCTAGTTTGGACAGAGTAGATAGAGTCAAAAGAGTCAAAGATTGATTGGGTGAGGAGAGTGATAGAAGCTCCGCCTGCACAGAGCAACGATCCCTGTAACGGGAGCGAAAGATCTCCCTCCACGGCGTAAGCCTATAGCAGCTTAACTGACAGTGGATGGAATCTAACTATAAGCTTTAAGAAAAAGGAAAGTCTTAAGTCTACTCCTAAATAAACTAACTGTGTCTGCCCCCCTCACCGAGGCTGGAAGATGATTCCAAAATAAAGGTGCCAGGAAACTGAAACACCTACCTCCTGACCTAACTCTAGAAATTTTTGGGATAACTAAAAGACCTGAATCCTCAGAGCGAAGGGCTCTTGGAGGATGATAAAGTTCAATTAGTTCCCTAATATAAGAAGGAGCCTGAGAATAAAGAGCTTTGTAAGTTAAAACTAGAATCTTAAATTCAATTCTAAATTTGACAGGCAGCCAATGCAAGGAAGCTAAGATTGGAGTAATATGCTGCCTCCTTCTAGTTCCGGTTAACAATCGTGCCGCAGAGTTTTGGATTAACTGTAATGTCCTACAGTACATAAGCAGAGCCTTCCAGTTCCCAGAAGTCAACCAGGAAAACCAATCAGTATTCTCGTTGGAATCAGCTGCTTGGGCTTCTGCAAAAGCTTTACGTCGGTGAATACCTTCAGAAATAGCATGACCGTCAGCATAATCTTCTGGAGTACGGCATGATTCACCCACAATGTGACAAACACCTCCTTTTTCTGCAGTAAGGAGATCAAGAACCATTCTGTTTTGGATAATCATTAGTCGCATAGCTGTGAGTTCTTCTTTAATGGAATAAGTAATGTTAATAGTCAGATTGGTCAAAGTCATGATTCCAAAATGTAAAGGATCGGCGAGGAGAAGAGCTTTTGCGACCCCCACCCACGGAAATAAAGTCAAAACAACCTTGTTTCCTGAGCTGTGAACCTTGAATTCAGGTGGGACGTCAGTTCCCCAAACCGAGTCATGTGCCTTGTACTTATACTGCTCTATTGATCGTCTGACGCGACCGTGTTGGTTGGTGTTAGGACTGGTTTCTGAAGCATAAAGCAAAAAGGTATGGTTAGTCAATGCTATTGGGGTGCACAAACCACTCCAATTATAAGGAAGGAAAAGGTAGACTTTATGACACATAACCAATAGAAACCGTCAACAATTCGAGTACCTCGAATGCCTGGAGCAGTAATGTCACATATACCAGTCTTGTTCCCGAACTGAGCAATTGGGGTACCATAAGTTTTAAGACATGGATAATGCTGGAACCGAATGGTATCACAGTTTTCAGTTGACACTTTCCCCAAAAATGTAGTACCAGAACGATAGTAACAGGTTAGGAATCGTATTTCAGGAGAATATTGGACAACAGAGCTTTCCACGTGGAGGGCGTTGTGGACCCGGCCTTTCCATCTTGCTGCTTTCGGAGGAATGAAGCGTTTCAATTCACCATTCACTCTTGCAGGTCCAGCGTTGTCCTCAACGTCGACAACGTTGGATGGTGGTTTGGCACACCACGTCCTTCCTTCTCCTGGCTCTGGTCAGTTTCCAACACTGATCCGTTTGCAGTGGCTGGCGTGGACCAAAGTGGCTCGTTCGGCGACCTTCACTGCCGTCTGGGTGGTGAGGAGCACTTGGAATGGACCCTGCCACCGGTTGGCTCTCCAGTTCTTTTGACACAGGTCTTTGATCAGGACGTAGTCACCTGACTGGAGATTGTGGAGTGGACCTGTGGCTGGCACCGTGAGGGTGGCTGAAACCTGCTTCCCTATATCAGCTTGCATGGAAGACAAGTTGGAACAGTATGTCAGCATAACATCTTCACACAACGCTGTTGATGGGAGGGACCCTTGTTCCGGACTCGCTTCTGTATGGGGAGGTGCTGCAAAAAGAATTTCAAAAGGACTGAGATTAGCACGAGCTCTGCGTCTCATTCTCATGTACATCAGGACAATGGGCAGCGCTTTCGGAAATGGAAGGCCAGTGTCTTCGCAACACTTTCCCAGTTTCTTTTTTAGTGTGCTATTTTCCCTTTCCACAGCCCCACCACTGGCAGGGTGATAGGCACAGTGTTTTCTCTTATCAATGCCAAACAGCTTTCCAATCTGGTTGAGCGCTTCATTAGCAAAATGAGAACCATTATTGCTTGAAATTTTCCTCGGAATTCCCCATCTTGGAATTCTCTCGGTCAATAGAGCTTTAGCCACGTCATTTGCTGACTGTGCATTGCAGGGGAACGCTTCAACCCATTTTGACCACATGTCTACCATGACAAGACAGTACTTTTTTCATCCTGCAGGTGACAACTCAATGAAGTCCATCATGAGACGTTTAAATGGTTTTGTTGGAGGCGGGTGTGCTGCTGGCATTGTCTTGATCGGTCGACCTGATTTTTGAGCGGCACAAATTAGACAGGCTTCACAATGCTTTTGGGCTGTTACTGAAAATCCTTTTGTGAACCAAAATTGGTTAATCATTTCCAGCATTCCCCCTTTTGACACATGGTCCAACCCGTGTGTCAGTTAGGCAAAATGAGGAAAGAAATGTTTGGGCAGGCAGGGATTGCCATGTGGACCTGTCCACACGTTTGTCTCAGCATCGTAGCTAGCACCCGCAGATTTCCATAGGCGACGCTCATCTGGGGTTGCGAAACCCTGGAGATCTGAGAGAGATGCAGGTGGAGACAAAGGTGGAGTTAAATTCTGTACTGCAGTTACCGACAGAGGTTGCAGTGCTGCAGCCTTAGCCGCTGCATCAGCTCTCACATTTCCCTGTGAGACTGGGTCGTCGGCGCGAGTGTGAGCTGAGCACTTGCAAACGGAAATGGAAGAGGGAAGTAGGATTGCTTCCAGCAAATCTGCAATGAGATGGTGGTTTAGGACAGGCTTGCCATCAGATTTCAAAAATTTTCTACACTTCCAAAGTGTGCCAAAATCATGAACAACCCCAAATGCATATCGTGAGTCTGTGTAAATGGTAACCGTTTTCCCTTCTGCTATTTTGCAGGCTTCAGTGAGCGCGACAAGTTCTGCCCCTTGTGCTGAGAGGTGACATGGAAGAGGGCCAGAGGCCAAAACAGCAGAGTCAGATACAACAGCAAATCCCACTCTGTTGGTTCCCTGTTCATCACGAGAAGCGGAACCATCTGTATACAAGAGAAAATCAGGATTAGTTAGGGGTTTGTCAGTCAAGTCAGCTCTGGGAGAGCACACAACCTCCAGTTCAGCCACACAGTCATGGGGGTCACCGTCAGTCAGAAGTGGCATCAGTGAGGCTGGGTTGAGTGTGTTGCAGCTCTTGACAACGACGTTTGGCATGTGTGGTTGGGTGTGCATGAGTGCGCCACTGGAAGGAAGCTGCTGGTTAGTGTAGCCGCCTGGCCACACGGCACCATGCCAGGCAACGGCGAGTGAGTACCAGAACCATGCTAAGACCAGAGCCCAGCCCCTTCACCGGGAGGACCGGTACCCGAGGCTGGCCAAAACCTTGTGGCCTTGTGGCTGAATCTGTGTGTCCACAGAATTTTGTGCAGCTGCAGAAGTCAGAGAGTGGTGACCACCACTGGAGGAAACTTGTAAAACTCACTTGTTGTCACTCGTTAGAAAAACACCTGGCGTTTGTCACATAATGATTTGAAGGTGTGTTGCTACTGGCTCACTTCTTTTCTTCAAATCATTGTCTCACACTTATGTGCGTATCACTAAGTTTATGTTTGGCTCAATTACTGTTATGGCAGTGAATCAGGCATCAGTGTTGGTGCAGTGTGGAGGAAGCTTCTGGAGCTCCTGTTTGTGTTAAACAGCTGATTTTTCTTGTGTTGGTGGGTGTTTTAAATATTAAATTGAAAAAAAACCCTACTGTTTAATGATTTTGTCTTCTCTGTTTTTTCCTCTTTTTGTATTTTGCCTCACTGACTAACTCCTTGTTTAGACCTCAACATGTCTTTGTTGAATTTATCTCACTGCTGCCATCATGTCGTATCTCACACTGTTTGTCACCTGACGCATGATAGCTGCACTTGTGCAGTTGCTACACACTGACCTGTCTACCTATGTGTGTGCAGCACTGCATGGTTATCAGTAGCGTCTTGATGTTTGAGCTTTCATTGCGTGTCGCTTCCCCTTCATGCCGGAAACTTTGCAGTGGTTTTGTGTCAACCAGTTGCACAACAACACCTCAAATAATCTCAAGGTCTGGAGGACCTGAACAAGATTAGTCACTAAATGTTGGATCCTGCTGCCACCCCTGATGTCTTTGCTGGTCACTGGCTGAAATAAAACCCGACTGTAGATGGCTTCATCATTGTCTGGGAAAATTGCGAAATAAGTCATTATTATATACTGCATGTTAAATGTGAGATCTTAAACATTTTAACAGTGTGTTACATAAAAGAAAATAAAAAATACTGAATAACACTTGGAAAAACTTGATGTGGTTCTAAAGAGTTAAGTTTTTGGGTTTTTGGGCGGCGGAGTTTTACTTATCGCTTCGCTTTCATGCCAGAAACGTTGGAGCGTTTTTTTTGTTTTGGTTTTGTGTCAGCCAGATGCACAACAACACCTCAAACAACCTTGTAACAAGGTAGGATGCAGGAAGTAGTGTAAGGGGGAAGTGACATCACACAATGTGAAGGAGGAAGGAAGTTATAAATCAGAGACACCTGTGCTGACAAAAAAAGGGGGAACTTCAAACAAAGAAGACCAAAAGAGCTGAAGCAGAACCAAAGAAAAGTGAGAAGTGAGATAAGGAGAAAAAGGATAACTAACCTGGATGTGGATGAAAAGAAATTGCAACGACCGGAGTGAACTAGAGGTGGACCTGACCACCAGTGTCTTGAAGGAGGAAGAAAAAGGATCTCCCTGGAACAGGCAAACCTGTTCGGAACCCCAAAACCCTTCCTTGGACCGGGTCAAAGACCGCTCTCCTCTCCCTCAGCTAAGTTCTTCCACCTCCTTATTCTCCAGGCTTCTCCACCTGGCTGCTGTCGTTACATGCTCTCTTGCTTCTTCATCATCCTCCCTCTCTGACTACACCCACACACACACACCCACACACACGCACACTACACTCACACTCCACATACATGAACTGAACTGAACAGGTCTACACACACACACTACATTCATGAACTGAGCTGAACTGGAATCTACCTGACCACACACCTTCACATACATATTGAAAGGACTAATTTGAATATTTTGGATATCTCTGAGATTTTGACTGCTTGTGTTTTTTTCAGGAAATTTGGGTTTGTATAAATGTCTGTTTGTTGATGCATATTTTTGAGAAAGTGACTATGAATCTACCGTTTATGTTGTAATGAATTTTGTTGTACTTTAAATCACCCTTACCTTGCAAACTTACTTTTTGGTTCCCTTATTGTGTAAATTTTGTAGGGAGTATAATAGTCATAAGTCGGGTGTTCTCGCCACACTTTCCATTATAAAAAGAATATCTATATTAAGATTTAAAGTTATTTTTCTGACAGAGTGAATTCTGTCTGGCGCCCAACACTCAAAACTTTTATATAGGTTTGAGAGACGTCCTCTGCTACAACCTCAAGGTCAACAAATATTATTGGCTTCAAGAGTAGATTTTAATTCAGAAGTACAGTCAAGTACAGCCTTCATTTCTAAACAGAGGTAATTATCCACAGAGACAAGATACACATTCTCACGGCAGATAATTTTACATTTCAACTGAGTTTCAGAGCGAAGCGTTGTTCAGAAAGAATAAAGTTTAGTCTTCCTTAGCAGGATTAGTCACTAAACGTTGGATCCTGCTGACAACCCTGATGTCTTTGCTGGTCACTGGCTGAAATAGAACCCGACTGTAGATAGATTCATCATTGTTGTCTGGGAAAACAAAGAAATTAGTCATTATTATATGCTGCATGTTAAATGTGAGGTATTAAACATCTTAACAGTGTGTTACATAAAAGAAAATAAAAACACTGAATAACACTTGGAGGTTTATGTTAATCTGAATATTTGTGCTAAATCCTGTCAAGTAAAATGTGACGTTTGCAGATGAAACCCACTTGGTTCTAATAAACAAAGAATGTGAAAACATGCAGAGAAACCTAGCAACACAATGCAAGTTTTAGTAGAGGGAAATAGAATAGATCAATTGTGATCATATATATTTTATAATTGCGTAGAACTAAAGGGGTGATTGAGAATTTGGATCATCATTGGAGACCATTTCTACACATTTCATCCAGTCTGATAGTTTTGCAGAGTTGACGGGTGCTAGGCTAGTACAAGTCAATGGTTTCCTCCAGCCTGCCAGTAAAATCAGTCCTACCCACTCCACAGTGGGTAAGACTAGTTTCTCAGCAGCAGCGGAGTTTGACTTTTCCTTGATTAGTAGCTTAACATCGAAAGGTAAACAGAGGAGACCAATAATATCAGTCTGCCAATGTTGCAGGCTTAAGGTGGCTACTTCCAAATACAGGAAGTACAGCCACGCGCTAACTGCTCCTGAATCACTAGTCCCTAAAAATGCAATGTGATCATTGCTATGGAAGAGTAGTTGTATTTCCCAACATTGTTCTATCAACACAGACATGGACATCAGTCCTGCTCACCATCAGCAGCTGCTCCTGGTTTGAAGTTTCTCTTCTCAAGATAAACAGCTACAAGAAGGATGAGGACATCTCCGACAGTCATCGCTACCACAGTCGCAGTCATATAGTGTGGACCAAAGACAAATGCATAATCATCATACCACCAGCAGGATTCATTCACCCAAAGCATTTTCTGCTGTTGGCTGAAGTGGTTCCAGACAGTGCACACCACCTTTCCGGTCCTGTTGCTGGGCAGAGTAATGCTTTGTGACCCTGGAGGACCTGGTGTGAGCTGCAGCAGGTCTCCATCCAGGGTGAGGTTGAAGTTCAGTGGGTAACCCTCAGCAGAGCAGGTGACGATCCTATTCTCTGCTGACAGGCACCACTGTGACAGGTCCACCCTGGACACAGCAGCTGCAGAAGACATTCAGTCTCACTTCAATGTCAGTCTGACGTAGATATTGTATCTCATCTTCTCTTCACCTACCTAGTATCTGGACATGCATGACTTCCCTCTGAATAGTTCCATTGTTTCCATGCCGCTCCAAGGTGTATTTTCCAGAGTGGGACGTCCGGGCACGTCCCAACATCAGCGTTCCATTGGTGAGGAACTTTGTTTCGTTGGTATATTCCATATACAGTGTGCCGATACCATTTATTGGGATATTCAGAATTCTACCACTCTCACCTTTCGTCAGCATGATGCCTGATTTTGGTAAGTGGAAGAGCAGAAGCTGCCCAGATGCTCCTGAACACTGTGTCTGAGGTGGAGTCATTAAAAAATTGCACTCTATGGAACCTAAAATGAACAGTGAAATAAAGGAGTTCAGTAAAAGGATGACACACATAAAAGGATTGAGTTGGACACGATGGAAAAACCTTTAGCCTGGACTGAAGATGTCAGCATCATGAAGACGGCCAAGATGGAGATCATCTTTCATCTGTTCAAATACGGTGATGATGTTGAAATGACGACTCTGTGTTGCAGAATTGATTCCAAAGTAGATTTTTTTTTAATATGTAAATGTGCGACTCACCTGTTTAACTGACGCAGTGGACCCTCAAACTCCTTTTTTGTCTTCTTTCTCTTCTTGAGTGAAACTCGTCCAGGAAGTTGCCGTTAGTTCATTTGCAGCCCCAGAGGAGGAGGAGACTTCTTCTTCTCTTCCAGTCAGTGACGTCCTGGTGCTGCTGATGGTGATGATAGTGGTGGACGAGTTGGCAAGTAAATACTCCGTTAATGTCCGTTACTGTGCTCTGTTACTGTCCTTGCGTAGGTTTTTCAGGTACTTTGTACTTTTAGAAGTATTTATATTCTTGACAACTTTTTACTTTTATTCAGTGACATTTTTAACATAAATCACTGATTTAAAGCAAGAATTTAGATTGGAATAATAATGATAATAATAATAATAATAAAAAACCATAGTTAGTGTAACTACATCGTGCTTCAGGTTTGATAGGCAGAATAATTGCGAGGTTTCCTTTTTGTTTCTTAACCTTCATCTTCGTCAGGTTCTGTTTGCTGCAGTCTGAGCACAGTCCTGTTGACTTCATTGACTTGACGACTTGTGACTCAGTGAGCCCTTGTTTTTACCAAAGTGCCCTTCTTCATCAACATTGACTGAGCACCTTCATGTTGGCTTGTTGCATTGTAGACTTGATGACTTGAAGACTGGATGACTTTTTGACTTGATGACTTGTTGACTTGATAACTTGGTGACTTGGTTGTCTTGAAGACTTGTGAACTTGGTGACTTGTCCACTTGAAGACTTGTTGACTTGTTCACTGTCACTCCCTGCTGTATGTCAGCTGTTGTTCTCGCTGATGTTGCTGTCAGAGCAAAACCTTGTGGCTGCAGCTGCTGATATTCTCCTGCTGACTGATCTTTGTGTCTGTGTGCCGACAGAATTTCATGCAGCTGCAGAAGTCAGAAGGTGGTGACCATCAGTGGAGGAAACTTGTAAAACTCACTTCTTGTTGCTCGTTAGAAAAACACCCGGCGTTTGTCACATGATGATTTGAAGGTGTGTTGCTACTGGCTCACTTCTTTTCTTCAAATCATTGTCTCACACTTATGTGCGTATCACTAAGTTTTTGTTTGGCTCACTTGCTGTGAAGGCAGCCAATGAGGCATCAGTGTTGGTGCAGTGTGGAGGAAGCTTCTGGGGCTCCTGCTTGTGTTAAACAGCTGATTTTTCTTGTGTTGGTGGTGTTTTAAATATTAAATTGAAAAAAAAGACTGTTTGATGATTTTGTCTTCTCTGTTTTTTTCTCTCTTTGTATTTTGCCTCGCTGACTAACTCCTTGTTTTAATCACAACATGTCTTTATTGAATTTATCTCACTGCTGCCATTATGTCGTATCTCACACTGTCTGTCACCTGACGCATGAAAGCTGCATTTGTGCAGTTGCTACACACTGACCTGTTTAACTATGTGTGTGCAGCACTGCATTGTTATCAGCAGTGTCTCGATGTTTGAGCTTTCATTGCGTGTCGCTTCCCCTTCATGCCGGAAATGTTGCAGTGGTTTTGTGTTTTGGTTTTGTGTCAAACGGACGCACAACAGCACCTCAAACAACCTCAAGAGTAGATTTTAATGCAGCAGTACAGTCAAAACAGTCTTCATGTCTAAACAGAGGTAATTATCCACACAGAGACAAAATACACATTCTCACTGCAGGTAATTTCACATTTCAACTCAGTTTCAGTGCTAAATCTTGTTCAGAAAGAATAAAGTTTAGTCTTTCTTAACAAGATTAGTCACTAAACGTTGGATCCTGCTGCCACCCTTGAGGTCTTTGCTGGTCACTGGCTGAAATAAAACCAGACTGTAGATAGATTCATCATGGTTGTCTGGGAAAACAGAGAAATAAGTCATTATTATATACTGCATGTTAAATGTCTGATATTATCTTAACGTGGGTTACATAAGAGAAAATAAAAATACTGTATAACACTTGGAAAAACTTGATATGGTTTCAAAGAGTTCTTCTAAACAATGAATCTGAAAACATGCAGAGAAACCTAGCAACACAATGCAAGTTTTAGTAGAGGAAAATAAAATATATCAATTGTGATGTTAGAAATCATTATAATTGCGTAGAATTAAAAGGGGAGATTCACTCCACAGTGGGTAAGACTAGTTTCTCAGCAGCAGCAGAGTTTTACTTTTCTTTGGTTAGTAGCGTAACGCCGAAAGGTAAACAGAGGAGACCAATAATATCATTCTGCCAATGTTGCAGGCTTAAGGTGGCTACTTCCAAATACAGGAAGTACAGCCACGCGCTACCTGCTCCTGAATCACTAGTCCCTGAAAATGCAATGTGATCATTGCTATGGAAGAGCAGTTGTATTTCCCAACATTGTTCTACATTGACATCAGTCCTGCTCACCACCAGCAGCTGCTCCTGGTTTGAAGTTGCTCTTCTCAAGATAAACAGCTACAAGAAGGATGAGGACATCTCCGACAGTCATCGCTACCACAGTCGCAGCCACATAGGAGCCTGGAGAAAAGACAAGTGGCTGATCCTACTGTGTTTGTGATGAGAGAAGCTGAAGAGACGGAGAAGGAGAAGTAGCAAGAGTAGAACCTGGGTACCACCGGCAGGCTTCAGTCACCCAGAGCATTTTCTGCTGTTGGCTGACGTGGTTCCAGACAGTGCACACCAGCTCTCCAGTCCTCTCGCCGGGCAGCGTAATGTATTGTGACCCTGGACGATCTGGTGTGAGCTGCAGCAGGTCTCCATCCAGGGTGAGGTTGAAGTTCAGCTGGTCACCCTCAGCAGAGCAGGTGACGATCCTATTCTCTGCTGACAGGCACCACTGTGACAGGTCCACCCTGGACACAGCAGCTGCAGAAGACATTCAATCTCACTTCAATGTCTGTCTGCTGTAGATATTGTATCTCATCTTCTCTTCACCTACCTAGTATCTGGACATGCATGACTTCCCTCTGAATAGTTCTATTGTTTCCATGCCGCTCCAAGATGTATATTCCAGAGTGGGACGTCTGGGCACGTCCAAACATCAGCGTTCCATTGGTGAGGAACTTTGTTTCGTTGATATATTCCATATACAGTGTGACGCTGCCATTTATTTGGATTTTCAGAATTCTACCACTCTCATCTTTCTTCAGCATGATGCCTGACTTTGGTAAGTGGAAGAGCAGAAGCTGCCCAGATGCTCCTGAACACACTGTCTGAGGTGGAGTGATTACAAAATTGCACTCAATGGAACCTAAAATGAGCAGTAAAATAAAGGAGTTCAGTACAGGTGGAAGAATTCTTCTGTTGTAAAAGGATTGAGTTGGACACGATGGAAAAACCTTTAGCCTGGGCTGTAGATGTCAGCACCATGAAGACGGCCAAGATGGAGATCATCTTTCATCTGTTCAAATACGGTGATAATGTTGAAATGACGACTCTGTGTTGCAGAATTAAGTAGATTTTTTTTTTATATGTAAATGTGCAACTCACCTGTTTCACTGACGCAGTGGACCCTCAAACTCCTCTTTTGTCTTCCTTCTCTTCTTGAGTGAAACTCGTCCAGGAAGTTGCCGTTAGTTCATTTGCAGCCCCAGAGGAGGAGGAGACTTCTTCTTCTCTTCCAGTCAGTGACGTCCTGGTGCTGCTGCTGATGGTGATGATGGTGGTGGTCAGAGATGGCAAGTAAATACTCTGTTAATGTACTTGTGTAGGTTTTTCAGGTACTTTGTACTTTTAGAAGTATTTCTATTCCTGACCACATTTATCCTTTTTTCAGTTACATTTTCAACATAAATCACTGTTTCAGGACAAAACATGTCCCACCTAAAAACGTCTAATTTATGTTAAAAATCAATGAACTCATAAAGATTTCCATCCTGGAAAAGTTAAACCTGGAGGAACTTTGTATTGAAATCTAAGTTTTATCATTCATCTTTCATTAGTTTTTTTTGTGAATTTGTTTGATTGTCTCGTCTGTAGTTGGGAGGTCCATTTTATTCAACCTGTCCTCAGTTAGAGGTCACAATATTGAACTGCCCAATGAAACTTTACAAATTTGGCAATTTATATTTTAAATATTAGTGGAGGGTTATAAATGTATTTTAAAGCGCAGAGTGCAGTTTAAACAATATTTTCCCTGAAAATCTGTCTAAGTTGTGTACTCAGATTCTGTCAACTCTGCCAGAGTTTTCCCACAATTCTCACTAAATTAGGCAATAGTACGGTCAGCTATATACCTGAGGACCCCATTACCTTCTCCTTACTCTGCTGAATGTGTAGTAGGTTGGGAAAAACGCTACTGTTAAGTTTTTTCTTTTATAAACCGACACCATCCTTATTTTTTTTGTATTAATTGAATTATTTTAACATTTACTTTGACAGGACATTTCACACAGACATACATTCACACCCATGTTTCAAAAGATACCTATTTATGTCACTAGATGGTGCTGTGAAAAGGCAAAGGATCCAGTGAAGAAGTAGCTGACACAGCACAAGCGCAGCTCACATTAAAATGAGCGCGAACATCAGCTAATGTGTGGTGTGTCACTGCGATCCACAGGTAACCGAAACACCTCGTTACACAGTGCTTCCTAGCCTGTGTAACCCTTGGTCTGGCGCCAGCAACAAATCCAGCACCGCAACTGATGTGTTGGTAAGTTTTACACTGTTTAATATTTTTATTGTTTAATTTATTTTTATTTAGTGCCAACTCTATTTTGCCTCCAAGATACTTTATTTAAAGCAGCAGTAAACTGAATTTGGGCCTTTAGTAAGATTGTTGGGCCAGCTAGCCACTGAAGAAAATGCTAGCTGCTGTGTATGAAACAAGTTTGGCGACTAATTACACTACCTTTGGTCAACTCCGCCACACGTCAACTCGAGTTGACACAAAAGCTGGCAAAGCTATGGCTATGGAGTTTCATTTCAGATCCTGTACTTTGTACTTTTAATTGAGTAGACATTTGTATCAGTACTTTTTACTTTTACTCAAGTCAACGTATATTATACTTTACTTCTACTCAGTCATATTTTACTTGGTGGTGATGATGATGATGATGATGATGGTGGTCTTGATGGTGGTGATGATGATGATGTTGGTGTTGATAATGGTGATGGTTGTGATGGTGGTGGTGGTGTTGATGAAGGTGATGATGAGGGTTGTGGTGATGATTTTCATGGTGAGAGAACTTCAAGGTCATGCTGGAGGTGATCACAGTGATGCTCTCCAGGAATTTCAGGCCACACACACTGTGTCACTGCTGCATCTGACGTCAAGAAACATCTACACACACACACACACACAGTGTAATGTCGTCACATGTACTTACTGAAATATATCCATCCCAGCCAGCTGTTAAATGACGCGTCAGCAACACGTTACATGACTCTTCTGAAGAAGACTGCTGTCACAATCGAAATTGTCTTGGCAGGTAAAACATCTTTCCTACATTTTCTATTTGTCTGAACTTTAGTCTAGTCTAGACTCTCTCCAAGATTACCTTGCTATGATCATTTTGCAGGAGACGGAGTGGTAGAACGCAAAATCTAAAATCAAAAGCATGTCCAAAGATAGAAACATGGACATACTAGACATACTAGAGTGGCAGGAGTTGCCAACCTTTTTGGCACTGAGAGCTACTTCATGGGTCCTGAGTCACATGAAGGGCTACTAGTTTGCTAGACTCTCCTGAAATAACAAACTCTCAGAGTTATATATTATTATTAATGATACTCATCTACTGTGTGTGAAGACACTTATCAAGTTAATGAGTTGTGAATAATTATCAACAATGACTTAACAAGGTTGAGAGAACCAATTGGAAGCCTCGTCAATAGGAAGGCTCGGTTTGAAAGGGCCAATATCAAGATTCGACTCTTTGAGTCGCTGCACCATCCTTCATATGACTTTAAATAGGTAAACAGCCTTTACACATCTTCAGGGCGTGATTTGGGAACATTGACCGAGAAAAAGAATCATTCAAAGGAACAGAAATCAGAAAGAGGACGCAGGACTCCTCGGGTGCTTGACTCGTGTCTGCCTTCATGACCACTGGACCAGTGAGAGGAGGCGCCAGAGAGGAGAGGAAGCAAAGACGACAACACACAGGGGCATTTGTAACAGAGCCTGTATATTTTCTTTTTCTGCAAAATACAAATACTCGCACATGTGTGAGTGAAGGAGTTGCTGTACATGAGACCGTGACAGCTGGGGTGCACTTTCGTTAGGTTTTTTTTTTTCTTTTCTTTTTTTCATTTCCTTCTTCTTCTGAGACGCATTGTCTGCAAGTGGCGACAAAGGCCAGCTTATGCCGCTGACAATCTCTACGAACATTCTCCCGGCGGTTATTAGAAGCATTTTAGTGCATGTAACAGATGGATACAAGGTCATGATACAGCCCAAAGTGTACAGTTATAATACAGAGGGGACATTCAAGTCATGTGGCCAAATTCAAAGCAACAAAAACTGTTTAATTTGGAGGGGGGGAGGGGGAAGGGTGTATTTGACAGATACAGATAAAATGCAGGCAGTTACTCATTAAAGAAACCAAACCAAAAAAACACAAGTAAAAGAGCGCATTTCACACACGGGGTTAGTTTTACATTTCACGTTCCACCTCCGGAGGCCCACCCGCCCGGAGACAACATGGTCTTGGTAAAAGAAAGACGAAAAAAAAGAAAGAAGAAGAGTGCGAATCAAATGGTCGGGCTCTGCCCTTTTTTTAAAACCTACAGCAGCTACTGCGGGGGGGGGGGGGAGTGATTGGCTGGTGGTGGTGGTGGGGGGTGGGGGTAAGCGGCGCGGCCGAGGGTCCAAAGCTCCAAATATACAGTTTGGGAAACCAAAATATTCAAATGTGAACGACCCTTCGGCTGCCCGCCCTTCTCTCAGAGGAAACAAAACGCTGACCAATCGGTTGACTCTTAGCTGTGGCGGCGCGTCTGACCGCGGCGGTGGGGTGGTGGTGGTGGTGGTGGGGGGGAGGGGTTTACAAGGCACAGGGTCTTTTTTTTTTGTCCAAATGTTTCACGATGCCCTTGTAGAGTCACAGGCAAGATCCAGCGGGTTGGAGAAGAACTGAGGGCGTCTGCTCAAGTCGAGCACTGACGACTGGCTGCTACCGCTAGCTTTCCTGCGGGCGGTCAGATCAAGTCGTTGAGAATTAATCGATTGTTCTACTTTCCTCCAATGACCTCCTTCAGATTTTCAACTCCCTTATTGTTGAAAACCTACTTAAAAAACATATGTGTTAAGTTTTGGCTCTGCCTTCTGAGACAGCCCAACCCCTGACAATTTCTTCCCACTTTTTTTTTTTTTTTTGTGTCTATCCAAACATGCGGAAGCTACAATGAAGTTAGCAGGAAGCTAAAACTGAGCCTTTTCGCAGGAGGCTGTAAACACAGGGCTGAGTGTGCCATTTTATTGCGACCGAGAGAATCTCTCTGGACAAGTAATGGCATGAAGCTGCGAGAATTTAAAATTGAAATGATTTCAGATTTGCAGACTGGCACTTGAGTGAGTGGCCCTCAGTGCTCCTCCACCGCCGGAAATGCTGCATATTTCAACAATCGCCACATAAATATTACTGTGTCTTGTACGGACGCGGGGTTTCAAAACAGCAGATTGTCATTCGTCTAGACAACAAAAGAGCCAGCTGAACTTTTCAAGGCTGACCTAGAGTTTTTTTTTTTTTTCAGTTTAAACCAAAAATCTCCCTGAATGCTTCATATAAAAAACATTGTGCATCTCTCTCTCTCTTTTTTTTTTAATATATATATTTATATATATATAATCACCGCTAATCTAATTTAAACAAAGCTGCTGACATCCGAGAATATCTTTAGGAGTCTAAAAACACGACGCTTAAAAAAGAAGAAAAAAACAACTTTTGTGCAGCAGAGCATCGCCGTCCGGTTGAATATGGCTTCGTAAGAGCGCAACTCGTCACTCTGCAGGTCTACCAGCGCATGCGGACCCTCGGTGTGCACAACAAGGCCGCGAGGGAGGTTCTCCTCGTCACTCCAGTCTCAATATTTCCGCCGTCCGATATGTCAAACCGGAACCTGCACGATACAGGACTTCAAGTGTGGAAGCAAATGAAGGGAAAGCCATCTGATTTTTCTCACCACACACTGAAAGACCAGCAAAATAGAAAATAGGTCGCAATGCTGACATTGCCATGAACCTCCTTTTTTTCCATGGGACAGTACAAGTAAAAATATATCATACGGGCACTCTTAGCATGTTGGGATACTTTAAAGTATGAAAAAAGGTTTACATCTTTTTTTAAATATCTGAAATTGGGAGAAGTTTTTGAACATTTTCACAATTTTTAAAAAATAAATTTAAATAAAAAATAATACTTGATGTAAAAATGTATTGTACAAATTCAATTTGGATGCAGAGGTTCCCTTTTTCCGGAAACAAGTGGTATTTTACCTGTATTATCTGACTTTAGCTACACTTTCCCTTCCCCCATCCCCTTGAAATGACAGCTCCACTTTTAAGTGCAAATTCAATCAGTGAACTCCAGATGCCGAGGCATCTCAAAGCGCTTATTCTTTTTAAATATAATATTCCTATTTGAATTGAACTTCACTTTCACCTTTCAACTTCGGACGCAGCTTTTAGTAATTTCTTTCTCATAATATCAACCTAACTGACGTGCATCACTATACAGTTTTGATGAAAAGTCTATAATCATCATTTTAATTCAGTTTTTTTGGCCAATTATTCTGTCTATTCCTAAAAGAAATAATAAACTCGACAGTTCGGCAGATCCCTCAGCCTTTATTTGCTTCCATACAGTCGTGTATGCCAATATAATTCCCTGAAAATTGTGTTTTCTTTCCTTTCCTTTTACTCCTTCCTCTTAAACAGCTCAGAAAACTACGCATTACTAATAAGCTTCATCTCATCTAGCGATCTTACAAATGCAACCTGTTGCAAAGAAAACAAACTCCTTCCGTTCATCCGCTCCGAAACCTCCTCTCTCTCTCTCTCTCTCTCTCTCTCTCTCTCTGTCTCTCTCTTTACCATCTCCAACTCTCTCGCTGCTCTCAGTCCCTCTCACCTCCTTCCTTCCTGCCCGCTTCCGTCCTTGAGCTCCACCTTGCTTCCGTACAATCGTAGTAAAGTGTGCTATGTGTTTTTTTATTTTTTTTTTAAAATGTGTGCAAACATGTTGAACCTGCAACGCGGCGTGGAGCGGGGCGAGGCGAGGTGGCCTGGGCCTCCCCTCGGCGCTCCAGGTGTTTGTTAGCTTCTCTGATCGGAGTACCAGACTTCTTCACTTCTTTGTTTTTCCTTTTAGCCTTCTTGTTAGCTTGCGTACGCGCGCACATTACGCGGGTGTGCATGTAACACGTTTTGACATTTGCAGATATGCTAACCACCTCCAACTTCTCCTGCACGCACGCACACGCGCGCGCCCACACACACACACACACACACACACACACACACACACACACACACACACACACACACACACACACACACACACACGTACACAGAGACACTAGCGCTAACGGGTACGCCGACGGACTCTGCTTCAGTGCACCTTCGTCCTGGACGATTTTCAAGTCAAGCTGCTGACAGGAGACGCTCAGGAGTTAAACTCCGACTCACAGGAATAAATATGCTCGTAACGCCGACCACGTCAAGTTGCTCTGGAGGGCGACGGCTGCTATCGCTGCCGTCTCCTCCACAACTGATTTCACTGGCTAACGATTCAATTTGAGTTTCGCAGGAAAAAAAAAAAAAAAAGTCCCTTCTCTAGTTTCAGGCCAAACTCTTGCCGGGGACTTGGGATCAGATTTATATTGATGAAACCGGAAAGGGGCCGGCGGGTCGTTCTCGGGGATCAGGTTAAACTTCCTTGAAGTGTTGGATGCATTTTTTAAAACTTTGTAATTTTTTTTTTGCGTCCTGAAATCTGTCTGCTCTCTCGGCGCACATGCGGAGGTGCGGTACAGACTGGAACTACAGCAGCCTCGGGTACATGTTAACATGACACATATAGCACGCCCACTCAGTACAAGAAGAGTATGTAGATGATAATAATAATAATAATAATTATAATGATAATAATAATAATAATAACACTATATGGTAACTTTGCTAACACCCCCTCTGCCCTGCGGCTGTGGCCTGGCTCCCATCATGTGGCCCAGCCCTCTGATAACCTCATTCGCTTCACCGACGGGCTGTGGCGCTCATCCTGGGCGGACAGCGGCCGGAGGAGGAAGCCGTCGCCTGCGTGGAGGTCCTCGCGCTCCTCGCTGCCGTCGTACGAGCTCCCGCAGCTGGACGCGCTGTCGCCGGGCGAGCGGCCGGCCTCGGCGGGGCGCGCCCATGGCCGAGTAGGCGGGCGCTCATGCCGCCGGGCGAGCCCGGCGCCCATCATGCCCACGCCGCGGTCCCTGGGCGGGGAGGCCGGCTCTGACTTGATGTGGAGGTGCTGGTGGGCGGAGTTGAGGTTCAGGTTGGAGTTCTGACACATGTTCCTGGAGGCACGGAGGAGGGAGAGAGGGAGGTGATTAGCTTCCCGGCGGACGTAGCTGGAGGGGAAATGGCGCCACAGCTGGTTTCCTGGAGCGGCGCGGTGCTCCGAGCGCTACCTGCTAGCCCAGGCATGGGCAAACTACGGCCCAGGGGCCATATGCAGCCCTTCAAACCTATTAATCCGGCACACCGGAGAAGAAACAACGACATCAAGTGGTCACATTTTAGAGTGCAGCGCTCGCCCTCACCCTCCCTCTCCTGAGCTTGCCAGTAAACTACGGAGGCCTGCACACACAAAACCTGGATACATCGTCCAACTTCTTCTTCGATGGATTATTCGAGGACACCAGCGTTCACCCTAAATATGTAGCACGCTGTCAGGAGGGCTGGATTGTCCACACTGGCTGCCTTAGAAATATGGTGGCGCAAGATGGCAGCTAACTGGCAGCCAGAACTTTGCTCTATGTATATTCTTATAGATGTATTCGAACTATAAAAATCGTATATCAGGCCATATATTACACAGTTGACCTGTAAAGGAAGTGAACCATGACGGAGAGCTACAACCAGAGCAGATGATGAGACGCACACTCACCCCATGTGTCCGAGGGCCGATGGCTGCATGTTCTGAAGCTGCTGCTGCCAGTTTGTTACTGATCCCAGACCAGATCCCCCGAACCCAGACAGAGCGGACAGGTCGCTGTTGAGTGAAAACTCTGAGGGGGGTATAAAAAAAATGCATCAGTAACAGGTGGGACGAGCGGCCGAGTTTGCGGAGGTGTCCTGGCGTTGCTGCTCACCTGTGCCGTAGGGGGAGGACAGCGAGGACGGGTAGCCGCCCATCCCCTGGCCAGGGAGAGTCTGAGCGGCGATGGACACGGCCGGGGTGGACAGAGTCTGAGCGCTCTGGGAGTGATTTATTCTCTGGTTCTGCGGGGA
Source organism: Thamnaconus septentrionalis (assembly GCA_009823395.1). Lineage (NCBI taxonomy): Eukaryota > Metazoa > Chordata > Actinopteri > Tetraodontiformes > Monacanthidae > Thamnaconus > Thamnaconus septentrionalis. The sequence goes on from CM020518.1 coordinate 16,020,179, forward strand.
GAGAGAACACATCTGTAAAACATGCAGCGAAAAAAGAGCAATCTGACTTGAGTTGAAGGTCCAGTGTGGAATATTTGGCTGAAGCTTGATATACTTTGCATAAACACATTAATTAAAGTGTGTAATCGCAGTACAATAAAAGTCATTTGGTTTTCCTACCCTAAAACGGTACCTGTGTGTGTGTACATATATATATATATATATATATATATATATATATATATATATATATATATATATATATATATATATATATATATATATATATATATACATATATATATATATATATATATATATATATATATATATATACATACATATATATACATACATCATATATATATATATACATATATATATATATATATATATATATATATATACATACATATATATACATACATATATATATATATATATATATATATATATATATATATATATATATATATATATATATATATATATATATATATATATATATATATATATATATATATATATATATATATATATATATATACATATATATATATATATATATATATATATATATATATATATATATATATATATATATATATATATATATATATATATATATATATATATATATATATATATATACATATATATATATATATATATATATATATATATATATATATATATATATATATACATATATATATATATATATATATATATATATATATATATATACATATATATATATATATATATATATATACATACATATATATATATATATATACACATATATATATATATATATATATGTGTGTGTGTGTATATATTTATATACATACATATACACACACACACATATATATATATGTGTGTATACACACACACACACACATATATATATGCATATATATGTGTGTGTATGTATATGTGTAGTATGTGTATATATATATGTATGTATATAAATATATATACACACACACATACAGTATATATGTGTATATATATATATATATATATGTATATATATATATAAAAGAAGAGCATTGTGCAAGGTTTTTGCTCCTAGTTCGCTGTCATCTTGCACCGTCATAATTCTAAGGAAGCCTGGTGTGGACAATCCAGCCCACCTGACAGGGCATTTTGTAATTAGAGTAATTGCTTCAAGTCCTCTTCAAATAAACCAACAAAATAGAAGGTGGACGAGGTATCCTGGCTTGGGTGCGCAGGCCGCCGGCAAGCTCAAGAGTGGGACGGAGAGTTAAAGAGGCTGCAATCTAAAATGTAACCACTTGATGTCGCCATTTCTTCCTCAAGATCTCTAAATATTACACACTTGACCTTTAAAAAAAGGAGACGGACGGCGGTGTTTGACTTTCATATCCAGTCTGCACCTCATCTGCGCGAATATCTGACAAGACATTTGTTTGAGCTGCTTCCCATTTCTGGTTTTGAGGAAACTCAAAATTACAGCGAATCCAAACTGGACGAAGGGTATTGAGCAGCGCTGAGTGGAGGCATGATGATGGGTGAGGAAGTGGCTGTGCCTCGAATGCAGCACGCCGACTAAAAGCCCCTTTTCTTACATTCCACTGGGGGGCAAATGTCGGGATCAGCTGCTGCTGCTGCTGCTGCTGCTGCTGCTGCTGCGTCTCGCTCCGAGCCCGACACAACACGGAGCTGCGTCTCTCCGTCCCCGCCATTGGCCGGAAAGACATTCCGCTCCCACTTCTGTTTACATTCACCGGATTCCTGTTGGCCGTGCCCGACACCTTCAGCTGCTGCAGACCGCAGACCTGAGGTCGGGTTTCAGCGGGGGGCTATTTTTAACTTTATTCCACTTTCCAGCCCCAAGTCGCCGCATCTAAAATTGGAATTTGCTCGTTTCGCTTTGGTGGGAGCTCGAAGGACAAATAAGCAGAAAAACTGGTGGAAGATGGATCACAATTTAACTGACTGTGGTTGCTCTGTGGCCAATGTGCTTTGACAGCCATAGCCATGTTTAAGGGTTGTTGTGTCTGTGTGTGTTTACTTAGATATCTTTTTCCAATTGCTCTTATTGCTATTTCTTATTGCCTCACTGCCTACTTTTGCTCTCTATTTCTACTCGCACGCGATGAGTTGGAGTTTCAACAGAAAGTACTTTCGCCTCGGGCACGAATAAATGATTCTGACTCTGATTGATTCTGAATATTTTCACTAACTATTTGAATGACAGAAGCGAAGTAAATCCGTCCACTTGACCCCTCACACCTTGATAGAATTTTTAGGGCCGTTTGTTTTTCTTAATATATGAAAGACAAAGTGACACATACACGTACACTGGCGTTCAGAAGGTTGGGGCCACTGGCTCATTACTGCATTGAACTCCATTATAACCAGTGTTACAAAACAATGATCTTGAGTGCGCTGCGGTCATTATGAGTGCATGAAAATCAGTCTGGGAACATTTAAAATGTTTAATGAAAACTATTTCCAATGTTGAACTAAAAGTGATTGATAGAATTCCAAGTCTGCAAAATTGTGTGTGAACACAGTAAAAGTCGGCAGCTTTAAAGAGCCTGAAATATAAACATGACGCTTTGTTTACTCTTTCGTGGCTTGGCGTGTATAATATGCCAAACCATACAATTATAATACAAAGCTTTGTTTTAGAAATGTTTACTTTCGTTTTGTTTTTTTTTATAATAATTTTAAAGCATTCAACTTCTGTAATGATGGCTGCATATTGCACATTACTCAATATTCATTCTCGAAAATCACATTCAGTTGTAACGACGGTCGAAGCCATCCCATATGTGCTCAGCGCATCCCGGTAACGTTCCAGGTCATTATTTTATGACGCTGGTTATAATGGAGATCAATGCAGGATCGAGTCGCTGACCCAAAACTTTTGAGCTACAGACAGTCGGAAGCACTTACCAGCATCAGATCAAAGTCCTCACACTGGCAGGGCAGCGTTAAAGCACAGACGCACAGTGAGCACACACACGCAGACGCAAAAAAACAAACAAAAACAAGTGGGTGTCGTGGGAGAGGCGCGGCTGTGGCTGCAGCGACTCACGATGGCCGGCATGTTGCCGCACTTGTTGGCGGGCGGCATCAGCGTGCGCAGGTCGGGCTTGCGGCTCATGCCGGCGGCGGCGGCGGGGGGGCTCTTGTCCTGCATGCTCTTGGACATGGCGCCGGGCGACAGCAGCCCAGAGGAGGCGCAGTGGCTGCCGAAGCCGCCGTTCCCTGGACACACGAGCGGGAAGAGGACGACAGACGGTCAACGAACAAATCGAAGCGGTGTTTTGTTTTTTGGTTTTTTTTTGTCAACGCCACCTCAGGAAACACTGCGATTCCACGCGCAGCAGCTAACGAGATTTGTCCCGATTTGACTTTCTGGGATGAGACGTCCCGAAACATTCTTTGCTGTACGTTTGGTGACGAAGAGCGCCGCTGCGCTCTGATCGTACTCGTCAGCTTAATGCTTTAAGGCGCGCAGGGTTTCTATCTTTGGATTCGTCCGCTGACGTTTTGTCACTTTTCCTTTTTTATTTATAGACCGGCGTCGCGCTGCGGCAGAATCGTTTACCTTGAAAATCTGCGTTGAGTCAGAGACTCTCTGTCGCCGGCTTTCTTTCTTACAAGGAGAAATACTCCAGAGAAAAGAGAACAGAAGGCTCGGGATGAGGCGACAGACAGACAGGAAGTAGATCACAACCCAAAAACTCTTTTGAGTCGTGTTGTAGTACTCCAGATTGGTCTGGGTCTGGAGACCACTTGGTTTTGTCTCGGACTCTGGGTTTTTGATCAGGACCGGTCGAGACTCAGCCAGAACTGCGATGACACGATAGTAACAGTAAAGAATCCAGCTGCTGCCTCGTTCCGCTCTGTTTGTGACGCCCAGAGTGACACGCCCCCTTATTCCTGGTTAATTTATTTTTTCAATTTCATGAGGCGGAGTTGTTTTGTTTTCTTTACAAATGGTTCAAAATAGCTGGCAAAGCAGCAAAATATTCAAGAGAAATATTAAAACTGCTGGAAAAAAAATGATGCTGTTCCATTTATGTAGAAGCAAACTTGAATTTTAAAAAAGACACTGGTCATTTTTTCTGCTTTGCCGTTATTTTTCTTTGATATCTCCAGTCTTGCTCTTGTCTTGGTCTCAAACCCCAAATGCCTTGGCCTTGTCTCGATCTCGACGCTCTCCAGTCTTGTTAATGTCTTGGCTCTCGGTTGGTGCAGTCTTGACTAGAGCGCCAAGAATGCTCTGGCTGTCATTTATTTAAATAATAAAGATTTCTAACGTAAACGGGTCTTCGGACAGGACGAATCATCAGGATGTGAAATGATGCGCGTGAATAGAACTTCCTCTTACCCACGGTGGAGACCACAGTGCTCGGCAGCTCTGAACCCATCAGCCCTGCAGAAACACACACACACACACACACACACACAGAGAGTCAAACACAACACAGGTCCACAAGTGCCGCGCCAGCTTGGCTTTGGCTCTGGCACGCACCTGCGTTGCCGGTGCTGGAGGGCCGCTGGGGCGACATGCTGTTCCTCTGCAGGTGTGTGTGCGCGACGGGCATCAGGTTGTGGCTGCCGACGGCGCAGCCCAGGCCCGGCTGGGAGTACAGCAGGCCGCCGGGGTTGCCGGTGGGGAGGGACACGCCCATGTCGTAGTTGGAGGAGGGCAGACCCTGCTGGGGCGGGACGGGATGGGCTGGTTAGCGTCGGCGGCGGTGCGGGCGGCGGGACGAGGCGGGGGGAGGGGCAACTTACGCAGATCCGCTGTCTGTTGATCATCAGGTCGATGTCTTCGTTGATTTTGCGATACTTGTCGTCCGACTCTGGGCTCTGGCCAGCAGAGTCGTCGGCCTCGATGTCGGGGCTGTCGCAGCCGTTTAAGCCTTTCTTGCGCAGCGTCTGGAGGAGGGAAGCCACACGGATGACGTGTCAGACTGGCGTTTTCAACCGTTCGCACGCTCGCTCGCATGGTTTCTAGAAACCGCAGAAAAAGGCAATTGCTAAAAAAAAAAAAAAAAAAGTCACCAATTTCTTCCAGAAAAGCATTTGTTGGTTCTATCAACCCTGACCCTTTTCCAATTTGTTATTCAAAATGTTATCTTGGAGATGCTGAAAACACAGATATTTAATACAGAAGATATCTGTATTTTATTAAAAGGGTGGGAACTTAAACACAATACTTTATCATTTTAAATGTATTCAACACAATAAATCTAGTTTATCTCAAAATGTATCATCCGGGGCCTCTATTGGAAGATGTTATCCTCCTCATTGGCAAAATATTCATCACCAGAAATAATTGTGCATCAAAAACTATCACAATAATACATATTGTCCTGCACGGTGAGCGGTCTTGATTCACAGAAAGTATTCATCTGTCATATTTGCAGCGGACAACCTGACTGCACAGCGATGTCCTGGCGGCAGAGAGTGGGACACGGAGCAAGGTCCCATTCAAACACAAGAGGGCGCCACCGGAGCGCGAATCTCAACAGCTCAGACTCGTCCTGCGCCTCGCGCCCTGACTGACGGCCCGAGTTGTGCAACAGTGAACGGTCAGCACAACATCTCTGATAGCACGCGGTTTAGTTTGTCTCGTGATTTACTGACGCCACTGTCAAACCTATTGCATAAAGACTCATCGGTCAGGACTTCTGAATGACCAAAAAAAAAGAAAAGAAAAAAGTGCAGGAAGTGACGACGATGACCACGTGTTGGTTTGGGCAGCAAAAACAACCAAAAAGAAAAAAGAAAAAAAGCAGGAGTACAAATGTGTTTCTGCGTAAACAAATGACGATGCAAAAGCTACAGCTGACGACCTCGTCTGCTTCGAGTCAACTTGACATATTTTATATGATTTAGTGCGTCTGTGTGTGTGTGACTGTGTGTGTGTGTGTGTGTGTGTGTGTGTGTTTGTACAGTATGCGGTTTGGCTCCGACTGTCCCGCTTCAGCACTTCGCAGCCCATTAGTCCAGTCTGTCACTGGATGGTTGCGACACACACACACACACACACACACACACACACACACACACACACACACACACAGATCTCTGTGGTTGGCCTGGCGCAGTTATCCCCGTCATCCCAGTCATGTCCACCTGTTTGGTTTTGGGAGGGGAGGGGGCGGAGGGTCGTGGAGGGAGGAGGGGGTGGGGGTGAGGAGGAGGAGGAGGAGGAGGTGAGGAAGAGGGGAGGCGGCCGCCACCAATGCTGGCGGCGCTGCCGCACCGATGGCCGTAGAAGGCTATTTTTTGCTCGGCCGCTGGCTTCTCGTCCCTCCCTCCCTCCTCCTCGCAATCTGTCAATCTGGCTCGTCTATTAAAACAGAGACGCGACTCCGGCAGCCTGCCCCCCCCACCAGGACACACCCACAGTCATTTTTTAAGATGGAAAAAAAAAAGGGGGGGGGGGGGGGCAACTTCGACGCAGCCAGAAGGAAATATTCAGGTCCTTCCTTTAATCATCATTATTATCATCGTCAGTTTTTCGGTTCTGCAAGTTTTGATCAGAAATATTCTCAGGAAGCAATCCGATCCATTTTAAGGTCATTCTGGCCGCTTCACCTCGTCTCTCCGTGGCGCCTGACTTTAAATGGCCGCCTCAAGTCCAATTTGGTGGCGCTTCAGAACTAAATTCAAACAAGACTTGGACGGGACCGTCGTGGTCCATCGCGGCAGAGAGCGACGTCGACGACGGGCTTGGAAAGCGACACCGAGCGGAACCGAAGCGGTTTGGCTAAATCCTCCATGTTACTTTCCAACCGGCCAGGAATGCGTGTGTGGCAGCAGGTGGTTTGGACATCGTCCTGGAGCCACTTGAGAGGATGACAGCTGAGGAGGCACATAGGGAGGTGGTGGTGGTGGTCTCTCCCCTCACACCCTCCACCTCCCCACCTCCCCCTGAAATCCATCCGCGTCTCCACCTTTCACTGCTTCTCTCGCGCTCCGTTTCCACTTCCCCTGTTTATTTCACTTCCTTCGTGCAGGTGAGCTGCTGCTCCTCGCTGAGAACAGCAGCTGGACCAGGTGAACTGGATGATCGGGGGAGTGGGGGGAGTGGTGTGGTGGGGGGGTGTTAGCGGTGAAGCAGCGACTGAAAAATTAAAACTAAACTAAACTGCCCCACTTTTTGCAGTCAGAAATAGTGAGTTGTGAAGACTCTGTTTGTCTGTTTGTCGTTAGCAGACCAGCTAGCAGCCGTTTTGGCTTAAAAAAAATAAATAAATAAAAATAAATAACTGTATTAAGTGCTCCGGTATTGATAGACGAGCTCCTGTCAATGTCTGTAAGAACTTTCACTGAAAACATCATCTCAATATGTATTACACTTTTTATTCCAGACGGGTCCATTTTAACATTGGGCAGATATTTTGCTGGAGGTCTTTCATGAAAAGCTCCTGTTTAAACGCCACATAGAACTTTGTTTTATGTCGTCCTTTTTTTTTTTTTTTTTTTTTTTTTTTTTTTAAACGGACTGGATCGGAAGTTTTAAAACACCTCCGCTCCGCAAAAATAAATGTCCTCCTCCACTGTGCTGAGGCGCAAACCGCAGTAATCAGAAGGAAAAGAAGGAAAAGAAGAAGAAGAAGAAGAAGAAGAAGTAGAGAAGGAGGAGGAGGAGGAAGGAGTTTATGGGGAACTAAGACGTGGTTACTCAGCCTCCAGTTGCTTCTCTTCCTCCTCCTCAGTTTTTTTTCCCTTCCTCCAGTGGCTCACACGCGTATACGTACACACGCACAGGCCAACCACAGTCACTCACACACACACACACACACTCACTCACTCCCAGCTCCGTCACGGCTATTCTTAGCCGTGTACCGGGCTATTTTTAGACCACTACCGGTTTCCAGCCATTTAGAGGGGCGGGAGTGCAGCCAATACAAAGGAACTGGACTTGCTCCGCGAGCGCGTGTGAGTGCCAGTGTGTCGTTCAGTGTGACTGTGTGTGCGAGTGCGTGGTTGCGTGAGTCTCTGTGCGAGCGTGGGTGCCTGCGCAACAAAAATAAATAAAATGAAACAAACAAACAAAAAAAAAAAAACTTCATCTGCTTCTCGTCCGCCGGAGCTCCTACGCAAAAACGGACGACGCACGAAAAAAAACAAACAAAACAGTTGTATAAATATCAACAAGGCTCCGAGGCTCAATGAATACAATGTAACGAGCCGATGGTTATCAAGCATGGCCTCTGCGCACGCGCACGCACACACACACACACACACACACACACACACACACACACACACACACACACACAGGCAACATGCCACATTAGGGGTTGGGGGTGGAGGAGAAAAAAAGATGACCAAAACAAAGGAGCCTCTCTTCTACCAAATTCCTGTCCGGCAGATATTTCATTGGTGCAGAGGGTTGTTTTGTTTTTTTTTTCACGGCTCCAGGGGCCGAATGCCACAGTGAAACTCCCCCTCGTCCCGCTCGGCAGGGGCAGGAAGAAAACTGGAGGTCGGGGGAGTCGATCGAAAGGCACCAGCTGCTTTCCGTACAGTTGCGTTGGATTTTTTTTTCTTTTAAATAAAAGTAAAGAAAAGCTAACGGAGAAGGTGTTTAATTTTAAACTTGAAGGCTGGATAAAAAAAAAAAAAACTAAAAAATACATCAAGTTTGAGACTTGTACACCGGAGCACAAAACCAGTCAAACATTCTCGTTTCCTCCTAAAAAGTGCTTCACGAATGAGGGCAATTCAAAGAGTTTTGTTTAAAACTACAAAAATGGCTGACATGGCCAGGTGTCGCTCGCTATTCCTCCTCTGTGCAGCCGAGAGGAGCTCCACGCCTCGGTCCTCGTGTTCCTTCTCACCGTGGGACAGCGAGTGTGTGTGTGTGTGACCTTGGCACGACTGTCCTGCCACCATGTTGTACCATGTGTTGTCGTCGTCGTCGTCGTTGTCGTCGTCTCACATCGGGAGGCCACGAGTCTCTCTCTCTCTCTCTCTCACACACAAAGTCTCCCGGCCCTCGCGTCAGCCAATCACAGAGTGGCGCGATTAAGTACCGTAGGTGAGCTGGCTGGGAGTCAAGCGGCTAGCGGCGAGAGAGAGAGCGAGAGCGAGAGAGAGAGAGAGAGCGAGAGCGAGAGAGAGACCACTAGAGTGTTGCACGCGCGAAAGACGAGCTTCCTGACAGTTACAAAGCGCGTCAAACCGATTCGTTGGTAAGTGGCGGAGGAGTCGCGGAGGGGACAGCGACACGTGCGCGGAAAGTGTGTCAACGACGTTTGTCAGGAAGTCGCACTAAATGACCAGAACATGAGCGGCTGAACTGTGCCGAAGCGAGCGCTTCGTAGGGAAGCTAGCTAGCGCTAACCTAAGATTAGCCATCGAAAAAAAGTAACCCCCTGTGCGATATACACAGACAGTCATACTTATAGACAGTCATACTTATAGACAGACAGACAGACAGACAGACAGACAGACAGATAGATAGATAGATAGATAGATAGATAGATAGATAGATAGATAGATAGATAGATAGATAGATAGATAGATAGATAGATAGATAGATAGATAGATAGATAGATAGATAGATAGATAATGGAATTGGATTGGTGAGAAAAAGAACACCAAAAGAAAAAGGAAATCTCAGCCTGGGGTGAGGTGGGTGGGGTGAGGCAGGTGTCATGCGGAGCCACCAGGTGGACGCGGCGGCGCATCACCTGGCCGGTTCACGGTGCGCGGCAGTGGTGACAAGGCTGACTGGGCAGATTAGACTAATGAGCTAAACTGGATTGTGATAGATTATGGAGGATAAACCCCGCTCCCCCCTCCTCCCCCAACCCCGTGTGTGAGCCTGGCTTGTGACGGGCCGTGTGTGTGTGTGTGTGTGTGTGTGGTGGGGCCGCGTGGCGGGAAAAGCCGCGGGCACGGTCGCGCAAACGCCGCAGGGAAACACGTCAGCGCCGCTTGACAACAACGACGACGACAATAACAAAAGAGGCCCAGAGACGACTTTTCCTTCTTCTTTTGCCGGAGTTCACACCTGGTCTGACGTGTTTGTGCATATGAGTGTGTGTGTGTGTGATCTTGCCATGCACGTGCACCAAACGGTAAAACCGGCTTTTAACAAGACAAAAGCTTGTGTTGTCGTTTCCCTCAACGAGTGACAATCGGACGCCTTGTGTTGATCAAAGAGAAATTCAGCCAGTCTACCCCACCTGCTCTTTGACTCTAGGCAGATTAGGTTTAACCCCGGTGACATGGCGTGCTTAAGTTGTGCGCGTGTGCGTCCGCCTGCTCGCCTGTATGCGTGGCCAGAGAGCCATATACACCTGCCATTGTGTTCTAACGCCGTTACATAAGTCTGGCGTTGCAACGAGGCTTCCCATTAATCCGTGCCGAGGTTTCCCTGCTAGGGCGCAACGTTGCTGCACGCGAACATCCACTGGTTGGTACAAACTGTTTCATTTTGGAGGAATTGATGCGTTTGTGTTCTTTTTTGTACGTTGCAACTCACATCCACAATGTCGGAGTTGGTCCGGCTCTCGTGCGGCTCGTTGTACTCGGTGTACTTGAGCAGAACCTTGTCCATGTCCGTGCTGGCGTACTGGAAGAGCTTGTTGGTGCTGTTGAAGATGATGAGGGCGATCTCGCAGTCGCACAGCACGCTCAGCTCGTACGCCTTCTTCATCAGGCCAAACTTGCGCTTCGTGAAGGTCACCTGGTTGCCGAAGAGAAAGTGAAGGGAAGACAGAGTCAAATTGGACTGCGCCGCTGATTTCCTCGGCCTCACTTGGCTAACGTGGGGAACCGCTGCGGTGCATCACAAACGAGCCAAGAGCTGGCAGGTTGTTCCACAGTTTTGAGGTCGCTCTGAAAACGGAGGTGTTTGTCTGAGGCCCTGGTGACGCAGGAAGGCCGTGTGAGCGCTACTGTAAACAAAGTGGGTCAAAGTTGAAGCAGGAAGTCGGTCCTCTTGGGAAGTTTACAACAGTTGGTTTGGTCAGAGACACCCCCACCTGTCTGTCTTTGGCTTATTACCAAGGAATACTGGGTAATACTTGGTGATTAGACTGCTTCTATGCGATGCGACTGCAACCTAGTGTTCTTTTTTTCTTTCTTTGCTCTTGTGATTTTGTCGTCACATCCTAAAAAGTTTGTGAATAAAAGTTGAGAGGAAACGCGGCGTCTCTTCCAGCGCACGACGTGAAGCTGAATCCCCGCCTCAACTCTGTGACTCGTCTTTTCAAACACACTCGCACTCACCGCATGACTACATGAGGGTCTAAGCCGGATTGTGACGAGGTCAGTGCTGCCCTCCCACAGGAAGCATATGTGCCTGCATTTCCTGTCATAACAGGAAGAGAGGAACCGCTCCTCCGGATAAGTTGCCGGAGGAGCGCTAGGTGCGTGCGCATGTAAGCACGCGTGGGCGCGCGGGCGTGTGTGCTTGCGCGCATTTCTACCTGACGAGCTCATCACCTCTGCGCCAAATTATGATCTGAGCAAAGAAAATCAACAGGAAAAGGCACCAATTGAATTTTCCTCGCTCACGTGCGCAGGTCGTTTGACAGAATCCTGCACGCTGCCTGCAGCGCAACTGTTGTTATCAGTTCTTATGGGTCAAATTGGTCAACCATGGTATTAAACTTTAATTAGAGGAAAATGTGTCTATGTGCCTTACAGTAGTGTAAATTTGCTAAACTAGCTCACATTTTATTGACAATTAAAAAGGCCACTGTGGCAACGCAGTATTCTATTGGCTTACAATCCTAATAATTTACAAATAAATCAAAGCCAGAGGAGTCTTTTCCAAAATGTGAATTTGTTTAAATGCGTCCCCCTCAGATGGCAAAGTACTTCTTTCTATGCCTGTGTGGGACAGTTTATAGAAACTGGACCAAATTTCTCTGTAATTCCCCTTAATTCCTTTGGGAATTTCAAACCTTGGAGTATCTCTAGAGCGTGTCCAGCTCAGATTTCCCATGGGAAGTTGCTAGAGAGTCTTAGGAAATTCGCCAGAACTCTGGTGCTCTTTCTCAAACGGATGGCGCGACCCTTCACAAGTAATCATCTAACTATCTCCACACAGCTCAGGGAAACTGTTTACGAAGCCCTCGGACGATTGTCTCCCTGCGGGAACAAACAGGTTATAGCTTCCCGATGAAACCATCACCTGGCTGTGGCTCTCAACTGGGGATAGAATCAGTGCCCTTTGTGACATCACAAGAACACAGTAAGCTGACAAGTTTAAGAGTTCAGAACAGCCGATGGACACATGCCGGTGCATGAAAGCATTGGTAAGTGGAATATGTTTATTAATTTGGGAACATTGAATTCACAGAATAGGTCCAAACGAGACACTTAATGGTAATGTGATGACCAAGGCGCAATGCCATGGAGTGTCACTCACACCGACAACACTTGTTTACTCACGTGTCTGTTCCGTTCATCCATAATCCGCGCTATCTGAATCTTCTTCCTCCCCATCCTGGCAAACTTCTGAGTGCTTCCTCTTGTGTCGCTAACGTCTTTTTATTTCCTTTTGCCTTCTTCGCTCAACGTTCTGGTCCTTCCAAACTTTTTTTTATTTTTTTTGTTGTTTGTTGTAGTAATTGTCTCCTGCGAAAAAGAAAAGAGAAACGAAACATCAGGGTTGTGCTATCACTGGAAGACAATTAGCTCAAGGACCGGCCTGTGCACGGGCAGCAGAGAAGGAGATAAACTGGTTTGTGCTGGTTTGTCTTTGCCTTCGTAGAAGATTCCAGAAAGCGGGAATAAATGCAACAGGTACGCGTGCGGACTGGGTTAATTAACGCCCCTCCAAAAATGGAATGCGAGTGGGCGTCGCGTCATCATGTAAATGAAACTGCCGTGCAGGCAGGCAGCGACAGGCCACACTGTTATTGTTGCTTTTGTCTCCACGTCCAATTTAATGGGGCTGCGTCCCGCCGACACACCCGGAAATGCGGCGGCGGCGGCAGCCGTTCTCCCCCTCTGCGGGCGTATTGCGTCGGCAAAAGAGGCACGACGGGATTCAAACAACCAGTGACGACCAGGACCGGCAGTGGAGCCGCGGAACCATGTGCGGTTTACGGCCGTTGCCGTGAATAACACGACAACTTCGACGCGTGGTCTCGCGTTGCGAAGGTGGGATCGCCCGAAATACACCGGCGCACGCTAAAGTGCAAAAAACAACCTCTAAGGCGGAAACGATCGGGTGAGGATGAAGCCGTGAACGAGTGAAACCACCAGTGACGGAAGAAATGCTTGGAAGTTAGAGGGGAAACAAACGAGCAAAACAAAAAAAATCTGGTTCTCCCGTCATGAGCTGCTCTGAGCTAAATATCGGCCAAACAAATAAAGTTTTGTTCTGTTTATGCTCAGAAGGTAAAATACCCTCCCATAAAAAAAAAAACTTTTTTTTAACACATTAGGGAAAAATTGAAAATATACATAAAAGAAGGGAGAGCAAGGTGCAGCATTTTTGACAGGTAAACTGTTTCTCCACCCAAATTCACAAAACTTAAAAGTGAACACACGCCAGCACCTTCACCGCCGACCGGTGGAGTAGCCAGTCAGCTCAGCTGAGCCGTGTGTGGAGATTTCAGAGGCAGCACGTGAGCTAAGGTCACTTGTAAGCCCCTGCTCTGCTTTGTCTTGCATGGATGTGTAGCTGCATCTTAAAAAAAAAAATATATATATATATATACATTATATATACATACAGTATATATGCGTGTATAGGCTGAACATCAAGTTTTAGGAAGAGACGTTAGATTTTATTTTTGATTTAAAAAAAAAAAAAAAAGAAAAAGAAAAAGTACTAGTGGCATTAGATGAAACGGATAACAGCACAAATGAAAAAACAAACAAACAAAAAACACTGACTGTCTTGAAAGGGCTGCAACGGTGGCTCCGAGTCATGCTCATGGCGCAGGCCGCTCCGGCATCATGTGTGTATGACTAATGAGTGTCGGAGCATGTGCAAGTGGCCGCGCACACTGGCACTCTTCTTTAAAGGCGAAAAAAAAAAAAACCGGCCGGCGGCTGTGCCCTCGACGCTCGGCCTCATCCAAAGCTCTCGCTGGCACCGCCACCGTCAGGCACGCAGCCACCCGTCATACGCAGGGGTGTCGGAAGAACGAGCAGCAGGAGGAGGAGTTATTAACATTCTGCAAACAACATTACACACAAGGAGGAGAAGAATAAAGAGTAGAAGAAGAAGAAGAAGAAGAAGAAGAAGAAGAAGCTCCTCCAGCCTCTTTAGAAGGAATGTGTTTGTCTCCTGCCGCGGTAAACAAACACGTTGCGCCACGGGGCGTTGAGACGCGGCATGAAAGAGGGCACAGAAATATGTGGTGCACTGTCAGACCCTGTGTGCATGCGTGTGCCTATGTGTGCGTACGCGCTCCATGTGACCCATGTGTTGCTCCTGCAGCTGAGCTTAAGAGCTCTGGTCAATGAGTTAACTGGATGTTCACACACACGCGTCGAGACGCACGCACACAAACACAAAAGGGACACATGAACACACATGGCAGGTTTTCTTGGCAGCCGTCAGCCGGCGTCATTGCTGCGACACAAGGCGCGCCGCCCCCTCGGGCACGCACGACAGAGCGGCAGACTGAGCGGGGACGGGACAGGACGGGGAGGGGAGGGAAGGGGAGGGGAGGATAGGGGAGAAGACGGAAGAGGGTGACGCAGGTGTGCGTTTCACTTTTGGCTGGAGGTGCTAGTAAAAATGTTTTACGACCTGCTCAAACTCCCAAATAATTTAATTATTATCATCATCATCATCATCATTATTATTATTATTATTATCATCATCATTATTATTATTATTATTATTACTAGTAGTAGTCGTAGTAGTATCTTTATTATTGTCATTATTATTATTATTATTATTATTATTAGGGATGCACTGATACCGATACCAGTATTGGGTATTGGTACCGATACCGGGGTTGAGTACTCTACTTGTTCTCGTAAAACATATGCCAATACCATGCCACTAATGCCAGTTGGCTGTGTATGTCTATGAGAAGTTTGTTACCAGTGTTGTTGGGATTACTCCAGAAAAGTAATCCAACTACTGATTACTCCTTTTAAAAAGTAATCTAATTACTTCTTTAACTACTTTGTTTAATAAGTTATCAATTACTAATTACTAATTACTTTAGTTAAAAAAAAAGATAAAGCAACAGTTGAGAACGTCTTGTTTCCTGCACATAACGTGCAACAAATCACAATATTCTTTCATTTAGACGACATGAACTCAAAATAATGTTTGTATTTCCAGCTACAAACGCAATCGTTTTTTCTTTTGCCGCCGCCATGCATGTTTTGGTGCGTCGCCGCATATCGATGACGTTGCATGCACGGCTGCGTCATCAATCTGCGACATTGTTGTTTTTTGGTTGTTTTTCTAAATTTCAGACATTTTGTGGATAATAAGACCTTTTTAGCTTGCAAAATATTTCGGAAAAGTAACGGAATCGTTACTTGATAAAGTAATTATGATATAATTACCAGTTTTGCCACAGTAATCCTGTAACATTACTCCGTTACTCAAAAAGTAGTTTAATTACAGTAGTGGATTACTTAGTAATAGCCAACACTGTTTGTTACATTTGTGTTTGTACAGCAGTGAAACTTGTGACAATCATCCCAATGTCCTAGAAAAACGCTGAGGAATGTTGTTCAAATAACAGAACATCTGTGGAAAACTAAAAAAAAAAAAAAAAATCTAGAATGTGTAATTCCCTTATTAAGTACTTAGTATTCGGTGAATACCAAAATAGAAGTACTTGTCCCTTATTATGATTATTATCATTGGGCCCTCGATAGGGCCGATTAAAACAGGAAGAGAAAGTGGCCGATGCTCTCTGGTTTTATTCATATTTCGAAGTTCCAGTCAGTTTGATGATTTTTTTTTGGGTTCATCTAAAAATATCCATCACAGAGTTCAAGGGTGACACTACTGAATGTCTTCTTTTGTTTCCTCCTCTGATGAATCTTAAAAATATTCGGTCAGTTGTGAGGAGATCTAAAGAAGACGGATTTCTCCGGCTATTTTGCTTGAAAAATTGATTTTGGAACTTTGGAATCCTTTAGCTCTGGGCCCCGGCTCATGATGATGCGTCCGCAGGGAGTTTCTCTGCTGCTGCAGCCGCCCATTCTTTTTGGCTTCTGCGACTGCGAAGTGAGCCGTTGTCACTAGATGACGCGCCGTAATGATTCGAATTAGCCGGAAAAGCTCGCAAAGGCCACATGGACGAGCGCAACTGAAGGGATGCTACGCTGAGTACATGAGATGCTTTTGTAAGCGAAAGGGGAAGAAAACTGACAACAGATTTCAGACTCCAGTCGAGCCACATTATACAATAATCATAAAAAACAAAATAAATAAATCAATAAACTTTCAGTTTCTTAGAATGCTAAAAATTTAACTGTCCATCCAAAGTTGCTGCTAATGCGCAAACTCTTTTTTTTGAGTGTGGGAAATAGGTTGGACAGGCTAAAGAAACGCATGATTATTAAAAAATGATAGGGACATATACAATAATAGAGAATTGGCCATAGAGTGCAGAGTCGGATCGAAGCAGGCGATTGGCCGCGGCCACCCCTGAAGGGAACAGCCGAGAGGAAGAGATGAAGAAGAGGAGGGAAAAAAGGGAAAAATTTCCAAAACAAAAGACCTCATTACTGTAAAGCAGCAACAACACAATATTGAATAACAACATTAATGTGCCTTAGTGGATTAGTGGGCGTCATTCCTCCAATCACTGTGCAATTCCCCGCTCCTCCCCTGCTGCGAGCGCAGAGACAGATGAACTTGAGCCGACAGCTTCTGTCATGAAGTCTGAGTCCGTCGACGTGTTTTGCCACAACAAAGCCAACAGGGGGGGGGGAAGGGAGGGGGAAGGAAGGGAGGGAGGGGAAGGGAGGGGTGAAGCTGTGCGAACGCAGGACGAGGATCGGCGGCCGCTCGGCAACTCGCTCCCCACTCCCCAGCCGGAGGAGCATTACATGAATATCGAGCGTCTGAGTCACGCTGCCGTGTGCCTACCTCACTCCAGGAGAAACAGCGCAGGGATCAACCCGGTGTAAATATAGAGGCGCTCGCAGACAAGCGCACTCAGCATGTTGTCGCTGAGGGGAATTTTAGGCCAGATTGGGAAGTGAGACGTTCAAGGGACCCACTGCATAAATCAATGAGAGCCCGGCCCTCCCTCCCTCCCACTCTCCCTCCCACTCTCCCTCTGTGTGTGTGCTGCTATCTTGTAGGTGTGATTTAACGCAGAGTTTGATCTTTTTCCAGGATGACAGCGAAGCTCCACCCAATTCACCCTCCAACAACATCCCACGCACAAACCAGCCGGCTATTTATAGGCACAGCGTAAAGCAGAAGGACTCCAAAAATAAAAACAATGAACTTTTTACCCCAAACAACAATACAATCGGTTTCCCGGTTCACAGACAGACAGAGGAAGGCATAGAGAGGGAGAGAGAGAGAGAGAGAGAGCGACTGGAGAACAGAGGAAGAGATGGAAATCAGCCATCTCGCGCACAGTCCTCAGCTTTTCCCTTCTCTAATCGCTGCCTTGACAGTGATTTTTCCTCTTCCCCCCCCGCCCGGCCGCCCCACTCCCCAGCATACCTTCGCGTCACAGGAGGCGTTTCTGTTTCAGTTGCAAAGCAGCAACGAGGTGACATGTCTCCATGACGCGACACTCTGCGCGTCTCTGGCGTCACGAAAAGGCAGCAGAGGGCGGGCCGGTGTGCAAAAGAGCAACGGGGCGACGGGTCGGAGCCAGGAGGCTAGCGGGGGGTAGGGGTGTAGGTCGACAGTGCGGGGTCAACAGGATGCGGGTGAACAGTCGTAAAGTGTCCCAGAGTTCGGACGTTCAGGAAGTTTGACGTCCCCCCCAAAAAAAAAAAAGTCCCTGTATCGGGAACTCAATGGATTGGAAGGGCAGGAGGAGGCGAAAGCAGTTTCTTCTAGCTGGAGGAATACATGGTAGTTTAGACAAGATGTGCAAATCTTGATGGAAGATAGCAGAAATTGTTCACACTGTTTCTAGCTAGTGCTAGCTGCTGGCTTGCTTGGTTCAGCGCGTAAGCAGGAAATGGAGAGACACAGCTGATTCTTAACAAAAGTTTGCGAAAAAATAAACATAACAAATAAAAACCATACTTATTGTAATGTTCTTCCAACAAATGTCACCCAAAAGCTGCCACTTCTCTTTGATGGACAGAAATGCCCGGCTTGCACAACAGCGTAGCCGCGATCAAAGCATTTTCACAGTCGCCCGTAAACATTGAACCTCAGCTGATCCGAATGAGCCGCAAGAAAGGGAGTGCGCAAAGCGTGCGTCTGCGTGCGTGTGTGAGTGCGCTTCCAGAAACATCCGAAACAAAGAGCATCGTGAGCAAAGTCGGCGTTTCAATAAAGTTCTCGTAAACAGCTAATTGAGCCTCTTTTCGGTTCCTCGGATGACGCAGCGGGCAACCTGATCCGAGCGTCACGTGCCACATATGGGCCATATGTTGGGCATGTGTGGGCAATAACACACAGACATCTGCAGCCTCCGTAGAACAAATGATCGGTCAACCTGCCGTCGTCGCGCCAACGCCTGAAGAAGTCGGGTCTCTGAGAGAACAGAGGGCCCGGGCCACTCTCAGATACGCATTCTTTACTTTCCAAAGTCAACGATGCGTCAAATAGGCGGTTCTGGTCACGGTATATGTGTCTTTGTTGCGTAAGAAGCTGCTGACTGTTCCTTCCCTCCGTCGCGCCCCCCCCAGGGAGAACATCTACATCAAAAGTGCTTTTGGCATGCCAATAAAAATATGACTGTCAAGTCTGGACTAGACTCTCGCGGAAAGGTGTATCTGCCAGGCACAACTTTGATCTACGTTTTGTTTTTCCCCCGACATGATGAGTCACTAGGAATGTAGTCACAACAAAAAAAAACCAAAACAAAACATGGCACTCACGTTACAATATTGCCTTGTACAAATAGGAGCCAATGAATATATTTTAAAATATCCAATAAATATATCAAACACTTTGATCATTTGATAAATACAGTGGTGACAGTGGGAAGGCGGAGATGATGTCCGAGATAAAGTCAACACGATGATTATATCCTCTTTTCAAGTCTTAAGTTTGACAGATCTAAGCACGGATGCGCGAACCAAACTGAGGTCATATGAAAGCGAACATTGGTTAAAGTGTAAGAAGAAGAAAAATCTTCAAGCCCTTTGAATGGCTTACTCAGCACCACTGAATGATGTTGATGAACTACTGTGGCTCCTCACTGCGACAACACTCATGTTTCCAAAGGGCCCACAGGGGAGACCCTCTCCCCGGGGTCTGTCTCGGGCCACCAGCCGTGAGACCCAAAATGATTTTCGTACGTTGTTGAATCACACGGGAACACACTTCAAAAAGCCTCCATTTAATTCTACTGAAACGAGCAGCGAGACAAGATATGAATGGAATGCCGTCTAAGAAACAAATATAATTGACACAAGTTCATTGACTTTTCCACAAACCAATAACAAACTTGCATTCCGACATATGGTAAAGTTATACGTTCGAATTCTCTTACCAAGTGTAACAGCAGAAGAGTTTCTGTTTTTGTTTCCTCTACACCCGCGCGCCTACTCCTCACATGGCACGACGATGCTCCAACAGAAAAAAAAACGAAAACAAAAAAAAACAACTTCCCGGGTGTTTCCACCAGCCGTCCGAACCGGTGGCGAGGTGGGTCGGTGGAGGAGGGGTGGTGAGGGGGGGTGGAAGCCGACCCGGTTCACGGCTCCGCACCAAAGCCCTGTCACTGGAAGCCTCGGCTGCGGACTCTCAACTCGAACCCGAACCCGAAGAAGAAGTGCGACCGAAACACGAGTTTCTCCACACCGGGACGCGGATAAACTGATGAGTTCTAGAGCGGCTCAATGATCTGACGCAGGGGAGGGCACGCGAGCGCGCGCGCACACGTGCACCCAGAGCCACTCAGAAGGAAAGGCACGAAGAAGAAGTAGAAGAAGAAGAAGAAGAAGAAGAAGCAGCCGAAGCAGAAGAAGAAGGGATTATTCCCGCTGTTTACCCGTCAAGTGGCACGTCACGTCTCAATCTCAGTGTCGTCCCGCCAAATAAATAAAGCTCGTTCAAGGACGAGAAGGGACGGTAGGAGGCGGTTGGAAACATTTACCTCTGCTCTCAGCTCCGCATGGTTTCCCACCGCACTTTTCTGTCCCTGTCTTCCGTCCCGTGCGTGTCTCCGTCCAGCGGTTCAGTCCATCGGCGTGTGTCCTGGAGCACGCGCTCTTCGTGGGCTTGTCAGCGAGCACCTGGACGCGATGAGGCGGGCGGGCGGCGCGCGCAAACACACACAGACACAGACACACACACACACACACACAGGGAGAGAGAGAGAGAGAGAAATAATTCCATCATTAAATTCGTGGATAAATTGAAAATCAAGAGGAAACACCGTAGACATACTTTCGCGTGCATATGCTGTAGTAAGGTAACGCCAGTCTATGTTATCAACAGGTTGATGTACTCACTATAACGTTCAAAAAAAGTCGCTTGGGAGCCGTCTTGGTTTTTGATAAGTCTCAATACTGCCACCCAGTGGAAAGTATTACAACTCAAGTTTTACGTCTGTTCACCTGTTCAGTGGGGGCGCCCCCCATACGCTCGCTGTTTTCAAAGTCAATTGGTGCATGTTAGAATAATAGAGCAATTTTAACACTTGATTTGACACTTGAACAATTGAATTCGACACAATCTGGCAGGCTCGAGTTACGTCTTATTAAGCACGTAGCCAACAGTTTATAGAAAAAAGGAAACCTTGAAGTCACTAACTAGTTGACTGACAAAAATGTTAGCTCTCATAACACACTTTTTCAGCTGTAAAAAAAAAAAAAAAATCTCTACATTGGGGCATATATATATATACATATATAGTACTAATACTAACCTTTTATATAAGATAAAAACAGCATGAGTGTGTTAGAACGATCATTCAAATGTAATAGTTAAATATTAGTCTTTTAAACCCATATGTTGCAAAGTATTAGTTAAAGACAGGTTATATAAGTTATACGGACATATAGACATATTAACATACATTTCATCAGAGCAAACAAGTTTTAAAAAGTCTATTAGCTGTCAGTGAGAAAGAATGCAAATTCAGAACTTCACTCTCATGGCAAAACAATTGTGTGTATTTTTTTAACGCTTTTAATGACAAAACTATAGTTTCATTCTCCTACAACAACTACTGATAACACAATCTAAATAAATTGACTACAGCCTATGCAAAAATGATAATACAAGACACTCAAACGACCAATGGTCACCTTGCACTTAATAACTGATAATGGATGAAATGGCTGCTAGTGTTATATTGGAAATCTGACAAGCTTCAATTTTATATCTAGATTATTTTTTAAACCTCTCTTTTCTGATTTAAAACCACCTTTGACCCAATGCACACAAATATGCTGCAGTTAAACAGTCAATAAAAATGCACAATATTAGCAATCACAAATTCAACAAATGAGTAAATGCTAAGAAGCAGGTAGTTACAAAAACAAAGAGCTCAAAGTGCAGAACTAAGACTGGACAACTTGCTGACATTATCTTTCAATATGACCTATTGCTTCTGCATTCACAGACTCATTACACTGCCACCCAGTGGTTCAAACAAACTGAGCCGCACAGTTACCTCTGAGTCCTCCCTCTAAACTTTTCTCCTCATCCTCTGGCCCTCGGCCCCTAAATAAAACCACAGCCCACGTCTCCGAAAGGTTTTCGCCGTCGAGCGATCCGTCGCCGTCAACCGCCGCGCGGCCTCAACTCACCAGCGCTCCTCGTTGCGTCTTCTTCGCCTGGAAGATTTCCCAGCAGCTCCAGCTGAGGGTCCACTCAGTCAACTCCTTGTATCAAACAAGAAAGGGCCGACGAGTCAGGGAAAGTAAAAACCAGTGACTTTAAGCCAGACCAGCTGGCTTAGAGAAGAGGGGGGGCACCCACGGCTGGGTTGCGTTCGGATCTGAAGCCAGTCCACACTGAGCCGTGGTAGTCTACAATCGGGGCAGACCCTGACGTCCAAACGCCACCCCCTCTGTCCCGCGCACGCACACACACGCGCGCTCACACGCTCACACCCTGTGACCTCCCGTGTCCGAGCTCGCCGGCCTGCGGAGGAGCCTGCTCACCTGTCGTTGCCACTCGCCGGTATATTTAGCTCCGAGGTGTCAGTGATGCTGCCCGTGTGTGTGCGTGTGTGTTCATCCGTGCGCTTTGCTCTGCACGCGCACGTACGAGCGTACGCGCGTGCGTGCGTGTGTGTGCGTGCACGCGTGGGCGGGGAAAAGAGAAATGTGTTGCTGACACTCAGGGCCTCCAGGGGCCCTTGGTGCAAGAGCCCAGGATTACTGGCCCAAAGATCAGCAGCTCTACACATTACATAGAGGAGGAGGAGGTTTTGAGGGGGTAGAGAGAGAGAGAGAGAGAGAGAGAGAGAGAGAGAGACAGTGAGAGATCAAACCTACAGGCATGTCCTAGATATCAGCGCTGCGAGCATCTGCTTGGCGGAGGATTTACCCTCAGCTGTCTGCTCCCATCACTGGGCGGAAAAGGAGGCCAAGCGGGCTCCTTTGACTTCCACAGGCCGAAAAGTTTCCCCAATACCCCTCCCCCATCCTAAATAAATAAATAAATAAATAAATAAATCAACACGCCCACTGCTGTTGGTCTCTCAGACATGAGAAAAAGTCAGAGAGGAAAGGTAGAAAGTCCTACAGGACCCTCTGTGTGTGTGTGTGTGTGTGTGTGTGTGTGTCTTACGTGATCTCATTAATGGGACATTCTAAAGGGAAGGGCCCACAAGTGTAGCCGGACAACAAATGTAAGCGGATGATAAGCGCGCTAGCGGCTAGCATAGTCAGCTGTTGCTCTGACAGAATTCCTCTCAGTCTTTCTTCTGACACATCGTCTGCTGCCCGCTGGCATTACTTCTCCTCATCTTAAGTTAAGCGGGATCAAAAGCCGAAAAGCATGAAGCCTCCTTTTTTCATGGCAGGTTTATCCTGACTATGCGCTTTCGACCACCAGTAGTTGTTTTTTTTCTCTCGCTTTAATCGCAATAAAACACTATTTTCTCTGTCAGTATAATGTAGATAACTTGTAAATAGTCCAGCTGTCCATAAAATGTAAATATCTTGCTTGTTATTTTCATTTCTTACCCTATAAATATTTTATTTTATTTCTTTATTTCTTTCGAATTAATATATTTTTTCTTCTCCTTGCACTATATTTTTCCTGTAATTATGCAAATTTCTCCAATGTGGGATTAATAAAGGCATTTTATTGTAGTGTAGTTTCCCAATTTGGGATCAATAAAGCACATCTATTCTATTCTATTCTATTCTATTCTATTCTATTCTATTCTAACCAGAGATTTCAAAGTTTTGTTTTTCCTTGGTTGACTTGCTGCAGGTCAGCGACTTTCAGTCAAAGTTGTCCAAGTGATGGAGCGGCGACTGTTTGAGTGTAAAGGACGATTCCGCCTCAAAATAAATTCAGCGCACGATTTCCCTCCCACAGCGCGCAGAGGCGGACGGCGAGGGGAAAGGGATTGTTTGCGTTTCAGCTGGAAGGAATTTTTATGTCCCGCCGTGTCGGGAGTTGCATGTTTTGATTCCCTCGCCCTTTGGTTTGCATCCATCTGCACAGTGTACCTCCTCCCGGAAAAGAAAAACACCGGCCGACTGCAAAGCCTGCAGGCCGCCCACCCCCCCGGTGGACGGACGCCTGTCTGCGCCACTGTAGCAGCAGCGACAATTCCAGGAGAGGCATCGTATAGACCAGGGGTGGGCACACTGGGCCTGCCTGGTGGGCCACAATGGGTTCTAAAATTTGACAGAGGGGCCGGAGCAGGTGACCCACACACAAAAAAATATATCGTGGGATATGTAAAAAAAAAAAAAAACGTGCTCTAATGTCTATTGAAAATGAGGTTTTACAACAGAATATCTGCAGCCCAACAGTAACTAATTCTTTATTGAAATGACTCTTTTCTCACAGAAAAAATGGATTAAATACAGCTATTTTATTACTTACTTACTATTAACATAATTTCTTCAAGTTGGACAGGCCAGGTTGAAAAGCTTAACGGGCCACATATGGACCCGGGGCTATAGTTTGGCCATGCCTGGTATAGAGGGAGAAAGAAAATAAAAGCTAAAGGGGAGCTAGCAAAAACACGGGGCGGAAGCTGAATCTATCAATTTAAGTTGCACAGAAAGGAAGACTTGAAAAATTAACAAATGAATCACTATTGATTACCTACTTCCGGCAAGTCATGAATTTAGCTAATTTGCTGTTTTAACCAAACTAATTGTGAATTATTTTACTGCTATTCCTTCAGATCTGCACTGAACACCCAGACACGACTGGCCACAACTGTCTGTTTTACTGCAGGTTCACTGTCATTTTTACTACGTCTTGGAAAAGGCTGTTGTGAGTTTTGGCACTGGTGGTGTTACTTTTGGTTAAAGAACGGCGGGCCGTCGTCGACTGCTCGTCGGAAACGGGCAGTGGACGGCGGTCTGCCGTGTTGATGCTCCGTGTTCCGTGGAGCTGCTCCATCCACACACAGCCTCCTCCCTTTGTGGCTTCCGCGGTGCCGTATTCACGTCATCTCGGCTCTTCCTTTGCCTCCTGACAGACAGTCGTGTTATCCGTCTGTTATTGAATTGGACATGACCAACCAGCCACTAAAAGCCTCAGAAGAAAAAAGAGAGAGGAACACATGGCAAGGCCAGCTGCTGCTAGAAAGAGACTGATGCATGTGCTACAATATTTTTTAAATGTAATTAAAAAAAAGCTAATTTTTGCCCCCCAAATTTGCATTAGGAGTGAAGTGTCCCCTCGAGATTTTATTCTAATTTATTAGAACTAAAATATGACCAAACTGAGGTACAAACTTTAAAAATGACCAGCAAGCAGATAAAAATGGGAGGAAATACTTGGAATAAAGACAGAATTTAAAAACAGCTTCTAATTGTTGGCGTTCACCTCAAAATTTCTAACACACAGCTCCTGTAGATGTTTTCTCTGCATTATTTTCCAGTATGTAGGCGGATAAATTCATACAAGAACAACATTCCCCCCCCCTCCTTATTTATAGACAAGTTCAGCTCACCTTAAAGTCTCAGGATGTGCTGTCTCAGGAAAATGTCTCACCTAGTCCATAACAGACGCGCATCCGTGCTCGCTGCCTGCGTGGGCAGATAGTGTAGGACTTGGATGAAGGTGCGAGGGAAGAATAAACAAGCACCGGCAGGAGCAATAAGCTCAGTCTAAACTTGAAGAGAACCAGATGTCTGTGGAGAAAGATCCCAAAAATATTATTATTGGAGAATTTTTTTTTTTTTGACATTCTTCCTCATCGCCTCTACATCGGGCAGCTGAAGGAGGTCGTTGAGAAGGTTCATTGTTGTATAGTTTAACTTCAAAACAACAAAAACCCTAACATTTACTTGAATCCTCTGCTTCACTTATATTTCTTGCATTTATCAAAAAATATTCAAATTGTTTAAACCAAAATGCATCTGAAAAAAATCCTACACATCTTTAAATATTTTATTATTTATTGACGCAGAAATTTTGATAAACATAAGATTATTTATGTCAAGGTGGAAAAACGCTCAGCATTGTCGCTATGTTTGTTTTTGCTTTGTTTTGTTGTATTGTTCTGGCTTTTTGTTCCTTGGGGCAAGTAATAAGCAGATTTTTCGACATCAAAATGATCACTAGTTACAGCCACAGCAAAAAGTAAATAAATAGCTGCACTTGTATCTTGTATACTATCATCATGTTCCTGTTGCCACATCTGCTTGAGTTATCTAGTTACACATCACAGTTAAACTGGATCAGCCGTGTTTTCTGATTGCCTTGATGTTGGGTAAATACATCTTTTTTTGATTTTTTGATTTTACAATTTCAGAACAGATGCATTCTATTCCATTTTCCTAGCTGTGTGTGCTACATTGTGCCCCCTAGAGTTTTTTTTTTTTTTTTTACTGCACTAAGTACCTCATTCTTGAACATACCTCTGCACTTTCTTTTTTAAAAATCCTTTATCAATACTTGACTCTCACAAGGTTTGGCATCTGGACATTTCCTATAGGGTAATTCTGCACAAACAGGGTTGTTTGGCTCTCATACGAGTGCTGGCCGAGGTGTGTGTCTGCCGGGGTGAAGCTCTGCCAGCTGGGGAGGGACTATAGAGTTACTGTGAAAGCCATGAGCGTGTGTAAACTAATCCATCCTCACCCAACTGCCGGGCATAGTCGGCAATCCACAGCATGTCTCGAGGCATTCCCCCTTCGTGTCTGTGTCCGCTCCCCTTCCACATGATGGGAGTCCACACTTTCTGTCATTAAACGCAGCACAGTTTATGTAATGACTCTCAAGTAAGGGGCAAAAACACAGGTACCTTTTTTTTCTTTTTTCTTTTTTCATCCAAGCCAGTATTCTATGCATTTTCATTTGAAACTAAATTTGTCATTAAGCTTCTGTTCATGTCATAGAAACTGAGTGAAAATGATGTGCTGTCTTTAAATGCGAGTGAGAAATGAAAGAGTTCTTGAGGTTTTGAGAACAATCTATTTATATTTCTATTCTCAGCCTGAATATCCCCTATAAGGACTCACCACCCACATGATTATGACCTTTCATCATGGGCCCAGGAAGAGCACTCACGTGTTTAGAAATGCCGCAAAACATAACTTGTTTAGCCCTTTGTTTGCAGCCTCCGTTGAGATAAAACAGTTTTTTTTATTGAACTTTCTGCCAAGTTTGAAAGAAGTTTGAAAAACGAGAAAAGCTGGACGGCATTGAGGAAGTCCAGGAGTCCACCAAGCTGGAAGTGAAACTTGGGACCTTTGTGACATCACAAAAGGTCAGAATTTTCCAAAACCTTTTTGAAAAGTGGAGTGAGCTAAAGAAACAAAGGAGAAACTCTGGGGAGTTTATTGACAGTCCAGCAACTCACTATTGGCAGAAAACATTGATGAAGTGAATTTTGTGTATCATGTGACATTAGAAATGTTTCTGTGATGGCTTTTAAATTAACCCAAAGCCACAAAAGGGCTACGTTTGAGATGATGACTGTGGCGAGCACCTAAGTTCAAGAAACGAGTTAAGGAAAAACGGAGCTTCTGCCTTCGCTTTTTGTTCGTCGATCAAATCCTGAAGGAAGATGCTGAATAAAGAAATGCTTATCTTTACAGATTTATGCGAACGGTGATGAGCTACTTAAAATGCCCAACGTGTTACGGTGCCGCTCCAGCCGCGGCGGCCGCGTCCGTCGGGGTCATCCTTGTGTGGGCGGGGGGGTCGGAGGGGTCGGAGGGGTCACGTGCTGGTGTCACAGCCCAGCTGACTCCTGCCGCAAACGCTCCAAATCACCCCCAGCGGCAAACGGTCTGATTTCGCCTCAGCGTCGTTTAATTGAGAGGATGGACTTGTTTCTGCGCCGTGGGACACTTGCTGGGGTGGGGGGGGAGGGCGGAAAAAAGGGAATGACTGTGTTACTTTGTGGCGTCGCACACTGAACCACATGGACACGGAACCAACCCCACCCCCCCAAACCCCCTTCGCCATGTCCCCTTGTCTCAGCGAGGGCCAGAGGCCAAGTGTTGTCACATGGTCGGCATAACTGGCCTAATGACTGACAGGTGGACACAAGAGCTGAACTCTGACTCTGGTTACCGACAAGGCGTTTTAGAGGCGCCCACTGTGCAAACAGGACCCTCAGCTGTGATTGTGTTCACACGGGACAAAAAGGAAAGGAAGCGGGGAGAGACACAAGCGATAGAGGTTTTCCTCCTCCTCCTCCTCCTCCTCCTCCTCCCGCGCCAACTTTTCATTTCAGTGTTCTGCAGCAGCAGGACGGTTGAGCGAGTAAGGGGCGGGGTGCGCTAATTGTTTGGATCAAAAAGGAAATTAACGAATTAGAGCGGCCCACAGTACATGAGAAATATGTGTGAAACTTCCAAAGTGTTGCTAGTGGGCCAGGGCCTTGCTGTTTAAAGCTCAAGTTCAGACTTGCAAAACCCAATCCTTTCAAATACTTGTGCAAACAACAAAATATAAAACATATAAAAATATAAATACAAAATATTTATGTAGATAAGGTTAATGGTTGTTATGGTTAGAAGATTTTTAATTCTAGTTCGCATTGAAAAACCTCACTAAATCCCCCCAAGCTTGCTTATATTATGTAATATGTACTGAACTTTCCTGTTGATTATGTTTTGCATCCTAGAATACCAAACCTATCAGATATCTTCCCTTGAGTGTGAAGTGCAATGCCGCACCTGGAGCTCACACTATCAAGATAAATGGGGGGTGTGGGGGGGGACATAAAATCTTCAAGCACATTTACCTTGTTTTGTTTTCCAAGAACTGGCTGTTCTTGTGTGCGGAATTCAGACACAGCTTATCCGTATCAAGTTCCACTTAGTTGGTAAACAGAAACCTCAATTACAGGAGCACCCCAGCGTGAAACATCAGTTCCCCGAAGGCTGCGGGCAGCTATCGGCGCTAACCGTAGTAGAGCAATCAGCCGCCCCGACAGGGTCCGGCCCATTGGGGTATTTTTAGAAGCCTTGCACACAAAGAAAAACACGAGCAATAGTCAAGAGAGTGAACATTATGTGTGAGCTCACGAATGCGGGCTGGTCGGATTAAACACACACACACACACACACACAGACAGACACAGAGTGGGGGCCGACTCTGAGGTTGTAACTGGGGAGTAACTGGGTTGGTTTATTTCTGGAGCGTGGCTCGCTCCGGTGCAGGGGCCTAACAGCTGAGCATGTGCCAGTACAAGGGCAAGTCGTGATGTCTGTCCCTGCAGTAATGACCAGACGCAAGTTTCTGATAATCAGCATGGGCGCTCGCTGACCTTCAGCATGAGCAGCACGAGTCCCTGCAGTGTGTGTGTGTGTAGGTGCGTGCTCATGCTCGTGTGCCATTCGCCGCTGTGCATCACTCTCGTCGGCCTCCCTAAAGAAACCACAGACCTCGACTGCAGAGGAGGGGAAAACCACTAAGTCCTCTAGTCTGTCATTATGTGATTCGCTCTGGCTATTACCAAAGCAAATTGGGTTAGCCTGCCGCAGTCCTCTTCATCATCGGAGCGGATGAAAAAAAAAAGAAAAAAAAAAAGGAAGCGGGCGGGTGTTCTCGTATGGACGTCTGCGACCAAACCAACACGTGACGGTCTGTCAAACGACAGAGGTGGTGGAGGGCTGCCGAAAGAATTGTCCCGTGTTCTGCTTCCGCACCGTGCCAATGCTACCATCCACACCCAGCTTCAGTTACTTAAACACTGGAATGTGTTCTCAAAGCTGTTTACGCTCAGTTTGATGCGTTTTAAGTCGCCGGCTGTTGTTAAACTGGCACTGCACAGCGGACAAATGCCTTTTGGGACTCAAACCGTCAATGTTACCTTTGGCTTATGGGGTGTAACCATGACTGAGTGGCTCCCTATGGTGGACAGAAAAGGTACTACGGGAATGCCGCTGCCTGAAGCACTGCAAGCCGTTAACGCACGTGAGCTGCTTGCAATGACCTCGTTGGAACTGGATTGTCAAATTTCATAAAGGGCAGCTGCCGTTTGGTTTCTGTTTGTATTGAGATTTTTTTTTACCTATACACACATACACGCACACACCACTCAGCGGTAGTGTTACAAATATTCCATGGTGTTAAAAATGACAAACGGGTTGCAAAACGTGATACACATCACACTCTTCCCACTGAAGTTATTACATGAACACAGACATGGCATCAATGCGATGCTCAGCCCGGTCTTTCAGGATGTGTGCCAGTAGAAATGAGAGATTAATGTCGGGTGCAAACTACAGAACAGAAAATGGGCAAGGGAAAAAAGTAGAGAGCTTGCAACAAGATTTTATTTGTATAAAATAAATAACATAAAAATCTTTTGCTACTGTAAACTGGAAAACGGGTAAAACAATTACATCATCTTCAAATTCAAGTCCGAATGTGCTGAAGGAGGTTTCCGAGCTTCCAAAAAAAACAATGCAGAAACTTAGAAAGGACTTTCTCTCGTGGACATTTCTCTTCATGGTCACATTTTGAGAAAAAAAAACATGTAGAAGGTAAACACCTGCTCAGTAATAAAACAGACGAAGAAAAGCTTGAATCACCTCTTTTGATTTTGGTGAACAGTCTGTGCGAGCCAACTGATTTGTCACACTCAACTTGGTAGACGTGATCCACATCCTGCTCCAAGACCACGCGGCGAATGAATCCTTCTGGTCCGAGGCAGCTCACCATGCTGTCACGCTGCTCACCCACACTAAGGGGCGTTCTGTCACTTGGATTCTCATAACAGTTTAATGAGATACTCATCATAATGAGTCTCCGGTCATTATGGACAGGAACTCCTCTTGATTGACTGCGTGAACAATGAAATACAAAGTTAGCATGTTGCAACTTATATTGATGCTAATTTAAAAAAAATGTTTTAAGAAAGAACCTCTAATTGAGACAATCAAGATCCTCACAGACACACAATCTCTAGGTTTGGTGCAATGGCGTTAAATGATGGTTATTTTTTCTTTCAAGAAGGTGGGAATGGCTTTTATAACAGATATAAATAAAGACTCGGTGACTCACTTTCACCATCTCCATCGGCGTCAAACTCGTCGATCATGCTGCGCAGCTCCTCATCAGTGACATTCTCCCCGAGCTCTCGCGCTACTCGCCTCAGGTTCCTCAGGCTGATCTTCCCCGATTCGTCATCATCGAACAGCTTGAAAGCTTTCAGGACCTCCTCCTTAGGGTCTCGATCCAGGATGCGGTCGGTCACTGTGTACGGACAAACACAGTAAAGAGTCTATATAGAAATAGTGGTAGTGTAGGCTAGTGCTAGATTACTTTTTCAGAATAAAGTCTGGCACTTTGCCAGTCATGTATCATCATCTCAACCTGCTCGAGGCAGAGAAGATATTTTTGTGAGCTTACCCACTTCGCTGAAATCCTCAAATGTTATTTTGCCCTTTCCTTCCCTGTCGTAGTCTTTAAGAATCTTCAAAACATCGACTTTCTTCACCTCGAATCCGAGTGCTCGCATAGCCACCTGTTGCGATGATCAGACGAGAAATTCAGAAACAGGTGACGTTCAGTCAAAACAATTCAGTTTTGTCATTCCTCATCTCTCACCTTCAGCTCGTGGTAGTCAATAGCCTGGTCTTTGTCGGTGTCAAACAAGTCAAAGGCTTCCTTAATCTCGTGTTTCTGATCCTCAGTCAGCTCTCTCTTCTTCTTGCGCTTGTTCTTGTCTGCCGCAAGCTCAGTCCTTAAAGAACATTTCCCCCATTAAATCAACCTTGTCCACAGGGTAACAACTCAGAAACACATGGGGCCTTCAACATTTCATTATAGTTAACTTGTTACACGTTCTTTCTGCAGCTGTTGGCTGTGAGAAAACAGTCATAATATTAACGATATAGTCACTAACTGGTTTACTTTGTGCTCGGGTGCATTTATGAGATTGTATAGCTACATAGGTGTTTTTGATTATCAATACATACATACAAGCGCGACTTTTATAACATTGTGCAATGAACTTTATGTCACTGCAAAACAACAAATACTGTTAAAAGAAGCCAAAAAATAGACTCGTATTTCAGACTAAGTCGATTTACGGCAAAAAATAGTGTAGGAACACAGCATTAAATACTGTAAGAGCATAGCACCAGACATTGTGAAAGCCTGACATTTAGACACTTTTTTTTATATATATATATACCGAAGCTAAGCTTGCAGCTGCACGTGCACATTATATCAATAGCTTGTGGCTAACACCGGAAAATGTAGACGGGGCGACATGACCCGAGCCAGTGCTCGGAATTGTTTTGCAAAGACGTGTTTGTGAGCCCTCTGTACAGGAACAGGAGTTCGAGCGAGCCGTCTGGACAGGAGATGGAACAGACAGGTGCGCAGACAGATCTACCCACATCCTGTTCTTATCATTGTATAAAACATTACCGGGCAGGGACAAGAGCAGTCATGCTCTGTCAGACTAGGGGGAGAGTGTGACCCGGAGCTCTGTGCAACAATTAATCTGCGGCTTCTAATACATATCTTGATTTGACTTCGACCTCTCATCTCCTCATTCAACCGATCAACGAACACGCAGAGGCGGGTAACCGCAACACACAGAGGGACCAGAGGTCTCCACCTCCGACAATAGCAACACACTATTACATTGTGATATCGTAAAAAACGCAAAACAAAACGAAGCATCCGAAGCTGTGTGACACTTTCGTCGCTGAACAGTCCAACAATGACTGAAAAAAAGCCAACCATGCTAACGTTAGCTTGCGCCTATTAGCTCGCTACTCTTTCTTTGATGCCTTAAACTCATCTACAGCACAGAAACGAGACAGTTAAAAGAGCCGGGGCTGCATTACCGTATAGCCACACTCATTGTGGGGGGTGAACAGGTATTTCAGCACAAAGTTGTGGTCACCAGACGCAGAGACAGCGCTGCAACACAACCAAACAACAAATCCGTCCAACCGCACTTACACTGTGGATTTCTATTGGTCGCTGGACTGCCGGTACATAGTGAGACGTCCTTTGATTGGTTCGTATGACAAGCTCTGTGTTCTTCTTTTAGGCGCGGAGGCATCTGTCAGCCTGGAGTTCCTTTTAAGATCTACCGCCCTCTGCTGGCGTCTGTGCCGCATTAGTGAAACAGGGATAAATTGAGCCGAAAGCACAGAATCATGTTGGACGTGTGTGTGCGTGGATGGATCATCATGATCCTTGTAGAAAATGTATGGGTGCCAGACCAGCTTAATGCAAACAAACAAACAAACAAACAAACAGACAAACAAACGCTTCATCATAATACTTTTTGGAAATCTTATAGATAGATCTAGAAATGCAACAAAGTATCCACAGGAAGCGAGAGTTTGAAGCTGTTGAAGTGTTTGGTATTTAAAGTTTTGGTATTCAATAACAATAACAGCAATACAAACTCAAAGTAACCCTCAATATCAATGAACTTCTCTTGGAAACATTTTCCAGTATCATTTACTCTCTCTCTCTCTCTCTCTCTCTCTCTCTCTCTCTCTCTCTCTCTCTCTCTCTCGCTTTCTCTCTCTCTCCTTTCATAAAGTTTCACTTTCTTCCCACGGTCACCCGTGACACCCATTTCACCACTTACTTGTTTTCCACGGCGAACTCTCCCCAGCCGTGACAGCGGCGCGTCACATTTAGGTGCCACCGAGTCTCTGCCTATCTCAGATTGGCTTCCTAAGTTCTGAACGTGTCTTCCGAGACAGGATGAGAGGTATGTGAACCCAGGAAAGACCCAGCACTGTCGACATCCTTCAATTTGACTCGTCTCTTCTGTTCTGCTCACCCCCCCTCTGCTCTGGTCAGAGGAGATAAGACATCGGTTGTTTTGAAAGTTTGCGCACACACGAAAAACATCAACCATGACATCAGCTTCGTGGGAGACCATTTTGGATCCAGCTGTCTGGATCTGCCTCTTTGTTTTTTTTTTTTTAATAACAATTACAACAACAAAACCGCACTGTTAAAGAGATACACCCAGTTGTGAAAGTTGATCTTCCAAAACCGAGGCCATGAAACAGAGCTGGGTGGGACTGATTTCAAGCAAATATGGCCCAGTTTCTGGAACCACTAAATGAGATTAAATAAAAAGATGGACGCCACTGAAAAAAACAAAACAAAAAAAAGGTCAGCCAACCTAATCTCTGTTGTCAACTTTCAAGATTTAAAACGAAAAAAGCTCCCGCACACTGCTCGACTCTCTTCCTTTGGTTTTTATTGCAACGTTTCGGTCAGAAGACCTTCATCAGGCATCACATAATCACTTTCAAGATTCAGAAATGAGTCTGAGTTTGTTAAAAAACAACAACAACAACAACAACAATGGTGTTATTGATTACGTGGGACTTAAGGTATGCAGTAAGGTATGTCAATACGCTTATTAGTTAATCAGGTCTCATTACTGATGACACATCAGGAATGCAATTAATTTTGCAGGTAAATGACACCGAAGATGGTGTAGAAGGTGTTTCCTAAAACACATCAATTTATTCAATAAACCTGACAAAGAGCCCTGAGAAAGCTTTTTTTTTTTTTTTTTTTTTTTTGCCAAAAAGCAACGTACTTTAAAGTGAACGTACCACCGACTTCTGATGACTGTGATAAGTGCCGCTTTGTTTCGCAGTAGCCAGGCCAGCAGTTGCTTCCTGTTTTTATTGCTCCCTTGTCTTTTTTCTTTTTGTTGCCGCTTGGAGCAGTTACTTCCTGCGTTGTCTCAACTTGGCTGACTGGTTATGGAATCCTCGACCGGATTGAAAACATTTTCTCTTGGATGTCGTCAAGATGGATGAGTGACATTTCACAAATTGAAAGCTTTGCAGTCCGGCAGCCATCCAGCGTGGCTCACAAGCAAATCACTAGCAGACTGTTTGTTCCCTGATTGAATCGATGTGTCCAAGATACGAGGGGTAGGACGCATGAGGTCAGCGAGAAGATTTTCCGCCGCTGTCCGGCGTGTGAACTCCGGCTTCCTGTCTATCAGGGCTCTCAGACAGAGGTCCTGTTTCACACGTCTTCCTCCTCCGTGGTCGGGCACGGGCGATGGTGAACTCGGCCCTTGTTGCCGAGGTGAACACGAGGCGGGGAGGCGCACTGACCGCGGACCTGTGTTTACCTTCCCCGGGAACAGCCGACTGCACAGAGGCAGCTTTCTGAGGCGGCCACAGGTGAGGTGGAAGTTTATAGTGAGTCGGGCGGGTGGAAGAGGAGGAGGAGGAGGAGGAGGAGGAAGAGGAGGAGGGAAGGTTGCAGAGCTGCTCCTCAAAAAGTAGAGTCTTGTTTGACTTGGACAAGGTTTAATTCAGTCTTTCTCTCTCTCTCTTTTTAAAGCTCAGCCTCACTTGCAGGGAGTTCACTGAAGTTCCACGCCAGAGCTCCACACAACTGCTCTGGTTTTACATGATTTATGAGTGAACCCAATCTGATTCTTTTGGCTCAAATCTGTAATAAATTCAATTATTGAGCCCTTCAACGTTGAATTCAAATTCTTTAAAAACTTTCTTTTAGACCACAAGCTGTTTAGAAAGAGCAGCAAAACATCCCCAGTACATATTTTAAAAACTCTTAACACTTAAAAAAAAAAAAAATGCCAAGACTGGCAACCAAAACCTAAACTTGTGTTTGAGTGAGAAGATTTATGTTGTGGGAATGATTAAATCTTTGACTTTAAAGTCATTTTGAAATTGATGTGCATCTTATCGTAAAATTTTTAAGAAAAAACACTTTCAACAGAAAACATGTCATTTAAAGGCTGACTAGGGCTACATCTCGGTAAGATGGGCGAAATTAAAACTCTGTGGTTGTTTGCTGAGCAAGCAGCGCGGAGGGAACTTGGGGAAAAGGCACGTTTAAACACTTTTATCTCACGATTACTACACTGCCTCCACACTTGAAGTGTTTTGTAAATGCAGTTTACAGCAGAAAGGACTGAATTAGCACTGCTTGGTGGAGCTGACTCGGCTTCAAATAGATTCCTTATGATAAGATTAACTGCTGTTTGTTCACACGCGTATTCAATTTAAGAAGCAACAATGGACACAAACGAGATGAAGAACGCAGTTAAAGCTGTTCTTTCAAATGGAAAAAGGAATAAAAAGATGTAAGCAGTTAAAAACAGCTATTTTTGCCCTGTGGGTTCTTGTGCAGCATGAATTGTGAATAGTCTTGTATACCCTGGGGGAGGGGCTGGCGCGTGTTTAAGTCTCAGTACGCTGTATGTGGATGCTTATGGCTTTAAAACGTTGAACCCCAACCCGAGTGAGTACAAAGACCCCCTGTACACGCACTCTGTGCGAGGGCGTAGACGCCTCCAGACGCAGTGTTTGGTTTAGCGCGGACTTTATGACCTGTGAAAGACGACGTTTCCTAAAAATCCGGCTCTTGCACCAGCTCGTTCCGTTTTACGAAACGCCGGAAACTGAACTTTTACCGACAAAAAAATAGATTTGCACGCTATGTCAAGTACCATCTATGGTGGGGGTGGGCAAACTTTTTGCCTTTCTGCCTAAAATTTGACTGAGGGGCCATAGCAGGAGCAGATGGATGGAGTGTTTTGGTGACCCACCTCGTAGGAGAAGAAAATATATCATGGGATATGTAGAAAACCTGTGGTTTAAATGTCTATTGAAAATGAACAAAAGCATTATAACAAAATGTGTCTTTGAAGCCCCCCGGTATTTAGCTCTGTATTGAAATGTCTCTTAAAAAACTGAAAAAATGGATGAAATACAGCTATTGTATGACTTCCTTAATATTACAATAATTTCTTCAAGTTCAGTCGGCCGGATTAAAAAACTTAGTGGGCCGCATATGGCCCCTGTGCCGTAGTTTGCCCATGCTTCATCTATGGAGTAGCTGTGTTTGTCACAGATGTTCATGAGGCCTGAATAAGGTAGCACAAATATGTCATGATTTTGATTGATCATGATTACACATGATTTATATAAACTAGGATTTTTTTAACTTTTATTTTACTTTTTTTTTTTCCTGCAAAACAATCACAAATCAATGCAGCAATTACGCTATTTTGCTATGAACATGTGACAAAAATGCCATTATCTGTACCCAAATTTCTGCTTTGATTCATAGATTCCACCTGGGTTCATTTGACTAGATTATTTTAATGAAAATAAAAGTTGCAGACATGTATGTAAAACCAGGCACGCTGACATATCCATCTTGTTAATTAATGTAAAAATAGCATCCTAAAGATACCATCCTGTTCTTCTAAAACCATTCTTATAGCAGAATCTCTGTAGAAGCAGCCTTTCCACTCAGTTTTTCTACATTCTGGGCTTCTTACATCCCCCCCTTCAAAGTTGTTGACAACACCTTCTATTGGAGGTTGGCATGATGGATGACCTGGAGTTTAGAGATGAAATCCGAGCCATCCAGCTGCTATGAACAATGAAAGTTTTCTTAAAGGGGCAAAGAAATAACCTTGAAGAGATTTCCCATCTTGGGAGCTATTAATCTCAGCTGCACTCGGACTGCTGAGGAACTTTTCGGCGTCCTTTATGGAAAAAGAAGCATTAGCCTTGGCCATAGTTTGACTGTAATCAAAACAGGAAGCTGGGGCAAGCTTCTAAATGCCAGCAGTTTTATCAGGCAACAGGTTTGCTCCTTAATGACAGGAAGAACAAAGATGAGCACTTAATGCTTTCCTTTCCTCCAGACAAGACCGAAAACATTGCGGCATCCTGGTTCGCACCGAGCGAGCGCCGCTCTCGATAGCAACCGAGAGCACCTCATGCTCTTTTAGGTTAGCTAACAGCAACAACATGTATTCAACTCATATCTGTACTCATGAGATCCAGAGACACTTGGAGGATAACATGGAACCTGGGAAGTAGAACAAACATTGTCAAATACTAACTGGGGTTGCCACCTCCTAGAGTTTCAAATCCGGGACATCTCGAGGGTGGAGATCTCTCAAGTCTGTCGAAGGGAGGGAGGGGGGGAGGCGGAGGCGTCCCCGAAATATACGGGACAAAGCGAAGTGCGTCCCGTATCAGTTCATTACGGGACAGGTTTTTTAGTTGCCAAATATGGGACAATCGTGTATTTTGGGAAAACGGGTACGGGGACGGGTGGCAACCCTAATACTAACGAGGCGGTTGGACAAAAACTAAGAGACTAGTGCTAGCATGAAAAAAAATGCTAATTACATTTGCATGTACAATAAAAAAGGTCTTAACATTTAGCCACCGGCTTCAATAATAAATCAACTCAACACTAGAGTTGAGGGTCAACCCCAACACTCAACTGTGTTGTGTCCACATGATTTGTCGCGCTGACCGTCGGCCTATCGTCACAGCACAACAGCTTACCAAGCCTGAAACCTCATTAAGCCCAGACAAGATTTACTCTCCTGGATGGACTTCTTGTTGGGGCACTGCTGCAGCTCAACAGCCCTGAGTGATGACCCTTTTTTCTTTGACTCTTTATTACTTTAACCTTTCGCCGTAAAGCCCGCTGACCGCGACCGTTTCGCAGTTAATGGCGCGCTTTTTAGCGGAGTTGATGCATGAAGATCATCTAGCTTTACAGCCTGGAAACCTGAGTCCTGCAGACACACAGCAACTTTAAACAAATAAATCTTTTATTATTATTATTATATAACTGGCTCAAAGGAAGCTTGGCACTTCTTGACGCTAGGGTGCGAATTGGCGGTGGATGCAAAAAAATCAGCTGATTGTTTCTGGCCATCCTGAGACTGTGCACGATCACTAAGATATCAGTTTGGGCGTCCATCTGTACAAACTCCAGCAGAAATCATTTTCAGTCAGTATTAGGATTCCTCAGCCATTAAGCCCTTGCTCATTTTAGCTGTGAAAATGCAGGAAGCAGACGAGTAGGACAATAAAGCTGAAGGAGAAGACAAAGAGGAAGCGACTTCTAGCCATGATGTTGCTGTCGTAAACTGAATTTTCACATAAAATAGAAGAACAAAGGCTGTGACCACAGGCTTTTCTTGGGGAAATTAAGGTGTTTTTTGTTCAGACTCCCCAACGATCCCTTTAACGAGTCTAGTTCGACGCCACGGCGCATTGTGGCGAGCGGCGTAGCGCCGATGCTAACCTCGCCCCTCACACCAATAGGAAGCCGACAGCAAATCTCATTGATCCCCTTTGATGTAAACATCAAAAAGTTCTTGCAGTGCACCTTCCAAGTTTTTCCTCCACTTTCCAACCACTTTCTATTGGCCCATTACCAGCGGGCTGCATGAGATAAAGCCAACAGATGAAATAAAACACATTCAAATCAGATCAAATCGAACCGTATTACATTTTTAAACAAGTCCTCCACTTAATTTTCAGTCCGCCAGAGAAAACAATAGTTTCCAAACCACTGCAAGAATGCATCAGGGAAGTGCTAAGTGCTGTCCACGAGCGTCAACACAGCAGACAGGCGATGAATTAATTTGGCTCGCTGCTGTTGTTGATGTTAATTCAATATCCTGGCAGCATTGTCCGTAACAGCACAAGGCTAAAGGGTCTGACTTAAGAGGCTCTGTGCCGCTTAAGTCTTCACACGTCTCGCAACGTGACGAGCCTGAACCAACAACAGATGTGTAAGTCGAGGAGACGGTGAGGACACAATAAAGAACAGGGAGGCTGGTGTCACTACAGTGCCATATGCATCAGGTGATGGCCGGGCAGTTTGGTGGAGATAAGCAGGGATAGATGGTGTGAGAGACGGCTGGTTGAGGTCTGAGGTGTGTGTGTGTGCGTGTGCGTGTGTGTGTGTGTGTGGCTCCCCAGACCATGTGGCTCGTCTAATGCAACACCCAGGAACTGGTCCTCATTAAACAGAACACTGGATTCACAGATGTAAACATCTGGAGGGCGGCCTCCTCGGCGACGCGCTCCTTTCAAGATCTGATGATGGTGAGCAGTGATTTACGTTTGTTTTTGTCACTCACTGGTCACGGGGCGGGAAACAACACACTAGGGTTCATAAGAAATCGGCAGAATGAAGCAAGTCTGAGCGGGGGCGGGTCAAATGGCTCCTGGTGTGGACAGACACGAAGGAGGATCTGTGAGAAACTCCACGTTGAACACTCCCTAATTTGGGCAGACCCCAGAGTGTCTTCCAGTATGTGTTTTTGCCCCCCCCCCCCAATTTGATTGATTTGATAACATGGACCATCTCCTGATAATTTAGCCCCACAACCTTTCTTATCTGCTGATGATTCATTAACACAGAAAAACGTGTCGTCTCTTCCTCGTCTTTAAGTGAAATGATGCTGAAATGTCTTGAAACGGCTCAACGAGATGCTTCCAGATGCTGAAGTTCAGGTCGATGCGTCCACATCTGCTGCGGGTGACATCTGAGAGGATGGTGTGCGAGGAGGCAGGAGACTGGATCGGGCCGCCTTGCCTCTTGCGTGAGGGATGAAGTCAGGCCCTCGATCCAATAAACCAGCTGGAAACCAAACTGAATCTCCGTGAGTCACCTGATTGATGATCGGCGAAGTTGCTGCGTTGGAGCAGATCGACTGTGTGGGGAGCGAGGGAGAGCCTGGAGGAGGCACAGCAGAGGGGAATTCACTCTCAGTCCGCTGCTGTCATGGGACGTTGAGCAACACAGGGGCTGGGTCCTCACTTTTCCCCCCAAAAAAAAAAAATTTAAAAAATAAACTATAACCAAAATCTGGAACAGTCCAGGTTCAGCAGGACCTCTGCTATCTCCCTCCAACACGCGCGCTGACGTTTGTCCTGCTCTGGCACCAACTAATTTGGAGAGTCTGGCATCCGGGGAACAAGTCCCGGCGATTTCACCTGCGTGCGTCACCCTCGCTGCTCGCGAGCGAGATGCGCGCATGTCCGTTGTGGCGGCCCGCCTGAGAGTTGCTTCACTCACGAGAGAGAGAGAGAGAGAGAGAGAGAGAGAGAGAGAGAGAGAGAGAGAGAGAGAGAGAGAGAGCATCCCCGCGTGGTGCGCTCGTTCCGTGCTACCTTGGCGTGCGTGACCACCGCGCGCTCCATTCCGCATCTGGACGGTCAGAGAGTTCAGACCTCCGCCGCGACGCTCATATAAGGTACCGAACTGTCACTTTCACTCTTTTTTTCTACTTTCTTCATCTTTTGCCGTGTTTTTAGCGCGACCGCGACACTTGTTTAGCGGAATGTTCTGCCGTTTTGAGGGAAGGAGGGGGTCGCCTTCGCAATTCAGGAGATAAGAACGAATCGTTTTCGATTCACAACAACGGGTTGCGCGTTGCTGTCGGCGCAAATTTCACAGTGTCACCTCACACACTGTGAATTGCTTGACTAGTTACTGGGACAGTTGGATTGAGTTGTGATCCCTCTTCAAGTTTTCTAAAAGCGCCTTGATAATTGCATTTTGATAAAAAAAGAACAATGTCTGTAAAAATAAAAATAATAATAGAAAAGCCAAGGCAAACCACCCCTAAAATATTACTCGTAACCAATCACATTCCTTTAAATGTAATTGTAAAAAACTGACACATATTCACTGATGAAGTGTTATTGACCAGCAGAGCAGCTTTGCATGACTTTTGACCTGGACGACGCACTGCCGGCTCCTTTTATTGACTGGGTCAACCAAGGAGATTGTCTCCCTGTTCTGCACTCCTGCCCGTTTGTGATGCAGACGCCGGTGCTTGTGTGTGTCGCTGTCACTGCGTCTTGTTGTGTTTTCTTTCTCAGCGTGTAATGTTGGAGAGGTTTTGGCAGCTGGTTCCACACTGAAACAGGGCGCGATTTGAAATAATAATAATGATTAAAAAAAAAAAAAAAAAAAATGTATAAAATACCCAAACAGGAGTGGAGTGACAGTTGTGCAAAGATGTGAGATTAAATACATACAATTTGACATTTAAGCAGTTTATTTAAGCAGTTAGCTCTTTGGTAGCTTTTTTTGGAACAGTGTTTTCTTTATGATGAAGGAGTTTTTCACTGTTTACACTGCAGCGACAGCTCGTAGTGTCTTTATGCCATGACTTTCTGTTTGGATGAATCATCCCACCATCATCAGCACCTTTACTGTGAAACAGCACCGTGATCTGAGCTCTGATCTCCGCCACAGTTTATCTGTTTTGCAAGACTTATCATCGCAGTGGTCCACCGCCGTGCCGAGGGAGTGATTTTGGGGGTTGAGGGAGGGGGGGTAAAAATGAGGAACTGTGTCTCAGCCCAACAACCCCTTTCTGTGTGCTGTGTGCTTAGACTTGGCGGCTCCACCCTGACTCCCCCACCCCTACCCCACCCATTATCCCCGCAGCACCCCCACCAGCACCCCAACCTTCAAAATAAACGAAGGGTGCATGTTCTAGCATCGGCACAAAAGGGGTTCAGTCAACTTTGATTTCGATGGAGAGGAAGCAGGTCAAGAGGGGACGCGTGTGTGTATGTGTGTGTGTGTGTGTTGCCAGGGTCCTTTCTGCCGGCTGCAGGGAGGTGTGTTTTTCAATTTGCTGTCTGAATAGACGCTCCTGTCGAGTTGAGCGACGTGTTTGTCGCTCGGTGGCTGTAGCTTGAAAAGGAAAAGCTCCCTCTAAATAGCAGGAGTGTGTTTGTTTGTGTGCGTTTTAAGCTTATTTGTGTTGGGAACATGTTCAATTTCTGAAGATACACACGTTCAAAAAAAAAAAAAACGAGTCGAAAACACCCACTTAGAGCGACGGCGCGCAAAAGAACAACTTTCCCTTTCTGACCCAAAACAAACGAAGCTCAGCCGTGGAAAACACGCGGCAACGCGGTTTCCCGTGAGCGGCTCCGTGACGCTTTCCGTCCGATGACGTCGCGCAGTTCCAGAAAGACCACGCGCCCTGAACCTGAACTGAAAAAGGCTCCTGTAGCAACTGACAGTAGGAGAATTTAAATTTGAAGGCGGCTCAAATAGGTGACGCTGCCGAGGTGTGCTATTTTCAGTCAACCGTTAAAATTTTTAAGGAAGTCCAGTATTTAATGAAGCCCCTGTTTCATGTATTGGACCCTGTCAGGTGGACTTCCTTAAAAAATGTTCTTGGACAAGAACAGTTCTAAGGGTAGGAAAACCAAACGAAACCAAATTAGTTTTATTTGTACGACGAACGTACACTTGTATTAATGCATTTATCTGCAGTATGTTGAGCTTTTAGCAATATAAAAATCATAAATCAAGCCAAATGTTACACACTGGGACTTTACACTATGCTAAGCTTCATGGATCCACTTTGCAACGTCAACTTGAGCGGTTGTCTTCTTACTAAAGAATGTTCATGGGTCATCTTTGATCCATGTAGCTTCCTGTATGCACTTGTGGAGATATAAGTCTTTCACCTTTTCCTGAGGGTCTTCGCATCAAAAAAAGGTTGTGATAGGAGATAAATGAATGGCTCTGAGTCCATCCTTCAAACTGCATTTCTGTTTGACTCTTTCTGTAAACAGAGAAGGCCGTGAGGAGATGGGTCACGACCCCGGAGCTTAAATTCTTACCCTGTTTAATAGAATTTGCAGCGCTGCACTTTGACCCACGGGCCTCAGCCCCGGCCACCCTCAGAGGGGGAAGCGGGATAACCTGCGGACGCGTCCTTCCCTAAAACACCAACTCCACGACGCGACGATAAACCAGCTTGGCCTCCGCGCCGCCGTGTTGCTCGGGGTCAGGGCAGACAGTAAACACCGGGTCATTTAGAACTCATCGCAGTGGGGAGGGGCCGGGCAGGCAGAGAGGTGAACAGCGTGAGGGACAGTTAAGAGTGATGGGGGGGGTTGGAGGGGCTTTAAACAGCGTCTTAAGGCAACGATTACTGAGAGCAGGCTGACAGCTGCCGGCCTTCAACTGGAACACGTGAAGTTCAAAGGTTTTGTAATCAAGATACTTCACTTTTTTTAAGCAACACAATGACGTTTAATCTAGACAAAAAGGCGGCACAAAACCAGGCCAGGATCTACTTTTCAGAAAATACTCACATTTTATCTTTCGTCTTGTTTTCTTTAACCTGAATTGAATTTCCAAAGCTTCTGTGTGCAGTGACCGTCAGATGTCACGTTTATCTCAAGGCCTTGATAGACATGAATTGCATGAGTGTTAGCAGGGTTCCCAACTCTGTCAGACACAAGATCAAGGTCAAGATTTTTGCAAACTAGCTGAGAAACCAACACTGTTGGTTTGCATTACGTAGCTTGAGTGATCCAAATTCCCACCTTGTACATATGAAACATGAATATATATGTATATATACATTTTTAATACATTATTAATTTTTTCATACATCTACAGATCATTTTGATAATGTTCTACTCCTTAAACCTGTGGAGTTTTACCTTCATGGATCCCAGTGTAACTGGATCAGCGGCTAAAACATTTTTATCATGCGTGCTTAAATGTGTTGTGCGCTGCT
This sequence comes from Thamnaconus septentrionalis, assembly GCA_009823395.1. Lineage (NCBI taxonomy): Eukaryota > Metazoa > Chordata > Actinopteri > Tetraodontiformes > Monacanthidae > Thamnaconus > Thamnaconus septentrionalis. The sequence continues at coordinate 16,064,215 of CM020518.1, forward strand.
ATTACTGCCGATATTTGACGTGGCCAACTTTTAAGATTAGCTGCTGACAGGTCAGAGAAGTGATAAGAACTCAAGTATGATTGTGGCTGTGTTGTTGAAACGAAGCCTCTCAGAGTGAAGTTAAAATGTGTCCTTATTAAAATGAATTATCTTATATGCGGCACATATTAGAATTTTTACTTGAAAGAGAAATGACATATAATAGGATTGTTTATGGGAAGGTTAGAGTGTAGCTCCAGTTAATAAGTCATGTTGAAAGAGCTCAGACGTGAAGATTGCATCGATCGCTTCTGCCAAGGAACAAGAAGGCCATTTCAGAGCTAATTAAACCACTTCAGACACACAGTGGCACTCTGTGCGACGCTGGCCAGAGGGTGTGGCCCAGAGAGTCTGCAGCAAAGACCTTCCTGTGTTAACTGCCGTTTAATAAATATGTTATTACAGTTTATTTTTGTAACTACAGAAGTGCCCTCAACAAACAAACAAAGTTTTTTAAACCTGAAACAAAACCAATACGTTTCAAATATAGCGCAACATCATTTTTTGACTGGTACTCAGATCTGCATTTACTGTGCTTTTTAGCTCATATTCAGCCACTCACATCATTCAGGATCATTTAGAATTCAGCGCTGAAATCTTATTCATCCATCCTACAAAACTCTGGTTTTTGGTTTAAAGCATTTTCAGAGAATCTTGAAATTTCTGTGGATTCCAGAAGAAATCCGCTTCCTTTGCAGTTAAGATGCACTGGACGTTAGAAGAAACCGCTCCAAACTGCTCTGAAAGAAAGAAAAATCTGAAATATCACAAAATCATAGTTTTTGCTGTCGTCTTTGCTGGACGAGAGTTCTTGTCTGTTGAAACATCTTGTTGATCTTTCAGGACAGCCTGATTAAAACAGTACAGCGATATAACTTTACACATGGCGGCTGGATGACGACAAGGTTGTTTTTTTTGTTTCCTGCAAAGTTAAAATAGTGAATAACGTGTCACAGAAAGTCACAGGGGCGGTACAGGCACTTCCTGATTGGACGGATCGGAGCCGTTGAGCTTACGTCCCACTCCGGCTGCCTTCAGCGGTGCTTGAAAGCGGCCCTCACTGGGCCACTGTGCTCCTCACTGAAGGCTCTTTGTGGAGGCTGCGGTGGCGTGAGGCTGACGTGTTGCTAGGTGGGCAGCCGACCACCTCGGGACGCGGCGCTACGACCGCGGGGAGGAAAGTACATGCACCAGCGTGGAAATTGACTGCGCTATTTGTGCATATTGTAAATACTCCACCCAACACTTCCCACCCCACCCACCCTTTTTTAATATTTTTTTAAGTATTTTTTTTTTGCAAGCGTGCACCGCGGAGCAGGTTGTCTCACCGCTGCTCGGAACGGTTACATCATGGCGTTCCTCGTCAGAGAGCTGGCGAACACAGTGGATGCCTTCACATTTTGTCAGTCGTCTGTTGGTGGAGTGTTCAGTTTCTGCAGCCGTGCCTAAAATAACACCGCATCCTGATTTTAGTAATTAGGAACACCTTTTCTTAACCTGAAAGGTTATGCCCGATTTGTTTCACATATGAAAGAGCCATATTCATTTGCCCGTGTAAGCTGGGTTAGAGCCAGCAGTCTTGGAAGGGGAGAGCCGTCTTACCTCTCTCACCACTAACAACTAAAGACTCTTTAAGTGGGATTTGGCAAACTGTCTGTCCTAATCAAAATGGACCAATCATATATATATATATATGTGTATATATATATGTATATATATATTTTTTACCACCAGCTGAGCAAGTTGATTACACTGCCACCCAAATTGGTGTGAGGGGGCAACACTTTTGGAGGATGCTACAGATGATGATTTGAAATTTGATGAATTTGAATTTGAATAAAGATTTGCCAAAGCCAGTTTGCAGAACATAAAAGAAAATTATACTGCTCTTTATTTAAAAAAATACAAATAAAAATGGTGTAGTTCCCTATTTTCCCACCAGGTCTGAAACCACTTGTTAATGGATTACTCTGTTTGGGCAAAGAAGAAAAAAAAAAGTTCATGGACCTTTTCAAGATGGATCATGACTTCATGCCCACAATAGGTGCCCTGCAAGGTTGAAGCCCTTATCCAGAAGGCAAGAAACTCTTTCTGGAACCTGCAAAGCTTCGAAAAACAACCGGAAAGCTGAGGAGTGTGCGCACTCTACCAAACACCCTGACAGCTGTGCAGAGTGACACTGAGAAACTAAACAAACATCCAAACATCACTTTGGTTCTCCTCCAGCCCCTGCGTTGCCGTCCCACCAGATAAATAGAACCTGGCCGTTTTCCAGTTACGCAACAGAGAATGAATCCGCCAATCCACGCTGTGAAACCACAACTACCACGGCAACAAAGACCTCCCCCCACTTTTGACATGACCGAGGAAGAAATGTAATACGCCGCTTGTCATCGGCGGCAATGTCAACGACACACGCGTGTAATGGGATCCAGAGCCGAACCTCAACGCCGACAGGCCCCCGAGACCCTCCCCACCCTCCACCCCCCAACATCCCATAAACACAGACTCTTGAGGGGCCCCGCTTGTCTCATCATGTAAAGTTGGATTGCTTCGACACTTAAGTGAAACATCTTGGGAGTTAAAAAAAAAACAAAACACACACATCTGGAGTAAAGCATCATTTTCTAAGAGGATGCTCCTCATTCATTGTGTTTCTTATGTATAGAACATCAACACAGTGAGACATTGCCGCAAAGTGTCAACATTTTGACAAATTTATCATGAAATTTCAGAGTGTCTGCTTGGAGGCAAGGTGTGTGTTTGTGTGCGTTGGTGAAGTTCACACTCTTAGGAAGATGGATGTTATCCTCCATAATCGTGGATAGAGTTTCGTCGTCAACATTTATGGAGCTGGCCACACAGATATTTGATTAATGGACTGGCAGTTACAGTTGTTCATTTTTTTACCTCGTGAAACCCCAAACCAAACACACATTGTTGTCTTAAACCTTTGCACTTCCACACTAATGTCCGCTCCGTTGTCCCTCTATCTAAACTTTCAAAAAAATGTGACGTTCCTGCCCCTTGTGGGAGCCGCGTAAAACATCAGTCGGCAGGAGCGATAAACCATTGAGGCAGGAAAACAATGATTTTCCTCAAACTGACCTTCAACTTGACCTTTGGTCCACCGCTTCGCCCCAGTCCTCAAACATCAAAGACATCAGGCTGCAAACTGGCAGGACCAAACAGGCCGCTGGACATGATACCTGCTGAACGTCAGCTTCAAAAATACCTGTAAGTGCCCACCAGGGGGCTTCACAGGACGTACACATAATCACGTGCTCTTTAATTAGTTGTCACTGTTGAGTTTTTAGGGCGACACGGTGGCGCAGTGGTTAGCGCTGCCGCCTCACAGCAAGAAGGTCGTGGGTTCGATTCTGGGGCCCGGACCTGTGACCTTTCTGTGTGGAGTTTGCATGTTCTCCCCGTGTCTGCGTGGGTTCTCTCCGGGTTCTCCGGCTTCCTCCCACACTCCAAAAACATGCATGTGAGGTCAATTGAACATTCTAAATTGTCCGTAGGTGTGCATGTGAGTGTGAATGGTTGTTTGTCTCTATGTGGCCCTGCGATGAACTGGCGACTTGTCCAGGGTGTCACCCTGCCTTCGCCCTAAGACAGCTGGGATAGGCTCCAGCAGACCCCCGTGACCCTGAACAGGAATAAGCGGGTATAGAAAATGAATGAATGAATGAATGTTGAGTTTTAGAATAAAGCTGGTCAAAGCGCTCTGTAAAGCAGCACAGACTTCAATTTTAGGAATCCTCTTAATCTCCGGCAGGCTGTATAAAAATGACTCAGCATCAAGGCGGTTGGTTATTTTCTACTCTCAGTCATTAATTAGGCAACGCAGCGATGTTTTGGTGACAATTTGTACTGGACGGACTTTAAATCCAGACTCAGGCGAGCAAGTTCGCGGCAGAGCAGGTGTTCCCCTCCTCTCTGTGACGGCGGATGTATCTTTAAAAGGAAAAAAAGAAAAGAAAAAGAAAAAAACTGCCAGCCGATTAACGGGGCACGTCGCGCACCCACGCAGCACATCAAAGACTTCCAACGGTATCAGCGAGCGCGTCAAGGTGCAGTGGAGAAGAAAGACTTCCAGCTGTGTGGTTGGGTCAACAGTGTGTTCAGCGTGAGGCGATCCAGCTGAGGCTGTAGGGCTCCTTAATGACCGCTCTTTAGGACTTAAAGAACGTTTATGTACTGAAATGCATGAAGAGCCCTTTAAACGTGCCGTCAAGACAATTACCTTTGACATCCTCGGTCTCCTCGGAGCCTTTATACAACAAAATATTTAGTTTTTTTTTTTTTTAAAGATTTTGAAGGCTTCAGAGGTCATATCAGCATCTAATAGAGTCCATGAGTGTTTGGTATTGTTTTAATACTGTTCAAAGGCAGTGGACTAAAAAGCAGAACCAAAGAAGGAATGGAAACTCTGAGAGTGTGCGCGCACGTGTGTGTGCACCAGAGGCACTACTTTGTGACAGTTTAACTCAAATGGCTTGTTCTTGTTACTGTCATTGTGTAATACTCGCTGGAGAACACACACACAAAAAAAAAAACCCATCCTTAATACCCAACGTATTTAGGAGGTTTTACAGTCCATGTGCGTGTCTGAGGTTGTCCTTCAAAACGTCCTTCTTGTAAAAGCCAGGGGAAATCTCCAGAGACTCCAGCAGGCAGGTTTTCATTTCCACAGGTGATTTCTACTTGACCCTGATAGCAGGTCGTTTAAACATAAGTATATTAATGTGTATGTTTTATAGTGAAGAGCTCAGTGGCATTAAAGCACATGAGCGTCTCAGCAGGGGGTGTCAGCAAAATGTCATCACTGTTGTTAAGGTATTTAAAGAAATATTCAATGTTGGAGCTAACTAGCTAGCTAGCTAGCTAGTTTTAGATGTCCAAAAAGAAGGACAAATAAAACTGATTGTGTTTGCTAAGGTCCTCACTAAACAATAGTAAAGTCGGCTTAGTTACTTTCACCAGCTGCATTATTAATGCTAAAACAATACCTAACAAAATGTATTCTACTTAAGTTTTTAAGTCACTTCTCTGGGAAAAAAGTGGCCCATCCAGTTTTTTGCCAGCCCACCCAAAACACACTCTGCCGACGCCAGTGTGGAGTCTTACACTTCTGTTGGCTAATTGGCTTCCAGAAATGACGACTTACAGGGTTAAAAGGTTGGAAGATGTTATTGTTTTTTTTTTTTCCTTTGCTGCCTTTCAAAATAAATGGACTCCGTGTGTATCAGTGGATGTTGTTTGTGTTGGCGCGTCACCGGCCCATTACTTGGCATCCCGGCGAAATTCTTAATTCCCAGTGATGAGGGACTGGGAGGGGTCCCGCACTCGGACAAAAGATTGCTTCAGAACCAATTGCACTAAAACCTTCATGGTCGTGGACCACAGGGATTCTACCGCCCTCTGCATATGTTCTCACGCTGTCGCTTTCCTTTGCTTACTGAACCTCCTTTATGTCATGAAACGTAAAGTCCTGTCAAGTTAAGGTTCCTCGTGGCCAAAACTCTCGCAGTGATCAGAACGCTTTCGGTGTCTGAACTCAGCACTTGTTTTCTGCTAGTCTGTTCTGCACCTTCGACGTGTCAGATGCACTTTCCACAACAAAGCATGCTGGGATTTTACTATGTAGCACCTCTAAATGCGTCCCCAGTATTTGACCAGGTTGCTGCAATTTTCCTTTAGTTCGATACGGCGTCCACACTTGCTGCAAGGATGCCAGTGAGGTTTCCACGGGCTGCAGATTGAGAGCAGCACGTGCAAAAAGACGAGATTCAAGCAGATCAACAACATCTCCATCATCTCGTCAACATTCGCCGAACACAGGGGGTCAAGAAGGAATCGCCTGTGGCTGCTGAGCAGTTCCTGACTCACAGCGCGGATCTCGGCTGCTCGTGCCAGGCCAACTATTTCTTTGAAAAGAACTGGTGGTAATTGAATTTGGCCACCAGCGAATTAGGACTGAGTCATAATTGCACAATAAGCCATTGCGTTCACAAGGTTGCAAATGAACAGGATTCGCTGCAGTGAACAAACATCTTGTGAACAAAGCCGGGCCCGTAAAATGGACAACAAGTTGCACAAGAGGCGAAACCTCAGTGGCGGGAAGGGAGTCCAGCAGAAATGTTTCTTTTATGTGGTGACTTTATTTACAGCTTGTTTATCGTCTGAGGTTTAGGTTCGCCTATTTGCATTACTCCTTGCCACTTTTATGGCGCTGAGCTCGCTGACTTTAAATACAAATACCAGCATTTGCTAGAAGAGCAGCAAACTAAAAAAAAAAGTCTACAAAAAACTCCCAATCAATCAGAGTCTAACACACACATGTCTCTCTATTTTTGTGAGGACTTGCTTTAGCCTTTATAAACCGAACCCTAATGTGCCTCAGTCTAAATCTCAACACAACCTCAATTCACAGTTTACCTGTAAAGTTTAATGGTCGTTGGGAAGTTTTGACAGAAAGTGGGGACTTAACAGAAACGTGGTCACTCTGTTGGTTTAAAACATATTGCGGTCATAACAGTTCCGTATTTACAAGACAATACACACACACACACACACACACACACACACACACACACTCACACACGAGCGCACCTGGCCTACATAAAGACTTTGACTACAGAAAGACTTGTTTACCATCTGCACAGATGGATGCTTAGGAATGTCGTCATCGTAGGACACTCACTTTGCATGTGTGTGTGTGTCTGTGTGTGTGTGTGAGACAGAGAGTGAGTGAGTGAGAGAAGCACATAGATGTCATGTTAGAGACTGGCGAGCATTTTCACAGGTTGCAAATGGTCATCGTTCTCATACAGGCCGACATAATTTGCAGCTTTTTTTTTTGCAATACTGAGGCTAAAGCAGTTCAGTGCTGTATGTTGTTTACACGCATGTGCATTTCAAGTCTGTAAAAACAGTGTTGTGTCAGTGCTGAAAATCTGGCCTTGCACCATTTCCTCCTGCTGCAGAGTCCTCCTCCTCCTCCTCTTCCTCCCCCTCCTCCCCCTCCCTCCACTATAGCATTATTTTTTCTAGCTGTATCTCACTCTCCTCCTCTCCTCCCTCCTCCTCCCATTTCACACTATAGCCTATTTTTCTAGCTGGAGAACAGACCGACTCTCTCTCCAATTCCCGCGAGGACAACCCTGCTACCCCGCGGAGAACAGACACACACACACAACACACACAGGACACACACACACACTCACACACACACACACACACACACACGCAGATCCTCCGTCCTCTCCTGCTATGCGTAATGACAAGCGCCTAAAGGGAGGGAGGGAGGAGGGCAATAGGGTTTATGTGTTTAAACAGCGCACGAAGCGTTGCTGCAGAGTTATTCTGCTGACTGCAGGACCGCCACCTGGCAGGGCGAGGGAGGCGGGGGGGCAGCACATCAGCAATTTTGGGACAGTGAATGAAGATAAAGGCGGTGCTGGATGGTGAAGGGTGGATCAATCCCGATGACCGATAGCTCGCTCCGTCTCTGAGTGCGTCTGGCTGGCAAGGGGGTCTATTGTTGCCAGTGTTTTCTCAATGAGGATGCAGTGAGGACGCATGAAACATAAAAAAAAAAAAAACCCAACAACAATCATTTGTTTTCTACTAAATCAAAAGTATTTTTTGTCCATTATTTCAGACCAGTTCAGGCCAATAAACTCAAATTTCGATCTGTGATAGCAGTTACTAGTTTTTTTCCCCCCCGCTTTGGACAAAGAAATTTTTTTTTTTGTGCACTTGTATTGTTTGAAAGGTTGAAAATCTTCTCATCAAAACTTCCCGTTGGCGACTGTTGGCAGAAATGTGTTCATTCAATTCACTTGCCAGACTTTGACTCTGCGGGACAACCCGGCTGGAAAACTGAAATTGTGAGGGATTCTTCTCTAGGCTTGGATTGAGATTAGAGTGAAGGGACTGTGCAGTGTGTGTGTGTGTGTGTGTGTGTGCGTGTGTGAGTGAGTGAGTGAGTGAGTGAGTGGGGGTGAAGCTGCGCTGTGGCACAGTCTGTCTCTCAAGTTGTGGACTGTGAGTGTGACCGGGACATGCTGCTGCTGCTGCTGCTGCCTTCTGCTGCTGCCTTCTGCTTCTCTCTGCTGGATGACAGGAAACATTCCCCATTCACGCCATGTAACGTATATATTCCAACCTGCAGTGTGAATGCATGTGTGTGGTGTGTGTGTGCGTGCACGGACCACAGTTTTGTACATCTCAGTTGGACTTAGGTCACCTTTTCGCTCGTGCAGCTGAGATCTCTGCTCAGTTGCGGCTGTTTTTTCGACTGCAGATGTTCCTCGCCGGGAACGAAGCTGCGGGACTCTGCAGCTTTTCCTCCCAGGAAGCCTTCTGGGAGGAAAAGAAGCTCCGCAGCGAGTCCCACCGATCGGATCTCAGCTGTTCGCGCTAACTTTCTCCCAGTCTCTGTGCCGCATCTGTTAATTTGTTTAAAAAAAAAAACTCTGCCAGCAGCATCATCCTGCAGTGCTCTGACAGCCTCCTCCTGTGTGTGTGTGTGTGTGTGTGTGTGTGTGTGTGTCCCTGCAGCGGTCACATCTCCACTTTTGGTGAGAGAAGATGCTTCCCGTGCTGATCTTCGCTTTGATCAGCCTGAGCCTGGCCGACCCAGACTTGGACACTCTGTATCCCGAACTGGAGCACTCCAGGACCATCTATGTCACAGGTTAGTGCCTGCGTATGCATCTGCCCCCCCCTCCGCCAGTCTCCCTGAGTTTCGTTCACCACACTCACTCTGCAGTGTCATCTCCTCTCCTCCATTTATCAGCGTCCTGTGCTGCTGCGGCCCGGTGATAACGCTGCTATGCGGGGGGTTGGGAGGCAAGAGGGAAGCGGGGGTGGGGGGGGGGGGGGTCATTAGCTCACCCAGATAAGACTATCTCACCGGTGCTTGCGGAAAAAAAAAAACTTTGTTTGAACGTGTGTGAGATTTTGAAACACTGCAAGGGAGGCTGGGAGATTTCCTGCTGTGTTCTGAGGTCAGAAGGGGCGTTGGACGAATCTTACTTAATTCGTCTGAATTAAGTAAGATGGAGGGGGCAGCCCGGCACTGAGGTCGTCGAGTCATTCAGCGGAGGTAGCAGGCGCAGGCGGCCTCGGCTTAGGGAAGCAAAATTAGAAGCTGGCTCCGCGCGACAAAAGACTGACGGTGCCAGGTCGGCTCGTCAGAGTCTTGGACCACCGCCACAGGACTTAACGAGCAGGCGATGAGACCTGGGTTCACGGCTGTAGGGTCAAATGAGAAGCAGCTGCCTGGATCGTCAGGTGCCCAGCAGGAGGGGGGAAGCCCCACGTATTGCACACACGTGCACGCGGCGCAAATGAGGGATTTGAGAAGCAAAATTAATAGGTCTGTGCATTTGGACTTGGTTGCCACCAAAAAACAAGATGTGTGTGAATGAATGTGTAACCAGATATTATGAGTTACCTTAAAAGAAAAAAAATCACAGCACACTCCAAAACACTCACGTCGCCACCTGGTGGTCTCAGGTTCTTGTTTTGCACGCTGATGGTTGAGCTGCGCGGAGGAGATTTGGTAAAAATGCGCCACTGTGGGCAGAATCAACGGAGGGGAACAAGATGGAAAAGAGTCGGTGTAGGTGGGAAGTTGGCCGAGCATCTGAAAATTCCCACATCCAAATGTTTGGCTGACGAGTGTCTCGGCAGACATTGGTGTGTAGGTGAGGGAAGAAACTTGGTGCTCTGAATACAAATCAAACGTCTTCTCTGCTCTGTCAGGAAAAGAACCTGCATCCACTGTTTTCATTGCCCGGACCATTGCTTTGTTTACTCTCACTTCTGTTTTTGCGAGCAGAAAAAGTCTGACAGTCCAGCAGAAAGACTGTCATGTGTTGTGATTTCATCCCGTGCTGCAGAGAACGGCCCTCGGCTCTCCGTGTCGACGGACCAGGCCAAGGTGGTGTCGAGGCGGGGGGGAAATGCTACCCTATCGTGCAAGATCCAACGGGACCAATCACTGGCACCAAACCGCAAGATGAGAATCAAATGGACCAAGATGACCTCAGACTACCTGAAGGAGGTAGTACAAAAGACAAACAAAACAAATATTGTTTACTTGTTTAGGTATTTTATTCATAACAGTCGCTACACATCATTAAGGTTAGTGTGCAAATAAATCAAATCGGAATTTGTTTCGGCATTTGCAATCTGAAAGTTCTGCATTGGCAAAATGTTTGCAAATTGCAACAAAGTTTGGGATCAACTCAGCAAAACAAGGAGCAAGAAAATTCTCTCTGTTAATTTTGCTATTTTGTGCTCATTTATGCTGTGCTTTATAGTTCACTGCAGACACAGGAGCAAACATTTCATTTCATTGTGACAGTGACGGCAATTTTTGACCTGTGCAGGTGGACGTCTTTGTCGCCATGGATTACCACAAAAGGAGCTATGGCAGTTTCCACGGCCGCGTCCACCTGCAGGCCGCCTCCCCTATGGACGCCTCGCTGGTCATCACCGAAATCACCCTGGAGGATTATGGGAAATACAAATGTGAGGTTATCGATGGACTGGAAGATGGAACAGTGGTGGTGTCCCTTGACCTGGAAGGTACGACAAAACCCCCTCCCGTCTTTGCCCATTTGCTGGGCTGCAGTGCGACCAAATTTAGCATCAGGAGCAGTGGCTGCTCGAGGGAAAGTCAAGAGCGAGTGTAGTTTAACATTTGACATCAGTCCCAGAGCAGCGTCAGAATGTTTGGAAGTAGCCCAAAGCCAAAAGTGGCGTACAGGAAACTTCTGGTAAAAGAAATTCATTGTGATAAATAAGATCTGCCTCCCTCCCTCACCGTGTAGGTATCGTGTTCCCCTACTTCCCCCGCCTGGGACGCTACAACCTCAACTTCTACGACGCTGAGCGAGCGTGTCGGGACCAGGACGCCATCGTGGCGTCCTTCGACCAGCTGTACGAGGCGTGGCAAGGCAAGCTGGACTGGTGCAACGCCGGCTGGCTGAGCGATGGCTCGGTCCAGTATCCCATCAACGTCCCCAGAGAGCCCTGCGGAGGCAAGAACACCGTGCCGGGCGTTCGCAACTATGGGCTGAGGGACAAGGAGAAGAACCACTTCGACGTGTTCTGCTTCACCTCCTACTACAAAGGTGACTACGACTGTTGTGATTGTCTGTGTTTTTCTGACTTTTTTTTAGCGAGCCACTCTGAAACGTGATTGGCTAGCGAACCGCATAGAGCATCACGGTTGGTACCTCCTTCCAAATAGTTTGATAAGACAATGTGTTCCAACCCATCAAGGTCTTATGCGAAAGATTTAAAGACATATGTGTATTTTCAGTCTGAAACTGGAACTGACATTGTTTGCAGTTTGCTCTCTCACCACTAGGTGCCAGTGAATCCTAAACACCGGACCTTTAAAATATAAAGACTTACAAAACAATACAATTTTAAAATATTGGTATATGTATTTATGTAATTCTGGATGAAAACAGACCTACAGTGAAAGTAACTAATAAACAATTGCGTAAAAATAAATTAAAAAGAGGGAAATGATAAAGTTAACAGGAAACCAAGAAAGGAATTTGGTAATCAGGTAATGTGACAGCTGTTGGATTGTTACCGTACTGGGTCGCCGTAAATCTGGATAAAATAGGCAGTTGGAGCAAAATCCCCTGGGAAAGCAAGAACTTGGACTGTTGATGCAGTCGGGCTGGCAGCCTGGCACCGCTTCAATCTGATTTCCATTACTGACTAAATAAGGGAAACGTTTTCGGAGTTAAGTGGGAGGTGAGCACAGCCTGGCATCTGGACAGAAATAATGACTTCATTGTCTTTTTTCCCCCTCACTTTGCAGTCGGTACTTGAGGAAATGGACCACAATTACACAATTATTGATATCACCTTTTTTTCACATAGTACAAACATTCAGCCGTCCACCTAAACCAAAAGCTCCACTTCTCTTCCAAACAAGTGCGGAAGCCTGCAAGCATGTGAGCAGACAGACAAAGCAGCCCCTGCAAGCTGCCATGAGGAGCTTATGCAAAAGAGAAAGAAGACAGGAAGTGACTGCGAGCGTAGAGGCTGCTGCTTAGATTAGCATGGATAGTTTTGGGGTAGTTTTGGAATTTGCACATTGAGAAGCAAAATAAAGACTGACACTGACATATACATCTCTTTAGACAACATCATCTTTTTTAAGGTTACTACTGATTTAGCTAAACACAATGGTGTATCGTGATGAACCACACGCCGTGAAAATGCTGCTGACTGAACTTAAGTGTGTAGTATTTGGAGATTTTGAGAGGAAACAGTGACATCAAGTGGTCATATTTCAGATCGCAGTGCTCTTTCGCTCACCCTCCCTCTACCAAGTTTGCCAGTGAACTACGGTGGCGGACGCACACAATCCTGGATACCTCGTCCAACTTCTTCTCTGTTGGTGTATTCGAGGACGCGTTCACCCCAATTATGAAACGTGCTGTCAGGCGGGCTGGATTGTCCACACTGTCTGCCTTAGAAACATGGTGGTGCAAGATGGCACCTAACTGGAAGCAAGACCCTTGCTCTGTGTAATATTGTTGTATACATATAAAAACTGTTCTATGGGTAGGAAAACCAAATTACTTTTATTGTACTGCGAGTATACACTTTTATTGGCAGTGTATTGAGCTTTTACCAATAGAAATATCGTAAAGTAGGCCAAACATTATAACTGGACCTTTCACTTGACATCAATGTGCTTCTGCGCCTTCATCCGCCCAGGCCGATTCTACTACCTGATCCATCCGTCCAAGCTAACCTACGACGAGGCCGTCCGGGCGTGCCAGAAGGACGGCGCTCAAATCGCCAAGGTGGGACAGATGTACGCCGCCTGGAAGCTGCTGGGCTACGACCGCTGCGACGCCGGCTGGCTGGCCGACGGCAGCGTCCGCTACCCGATCTCCAAGCCCCGCCGGCGGTGCAGCCCCACGGAGGCGGCCGTGAGGTTCAACGGCTTCCCCGACAAGAAGCACAAGCTGTACGGAGTGTACTGCTTCAAAGGCCAGAACTGAGGCGCGCAAAAAAAACGTGACGACAGACAGCCTGCCACGCGCATCAGCACACACACACAGACACAGACACAAGACACACACATTCACACTGTGACGCTTTATTTTATGTAAACCTTAAAACGTGCTGTTGCTGTTGCTTTTGTTTTGTTTGTTTGGTTTTTTTGTTTTTAAAAAAAACCTTATTATCAATGAGGGATAGTTTACAAATATTTAATGGTGACTATGATTTGATCAATGCTTCAGAGGGGTGGTCGACGGAGGTGGGATCAAAACCATAACTCTACTGCAATCCAAGTCACATAACTACACACAACAGGTTGGTGCTCAGAAAAGTGGCTCGTCGCTCGGACGGATGCTTTGAGCACTTGTCTTGTTTTACTGAAGACCTGGACCGTCGGCACCAAAAAACCCTGCGACACTCATCGGGTGGGATAACAAGCATGACTGGACCCATTGCAGATTTGCCGTCCATACCTACCAAGGTGCTACGACTGGTACTTTGTATACTTCATCCAGTATTTTATGTTTTTATAACAATGTTTTGGACCAAACGTCACTGTCATTATAGGAATAAGAAAAGGGAGCCACAGTTAGCGCTGGGTTATGTTTCCTAATTATTTAGAATGATATCTAGAAATGTATTTCTGTTTTTGACTATTTGTGTTGACATACTGTAGCGATATTACTTTTTTTTTTTTTTTTTTTTTTTTTGTCTTAAAGGCCAAACTATCTAAATTCTTTGACTCCAACAGAAGAAAGCAACTGCAGAGTTGTAAAATAATCATGAATCATGAAGCTCGATGCTGCTCTAGCCAAGTAGAAAGTGCTTACAGGAGGGCTATTTTGCAACATAGAATAAGTAGCATGAATAGAAGCAATAGTAGTCACTTACAAGCTTGGTTTGGCAGTGAAACTAAGCTTCGTGGCTCCCTGTTAGGCTTGATCCTGGGCTTCCAGAGCATGACTTAGCTTTTCTGGGCAGCTGTCTGTGACGATCAGCACACACTCACCGTCTGTCTAACGCTGTGATAAACGGCTGTTTTTGATACAAAGACTGTAGTTCATTGTGTTGACAAAGCCGGGGCAGGATTTACTATGCTGGGAAAGAGAAATAAAGATTTTTTTAAATATTATTTTCAAAGGGTTTCTGTAAGAAGTACAAGAGGAACATCCATGCGCTGAGGTTGGAATTGGGTGCTAGCCAGATCCTGAGTGAGCTGCTTCTCTCGACTGACTCCACTATTGCCACCTCAGCTATGCGAAGGCCAGCCCAGTGCCACCCAGACGCAAAATTGAACAAGCACTGCAGCCAATCTGCGTTAGCTTGCTGAAAGGAGCAATAACACAACAGAAAACGTTTGTGTCTCTCGCATAGAGCTGCAAAAAGGATTCTTCCATGTAAGGATATCTGCCGTGCACGCTGACCGAGTGTTAACTCACTGTACAAAGTCCCAGCTGGCCTGGACGCAGGTTTAGGTCATTCTCCTGGGCCTGGTGCAGAGTCTGCTTTACATGACTCAATCTTTGACAGGCCATCCAACATTCTGCCACACTTTATCACCAAAGAACTGCAGGACAGACTGTAGAGATTGCAGGTATAATGATTTACCACAGACAGCGTGGGGAAATTAATTCAAGGTGTTGGAGGCTAAAATCTCTGCACTTTGCAAGTCACACATTAGCTTGAGGAACGCAACCGTGGTTGATAACTTAAAGGAAGTGCCTGCTTTACCATGTCATTTTTTTTTAAAAAGCAAATATGTTGGAGTATTACGCAGAGATAAAGAAAAAACGGGGTGTTAGCTTAAAGCCTTGATGCTAAAATTCGTTAGCTTATTTTAAAAAGAAAGTACACAGTTTAATATTGCTTAAGTTTAAGTGTTCCTTTAGTGTCAAGTGCCCCTTGGGAAACTTCAACAGTGCTCGTAAGTTGTGTTTGGTTTAGTAACATTGAAGCCAGCTTCAACTGCTTTTTGCTGTGCTGCTGCTGGTCTTAAAATACACAGAGCGAGCTAACTCATCGTCTAAATCAGCGTGATCTGATGTTAGTCCTCCAAATGTCGAGGTTATTTCCCAAAGGATTTAAAGGACTCCACCTTTACTTCTTTGATTTTTATCCTGTAACTTGAACAATATTGCTCATCAGAAGTCTGAGGTTCTGCGCAGGTGGAGACTCAAAGGAATCAAAGACAAAAGGGACAATAAAACACATGACTCAGTCTACCCACGTTTGTTTGTTTTTCACTCTTCCAATCAAAAATAATTTATGACCGATCATCATGTTTGTTTGTTTTGTTTTGCAAAATTAACACCTTTCTGGTCACGGGCGTCGGTGACAGCTGCCAGGTGTAGTTCCTGGTAATGTGTTCATCGTGTTTCCAAAGGGTGGAGCACCATGTGCAAATGTTTTCCCTCACGGTAACTGCAGTCAGTCATGGTTGCTGCTTTCAGTTGCCTCAAGTTTGGAAGTGAACTGCAGCACGTTGCCAAAAGACGGCAGATGAGCGACTGCGGATGAAATGTTGGAGACGTTCGTGTTGATTTATAACTGTGGGATTCGGAGCACTTTAAGAGCTCCTCCAAAAGCTGTCTCTGTAAATGCTCGCAGAAAGTTGATTCGCCACTCACTGAGGAACCTAAAACAACCAGCTGGTTTGCAAGCAGTCTGAATCGGACAGAGCCTTGCAATTTGACAATCTAGAACTGGAGGGAAGACACAACGGAGAGCTGAAACCAAGCGGTCACAGCGCAGAATGACAAAAGAGGAAAAGAATGCAGCACCTGGACTTAAATACACCAGGGAAAGAGTCACAGGTCACAGCAGGAGAGGGAAAACAAAGAGAGCACATGTGGAGCAGAAAGTGCCAATAAACGTTCAGACCCTTATCAGATAAGAAAAGTTCCATTCATTTAAGCATGTTGCAACATTAGATACATTCCTAGATGAGGTTGGCAGCATAAAACCCAAAATCCAAGAAGTTTAAAGCCTTAAATGCAAAAACAATTCTGCTGTGATGACTTGAGCTATACAAGCCTTAGGATCAGAACTGGCACCAAAACACCACATACCTATAAAAATAAAAATGGCCATTTAATTTGATATTATCAGTATTGACAGGTACTGTTCAATGTGTAAATTCTCTGCATATTTTAAAAAAACATGTGGCACCAGATTTGGAAAAAAGAGCTGAAAGTATCTGATGGGAAATGGCATTGGATGGTTTTTGCATGATATTTGCAGTTGAAAATATTTTTTACCAGATGTAAACAGCTTAAAAAATAAAAGCACAGAAACAAGTGGTGTTTTAATCATTTCTTTTATTGCACACGCAGCTGACAATCATATTCAAATCGGAATGATGGACAAATGTTAACAGCAATTCAAACGAAACCATAATAACATAGAAAAAAAAATTGCCCTTGTCCCAGGAATACAGTAAAATCAAAGGACTGAGCATTCTCTTATTTCCCCCAAAGTAAGAACATAATATGAACATAGAAAATGGATGAAGAAAAGATTCATAAAGTTGCAACAGATTCTGGGGCACTGGCATGTTTTTTTTTTCACATTCCCTCATTGTTTCTGGATTTAAAAGAAAAACAGATTCCAGATCTGCAAATTAAAGCGATGTATACTTTCCAGCGGCTGAGGACAAACTGCTAACACAACAGTACACGCAGCTAGAACGACTTTGGTGATGACACTGAGTCGACTTGATTTATGAGACACACGCACAATAAAGGAAATGACCGCATCGCAAGTTTGTCCGACTGAAACGTGATGGGACTTTATTCATGATCGATTGTGTAAACAGCAAGGAAGCCACCGGGAGGGGAATCGCCTCACCTTCGATGACTTTTAGTTCATATCACAGTCCACGTAGTTTTAAAGAATACAATAAGTTAAATTCATATGGCTTCATATAACATCTATTCTTTATACCCTATGATTAATAGCCGCGGCAAACACACACGCACGTACACACGCGCCACACATTCACAATCGCTGTGTTCTTCGGTTCTGTGTGTGCCACTCTCCAAATGTCCCCACTTCCCTTTTTTATTTATTTTTCTTTCAAAAAAAGACAACATTTTTGTACAAAAATCTACAAGGGAAACAATCAGCCAGTACCTGTTGATTTTATACACGCCACAAACCAAGAGAGGTTTGTGCCGTGTATAACATAAACGGTAATAATTTAAACGTGTGAATTTGCGCACTGAAATGGGAAACCCCAAGATGCAAGTGAACAAATATAGCCACTCTACCGATTTTATTCCCTTTTGAATGTAGATAAGACAAGAAAGGAAACGTGTATATATACAGTATATGTGTGTGCAGAAGTTTAAAAAAACAACCTAATTCACCTGACTTGCCTCTTGGGGGTTCCCAGTTATCATGAACCAAATTTGAAAACTAGTGAGTGAAAAAAACAGCGGAAATGTGTACATGTATGAAGACTGGATTTATACTGTTTGTGTTGTAGTCACCTGGTATGAGAAGGTGCCCAGTGGAGATAGCCTGGATGCGTTTGCTATATTGCAAATTTGCAAGTCCTTTCGTTGAAACGTTGAGCAAATTTAAAGCAAACCTTTGAAAAAGTGGCTTTAAGGTGGCCACCGGAAGGAGCAGGACAAGGAGAAGAATGGATCTGGCAAGTTGGGGTTCTTCTTGTAGGTCGCTTGTAGGCACTGATGGTGGGAAACACTGAACGCAACGGCTTCTGATTTGAAAACGACTGAAACCACCTCAAGACGGCGTTCAAACTTAGTTGCGGATGAGAGGAAGCGGTTTGGAATTAGGCGGTTTCCAGTAAATTCTGGATATCCATACTCTTCTTTGTGCGCGTTAAAAGGCTTTACGGAAAGGCGAAAGTGTTCAGCTGCTTTCGATGAAACGAGAGGGACTGTGGTAACTCGCCAAGATGGCGAACAGATGGCGCGCTAAACCAAAACAGACCATGGTGAAAAATTCCAAGTTGTTTGCCATCTCAGCTGGGTTCAAACCCTTCCGCTGACTGCCTGAGAACATTTGAGGGCCAACAGTTGAGACCGTGGGCTCACCAGTATCGACGCGCGGGTGTTACGATCTTTCGGACCGACGGAGTCGAGTCCACGCTACGACTTCAAAGGGTTTCCGGATGAGGGTGGAGGCAGCGACTGCCAATCAGAGCCCACCTGACTTCAGAGGACGATCGATGCGTGTAGTCAAGTGAATGCTGGACGTAACCGTGAACGCAAACGACAGTCAGCATCAACATTTTCTTCGGTGTCAGCAGCCCTGCCAGTCCAATGAACCTCTATCGAGATTTTTGCCTCGACTCAGCGGGAAAACGGAGCCAACACGTACAAAAAGCAGCAACCTCGAATCTAAGGACCCAATTGGAACCCAAATGTTAACGGGCAGTGTTGATGGAAACGCACGTTTTTACCTCCTCCGCCGATGTAGTGTGAATGTAGAGTGAATGTAGTGTTGTAAGCCACCCGCTCTTCCTGTGTGCGAAGAAGACCGAGTGCAACCTTTCCGCGCAACCTAAACCCCCTAAACTCGCTCGTGTTGAACGGTCCGGAACCTGCAGTGACGTTGTACTGGTGAATCCCTCAAACCCCCTCAACTCCTCATGAAGAAGCATCGGCAGACCCGACGTTGAAGTACCTCATAGCTGATTTTCAATAAGAAAGGACAAAAACAAACAAAAAACAAACAAACAAACAAACAAACAAACAAAAAACCCAGCACAAACTCAGATCAGTGTCTGGTGTTTTCCCGCCTTTCCTGCCTCTTCTCCCTCTGCAGCTGCTGGCTGACCGGATTGAAGTAAGGCCTCAGGAGGTTCTGGATGTCGTCGTGGCTCTGCCGCTGCTGCTCCCGGTGGCTTCCCGGGTGGTGCACGTGGTTGCTGGAGTGGCGGCGGTGCTGGTCGTTGCCGCGCCGCAGCGTGAAGGACTTGTGGTAGGTGGCTGCTGAAGGGGAAGAGAGGGGAGACGTCGCCTTGTGACCTTAGCCGTTCCCGAGCGCAGACCCCCCACAACCCAGCCCTTGGGTTTACCGTGCGATATTTGGAGGGTTTGAAGAAGAAACAGCGACATCAAGTGGTTACATTATATATCGCAGCATCTTTCATTCTCCTTCCTTCTCATGAGCTTGCCTGTGAACTACGGTGGCCTGCGCACCCAAACCTGGATTCCTCGTCCACTTTGGTTTATTTGAAGACGCGAGCAGTCACTGTCAGGTGGCCTGGATGGTCCACACCATCTTTAGCATATGGCAGTGCAAGATGGCAGCTAAGTGGGAGCAAGACCCTTGCTCTGTGTATATTCTTATATGTATATGGGACCATTCTGGGGGCAGGAAAACCAGATTGCTTTTATTATACACTGATTATACACTTTTATTAATGTATTTATGAGAAGTGTATTAAGCTTTTACCAATATAAAAATAAACTCAAGCCAAATATTACACACTGGCCCTTTAAGGAAGCCCAACTGGCAGTGTGTTTTATATATGGGGCACTGTCAGGTGGGCTTCCTTACATAATGGACTTCCTTAAAATATGACAGTGCAAGATGGCAGCTAACTGGGATGAAGACCCTTGCTCCATGTATATTCTTATACATATGAGAACTCTTTTAAGGGTAGGAAAACCAAATAGCTTTTATTGTGCTGCGAGGACTATTATTTTTTTACACACAGGACCTTTAAAAGACAACGGCTACTCACGGCTCATGCAGGTGACCCTCGGTGCGTCCCAATGGCCGTTGGCGCGGCAGCGGATGGTGGGCGCGTGCCTCTGGATGAAGCCCTGCTTGCAGTGGTAGCGGAGCAGGGAGTTGATCTCGTAGCGGGGCTTCATGGCGCCAAACAAGCGGGCGTCCTTGACCACCGGGGGCTGCCCGCACGACACTGAGGAGAAGAACACAACGTATTTTGGTGTTCGTTCGTTTTGTAGGGTCGTGAAAAAATAAAAAATGGAAAACGCATCACGGCCTTCCTACCGGTTCCCTTTTTGCAGGTGAACGTCAGGTGGTAGTTGCAGGGCACGTCGTTCCACTGTCCGCCCTCGTGCCAGATCATGACCACGCAGTCCTCCCCCGACTGGAAGAAGCTGTCTGGCTGGTTCGGCCTCCAGTAGTCGTATTGCTGTCGGCGGCGCAGTTTCAAAGGTAGAAGATGAATGCATGTCCAGCAAATTGTGAGGTCATTTGTGGTGATTCAGTGCATGCAGACTGGGAGTATCTGGAGGTTTGCCATGTCTGCTTAAGGCCTGTGTATTTATGTAATGATAGATAGATAGACAGATAGATAGATAGATAGATAGATAGATAGATAGATAGATAGATAGATAGATAGATAGATAGATAGAAATATTTAGAGATAGATAGATAGATAGAAATATTTTAGATAGATAGATAGATAGATAGAAACATTTAGATAGATAGATAGATAGATAGATAGATAGAAACATTTAGACAGATAGATAGATAGATAGATAGATAGAAATATTTAGATAGATAGATAGATAGATAGATAGATAGATAGATAGAAATATTTAGATAGATAGATAGATAGATAGATAGATAGATAGTTTTTTTTTTGACCGATTTGGAGTTGCAAATTCATTATTGTAATGCATCAAAACAACAATTTCATGGTTTCACCTCAAACCAGTAGTAAAATAGGCAATAATAAGCAACAAGTAATACAATTAAAACGGTATAAGTCTAACATGTCCAGTAGCCAAACTGTAACTGTAAAATAAACTGTAACAATAGAAACGCAGTAGTAACAGAATTCATGCAACAAATGGTTAAAAGGGGGCAGTGACAGTGTTTCCAGGAACTTGCAGTTGACGGGGTGTAATTCACAGCAGCAACAGAAAGTGGTGCTACTGGGTCACCGTGCACACCCTGCTGTGTCCTGTCTGCAGCGGACCCACAAGACAGGCTGCGCAGGCGACAAAACCAACCCGCACAGCATGACGTGGGAGCGCACGCGGCAACAGCGCGACTCGCGGCCGACCCTTCACAGGGCGCGACTCCACGCTCAACGATAACACATTACAACAGCACTATCGGGTTTCAGCCTCGCATTAGGTTGTCACCGCGTTGCTCGGCTCGCACGCCCGAGCAGCTGATCACTTCCAGCAGACGAGCAACGTGTGTGTATGTGTGTGTGTGCACGTGTGTGTGAGTGTGTGAGATCGGGACTAGGAAACAGATGGTTGCAGGAACCGCAACCTCTGGTTTGTTTCTGCTAGAAGGTGGGATACAACTCCTTGTTTTAAACCCAAGAGGTTCCCAGACTCAATATCCACACCCAACGAACAGGTCGATATGTCATTATTGCAATTGTTATTGGAATCACCAGTGTCCACTGATTTGGTACACAACTTCTTTTGACTGCATCCAAAGTCATGAGTGGAGGCTGAACACTGGAAAGGCTCGTTCGACAAAAATGCTGATGCTCCAGCGGAATATTGCACATGCATTTGTTATTTGTTGCGATAAGAATAAATCTTAAGTACCTACACCCATAACTTTGAAGCTATATATATATATATGTATATATATATATATATATATATATATATATATATATATATATATATATATATATATATATATATATATATATATATATATACATATATATATATATATGTACATATAAATATACATATACATATATATGTATATAATTGATTGTTTGTTGATAATATTGAAGATTGAAAAATGTCCCAACACTTTTTTCCCACGACTCCACATGGGTAGATGATGCGCTGTGCGTCATGACCTAAATTGCTGGAAGATGGTCGTAAAATTTGCACGACTCACTGTAAAGACCAGATTAACATCCAGACCCAAAATGTTGGAAGTCTGCCTCGCGCCGAGGCAGCCAGAGCGCCTTACGGAAGAGGTGTCTCACCATCGGATTGCCGTCGGTCCATCTGAAGTCCCTCTCGAACATCTTGTCGTTGAGGCCGAGCCACTGGTAGTCGCTTCCCAGACCTGCACGGGGCAAAGCGGGAAACAGGTCAGGCTGTTTCGGCTTTGCGTTGACATTTGCAGCGACGGACTCATTCGCGCTCCACATGGGATGCTGGCGGCGCTAGCTGCTACGTCTACGGAAACTCCCCATTTGAAGGGCTTTTTGATGTGCCTGGCGTTTACCACCGGATTGGATCGGGAGCTGGGCACTCTACCAAACACTCCTGTTTCATTAAACCCCGCTGGCCATTAAAACAGCAGGAGGGCTTTTAACAGGCAACAACAGGCGTTCGCTTCAATGAAATCTAGAAAACTAGATTTAAAAAAAAAGAAAACTAACTAAACTGACATTTCATGCTAAAGACGTTTCTCAGTGACCTAAAGAATGTGTGTTTGCCAACTGGTATCTACATCGCCTACAGCTAATTTGGTCTTTAATGACACAAATGACTATTGATGATGGCGGTCATTAGCTGATACTCAGCACATCAAACAAAGGTCAGGTCATGGCAAACTCCCACTGAAAGGGCAGGGCCCTTGGATTTATCTCACTCATTCATCTCTTAAAGAGGCAGAAGTTGGGGTGAGGGTCACTGTTCAGTTGCCTTTCTAATGTGGAAATGCCTCCCAGTTCTGAACGACTGAAGCATCCACGGTAAAAAAGCATGGCTGGAAGCTTGGAAACCTCCTTCTTATTGTTTTACTTAAGGCCAGCAGGAGTCATTCCTTCTTTTTTCATCACAATTAAGGTCCTGGAAGTTCCGTGCGCTATATGTCCAGATGCTGCTAATCAACCTTTGGCAAAAAAGTAGTCTTGATGCCTGATCACACAGCAGCAGTTCTTTACAGGTTTTGGAATTCTTCTTGTGAGTGACACTGTGAACTGCTCAAAAGTTTTTGCAAACAGAATGTTGAGAAAAATTCTACAAACGTACGGTTGACAAACTGCTGCTCCTCGTGCGACAGGATGCTAGCCAGGTGGGCGCCGTGCAGCCGGCACTCCCTCTCTGCGGCGTCCCAGGTGCGACGGTGCGTGAAGTATTTGTAGCAGTGAGACTGGAACTTGTGCCAGCCAAAGCCACAAACCTCAGTGTCTGGAAGAAGAAGGAGAAAAAACAAAATGCATCATTGGTCAAGAATTGCAACTTGCAATTGGAAAGCAGACGAGGATTCTTGGCGGATCTAAAGGTTCCATCTCAGTAACGTGCCTCAGGTGTGTTCACGAAATGACACACGTCCGTTCTTTACTTTTCTTTGTTTGCTCCTGGTTTCAGGAAGCTCAATCACAAAGTTCTGGAAAACAGCCCTCTGTGATGTCACAAAACCTCCCGAGGTGAATGACGACAACCCCCCCCCAAGCCAGGCTTTTTGAGTCCACCTCTCAGAGGTTACAAGCAAGTGTCACCATGGAACCGCAACTGAGGGTTTTTACTGCAGGTTGAAAACAAAGGGCTAAACACGGCGAGGTTTTCTTTGGAAGTCTTTTTGGATAATAAATGAGGCTGCTCCACCGGAGTATGGGATGAAAACCAAAAACAGTTGGAATATAAGACCGACAGCTGAAAATGTTTCCATGAAAAGCTGCGTGTTGACTTTGCGTAGTTGTTTCATGAAGTCTTGAACAACATTTTACAGTGTACGATATATATTAAGGTTGATTTTCAGAGGCCAGGAACAACAGCCTGCGCCAAGCTGTAGCTGACGGGGATCCTAGTAAACAATAACAGCACTGAAATGTACACAAATTTGCCAGCGGCCAGAATTCTACCACCGTAACAATGCACGCATTGTGCCTCTGCAACAACTTTGATTTGTTTAACTTCCCTGTCAAACTGCGCCGTCTGGGGGGGCGGGAGGGGGGGGCTGGAGGTCCAGCTGGGGGAATAAAAAGGCCCCCTCTGACTGAATGAGCTCAGTAACACACAGTTGGGCCTCATTAACCCCCCCGACAACTCGCAACTTGTCTGCAGGTCAAAAGCGCACAAAAAGGGAACAGAACAAAAGCGGGAAAAACAAAGAACAGCAGAGACATTTGGCCCGACGGTTCTCTGCTTTGTCGGCAAACAATAGACATTTTGTATCTGGGGGTGATGCGCGTGCCAGCGGCGTCGCGATGGAAAATCGGAGGCTGTTGTCTCGTCTTAATAGGTTCACGGCGGCATCACCTGGAGGGCCAGGTGAGGTGGGGTGAGGTCTCAGAGCTGGCTTAATGAATTCAAAAGTCTCATTCATGAGGAATCTGTCTCTGGCGTGCAGGGGAATGAGTGCAGGATCTCTTGGAAGATGTGACTAAACACCCGCAGAAGTGTCCAGGAGACGAGTTCTGGTCCGATGTGGTATTAGGTCGGAGGCTATTTACAGCTGATCCGATGCCACGCAGCTGCAGAAACCTCCTGGCTCGTAAAAGGGCAGCCAGTCATCTGTTTCTGTCTCCCTTCCGCTGCCAGAGAGCAAAGGGAGGACAGCTGCGGCCGCGTGTTTCCCAATGATGAAACGCGCGAGGCGCATCCATGTTTCGACATCGCGTCGCGCGAGCGAGCGAGCAAGCGCGTGCAGACACACACACAAACGCTTTTGCCCTGCACACGTGGACACGGCCTGCGGACTGGGAGTTGGATCCCGGGGAACTCCCACTTTCCAATCGCTCCACCCTGAACCCACAACTGATATTGGGGAGCCGAAGAGTGCGACAGACCTAACGACAAACAGACCTGGCCGAATAAAACCTTTTCTTTCAAATGGGTTTTTATTTACTCCTCTGGTATATCCATTTTTCATCAGGCATCTTGAGCATTTTTAAATGTTAAACTCTCTTTTCAAAATGGTCTTTAATATGATGATTTATCATAATTGTTTCAAAAATACCAATCCATCCTTTGAAATCAAAACGCACAGTTGCCACGTCTTAACAAAATGTCTAAATACGACAATGATCAATGTAAAATGTGTTCCTATCATCATGTTTGTTTGTTTTTTTCAATTTATGTGGCACGACTTATTTTCAGTGAATGATGGGACTTCTGAGGCTGCGAGAGCTAAAAATGTGCCTGGAAAACATGAATCTGAGGAATCTGCTTGTATATTTCAGCTTAAGTTGTTTAGTTAGTTGCCTGAGAATGGCAGAAATATTAAGGGGATGAGCTGGAATGAGTCTGCCAAAGAGCCCACGCCCAGACAGCTGAAAGCCAGACTTGAAACTGTATACACTAGCGCGTACGTGAGGAACATGTTTGTTCTTTCTTTTTTTTTTTTGAACTTTTTGTTTAATTTTCATTTGCTCTTTTCATGTGTGCGGATGAGCAGATAAATTAACATATCGTTACAACCATAACCGCTTGAGGTAGTTTGCATTCTGAATTATTGGAGGTCATACGAGAGCGCAACTTCACAGTTGATGTAAACCTCCCTTCAACAACTCATGACTCATAACTCCCGAGGGACCATAACTTCTGGAGTCGGCGAATGTAAAAGGTGCTGCACAGCTCGCGAGGCGCGTTTGCACCAAGTTTGGAGTGTTTCCTCCAAGTGCACGAAAATCAGCCAGTCCCTGGAAAAGCGACAATGACCTCATTTCAGAACAATGCTGTTTCAGCTGATGCAAAACCAAGGCTCAAATCATTGTAATACTGTAGCATCAATTGCTGCCACAGTCGCTTTTCCGCTACCAGCTTCCTTGATTTTGGACATTTTTCTTGTCATCTCATTTTCTGGCCATTTTCTGCAGCTGACCTTCTTCACAGAGCTTTCCAGTGTAGCTGGGCAGGCAGACGCAGGTGAAGGAGTTGACTCCATCCAGACAGGTGGCTCCATTCAGGCACGGGTTGGACTGGCACTCGTCGACGTCTGCAACAAGACACACAGCGACTTTATTCCACCACGATTCGTCTGTCAGTACGGGCTCAATGATGGTTTTGGGGAGAAGAATGTGCGCTTGTGTGTTTTAGTGTATGTGAACCTGTCTCGCAGTGCTGCCCCGTGTATCCAGGTGCACACAAGCAGACGTTATGTGCACCGGCCTTGTAGCAGGTGCCGCCGTTCTTGCACGTACCGATAGAGCAAGGCAGGAGTTCTGCACAAAATACACAATACAACAATAAAAATTCCACTGATGAGTTGTGATTGTCCGTCACAAGAATCATGTTGTAACAGTGGGACCTAAATATATAGCTTGCCTCAACTAATCTGTCTTTTGAGAGGCTATGCATAGGAACAATATGCAGCTTTTCTCCTAAAAATTGACAGCAACTAAGTAATGTTTTAGATTCATTGAGACATTGCACCAGGGAGTTGAGAATGACAGCGCGGCCAGCTTGCCTGGTAGAGGACTGCATAATTTTGGTTTCCTGCCCAGCGCCTGTCTTAACCACTCAGTTGCTCTCTCCTTCATTTAATCACCTCATCCAACGATGCTTTCATTGGTCTCTTTGGCACCTCTGCCATTATGAACCTACAGGGACTAATGAGCGAGCTTCTTGGCAAGCAGCATTCGTCTTGAAGTGTGAAGTGCTACCATAAAAATAGGCGTGTTCTTGGAAAAACAAATGTAATAAAATCCTATTCCAGGTAATTTTCAAACTTTGGATTTCAAGGTAGAAAAACAGAATAATTCTTTCTTCTTCAACAATGTTAACTGAAGATTAAATCAACAATCACGGTAACAGATCTAGCTAATAGAATAAGCTGCCTCGATGTTTGATCCACTGCAGCGACAAACCAATAATAACAATGCGTGTCATGTACCTCTGATATTCACAGTGCTGCTCTCCACTGACTCCTTTGAGTCAGTGTCCCTCTCTGGTTCCTCAGTGGTCGCGGTCTCTTCTGTTATCTGAGGTAGTGACTCCAGAAGAGGAGGGTCCACCTCTTTGTCATAGTCCACGTAGTCGTCTGGAAGCGGAGTGGTGGCCTCGTCAGGGGTTGGGACCAAGTGGGTGCTGTGGTTGAAAGTGTGCAACGGCAACGTCGTGGAAAATGTGGCGTGTCTGTCGTGTGGTTTCGAAGCGGCGTCAGACCACTCGGCCTGGGCTGTGTAAACCTCAGAGGACGGTGAGGTGTGGTCCTCGGGAGTTGTGGGTGCCCACTCAGTGGTAAAGCTGGTATGTTTCTCGTCGGTGGCCGCAAATGAGGGACGTGTGGAGTGCGCTGCGGTGCTGCTCTCCGAGGATACACCCGCAGTGTTTGCTTTGAGTGTGGTTTGGTCTCCTTCGGTCACAGCTGCCACTTCTGGTGGAACAGTAACGATAACCTCTTGAGTGAGGTCAACCACACTCTCCTGTTGCCCAGAAGCCTCTTCTTGCCCGGACAGCTGGTCCACATGTGGTTTGGGAGTTACGGCGGAGTGCTCTGCCGGGGACGTGTAAACCTCAGAGGCTGGTGAGGTGTGGTCTTCGGGGATTGTAGGGGTATGCTCAGAGGTAAGACTGGTATGTGTCTTCTCTGTGGTAGTGAATGAGGGGCTGGTGGAGTACACTGCAGTGCTGCTCTCTGAGGGCATACCCGTAGTGTCTGCTGCGAGTGTGTTTTGGTCTTCAACCCTCGCAGTGGTTGCATCTGGTAAGACGATAACAATCACGTCTTGAGTGAGGTCATCCCCGCTCTCTTGCTGGCCAGAAGCCTCTCCCTGCCCGGACATCTGGTCTACACCTGAACCGCTTTCTGTGACTGCATCACCATCCGGAAAAAGTACAGGTGTCACTGCTGTGACCTCTGCCGCAGATCTCTGAGGCTGCTGGCTGTGAGGGGTAGAGTACACAGGTGGCAACGTACTCGTAAATACTGGAGACTCTGTCGGGTATGTGTCATCTCCTGAGGCCTCGTCCTCTCCGGAGGCAGATCCTTCAAGGTCTTCAATCTGGGACTTGGCAGTGGCTTCCAGCGATGTTGTATTTGGGAGTAGAGTGGTGGGCTCTGTCCCTCCGATTTCTGTCTCATCAGTGACGTCACTGGATGGACTTCTAGCAGGTGACGTAGTTTGAGCCGGTTCATCTCCTGATCCCTCCACCGTGGCCTCTGTCTCGTCGTCAGTGCCACGGCTTCCAGAGCCTTCCATGTCCTCGTGGGCGCTCACCTTGGGAGTGACTACTACTCCGCTAGTACTAGGGAAGTCCTGGTGCGATGGTGTTGTGGCTGCTGTCGATGACACAAGAAGTGTATATGGGGTTGTGGCGGCGGTTCCTGCTACTGACTGGTCACCTGGTTCTTGCGTTTTGACTTCTTCCAATTCATTCAAGATATTTGGTATGTCAATTTCAGAGTATGCATCTGGGTATGTTTCTGTAGGAGGGGCATCTGTATCACTGGTTTCCTCTGTGGGTGTCTCCTCAGTGTGTGTTTCTATGGCACCGTAGTCAAAGGAAGTCACGCTCTGCTCCTCATGCTCGTCCTGTATGACCTCATTCAAATGAACAGGCGTAGCTGTTTCAAACTGATCGCCTCTCGCCTCCTCTGGCAGCTCGGGCGCAAATGTCACCTGAATCAACCCAGGAAAGCAATAGCAGAGGGGGGCAGACAGTTATTTTTTGATCAGGAAAGTTCACAAAGTAAAAAGTCATTAGATTGGAAAGTACAACCAAAGTTCACTTGTAAACATTGCTTGGACATTTTTTTGTTTTCTGATGTTTTCCTTTTTGCTGTGGCAACACCGTAGTGTTCTCATACTTGTGCTATTATCCAACAAGACGAGCAATACAGAAAGTGAGAGAAATTGTGAGCGGACTGCAACACTGAGACTAGAGAAAAAAAATCAGCACTACCTCATGTTTTCCGTTGACAAAGCTGATAGCCGGAGGCAGGTTGACGGGAGAAGGCTCGAGAGGATCCACGTCTCCGCTGGCCTGGATGGCTTCACTGCTGATCTGGGATAGGTCCGTGATCTGGGGGTATTGAGACTGGGGGCCATCGATGCTGCTTCCAGGCAGGTTCAATATGTCCAGAATGCGGCCAACTGGGGATAGACCCACAAGAGAACAAAGTGAGATTCCAAAAAAAAGGAAAGTAATAATTGTATGTATGTATGTATGTATGTATGTATGTATGTATGTATGTATGTATGTATGTATGTATGTAATATGTAACTTAACTGTAAAATGAAAATTCTACCCTGACTTCTGTCAGCTTTTGAAACTATAATACATGATAAATAGTTCATACCAAGAATGTGGTGTTTTTTGTTAACCAAACCATTATAAAACCCTTTTATGATCAGTAGTTCAGTTGTTGTATTTCAATATCTCAGTGGGGCTCCCTTCTATTGTTTACTAAAACAAGCCAAAGTGTATATCTGGATGGTTAACAAGCTTATGATTAGGGTCAAACACAGCCAAGAGCTCCTGTCTAACAATGGCTTCCTCTGTTTCTCCATTACGACTTTATGCCGCACATGGAAGCAATACCATGGGAACTGGCGCAAAAATGTGCAAAATGTGACATAAACAGAGACCTGAGACACTCACTCCAACCGAACAAGGGTCTGACACTTTGATCTGAACAAATCTAATTAACTCATGTTAGCCACAACATGTCTTCGAAGTGGGAAAGAAAATCTCGGTTTGACGCCGAGGTGACTATTAAAATGCAATCCTCTATCATCTGCAATCCTCTCAAGTCGTGGAAACAATGAGTTGGCAGGCAGACCCGAACCCACTTGAAGTGATGTTATATTGCCTTTGCAACAGAATATGCCTTCAGCATTTCAATAATAAACACGGCTTTGAGAGGATGGCACTTTGACATTTTAAGTGTATGTTGTGACTACTGCACCAACATTTAAAGTCATTTGTGATAATTTTGGGGCCCCAAGGCAAACAAAAGCATAAGGGTTTGTTTTCACTCTTTCCGTCACACCAAAAGGTGTTGACAGTTTGAGGGGTGATGGCAGTCAAAGATTAAAAAATATGATTTGCCTGGAGTTTATCTTAAATTAAGCCAACAGTCTCCATGTGCAAAAAGAAATTCAAATTCTGAGATCAGATTAATCCATAATTTCCTTCTTTTGCTTGATTCACATTTCAGAAAGTGTGAGGAAATCAGCCCTTTGTGACGTCACCAAGAATCGGGATACCTGTGCTACTGTACTTTGTTTTCCCAGGAGGTGTAACAGAGGACTAAATAAACTGTTATCGAGATGCATAGAGATGTTTTTTGATAATTGGTTGGACAAAGTTGTTCCACTGGAGCTGAAAAATAAAGATCTGAAAATTATTATAATATAGTTCCTCTAATAGTAATAAAATATATGAATAAAATACAACATGCAAGATAAAGACATTTGGCAACTCCAAATATAACTTTTAGAATAACTTTTCCCAGACCTCATTTCACAAAAAGGTCTGGGAAAGACTGAAAGTGTGGTCTTGACCAAATCCTTTCCAACATACTTGGAGTCACTGATGAAGCAAATGATGAACTGCATTTCAAATTTGTGTTTCAGCACAGATCTGGATCAAACCATCAAAGAAAATCTTTAATTACGCCGCTGGATACTTTTTCGTACAGCTGCTCAAATTTCCTTCAGGCTTGGTGGTGTATACGGAAATTAATAAACATTAAGCATTTATCAAATTTGTCAAATTGTTGGAGAATACAATCCAACAAAAAACACACAAAAAACAGACGTCCAAAGTCTTTTGGCTAATTCAGCCTCGATATCTTGGGCCAGTGCCTCACAGGCCTCTTTTGCAATCTGTGGTGGACGCAAAAAAAACTGCAGGCTAATGATGGCTAAGAAATGGGCTGCAGAAATGGTAAGAAAGGCTGTTAGTTACGGCAATTCTGCCAATTCCCCAGAGATGAGACAGTGTAAGTCGGCGGTGTAGGTTGTGGTTTGTTGCTGGCTCTTTACCCCTGAGAGCTGAACACACAGCTTGTTAGACATGCCAGCTAAAGAGAACAGAGGCCAATCACCCCATTAGACCACCAGTGTATTTTGGGGAAAGAGAAAGAGAAAGAAACGATGAAAGAGGAAAGAGCCGTTTGCCCTGATGTATCTGAGTATTTATGAGACTCTGCCGCGCTTCAACAGGAGACATGCTGATGTGTTTGCAAAATTGGCCATAGCAAAGATAACTGACTTCATAGCTTTCCACATCTGGCCTTTGCAAACAGTCTGTGGGTATGTGTCTAGGAATCAGTCAGCAAGCAAACACAAAAGTTAGTTGTTTCCTGCATCTACAACAAAGGTGCTAAATGAGCCACGCCGGGTGCCAGACAGCACAATGCGACAAACATGAGGTCACACTAGAAGATGAATGTCCTGCCAGAAAAGCTGGGTGGTTTGGTATGTCATCCATTGACACATTAACTCTCAAAAATAATGGGAAAATACATTTTTCCCGTCATAAAGTGAAAGCAAGACCCACGGTTCAGGTTAGATCAGAGATGTTGAACGGGAGCATTCTGTTCAATTTTTATTTTTTAACAAAAACCGAACGGTCTCGTTAAAAATGGACTGCAAGTAGTTTGCTGTTCTCCACAGGTGTCCTCCGATAGTGTGGGACTGAGGAAAACGTTGTCATCGCCTCTAAAAACAGCACGCATACTCCAGTGCAGTGGTCTAGGATTAGGTCATGCTACATTCATTGTTTTCTCACTTCCTGACTCCATCCAGAATTCTGCTTTTGTGTGTCAGACTTCTGTCACCTCTGTTAGACAGAAGTATTCCAAAATGACACCTATTTTCTAAGAAGGATATTAAGATCTTGAAACGACAAATCAACAGAATTAGAAAGTCCCAGAAAGAAAAGTCTGTATTTTTCTGGGAAAAAAATAGT
The DNA here is from genome assembly GCA_009823395.1 of Thamnaconus septentrionalis. Taxonomy (NCBI): domain Eukaryota; kingdom Metazoa; phylum Chordata; class Actinopteri; order Tetraodontiformes; family Monacanthidae; genus Thamnaconus; species Thamnaconus septentrionalis. Next base: position 16,096,071 of record CM020518.1, read on the forward strand.
GGTGAAATTGTAACTTTTTATCAGACCCAAAATGTTGACAATAATTAGATTTGAATGTGTCTGCTGGCAGACTAAAAAGGATCTCTGAGTCAGCGACTATGTTGATGACTTGTGCTACCTCTGGAGCTTGGGAGTTGGTTTCGAATAAACTGGACAAATTGCTGAGAAACACAACGGTTCATTTCACTATGCATCTCAAATAGTGTTCGACCCAAGAAAAGGAGCAGGACTGGGGCCAACATTGGTTCAGCATTTCCACTGTGGTCTGCGAGCTGAAAGGTGACGGGGGCTGAAAGCCATGTTTCTGCTGGATAGGTTAGCTGCAACATCTAATGCAAGTTCTTAGCTAGAACGATGAAAAATAAACAGATCATGAAAGTATGATTCCTCATATCTAAACACTGCCACAGACTACAAACAGCAGCCAAAGTCCTTGCAGTCTGAGCTAAGATGGAGTTTTAAATTAGATCGTGAGAGTTCAGGGAATATCGTGCTCAATTCTTGAACATCGATGTTAGCGTCAGCAACAATTACTGCATGTTCAATTGGAACGTTACAGTTCACTAAAAAACTTCAATGGTGTGTTGTGTTTAAAGAGCATTTTTCTGAAGCCATTAAAATATACTGTAAAATGTTCCTCACTCCTCCACCTCGGACATTATGTGTCTGTGTAAACCTTGCAACCAGGGGAATGGAATTGTGAGAAAAAACTGAGAGTGACACCTAGAGACAGGGAGGAATAAATGCTGTGCATGACGCCTTCAACTCACCTGACTGATTTTGGTCGTGCACGTTGACGATGATGAGATGGAATGGAGGTTTGGCAGACTCCTCACCACCGGGAACGGCCGAGAGAGGTGTGAGGGTGGAGTCTTCTTTAAAGACAACTGCCGGCTGTTGCCCACTGCCTCGGACGTCAGCTGGCAGCTCAGATGCTGAGATGTTAATCTGTCGAACGACCACCTCCGGGACAAGATCTTGACGCTGCGGGGATTTGGACGCGTTCTGAACAACAGACCCTGCCCCTGGGGTGACACGATCTGATGGCCTTGCGGTTGCTTCCACTCCCTTCAAATGTGGTTTCAATGTGTATTCCTCCGGTCCATTCCCGCTGGAGCTATCACCGCTACCGCTACCGCTGCTCTCGTCTCGCCCTGAACCTATCAGGTCTTCGTCTTCTCCCTCGTGGGAGATGTCGAGGCGGTCGGGCTGAGGGCGGATGGTGGGCAGAGGTGGGAGCGGAAAGGGGAACAGAGCGTCTCCCCTCACTGGCACAGACTCTACCCAGTTCTTTTGGTCATAGTCATAGAGGTCGAACACGGGAGTGGAAGTCACAGGGAGTTCGGTGGGGTATGTCTCCGTACTGGGGGCTCCGCGTTGGTCTGGTGAGGCTGTGTGTGGTCTCTCTGTTTCAGGACCCGGAGTTTGGATTTCAGCCTGCTCAGGTTCTGAGGGAGGACCAGCAGCTGGAATGGCAGCAACGTTTACCGCACTGTCAGGTTGATACCCAGAAACGGTCGTCGCCGGACCCACGGTGGTCAGTTCTGGTAGTTTGGCTGCAATGAAGGGGAAACGGAGAGGTCATTTTGTGAACACAAGTTGAAGGTTAGCGCCACAGGCTCTGCTGCTAATGGCGGCTGCAAGCAGCCCCGAGGGGAACCGAAAACAATCCCTCGCCATCTTTAATTCTACAAGCAAAAACCTCACAATTGCTCCCACACAAGTATTTGTGCTCATAATCCTGGAAATCATTTTTTTCTCTTTAATGCAAAAATGCTTTTTCTTTTTAATTCACATTGCATTTATTAATCATGCAATTCACATTGGTAGGAAACCAGCAGGAAGTGGTCCAGCCTTTGATACATATTCTCTTTCTGAGAATGCTTTTAACCAGTAAATTTGGGATTTACTTCAACAGGCTTCAGGAATGACAGCGAGGATGTAATGTCATGTTCTGTAATTTGGTGACTATTGTACAACTCCTTTTCAGAAGGCCAATTAAAACCCAAAAGTTAACAATCTGCCTAAAACGTTGTGGTCAGCTTTGGAGAGTCTGGCACAGTATCTGGTATAAATTTTCAGGGGGGCAAAAATGTGCAGAACCCACATTAAACACTATGTTGACTCAGGGTAACATTAGCTGTCCTCTGCATGAGGTTTTCCACACAAACCTTTTCTGAATTTCACCCTAATATACAGTAGTTTTTCTTTTTTCTTTTTTTTGAGTACAGATAAGCTTAGATGCAGGTAAGATAAAGCTGACTTTATTTCCTCAAACGTGACTGTTTACTGCTTGGCCCAGTGTTGCAAAAGCTCAGAATCTTTTGTGAATCCTGCCTCTTTATCTTTGAAAGTAGCTGATTGGCTCTATGGTTTGAATGCTCCTCCTTCTCCTCAACAAACTCACGTGGAACTGGATTTGGTGGTATTCAGGTGGACAGAAGTCAGTGGCGAGTCCCTATGGACTATGCCCACAAAAACATTGGTGGTGTTTCCATTTCATTGCAGACATCAGGTGAATAGGCTCCGTGTTTTTTTCAGTCAGTGTGAAAGCATAACAACTCGAGCAGTTCAACAATCACGACCCGAAATAACTGCAAAACCAATCATAAATTCCCCAGGCTCCGGCTGCCATCCATGGCGACGTAAATACACCCACAAAAAAGGGAAAAAAAAATATTTTGACAATGAATCAGTATTGTTATGATTCATTACAATAAAAACGCTACTATCTGGGCGACGGCAATCACGCCGCTGTCAAACTGCCACCAGTTCAGAGCAGGGCTATAAATGGAAATGCACCAGCCTTCAATTTCTAACACATGACGTCATCTATCAGAAACATAACAAAACCTAAAAACGGCTGATGGCCACGTCGGCGTTGCATGATAATGATCGCTGCTGACGAAGGCCTGGTGGAGCCAGAAAAAAAAACAAAAAAAAAACTGACGTCCCAGCAGGGGTACTAGCTAGTTAAGCAAATTTCCAGCACTTTAGCTCCATCCCAAACTGCGCGTTTCTCCCAGCTCCTTACGTAATTACAACTCTGAAGAGACCAATTTGCTCGTGTTGCCCCGGCCACTTTGCTATAGGCTGGGACGCTCGCAACGATGTGTATCTCATTATGATGGAACACGTACAGGGTGAGCGCAGACGGGAAGTGCTACTTCCAAACGTGCGCACAATGCCGTCCTTTGTCCGGGCCTAAGTGCTGAGCTCATGTCGTTAGCGTCTCGGGTAAACGAGCAGCAGGCCTTTGAACGTCACCGGCCATAATGCTTTAATAAACGCTGCGTAATTGACTCCCCTCCAGGCCGCCCGGCTGGCTGTCAGGCACACGTATAGACAGCCGGGAAAGATGGCTGGTGGCACCTTCACTTTTTTTCCCCACTGCTTCCTTCATTTCCCCTACTGTACTCTGCTAAGTCTAGCGTCCATGGATTGAAAAGTTGCAAACGATACAACTCTGGGCCAGTTACAATCCACAGAATTTTTTTGTTTTCAAGGAATATTTTAAAGTTTGGTGAGCTTCTCAATCCAATTGGCACCACAGTCCTTTGAAATCTCGGATTTGTTTCACGTATCCATCTGGGAAAACACTCAAGGGAAACTTTTGGGAAGGGAACTTATTTTGTAAACTTTACACTGCGTGGCCGCAGTTTGTTTGAGAGGCCCCGGTCATTGCTTGTTGTGGTCCACTTTGTAAACTAGTGATGTTAATAACATTAGGAAGAAAATACTGGGCCCCACCCATCGTATCATCTCTATTTATGTACTCGGGTTTCCAAGGACAACTGCGGCGCAAGATATTTGTCCACCAATAAAAGGATGGTAAAGCTATTCTAGTTGCTGCCGTTAAAAGCGATGCAGCAAAGGAGGTGCTTGGTAGCATCCAAACAAGATAGTTGTCAAGCAACAACAAAATGAGACGCAGGGATTGCCTTCCAAGGTCTGATAAGAAAAAAAAAAAAAGGTTTTCACACAACATCACCAAGTTGTCTTTTTCAAATTCCCTAAACCTATACCTATATAAACCGATAGTGATAACCAGTATTGGGTATCAGTATTGGGTATCAATATTGATACGTGGTTGAGCCCTCATACTCATACAATAGGTGCCGATGCAACGACACCGATACCAGTTGTACATGTATGTATACGACAATTTAGTTAAATATGTGTTTGTACTGCAGTGACACTTGTGACAGTCAGTCTTTAGAACAACATGTCGGAAAAAATTAAAGCTAAAGTCTGTAATGTGTAATGGCTTTATTAAGTACTTGGTATCGGTATCAGTGTGTACTGAAATGCAGGTACTTGTACTCTACTCGTTTCGTAAAAAAGTGGTACCGGTGCATCCCTACCTAAACCCGAGGGGTCGCCAGAGCAGCACAGGGTAGGTTTAATTTATCAAGGAGTGGCAATAGCTCTTGGGCCAACAAAATGAAAGCACGAACACACAATTTGTATCGAAAAAAAACAAAAAACAGGTTTGATTTCTTTTTTCCCCACCACCCGTTCATGGGGAAACCACCAGTTGAAGGCAGCCAGATGTTTGGGAAGGGCCAAAACTGACTGATTAAGACAGAGAGAATTAATGGAGTCATTATACTTTCCCCCCTTTGTCTGTTGCAGCTCTGTCTGATAATAAACAACAAAGTAAATTCAGGCTAAATTTAGAAGAATGCCATCAAACTGATGATCCTGGTTAAAAAAAACAAACAAAAAAACCCCTCTGTGAATGATGAGAGCGCTGCTCCGCAGTGTTTGGGGATCTTTGGCGGAGACCCTGGCTCCGTGCTTGCAGCCCCACCCCTGATACAGTGATGATGTCATGTGTTTGGCGGGCCCTCGGCGGTGCGGTCGGGCTGGAGGGGTCCGCTCTTACTCGGGTCACTTTTTTTTTTGTTGCTGTATGCCGCCTCCTCTCTCGCACGTCGAAAGGTCGAAAAAAGCCCTTTTTTCCTGACGTCGTCAAACAACCCCCTCGCCCCTCGTGCACGGCCGAGCCCCTGCGCCGTGTACTTCGCACCCGCGCACATCCAGCCTAGCCCCCCCCGCTAAAGTGTTTCAGAGTGTTTTTTAACGACGCTGTCAGTGATGGTCGGAATACATCTGCAACCCCCTCCGCCTCACCCTTTCTCCGTGCCTCCCCCTCCCTCCGTCTCGCTGTCTGTGTTTGGGTCGGCTCCAGCTGTGAAGCATTAGGGATCTGTCCCCTTTACTCCACATCGACGTCAAAGTGCATGATTTGGGTTTTCCCCTCATAAAAAAAAAAAAAAAAAAAAGTATGCGACTCTCCATAAAGGGCCGACTCTTTGTTTTTGCGTCAAGCGCCGCTTGTTCTTCGCCAGCCCGGCTCCTGTTGCCACCTCTGCGCACTTGCTACGCGGTTGCAGACTATGACGCGATCGCCCTCAGACGAGTTTTTTTTTTCTTCTTTTTTGGCAACTTTTTTTGGGGGGCCGCGCCAGTTCGATGAAGACATTTCGGGAGGGAGGGTCCAGCCATTTGGAGCGCTGGCCTGAACTTCACAACAATGCAGAAAAGAGGTTGGCTAGGTTGCTATGTTGAACCACCAAAGAGGAAAGACTGACACATGTAACGCAACGATACCGGAGAGTAAGCAAATGCATGTAGCAACAAGTGTGTGAGCACAAGGAAAGAATGAATACATTGACACGATAAGGCTAACGATAAAGGCTAACTTAGGCATCTGGCCCAGTCACTCCTCACATGTCAATGTTGACATACACACTATCGTTCAAAAGTTTGGGGTACCCTGACTCATGTCTGCATTGAACTGCATTACAACCAGTGTTGAGAAATAATCGACTGGAATGCACTGAGAACATTACTTGTGCACGGAAATCAGTCAGAATGTGCTGAACACATATGGGATGGCGTTGACAGTTGTTGCCTCGAATGTCTAATTGAATGTGATTTTAGAAAATTGATATATTGCACGCAATATGTGGCCATCATTATACATGTTGAATACTTTAAAAATTTCCAAAACAAAGCTTTGTATTATAATCACACTTAGCTGTGTGTGCTGAACCATAAAAGCAGTAGTGTAGTGCAGGGTGCACACAGGTATACGGAGTATACCCGCTTAATTTTCAGTCAGCATTGCGTATACCTACTCCTTCAGGAACCACGACACCACTGCATAAAAGACTCAACAAAGCATCGTGGTTTATATTTTAGGCTCTTTAAAGTTAAGTTGGACAGAGCACTCAATATCATTATTTCATAAAACTGGCGCTTTAGAAAAATATGCGTTGAATCACAGTCTCACCTTTAAAGCAGAAGACTCCAAACTTCTCAGCCGGGTCTGGGAAGCCCGTTTGGTTCTCGTACTTGTAGAACGTGCGCACGCCGAGCTGGCCCCGCCCACACTGAGGCCTGGGCACGGTGACCGGGTAGCGGACGCTGCCGTCGGACAGCCAGCTGTAGTCGCAGCGGTCAAGCCCCGCCCTCCAGGCTGCGTAGAGGTGACCCGGAGCGGCCAACACGGCATCGTGCTTCTCGCACTCGTCCCGGCCTGCTGCAAGGTGAGCTTCTGGCGGAGGGAGGGGGGGTTGAAGACCTCGCCTTCAGACAGAGAGAGCGAACACACGTTAGGATGGATGGGTTAATGTATAAATGGTGCATCTAAAGTAAAACGTACGTAAGAGATGCATCACTTTCAGAGGTTTGGCCAGATTATGATGCTTAAAGTTAGTTAAGTTAAAAAAAACTTAACAAGTTACATTTTGTTTAACTTTTGAGGACAAAACAACTCAAATGCAACTTATAACTTGCTCATAGAAATGAGTTTTGAACTATTATTCCCAGTCCGGGTTAGGGAGAATCCACTGGAATAGTTTTGTAGAATTCATTACCCAAAAACACAGGATACCACTTTTAGCTCCCTGTTTATAGTCTCCTGCGAAAAATGTTGGATTTTAGCATCCTGCGAAAATTGATGCTTTGCTTCCACATGTCTGAATAGAGTAAAAAGTACGCAAGTGCAAGACGGCCTCAGAACACCTGGATGGGCTTTTGTCCCTAAACCTGGATCAATTATCAGTTCCCTTTGTGACATCACAAAATGGGTCATTTCCCAAAAAAAAGGCAGATTTTAGAAGACACTTTTTCAGAAAAGTGGAGCGAAAGAAGTAAATGACGGGCTTTTCTAATGTATCACTGTTAGACAAGCTACCGCTCTGAAAGCCTGGCGATGTGACTGCTGCATAATAGGGGAGCTTTGAAACACAAATCTCTTCAGAAGGAAACATCGCGCTGACGTTTATGTGACTATTCCTTCCTGCAGCTTGTAACTCACAATCGTAAAGCGCCGTTTTCCGCTGGCAACTTCGTCTCTTCCAACTAAACACTGCCGTGTTTGGCCAAAATAGTCAAAGCGACCGACCGGCTCTCCGGTTTTGACGTTCGGGATTGGCCGGACGGAGAACTCCACCTCTTGCAGTCGCTCGCTCGCCGTGCTACCGGCTGGCTCTCCCGCTTGTGGCACGTCACCAACAATAAGATGGATCCATCTCTCCCGCCGCATGTTCTCTCCGCAGGGGGGTTGCGCAAAGACGCGGACGAGCGGCCGCGCAAGCCAGGAACAATACGCTTTTTTATTCGCTGGCAATAGCCTGTCACGTCCACCCCACAATAATCTGCTTCCTAGAAGTGTGGGAAGACGTCCACGCTGGGGAGGCGGGGAGGCGGGCCTGAGAAATAATTTTAGCTCTGTGCCTGGTAGTTATGCTGCTTTTAGGTAAACACTGGCTAAAATGTGTAAAAGCTGACCTCAGAAGTGAGAAGGAGCAGAGTCGCACTCACGTGTTTGAACAGCTTTGCCTGTGTGTGTGTGTGTGTGTGTGTGTGAGAGAGAGAGAGTGTTTCACACCTCAAATTAAAAAAAAAAGGCCAAAAGCCACAGGAACGGCTGCTCTCTCGTGTACTTACCGTTCAGTTTGTCTACGAAGCAGTACACGTCGTATTTCTCCGCAGGGTCACGGACGCCGTACGTTCTCACCCCGGCTCGGTTCAACAGATCTCCTGTGCACCCGGGTCGGGGCTCGGTGATTGGATATCTGGAAAAACAAAACAAAACAGAAACAACAACAAAAAAAAAGACAATATTAAAGTCTCAAATTTTAGATGGATTTTACTTCGAGACCAGAAACCAGGTTGGCCCAAAAGGAATTTCCTGGGTAGCTTCTAGATTAGCCAACCTGGACAAAGCGACATGAACTGATCTGATCTCAAACACCAGCTGAGTGGCTGCTAAAAATGTTTCCCGCCTTCTAAAGATAATTTAACCATTCTTGGCAACCACACTAATACGATCCTGCAAGTTGATCGCGCTGCAGAAGATGGTTTAGTACAAATGTAATTGGATTTATCTGATTCAAGGAAGTTACCAGGCCTTATGTGAACACCTGAAATTACGTCAGTCCTCTAGAACAGTGCTTTTCAACCACTGTGCCGCGGCCATGAAGTAATGTCAGGTGTGCCATGAAAAATGATCCAATTGGATGGATGGATGCTTTGTGGAGTGACTGTGCATTAAAAGGAATGTCGGTCTATTTTTCCTCTCTCAATTCCTGACACAATATCAGCTTTGTCTGCATCTAAACAGGCCCAGGTTACGCAGTGAGTGAGTATAAATACATTAAGAGACTATGTTATCATTATTAGGCTAAAAAGTATCACTTTATGATATTTTTGGTTGTTGGTGTGCCATGGAACTTTTTTCAATGTAAAAAAGGTAGAAAAACTCTAGATACGAGCACCGCTGCAACAAAACACATAATGAATTTGATTAAAATTCGGAATGAACACAGCTCGTGGCTCCAGAACCCTCGAGCCCCGCGGGGGGGGAACGCGTTCCCACCTGACGGACTGGTCGGCGAGCCACCCGGCGTCGCACTGGTTGAGGCCGTCCTCGAAAGCGGCCGTCAGCTGCTCGGGCGTGGCGATGGCGGCGCCGCCGGCACGGCACGCCTCCACAGCCGCGGGGAAATCCAGTGTGTAGCGGCTGATGTTGGCCCTGTAGTGGAACACCACACCTGGACACGGGGCGCACAAATCAAAACATGAGGGGGAAGCAACACGTGCGCGTACAGTCGGTTTAACTTTTTCACCTCGCCGCGTCACATTCGTGCTCATTTCCTCCCGTCACCTGATCGTAACTTTTTTTTTTTTTTTTTTTGCGCTGATCTTGTGCAGATGTTGCCTCCTCTCTTACTGGCCAATCAGCAGCTGGATGGAGCAAATGTACGGGCACCAATATCCTCTGCTTCTGTTTGGAGGAGAGGATGGTCCTCGCGCCATGTGCTGTTTTGCTTAAACTCACCGGTTTAAGCCTGTTTCTCACCCAAGTGATTCGTCGGATCCAAAGTCACAAGAAAAACGAGTCAAAGTGGAGGTTGGTGGATTGACAAGACAAGCTAACACACCTACAGCTCTGATCTGAAAACCACAGAGCAGATCAATGGGGCGCTCTGCTTGTTATTTAACTGTCACGTCCACACGCCCGATCTAAAGTTTGGGGTCGCTGACTCATTTCTCCATATCACCACATTCATGAAATAATCCACTGGAATGCTCTAACATTACTAGTGCATGAAAATCAGTACAGATGTGCTGAACAAATATGTGATGGCGCTGACAGTTGTTGCCTTGAATGTCTGAATGTGATTGTAGAGAAGGAATATCGAGTGTGCAATACGCAGCCATCATTACAGCGGTTGAATCCTTGAAAATTGGTGAAGTATGTAAACATTCCTAAAGCAAAGCTTTGTATTATAATCACCCTTATTTGTGTGTCCTAAACCATAAACGACTAAGCAAAGCGTCATGGTTTATGTCTTAGGCTCTTTAAACCAGCCTAATTTGGGTGTGTTCACACAGAATTTTTGCTCACTTGCAATTCTGTCAATCAATTTTAGTTTCACATTGGAAATGGTTTTCATGAAACACTAAAATGTTCCCATCCTTGTTCACCGCAACGATTACAGAGCATTGAAGATCATTATTTCCTCAAACTGGTTATATGGGAGTTCAATGTGGAAATGAGTCAGCGACCCCAAGCTCTTGAATGGTAGTGTAGTCAAACAGACAGACAGAGAAACATAAGTTATCTATTTATTATTCAACTAATGCTGCTGCCGTCACGGAGAAGATGGTTTTAGCTCTCGGCTGTTTGGTTTTGGAAGGCACGTCACTCCAAAATGGAAGCTTGCATTCTTTTGCAGCTGATTGGAAGAAGACAAACAGCGACGTATTGGATATACCCTCTGTACCTTGGATTAGATGTTGACACGCTATATTCAACACGGACAGCGAGCAGTCTAGAACTGGGGGAAAACCCAGTCATTACTGACCTGACAATACAGGAGAAACACAAGCCTGTCAGTTACCCCGGCCATCATCCTGCAGCCACAGTGGCCCCGTGTCATTAGCTCCTCTATTTTCTGCTGGACGAGAGGATTATCCCTCATGTGCGCTGGGAGAGAGGGGGGGTATGTTGGCAGAGACGCGGGAGGATGTGAATAGACGGCCGAGCTGTTAAACGGAGACTTGTGTGTCGCTCATAGGGAACGTCTTTGTCTGGAGTCGCCCCGACAAAGACTCCTGTTCAGCGTCGACGTGGAATCTGCGCGAATGTCAGTCGATATTTTTCCTCCCGTTGCTCCGGAGAGACGGAACCCTGAATACCAGCCTGAATAATCTTTTCATACGCGAACCGTAATTAGATTTACAAAGTAACTAATATCTGTTTTCTGGGCCGATGCGCAGACTGAATCAGCATTTTTTTCATGTGATTTATTTACGTATATTTTGGCCCTTGGACAACTGATCATTTTGGCCACTGCAACGTTATAAAACATGTGCATTTATGTGTGGATGTGAATTTCATGAGTGTACCTGGTGTAGAGCCCATGCAAAGTGACTGGAGGAGGAGGAGGACCCGTTCAGAAAAAGAAGCGAACAAGGCTTCAGTGTTGTTCATTTTTTCCCCCTCCTGATGCGAAAATATCCTCCAGTTCTGATAAAACTGCATCTACTCGGCTCTTGTTTTTAGCTCGCAGCTGTTTCTTTGGTTCTAGGAGTAGCTGGCAGTCGCTTCCTGCTTTCATCCAGGACTGAGAAGACATTGATTGGCTGTTCAGGCCAACTGATAGCACCTCAGATTGGAGCTTGGCAAGACGGATGCACAAGGTTTCAGTTTTCAAACGCACTTTCCTTTAATGACCTCATCTCAGTTTTGCTTCCATTCATAGTTAAAGACCTTACCGCTGTTAACTATCAGTGTATGAAAGCAGTTTCATACTCTGGGATATTATTATTAAAGGCTTCTAAATGCTTCAGGTGCAATCAGCTGACGCACACAGTTAGCGTCTAGTTGGAATGAGTATGCTAAGGCATGGACCAGAGGTAGAGCCGGGGGGTTGTTAGGAGCCAATGTTCTTCAATAACAGATGAATGCTATTTAAAATAATGAAGCGGGGGGAAAAAAAATCACTTCACACCGTAATAATCATAATATGCGCACATCAGGACCGGGATGATGTTGATGACGCTTATTTGGAAAGCAAATCAATAGACGACGTTTTAGTTGCGGTAAAGTCACCCTTGTGGCCACTTGTGGGTAGGGCAGCAAACTAAAAACAATCAAATGGGTAACGGATTTACAGATGTGGATTCATAATGCAAATAATCGTACATAACAGGGTATCATTCACACACACAGTACCCCCACATAAAGGTAATTGAAGATGGAGTGGTTATGGGAGTCGATATATATATACAGTATATATATATATATATTACTGTATATATATTACTGTATATAAGTCTGTTATTCACTGTGATTCCATCAATTTGCCATTGAGACTGAGACAAACCAGTAAAAGCTATAAAGGACATTTAAGGCTCCAGATATTAAAAAATACTTATTAATGAAAGCACATCATAAAAAGTGGCGATTTGGCCGGGGTTGATTTTTGCACCGCGACTCACCGGTGACGTTGAGGCCGACCGTGTGCTGGACGTCCTCCATGCCGTGCATGACCTCGCAGCGGTACAGGCCCGCGTCGCTCGCCCTGAGGTTGGCCATGATCAGGGAGGCGTCCCCCACCGACAGCGGGTGACTGGGCACCGACAGCCTGCCCCGGTACTCCTGCCCCACCTTCACCATGCCGCCCTGGGCCACCAGCACCACCGTCTCCTGGTCTCCTCCCTCCAGCTTGGTCCACTTGATCCGCAGCTCGTCCTCGGGGTCCGCCGTGGCGGGGGCGGCGTCGGCCGGAGCGGGCGTGGTGGGCGCGGAGCCGGCGGGGACGGCCGGACGATGGAGAAGTGACACGGCAGTACCACCCTGCCGGCCAGGGAGCCCACCGCGGGCGAGTGCTTCTCCATCCTCATCGTGCTGTGTTGGGGTGACGCTGGAACAGGTGAAGGTGTGAGTGTCAAACACCGGATCAACACCAATCAAAGCACTGGACAGGAAGTGATGCTGCATTCTTCATCTAATCTGACATATCAATACTGATTTCACTGAATAAAGTGATCTTCTGGAATGTGATGCTTTGCATTACCATTGAAAGGCATGATGCCTTCTTCTGCTCTTGATGAATAACACAGAGGTGGGAAGTAACGAAGTACAAATGCTTTGTCACTGTACTTGAGTAGATTTTTCAGGTATCTGTACTTTACTGGAGTATTTATTTTTCTGGTGACTTTTTACTTTTACGGCCTACATCTGTACACAAATATCTGTACTTTATACTCCTTACATTGGAAAAACCTGGTTGTTACTTTTTGGCTTCAAAGAGATGAAAAGATATGAATTCTGTTAGCTATTCGAACTATGCTGTTGCGTAATTGAATATAAAACTGCATCTTATTTTAGAGGGAGATTATTTCATGGTTCCTCAGCTTGTACTTAAACACATTCAGAACCTGTACGTTCTTACGTTTACTTGAGTAAAGGAGTTCAATCAGTACTTTCACTTTTACCAGAGTGTATTTTTTACACAAGTATCCATACTTACACCATCCATACACTTGAGCACAGAATGTAAATACTTTTTACTTCTTAGCACCAACAAGTAACTGCTACGACTCCTAACTTTGTTTGTTGAGACATGGATTCGATGCTCTGAAGTCTTTGCATCCTCAATCATTACCACCTCCCAGCAGCAGCAGTGTGAAAGTGGTGAACCCATGACGCGACAAGTGAAGCAACCACAATTTGGAAGTAAAAAAGTATTTCCAGGAACTCAGCCTTGGGGGAGGGGCCCCAAGCAGCCATGTGTGCGTGTACGCAGATATTTTGCGTCAGAGCGAGCGAGGGAGCGAGCAGCTGGCGACGGACGGAAGGCTTTTCCAGGTCAAATCTTTTTCCTGCCACTTGACTCACCTGGCGGAGGCCGAGCGGAGCAGGCGCACACCAGGAGGAGCAGGTGTGCGAGGACGCGCGGGATCATCTCGGCACAACCTGCGGGAGAAAGAAGTGGTCCAGAGTGATTGATTGCTGAGCAGAAGCTGCTGCTGGACGACGACTTGGCCCTCTGCCAAACCCTGCCGCCCGCTAACTTTCACTGCTTTTGTTTCGGCAGCACGAGCGGAGGCATCTCCCTTACAGGCGCACACTGATCTGACGTAAAAGCTGCAAATGGTTATTTATGAGAAACACACAACAAAAAAAGTGTGATGGGGAAAATTTCTTCTCTGATTTTCTTAACTGGACGATGATTTGAACTAAATATGCAAATGATTTTTGCTCTGGAGAATGCATTTCTTCCACCTACCTGAACTTCTCATGTTTCCACATTACACACACGGACCCTGATTGGATTGGACCTGTGATGTCACAAGTCCATACATTTCTATTCAGGTTTACATGGTGGAGTGCTAATTCTCAGAATTTTCAAGGAAAAAAAAATATTGTTTTCCTTCATATACATATATTTATTTATATATTCTTATTTATTTATTTTTATCCGAAAGATCATGTAACATTAATCAATATTTCGTTGGAATACCTCAGTGTGGTCTTAATCATGTCTGGTTATGTTTTTCATAAAGTGAGGCTATTTCTCACGAATGTTCGACTTGCTGATCATTTCTTCAGTTTGTTCCCACGGAACTTTTAACACGTTATATATATAACATGGCAACGAGCTCAAAATGACTCCAAAATTACTTTTTTTTTTTTTTTTGGAGCGTCAGAGTGACTGACATTTAGAATAAACATCAATAGTAAATCCAGTGAAGTCAAACCCGGTCTTAACAACGTCTGGCAATCATTCATATTGCATAGGAGAATTTACAGTATATACATAAATTACTCTGCACTTATATCTCACTACCTACAAAAAAAAAAACAATAAAAAAGAGGGGGGGTCCGATCCAGATGTTCACAGCTGGAACAGCAGCATGTTGCGACCGGTTCCTATCGAGGCTTGAGGAGATTTAAGAAGCTGCCAGTGGATGCGAAGGAGGCACCCAGCTGGCAAGTGTCAGTCGTGATATCGGTGCGTGTCTTCTATCAGTGTTATCACTGCAGTTTATCAGTGTGGGAAAGCTCCCGGCCACGCACTCCAAACATCGCCGGATGCGACCGACGAGGATTAAAATCGCAACAATGTGGAGGCGCGCAATTTTCGCCGAGTCTCACTGGATCGCGTCAGGCTGCGGAAATGCAAAGAAATAAAAGAAAAAGCGAAGAAATGACAATTTAAAATAAATGTTTACGTAAATGCTTTACCTCGTAATTTCCTAAAAACGCAAAGAGTCCAGTGGGGGGAAAAAAAAAAAAAAAAAAATTCCAGGAGGCTCCTGCAGCACCTTAAAAGTTTTCCCACAGAGTCGGGGAGCTCCGGAACCAACAGCGGGATTAACAAACCGGGAGGAGGGTCTCTGTCTCTGTCTCTGTCTCTCCACCCTCTTCTTCTTCTTCTTCTTCTTCTCCCTCTCCTCCTGCTCTCAGCAGCAGATGTCTACTGCAGCTCGGACCTCTTCCTTCCACTCTCTCAGCACAAGTTCAAATCCACTTAAGCCTCTCTATTATGACGAGGAGGAGGAGGCTTACATGTCCGCACGCCCCCCCCCCCCTCCAAAAGCCCTCCATCCCACCCACCCACCGCCCATTACCGAGGAGGGAGGAGGGAGGGAGGGAGGGATGGAAGGATGGGTGGAGGGGACAGCGGCAGAAAGAGGAAGAGTGGCTGGAGGAGTGGAGGAAGTGAGAGTGGAAGGGATAGAAAGACTCGGAAAGAAGATGTTTTGACTAAGAGGCAATCGGGGTGAAGGGTGGGGGGCAAATTAAAGGGCAGTGTTGTCGGGATTACTCCATAAAAGTAGTCAAACTACTGATTACTCCTTAAAAAGTAATCTAACTACTTCTTTAACTATTTTGTTCCATAAGTAATCAATTACTAATTACTAATAATTACTGTAGTTAAAAAAAAACATTGAAATCGTCTTGTTTCCTGCACATAACGTACAGCAGGCCACAATATTCTTTCATTTAGACGAGACAAACTCCAAATAATGTTTGTATTTCCAGCTACAAACGCAATTGTTTTTTCTTTTGCCGCCACCACGCTTGCTTTGGTGCGTCGTTGCATATCAGTGACGTTGCATGCACGGCTGCATCATCAATCTGCAACATTGTTGTTTTTGGTTGTTTTTCTAAATGTCAGACATTTTGTGGATAATGAGACATTTTTTAGCTTGCAAAATATTTCAGAAAAGTAACAGAATCGTTACTTGATAAAGTAATTATGATATAATTGCCAGTTTTGCCATAGTAATCCCATTACGTGACTCCATTACTAAAAAAGTAGTTTAATTACAGGATTACTAAGTAATAGATTACTCGGCATCACTGTTACAGAGGGAAATCAGACACTGTAAGCCGAGATGATGAGAAATCGGAGGGTCTCCTGGGACCCTTCCCTGCATGACTGTACTTCACTGCATGATTCATTGGGCCACAAACACTTTGTAGAATTAAGTGGGATTAAGGAGTGGGGTTAAAATCACAAAAACAAAATGCTTGATAGAGAAAAGAAAATTAAACAATTTTTTTTGATTTACAAAAGCAATTAGTAGATTAGTAGAACACACACAAAAAAATAACTTTTTGCTTGCAAACATTCTTTCTGTTAACAGCACAGCATTTACACGAATGTGTGTCTGGTGCTGTCCGCCATACTGCCACTAATAATTTGTCTCAACGAACTTGTTATTCATCAGTTAATCTTCTTTGCCCAGTTGACATCAGAGATTTGACAGACAGGGTCACCCGCCCCACCCCCCCGCTTCAATATTCAACCAATTTCTATTCGACCTCAAGAGTACAAATCCACAGAACGCTTTAAAGTATTCAGCCAAAGAATTCATAGTCAAAAAAGTTTATTTGGACAATACAAAAAAAGACACTTTTAAAAACACTATTTTTGCCAGTTCATTGTACAGTGCGTTAAACCAAGTAAACCATTTTCCCAGAGATTCAAATGCATAAGAATGGCACACATTATTATTATTATTATTATTATTATTATTATTCTTAAAAAAAGACCATTTACAGTTAAAATCACAGATAAAAGAATCGGCGATCTGTCGCTGCGTCGCAGAAGGGTAGCGTGCCCACTTTGATTCAGAACATTGATTTTGGCAGTCACAGGCAGTAGGCGAAAATGATCATCGCTTAAAAAGAGTTTGTTCTATCACTCCTGTAGAGGGCGTCGCACTCGTCGTCGTACACCTTTGAAAGTTCCTTCAGCTAATTCTCTTGCGAGCGGTTTGGAAAGCTCCCCGGCGGCTATTAGCGTGAAAAACAACCAACTGGCGGCTCAAAATACAAAGACTCGTCATTTTAGCATAGCAGGAAGTTTTGGCAGGCCATTGGGATGTTGTTATGGAAGCTAATGAAGATTTTTTTGTTTTTTTTCTTGGAAGGGGGTTGAGGAAGGGGCTGTTTGCGGTCACTAATGATGTTGACTTGGGTCTAGTTAGCGTTGGGCGGTGATTGATGCCTCAGTAGGAGAGCTTGTGGCGTTGTTCCTCCATCCTTTGGTGGTTCTCAGCATTCTGGGGCCTGATCCCTCAGGGGCCGCCGTCGCGAAAAGAATAATTGTTGAAAAAAATTTTCAAAACCCCTTTAAAACAACCTAAACATTCAGACCTGAGCGAAAACCACGAGAGAGACGACGCGGCACTTCTCGTTAAGCTGCTTGCGTAGCGCCACCTGGGCGGCGGCGTTAAAAATGTGACATCTTATAATGTATGTAAGAAAAAAAAAAATAAAAAAAAATTAGTGCATTTAAAAAAAAAAAAAAAAAAAGGTTCCTATTCGGAGGGGAGGGGTCAGAAGTCTTCAAACAGGTCCTCGGCTTCCGAAGTTGCTGCTGCAGCATCTGCGGATCGCTGGGGAGTCTGGCGCTTACTGGATCCTGCCGGGGGGTCGGACCTTTTCAGCACACACACACACACACAAACAGAAAAAAAGGGAAGGGGGGGGGGGGACAGGTCAGTGGGCTAATGAAGCTAGTTTACAGGAGAGTATTCCTGTTGAGACGGGAAGTGCATCATGTGGGCTGTAAGGAGCGAGACTGGAAACACATGGGCGGCCTTCATACCTGTGTGTGTGTGTGTTTGCATGTATGTGTGTGTGACTCGTCAGCGCGTGCGTTTTAACCCACGTAAAAGGCCCCCGGCTCCGCGGACGGACGGACGGACGGTCGCTCGCGTGCGACGCACAGCGGCCGTCCGTCCGTCCGTCGACCAGGGTCCACCAACAAAACATTTCACACTAAAAGCGGATGAAGGGGAGGATGAAGGATGCGCAGCGGGTTGCGGAGAAAAGAGGCCGCGAGGAGATCAAGGCGGGGGGGGGGGGGGGCTGATGGGGCAAAAAAAAAAAAAAAAAAAAAAAAAGTGGGCCAACTGTAGGACAAGATGCTCGGGAGTTAAGGGAATTAGCGAAGGAAATCTTGCTGTTCTAGATAAGATCACTGGACGCCACGGTCGCCCTGAGTCATGTTTTTCGCCACGCTGTAGGAATTTTGGCCGGAGCCCCAGTATTACTGTGTCTGCAGCAAGTAAACAGTGAGATCGGTGTCTTATCCTGGTGTGGACGCCAAGATTCCCAGCCCAGGACGGCTGGGATTTGGCTCACCCTGGCACTTTGAATACAGCAAGCTAAGCTAATCGTCCTCCTGCGGCCAGGCCGGCGAGATCAGCCGATTTAGGCCGAGTCAGTCGAGTTTAACCCTGCTGAGCAGCTGGATCAGCCACTTCCTGAGTCCTTTATTTTGCAGATCTACCTTGGAAAGATGCGTTTCTAAACTGTGGCCAGCTCAACACAGCGCTCTGGTGGCGATCTGTGGCCAGAGAACTATAATAACGTGGCAGGGGAAGTTTTATTATTTTATTTTATTAATCAGAGAGACAATAGAAATCATCCAAATTCAAGAACAGCAAACAGTCTTTCCTCAATGCACAGCGATTCACAACAATCACAACAGACGCCGCTCTGTACTGGACTGGAAGAAAAACAATACAGGTAGAACAGAGGAGGAGGGATAATTGACTTTGTCTGCTTGAACACTTGACTTGATAACTGGTCTCCATCCTGCTGCTTGTGTTCCTGGGGACGCGGCCCCTTCACTTGTGCAGATTTGCACCTGCTGCTTTTCTTACTCTGCAGCGCTAGAGTTGCTCCGGACGAGCCGAGTCGGTCGACTCCCTTCAATCATCGCAGCTGCCGGAGGCCAAAAACAGAAGTGAGATAGGCAATAAAAACTATAAAAAAACAAAATTCGACCTCTCGCTGGGGTCAGTGGTTATGAAAACCACCCAAACGTTTGGAACTTCAATCTCGGGCCTTTTTTCTCTCCCAACTCGGCCGGCTGAGCACATCCAAGAGCCAAACGACCGAGAGCAAAAGATGCCGAGCCTCGCGTCGCCTCTTTAGAGGAGCTCAAAAAAAGGGAATCCTCTCCCAGCCGTCCGTCCGTCCGTCCGTCCGTCCAGTGAAAGAAAAGAGGCGAGCGGAGGCCCCGAGCTTGTTTTAAATCATTACCAACTGCACGACAAAACACACACACACACACACACACACACACACACACACACACACACACACAACGCGGCACTGCTGGAACCAGTTAGGAGGAAACAGGAGACGTGTTCGACCGGAGAAGGGGAGGGTTGCTGGGGTGGGGGGGTCCCTGCCACGGAGGACCACCGGAGACTGCGGGACACATGGCAGGTACGGGGGGTGGGTGGGCGTCGGGGTAAGTGTGGGGGTCTCAACCCCCAGAGGGTGAGGTTAAGCCCGGGCGTCAGGACCCCCACGCCGAGCCGCGCCGCAAATTATGGGTTGCTGTTTTTCTTTTTTTTGATTTTCTTAAAGCTGAGAAACTAAACAGGTGTAGGGGGCGAGGGTTTGGGGTTCAGCCCGTTTGGTTCAGCTTCAACCAAAGAAACTACGCCCGGTTCTGCCGTTTTAGGGTTCGCCGCACAGAAGGACGCGAGCAGACGCTAACGCTTAGCATCGGGATGCGGAGCCGCTCAGAGAGCGTCGCCCAGGTGAGCGGCTACGTGTCTGTGTTGGGAGCGTAGAGCAGTCTTCCAGGGTCTCGAGGACGACTCTGCAAACTCGGCTTGCGTCGTCAAACGAAGGGCAGGAAAAGACGCGCGGAGCCGCCTAACGCAGGTGTGAGCGCTTCCCTCCAACTGGTCCTCGGAGGAAACAGCAACACCGACCGGCATGCAAAGGAGAACGAACCGAAAGAAAAAAAAAAGAAAGAACCCGCTTCAGTTTGGAATGTGCCTTCATCCCTTTCACATCCAGCAGTTCCATCCCGCGATACTTAAAAGTGTCCCTTGAGGCTTTTGCCCGGGACTGCTTTCAATTTGTCCTCCCCACCGGGAACGAGACGCGCTCGGAACCAGAAACATCCACCGTCTCCGTTTCTGTGCTCCTCAAATGTTACATTCCCCCCCTCTCACCCCCCCCTCCGCTGCCGCAGTAGCCGACTCGGATCACATCGGAAAAGGGATGAAATCAAAAGGACTCAGGACGGACGAGGTCCCCGGCCCCGGCCCCAGCCCCGGTCACAGGTCTTGCAGTGATTATCCGCCGTGGCCGGGAGCCGTGCTTGATGGTTTGCAGAGCCGCTTTTTGTGCGTGCGTGTTGTGTGTGTTTGTTGAGGGGAAAAGAGAACGCGCATGTGTTTCACTTCTTTTCATCGGGGGGGAAACGGCGCTTCGAGTCCGTAAACACATGCTGAGGACACTTGTCTCAGAGTCCAATCAGAGCGAAACATTAGTAACGCCCCCTTTTTTTCCGCCCTTCGCGGACGGACGCGGGCACGAGAGAAACCGCAAAAAGTCTTCATCTTCTTAAGAAACGGCAATTAGCTGAGTCAGACATGAAAGGATGAATTCCGGAATACAAAGTCGGGTCATGGTTGGCTTCGCATTGCCCAAAGAAAAAAAAATAAATAAAAAAACTCCAACGGGACTGTAAACATGCCAAATGCTGTCCTAAGGGGGGAAGAAACTCACTTAACAGCACTTCTGAAGCAACCTAATGAACCGTTTGTAGCTTAGCTTGTCCGCTCAAGGAAAAAGACTCGTATATTGTAACCCCGAAAAACAGCTCCAAAACCCAGCGTTGGAAGCAGTCAAATGGACGGCTGATTGGATTCCCGGATTCCCATTAGCATTAGCGGCTGCGGCTTACGGCCTTTGTAGGTCTGAGGGGAGGCCGCTGATGTGACAGGCCGAACAGGATTTCTGGGAAATGGAGCGGAAATAATCCCACTGGTGGCCGAAAAAAACACCGGCGATCAGGGTGAGATCAGCCTGATCCACCAAACCCCCAAAATGTGAACCTGGACAGCGAGCGACAATCGTTCCGTTTCTGGTTCCCGCGAAGGTCTGGCGATAAGCGAGCTAGCTGAGCTCGCCGCGGTGATGGGACTCGAAGGAGCTCCGCGAAGCAACTGCACCAACTGAGGTTCAACACAAACACTGCTCCAGGGTGTTTGCACATCCTCGACCACAAACAGATTTTCGAAAAACAAATCAACTCCATGAAAAACTCTGTCTTTCATCGCCTTTAGCGCTTTAGCCCAAATTAGCTTCTCCCTTCACTTCGGTGGGCCGCCGCTCCTCCTCTCTTCCTCCCTTCCTGCTTCTCCTCTCTTTTGATGACCTGCGCGCAGAGGGAACACGGAGGCAACAGAGCCAGGTGAGCGTGTTGAGTGGTAAAAAAACAACAACAACAACAACAACGGGGAGGGATCAAAACATCCGTCCAGCCGCAGCTAGCTGCTCATCGGCTCTTTTACCGCTCAAGATCTGGCAGCGAGGCCTGACAATGGGCACGGCCACCGACCCGCTGAGAGCAGCTGTGGCCCCCCGCCGCCCCCCACCAAGGAAAAGAAACTGGCATGGCAAACAAGAGGACCGCTTTTGTGAGGATTTGGACGTTTGGACGAGAGCCGTCTGACTTTTATTGTCGATGTGCAGGCGACGAAACCCCCCCCACACACACACACACACACACACACACACACACACAAAAACCGAGGGGCAACCAGCAGAAGGACGGGGACAGAAGAATGTTGCATAATTGGATCCGACTCTGCCCCCCCCCTCCTCCTCCTCTCCGCCCCCCCACAGTGCACGTCCCGGGACCTCCCAGTAAAACCCCCCCGGTGCACAGCCGCGTTCAGTCTCAAGAGGAATGGCATTTACAAATATCCAGCCAATTAGAGGCTTTTGTCACTTAACCCCCTCTGGCAGGGCTGCTTTGCCGGGATAGATGTGCGACATCCCTGCAGCTTGAATCGAAACAGCTGCGACGGCGTTCGCATCCAGTCCGCGCGGCCACCGAGCCCTAAGAACGCCACATTCTCTTCAAAGAGTGGCAAAAACTGATATGTTTCTCTCCAGATTCCATAAAAGACTGAATAATCACAGTAGACTAGAACCCAACATTGATTATTTTTTTTTTTTTTTTTTTAATGAACATTTTGACCGAGGAACCCGACAGACCACGTGGAACATTTCCTAAATTCTTAATTTCCTTAATTTCCTGCGATGATTTCCGCAGTTCTTTCATAAAAGAGC
The DNA here is from genome assembly GCA_009823395.1 of Thamnaconus septentrionalis. Lineage (NCBI taxonomy): Eukaryota > Metazoa > Chordata > Actinopteri > Tetraodontiformes > Monacanthidae > Thamnaconus > Thamnaconus septentrionalis. Next base: position 16,118,233 of record CM020518.1, read on the forward strand.
CCATTGAAAGTGTTTGGCAAAGTGAAGAAATGTTTCAAAGGTGACCGAACTTATTTTTTTCATGCCAGTGTGGCCAGTCAGCCCTCGCTCCCCGAGGCTTCCATTACTGCTGCATGTGTTCCCTCGGATGTGAAAACGCCACCCTGCTCAGACGAAACTGCCGCCGACAGCAGCAGCGTCGATGCTAATCGCGGCGGCGACGGCGGCGGCGGCCGGCTTTTCCAGCCACTTCCTGTTTTTATCCCTCGTCCTCATCTGGGGGCTTTTCAGGGCAGCTAGCGGCAGCGGCTTCCTCATTTGAGCACATTGTAGAGGAAGCTGATTGCTCAAGTGGTGCGAAGCCGGCTGGAAAACACTCCAGCACTTTGCACGGGCGATACGGATCACCGAGCCGCCAGAAACACCAGACACATCACTCAATGAGTGGCGGGGGGGGGAGGGGGGGGCAAGAAATAGTGCAACTAGAAGCAACGGGATATTCAACTTCTTTTTTTTTGGATGTCTTTCATAATATCCTTGGCCTTCACTGACTCGACGCCGCCTCCTGATGTTTTCCGCTCACTCATTAGTGGTGCTGTGTGTTCTCATAAAAGTCCACAGTGGAAAAAAGAAAGGCCTTTTCCTCCGGAGGCCAACTCCACCAGCCTGCTCATCAGCAGCTGCTCCGCCTGAAGCCAGGGAGCATGTGGTCGTGCGGCTAAACAGATAAAACACGGCGAAGAAAAAAGGAAGAAAGGGAGGCAGAAAGGAAGGAGAGGGACCGGCAGCGGCAGAAAGCAGAAACCGGCAGGATAACGCCGCCCCCCCCCTTTTTTTTTTTCCCCCCAATCGCCAGCGAACTCCCAGTGGGCCAGATCTGATATTCCGTCTGGGAGGAACGCTGGGAAGGTGAATCCGCTCGGCCTCAAGGTGTGCAGCTGGTGGAGGGGAGGTGGACACTGGCGGAAGAGGAAACTGGAGCGAGGTCACCCCCCCACCCACCCCCCCCACCCCACCCCGACCCTTTCCAACTAACAAACGCAAGTGAGATAGAAACTTACAGCAGTTCTGATTAAACGGGAATTGACCCACTGTTATGTGCAGTGAAGGACCAAATGACTTGAAGTCGCTTTAGGAATGACAATTAAAAAAAATCCAATAAGCATCAATCTAATGCGATGGCTGCTTAGTTTACCAGAAAAAAGTTTTTCATCCCATTCGCCCAGTTTGGTGAGAATTATAGAAAAATATATTAATATTAATGTTCAGATTTTCAACCGAGAAACAAAAATGACCTGAAATAAAGATTTAGGTTGTTGTTTTTTTTTCACTTTTCTCTTTTCATAATTAAATCTGATCTGGCTCACTGGGCTTCACAATGTGAGAGGTAAGAGCAAATAACCACTATTGAACACATTATCATAATCAACAATACTGTGTTTTACTAAGTTTTGCTGTTTTCGCAAAGCAGCAAATTTGAAAATTCATGGACATCACTTAAAAAAAACCAAAAAACTTTAGAATGAAGAACATCATTTTGGTGTCTCTGTATAATTGTCTGTAAACCACTACAGGTGACTGCAAATGCTGGACTTGGCATCAGACTTGGTGAGAAGCGTCTGTTAATCATTGATCAGCAGTGAGATTAGAGACTTAATCATTGTGCCCAGCGACTTAATGTGTGGTGGAAGTGTTGATCAGTTAACCAGGCACCAGTCACACCTTGCAAGTGAGCTTGTTGTCACCTGAGCCGTGAAACAAACCAAACACCGACGGAGAAGAAAACCCCTCCCGAGCCATCGAAGGCCGAGGTGAAAAGACTCAGAAACAGCTCGCGAGCTGATTTCTGGATCCTCGGCGCATTAGCAGCTGCGGCCTGCGGCCTGCGCAGGCTTGTGGGCTGTATAATGGTCATTTACACAACAACAATTGCCTGGTTTGTCTTCACTGTTTACAGTGGGTCGCAAAACGGTTCCAGGTCCGGCATCTACCCGGGTTTTCAGTGAATGAACTCGGGAGACCCTCCGGTCTCACTCGGTAAACACTGGCGTTTGGACTCCCCCGAAGAGACGGCCCTCGCCGCATCTCTCCCAGCATTCCTCCCGCGTGTTGACCGCCCGGTTGGTTCGGGGGTAAATCGGCGGGTTTACGACCAGGCGGCCGACCCACTGCGCAAACACGAGGGCCAGGGCCCCGGCCCGAAAGAAAGTCCCGGCAGATTGGGGCGTCGTTAACCCTGAAACGCATCCCTGGCCCGGGGACTTTTACGCTGTTTGGTTTTCCCATTTGAGGCAGCGACGGAGGAGCGAGAAAGACAGGAAAGGGACAAAGGGTGGGGGGGGGGGAATCCAAACAGCAATTTCGGCCGAAAAACATTCATTTCTGTAAATGAGGGAGGAACCAACCGGACTGACGGCAATGAAGCCCAACTGAGGGGACGACTTGGGTGCTTCTGGGCTTTATTACGGGGGGCGGGGGGGTCACACCCTGGTTAAATGAACAAATCTGAGGGTTGCTGTACGTACGAAGAAGCCAGACAGCCTGTAAAAGAGGTGCGCACAAACCATAAAGAGCGGAACCGTCGAGGAGGAGGAGGAGGAGCGAGCGTTCACACGCTGTCAAAACAGGCTGGCAGCGAGCGCCACACGTGGCAGCCGCGAGGTGGTTCGTTCTTTTTTCCCCGTTTTTTTTCCTTCTCTCTCTTTTTTTTTTTTTTGCCGGCGCAGCTGTGCGGTCACGTACCTCTTTCTGTGGGAGGTCGGCGGGTTTGGTTTTTTCGCCGCGGCGTCGGGAGCCCCGAGGTGACGAAAGCGCCTCTTGCGACAGGGAGCCACGTCCGTGATGTCCCTCAGGCTGTCGTCCAGCGGGCTCCCGGCGGGAGACTCTGAAGACACAATGAGTCACGCTTTGAGTTTTTTGGTTTTTTTTTTTTTTTTTTGCATTTTTCGTGAGCGAGACACAAAAAGATTTAAAAATAAACAAGTGCAAAAAAGAAAGGTTTCATTGACGTAATTGCGAGTCTGTCACTAGGACTGGCAGTGTTGACCTGCACTTGAGTGCGGATGTAACGGCAGCACAGTTATCACTTGTGAACTCTGTCAAAAAGTGGGATTTATTTATTTGTTTTACTCGTTTTTTGGGCCGTTTTCTTTAACATGAAGTGAAAATTCATGGTGGAAGCTAAAAAAACCAGCCACTGGCAACCTCAACTCTGACTCGGAAAACCAGTCGGTCAGCCAACATTTAAAACAAATTTGATAGCTGAGGGGAAAATTAGAGATCTGCCTTTTTGACGGGAATTAAACACTTGGACCCCAAATTTGTATCCCTGCTTGTACAGAGCAAACAGACCAGAGTGCATGTATTTAAAACACCCTCGGCCTCTAATTGATTCAACAGGCCTCGGCCCAGTTATTAAAGGGTTTTTTTGCTGCTGAAACTCCCTTCACGATCCGCCAACTCCCAAGAAATGAGAAGAGCCCATTCTTTGCTGGTTTTCCCCCTTTTCAAGAGATTCATAGTCCAGGAAATCACCCTTTGTGATGTCACAAAGGGGCATGGATACTTCATGTTAAACATATGACACAACATCATAAAAACAGGAAAGGAAAAACAAAACACAGTGCACAAGATTGTAATAAATAAGCTCAACTAAAAGAGGAACATCTTTATTTTGTTTCACTCTTTCACCACTCAGGGATCCACAGGAGGAGGCCGCAGGTCGACCCAGTGACAGTTCTGAGGCAGGGTGATGCTTTGGCCCAAACACTAATATGCTCCAAATGACACAGCGAACACGCCAGAGTCTGTCGTAAAGTGTTACCATTCAACTTAACATGCTAATATTAGCTATCAGCCGAAGCTAAAAGAGCCTCTACCAGGTGTGCGGCAGACGATTTAAGAAGCAACACAACTGTTTGGATGAGCGAAAGGTGACGTAAGTCGCCCCAACTCTCCAGGGGCGAAATACAATTTCTTTTTTTTTTTTTTTTTTTTTTTAAACGATAAACATGTCATTCCCGCAACAGCGTGAGAGATTACAGTCGGCACCGAGCCAACACCTGCTGCTGGCGGCTAGCGTCTTTCTTCTGCCCGACTGCTGCTGTCATCACCTCCCCTGCCGGCCTCTGTCCTTTAACGTGAGGATACCTGAAAAAGCGCGTCGGGCCGACCATTCTCCTGGGATCAAAGGCGGAGGGCGTTAGCTGCGCCCCTGGGATCAAAGGCGGAGAAAAGGAAAAAAACAAATGCAAAGATGCAGCTGACGCGAACAGCGCTAGTCTGAAGGCAAAGGAAGCCGGTAAAAAAAGGAAAAAACTTGTCTGCAGCTGAGATGTTCATGATGTTGAATACGTTTTGCAGAACCCATTCCTGTCTCCAACTTTGTGCTTTCTTTCGTAAAGGAAGAACTGAAACCCCTCTTGAGAAACACCTCTTGCGATGACCTTATTCCAGAATTGCGTCTTTTCCTCCAACCTCTTCGGCTAAAATACGTCACGGTCGCACGGAGATAGCACTGAAGCCAGAGGCTGGATGAGGCTGTTGGAAAATGTGGCAACATTTTAAAGATGGCTCTCTCTCAATTTTTATGTTTTACCCATCATCGCTACTCCTCGCCGGGCCCGCCCCCCTCCTCCCAAAACGGTCTCCCCTGATTTCGCAAGAGCTCACAGACTCCACAGTTTGTAAAAGCTGCCAGTAAAACTCAATGACTCAGCGGCTAAACGGCAGCGGGAGCAAATAAAACCGTTTTCAGGTGTTTCTCGAGCCTTTTATCCACTTTATGGGTTTTCTCTTCTTCTTTTTCTGTTTTTCAACCACAAGTCAATTTTTATGTATTTATTTATTTTCTGCTACTGGTTAAACGCGATTTGAACTCGACACTGCAGAGATGGAGATCACTGGCAGCCCGTCGCTCGCTGTCAACGCTCACTTTCTCCTCTTCCACGAACTCCAGTTTCGCTCAAACCGCGAGTTGGGCTCGGCGGTTTGGTCGCCGAGGAGGAGGAACCGTCACAGCGGATCCTGTTCTGCCACTGTCATGAAATGACATACTGATTTTTTTTCTTTCTTGCATTTTCATTCCTATATATAATATTGAAAAGAGCTTAAAATGAGGTTTAACATTGCTCCATTAAATGTGTATTTATTTAATGTGTAAACGGGTAAATTGATTAAGATGTAACAAAAAAAACCTACTGTGCATCAACACTACAATCTCAGCAGCAGTGGGACACACTTAGCATGTGTGCGCTCCACAAATAGAGCCATGCGCTCGAGCTGCATATTTCTTGAAGCTGCCCCACCGCCTCCTCCCCACTTCCCCGCCGTCTCCTGGGCCGGGCCTTTCCAGCAACAGTCTTCAGCCGTGGCAACAGAAACAAAACAAATGTTGGTCGTAGTGCAGAAGGGTTTTTTTTTTTTTTGGGGGGAGACGGTGGGGAGGTGAGGGTCCGACAGCACCGGGGGGACGTCTGCAAGTTGTCGTATCGCGCGACTCCGACTGCCGCTCTAATGTGTGTGAGAAAGTGGAAAAGAAGAAACAGACAGAGCGAAAAGGGGGATACACGGAGAGGGGGGGCCAGGGGATCGGGGGGGGGCTCCCTTACAGGAAAAAATTCCCGCTTCCAATTTGAGGATTGGTTACTTGTGTTCGGTCAGGATCCATCTTGGTGACAGCGCCGACCTCACAGGTCCGACCTCCGTCTGGTGGCACATTAATCACGTCCAGGCCGAGCGGGAAGTCGATTGGGGGCGGGGGAGGGGTTTGATGTAGTGGGACGTCAACGGCTGGAAGCTGCTGCGCTTAAAGGTGTTTTGGGCCGTCGGTCGGCAGAGACCCCAAAGAACCCACCACCCTCCCTGGGGCTCGCCGTTAGTTACATAACTCCACCATGATGTCACAGTTGTTTTCGGGGGGGTTGGCGTCGTGTCTCGGCTCTTGCGTGGCTCCCTGTTAGCGGCGTTGAGGTTGATTTAGAAACTCTCTCTCTCTCTCTCTCTCTCTCTCTCCAACTTTAAAACCTGCCCGTGAAAACAACGCCGCCGAGCGCCGCCTGCGAAGGATCCGTAAAGGTACCCGCTCGAGTGATGACGCGACCGTACGACGCTTTGCCGCCAGCTAATATTCCTGGAAGAGCTCCCTTTTTAACCAATTCTGACATGAAAACGCAAATTGTCTGAGATTGGGAATTTGTTTTGTGTAGATGGAATTTTTTTTTGTGTGATTTTGTTGATTAGTTTTACTTGAACCAAAAGAGAAACAAATACATCAGTGGAAAAAACATGGATTAACCTTTTTGAGCTGCCAAAGTCCTTCTGAGGACAGAGGAGAGTGAACCAGCCAAACCCAGTCGGCTACGGATGAAAACATTCCCATACGCAGAGTTAGAAATGAAACCGTACCTGGCTGTGGTTCAGCCGGTGTCGGCTGCGCTGATTCCGGTTCTTCATCTGTGCTCCCGCCGTACTCGTCCTCATCCGGACCTGCCGCCCGCTCCGACTGCGCCGTGTCCCCGTTCCCCCGCTCGTCCGATTCCCTGCTGGATGTGTCAAAGAATACGGAAGAGAAGGACTTCAGCAGTTTCAGGAGGATCTACAGTAGCATGTTGCTGGCGCAGTGGTTAGCGCTGCTGCTTTGATTCCGGGCCTTGGGCCTTTCTGTGTGGAGTTTGCATGTTCCTCCCTGTGTCTGCGTGTTCTCTCCGGGTTCTCCGGCTTCCTCCCACAGTTCAAAACATGCATTTGAGGCCAAATATGGAAACTGACCATAGGTATGTGTGAGAGAGTGTGAATGGTTGTATGTCTTTCTATGTGGTCCTGTGATGAACTGGCGACTTGTCCAGGGTGTCACCTGGCCTTCGCCCAATGACAGTTGGGATAGGCTCCAGCAGATAATGGACGGATGGATGGATGGATGGGTGGATGGATGGGTGAATGGGTGGATGGATGGGTGGACGGATGGACGGATGGGTGGATGGACGGGTGGATGGATGGATGGATGGACGGATGGATGGGTGAATGGGTGGATGGATGGGTGGACGGATGGACGGATGGATGGGTGGATGGATGGATGGATGGATGGATGGATGGGTGGATGGATGGGTGGGTGGGTGGATGGATGGATGGATGGATGGGTGGATGGATGGATGGATGGATGGGTGGGTGGGTGGTGGATGGATGGGTGGGTGGATGGATGGGAGTGGATGGATGGGTGGATGGATGGGTGGATGGATGGATGGGTGGGTGGATGGATGGGTGGATGGATGGTGGATGAGTGGACGGATGGATGGATGGATGGATGGATGGATGGATGGATGGATGGATGGGTGGGTGGGTGGGTGGGTGGGTGGGGTGGATGGATGGATGGATGGATGGATGGATGGATGGATGGATGGATGGATGGATGGGTGGGGTGGGTGGATGGATGGATGGATGGATGGATGGGTGGATGGATGGGTGGATGGATGGATGGATGGATGGAAACATTGAAATGGAAGTTTGGGCCTTTTTTAACGGTTGAATTTTGGAGTGTTTAAAAAAATGCAGACAGGCCCCGATGTTAATTTTTTAATGCCATATAAAATAAACCAGGCAAATCGAGGAGCCGAGACAGGACGTGGCATCGCCTTATACAAGAGACAGGTTGGGAGTTAGGAGCGGCTAAAAATGCAGCTCAACACAGAGGAAGGGAAAAAAAAGGTCAACTTTTTGGGAGGGTTGATTAATACTTTGAGATTATCCAGTATGAACGCCAAAGCAGTCAGGTTTCAGGACGAGCCAGCTCCCCAGCCAAACGCCAACGTGTGGGTAAAAAGAGAGAGCGGAAGAATCTGTGTACGTGGTTCACCTCGTCTGCTGGAGGCTGCTGATGCTCTGCTGCAGGCTGCGGATCTTGGCCTTCTTCTCGTTCAGGACCAAGACAAACCGCGAGTAGAGCTCCGCTTCCAGGGCTTCTTTGCATCCGGCATAACGCTTCAATCTGCAGTAGGACAGAACACACACGCACGCACAGAAAACATGCGGCAAATAACTTTATGAGGCGCTTTGTGAAAAAAAATAAAGAGCCTTCGTTCTCTAAAAGCATCGTCCATGGTGATGTGTTTCCACGTAGCAACGTGACACCGCTCCAGCTAATCAGTGATGAATGGTGCAGTCAGGGGAGCGATCGCAGGGGCATAAATCACGCGAAGGATTATCTTCAAAGCTGGTATTTTCTTTCGAAAACATTTTTTTGAAACCTATGCTCTGTCACGCCTGGAGAAAAGATGGCAGCAACGGACGCAAACGCAACAAAACAGAGCGGAAAACTTCACGGAAATAGCACGTTGACCTATGAATCACGACGCTGACTGTCTGTGAGTGGGCTAGGCGCGATAACCCCTCACCTCGCCAGCGCCGTGACGTCTCGCTGACAGCGGGAAAACGCACGCAGAGGAATTTCGGCAAGAGCACGACGCAACATCTTCCCGTGTGTGGTCCAGTTGGAGAAGTTTTCCAGTTTTAGTTTCAGACCGACACCAAATCTTTGTTGGACGTTGTGCGTTTTAAAAAGAAATAAAAAGGGGCGACTAAACTGAGAGAAAGAAGCTTGATTGGTGCCCTTTGTGACATCATGAGGGGCTGATTTCCAGAGAAGCATATTTGGGAGTGCGCTGTGGGAAGGGGCAAATGAATGAAGCCTGTCTCGTTTGGAGTGAGTTCAATGACTGGATAGACACACAGAAAAATGTGGGTGGACTTTGCGTGACATTGGCTCTTTAACAGTTTGACACCACAATCAAACAGCCATGAAATAATTTGTACATGGATTTAAAAATCAAATCAGTCAATCTGCTGTTTTTTTCCCAGTGTGACCACGAACCCTGCTTCAGAATTTCCTTCTCATGAAACCACTGGTTTACCCAAGCAAGTACAAACCCCAGCCTAAACACAACAAGCAACCCCGTGCAACGCGCTGTTTACGTGTTTTTCAAAGTTTGACGTCGCCACACCCAGCTGGCTAAGAGGGCCGTCGTCGTGTGTTGCGTGCGTGTTTACTCTGAAGCGATGCGCTGCTGCTCCTGACTCAGCTTCAGGTTCTCCTCCTCCAGTCGCTGGTTGTGCTGCTCCAGAGTGTTTCCCCTCTGCAGGCTGTGGACCAGCAGCTGCCTGACGGCGTCCGCCGGCTCCGTCACGGCCTCCAGCGTGACAGAGCCCAACTGGAACTGGGACAAAAAAAAAAAATAGAATATAGAAAAGATGAAAGATCCGTCAACCCAATTGTCATTTTGCAGCACCAATTGGGGAAATAATGATCATGGATTGAAGATGACTGCAGAAATTTCGCGACCACTTGGTGACCGTACTGATGCTGCTGCTGCTCATTTGAGAAGTAAATACTTTAAATAACCACAGCTGCTGTCCTATGGGGTTATTATGGGCAGTGTTGGCAAGTAATCTATTACTAAGTAATCCACTACTGTAATTAAACTACTTTTTGAGTAACCGAGTAATGTAACAGGATTACTGTGGCAAAGTTGATGATTGTATCATAATTACTTTATCAAGTAACGATTACATTACTTTTCAGAAATATTTTGCAAGCTAAAAATGGCTTATTATCCTCAAAATGTCTGACATTTAGAAAAACATTCCAAAAACAACAATGTCGCAGACAACTTCGAAAATATCAACGCTGAACCTCATAAATTGTTGAAAGCCATGTTTACAAATCAGTCAGCAGTACTCTGCACAGTAGAGATCTTTAAAGCACTGTGCTTCTATTTATTTTTTTTTCACAATATTGGCCGTGCAGAAGGCAACAGTGCTGGACATGAGTTTGTTCTGCGAAATGTGCAGTTTGTGTTCAGAGAGCAAACATTCATTTATGTTAAGAGGACAGAGGTAATATATGGAATTGCAATATATGCACTTTAATAAAGTTCATTTCAAAGCACTGAGCAACTGTTACTTTATCTTTTTTTAGCTAAAGTAATTAGTAATTGATTACTTATGAAACAAAGTAGAAAAGTAATTAGATTACTTTTTAAAGAGTAATCTGTAGTTGGATTACTTTTATGGAGTAATCCCAACAGCATTGATTATGGGGTACAGAAATCTCGATCATTGGGAGGTATTCTGTCTTCCCCCGAGGAAGGCACGAAGAATAAATCCAGGAAGTGACTGGGAACCCAGCTAATGTGAAAGAGGTTAGCAAAGACTTTGCAGTAGATGTTGCGCAGGACAAAGTTTAGCTACACACTGTGCTGCACTGCAGCTCACACTGGTAAAAAAAAAAAAAAACTGCTAATGGATGGATTAGCAAAATAAAATGAGCAGAACAAAGGAAAGGTTTCATTTGGTAAGCTTTAGGTGAGAGCCGCTGATGATGTAACCATCATCAATAGGGAAATGTATATCCACAGCTGCCATGTTACAATATAATAGTCAAAATGTTCTGTGGTATCTGAGTCTTGCTGATTCTCCTTCTGTTTTTTGACCTGGCAATCACGGCCCGCCGTCCTCCTTGGAGACAAAGTTTCCCTTCAAGTATGCAGCTGCCGTGTTTACACAGAGATAAGAGGCAAAGTGGCGACTATCACAGCTGACCTCTATGACCACCGGCTCCCTAAATAACCGGCTTTCCTACGGGGGAGGAGACAGCTGCGTGTCTGCAGGTGTGTGTGTGCGCGCGTGTCTCTGCAGACTGGATAAGAAGGGAGATAAAAAATAAAAAAAAAACTTTGTTGTCTACGTTTATTGAAAGAAAAACTGGAGGGCGGCTGCGGATCGAGAGGTCGCCACTGATCACCAGGTTGGTGGCCAGACGGATGGGGGGGGGAGGGCGGGGCTCATTCTTTTTTGTGTATTTTGTGTGTTTGTGTTTTGATAGAAGCAGCACGACCTCGGCACTGATGAGCGGGCCTTAATAGCAGCAATTACTGTGAGGACAAGCAGCTGTGACGCTGCCAATGCAGCAGATTCCAGTGATCCCAGAGCAATGGCACTGATTGAACACGGCAGCGTTGTTCAAACGTGAGAATCCGCACGCGCTTCACTTTAAACGGGAGCAACGTATTTAATAATGTACAATGTAAGGTTTACACAGTTAAGTTCCTAAATATCTAAGGTTTGCAGAAACAGATGGAGGGATGGGAGTGTGCAATACACCTTCAAATTCATAAATACTATCACAATATAGCAAATATAATTAAAGCACATATAAAATAATGCCGACACGGTGGCGCAGTGGTTAGCGCTGCTGCCTCACAGCAAGAAAGTCGTGGGTTCGATTCCGGGGCCCGGACCCGTGACCTTTCTGTGTGGAGTTTGCATGTTCTCCCTGTGTCTGCGTGGGTTCTCTCCGGGTTCTCCGGCTTCCTCCCACACTCCAAAAACATGCATGTGAGGTCAATTGAACACTCTAAATTGTCCGTAGGTGTGCATGTGAGTGTGAATGGTTGTTTGTTTCTATGTGGCCCTGCGATGAACTGGCGACTTGTCCAGGTTGTCACCCTGCCTTTGCCCTAAGACAGCTGGGATAGGCTCCAGCAGACCCCCGTGACCCTGAATTGGAATAAGCGGGTATAGAAGATGAATGAATGAATAAAATAATGCTTCCTATTGGCTGGTATAAAACAATGCTTCCTATTGGCTTGTGAAAAAAAACAACGCGTCCTATTGACTCGTATAAAACAATGCTTCCTATTGGCTAGCGTAAAATAAGGCTTCCTATTGGCTCTTGCAAAACAAGGCTTCTGATTGGCTTGTGTAAAACAATGCTTCCTATTGGCTCTTGCAAAACAATGCTTCCTATTGGCTCTTGCAAAACAAGTCCTCTGATTGGCTTGTGTAAAACAAGGCTTCCTATTGGCTCGTGCAAAACAACACCTCTTATTGATGGTATAAAACAAGGCTTCCTATTGGCTGGCGTAAAATAACGCTTCCTATTGGCTCTTGCAAAACAAGAATTGTGATTGGCTTGTGTAAAACAAGGCTTCCCAAATTATACCAGACACATGATGGAACCAATAAATCGCCCTATCGAAGTAAAACACACAACTTTACACACCGATCTTTAGAGTAAAATGTTTCTTCACACTAGTTTGGGTTAAATAATCAAACAGCAAACTCACCACAGCTGGCAACTAGTATCAACTCATTACCAACCACACTTTCCTCACCTCCCGGGTTTCACCTGTGTGCTTGATTGTTGATTTTATGTTTAATGTGTTTCTTTTCGCTTTATTTACTGTGCCCTCATATTTGCCAGCCATGACTTCACCGCCTTACAGAAAATGTTAAGCAAATACAAGTTAAAATAAAACTGCTGCCTTGAAGTGGAAATACCTCCTCAAGGCTCTCCTGGAAAACACGTGCAGTCGTTGTCGTGTACGTGAGTCAGTGTTGAACTCGTAAAGCCGAAACAAACCTGACTGCTAATATTCAACTCTGTGATTTCAGTCTGATGCTGTCGACCGGACTGAGACGCTGTTGGCCTGACTGAACCCAGCTGGCTCCAACACTGTTGACGCGGGCGAAAGCTCTCCATGTTGTCATAGAAACAAACCTTTTTCTCTCCTTTTTTTTTTTTTTTTTTTTTTAAATTTCTGAGTCAATGATTCAGACTAATTAACTGCAGGGCACTTTGGGAAGAGCTCCAAGTGCAGCTCCACCTACTCTAAAATTTAATGCTAAAGGGGCGATGGTGGGCGGTAATACAGCGATGGTGGTGCTAAAGTCACCAGTGTATCTCGGCCCCAATTAATAAAAACAAAAAACATAGCGTAGCTTTCTAACACAAATGCTGTTTTAACATCACAGAACAGAGAAACAGGTCATTTGTGAACGTTGCTTTGATTTAAACCATTGTTATTTTAAAGGCTGTGACTCTGGCAGACATTGATGAACCAATCTTAATCACATGGTGCCTGACCTCACAACCTTTTGCCACATGCGTCACTTTGAGATCGGGTAGAGCAATCTGAGAAATGTAAAGTTTGGCCATGTTGAAATTTTCAATCATCTGCTTCTCTTCGTGCGTGCTTGGCAACGGGTCACCAAGTCAAGTTAGAGTCACATGGAAATAACTTCTTGTTTGGACTGAGTCATATCTAATTTATTTCTTGAATCTGAAAACATCTGAAATTGCTGATCTGAGTCACTTGAAAGGAGAAATTAAGCTAAAAAAAAACAAAAAAAAATGGGTCACTTGAACCATATAATGTAAATGCAGCCTGCAGGATTTGGCTGCATTTAATCCATATTATTTGGCCACATGCTTGAGTCTGATTTTTCCATCAGTTAAAATGCTTGGCAAAGCAATAACATCACCCAGAACTTCTAACAATTTATTTATGAAGCGATATTTAACCACCATGCCAAACAAGATGGATTTATTACATTTAAACTGAAAGAAAGAAGGCGACACGGTGGCGCAGTGGTTAGCGCTGCCGCCTCACAGCAAGAAGGTCGTGGGTTCGATTCCGGGGCCCGGGCCTGGGACCTTTCTGTGTGGAGTTTGCATGTTCTCCCCGTGTCTGCGTGGGTTCTCTCCGGGTTCTCCGGCTTCCTCCCACAGTCCAAAAACATGCATGTGAGCTCAATTGAACATTCTAAATTGTCCGTAGGTGTGCATGTGAGTGTGAATGGTTGTCTGTCTCTATGTGGATGAACTGGCGACTTGTCCAGGGTGTACCCTGCCTTCGCCCTAAGACAGCTGGGATAGGCTCCAGCAGACCCCCGTGACCCTGAACAGGAATAAGCGGGTATAGAAGATGAATGAATGAATGAATGAAAGAAAGAAGATGCTAAGATACGCAGTTGTGATGATTCACTCTGAAACACTGCTGGATGGTGGCGGACCACACTACAAAGACACACACACACACACACACACACACAAAAATGCACAAGCACAAACATACATGTTTGGTATGCAAACCACTCCAGGTAACACCTGCACATGTGCGAGAGATGCACTTCTGGGCTCGTTTAGGTGTCGTGCCGCGCCACGCGGAGCGGCAGCTGCCATTAGAGGGGAATGCCGAGGAATTAGAGCCCAGCCTTTCATTATGACTCATAACATTATGACAGGCCAATTACTGTTTTGTTTTCGGAACACGGAGCGAAAGGCAAGCCCCTGATGTCATAACCCGAGCACACTTCTGTAAAAGAAAAAAAAAAGAAGAAAAAAACGAGTTTGATTTTCAAAGATGCAGAAGCCCTGAATCATTTCCTGCATGCTCCCAACAGATGCCGCCTGCTCTTCCGTTTTGGCGCCGCCGCCATGGCAACAGAGGTTTTGTGCTTAAATGACCGACGAGTGCGTTTGATCATGTGAATGCCTGAGACATGATTGCTCACTCGCTTGCTTCACAACACCATGTCTTCTCACCATGTCTTCTTCGGTTTTTCACAAGAAAAAGAAACCTAGTATCATTATGAAGAGGTTGTTCATATTTGATGTCAAGGGCTGTTTTGTTTTTTTATTACTTTTTCAGTCAATGACCTCCAGTAACAACCAACAACTACAGCATGAAAGATATAGTGTGGGGAAAATTGAAAAGGGGAAAAATATGAATCTTGCCATAAACCTAAAAATGTTAAATAATATTTAATATAATAAGTATATAACCACTTTATGGTTTATTTAGTTCATGTTTGTTTAGATGTACGACCACCACGAGTGGGTTCACCTTGAAATAATTTGTGTAATAATTACTGCAATAACATTTGGTTTTGGCCAAATTTGAGCATTAACATCCGCAGAAAAACTTACCTGTTCAGATGGCTTGCTGTATGCATGACTACAATTAATATCCTGGTTTGCAAAAACATCTCATTAATAGTATAAAAGATGCCTGTGTATATGCAACAGTATGCGTACAGAGCAGGTCAAAAAAAGAAAAGAAAAAGGACAAAAGTGGAAGAAGAAGTGGACACATCAAAATAAGCAATATGTGAGATTCAACTTCGAGAAACAACTGGCAATGAGAAAAAGGAAGAAAAATAAGGATAACCGCAGTTTTCGCTTCTGCTCTGTTAGCCACAAGACCAGAGGTGGCTTTTTACACAACTCTGTTGTATGTGTGATTCATCAACATCTTTTAGTGTGCATCAAAGATGCAGAAGCCTAACAGAAGCAGAACTTGGATGACACAGAATTTCTTGTTGCTTAATACCGATAAAACTGAGGTCATTATATTTGGTTCGCGAGAGAGTAGGGACAGAGCCTTTGATGGACAGGGTGGTCTATTTGGTACTACACCCAGTTCTACTGTGAGGAACCTTGGAGTCACTTTTGATCAGGACCTGACCTTTAATTCTCATATTCAGAATGTGGGGAGGTCAGCTTTCTTCCACTTAAGAAACATTGCCAAAATTCGAGGTTTTTTGTCCTTCAAAGACGCTGAAAAAATAATCCATGCTTTTGTTACATCTAGGCTAGATTACTGTAACTCGGTACTAGCAGGATGCCCAAATTCGTCCCTTGGGACATTACAGTTAATCCAAAACTCATGCACGATTGTTAACCGGAACTAGAAGGAGGCAGCATATTACTCCAATCTTAGCTTCCTTGCATTGGCTGCCTGTCAAATTTAGAATTGAATTTAAGATTCTAGTTTTAACTTACAAAGCTCTTTATTCTCAGGCTCCTTCTTATATTAGGGAACTAATTGAACTTTATCATCCTCCAAGAGCCCTTCGCTCTGAGGATTCAGGTCTTTAGTTATCCCAAAAATTTCTAGAGTTAGGTCAGGAGGTAGGTGTTTCAGTTTCCTGGCACCTTTATTTTGGAATCATCTTCCAGCCTCGGTGAGGGGGCAGGCACAGTTAGTTTATTTAGGAGTAGACTTAAGACTTTCCTTTTCTTAAAGCTTATAGTTAGATTCCATCCACTGTCAGTTAAGCTGCTATAGGCTTACGCCGTGGAGGGAGATCTTTCGCTCCCGTTACAGGGATCGTTGCTCTGTGCAGGCGGAGCTTCTATCACTCTCCTCACCCAATCACTCTTTTGACTCTATTGACTCTTTTGACTCTATCTACTCTGTCCAAACTAGCTCTCATTATGCTTTGTACAGTATGCTCGATATGCATGATACTGCCGCAGTCTCTGTGTCCCCGGCAGGTGATGACCACTGCGCCAGGAGCTGGATTGTGCTGTCCTGGGGTCTTGGTGTCATCGCTTGTCCCACCACCACGCCTAGGACCTGGACTTGTCCTATCGGCAGATTGTCCATCGGGATAGGCTCTTGCCTTCCAAAGCATGGACACTTACAGCCCACATGGACAGCAGCCTTGAATTATTTCCTATTCTTTGTGTTTATATCCGTTTTGTGAATGCCTGGTTGGTGTATCTGTTTTTCACTCTGTCCTGTCTGCCACCCTGGCTCACTCTACTCTTTTCTCTCTTTCTCTGTATCTCCTCTATTTTTGTATTTCACCCCAACTACTCATAGGCAGATGATGGCCCTCTGGAGTCTGGTTCTGCCCTAGGTTTCTTCCCACAGGGGAGTTTTTCCCAGCCACTGTCGCATCTTGCTTGCTCCGGGGGCCCAGTTGGTTCTCTCTGATTGTATAAAGCGCTTTGAGACGCCATTGGTTGTGATTTAGCGCTGTACAAATAAAAGTTTAAGTTAAAAAATCAAGGAAGTTTTTTAATAGAATAACAGAACGGGACCAGCAGCTAAATGCAAAAAACTGATGCATGCAAGTTGATTTTTTAAGATTGTTTTCTTAAAGAAAGACTTTTACGTTTACGTGTGTTAGCTATCTATTACCTGGGGACACCTAAAACAAAAAAGGTGTGACACCAAATCAAAAGCATCCATTGTAACCTGTGTTGAACCATATAAAAAAAAAAAAGGCCAAAAGGTCAAAAATAGAGAGAAAATTCTTTTTCTTCTAAATCCGACAGTTTTCTCTGGTGTCCAGTGCAGCAGCCAGCGGCACACAGCGCAGAGTTTTCTATATGTGTTGTTTATGACTTTGTAGTAGTGGCCCACCACAGTATCACCACTGCCCACCACACATTAATCCTATTTTGGGTGGTGTGGGTGGGCCACACAGCTATATACCATGTAATTGTTCATGTAATAGACACATTTTTATTGTCAAATGACTTTAAACATCTGCATGGAAAAAAGGTTGCAGTCATCAAAACACAGCAACAAACAATCTTCTGCAGACTGAAATGATGCGCAAATTGTTCTACATGTCTGTAAATCTTTTAATTTAACGACGGAAAAAAAACAAACAAACTTGTGGCCATTTTCAGACCGCCGCCATTTTTCCTCAGTTGTTATTCATCGTATGACCCCCCGCCGCCTTTACTTGGGTCATGCGACCCTTGGGGTTCGACAACAACATTGAGATTTCACACCTTA
This sequence comes from Thamnaconus septentrionalis, assembly GCA_009823395.1. Taxonomy (NCBI): domain Eukaryota; kingdom Metazoa; phylum Chordata; class Actinopteri; order Tetraodontiformes; family Monacanthidae; genus Thamnaconus; species Thamnaconus septentrionalis. Next base: position 16,135,581 of record CM020518.1, read on the forward strand.
TTCATCACTTCCTGGGTTCGGCTCTGGAGATTAGAACAAGTTTAACTTTGGGGCTCTTAAGACACTGGTCCAGTCTGGGGTCACCTCTTTTTTTTTTTTTTTTTTTTTTTTTCACCGAACGCGGCGCTGACGTCATGTGAACGGCTATTAGAAAGCTTCCAACATAAACAATCTTCTTCAGTATATTATTTCACTGATAAAGAGGCAACACTGGAATACACGGGCACTTTGTTAAATCCACCTCCCGGCTTCTCCGCCAGGGGAATGGGGGTTTAAATAAACACTTCCTGTCTCACGGGTCCTGAGCTCATGGATGGCCTCGGCTGTTATCGCCGCTCTGGCGCTCGGACACGAGACGGTGTTTACTCACCGCGATGTCCCTCTGCACCTTCTCGTAGGCCAGCGCGAGCGCGGAAGCGCCGTCGGGCGGAGACGGCGTCAGGCTGAAGGTGTAAGCCGCCGTGTCCCCCGACACCTCGGCCAGCGCCTGCTGGAGGTCCTGGACGTAGCGCTCCGTCTGCATCTCAAGCTCCTCCGCCTCGCTGCACACCTCAGCTGCACTCACTGCAAGCACAGAATTTGAAATTTAGTACAATTCCTTAAGTAAAAAAAAAAAAAAAAGAAATGACATTTTGTCTCAGAAGTCTGACTTTTGTTGGGGTTCTGGCTGACGCCGTCATGAAGACCAGCTTCTTAAGATGGAGTTTTGAGTTGAGAGATGCAGGAATTGTGAAAACCTCAGCTTCAGACTTGAGGACGGCCTCCCTATTAAACAACAAAAAGGCTGCTCTTCTTTTGCCTTCAAGCACAAGCTGTCATCGCACATCGATTAAACTCCTCAACAGGCAGCGCAGTTCCTAACTTAAGCCTCTCAGCTGGTCAGTAGAAGCATTAAAACTACTCCTCCTCCTCCTCCTCCTCCTCCTCCTCCGTCCTCCTCCTCCTCCTCCTCCTCGTCCTCCTCTGGTTATTGATGATGTATTTTTATTTATTGATATATTTCTGAAATTTCTGATCTGCTGCAATCCAGTTCCCCCATGGGGACGAATTTACTGCTACTATCTTTGCCTTCCAAGACAGACTGCTGAGAATGCTTGTTTGATCTGATGTCGCAATTCAGAACTGAGAATGAAGTAAAGCAACAAAAGTAAAATAGAAAATTTAAAACTAAGGGATGGCTTCACTCCTCTCTCTGAATAAAAAAATATGTTTTCGTGCTTGTTTGTTTTTTCCCAGTGTTAATTCCTCAATTCTAAAAAAGCGCTGCTCTGAAAACAACAGCACTGTGTCATTAAACAGCTGTTCATCTGGAAAATGTTGCATAATGCAAAGTGAGGAAAAACACGACAACCCCCACAGGTGATGGACGATATTACAACTGGGACGCCTGATTTTCCGAGCAAAGCATCTCGCAAAAATGGGACCCTGCCAGGCCCTAATAAATCTTCCTCAGAGTGGAGCTGTCCGAGCAGCTGACGGGGTCAACGACGGCCGGCCCTAAAACGTTCCCAGGTGAGGAAAGTGTGTGTGTGTGTGTGTGTGGTCACACAGGTGAGGCCGTCCACGCGGAGACAGGGGCGTGTTTAATTCGAGGCAATTAGGAGGAGCGCTCACCTTCTCCTCTCCAGGCGTTCTGTCCGTCAGTCAGCAGCAACTGGAAGCCGGCGCCTAAGTCCCGCCCTCTCCAGTCCAGACGCAGGAAGTAGGACGAGTCGGGCTCGGACGGGATGCTGACTTGGCGCACTGACATGTGCATCTCTGTACCAAAACAAATGAGGAAGCAGACTTTGAAGGCTGAGTGTGAACGTTTTGGTGTTAAGACTGTGTGTCTATAACGCAGAGCTCGAAGGTCAGGACCAACTTTTATATTCAGTGTTCAAATTCTCCCAAAGTCATGCGGTCCTATATCTGCATATATTCTATTTTCTTAAATGGCAGGCATGGCCTTCTAAAAAAAAAGCGATGGGTTGTTTTGAAGTAGAAAACCTGCAGTGTGCTGCAATCTACTACAACAGAACAGTCTTTGTTGTCTTGATCTGGAGGCTTCTAAAAACCTTTTCACATTTCACTCGCACCACAATAAGTATTTTAACAGAAAATGGACATTTCGCACAGACAAAAAACAACTAGTTGGATCAAAGTCAGTCTTCAAGAGCCTTGACAAATGTCTTAGCCAATCACAACGCTTATGTGACATCATCTAAGTTTAACAGTGAATTAGATTTATGTCTTAAAGACTTCATGTGGAAAAGCATCAGCAATCAACCGGGCTAGTTAGATTGTCACGGCCGCTGTGTCTTCTTTAAGAGCTGCATTAACTCCCACTGTAGCAGCTCATTGTGAAAAACCAGCATGTTGTCAGTAGCTCATCATTAGCGCCAAAAAATGTGTCATCGTTATCCTCAGATGAAGGGTTAAACTTGTTAAGATCATTTAAACCTGAAACATTTGCATATCTTTCACCATAACTGCTCTCATAGGACTGAACACAGCATGCATATTTGCATTTTGCAAGCTGTGTGAACTAATTTTGGGAAAAAAAAGATCAGGTGTTGGTTGCATGCTTCTTTCTTCGCTGAACTATGCTGAATGTTCATGCTAGGTTTTAGAGGTTATATAATTGCTAAACACTGTTTTTTTTCCTAAGTGTCAGTCGGTCGTGTGATGACCAAAGTAAAAAAAAATAATGAGTCCAACGCCGTGCAAACCATGTCATCACGTCTCTGTACACACTGTAATGCACTAATATGCAACCTCTCATTAGGTCTAAGTACAGGCTCACTTCAGCGAGGCAGAGCAAAAGTCACATCTCAGGTAGCTGGATGGCAGCTGAATACTAATGACTGGCCACAGCAGGATGCTAAAATCCTAACACATGTTTTGGAACGGGCACAGCAGCAGCCTCACCTTTAACAACATCCTTTCAACATCTGCTTCGAGGCTAAATGTATGCACAGTAAGAGGAACCACTCATTTGAAAAGAAATACTGGAAAGTGTTTTTTAAGGGAGTTTTCTGCATTCAAATATTTTCTTCTTCTTCTTTGCAGTAGGATGTGCAGATGCCTCCGATGGGCACAGCGCTCAGCAATACAAATCACGGATCATCAATCAACCCAATGCAGTCCCTTTCATTCAGTGAGCAGTCAGGGCTGTAGACTTCTCTGCCCAGCAACACGATACAAGATAATCCATCATGTCGTTTCTTTCTTTTTCTATGACGCGGAAAAGAAGTTACAAGATATACACAGAGTTCAATTTACCTATCTTAAAACAAACACACACACACACACACACACACACAGACTGTTTAAACATGTAAAGCAGCATGAGACTAAATGGAGCTGATGAACTGTACCTCTAAGTAGTGAGAACAACTTCGAACGCTCTAAAATAATATAAGTTTGGGGTCATAAGCTCAAAACTATTTTAAAAAGAAAAAAGAAAAGAAAAAAGGCATGGACTATTTGCACACAGTGTGCTAGTGGTATTTCGGATTTCGGATCAGTCCATCACTGGTGGGTATATTTCAGTTATTGACGTGTTTCTGATCGTTTCAAACAGTGACTCGTTTTAGCTTCTTCTGGGAATACAGTGGGGGTTTTCCCCCACACTATATGTTGCCAGCTAAGCCGTGGAAATATCTAATAATCAGCAGCAAAAGCTGTGAAAGCCCTCTCCCCACCATCCCTATCTTCTCGTGCTCGGACTGAACAGCCCGTGCCAGGGAAGCTAGCAGTTCACTGACAGTCAGTCTGACAGTGTGTAAACACAGGCTGAAACCTCGACACGTGACGGCACGAGAAGAGACGAGGCTCCGGCAAAAAAGAGAAATGGAGAGGAGGAGGGGGGAACAACTTACCGACAGCTTATTCGACCACTTCTGATAGCTATTCTTGCGCTGTAAAATGTAACTTTGCTTTCTCCCACATAGAGCTTCACCGGCTGAGCAAATTAGACGCGTGACGTCATCATTAAGCGACATCAGTCAAATACAGTCCAGCATTTATTCAACGTAAAAACAAACATATAAAAGTTTTTTGTTTTTTTTAAATAATAAAATAAATAAATAAACATACTCAAAACAATGCAATGATGGGAGTCTGTAAAATATTTTAATGTCACAAATGTTGTTTTTTTTTAAATGCATTCTTAAAACGATTTATTTATGCAGAAATACTACCAAGTTTTTTTTTTGACAACTTTTTTCATTACTGCAACCTATTGTAAATACATTTAATGCGTGGCTGATAGTAATCAGACTTACAAGTGTCCTATAAGTGCTCATGTATGGAAGCAAATAGTTACCATAATCCAAACTTCCATACTCATGAAGTGATAGGCCCAGGGTGTAATTCATGATTTCAATGTTTTGAGAAGTACTCCAGGTGGAGCCAATTTTTAAAGTACTTTAATTAGAGTCAGCAAATGCGATTAAGGGGTCCCAACTTCAAGTTTCCCGAGAGAATAACTAGACTCCACTTATACATTGTCAAGTCATTCACTGCGCTCTGGATGATTAATAATCACTCTGGAAATCACAGTAAAAGAAACCATGTGAAGCAGTTTTGCGCTTTATGAGTTGTCTTACGCGATCCCGGAAGTTGTTTTGGTTTACTTGTCAGAGGGGCAAAGGCAACAAGCCGTGTGCCACATGTTGCTGAGAGGAAATGAAGAGATTACAGCAAGAGAATGATTTGAGTTCTGCAAACAGATGCTCTCTCCAACAATAATTGCTTTAAGAAGTTGCTTGAGCGAAAGAGCACTTTACTAGCAGTCATGAAGTCGAGAGACATGGGGTCCAAGTCAGCTGTTTTCCTGCAGGGATTAAAAAAAAAACCACACAAGACATGTGTTTAGTTCAGGACTTTGTGCATGACTGGAGTTCACAAGGAACTAGTCAGTTCTCCCAGGTGGCCTTTAAGTATGTGCTACCATGTGTGTGGGACTGTGGGAAAGAGTAAATCAGAGTAAATTTGGATTTATTTGGAAAGGAATTCAGGGTTGTCCTGTTTAAACAGAAAAAAAGGTTGCATATCTGTTTGCCTCTGACTGTTAAAAATGTATTTTTCACATTTTAAAACACATATGCTACCTGCTATAAAAAAAAAAAAAAAACATGGAGTGTTTTGCACAGGATTGTACAGATCCATTTTACTCTTGTTTATTTCAAAAGAGCTGTAAAATTCATCACCTTTTTCTTATTGCTTAATCCGTCCTTTTTTAAATTCACATTGCTCCATGATGCTCAGCAAATGAAATAGCTTGGTTAACATGTGTACTGATTATAAGGTTATTTTGGAGCCCCAACTAGAAAACACAAATTCTGCTGCTGGGACTTTGTATGTTTAATAAACTGACAGATAAAATTTGCAATTAAAATAGATATCCATGACACCAAGTCGTTAACTGTTTTTTGTTTGTTTTTTGTTTTTTAATGAATGGATGCGAATGTTCTAACTTCCTGTCCTCACATAAATGGTCAGTATATCTGCATTTCATTAGACTCAGTGAGAACAGTCCACTTTGGGAAGAGCCATGGCTCCAGCACAACAAAACTTTGTTCACTCTGCCCGCAGGCATTTACTATCAAACCTGCATCAGCCATCCAAAGTGGCTTCCAGACGTCTTTGTAAACACAAGCGTCTGGTTATGTTTCAATATTATTGTTGTTATTAATTTTGGGCTATCACTGTCCAACAAGTTAAGCCCTCTGGAAAACACTGGAGTGTTTTGATTCTGGCCACTTCTACTTTGTTTTGAAATACGCACAAAATATCTGCAAATAGATTTTCTCTCTTTTTTTCGCCTTTCCTGCAGGCGAGCTGGGTTTGTGGCAAGAAAAAAAAAATTGGACGCAGTTCCACAGCTCATAGGGTTGCTTGTTATATTGTTCAAAAGATCATAACTTATGATCCGTCGAGTTTCTCTGTGTCTTTTCTGCGGTTTTAAAGGCAACGTAGACGCAAATCTTTCAGCCCGCCCAGCTTCTAAACGCATCAGACTGAGATGACCCCCCAAGATGGTGTTTGTTTCTGGCCTGGCAGCGAGTCGGTGCCATAGCAGCTGATCAGAATAAAGGGGTTATTCACAGAACTTCAGACTGGTTGTTCTGACAGACCGCGGAGGGACTACTGATAGAAAAGGTCAACAAACTGCTGCTCTCCCTTGAGTCTGGGTCATTTATTTAGGTTGGTACATGGAGGATGTGATGTTGGACCTTGTTTGGTGTTGTTGGTATTAACAGAAATGGGGAGAGAAGACAGGATGTGAATGCCGAAGCAGTCTTTAACGTGGACAACACTACTTTTGAGTACAGTCTGGGTTTCGGAGATCTCCGGATAAATGCATTTGTTCCCCCCCCACTGGTTTCAGTGTTTTAACCCAATCTGTGCTCAGGGAGCACTATGCGCATTGTCACATATCGTTTCCACAAACATCACAGCAAAAGGGGAAAATGTTTATTGACTGATATCATGTAGGAGATTTTATCACCAGATGTTTTCAGGTTTAGCTCTGACAAATATTCTCCTGTCCTTCTGGAGTGATGGAGAAGGCGGAGAAAGTGGTTTTATTTCATTAAAACATTGTTTTTGTAGAACATAAACATGTTTAAGGCAAAAAGCAGACGGAAATGTAGCAACAAATACATGTTTAAAAAAAGACATTTGACTGTCTTTGAAAAATGTAGGGGATGCAATATAATTCAATCATGAGAGGCATGTGGGGGAGTGCAGAGGTTAGAAGATGTGCGATAACAGTGTAGTCACAAAAGCTGTTCCTGAAATCTGGGATTACAGTGTCACAGTTAAAACAAACACAGATGGGTCAAGAGGTATGAGTGCTGCAGTGATTGTAGACAGTGACTCAAAAAAAAAACCTACTCACTCCATTTCAAATCTGCCATCACATGCATCCACCTTGAAAAGCTCTAATTCAAAGACTAGGCTAATTAACATCCAAGTTCATCCAAAAAAAAGAAAGAACAGAGTAGTGTGAGAGCAGAGCTAGTGCTAGTGTCAGATTTGCTCGTAATTTTGAAATTTTATGAAACAGCATGAAACATTAGTTGTCACTCTCATGCCAGTTGAAAGCCTTGAGCTGTTGCACAACTGGCAGTAAAAACTGATTTGATCTGATTCAATGGGTCTGCTTTGAACGCGACAGACAGATGGTCCATCCAATCACCTTCCCCTGTTTTGCAACTATTTCTATGGGCTCTTTTGAAAATGGTTACGTTAATTTAATTTGAGGGATTTGAAAATGTTCTATTTAGCATGCCAGGATATATTATTCCTTCTTTGATTTGTTTCATTTTATAAAAAAAAACAAAACAAAACATGAATATGATAGTTAAAACAACATTTCCTGCAACTTTGACTGTGGAAACTCACATTATAAATGACTGAGGCAGCCTTAGAGCCAACCTGTTTCCCTTTGGCCCCCTGGCATCACCAGCGGACCAGGCCCAGTAGCAAAGCCTTATTAGCTCCAATAGACTCCTGACAGATCCACGCGGGGCCCTTTTTTCTGATCTCCTCTCCTCTGTCATTAACTGGAACTCTTCACTTTCATCTCCTCTGTACTACTCGGGGATCCTTCCTTTCCTTCCGCCTGTCTTTAGCGTGTCGCCCACACCAGCATAGCCCCGAGCGGACATATGTGGATGAACGTGTCCCGGCACTTTAGACTAGATCCTGCAGTAATGACTTCCAGCTCAAGGTTTAGGTAACAAGCAGACACGGCACTTGTGTCTGGTCAGGGACAGCTGACTGCAGCTCTGCAGTCTGTCAAAGAAAGCCGTCTCTGTCAGGCTTCTGGGTTCCATGGCTGTTGTTACGCAAGCGATTCCAAAGCAATTACAAATACTTAAGGTAAAAAAAAATAATAATGATAATCAAATAATAATAAAAATGAAAAGCAAATTGGCTACATTTTCTTTACACTTTCAATTTTGGTGGTCTGTTGAAAAATGTAATTAGTTCATTTAGTTTGATGCAAGGAAACACATCAGTACAATAAAGAAAGCTAATCTCCAACTGATACGTATGATATATATTAACTAGACACGGCTAGACATTTGGCTATACACACACACACACACACACACACACACACACAATTAATCAAGGTTTGTGAAGAGGCAAGATGAGGATGTTCTGTGACAAACTCTCAATATCGCCAGGGTCTTATTGAGAATCTTGAATATGTGAATCATTATAAACCCATTCACTGCCACACCACAGAGCTGTCTGTTGTTGAAAATAGAATGTCATATATTTACATTTCTGTGGAGTTATTCCAGTTATCCAGGTCAGTGTAGTGTAATTAAGGTTGAGGGGGAGGCAACAGGGTTTAGTTTACTACCAGTGTCCTATTTGATTGTGGTTTACTGTACTTATCTAAATGGCCACTTGAGGGCGCACGTAAAAATAACAGCTTGGTATAAAACGATTCAAATGTAATTTTCTCAATCAGGTGAGAGAGTCAGCAGACATGAAACTCTGCGCTTGACGTCACTTTTGTTTGAGATGGCATTGAATGAGGCAGCTTTTCTCTCCCTCCGTGCCCCAGCGTGGTTTAACAGGAAGTTACTGTTAGACCTCAAATTTCTGGAGCAACATAGCAGCAACTAGATCAACCAGACTGAGACTGAGAATTCATTGTGACTTATTGTAGATCGAGCACAAAATTCCAATATTGTCTTGCGTTTATTTGCAAATTGTACTTTTTCTCAACGATGGTATTTTGCAGAATACTTCTTCTCTCTTTTAGAAAAGAAGTCAATTTTGCAAAGTCAGTGTCCGAGAGACAGGGTGGTTTCCATTAGGGCACCATAGCACAGGTGTGGGTTTGGGGGGCGTTTAGGTCAGGCTGATAAACCTGTGATGTGTCTCTGAAGTTTTGCTAAGCTTGCAAAAAGGAGACAGGAAACTCTTCCTTAACTGTTGCTCTTCCTTTCACCTTTCGTTTCACTTTCAACATTTGTGGGATGAGGGGAGGATGCCTGTTAAAATGGGGTCCGTCAATGTAGGTCACAAGGTTCGTTAATGCCATGAAAGCGTGGAGCCTGCGGGTTTCAGTAGCCATAAAAGCAAAACATGTGGGGCATTTACAGTGAAGCCCACCTCAAACCGCTGGAGGCAGTCCTGCTCGAATCTGCATCGGTCAGTGCAACGGCATCGTAAACCATCCAATCAACCCTCAGCCAAGTCGATCCTCAAACATGTATGGTGTCGCATAACAAATGTCGGGCCCAAGACATTATCTTTTCACTGAAACAGAACTTCCAACTGTTGTTCTAATCAACGTGAGGTTGGCAAAGAGTTTGTTCTGCTCTGACAGCTGAAGATGTTGGGATAAGGCCGCCCAGACGGAGCAAAAGCAGAATCAAAAAATCAGAGAAGCTGAAGCTGTAAAGCTGCAGACACTGAAAACTGCCAAGAGTTGCAAAACTCTTGAATCATTGCTGTTGCTGAAAGGAAACCACTTGATGGCTGGAAGGGGAAAAAGTAAAGGCCAAGTGTGAGACATGTAAAGGAAATAGAGAATACCTCTCACTGTGTGCAGTGACAATAAAGGCATTTTTATCCAATACTGTATGTAAGTATCTCATTACACAAAGTCAAAATAAATCATAGCTGTGTGTTCATTCAATATTACTTTGACCATAGCTAAGAATGACAATGTGCTCTTGGGGATCACAACATAGATCCGGATACAGGTGGAAGGTCAGAAAACAGGGATTGATGTGGAGAGAATGATGAAGTGTCTTTTCAAACCTACAGGAGCAGCACTCGGTGGAGAGCGGAGCAGCACCGCACAGACTCAAAGTTGGGCAATTCAGAGACAGAAAGACAATTGTTGGGGGTTGAAGACCCCAAGCCCCTCCTCAGCTCCTCCTAAATTAGATCCAGGAGACGTTCAATGGGCTCTGCTGTGCTTTTGTTGCAAGGCTCCCGCTCTCTTAAACACACACTCAGAAAGTTTGGGTAAATTGTGTAATCATGCCTCGGCGAGCTGGCAGCGCACAGCTGTCTGGCTGCAGTTTCGCTCGGCTCCATGAGAACGCACCGGGTTCTGTGGAAACCAGGCGCGCGCAAGGGGCTGGGGGGTTGAGGAGAGTGGGGTGGTGGGGGGTCTCCTGAGGGTAACCTCAAGGAGGCGGTTCCCCAACATCTTTACTTAGTTTGTGTTTCACCTTTACGCAATCGCCGAGGCTCTGGAGCGGGAACAACAACTTTGTGCAAGCTTCTGGCGAAGTGAACAAGCCAGGCAGAAATGAGCGGTGGAAGAAATATTCAGACAATTGATATGTTGTACTATATGCACGTGAAAGTGCTGAATAGTGTGCGCAAAAAAAAATACACACCATGATGACATTATGTGGAAGAGCACTTCTCATTGTAAGACACTCCATTTGAATTTCAGTTACTGTTGCAGATTTTTGGGATAAAACAGATCAAAACTAAGTGGGTCATAATAAACTACAGGGATCCATCACGATTTATAAAAATATAAGGTATCACTTTTTGTGATATTCAGCTAGACGTTATTTTGCCAAGTACAAAACAAGACACACGCTCTGTACGTCTTCTTGTAAATAATTGCTGAATGAGCTTTGAATAGCGACTCACACGTGCTAAAGCAGTAATGACCAGGTTGTAGTCTTGTTTGTTCACTGATTCAAGGGTTCAACACCAGAGGAAGCAGAAGACTTGCGGATCTGGTGAGCGATAAATTTGAGATGTCTTAAGGCGGACTTTCGTGAGTGCAAAACTACCGAGCAGCTAAATGTCAAAATTACCTTATTTCAAAACATGGCAGTATTTTTTGTCTTAAAAGTTGTGATTATATATCTGAATTGTGGGCTTTTTTTTTTTATTATTATTTTTTTCAGTTTGTCACACAAAGGCAAAAATCTGGTTTAGGGATTTAAACACCTGGGTTTGATGGAAAATGTCCCCAAAAGAGCAATATTTTCTTTTCTTTAATAGGCTGTTCAGTCTCAGCTCTTTGAGAAGCCAACATACAGATGATAGAGACACCTGATTAACCCAGTTCTGCCTCTATGTGGTTGAACCATGGAATTACAGCTGAAAGGGGGGGGAGGGGTTTGATTCTCTTAACACTTTATATGAATGGTACCATAGGCCAAATAAAAAAAACAAAAACAAATAACAAAACAATGCAAATGTCAAATCATTCTTTATTTGTTTTTTGTTTTCACATATTCAGAAAACAACTAAAGTGAGTCCAACAAGATGCCTGGGTGCACATGATGGGTAAATGAGTTTATTTACAAGCTTCCAGAGAATGAAGCCGCTCACAATCAAATGGAAGTGTGAGTGGTCTGAGTCTGCGCTCTGCAGGTGATACCTGGACGTTAGAACGTCACAACTTTAGCCTGTTTGGGCTTGACCTTCTTCACGGGAACATACACATCCTCATGGTCTGCACTCATGTTGTTGGACAACCAGGGGAGTGTCACCGCGTTGGCTGGAGGGAGAGGTGGAAAATGTTACACGACACAAGTGAACGTTCTCACATCTTTACTTGACTAAATCGAAGAAACCTATTTTAAATACGTATATTGTGTAAAATGTTTGAAACCTGACTGGTAATTTATATGTTTAACTCTATAACCAAGCTAAAAGTAGCAAAATCATAAGTTCATATTAATAAGATATATCGCATATTTTATAAAATTAAGGCAACAAACATATCTGAAATCATCACGGTTAAGAGACAGCAGTGGCTTCACTTCGGTGATTCCCATCCTAACTGATTGCTTTAACACTTGACAAGTGTAAATACTTCTCGGGAGACAACAGTGTGCGGAGTGCAGTGGAGCAACAAAGTCTTGCAGAAATCCCAGAGTCTCACCTGCAGTTTGGTGCTCAGGACAATCCTTCTGAAAATGTTCGACTGAGCCACAAACTCGACAGCAGCCGCCTGTAGACGCAACAGGGAACATTTTCAGTGGGTGAACTACCAACTGGTCCACTGACCCAGTGAGAGTTTGCGTGCGTTCGTACCTTTGGCGTAGAGTCCTTTGGGGTTGTCAGGGCAGGACTTGGACAAGTGTCCCGTCTGACTGCAGATGAAGCACTTGGCGTACGGGTAATCACCTGGAGGGGAAAGAGCGGCTCTGCATCAATAGAACAACTCGGTATGCATCGACCGCCGGCGCCCGCCCGCGAGCCTGGTCCTCACCCAGGGCCGGGTCCACTTTGGCTCTGCACCTCTGGCTTTCGTGCTCGGTGGAGCCACAGCGGTAGCAGATGCCGCGGCCCATCTCTTCGTCTCGGTCGGCCTCGGGGCAGTCGGCCAAACCGTGGCCGGGCTTCCTGCAGTTGAAACATAGCTGGAAGGCAGGACGAACGCGAGGAATGTCAGAGGAGAAACCAGGGAATGCAAATTCAGAAGAAGAAAGGTTCCCTGTCCCAAAATCGGTCCACTGCCACCTCACCCACGGCTACCAATCCCCCCGCTGCACCCCGGGGGGGTTTGTGTCTTCTTGTGACAGCTTCACCACATTACTGTATTGCAAATTGTACTGCGTAATTGAACACTAACCTTTAAATAGCAGGTCTGCGTTGGTACAGTCTTACCACTGTCGAAGCAGTAAGCACGGCCGAAGAATGGAAGTAACGACACACAAATTCCATCTGACCAGAACATTTTTTAAACTCTAATTCAAGCCTGTGGTCTAATCTGTCAGAATGAACAAAGCCAAAACCACTTATTTTTCTTGTCAGAAAAACATTCACAATTTTTTGATAGGTAGGATGCAACGCAAGGCATGTAACTGCTCCTTTAGTGACAAAAAAAAAAGCATAAGGGGACACGCTATTTGTTTTACACTATATACCTTATTTTAATCAAACTTGTCCATCTCAACTAAGATCTGACACTTTGCACCAATCTTTTGGTGAATGTACCCACCATTTTGCTCTTCTTGTCACTCTGCCTCTTCACCCTCCTGGTCTCTCTTCTGTTGTCCTTTTTCAAGGCTGTTTTCACCTCCTCCCGGAGCTCCTGGTCCTCCCTGCCTCCTCCTCTGGGGAGCTGCTGTCCTGCTTGCTGCAGATACTCCAGGAAGCCGTTCACATCCTCGTCCGCGTACTCCTTCTTCTTCCGATTGGGCTTTTTCACGGCTGAGCCGCCCGGTATAGTCCTCCTCAGATGATCCTTCTCGCGTCCTTTATCAGCACCTCCAGAAGAGGCAGAGCCGCCAGACTGACTCCTCTCCCCTCCGGCTCCTTTTGCTTTCAGCTGGTCCCATGGAGTGGCATCAGCTGGCTTCTGCTTGTGGTGATTGTTTGCTCTTGCCCACCTCGTCATGACTTCACCCTCTGTCTGCAGCTAAATGGAGGCAGGAAGAATTGTGATTAGGAACAAAAATACATCAAAAACAAAAAACAAAACAAACAACAATAGGTGGTAAGAAAGTGGTTAAACATAACAAGCTCCCTACTGGTATGACATTCGTGGAGAAGCATGCAGAGATGATTTCTCTTGGTGTGTTTCATTTTCTCCTTTAACGTTAACATGTATTTAATGCGTTTCCAAAAGTTACGAAAGGATTTTAGATTTTCCGAGGTTCATGGTGCTACTAGCATGTCAGACAGCTAGCTAAAACGATGCCTAGTAACCCTTCGTTGAAAGGATTGAAATAATGTTAAAGCCTAGCGATGTTTCGCATCACCACGCAACAATTGGGAGAAAAAATATCAAAGTTTCTCAAAACGTGATTAGAAGGTGTCGCTAAATCTTAAAGCCTTACCCGGACGGTCGAAGCCCATGTGTTGATATTTTTCCGGAAGCACTTTCTTCTTCTGCGATTTCCCTCCTCGCCTCTCTCTTCTTGGGGTTCGTTGGGAGGAAATTCGCTTCATACTGCCGCCTCCCGTCCTGAATTGTGAACAGCAGATTGAGTCGAATGAGTCGAGTCGGACACTCACAGGTGATTTTATTTAAGGTGACTGATTTGTGGAACAGCCTGTCACTCCTGACATCCGAGGCCATGTGTCACCAGTCCTTCTTCACTGTACTACTCTTTGCCCAATTTATTAATGCTGGTAAGAAATGCTGAAGACAGACATCAGCTGCCGCCGATCGAATTTAAATTCCAGAGATGTTTATTTATTTAACGTAATCTGTTTTGTTTTAGTTGTGCCCAGTCCCATACCTAATGCAACGCAAGGTAAAAACCTGTAAATCACAAGTGTATGTGTTTACATATGACATGTTTATATATATTATATATCTTTTTGCCTCCACAGTGCTGCAGCAAAACGCAAGCAAAACTTTTGCGTATACGAACAACCCGGAGACTCTAGATGGTGCTTGGCTTTGATCCGTAAACCTGTTTACCCGAAAGGTTTTCAGAAAAAAAAAATGAGAAGAGAAACCTTTTCGTTCTCATATTTTAAAAAGTAAACATTTTTGTGACAGAGCTGTTGAAAAAAGACCAAGCAATGGTGGAAGGCGACTTGATATTGGTCGTAAGTAATATCAATTTTATTTGCCTTTACTTGTAATCAAAGTTGAAGCCTATTTTTCAGAGGGATTGGTTAAACATTATTCTACAGCTGTAATACATTTAAAATGGATCAGACGTATCTATTTTCCCCACAAGGCTCAATTGAAAGGTTACTATGTTTTGCATGATAAGTGAACGTAAACGTTCAATACCAACAAGAAGTTGTTTACTTTGGTGTTACAGGAGACCAGGATCGCTGTAAGAAAGAGTTGGTCGACTAATGAGATCCCGTACGTTATTAGCGCAGAGTTAGGTGAGGCGGCGTCTGACGTCACACCGTGTCGCCGGTGTCGTGCCAAGGCAGTTATCCCCGATAGGCCGGGAGGACGAGCTTTGCTCTGTCTTTTTGTGTGCCTTCTTTACGCAGAGAGTCGGACCGATGAAATCCTCTTGGCCACGGCAATGCTGTCCGAGCGCACGTGCGTGTCTTTCCACCCGCGCACCACCGAGAGGGACTACCTGCTCTTCAAACGCAGCCATGGGTGTGAAAACGTACCTTTTTTTTTACATTTTTTTTTTTATTTTTTAAGGCCCAGTGTGTCGTAAATATTTCAGTCGCCGTAGCGGCGGCGATGGTTCTTCTTCTTCTCTTTGACACGAGCACTCATCACGCGCAGGTGCTCTTCGTTCTTGGGATGCATCGGCGGCGAGCAGCCGCTGTTCTTGGGCCCCCACTGCGGCGTGGGCAACATCGTCCACGAGATTCTGCACGCCCTCGGCTTCCATCACGAGCACACGAGGAAGGACCGCGACCAGTACGTCCGAGTTCTGCACCATAATATCAAAGAAGGTAAAAGTCGCAGCGCTCGCGTCCGAACAAAAGGAAGAAGTTGAATATTGTGAAAGCAAAATAAATAAATAAATAAATGCAAACGCGATCAGCTCACGTCTGATGCTGCAGGGGCGGAGTTAATGTGACAAAATGCCTTGCACTTCCACACCACAGTATCTCAAGTCATGTCTTTGCTCATTGATGTACAGCTCAGCATCTTTAAAAGTAGAAGTTAAGTTGGCCCAACTCGACCCTTCTACTTTAAGATGACTGAGAACCTTCACAGACAGTATCTCAAAGGAATGATTTGATTATTGGCCTGGATTTTGTTCTTGGTGGATACAAAAAGCTCAAAAGAAGACATTTAATATAATACTTACCCAGATCCTACACAGTATGACGAAACTGATATCGGTTTATTACTAATACCCACATTTCCTGTTCTTTAATCCATAGGCCAACTGTTATAAAGTCACACTGAAAACATTTAATGAACACAAACAACTACAGTAACAATTAGAATGAATAAAAACAGTCATGTAGACCTATCAGGTTTCAACTTACCGCCATCCCTATGTGAGAAAAGTCTTACTGAAACCATACAGTGTTGTTGTCCACAGTCGTGTTGCTATGTGTGAGGAATAAGCGATGTCTTCCAGGGAAGGCGAAAAACTTCAACATTCTAGAAGGAGAGACCTTCAACCTCTCCTACGACCTTTCATCCATCATGCACTATGGGAGGTAATAAGAAAAAGAAAACAATTTATCCAAAATATAAGTTCGTGAGCGCGCATGAGGAGCAGGCAAGTCTTTAATCTACCTACGCCTGCACATTTCTTCTTCTTTCAGCTCTTTTTTCTCACAGAACTGGCAGCCCACTCTTGTACCCCTGGATGAAACCAAGACCATCGGACAGCGAGTCATGATGACCGAGATGGACATTGAGAGAGTTCGACGCCACTACAACTGCGGTGTGGGCCCGTTCCTCGATTACCTGGCCTGAAAAGCCATGAGGGAAAGGTTCCTGAAAACTGTGGCTGGATAAAATTCTATAATGATTTCCATCTGAGTACAAATATTCTGCCATGCAGACCTGAACAGCTACGAGCCAAGACACCTAAATTCATTAATTGCCACTTGCATTGTGGATAATTAATAGTCTTATACAGTGCAACTGTTTTGTTTTTGTTTTTTTCTAATCATACACATTGTTCCACTACAGGTGCAGTGGATAAGAAGTCCGGGGATGAAAGCGACAAGTTAAAAAACAATTTTAACAACAAGAAAGAAGAAACCACCACTTCAGCGCCTCAATCTACCCTGTTGCACCACGTAGACGCCGCCACAAGAGGGCAGCCTGGCACCGGTGGAGTCACGTCTCGGTTTGTGGAGAGACGACATTTAAAAAGTTGACAACAGCCTTGCGTTCACAGTGCAGAGCGAAGATCCGGATTTCTCATG
This sequence comes from Thamnaconus septentrionalis, assembly GCA_009823395.1. Classification (NCBI taxonomy): domain Eukaryota; kingdom Metazoa; phylum Chordata; class Actinopteri; order Tetraodontiformes; family Monacanthidae; genus Thamnaconus; species Thamnaconus septentrionalis. The sequence continues at coordinate 16,152,360 of CM020518.1, forward strand.
CAGATTAAAACACATTAATTTTTCTCTTTTCCTTGATTAATGATCAATTCTGCAAATAAGTTTGCCATGAAAACAACGGCGATTATGCTAATGAATGCACTTTTTTTGAAAATATACATTACAATTTATGTATATGCGTAGCGCACACAGACGGACAGTCTCCAGCTGTAAACTGAACTCTTGATGGTTTAGTGTATTTGTCACCTACGAGAGAAGATCAAGAGCCCAGTCTGGGTGTGCATGAGAGCATTGCACATTGTCAGTTTTCTTTGAAACAGCAACTGTGGACTTGCATCGTTGGCCAGAGCGCTGATCGTCAGCGTCTCAGGCAGTGATGAATCAAACTGATATCCCAATTGCTACTGATCCCCCCCCACACACACACACACGGATATTTTGCCCCTTGTTTGCATTCTGCATTATTTAGCTTCAGTATAGCTTTGTTAAATGCCACAGCTTTGGTCAGGTTTTTTTTTTCTTTTTCTTGGACGATCCCCTTCGATATTTTCAAGGTTCTGTCCTCATTCTGTCAGACTGACTTTGCAGTAATAAGCACTAGTGCTCCCTCGGCGTCACTCTTTGACTGTTTGCTACTATATGTCAAGCGTAAATGTCAGAGCAATTTTCTGCAAGCTTACCTGCATGACAATAAGGCCGAGATAAACAGGCGCCAGTTGGCCGAGATAAACAGGGGAGCACCTCGGCCTTGCTTCACGCTCCTGTTGAGAGCTGAAAGAGGAGACTGTGCACGCTGGCGTGTTCCCCTCCCCATGTTCATGGCTATCAGAAGAGGGAGGGCTTCGACTCTGACAACGAGAAGTAGAGCAGCTGGCTGGGCTGTGCTGAACTGAACTGCCAGTGATTGAGGAGACGTCAACAACATTGAGTTCATTAAGTACATCCTGTGTAACTCCCATTCAGTCACGAATGACACAAGGTGTTCTTTATCCACGGGCATTTATTCAAACGTCATGCCGTTATGCCATCACGCTATCATGCCATCATGCCATAGATAAAACACATACACAGACATTAGACCTATATTACACAGAGCAATTTACAAAGCAACATAAAACAGTAAAGCATACGCATACCTCCTTGGCCTTATTGACTCTAAACTGGTGAAGAGGAAGCACGTTATAATAAAGGACCTGATACCGGTGAACAGAAGTTCCGCTATGTAAACATAAAATATGCGTAGCATAAAAAAAAAAAATACACAGTTCCTTTTAACATTTTGTGCTTTTAGCTACATTCATATGAAATAACAAAATACATTCTCTTATTTAAACATAAATCATTCACGTTTTTAATTCAAAACAAATTAATAACCAATTAAATGAACTTAAATTGTATCACTGACTCTGATGGCTGACTGAGACATTTCACCTCAGAGAGCTACTGACTGACTGAGTTCCACCTCCTCAGCAGTGGAGCTACTTAAAGACGACGGATCAAAAATCAGGGTTCACAAACTGAGTCGTCTGGTTAATGTTTGCTGGTGATGTGATTGCTGCTGACATACACGCACACACAAAGACACGCACACACACACACACACACACACACACACACACACACACACACACACACAACCACACAGTGGGATCTCAGTGGGACTGAACAATCTTGTTATTTATTTTATTTAGTTATTTATTGAGGGGATTGCCCCATTGAGATGCACCATCTCGTTTTCAAGGGGGTCCCAAAATAAAACAAACAAACAAACAAACAACAGAATACATGATGAACACATAAGCATAGCTATATAGATACTTAAATATATAGCTACATGCATAGATACACACATACTGACATGTACATACATACACACAGCTTGCTCACCCTCTCCCACCCACCCCAAAGACCACTACTCCATCAGCTGATACACAACAGAGTAAATAAGAGGAAGAAAAAAAAGGGAGAGGAGAGGGCACAGTGAAAATACATTCAAATATATCAGGATAATTTGTAACAAAAAGATCTCCATCCTACCTTTTTAGTAGTTTTTTGTATTTTGAAGTTAGGATATTGCAGATGTCTAAATGAATATGACGAGGTAGACTGAACTAACTACTGTTTCAGATAAGAAGGGCAAGTAAAGTGAATGCATTTATAAATGAAGAGATACCAATGTAATTGCCTTCTTGATTTAGGCTGCAACCAATTGAGGGAGTTGTACATGAGACAGGGATGAGTTCTATATGGACACCTCAAGATAAACCTGCACAAAGAATTGTGCTGTTACTGAGGAAATACACTCAGAACTAATAGAAACATTCATTCAGAGGATTTTTTTTGTGTCCCAAAATGACTTTGAAAAGAAGGAAGAACAAACTGTTACCCAGCTGAACAAAGTAAGAAAGTCATTCCAATCAGTTGCATATGTAAAATAAGTTCAAAATCCCCCACCGCCAGCTTGCTGGCCGGCCCCGGCCGGGCGCATTTCCTCCACGGCGGTGCGTCGCGACTGGTTCGGATTGGAACAGATTCACTCCGAGTGTAAATAAAGAGTGTAGAAAGGGTTCAAAATTAATTTTCACATTGTCAATGCAATTCTATGTGAATGACTTCATCAGCTTGAGCCAATCAGCTGCAATTGTTCCCTTTGATGAGGAAGAAGGTTCCCACAGCGATACCCAGCAGACCGACGGCCAGACCAAACCCACAAAACACAGCTGGACCGATACTGGAGGGCTCCGCCTCCACTTCTGCAAGCAAAACACACACACACACACACACACACACACACACACACACACACACACACACACACACACACACACAGGTGTTTATTCTATTCTGCAGGCTTGTGGACGACGTTATGTTGTTTGTTTCTGCAGTGAGTGAGAACAGAGTTGTGTACCCCAGGCTCTGGTTAATGGTGTGCTGAGGGACTTATGAGTCACGGTGCAGTTGTATTTGTCTCCATGTTGAGGTGTGAAGTCCAGTCTGGAGATCTGAGTGAAGGTCTCGTCACTCTGAAAGTAAGGTGTCTTACTGGTTCCCTCCGGCAAGACCTCCCCGTTTCTACTCCAGGAGATGGTGATCGGTGCTGGATAGAAACTGCTGACGAAGCAGATGAGTGTGTTCTCCCTTCCCACGACCACATTGTCTGTGGTGTAGATCATCGGACGGGAAGGTTGCTCTGCGGAGAAACGTTATAGTGAAGGTTAAAACTGCTCCACCACAGTCTGGTTTTGTTGGTTTAGTGGAACATTGAAATGGGATTCATTCACTGATGAAACTGAACCGCAGATTACTGATGATCTCGTTCTCAGAGTGACGCTAGTGAACAGATCTCACCAGCAGGCGGAGCTATTGCTATGTTTCAGTAAATCAGACACGTGCACTCGCGCCACAGCAGCAGCAGCAGCAGCAACAACAATAATAATAATGTTGGAGTTATAGAAGGATGATGTTACAGGAAGAAACGCAGTCGAATAGGAAGTTGACAGTGAACTGATCTGCACCTGACGAGAAGAGAAAATAGATATATATATATATATACATATATTATATTATATATAGACAGATATTTACCAACACGCATCGTTGCGTTTTTGCTGAGGCGGATCAAAACTTCCATGTTATATTTGCAGATCTCTTGATCTTTCGCGATCCGTTCATAGGTTCCCTCTGCATATACAGTAGGATTTGCGAAGGGCGGAAATTCGTTGACGCCGTATCCCCTCTCATAGTCTGCGTACCACATCTCTTCACCATCCAGACCGTACATGGCCTCTCCATCAGACTGAGAACAGCCAACAAAGCAGACGTCTTCATGGAGACCTGGGGACAGAGACAGCAGACTCACTCACCTGTCCGCCTCAGCAGTTGTTCACTTCGAGCAAGAAGCACTCACTGTGAGCGGAGACGCAGGAGAGGAAGAGGAGCAGCGCTGCCTTCATCATCAGCTGTCGGAGGACCCTGAACCAGTGAGTGCGTCAACCAGTGAGTGCGAGCCGCTGCTGAGGAGGACGCGCGAAAAAAAAAAATCTCAACAGCAGCTCGACTGTCAAGTAGCGAGCAGCCAATTAGAGAGCAGGGAGGACGTGACATTATCAACAGCCAGGTAAGAGAGGAGAGCTGCTGTCAGCACAGATCAGTGATCCGGGCAAAAGCAGCAAGTAGCTTTTAAGAGGCCAAATCAGAATCAGTTGCTGTTTCTGTGGTGGCAACGTCTAATTTACAGTTTTGTTTTGTTTGTTTTTTTCAATCGTCAGAACACAATTACTAATCCTTCTCACACGTTTCCAAAACTGCTGTCGTTGCGCCCCTGAAATCAGGGAGACACAATCACAAGGTGGCATAACGATGCCTCCTCGTAAGAGCGTTGACTGGAATGAGGAAGACACAGTGGTATTGTGGGTGGAGACCAACATAATTAATCCTGTGCGGATCACTGATAACAATTTTATATATCTTAGTTTTTAACAATATTCTAAATTGTCCGTAGGTGTGCATGTGAGTGTGAATGGTTGTTTGTTTCTATGTGGCCCTGCGATGAACTGGCGACTTGTCCAGGGTGTACCCTGCCTTCGCCCTAAGACAGCTGGGATAGGCTCCAGCAGACCCCCGTGACCCTGAATTGGAATAAGCGGGCAGAGAAGATGAATGAATGAATGAATGAGTTTTTAACAATAAAAATAAAGGATGAAATACTGAATGAATGAATTAAACCTTATTCAATTTAACAATCATTGTGATCAATCACAGACTACAAAAACAGATGTCGTCCCGACATCTTGTACCACAAATATGTCTACTTGTAGTAACTTCTACTTGTGCCTTGACAATCCATAACATACAGATATGATTACATTCTTGTATTTTAAATGCCTGTGTACGAACCTTCACTGTCTTCAACAGTCCATGTGAACGTTCTCTGTTCTGGGAGCAGTCTGAATGAGTGAAAGTGTGTGAATGTGCTCTGAGTCTTCATTTTCAAAAGTCCATGAGATATGTGAATGAGTCTTTTCAGTTGTCTCAAATGAGTCCATGAATTTTGTGAGCATGTGTTCGCTGTTTAGAAACAGTCCATGAAATAGTGAGAATGAGTGTGATTGCTGTTTTGAGAGCTCCATGAAATGCATGAGTGTATATTCTCTGTTTTAAACAGTCCATGGAGCATGTCTATGTGGGTGCTCTGTGGTCAGTACCCATGTAAAAGCACTGGTTGATGGTGGAGGAATGGCACAGTGTTCCTCCACTGTGTTCCTGCTGCTTCCCGGCAATGAAGCATCACATGGTGCAAGTATGTAGGGCGAGCTGGTGGCACAAACTGGTTTACCCAGTTTGTTGTAGGTGAAGACTCTTGCTGCCCGCCTCTCACTCATCGGCCTCCTGGAAGTCTGCAGAGCCTCATTGAAGTTTTCACTTGGACCAGGTGATGAGGGTGCTGGTGTAGCAACATCCTCTGGAGAGACAGTTTTCACCTAATTTTGTTTTGCAGCTTTGATGTCGCAAGTGCAATTGACTTTGACCGTCATTTCTCTGTGTTACTGGTTCCTTCCTGGACTCAGAGAACGCCAGTTCCCCTCCAGATGAGAACCGCTATTGTTTTATACAAACTGGCTAGCTTTGCAGAAAACGGCGTTGCTGCAAAACAGTTTGCAGTGCACAAATCCACAGTTAAAAAGTTTGTGTACAGGTTTTGCAAAGGAATGGTGTCTTCAGTTACATACACGCTAATTATTTAAAATAAAAACAAATCAGAAAAACATCTTTTTGGTGTGCTTTTATTTACAAAGTTAAAATTCTTCTAACTTACAAAAAATGTGAACGAAAAGGTAGAAATATAAATACAAACGAATACCTATTTGTTCAGGGGTGCGCGCAAAGCCGGAGCCCTGCATTCGCTGCGCTACCTTTTTAAAAAGGTCTCCGTTGCGCGTTATTTTAATATGTCCATCTCTTTTAGAAGAGAAAGCATCACCCCGGTCTCACCCTCTCTCCAAATGCGAACATTCTTATTCGCGTTTGCCAGGTTGTTTCGCCGTCTGTTTTGTTAGACGATGTAGTTCTGCGGTCATGAGTCGCGAGAGGGAGGCGCGATGCGTGCGCACTTGCATTGTCCAGTTAATAGTCCGACAAAGGCGTATACATGGCAGAGAAATTCGAATTCCAATCGCATTATCTGGGTGTCTCAATCGGAGTTCTCCGATTCCAATCGGAGTTCTCAAACTCCGATCATAATCGGACTAAAGCAATAATTCGAATTTCTCTCAGAATTTTTTCTCAGATTGCAGACTGCTACTCTCAGATTGTGCTGTACTGTGTTCTTGCTGCTGGACTGTTGTTTTCTCTTTCTTTTCTGCAGGGTTGTCACAGGTCTGTGCAGAATGGATGGCTGCAGAACGATTCTGAAGTTTACATTCCCCTCCTGTCCTGTCTCTCACTCTCATGGGCACAGGATGTGTTCAGTTTTTCCAGTAGCAGTTCATCAGAAATATTTGGCTCCTCAAGATACGGCTGAAGGTCACGTTTGATGTTGTCGCTTTACGAGCCAGTCAATACAGTGTGCAGGAACATGTTTTGGACAAGACCAGGGTCGTATTTTAATCCAGACTCGGATTCTTGTGATGCAAATAAAATCTTTTGCCTCAAGTCCAATGCACGAATAACAAAAAGTTTGAGGGGTCTCTTTGGCACCTTGCACGTACAGGTCTGTTGCACTTTTCTCCTGATAGTGGCACCCGAGAATGTGTCTAAGGCCCTGTCCACACGGGAACTTTGCCGGGTTTTTTTTTCCCCCGGGGTCGAAAAAAGTTGCGTCCACACGCTGGCAGATGGAAACGGAACGGTGGGTGAAAACGATGTAATGCGTATGCCACACCGAAACGTGGCGCTGTTAACAGACGCTGACACAGCCACCGGACCCACGATTTAGAAAGAGGGCATTTCCGCTACACACTAAACACACAGAAAACAAAAATGGCGAGTAGCGGGAAAAAAGTGAGTCTGAGGTTTTGTGAGGTTTTGTAGTAATATTGCCAACAAGTCTTGAAGCGCCTGCGATACAAAGACAACTCTGCTGGCCGCTATCGTTGTTGTTCGTGCCGCTGCATGCCTTGTTTTTTCCGGTCACATGACAGTGACGGTGGGACGACGTCATCGTTTTACGAGGAAAAGCCGTTTTCACTGTCCACACGGCAACGATGTGACAACGGCGAAACGGCGTTGTCAGATTTTCCCACTCTGGGACCCGTTTTCAAAAAATACCGTTTCGGGGACCCAAAACACCGTTGCCGTGTGGACGAAACGCCCTAACGGTTAAATACTTTACCGTTTCCACCAAAAAAAGTTCCCGTGTGGACGGGCCCTAAGTGTGGGCAATGTCAGATTAGTTTTCCCCTCTAGATAACTACAGAGTTGCATGCCAGGAGCAATAGCTCTTATTACAGCGCCCAATATCTCCACCTCGGGGAAGCCCTTGCTTAGACCATGCTCTATCTGGCGTGATAGACTGGAGAAGGTAAGGCGATCTTTCTGTCCGGGCTCACCAACTTGGCCAGATATATTAAAACATTTTTCTGCCATGAAGGTGGAGCTTGAGAGGGGGTGGTGTGAGGGGCTGAAATCCTGTTCTGTGTGGTGTGGTGGAAAAAATGAAGATCTGCAAGAGGAATCCAGAGTCTGCTGAGAGTTTTATTACGGAGCTCCGGACACGCACCCAAGGCAGGCTCGGTGTGTGTCGAGAAGAAGGGAACAGTCAGGTTTTATGCATGTTTGGTAAAAGGGGGAAGGACAAGAGGAACAAAGGTGGTTTGATCCTGGAAGGGCAACTGGTTAAACAAAAGGCTCCAAGTGGTTCGGCAGTCATGCCACAGGAGATGGGCCAGTGCACAGCAGGGGAGCATTGTGGGAAACCAGATGTGTGGAGGAAAGAGGTGTGATGTCCACGCAGACAGGGCAATCAAGTATGCGGTGCCTTCACAGTTAGGGCAAGGCAGAAACAGCCATCACAGTGGTAACTATTCGTGTTCCCTGTCATAATTTTTCACACTTGTTTTGGCATCAGTGACAGTTTAAGTTGCAGTGTCTCAACTTCCTTAGACAATCTTGCCTGTTCTTCATTCATCTTGCTTTGATACTCGTTCTGTTTTGACTGTTCACTTTGCTTTTGAGATATGTTAACTTGTTCAGTGGATTGGGACACTTTCCTAATTGGAGATGCCTCACTGACACTGACTTATTTTACCCATTAGGAAGAGGTGTTCAGACATACAATTTCTCTCCAGTTCTGTTAGTTCCTCTCGCTGCAGATGGCTGCTTATCATTGAAACCAGTGCTGTTCTGTTCTTGCCACATACATGCTCAAATTCTGGACCGGATATTGTCAAAAAGTCTCACAAGTTCACAAGATGGTCCTTTGACAGCGTGCATAATGCTTGTGTAGGGGGACCACTGGCTTACGCGTGTCCGAGCCCCGTTGCCTTCACGGATCCACTCCAGAGTCGAAGAATGTTATTTTAACATAAATTATTTATTCCACAGTTTCGTTTAACGGTTCATACAGGTTGGCTAAAACAGGACGGGACACGGTAAGAAACCGTGTGTCTCCACTGCTTCCACGCTCGTGGCACAAATATCCATGCACCTGCGTGCGAGGCTACTGGCTCTCTTAAAGCCACAGTGCTGCCAGCGTTGAACTTAAACGGTCTATTGCAGCCTAAATAATGAACAAACAACCATATTCAACTGAAAGTAATCTGAAAAAAAAGGCTGTTAGTTCAATATGTAAATTTCAGTTCCAAGCACAAAATATATTTGAATAACATAATGAAAAATTTTGAAAATTGGCAGACTTATCATTGCCTCTTACAGCTTGTATTACCTCAAGCTGCAGTTTCTCTACCTCTGCTGACTCCATATTCCACACAGTGACAAGGCAGTAAGTAGGCGGTGATAGCGTTAGCTCTGAGTTGGCGGCGTCAGCTCTCTTTGTGACTTTTTTTTGGACCAAGCAGGCTGTATCAGAGATCACGCAGTTCACTGCTGTTACTTCACCACCAGATGTCGCTGGACTGGGTAAGTTGGAGTGACAACTGGGGCTGTGGCTGTGGCTGTGTCTCAATTCAGGGTCTGCACCCTTCGAAATGAGCGTCCTCCGTCTGAAGGAAGCGTTCTTCGAGGACCCGGCCTAGAAGGACGAACCAAACCCTGCCTCCCCGTAACCACACAGGACGGTCTAGCCTTCGGTGTATTTCCTTGTTGCGTCACCGCCGTTCCCTCCTGCTGGCCAACCCCAGAAGTGACGTTTTTATAGTATCAAGCTAACTGTAAAATATTTAGTATGTAGATGGAAGGCTAGTTAAACAGTCTGGTTCCAGGGGGTGATCAACTCAATGGGTCTGTCTATTAGAACAGTCAGATGGAGGCAGATGAGCTGATGATCCAATAGTTTATTGTATAGTGTATTGTTTGTACTGGTTTTCTGATGAAAGATATAAAATAAAGGGTAAATATTGTGACAATTCAACACAGGGCCTCTATTCTAAACAAACATTCTTGAAATAAGGAATAACTCTCAGAACATAAACAGGCCGCACATAATCAGATTCTAAATTCAGAAATATAAGATAAACTCACATTTCAAGGACTCAGTACAGACAACAACGCTGTGACTCCTGACATGCGGCCAGCCAGCTCCTTTGTTCTCAGGGAAAAAAGGGGTGTGACAGTGTTGAGCTGGCTTCCCACATGGCTTAAACTCCGCCCTCCTTGGCCATGATGGATGCAGGTAGAGGAGGGGGAAGTACGAAGGTGCAAGGAGGATGTCAGGGATTTTCCACAGCCGCCCCTCAAATATGTCAGGGTACATATTTGACTTGAAGGAAAATCCTTAGGTCAGGGGAAGAGGTTCCGGGTCATCATCTTTGATCTCGGTGAGAACAACCAGCCGACTGACAGGACGCACATAGGTTTTTTTCTTTTTTCCGCATTTCTGCGACTCTGACTCTGCCATCCGAGCTTGGGAGGAGTTTTTGGATCTTCCCTATCGGCCATGACGCACGGGGCAGATTGGGATCCACAACCTTAACAACAGTATCCATGGTGAGATTTGGGTTGTCGATTGTCCATTTTGGTCGTGATTGAAGTGTCGGTAGGTAGTGTTTGACAAAGCTGACTTCCCAGGATCCCACGATGCTTTGCAGCAGCACGCAAAACATCATGGGATACAGAAGTACGCGAAGGATAGTAGCAGTGTAGCCTTGGGAATCGGCTAAAACAAGGGCGCATTCCGAGGACGCATTTGGAGCGTCCTAAGGACTTTTGGGATTTGGGACAAGCCTTCGCGCAGTGCTATGACGCAACTTCCTTTCAAATGCATACTTCAAGGATGCAGACCCTGAATTCAGACACAGCCTGTGTCTCACAAATTAGTTGCATGTACTGGCAAAGACACGAAGTATAAATTTAAGTATTGAAGTTTCACATGAAATATCCAGTTTTTAACGTAGGATTTTAATTATTTGATCATCCAAAGCCATCGTTAGATGGCTAACCAATGGTTAGCTTGATACTATAAAAACGTCACTTCCGGGGTTGGCCAGCAGGAGAGACCGGCGGTGACGCAACCATGAAATACGCCGAAGGCTAGACCGTCCCGTGTGGTTACCGGGAAGGCGGGTTTTGGTTCGTCCTTCTCGGCCGGGTCCTTCGGAGAACGCTTCCTTCAGACGGAGGACGCTACCTTCGAAGGATGCAGACCCTGAATTGAGACACAGCCAGTGGGTACTTTTAATAGAAGTTAGTCCACGTCGCGCTCATCCCAGCGGTGCCTCCAAAATGTTGCACCCCTGAAATCAGGGAGAAATAATCACAAGGTGTGATAACGATGCTTCCTCGTAAGACCTTTTAGTGGAATGATTTTAACATATAGACAATTTACATGCAACTTGAAATACATTCTACAAAAGTGAATAATGCATTCACAGGTGACAGAAACACTCGATGCAGTTGCTAGTTGAACGTTGCACACAAGCAGGGAGGTCGTCCACACATGCGCACGCACACACATATGCATTAAGCAGAGCTGCTCTTAACTGAACTCAAAATAATGCATAAATACTCTCTTAGCACAGAAAATATACTGTAACATTCTCACAACCCCTTTAGCAGCGCAAACTGCTGACAACACACCTGAAATCAGGGAGACATAATCACAAGGTGTGATAACGATGCTTCCTCGTAACAGCGCTGACTGGAATGAGGAAGATACCGCGACTCCCTTGGAGAATTGTGGGTGGAGACCAACATAATCAACCCGAACTCACCGATCCAGATTACCGTGCGGATCACTGATAACATTTTTATAAACCTTAAGAAAAACAAAAAACAAACAACAAAGATAAAGAATGAATGAATTAAACCTTATTCAATTTAACCATCATCAACTTCACTATTGTAACATCTCTCTTTTATAGACACTTTATATAAATATTTTTTTTCTTAACATTATCACAGCATTGTGATCAATCACAGACCATGAATCTACTATTATAACCCATTACACATACATTGTTTCTTTAGAGCAAACATTCAGTGGAAATGAGTTCACAACTGTAATGGAATTTTTGCAAAAGCTTTATTTGTTATAGTAAATGTTGCAAGCCTGCAAGAAAATAAAACATTGCCATTCAACAATGTGTGGATACACAGATTATTAGTTTTTTTTTTTTAAAAAATAAAGAAAAATACTTGTATAAAGAAAAAAGATCCTCATTTGCCCGGTCTTCTGCATTGGGCCACATGGCAAAGTGCGATGTTGGTGTGTATTCACACTACAATGAAGAGTCAGTGTATCACAATCTGTGGGGTCAATTTATGGAATGGTCTGAATAACAAACTCAAGCAAAGCAATAGCATTGTGCAGTTCAAACGGATGTATAAAAATTCACGTTAGGCGGTGCTAGGGTCTCTTGGGGCTCCAAGAAGTTACCTTGGGGCCCCACCTTACCAGTGCACGCTGAAAAAAATAGATTTTTACACAACCAAACACACAATTTCCGGGAAATTTGAGATGGTCCCACAGTCCCAAAAAACATGCATGTGAGGTCAACTGAACACTCTAAATTGTCCATAGGTGTGCATGTGAGTGTGAATGGTTGTCTGTCTGTATGTGGCCCTGTGATGAACTGGCGACTTGTCCAGGGTGTCACCCTGCCTTCGCCCTAAGACAGCTGGGATAGGCTCCAGCAGACCCCCGTGACCCTGAGCTCGGGAATAAGCGGGTATAGAAAATGAATGAATGAATGAATACATTAATGGTTCTCAAAGTGAGGTCCAAGGACCACCAGAGATCACAGAAAGCCCAAAACCCTATGCCTATTGTTGTTGTAATGTATATATAAATATATAAAATATAAACTGTTCTTTATTACAAAAGTGCAATGCAAATTATCTGAACTTTAAATATCAAAAAATGCAAACCTGAGTAAATAGAATAGTTAAGGCCAGATCAAAAGAAACAAAATTGCCACAATATATAATATAAAACATTTAATGGTGGAAATAACATAGTGGAAATAAATATTGTCAGATGAAATAAAAAAATGTATGCCACATCTGGCCCGCTGTGTGTCCCCGTCCGGCCGCGTGAGGCAGTCATAAATTACACGATCTACCGGTCGATCGCGAAGGTAGTTTTCCTGGATCGCATGGAGAGACAGAGTCGCGAAGATACTTCAGCGCTATTTCCCACAATAACTCTTCTTCATGTTGTCTGCACAAGCACGTTTTGGCAAGTTTGCAAACTGTGACCAAAAGTGTGACGGGACCAGTATCGCTTGTCGCGCGGTACTTGGTCAGGTGCAGGCTGAAGGCAGATGGGGCGGGGTCCTACAAAGGGGGGTCTGCTGCTGCGGTGTCATGTCATTGCAAATTGCGCATTGTTGTCGTTGCTGTACGGTGTACATTCTGGCAGCCCTAGGGGCCCCCCCTAGTGGCCGGGGCCCCAAGCAACTGCCTGGCTTACCTGTCCGCAAGCGCCGCCCCTGCCTGTTCCTGCTTACATAAGTAGGAAAATGCATCAAAAAAGTTGTATTTGTCTACAATTTTAGCCACTTTTTAAGTATCAGTTTTGGGTTGGAGGAACTGTGAAATTTTTAAGCCACATGGATGATAGTTTATCAACAGTTTGCAGTTTTTATTCAGCTATGAAGGCCGCCTGATTGACATTTGTGTGTGTGACTTGTGTGAGCTGCCTGCCTGGTAACAAGTGATGATAAGGTCTATCGGTCCTGTTTTTCGAGAAGTTCTCAGTGTGTAAGTGTCAGTTTGTCCAACCGACAGAGCAACATGACTTCGGCCACCCTCAGCGTCTTGGTGCTCCTCTTTGTCATCTGCACAGCTGGTAGGATATCAATACCATGATCAATACACTGATTATCACTGATTACGATACCCATCAACATTCTAGTCAGTAGAGATAGAGACTGTGCAGTAAACTGACTGTTTCCTCCTCAGATGGATTTTTAAATTTTGCTTTGAGCCACTGCAAATTTAACTCCACTGAGCCAAAGGACATTGAGTACATCTATTCTATGCATTTCAACAAAGAAGAGATAGTGCGGTTCAGTAGCCGCGTCGGGAAGTACGTTGGACTGACTGACATCGGGAAGCGGCAGGCAAAGCATTTGAACAACAATCCCGCAGTGCTGGAGAGGAGGAGGAATCAGAAGGTCATATGTGTTCACAACATTCCCATATTTTCTAGGAATATCCTGGCGAAGTCTGGTGAGTGTTCGTCCCTATAGCAAAGAACAGCATCACATCCTACATTTATTTTGTGATTGACTCATGCAGAAGCATCTCTGAAACTATATTTCACTGGCAGCTAGTGTGTTTCAACGAGCATTAAAAAAAAAAAAAAACATCTTTGGCAAAACAAAAAAACAAACAAACAAACAAACAAACAAACAAAAAAACATGCCTTTGACTCTTCGTTCTTATTTCCTTTGTCGTTAACCTTCTTGTGAGTCCCGGTTCAAAAGCCACGACGAGACAACTTTAGCTATTACAATTAAAATCAGTTATGTTACGCTATCTGCTGGTCTATTTGTGTTACTACATCTCTACAGCTTACTTCTGCTGAGTGTCTATGCACACCATTGTGTGTTGGGTTGTCTTTTATTGCATTCTGCTTTTCTCTCTACCATGACTTTGAGTGTCAGCCTTATATAGTTATTAATACATTATATTAAGACAATTATTAATATTGATTTGAATTGAATTTGAATTGAAAGTCTTTATTATCTTTGTACTTTCAGAACAATGAAACACAGTGCGCAACTCCTTGGGTACAAAATTAAAAAAAAAAAAACTAATAAAAAAAAGCACATAGTATAATACGATAATTTAAAATGCATCAGTTTAACGTGCAGTATTTAAAGTGTGAAGCATAAAGGTGCTTGTGCAGAGGGGGTGGCGAGTCTGGAGGTTCTGGTGGCCCGGGGAGTGCAATGTCCTTAATGATATTATGAGCGTAGAATTAATAATTGTGGAAAAACAATATAGTATTCTTACATATCAAGGACCAAAAGCATTGGTCTTGCTGGTTCGTAGATTTAAATAAAATAGAAAAGAAACATTAAAGGACAGGCAGTAAAAATCCACTGGATCCATCAGGAACACTGACAGCAGAGACAGTGAAACTGTGGGAAAGGGAGAAAGACTCAAAGTCTGAATTAATTTCTACAGATGTCATTCTAGGAAGTTGACGCAACACTGTTTTTCCGCATGCTTTCAGTTGAGCCGTACGTTGTTCTGAGCTCCATGCCGCCCCCTCCTGGTCATCATGCCGCCTTGGTCTGCAGCGCCTTCAAGTTCTACCCCAAAGAAATCGAAGTGGAATGGCAAATTAACGGAAAGACAGTCACCACTGGAGTCTCCTCCACTGACGTGCTAACGAGCGGAGATTGGTTCAACCAGATCCACTCACACCTGGAGTACACGCCTGGGTGAGTCCAGGTCCAGGTCCAGGACCAGCACCAGATCCAGGTTCTGCTCATTTGGCAGAACTAGGGATCCATGATACCGATACAAGTATTGGGTATCGGTACAGACACTGGGCTTGAGTGCACTACTTGTACTCATAAAATATGTGCCGCTACTGTTAAATTTGTGTTTGTACTGTGGATGTTTTTGTGACAGTCACCCATGATCATGAAAAACATGCTGAGGAATGTTGCTCAAACAGAACATCTGTGGGAAAGAAAAACAAATCTAAGTAATTCTATAATGTAATGGCCTTATTAAGTACTCAGTGTCGGTATCAGTAAGTACGGAAGTGCAAGTACTTGTCCTCTACTCGTTCTGTATAAAAGTTGTATTGGTGCATTACCAGGCAGAACCTCTGAAGTCGTTGCTTTTTGTTGCTGCAGACGTGGAAAGAAGATCTCATGTGTGGTCCACCACAGGAGCCTGAAGAAGCCTCTGGTGACCGACTGGGGTAAATACCTGTCTGTCTAATGAGCTGTTTGTCGCTTCACCCGTCTGACTGCCCACCCGGCTGTCCCTCTAACCCGTCTGTCCTCAGACCCTTTGATGCCCGAGTCGGAAAGAAACAAGATTGCAATCGGAGCGTCTGGCCTGATCCTGGGTCTGATCTTGTCTCTGGCTGGATTCATCTACTACAAGACCAAGAGTGCAGGTCTGATTTGGTCTTTGTCAGTTTGGACCCCATTTCTTACTTTGTAATAACTTCATACAAACTAGCAGTTGCCTTTTAATCGTCTCTTTATCATAAGCTGCTTGCAGCCTGTGCACAGGAATTCTGCAGCAGCAAATATTGGAGATTTAAGTGGAAACAAAATACAACACAACACGGTTTCACATAATTTAAGTACAAGATCCTGATGATGACAGCTGGGTTGTGAGTGATTTCAAACATACCACCACAGCCGAGACTCTGTTTTGGAATTAAATTAAGCGCAGACCAAGATGTCAGCATGGACGTGTGGTATATCTCATCTCTAGCAACTTATAAAAACATGTTTGACTCTTATTAATGTACTCATCTCCTCATCTCCTCTCTCTCTGTTCCAGGGAGGATTCTGGTCCCCAGCAGCTGATTCTGATCCCAAATCTCAAGCTAGGCTGTCTGGTCTGTGCTGCCACCTGCTGGAGCGGTTGCTGATCTGTCTATCGACATTTTTTTTCCCCAATCGTCTGAACACAATGACCGATCTTTCTCACACGTTTCCAAAACTGCCAACACACCAACACACCTACAACACACAACTGACAAAACAGCTAACTTCATGCTCAAAGCTCACATTGTAAACAAAACACTGACACTAGTTTTCAAAAATGCAAGAATACACTAACACTACACCAGATCAACCAAACACCAACACTTTCTTTTTTCCATCAGAAACCTTAAATCGGTCACATAACACTGTCATAAAAAACACTAACATCAGTTGGATTTACAGAAACTGCATTATGTTTCAGATACAGTATATTCTTTTGTGAATTTTTTGCACTGTCGTCACTTTTTCTCTTACAGGTATGTCAGGTTCTTTTTGCATGTAGTAGGCCTAGATGCATACAATGCTTCTTTACAGCAAAAATCAGTGGAAATGAGTTTTATGGAAAAATGACAATCACAACTCTAATGGAATTTTTTTTTGCAAATGCTTTATTTGTAAATAAAATACTGCAAGCCTACAATAAAAA
Source organism: Thamnaconus septentrionalis (assembly GCA_009823395.1). Lineage (NCBI taxonomy): Eukaryota > Metazoa > Chordata > Actinopteri > Tetraodontiformes > Monacanthidae > Thamnaconus > Thamnaconus septentrionalis. The sequence continues at coordinate 16,169,046 of CM020518.1, forward strand.
TAAAAAAAAAGAAAAACACAAAAAACATTGCTGCTCAACAATTTGTGGATACCCAGAATAATAATAATAAAAAAAGAAAAATATTTGTATAAATTAAAAAAAGACCCTAATTTGCCCAGTCTTCTGCATTGGGCCACATGGCCTCATCAACTTCACACTGGAAGTCTTCCCTGCCAAGGCACTTCGGGAAGAATCTCTTCACATGTCTGATCCATCCCTGACAGTGCTAAGGCGGCATTCATGGCTTCCAGGACACACACCCTGACTTCAATTAGTTGACTAATTTGTATAACTTCAATCAGCTGCTTTTCAATGACAATTAGAAAAAAAAAAGAGATAATTTATTTAAATCTATAAAGCGTCCACTGTCTGCAGTTTGTGTCAAACAAACAAGAAATGTTTTAATTGTCTAAGTCACACAGGCTGATGTTGTGCAAACTGTGTGAGGGGTTTTGGAAATGTTGTGAAGTATTGGAATTTGTGTTGGGACGACTGTAAGAAACTGTAATGTGGATTATTTAGTCAGCGAGCACTCACCCTGCTTCACCGCTCACTCCAGCGGCTGCTGCTCCTCAACTCAACATGGAGGCTGACAGAGAACAACGTTAACTTTAAAGCAGGACAAACCTGCTTTACCTGTTTCTCAAACACTGCAGACCTCTGAACATTCCTGCGTTTTTCGCATCCCATTTCCTGTAAATACTGTACATTTCCTGTGCATGACTTAGAGCCGCACCTTCATTCATCTGAGCATGTGAGTGAGATCAGCACCAGGAAAGGCAGGTTCCACATCAGCAAAGTCCCCTGAATAAAAGTGAACTGAGAAATGCACCAGAAGAGAAAAATGAGTTGGTAATTGAACGAAAAATCAATCAATCAACTTTTAGTTGCACAGCCCTAAATCACAACCAAAGGCGTCTCAGCGCTCCTTTGTGCAATTAGAGGAAAAACCAACTGAACTGAACCCTCCAGAGCATCAGGGGGCGACAGTGGGCAGGGTAAAACTACCCTGTAGTGCAGAGGAGGAAACCTGGGGCAGATCCAGACTGCAGAGGGTCAGAGGTAATCTGACCTTTGACATTTAGGTTGGGGTGAAAAGGAAATACAAAAAAATGTAAAGACATAGAGATAGAGACAGAAATAGCAGTAGCCAGAGTGAGTTACAGGGTGAACTTTTATAAAGTCATCTTTGTGCTTCACATGAGAAACCAGGTTCAATGCGATGGAGAATTCTGAAGTGAGAGCAGATCAGCGTGCTCTTGATGTGTGAAACCTTCACGCTGAGATGTTCCAGCCGTGGATGATGAGAGCAGAACAAGTGGTTGTGTTGCTGCTGCCTTCACAGACCAGCTGCTCCGGCCTCCATCTCCAAGTCCTGCTTCTTCCACTGAGGATTCAGCTCCACCAGTGGCTTCTGGGCCGTCTCTCCCAGTCACCACAGCAGCTTGTAGGGAGAATCAGTCCGCCAGCCACCAGGCTCAACTGGGGTCAAAGGTCGTGCCACGGCCACAGAGACAGTGTGCAACACTGTGTGGAGACAATTCTATAATGATTTCCGTCTGAAACAAATATTCTGCCATGCAGACCTGAACAGCTACAAGCAAGACACCTAAATGCATTAATTGCCACTTGCATTGTGGATAATTAACAGTCTTATACAGTCAACCAGCGTAATCAGTCCTACTGTTTTTTTTTTAAAGCATAAACATTGTCCCACCACAGACACTGTGTATTAGCGCCTCAATCTACCCCGCTGCACCACTAGACGCCGCCACTAGAGGGCAGCCTGGCACCGGTGGAGTGACGAATCGGCTTTTGGAGAGACAAGAGTTAGAGTTGACAGCAGCACTTGTTTGTGTTTACGCTGCAGAGCGAAGATCCGGATTTCTCATGCAGATTAAAACATACATTTTTCACTTTTCCTTGATTAATGATCAATTCTGTAAACAGTTTGACATGACACACACACACAGACAGACAGTCTCTGGCTGTGAACCGAACTCTTGATGGTTTAGTGTGTTTGACACCTACGAGAGAAGATCAAGAGCCCAGTCTGGGGGTGCTTGAGAGTATTACACATTGTCAGTTTTCTTTGGACTTGTATCGTTGGCCAGAGCGCTGATTGTGCGCTGAGATGTCTCAGGCAGTGATGAATCTGACTGATATCCCAATTGCTACTGATTATATATATATATATATATTCCCCAGACAGACATTGTAGTTGGTGTTATTTTAAGCATAACAAGAGCAAAATTCTGCATTATTTAGCTTCAGTAGCTTTGTTAAATGCCACACAGCTTTGGTAAGGTTTTTTTTCTTCTTTTTTCTTGGACGATCCCCTTCGATATTTTCAAGGTTCTGTCCTCATTCTGTCAGACTGACTTTACAGTAATAAACACTAGTGCTCCCTCGGCGTCACTCTTAGACTGTTTGCTACTATATGTCAAGCGTAAATGTCAAAGCAATTTTCTGCAAGCTTACCTGGATGACAATGAGCCTGAGCAAACAGGCGACAGTTAGCCGAGATAACAGGGGAGCACCTTGGCCTTGCTTCCATGCTCCTGTTGAGAGCTGAAAGAGGAGACTGTGCACGCTGGCGTGTGCGTGTTTTTTTTCTTTTCTTTTCCATGTCCATGATCACTGGAGGAGAAATGCCAGAAGGAGATTATTTTGATTCACAACTCAATTTGCTTATAGTAGAGTAGCTGGCGGTGCTGAACTGAACTGCCACCAGTGATTGAGGAGACATCAATAACATTGACCCTCGCAGCTGACAAGCAAAGTTTTCTCTCAGTTCATTAAGTACATCCTGCAGTGGCCACTGACGACTTACAGTGTGTACGAGCTAGACTTCATGTTTCTGCATCTCAGAATGAATTCTGCTCATTCTGACAGCCCCAACATTCATACACCTAGGTCTGATCACGCTGCTTCTGACCCGCAAGTCTTGACATGGATCCTGTCACTATGCCTCCAGAGTCCCCGCCCGCGCCCTCTTCACCTCGCCACAAGTAGTAATGGTGTGTTGAACTTAAGGTGGGGAAAAAGGAAAAGCAATCAATGTCGGCCAAAGCACTCAGAAGAAAAGTTGAAGGTGCAAGTAGGAAGAAGCAGAATGTCCACAATAAATGTGTGTCAACCAAGGACGTGACATACTGACAAACACAATAATAATCAGCAAGAGAATAGAAAATTCAATGGTAAAGAAAAAAATTAATTTCTGAGATGAATGGAAACTAACGATCTGAGGTGAAGCAATGGTAGCTGAGTTTTCACTATCATGTGTGCAAATTGAAAACGTGGACAACCAATATACCTGCTGGAAGTACATCAGTTTTTGAAAATACTCTGCTGGTTGTAAAAAACCGAGCGACTGACACGTTTTAATCACAAGTTAAGCTCACATGACAAAAAAAAAAAAAAAATTAACATTAATGCAAGATTACATTGGGCACAGCAGATCACGACCCCCAAGTTGCAGCGAGGCAGGCGGGGCTTCAACCAAGGAGCCAAAGAAAATATTGCGCTAGAAATATATGACAACCGTCAAATAGCTGCAGTATCTAATGGAGAAAATAAAAGCACAGTGGAAACAAACATGCCAAAACCTAACAGAGTGACAGGAAGACTCTAACCCTCAACCTATGGAAAAGCCTTAATTTGAAGGCAGAGATCTAAATACCTGAGGTGTGACTGACTAAGAATAATACAATAACATCTCTGTTTGAGTGAATCAGCCGCTGCTCCCTGACAGATACTTATGCTTTTCTGGGGTTTAAATCATCTTAGATTTATGATCCCCCTTCTTCCTTTACAGAAACAACTAAATCTCACAAGTGCATGCAAATGAGCTGTCTATTTGTCGGTTAAAGAAAAAAAAAAAAATCTGACAGCTGCAAACAGCTCAGCCTCTGCTGAGCAGCTGCGATAAATTCGGACTTCGCGCAGCCATACAGAAGCTGCCGGAACATTAATGCGTCCTCCGCCGTGTGCGGACGCCCACAGAAACACTCCTTAAATGCATAAATTTCCATACGATTATATAAAGTGCTCAATAGAACAATGGGACTAATTTTAAAGCTTGAGCGTCCACATTATGGACATTTCATGGGAGGGATTCCAATCAGAGAAGACCAGGGTGGACGTGGTGAAGTCGCCTTGGCGATGCTGACTGGCAACTGTCTCCTGCACTGACTTGCTGCAGACACTCTAGCGTCCCTTCATTAGAATTTAATAAATATCCTCAAATGCTTTCAACACCTTCCACTGGCTCCAGCCTAGCAGGACTTGGGATAATGGAATTTAAGATGTTTGTAAGCCCGGCCGGAGAAGGCAGCTCAGAGCAGCCTCGTCTCACTTTTTAGCCATGCCCCTGGGCCAATCACCATCCTTCGTGGGAGGTCGGGGCAGCTCTGCAGCTCTTCAGCCATGGCTTGGGCCATGACAAAAGCCAGACGCATGTACACAACAGGAGCCACCACACTGGAGCTGCAACAGCAGTTTTGTGAGAAGCTGACATTTCCTGATTGAAAAAAGAGCAACTAAGGTCAGCGTGGGCTTCTTGCGCTCCCGACTTGTCTTGTCAGCTTGCCTCAGTGCCGGACTGCGACTGCAATACCAGGGAAGAAAATGAGAGGAAAAAAGCCCTGCCCTGTTTTGAAAAGACAGAGCAATTGACCAATCGTCAATCGCAGGTTTGTTTTTTCAGATGCTTCATACCCCGATGGATGAGGTAGTGTGGATGGAGAGGTGATAAGTGGGCCACTCCTTGCGAACTAACACAGCAGGATGGAGACGGATAACTTCTCAAGTGCTGATGCCGTCAAGCATGCGTGCTGGCTCAACGGCTTCCACCTCACCTCAGCCCACCTGGAGCTAGCAAGACCTACTCAATGTAAGGAATTCACTGAGAGTAGATTCAACAGAATTATTTCATTTTCAAATGAGCAGACGTGTGGAATATGTGCATGTGACAATAACATATTGACTCACTCACTTCACTCAAACCAGCTGATGAAAAGGAGTTTATTGAAGTTGTTAACAAATGTAAGAAAAAAATGTCTACAGATTGGAATGACACTGATATGGTGTTAACCCAGAAAGTAATCAGTGCCATTGTAAAACCATTAACTTATATTTGTAACTTGTCTTTTTAAGACAGGTGTGTTTCCAGCCAAAATGAAAATGGCTGAAGTTTTTCCACTATACAAATTAGGAGACAGAAATCAATTCACTAATTATAGGCCGGTGTCTTTACTTTCTCAGTTCTCAAAAATATTGGAAAAACTCTTTGCCAGCAGGTCGGATCATTTGCTATTTAATTGTCAGTATGGATTCAGATCAAACAGAACTACATCTATGGCTTTAATGGAGTTAACTGAAGAAATAATTTGTATAGATAACAAGAAGTATGCAGTAGGGGTATTTATGGATTTTAAAAAAGCATTTGATACAATAGATCACCATTTGTTAATTAGCAAACTGGAGAAGTATGGTATCAGAGGGGTTGAACTAAACTGGATGGAAAGTTACCTAGTAGACAACAATTTGTACAGATACTGTAAGTGACAGCAGATCAACACCCTCAGAAATTACATGTGGAGTCCCACAGGTGTCAGTATTGGGTCCCAAATTATTTATTTTATTCATCAACGATCTAAGTAAGGTTTCAAATATCTTAAAATGTACGTTGTTTGCTGATGACACCAATATTTCTCATTCTGGAGAAAATTTGCAGCAGCTTTTGGAGATGGAGACGGAATTAAAAATTTGGTTTGACTTGAATAAATTAGCATTAAATTTGAACAAAACCAAACTTATGCTGTTTGTAAAATAAACTCACAGGTAAAAGTGATGATTAATAATATTAACATCAAAAGAGTGTATGAAAACAAATTTATTTCTGGGTGTGATTCTAGACCATAAAATCTGCTGGAAACCCATTATAAAATACAATATGTAAAAGCAAAGGTGGCATGGAAACATTGGAGTGTTGGGAAAAGCATGGCACATTTTGAATGGGAGAGCACTGTGTACTTTGTATTGTTCACTTGTTCTACCTTATCTGAATTACTGTGTAGAAGTATGGTGCAAAACCTACAAAACCAATACACCTCATTAGCCATACTACAAAAAGGAGCCACATGGGTAGTAAATAATGTAGGGTACCGTGAGCACAACAACACACTGTTCTTCAAAGTGCATGCCCTACAGCTTAGAGCCCCACTATGCTCGTACAAATGTGAAAAGTATATGTATTTCGATTTGTGGTGCGGTGTTGTGGAACGGTCTTGACTACAGCATGAACCGAGCAAGGAATGTAGACAATTTAAAAAGATGTACAAAAAATGTTTATTTTATTTTTTTTGTATTTTTTTTGGTCTGTATCTGAAATAAAGTTCACAAAAAACTGCTGCTTTTAAACCTTTTTTGTGCATCCATATTTTATGTTTCATCAGTGTTTCTCTGTTATGTATACATCCTGAACATGTCTACATCACTCAAGTCTGTTTTGTTATTATTAGCAATTACCATAGTGGTATTGTTCTTTTTGGGTTGTATTTGCACACATTGCAAGATGACAAATATTACTTTAGGCAGATGTTTCAAATAAGCCCATTGCAGCTTTATTTTCCTATTATGCAAACTATTTTAAATTGCGCAAACTGCCCTGAACTAAATTGAGGTTGAAGTCAAGCCCACAACCTCTTCGCTGTGAGGCTGACTACCGAACTTAGTCTAAACCAATGTGTGAATGAACTTTTCTTCGGAACCTCGGAGAGGTCAGCCTTCATCCCCCCACAAGAAAAAAAAAACAAAACAAAAAAAACATCACAAAACTTTGGCGTCTTTCAAAATTTTTCCAGTCGGCTCTGTCCGGCCGCTCGCAGCGCTTCTGTGAGCCAATACTTGCATCATGGCAGCATTAAAGGGAATAGCAGCCATACAGCAGCCGCAGCCTGGCTGCAGCCTGGGGCAGAATGCTGATAACAGATAATGCTATAGGATCAGAGCGCACGTTCACACCACCACTGTGGAGCTTCTTGTGCTACACAGTGACCACAGGCTGTACAGGAGGAGGCACCCGGGTTCTTCTGTGTCTTCTTACTTGTTCCTGAAGCCGCGGTGTCAGGTGTCCCTGGAAGATGTCTTCTCTTTGGGGATTTTCCATGGTAAACCCAACGGCCAATCGCAAACAAGCTTTGCAGAAAGTTCACGCAGCAATCTAAGGACGGAGATGTCCACCCGTTACCAGCAAGGCGTGCCTAATAAAGTGGACGGGGAGCGCCGTTCTCCCAGTCGTCTTTAGCTTTTCCGCTGACGCACGAGACGCACCGGCACGTTTAAGCAGTCAGCGACAGCCGTGTGTGGTGTTGTGAAATAACAATTCATCCATCCATTAAATATTGCCGCCTACCAACGCACTCAGAGCTTGGAGTGCCGCTGTCTCATCTGTCCGGCGTGAAATCAGGCTCATCCTGCACGGGAAGACAGTTCATTATCGAGGCCTCTTTATGGCCCCTTATTAAATCTTCCCCTCTGACGGCGTCACATCTGGCAAGTCCCCCGAGCACCTTTACATCTCCTCCTGATTAGGGATCTTTATATTGGCCGCCCGCCTGCGGCGAGCGCGTCATCGCACCCTCCCACCTGTAGGAGTGCCCTCTTTCATGGCCGCGTCCTGTTTTCCCTGCCGCCAAAGGTCAGCGCGTCATAAAGGCCTTCTCTCTACTGGAAAGGCACCCATGGGGAACATTCACTTTAGACCTTTGCAGAGGCATCATAGCGCATCGAATTTTTCCTTTTTTTGTCTTTCCCTAGAAGGAAGCTCACAAGACACATTATTGAATTTTCTTGATGTAGAGAGCGTATTGTCATAATTTATTGCCTTAAAGGGCACCACAGAGGACACTCAATCTTTTTTCTTCTTCTCCCCCTTACTAAAGGGCGGCCAATAGGGCAATCCCTTCTGTTTTAGCCACGCCAGACAGCAGTTTAGCACTGTCTTTATCTACGAGGGCACCATTGTGTTTTATACATCCATATACAAATTAGGTAAATACTGGAAAGTCCAGTTACAGCGACAGCACGACTGCAACCGTGGAACACCACCAGTCAGACTGCTGTCAGCAACAGGGAGCGAAGTCGTCCAATCTTCTGGATGCGCCTTGCGTTTGTTTTGGGACGGCACTGAAATGTCGAGTGCAGTGGCTGCGGGGAGGTGATACTGGTGAGGAATTCGGATGACTAAAACAGCGTTCTTCTTCTTTTCAAGGAAACCACAGTTTTATTTTTATTAGATGTCTTAACCATATCAACAAATCCTAGGCATGGTAGCAGTTAAGTAACAAATTGAATGCATTTCATTCACTGTCTCAAATATCCAAAAAAATAAAACAGAGCAAGTGGTATGACCAGCAGCAGCGCAGCCAAAGCATACTGGGATTCTTCTTCTTCTTCTTCCAACTCAGAACAGACCTGTGCATTAGAATTTCCGCAGCATCTGGCGCAAATCCACCCATATAAATGTAAATAAAGGACTGAGGGAGATATATCGTGTAAAACTCCCTTCGCAGCGTCTCTCGGGGTAAAACTTATCCGCCTTCCGTGATATGGCGCAGCCTGGAAGCAAAGCTGCGCCTAAAGTTGCGCAGCTGCAATAAATCTGGTCGAATCGTCTGACTTCTGGAGTCACGTTTCCACTTTCTCTGTCTTTGATATTCAAAGAGGAAACGGAGCGGAGCGTCGCGCTGGGGAGAAGCGCTCAGTCCGTTTTTTTTTTTCTCTCTCTCTCTTCCTACGCTGTGCGTAAAAGGCGCGTCGTCGTGATCCAACATCCAACATCCTCCTCAGTCAGTTCCTCCACATCGCCCTGAGCGAGCAGAGCCTGGACACAGCACGGACGGCAGAGAGAACAGCTGTGGCGCGGATTTGGGCGGTTTCGAGCCAGAGGTCCGTTTCTGTCACATTCGCGGCACGGATCGGAACGGGAGCGTGGCACTTTTATTGAGGAGGGCTCGTCAGGCGCGCTTTTCTCCTTTATTCCTTTCCTTTTTTTTTTTTTTTTAAATTCTCGAAAACCTTTTTGCGGAGCTTTTAAGCATCCCTAGTAGACCGCCTCGGTTCGTCTGACACCCTTTGGATACGTCACTGGGAGGCTTTGGCAAGATTTAAAGTTCTGAAGTTTTAGGTGACGAGGTGACGCAGCAGAAGTGAAGATCTACAAATTACAGTAAGCACAATTATTGGATCGTCTTAGATTGATTTTTTAAATCTGAATGGTAGAGCCTTAGAATTTCCGTTATTTGTTTATTTATAACTGTGCTATCCTGAGATGTAGACATTCATTTCTGCCCACATTTCTAAACAAGAAAAAAGGAAAAGAAAAAAAAAAAGCACCGCCGCCATTAAAAAACGTAATTATAACTGTCCGCACTTTACTAATCACAATTTGACTCACGAAAAAAAAAAAAAAAAAAAATGGCGAAAATTGATCTTAACAATGGCGATGATCTGGCTTCCGAAGTCAAACAGACGACGCAACGCTTTGATCTAATAAGATGGCAAATACGGTCGCCTCACCTCAATCAGCTGCTGAGGAGGCAATAAAACATCAGGCTGCTCCTCCAGAGCAGCAGAGCAGCATCTCATGCTCACACACACACACACACACGCACAAACACACACACAAGGGGCAAAAATGAGACCGTAAACGAAAGAAATAACTATGATTTTGCCACAACTTGGCATCGTCGTCGCCTCTGCTTCCCTTTGCCTCCGACTCATCACCACGACGCCTGCGAGCAATCATCTAGTTTAATGTTCTGTGGAGGAAAAAAACAAAAGATCAGCAGCTGCACCCACTTGTTTAGTGTCTCTCTATTCTTGAGGAGTGGCCACACGGATGCTTGTGGATTCCAGGGGGGGGTCAAAGGTCAATTCAAGTCCAATGCGACACAGATTCGATGGGATTGGCAATAATAACAGGTGGCGTGCAATCAGGTTCCCCCCCACCCCGCAACCGAACCATCAGAGGCTCCATTTCGGTAAGAAGCTGCTCATCACCTCTAATCCCACTCCAATGACTGCGCCTTAATTACCTCTCATTCACACCGGCTTTTAGAGAAGGTACCGTTCTGCTGATTTCTCTTCTCCACATCAGATGCCTACGGGAGGCGTTTCATGAGAGCCATACAGTGCCACAAACAAACACACACACACACACACACACACAACACACATAAATTAGCACAACACACATAACAAACCGTGACAAGATTTAGCGGCGTTTACTTTCCAGGAGTTGTAAAAGTGCCTCTCTGCTCCCATCCACACACACACACACACACACACACACACACACAAACACGCAACTGGAAGGCCATCAATGGGAAATTAGTACTGACTTTGGATAAATGCACTGCCGACCACTGAGTGACCTGCGTAAACGTGAAACATATTCAACCAGCTGTTGTCACATATAAAAGAGCAAAATTTACAAAGGCTATTTCCCCCCCATTCTCCTGAAAAAACAGGGCAGAAAATGTTTTTATTACCCATCCCCACTTTCAGTCATCATTTATATAAAATGAAGAATCGGGAACACTGTGTTAATCTTTAATCTCCATCCAACGGATATCAAAAGCACGGTAATTAGATCAAGTGGGCGCTGGAGTCAAGTTGTTAAGTAGCGTGAAAAACAAGTTCAAGTCTGAGTTTGTTCTATTCATTCCTTTGATATAAACTCTGCTTATTTGTTTTGTAAATATTACATACAGACCATTGCACACCTCCCCCCCTTTTGTTTACCATTAATAATGGAATAAACATATAGTATCATGGTAAGTGACAAATTGCATCATATCATCCATGTATTCTTATGTATTAATGATTCACTTGAATCACTGTCATGTCTATCTATCTATCTATCTATCTATCTATCTATCTATCTATCTATCTATCTATCTATCTATCTTCAAACCAGGTCTATCTATCCATGGCTCCACCTGCCCCGACAGTGCGCTGGCTGGGGAACTCCCTCCTCTAAAGGGTCGCACCCCACCCAACCCCGTCTCTGTCCCACTCACTGTCCCCGCCATGGCTGCCGCTCCAGACGCCCACTGCCTGTCGGAGGTCGGCGACCCGCCCGGCAGGAACATCAGCCTCCTCTCCAGCCCGCAGCCCTGCAACCGCAGCGCAGTCAGGGCGCCGCCGTACAGCCCGCAGGCCACGGCGCTCTTCGCCATCGCCATCACCTTCATGATGCTGCTGACCATCGTCGGCAACATCTTGGTCATCATCGCCGTGCTGACGTCGCGATCCCTGAAGGGGCCCCAGAACCTCTTCCTGGTGTCCCTGGCCGCGGCCGACATCCTGGTGGCCACCCTCATCATACCCTTCTCGCTGGCCAACGAGCTGCAGGGCTTCTGGGCGTTCAGCTCCATCTGGTGCGAGATCTACCTGGCGCTGGACGTCCTCTTCTGCACCTCCTCCATCGTGCACCTCTGCGCAATAGCGCTGGACCGCTTCCTGTCCATCTCCAGGCCCGTGTCTTACGGCGCCAAGCGCACGCCCGTCCGCATCAAGTCGGCCATCATCGTCGTCTGGCTGATCTCGGCCGTCATCTCCTTCCCGCCTCTGCTCACCCTGGACAAGAGCGAGGGCGGCGAGGAGACCTGCGAGCTGAACAACGAACGCTGGTACATTCTCTACTCCACCATCGGCTCCTTCTTCGCCCCCTGCGTCATCATGATCCTGGTGTACATTAGAATTTACCAGATAGCAAAGCAGCACACGCGCTGCCCGCTTGGGAAGAAGCACAAACCCGCGTCACGGCGGACGCCGGCGATCCGATCACTCCCGTGAAGTTGCGCGAACACTTGCAGCGGGGCGCCAATGAAAAAGTTGCAACAGAGAGCCAAAAAGAACAAGTCCTGACCAAGGTGCCCGGCACAGAATGTATCCCATCGCTGCTTGAAGACCCCCCTGGGAAACCCTCGAGCCAGGAACCGGAGCACAACCCCACTCTTCGAGTTCAGAAGTCCTTGTCTGCGCCCTCCATAGCCCAGCGGGAGACCCAAGCCCTCTCGTCCGAGCCCCAGAAACACCCTCAAACAGCGGACGAAGCGCTTCCGGACAGCACGCCTGGCTCCGGCTCGGAGGGCGAGATGGAGGTGGGCAACGATGGGGCGCTCCGAGCGGACGACAAAGAGGGAGGGCATAAAGCCGACAGGCAAGCTCTGCAGCCGTCCCACGGCAGGGGGCTCAAAGTTCACATGCTTAACGTGGCCGGAAGGTACAAAAACACCATGGCCACATCCTCTGGCACGAAGCTGGTACACGATGAAACGCCCAAGGCTCAGGGGACGCCCATATCTCGCCGCAAGGCCATGCTGAACCGGGAGAAGAGGTTTACCTTCGTGCTGGCAGTGGTGATGGGGGTGTTTGTGATCTGCTGGTTCCCCTTCTTCTTCTCGTACTCTCTTCAGGCGGTGTGTCCCGAGACGTGCAGCATCCCCCTCCCCCTCTTCAAATTCTTCTTTTGGATTGGCTACTGCAATTCCTGCCTCAACCCGGTCATATACACCATCTTCAACAACGATTTCCGGAAGGCTTTCAAGAGGATACTCTGCCGGGACACAAAGGGAACCTTTTTCTAGAGAGCCGAGGGCTTTCTGCCAGCTGCGCAGAGGAACTTGTTTACCTCGCGACAAGATGGGGTTTGTGTCTTTCTTCATTGGACCGGGAGTGACCCCCTCAATTTCCTGCACTGACATAAACACTCGCACATTAAGGAGGAAATTGCCTCCATTTTCCCTTGTGTTCATCCGACACACTGTTGAGTCACCGCGGCGACAAAGAAGGGGGGGGGGACTTTAGAAAACCACATACAAGTGGCTGAATCAATTATCTTTAATGTTATTTAAGAATACCGTGTAATTGAATATTCAGTGACTTTGAGGGAGCGGGATTTGATTACGTTTGGGGAGCGGAAGTCGAGAGGATGCGGGGGGTCTGCGATCGCAAGTAAAAGTACAAACAGAGCTATGATTGTACATGTGTGTTTTTGTAAGTGGGCGTGAGTGTGTGCGTGTGCGTGCGTGTGTGTGCGTGCGTGCATGGATGTAGGGGAGAGCTGCCTGAGGGTCTGACTGGAAGAGAACAAATACCACTAAGTGTCTTTTATCGAAGATAAAATGGGCACTCAAGGAACACAAGATCAGGGAAAATGTGAGCATCCACTGCGCTCTGTGCCTCTCGCTCTTTTCCTCCCGTTCCCCCAACCCCATCTGAAGCTGCAACGCGGGACGCACAGGCGATGATAGAAGGTGCTGTGTTCCTCCCTCCCAATAGTCTCAGCAGATCTGGCTGGATGTTACACCTCTCACAGGGAATCAGTCATTAAGGTGATACCCGAAGGCTCAAAACAGAGAGAGGAGGGGGGGGGGGGGGAACAAGACTGGGAGATTTGAGAATCAGCAGAGGCCACATGAAAGGCGGGAGGCTCCACGTGCGATTGTGATGCACTCGGAGGCAGCGGCGAGCTGAGCTCGTCACTTCCCCCACTTTTTTGCTTTAATCTTCGCCTGCCTCCCATGTTGCTGTTTTCCTTTTAGCCCTGCGGGAGCGAAAAGAGGGTGCAGCGCACGTACTCTGGACAAACAGATGCAGCTCAGGCAGAGTTCTGACAGATTCCTCGTTTATTTATTTATTTATTTGCAATATGCAGTGAACGTGATGGACGGTGTTTGCTTCTCAGCAATACAAGACTGTAACTGGGTGGATGAGACAGCACATCACCTCGGCTGTCGGGGATTTCCGGAGTGCCGCGTGCAAACCCAGTTAGTTCGTGGCTGCATGTTGCTCTTTTGATTTGGAAATGCACTTCCTCTGATAGGCGATAGAAATTAGCGAGAATGCGTCATTGGGTACTGTCTGGTAATGTGCGACAGCACATGGAATCAGCTTTTTGTACATTACTGTAATCTTTTGAAAAAACAAACAAACCTTTTGTTTTATCATTTTTAAGGTCCACTTGAGATCAAGACGCGAACGTCTCTTTTCCTTTCACTGGATCACCTGAGTGCAACATGAAAATGTGCGGCAGCTGTCAGGTCGTGCTCTTTTGGTTTTTGCATATTTCGGGGAAAGTCAAGACTTTTCTGATGCCAGAGACGTGTGCGCCTGCCTCCTTTTGCAAATGTTTACCCTGCATTTCTCTCAAATCTCTTTGATTCAATATCTTCTTGCCATGTGATTCTATCACGCACACTGATGCCGCCAACTGTGTACCATGAAGAGACAGGCCTTCAAATCAGGACAATCTCTCATTTTGTTCCGGGATTTTCAGTTGGACTTTGACCTGATGATATTTATCACTGTACCTATCAGTATTGCCTTGTATCTACTTGTATCTTTTATCTCTTCTCCTGTGCTGTTGTGTCCCAGTGCTTTTATTTTGAAATCAATTCATATAAACGACTGAATAAAGGGCATGGCTGTAAACGCAGCGCTGGTCAGAGAAGAGGTTGGCTGAGACAGGCTGTCTGAACACAAAGAGCGGCCGATCGAGCTCCAAAGCTGCCTGCTTGCCTGGCTGTTGAAGGAAAAACACCAGTCGACTCCAGGCACTCCGAAATAAGACACATTTAAAAATTCACTGATGTTAAAAAAAACCCAAAAAAACTACAATCAGACATGCAATATTAATTTGGATAATTACGACGCTCATAATAGCTCACACTTTTAATTACCCTTATCGATGAGCTGTGAAATTCAAAAGCAGAAGGTCTTGTTTACTTTCTGCGCCGAAGAGCCGCCCGTTACTTAAACGGAGTGAAATGTGTTAAAGCCTTCCAGTGGTGTCGTTTAGTGTAATTAGGACAGCACGCACCGCCTCCTGAGCTGATGTTGCCTCTCTGGGAGCTTCCTCACAGTTCAAGCGCTCATACAGCTCATTTAAAATGCAGTGGATTTCAGATACCACTGCTGAAATGATCATACATATGTGTGCATTTTGATTTGCCACCGACACAAACACCGATTTTCACCAACACTGGAATAACGTTAGTTGCATTGTTCTCTCTCTTATGTAAGAGTCAACGAATACAGCTTGTTCCAATGGCTATGTGGTTAGAACAGTCTCAACGGCAAAGCATGCAGAAGAATTCAGATTTTTTTTTTTTTTTTTAATTGTTGTGATATTATATTATATTATATTGAGCGCATACACAAAAGTGCTTCATTCACAAGGCAGGTAGCAGCTCCTGCGAGCCGCGCTTACGAGCCGCAGAAAAAGACAAAGATGAAATACAGGAAGTGGCTGTGAGCCTAGCTGCTGCTAAAGGGATTAGCCTGAATTCTGCTGTGGCTGTGTGGCATTTTCACATAAAGAGAACGGCCCTGCGGTGTGGCGCTTCTCCGAGTGAGCGGCCGATGCCGTTTCCGCTTTAATCCTGACCAGCTTTGGCCACGGGTTTAGTTGATCGCCTCAGCGTATCACGTCTCAAAACCAACAGGAAGCCTCGAGCTACGGCTACTCGGCCAAACGGGCGTCAAAACATCAGGTTGGCCCACTTAGAAGAAATGTGACGGACAGAAAATTTATGAGTTTTCTCATCCCAAAAGCTTTCACATGATGGATATTTGAGATTAGTGAAAGTATTTTTAGGAAACATTCGGAGTGTTCATGATTGATTCATGGGGCTACGGTGGCAGTTGTTATTCAAACTTGCCGTCACTTGACTTTTATGATGACTACAAGACCTCCAACAGCTGGAACAGCTGTAGCTGATGGCTGCAGACAGACAGACAAGTCAGCAGTTCGGCTCCTTGGTTATGAGTAATATGTTGCCAGGAGTGAGGAGAGAAAAGAGACCGTATTTTTGGCCCGATACATTCTTCGTGAGATTACAATATGTAAGTGAAATGATAAACCGGGAGTAATATTTAAAAAAAATATATCATGCTGGTTTCAACAATGTGTGGTCACTGCGGGAAATCCATTTCCGACCAATGGGAATTATCCCATTATCCTATCAACGCGTGCAGCCAGAGCATTCTAAAGATGATATAGCATAATCCTGCACACGCTATTCCTGTAGATTAGCCTAATCTTCTGGCTCTGACTGAAAGACGGCCCGTCAATATCGTCCTTTCATTTCCGCACGACGAGGAGCCCTCCCTGCAATCTGGTTCCTCCCTGCATTATGTGGCCTCCTGTGAATGCGCGCGCGCACAAAGCAATTCCGTGACAAAATGTTCCCAAGATGCGACATAATAACTCGGTATTTTCGAAAAATGCATCGCATAAAAGCACATTATGACAAGCTGCGCCGCAACATGGGAATATAAATTAGAACAACCTTTGCCTGCTGCCGGCTGGTCAGGTGCGTCTACATAGTTTTTTTCATTCAAACACTGAACTGCGGAACGCAGAGATGTTCTTGCCCCCTTGCTGACAGCTGGTTTGCCCGGGCTGAGTTTAAATATTTAGCAGAGCCGAGGCAAGTGTGAAGAAAATGACTGGGACCTTGTTAAATGTTGTAAAAATATGACTAATTCATGTGTTTTATAAAACAAGTACTATTGGACCGGCAGTAATGATGATCGATGCCACATTCGGCGCCTGAGATGCTTTTGTGAAAGTACATTTTAAATATAATATTTTGGTGTCGAATAGAAGAAAAGAAGAGAGCAACTTTCCCTATCTCAGAATTATTAGCGCAAACGGCTGAACGTCTTGAAAACCATCCAAATGTCAAATGATCTCATACTGCGCCGGAGAAATTCCAAACGATGGAAAGCTAATATCCTTCTCTGGATATTCCCGCTCCGAGGCTTTACGTTATTGGATTTTTTTAATGTCTTTTTTACGACGGCGTATTAAGCCGCCAAGTGACGCTAGATGTTTCTGTCCATCATGACGGGCAGCAGTCATTTATTCATCTGTTCACATTCCTGCCCGCAGCAAAAGGGTGCCATGTTTGAGTACAACTGACGGTAATAAAATTAAAGAGACACTTTTTTGCCACTGTAGCGCCAGTATTAAAACAAAGTTTTCCAGAGAAACTTCCGAGCTATTTGATTCTGGACACTGAGCAGTGGGTCCGGCCGAACTGGATGGAACTTCTTCTTCTTTCCCTACTCGGACTTTTCTTATTGACAACAACAGCCAGGCGGCTACCCTAAAAATGTGCCAATGTAGGTCAGCTGGCAAAGCTTCCACTCCTGTGGTGCAGCGTGATTTGGAACCTGCAAAGTTATGAAAAATGTAGCACAACATAAATAGCGCCACGCCATAAATACGACAAGAAAAATAGGGCATCGGTGTGAAAGGAACAAAATAACATCGCTACGCAGCGGCGCGCGTGGAAGACCAGCCAGATTTCAGCCACCTTCGAAACATCCAACGTTGCTCAAGAGCAGGATTGTGCACATTTCACCTCTGAAAAACACTCAACATACATCTCGCGAGCATCCAACACAAAGACTTTCAGTTGGTCATATAACTTTGCAGCGGATTCTGTACGCAGTCCACTCCTTTGGCAGACAAAGAGGCAGGGAGTGGATGAAAGAGGGAAGCAGCTCTTTTGAAAAACCACAGAAGAAGAAAAAAGGAGACGCTGTAGACTTGTAGAAACAGTGGCAGCTGCTCCCAAACATTTGTGTTGCTGCTGCGGTTGTTTTGACACGACTGGAAGAGATTTTCACATAAAAACAATAAAATTAAAGTGACAATAAAGGATCTTATTGTAAGAAAAGATTTTGCTTTACTCCCATAATGGATTTCAACTGAATTTACCTGAACGCTGCAGCTCACAGTGGCTAGCCTGCTGCAGCAGGTGGAAGCCTGTAGCTGGAGCTAGGTCTGTTTCACCCAGTCACGTTTTTGCCCCACCTTGAAAAAGTAATTCTAGGAGATCTTGACTACATGAGCGTATAAAATAAATCCAAGGGATTCAGGAACGGTCCATTTGGCCAACAGGTTAACAAACAACAGACTTGGGGAAAAAAAAAAAATGTACTGAGGTTGATCTAGACAAGGGGTCACCAACCTTTTTGGCACTGAGAGCTACTTCATGGGTCCTGAGCCATATGAAGGGCTACCAGTTTGCTAGATTCTCCTGAAATAACAATCTCCCTGAGTTATATATTATTATTAATGATACTCTTCTATGTGAAGACACTTATCAAGCTCATGAGTTCTCAATAATTATCAAAAATGACTGAACAAGGTTGGATAAAATTGAATTTTAGACCCGGCTCAACGAGTTGTGCATTTTTTCGAACGGGTCTGCGGGCTACTCATGAGGTCCTTGGGGGCTACCTGGTGCCCGCGGGCACCACGTTGGTGACCCCTGATCTAGACAAACAGCTAAAACATATTTTCGTTCAGCAACTTTGAAATAATTGTGGGCCTACATGGAAGAGCCAATAGCAGCTACTGATGGAGGAAAAAAATAGAAATTAAGTATAGATTGTACAATATAGGAAGTATAGAAATAAATTTGGTTAAGGAATTAAGACATTATGTAAAATTCCAATTAACTTTTTTTTTTTTTTTTTTAGGTGGGTCTGGGGGTCTGGTCTGGCTTTGCAGTAAGTGGTGCCAGAGACTTTAGATTTAAAGGGCATAAAACAAAAAAAACATTTACTTTAATCTCGGAAAAAGTTGAGGCAGTGCCGCTGGCGGGTTGTTTGAACAAACTTCAAGTCTCACTTGGAATTAGCACCGCTCAGTTTGGCTTAACAAGAAAAAGAAGGTTCGCAAAAGGCTTTTTCCGGCTTTCTTCTCTACCTGCTCAAAAATAAAAAACGCATATATAGGAAAGCAATATTTCATTTATTCTGGATATGTCATCTGAACATGTTTAGAACTACCAGAGTCACTTTCCAAAGTGGATCCCACTGGGACAACCAGCTCATCATAACCAACCTGTGTACAGACACCTTGAAGGTCTGTCCAACACTTCTGCTAGCCAAGACGCTGATGTTTGAACTTTAACCTGCAACATGTTAGTCTGACACGCTTGAGTCTACATCAGTTTCACCCCTTTACTCACAGGTCAAACCACTCCCTGCCTTTGCGGTAGCTCGCAGTTCGGTGTTCATTTCTCCGGCAAGGCAACACAGTATTTTTCACCCCCCCCAAACAGCCCCCTGGTGGCCTGATGATTTATTCCAGCGACACTCGGTCACGCCCTGACAGCGCGCAACATTCTGCTGACACACAACCACGGAAGCTACATTACACGTGAGCTCGCAAATGAGGAGGAGAAAGTGAGGTGAATAATTCAGCCAAAATCACATATTAATGCTGCTTGGCCATAAGAACGGCAGTGCAAAGACGAACAGGGCTGCATTATTTAAAATGGTGAAACAGGAAACGTTTAAAACAATGGCTGCTCCGTGTACGTCCTCGGGATAAAGTGCGATCAGCGGGGAGTCTCGGCGGTCCACGTCCACCGAGCTCTGACGCAAACTTTGTACACATGCGATGACAGGAAGACGGCGTTTTCACCGGCGTGACGATGAATAAAATATTAACAAAAGGCAATCAGAGCGAGCCAGGAGGCCCCGCGGAGACGCGGGAGGCTGAGGAAAAAAACGTGCCGGCTGACGACTGACGGTTGCGTCAAAGGCACAGAGGCGTTTTTGCTCCGCGCATCTAAAATACATGGTTTTGAGAGGAACACGTTGACATCCCTTTGAAATGAAATTCAGCCCCCTGTGGTCGATTTGCCGCCAAACTCAAAGCAACGCTGTGTCGTTTTTCTACCTTAAAAACAGAGTTTGGAAATCCTTTCTTCTCCACTTTCAACAGGAGCCAGAGTCCTTGCCACAGTGCCCCGAGCTGCCCCGTCATGGCACTACACGGCGACCCCAACCCCCCACCCCGCTGCGGCATGTCTCACTTTGTGGCAACTTGTCACACATCAAAGTCAACACCTCGCGCTCGTCGTCAGATCGCACGTCTCAATGCGCCCGAGCGGCGGAGGAGGAGGTGAAGAGGGAGAAAACGCGCGGGAGGCGCCGTGCTGGCGAGAGCTCGGAGGGGCGAGAGGCGCTCAACAGGGGGTTTGTTGTCGGACGAGCGGGTGAGGGTCTTTCATCCCTCGCTGGCTCGCGAGTTTGGCTGCGCTCGCGAAAGTTAACGACGCGACGCTTTGTCTTTGATCCTCCCGACGAGTTTTTAATTGCAGGCTAGACGCCATGTGTGCAGCCTCTGCTCAAGGGAATTACACAACAATTGCGCAACTCTCAAGGGGAGGTCAGAGCAAAAAGAAAAAAAAATCTAAAGGTGTATTTCTTTTCATTTTTTACTGCAGCTGGTTTCAACCTCAGCTTCTCAGGCGTTTGTGGTCGTGGCTGCAAGAGATTCGCAGGGTTGGTTCCAACCTGGGGCCTTTCAGTGTGGCCTTGTATGTCTCTGTGTGTGTGTGTGTGAAAAACGAGTTTAGACGAAGCCGTATTCGAAAAAAAGTTCCTGTTTACACGAATACGCTAGAAACGACTGAAAACGATGTAGTACTTATGCCCGGCCTGGTGTGGCGCCGCAAGCTTACTCCCTGAAGGTGTAGGAAGAAGAAGAAGCACACCTGAAGCACGATGTGTTCAAAGAAGCAGGAGCTCGCTAACAACATGAGAATAGAAAGAAAGATCGCTCGTGAAAAGACGGTGTGGATAAACGACTCAGTTGAACTTCTGCTTCGAGTTAGTTTAGAACACAAAGCCTTAAAAGGTCCGTGTTAAGGTTGACAGGGAGTCCTGCCAGTAAAAGTTTGCAAAAAAAAACATTTTTGTCATTTAGGTCTCTGCCTGAAAATCCCAGTCTGCTGCGCCGACCCAGAAGAAACTCAATAAAAAGTAAAACAGGATGTTTGCAAATCGCGTTGGTTGTGTTTATTTGCACTTTACACACATCCACGATCGATCCACGAGCGCCTAAATTGTTCGTAGGTGCGAGTATGAATGGTTGTCTGTTTCTACGTGACTGTGCAAATAACTGGCAATGTGTCCAGGGTCAGTGCTGGACGCTCAGGAACTCGTTCATATTATGTCCGAACGTGTATTTCTGCTTGACGAACGTTGTTGTGACCGCGTTCATTCTGCCGTCGGTGAACGACGCTCTCTCACAGTTTGACTTGGTTCAAGAGTGTGCCAGGTTTCCATAAAAAACCCTGCTAAAGGCATTCCGTTGTCAACCTGGCAACACCAGCCAGCACAGCCGCACCGCCACATGCGTCATCAAACTGCAAACGAAGCAAAAAAAAAAAAAATGAAGGCAGCAGCAACTAGTTCAGACGCTACTCAGTCCACTGTAAATAGCATCTTCGTATGATTATTTAATAGAATTTATGAGAAGGTCAGTGATGATTCAGGTGGGAAAATCTACTACTACTACATCTCCCACTCTCCTGTTTTGATTCTTATAATTCCTCTTTTTTAAAAAAAAAAAAAAAAAAAAAAGACTGTTACTAGCAGTCAGTTTGCCGCCATTTTAAAAAAATAAAAAAATAAACCAGCGGTAAAAGCTGCAGTGAGGACTGAATGGGCAGCAACCAAGTGTTAAACTAACAATAGGGAATGCCATTATTCTGAAGTTTTCCTCTCAATGCTAATACAAACCCTGAGAACGATGATACATTGATGAGGACTCCAAATTGGATACGAAGATGAGATCTGACTCTTTTAGTTTTTAATTTTGAAAGATAATAGCTCGCAACAACATATTGAAAAAATAAAGAAAAGAACACTGAGCTCGTTCATTTTTGGAACCATGAACTTTGTTCAAAATTTTGAATGATGAACTATGAGTTGAACTAGTTCTAGTTTTAAATGTTGTGAACTAAATTCTTAACTACTTAATGTAGATTTTGTGAGCTGAACTTGTGAGCTAATATTCCAAGACGCAGGGGGAGCACGCCACATAGCTAGCACCTAGCTAGCTAACTTCGTTGTTTACACACTGCCTTTATCAGCTATCTGACTGCTCGAATACATCGAATATTACATTGGATATTCCAAGTGAGCTGCCACGCTCAGGCAAAAAGTTACAGCCACCCGACTGTTGTGTTGCACGCTGTTAGCGAGCGAATTGCCGTCCGACCATGGCAACCATGGACGCCACCTCAACCAACACTGCCTTACCTGAAGAAGTGGGAATTCAGCTCAGTAGAGCCCAGAAGAAGATCGCTGACCTTCTGGAGGATATTGGACGGCTGTCAGTTTAGCTGCGGAGGAAGGATTCAATGCTGACCACCCTTGAGACCTCGCTGACTGGCGAGCTACAACAGCGTAGCTCTGCTGCTACACCGGTTGACACCGTCCTCTGGGAACCTTCCTCCTCCACCTGTCAGCGGCCCTCCTGCTCTACTCCTAGCAACAGGTCTGACCGAGGTAGGACTTGAACCGAGGTGGTTGTCCGAGGTCGGAAGAGGGCTCCTGGCAACGCTCCGAGCGGGGCTCCCCCATCCCTCGGCATCTCCCTCACCAACAAGTACTCGGTGCTCTTCAGGTCCGAGGAGCCGGATGGGGTGCTGGAACAGTCGGGAGCCTCCTCTCCGTCGGGAGCCTCCTCTCCGTCGGGAGCCTTGCCCCCGCTGACGGACAACACAGCCTTTCCCCCACTAACGGCTGCCTGCGCCCCAGCGGATGGACTTCCAGCATCGGCCCGCTCGCCTTCGTCCTCAGCCCAGCGGAGGCGGCTACTACGGGACGCCGTGCGGTGGCACTCCCGGCGTTCTCCTCGCCGGGTTCCACAAGACCACCGGGCTGCATACGGGGAGAACGAGTTCACCGAATCGGCAACCGAACGGGCAACAACCCTTGTCATCGGGGACTCCATCATCCGAAATGTCCGTCTGAACGGAGCGCTTACCTTGTCTTTTCCCGGCGCTACCGTTACGGACATAGCAGAGAAATTGACGACCGTTCTGGACTCTGAACCCCAGATTAATCGTGTCGTCATCCATGTGGGCACCAACGACATCTGCAGACAACAGTCTGAACTCTTAAAACAGGATTTTAAGGAGCTTTTTAATCAACTATCACAGTCTCAGCTGTGTGTTTTTATCTCCTGCCCCATCCCCACCTGTGGCAGAGGCATTGGTCGCTTCAGCAGGCTGCTCAGCCTAAACACCTGGCTCTCCGTTACATGCAGTTCCCACAATGTTGGTTTCATCAACAACTTTGATGTCTTCTGGGAGAGGAGACATCTATATGGTCCAGACGGCATCCATGTGAACAGAGTTGGGCAGCAGCGTGTTGTCCCTCACACCTGGCACATGGCTTACTACACACGCACCACCGCACTCTGTTCCAACCACTCCAAACCTACACAGACTGACCCGCCCACCACTGACTGATGCCCCCTAGGTCCCAGTCCCTATGTTTTTAGTTCCTCTGATTTTAGTACAGACAATCCTGGACTTGGACCTTCTGTTTGCACCAACAACTCACTTATCCCCGTCATAATCACACAACATCATCCAAAAACACCTCACACAGCTCACTCTGTCAACTTTAATAACCTTATACATATCTCAAGACATCTGCAATCCACCAGCATAATTAATAGGTCACCTGTCACCATCAACATGGCACTTTTAAATGTTCGCTCAATTTTAAACAAATCCTTCATAATTAATGACTTGATTTTAGACAGTAATTTAGATTGCCTTCTTTTAACAGAGACGTGGCTTGGCACTGATGCACCAGTTGTTCTCACCGAGGCTTGCCCACTGGATTTTAACTTTTTATTTTCTATCAGAGGTGGTAAAAGGGGAGGTGGAACTGCTTCAGTTTTTAAAAACACGCTAATCACAAGGTAAGTGTCTTTTAGTTGTTATCTATCATTTGAGTTTCATGCCTTTGTTTTTAGCAATCCAGCCATCCAGTGTGACAGTTTACAGACTACCCAAGCCTTCCCCTTCTTTTATCATTGAATTTTCTGAGTTTTTATCTATTATACACGCGACTTATAATAGAATTTTAATTGCACATTGATACCATCTCCGACTCATTGTCGAGAGAATTTTTAAACCTTTTAAACTGCTTGGATTTTAAACAACATGTCACGCAGCCAACTCACAACAGAGGACACACCCTGGACCTGGTCATAACATATGGCCTGTCCACTAGTGTGTCCTCTGTTGTTGACTTGGCTGTATCTGACCACTATTGCGTGTATTTTAACTTCACCAGTTTTAATGATCAGGAAGCCCCAGTGAGAACGGTGAGGAAACGCTACATTACTTCCGAAGTGGCTGCAAACTTTATTGAAATTTTAAAGAGCACTCCCGCTGAAATTTTACCCACACCCTGTGATTTTATCGTTGACAATTTTAACAGAAAACTGAAAACAACATCGGACTCTGTGGCTCCAGTTGTCACAAAAACTATAAAAAGTAAACCCACACCCCCATGGAGATCTGCAAATGGAATCCCAGAATTAAAAAGACAATGCAGGAGTGCAGAGAGAAGGTGGAGAAAAAGTAAATTAACTGTCCATTATGAAACATTTCGTCATCTACTCAAATCTTACAATAAAACTGTCAAACAGGCAAGAATATCCCATTTCTCCAACCTCATCACAAACAATAGCAAAAACCCTCGATTCCTTTTCTCCACCTTCGATCTTTTAAACAATAAAAATTTTAATCAGGGCGTACAGACACCAACAGATGCCCTCTGTGAGGATTTTGCAGACCACTTCGTAAGTAACATTGATGTCATTAGGTCCAGTATTTTAACTAATCAAAATCAAATTTTTTACACATCTGGACAACCACTTTTATCTGAGGAAACACTGGAGAGTTTTGCACTGGTTGACGCAAGGACACTTGGTCGAGTTTTCTCCCAAGTGAAGCCCACGACCTGCCTTTTAGAACCGATTCCCACATCACTCTTAAAGTCACTTTATAGGTTCTTTGAGGAGCAGATTTTATATTTTGTCAATTGCTCTCTTCAGACGGGTGTTTTCCCTGCTGCCTTTAGAACAGCGGTGGTGAGGCCCCATTTGAAGAGGAGCAACTTGGATCAAAACATTTTTAATAACTACCGACCAGTATCTAACTTACCCTTTTTAAGTAAGATTTTAGAAAAACTAGTCTTTAACTAAGTCAATGACTTTTTAAATACAAACAATATTTTAGAGAAATATCGATCTGGTTTTAGAAAGAACCACAGTACTGAGACAGCCCTTTTAAAGATCGTCAATGATCTCAGGTGCAACGCAGACTCTCAGAAGCTGACAGTCTTGATGCTACTGGATCTAGGCGCTGCCTTTGATACAGTAGATCACCATATTTTATTAAATAGACTCAGATACCTGGTGGGCTTGTCAGGTACTGTTTTTAAGTGGTTTCGTTCTTATCTCACAGATCGATGTTTCTTTGTAAGTATGGGTACGTGCTCCTCCAGAATGCATGAAATTAGATGTGGGGTCCCCCAAGGGTCAATTTTAGGTCCGGTTCTTTTAAATCTGTACATGCTTCCCTTGGGGGACGTCGTCAGGAAACACGGCATCAGCTTCCACAGCTATGCTGATGATACACAAATGTACATTGCCGTGTCTCCTGATGACACAGGGCCAATTGATGCCCTTTTTAACTGTATTTTAGATATGAAATCATGGATGGCAGAGAATTTCCTACAGCTCAACCAGGACAAAACTGAGGTTTTAGTTGTTGGTCCTGAAGGCCAGAGAGAGGAACTTTTACCAAAACATAAGGATTTTAAACCCTTGCAATATGTAAAGAACCTGGGCGTTGTTTTTGATTCTGAGCTCACCTTTGTTCCGCATATAAAAAATATTACAAAGATAGGTTTTTACCATCTAAAGAATGTAGCCAGAATCCGCCTCCTCTCTCAGGCCAACACGGAGGTGCTAATGCATGCTTTTATTTCCTGTAGATTAGATTACTGCAATGCCCTGCTCTCTGGTCTTCCCAAAACGAGTGTTTACAGTCTACAAATACTACAAAACTCAGCCGCACGTGTGCTGACTAGGACCAGAGGAAGGGAACACATTACACCGGTTTTAAAGTCGCTGCATTGGCTCCCCGTCCGCTTCAGGATTGATTTTAAGGTTCTCTTATTAGTTTTTAAATGTCTTAACGGTCTTGGCCCATCTTATCTATCTGACCTGCTTTTATCATATCAGCCCTCGCGGAACTTGAGGTCTTCTGGCACTGGCCTGTTAACTGTTCCCCGAGTCAAAACCAAAACTCATGGTGAGGCTGCTTTCAGCCATTACGGCCCTACTCGGTAGAACAGCCTGCCAGAGAGCCTCAGGGCCGCAGAGACTGTTGACCTTTTTAACCTGGCGTTTAACTGATTTATTTTACTCTTCTCTCTCTTATTCCACTAATTTTATGCCGTTTTACTATTTTTATGCCTTTTATTTACCTTCAATTGATTTCTACACTTTTATAATGGTTGCCCATTTTTTATGCCACTGTTTCAAACTTTATTTTTATGTATTTATTTTATTTCTCATTATGATTATTCTCCCTTTTATACTTTTAGTGCCAGTGTTTCCTCATGGGGGGGCCCTCCATGCTGGGAGCTACGCCTGGTCTGCCCATAGGGGCGCTGCAGACCATGGTGCTCCCCATCGTGGCCTTTCCTCATCAGATTCTTCAGTGCCAAGCCATTTTATCTAATGTCTGTGTGAATATGGGGGTGGGCGTTTGTCTGTGTGCGTTGGTGGGAGGTGTGGGTCCGTATGGGGTGGGGGAGGGGCAGTGGAGCTTTTTATTATTATTATTATTTTTATTTTTTTTCCCCTCATTGTTACTATTATGATTGTTCTTCTTCTTCTTATTATTATCTTTCTTTGTTTTGTTCTGTTTTATGTTGTTAAGCACTGTGGGTTGCACATGTTGTATGAGCAGTGCTATATAAATAAAGTTTATTATTATTATTATTATGTAGAAAGTAACTTTCCCACCAACGCTGTCCAGGGTGTAACTCCGCCTTCACACCAGCAGAGTTGGGCCAGAAAACTGCAACACGACACAAGAGAAAATGGATGGATGAAGCTTTATTGTCTCTCTTTCCTCTTCTTCAAGATGAGGTCCTGGTCTATTAATGCATCTTCTCTGCGACGCTGACGCTACCCCTCACGCCCCAACATCCCCACCATAGCCCTGCCTCCCGACCTTCAATGAAGACCGCCTGCATTCTCCATTTTTTTTAAAAGAGAGAAGCTGAGAGGTGGCTTTTAAACCTCATCGAGTGGCCCGCAGCTGCTGCCCGGCTGCCTGCGACAATAAAAAAAAAAAAGACACATGGTGACCGCTGACCTTTTGTTTTTCCTTTCCTTTTTCTTTGTTTTTGTTTTTCACCTCTCGGAGCGTTCGCTGCCTCCGGTGCTTTCAGAGCCGGGCACCTTCGCCTCGGGCGCCGACTTCTCACGCCGACAGCTTCTCAGGATAAGTGACAGGAGTCGGTGGGGGAAGGGGGGGAGGGCAGCCGAGTGGGCGGACACGAGCGGTGACGAGGTGACAGAGATACTGTACTGATTAAATAATAGAAGAAAAAAAAAGGAATGGCGACGGCAGATGTGCAGCGGGGGAAAGAGTCGATTGATGAAACGTGGAGGATGCGCGCAGAACGGGGCCAGTGCAACAATAACTGATGTGGCGAGCACCATATTGCAGCATATTAACTTAAAAGATAGGATCTGTCTTTTTTAAAAAAAATCAAAATACGTACAAAGGTGCTCGTGTTCATATCTCACCAGTCTTACTTTTCACTCCAGCACCCATTCAAACAGCAGTAAGTGGAGTTTTGGTGTTTAAAACAATATTTGCGCAACTCACCTCGGAACTGCCGACACTTTACAGCACGTAATGTTTATGGCTTTTGAGCGGCACTGCTATTTTTTTTTTCCATTATGATGACTACTTATCTGATCCCCCCAAAAACCCTGCAGGGCCAATACAGTTTGGTGTCACAACTCAAAAGGGAGAAGAAGAATATGGGAGCAAAAAAAGCAGAGGAAAACACCAACCAGAGGGGAAGGGAGTGGTGTGTGCTTGTGTGTGTGTGTAATAATCCAATTCCGTGCTCTTCAAACAAATAAGGATGTTATTCTGTTAGAAAGTAGCCATTGTGCTCCAGGGGTCTGTTGTAAGATCGTTAAATGTCAGACCCCATCTCTGCAGAGACTAATAGGATGAGAACGAAGGGACACACACACACACACACACACACACACACACACAAACACACCCATACATGGGGAGAGCTGGTTTTATTTTGATTTTAGACAGCCCGGTTCTTCTTATTCCGTGTTCCAGGTGGCCCACCTGAATTCACTCTTCGGGAAATGTAATTGGAACGTCGCCCATCCATTTGAAAGCCCGCTAATGACCCCTTGCGCTGCAAACACACCTGTCTGGACTGGTGAAATTCAAGGATCTGAATCCTCGCAGATCCATTTTCAAAAAAATCCACAAGGAAAAAAAAAAAAAAAAAAAAATCCAGTGGCGAATTGTTTTCAACCGATCCGAGAGCAGCAACAGTCGATCCTGCGAGGAGAAATGGGCGGCGGCCTCGGTCGGGGGTGCTCGATCCGTTTCAAAAAGAGGCATCCATCCCGAGCTCGTAAAACAATGATGGCCGTGATGTGGCTCCTGCAGTAGCTCAACCGCGCACGGCAGCCGGATCGTTCAGATTTAATCTCTGAAATCTCGATCGTCCATCTTGCCGGCCTCCTGCGGGCGGCGTTTTCAATCGGAGGCGGCCGCGCAGGCAAGAGATACGAGACTGAGAGGCGGCCGGCCCCGGAGCTGCACCAGGGAAACATACGAGAGGAGCAGGAAGAAAGAAAAATAAAAACCCTAACGGCTCTGAAACGACAAAATTTTTCAGTACAAAAAAAAAAAAAAAAAAAAAAAAAGCTCTTTTGATTGAATGATCGCACATTTAACAACACTTCGCCTTAAAGGGATCGTTCAACATTTTGGCAAATGTGCCTATTTACCAGAATCCCTTTGGACATGTGTGTAGGTCAGTTTCCAGGGCAGTGGGCAGGGGGCGTACTAGAGCGTAGGGGGGCAGATACACCAGCTACTGGAGTGGGAGGTCAAAACTCCTCAGTTACACAAATCTTCAAAACGTCTTTCTCTGCGTTGTCGAAAACTGCACGTTTGTGACGCCTCATTACGGAAACTTAGGTCAACCGTCTAAAAAAATCAACAATAGATTTTCCAAATATTTCCCAACATGAAGATTACTCTAAAGCCAATTTCCCACTGGCCAAAAAACCTAATGTAGACCCGATATGAATCAGCATTTGATGGCAGTGGGAAATGCTCACTGAAAACGCCTGCCTGCAAGCGACCCGGGTTGAAATCGGCTCCGATCGGCTTGCGGTGGAATTTGGACACCCGCGACGACATCACATGTTTTACCTGCCGCACGGGACGACATTGAGCGTTACGTGCTCTAAGTCCTAGCATCGCGCCAGTCGCGATTCATATCACGTACCGAAGCAAAGGTGTTCGATTACGTTCCGTCAGCGCTCAAAAAATCGTTCGTTGTCTCCTGGCTTTTTTGCTCGCGGCTCGCGCACAGAGACGACCGCCAGGCGCCGAAACGATCGCTGCACGGCGCTAGCCGGCCGCGGAGGTGCGCGCTGCTTCAAGTCTGGCCACGGGTATTCTCGAAACGATTCTACATTCAAAAGTGCCCAGCAACAAAGAACACTGAATTCTGTTGCACTTCATCGACGCGCAATAACGTCAGAAGACACGCAGCGATGAAAGTGGAGGCTGTGCAGCTTTCCAGCAGGGGTCGGATCCCGCTGGTCTTGGTCAGTGGGAAGGGGGCCAAATGCCGACTGATGGAGAGTCGATCCGCGGTCAACAAACACGGAGTGCTAATTTCAGTGGGAAAGTGGCCGAAATCGCTGAAATCTGCAGGTCCTCGTTGTTTTGTTCCCTGCGTGCATCGCATAAACGGCAGATAAAGACAGTTTTTTGCTGCAGCTTTTCTTGACCCTGCGGACCCTGTGGACGGACCCGCTTCTTTAGCAGCTTTAAGCCCCCCGCCCCACCCATGGGCTGTTTAAGAAAGGAGCTTTTATCAAGTCGATCTGAGAGATAAAGTCGCCGCATGTCTCCGCCCGTTTAGCACACGCATTTACATATTCATGAGCTCACTTATCTCGGCCGTGCGACTGGCGCCCATGTGTTGAATAACAGATTTGGGATGTCAGCAACAGCAGGACGCCGCCACTCCAGAGTATTTTTAGTCCAAACGGGGCGAGTTTCCAGAAAAGCCGTTGAGCGGCTGAAGTGTGTGACTTGGGGACGAGCTGTAGGGCTGTTCAGCCGCACGACGAGTGGCTCGTAATTGATTTTACCGGATGTGTTTCAGCGTGGATTGTCGCACGAGAGCCCCCCTCGCAGATGTTAGTCATGTTTTCGCACTGCGCACTGCTGCTGGGTCAGGCCATCTTTGCCGGGTACTTTCTGCTTACATTGCGGAACTGCGGTGTCAAGGAGCCATGCTCTGCTTACGCATTTCTCTGGGGGTTTTCATGGGTGTTTGGGCATCTTTTTTCAACTTGACTGCCTGTCACACGCGCCGCTTTCATTGGGCCATCTGTCCAAAGAAGTAGGATTAGCGAGGCGAAAAACTTGACGAATATGGACTCGAGATAAAAGAGCCTGCCGGGGAACTCGGACGGACCTGCTATTCAAGCTCTGACTTGGTATTCATGGAATGCTGTTGGATCGTCTAGATTTCAAGTCTGGAATCTCACGCGTCCATCTTGAAATGCTCAGATCTGAAATTTTTCCAGTGGGTCTCAGGCTTTGGAGCAGCTGTATGTGTCGACCCGACAATGAAGTTTGGCGCTAACTTATTCAGAATATTTCACTGTAATGCAGAATAAATCTATCTATCTATCTATCTATCTATCTGTCTATCTATCTGTCTGTCTGTCTATCTAGGTACTTTGGTACTTTGGTTCTTCGTGTCAATCAAAAGGGAAAAAACGTTAAAGCAGAGTTCTCAGACCCTATTCACTGTGGATGTACTTTTCACAAACCTCTGTGTCCAAACGTTGTAGAGACTTGGGATGCAATGGTTCAGTAAAATACCAAATACTGTTGCATCCCTATTGGAAACGTCTATGTTTGTAAAAAATAAGTAAATAAATAAATAAATAAAAAACTAAGAAGAAGAAACAGGTGTTGCTGCTGGGGAGATTACTGTTGCTGCAGCAGTGGCAGTTTTCTCAGAAGTGGATGCTGTTTTGCCGTTAACGGAACAAAAAACAATGAGGCTTTTCTCGCTGTGTCTATTGTTGCCCCCTCACACCTTCAAGAAGTCTGAAGATTTAGCCAACTGGTTAAACGAGGGGTAAGAAAAAAAAAAAGTCTGATCAGTCTGCTGAAAATGTGATAACACACCGGTTCTTCAACTAAGCAGTTGTTGTTTTTTTGTCCTTTGTCTGTTGTCATGCGTTGAAGAAGAGGCAATTGTGAAGTGTAAAGAAAAAGAAAAAAGTGCCCACTAGGAAGCGTCTCACAGCCAAATGAAAAAAGCTTTGTTCACTAACCAACCTGAAGAGAGAATTCATTTAGAATTCTGTAAATTGAAGATTGCGTGTTTGGAATTATGGCATGGCCTCTCTGAACACAAATCCCTTCACCTGGCGGTGGGCTGTGGCGTCGGCCGATACTCCTCCCGCGCGGCCGTCAGCTTCAGTATGACCATTTAAAATCCGGCAGCCTGACCCAGAAAATCCATTTTTCTGCCGTCCCTTTGCTTCTGCCCTGCGAGGCTTTTACAGCCGCCTCTTAGTGAGCTCATCAATTCAACGCTGGCGCCTTCTCGCTCCGCTTTCCATCGAGCTTTTGTCCCACTCCGGGTCAACGACTCAGGGTCACTCCGCGTAAATACCTGCTTGCAGGTCAGCCAAGTTCAGTCTCCGACAGAAAAAAAAAAAAAAAAAGGAAAAAAAAAAAAAAATCAGCCCTGACCTGCTGCCAGCGATGTTTGCCGAGCTGAATGTTTATGCTGCTGTCAAGAAACTTTTTCGTGGGGGACTGACTGATTCGACATTTTTCACCACAGATCGTTGCACAACGTCCACCGGTAGCACTCAGGTGAAGCAAACCCATTAAAGCATTTGGAATTTTAAACAAGCATTGCAGCGCGATGAAAGTGGATGACGGGGCAGAGTAAAACCTGCGAGACATCAAGGAGTATCAATCTATCTCGCTGGATTGAGTGATTGAGTCCACACCGCCACTCAAATGCCAAGGACAATGTTGTGTGACAGGATCGCTTTCAGAGCAACGTGATGGATGCTAGAAACCC
Source organism: Thamnaconus septentrionalis (assembly GCA_009823395.1). Taxonomy (NCBI): domain Eukaryota; kingdom Metazoa; phylum Chordata; class Actinopteri; order Tetraodontiformes; family Monacanthidae; genus Thamnaconus; species Thamnaconus septentrionalis. The sequence goes on from CM020518.1 coordinate 16,201,392, forward strand.
TGACAGCCAATAGTAAAAAAAAAAAAAAACCCTGGACGGTGATCCATGCATGTCTCTACAGCAAAACATAAATTATAGATAGATTCCTTCTGAAACCAACAGATCTCTGACAAAAGCATCTGTTTTTTTTTGTTGTTTTTTTTATAAAGGCATGTCAAGAAAAAGCACATTCATTTATTTTCAAGCTGTTTTTTTTTTAAGCATTTGCTTCATTATTTATTCGCTTTCATGGTTTCGTTGCGCTGATAAGGCCGCGCACAGTTGTGTTGTAAAAGCAAAATGACTTGCAAAGATTTCTATTTTTATTACCCTGCCTTTTGTTAAGAGACGAGGGGTTTCCGCAGCTTTTATGCTAATTAGCGCGCAGCAGCAAATTCGAACACATATCAAACATCAGTGAAAATGTGCCACAAAAGACTAATAATAATAAAAAAAAAAACACCTGCTCTCATTCCTGTTCCCGCTGGCTCGACAATGTGTGCGCGATAAAACAACGCCGCTACCTGCGCAAAGTCGTACGTGATGACAGTCATTTTGAGAGAGGCGCCAAACACCACTGCACGAGGGCAAACAGGCTGGAACGACCATTTAAATTCAGGAACAGACTGAAGAGGCAAAAAAACAAACACTGCCATCGGTATCAGCGTGGCTCCCGGCGCAGATGGTCTGCAAAGTTTATCCTGATGTTTATTTATACCCTCTATTCATCACTTATTATCGTCACATCATTATCACCTCACCTCCCCCGTGGCCACTCTCAGCAAATACGTTGCCCTTGACGATATACAGTACATAAAATAAGGACTTGGAAGAGATGCAAGTGAAGAAACTGTTTTAGCTATTTTAGCAACTGGTGTTCTGTAAAGTCAGTTGTCTGAACAAGGTCTGATTTCAGGTTCTAAGGTGATAAAGAGCGCTGAGACTTAATTAGTGGACCGTCCAAAAGTCAAACAAAGTAATATTTTAAGTCATTAGTGTCCTCGCTTTTAGCTTAATGCAATAGCTGTGTTTACATGGACACAAATAATCAGAACAAAGGCCCAATCAGATTCAAAATGCTTCATGTAAACACGTCCATCACGTCCAATCGGAAGACTCTGATCCGGTCCGTTCAGACAGAATATTTTATTCCGAATGAGAGAGGTGGTTTATGCCGATCATTATTACGAAGCGCGTCCATGTACACACCCATTCGGACCCTGTCTCGGACTATCTCCACTGCGCATGTGTGCTACGTATGCTACGCGTTTCCGCCTTAGCGGCAGCCGGTCATTTTTTCGCGAAACAGAAAACATGGCAGGAGGGAAGCAGGACTGTTCTGTCGCGGACACAAATTTCTTGCTGGAAATATTAAAAAACACCAGGATTGTTGAACGTCTCGATGATCGAAAGGCTTGAAAAACAGAGTTGTACAAAGAGGTGCAGGAAGCGAAACGATTGACCAAATAAAAAACCGCTGGAGAAGTTTGAAGGCTTCCTATTACAAAGCTAAAAGTCCAAAGGGTAAAAGTGGTTCTGAAGCCGCCGGCTTTCAGAAAATAAAATGTGGGGGGAACAAAGAGTGGACAACGTGGCGGAAGTGCAGCTTCTTCTCCTTGTACTATTTCCGGAAAATTAGACTCCGACCCAAATGATTCACTCTGATTAAACGCTTGGTGCACGGATACGCACGTCACGATCGGATCATTTTATTCACTGTCCATTCAAACAGTGAATTTGGAATTTCCGATCAAGGTTTAAATCAGATTGGAGAAATGTGCGCATGTAAACATAGCTAATGTTTCATCCTCTGGCTTAGCACAGCACATGCCCCGCCCTCTAGAAGACCCAAATATATGACGGTAGATGCATGGAAAACAACCTCCACCGTTGGAGGCCAATCACCGCCATGATTGGCCAGCAGCTGCTTTCTGTTCACGTGTCGCCCTTCAAGGCTATTTCACTCATGAGGGCCATTGTCGTGACGGACGCCCCACCGGCGCTCCCCAATAAAGTTTTGCCCCTCATTTTCATGTGAGACTGCAATCTGTGCACAGAGGTGTGAAAAGACAACTGCGGCTGCAACCGATATTTATTTTCAACACAGAGAGTGGAGGGGGAATTATTCCGCACCGTCACGCTGAATAAATTGTCAGATTCATTTGAATGCTGCTGCTACCTGAAGACGTCTTTGCTTCCTCGCCTCCAACACGCTCGTTCTGAGTTTGTGCAATTGCCTTTGACTGTCTCCCTCTCGTGCCATCTATCCAAAGTTGACAAAGCTTTCAAATTACCGGATTATTATCCGAGCGTGCGGAAAATAACTGCTTCTCTCTCGGTGTCAAATGTTTATTGGCGCGAAGACATTCCAGCTAATAAGACACGATTTGCCGCGAGACGCAATTAAAAACTGAGAATACAATAAATTTGTCTTTAATTCCACTGCTGATACTCAATTCAATGAGGAAAAAGCCCGGGGAAGGGCTTTAAGGAAACTTCGGTGATTCATTCCCCTGTAGAAAAGATGAGAATCGCTTCTTTGGCAGCACCTACGTAATTAGCCGTTTCATCAATTGGCCTACGACGCACAGACTGTTGGCCAGCGTGTATTAATATTCCCCGACAAACCAATTTGTATTTCCCGCCTTGTGGTGTTTGAGCAGGTGATGATTCGCAAATTGCACATAATCTGCACGGCAGAGGAGTAAATTTAATCTAGGCATAAATTACACCGTTAGGATGCCACGAGAGGTAAGGGCTGATTTATTTCCCTCTGATGCCGCGGACTATAAAAGCAACCTCAGCTTTGGCGTGTACGTGCGGGGAATATGAAGAGGATTTCGAGGTAAACAGACCCGATCGGCATCATGTAAAGAGACAATTGTCCTCAATCTGCAAAAAACAACAGCCCAGCAGAATGCATTTTAAAAAACACAGAGCCGCCATCGACCGGGAGACTGACCGAAAGAGACACAAAGGCAGACCTAAAAGCTTTGAGGGGAGCTGAAATAAATAAATAAATGATAATAATAAACGATCGTGGCGTTTAATTCGGATCACTGTGCCGGGCGCATGAAAGCGATCCATTAGGATCAGACAACAACATCAGGCTGGAAATGAAAGCGGTTGCCAGTATTAATAACCACAGCGAGATCTATCACGGGGAGAGCAGGGAAAATGCCAACAAACCACAATTAATTTACGTTGCGAACTGCAGATAAGAGCACGCGTGGATCAATACATGTGACTCATCTAATGCGAGCCGCGGACGTAATTATGATCCCGACTGCACTTTTTACAGGCCAGTAATCCTTTCTGTGCAAAAAAACAATCCTACAAAGAGAATTGTAATCTATAATATATTATAAGTATTGTAACAAGGTAGGATGCAGGAAGTAGAGTAAGGGGGAAGTGACATCACACAAGATGGAGGAGGAAGGAAGTGATAAATCAGAGACACCTGTGCTGACAAAAAAAGCGGGAAATTCAAACAAAGAAGAAAAAAGAGCTGAAGCAGACCCAAAGAAAAGTGAGAAGTGAGATAAGGAGAAAAAGGATAACTAACCTGGATGTGGATTAAAAGAAATTGCAACGACCGGAGTGAACTAGAGGTGGACCTGACAACCAGTGTCTTGGAGGAAGAAGAAAGGGGATCTCCCTGGAACAGGCAAACCTGTTCGGAACCCCAAAACCCTTCCTTGGACCGGGTCACAGGCCACTCTCCTCTCCCTCAGCTAAGTTCTTCCACCTCCTTATTCTCCAGGCTTCTCCACCTGGCTGCTGTTGTTCCCTGCTGTCTTGCTTCTTCATCATCCTCCCTCTCTGACTACACTCACTCACACACTCACACACTCACACACACCTTACACCCACACACACACACACTCCACATACATGAACTGAACTGGACAGGACTACACACACACACACACCACATTCATGAACTGCTCTGAACTGGAACCTACCTGACCACACACCCCACATACATTGTATAAGGACTTATTTGAATATTTTGGAATTTTGATTGCTGAGATTTTGATTGCTTATGTTTTTTTTCAGGAAATTTGGGTTTGTAAAAAGGTTTTTGTTGATGCATATTTTTTGGAGAAAGTGGTTAGAAATCTCGCAGTTTATGTTGTAATAAATTTCATTGTCCCTTAAATCACCCTTACCTTGCAAACTTACTTTTGGTTTTCTTATTTGTGTAAATTTTGTAGGGAGTATAATAATCATACGTCGGGTGTTCTCTCCACACCTTCCACCATAAAAATAATATATATCCAAAGAGTTAAAGTTATATTATGACAGAGTGAATCCTGTCTGGCGCCCAACACGTTTTATATAGGTTTGGAGAGACGTGCTCCGCTACAGAAATGGCGCCCAACGTGGGGCTGAGCTTTTGAATTTAATTAATCTAAAATTGAGAAGGTAAAAGCATTTATTGTCTGTTTGTTCTCAAGGGAAGGGCATGTTTACTTTTTGCAAGGGTTGAATGTTTTGAATGTTTTGAATTATTTATGTGTTCCTTGAAGTACATTATTCTGTGAGGGCTTTGATATCCATTCACCCATCTTTACATGATGGCTCACTCACCACACTCCTCAACACCACACTCTGTTACTCTTGACATTGATGCTCCAGATGTTCACACTCCTGTTATCCCTGTTATCCCCCATGCTGCACACCCTGAGTATGGTGACCACCTACGGACTTATTTCCCCACTCCTCGCCTACCTCTGGCCCAGATGCCTGAGGTTAATAACCCCCCAAGACCTGTTCCCCCTTTGAACAATCTCTACTCCATTAATCAATCTCTCGCTTGGGAAACTGAGGCGGTGGCAACTTCACAGGATCAAGGTGACTTTAACCTCACAACTTCACCTTCCTCTGTGACTCCAGCTCCATATGAACTTCCAAAAGCAATGCCTACACCTGCTCAGAATCTGCACTTAATTGTGGACAATACACAAAGAAGTTGGGAAAGGATGCACACCGAGATTAAAGAACAGAACGCAGCTATTAAAGAGCTCACAACATCCCTGAAAAATGAAAATATTTCACAGGAACAATTTAAGAGTCTTGGGGATCAAATGAGAGAAAATCATCGGGAACTTTTTACATTGATTAAAACACATCACGAAAGTACTGAGAGTGAAATGGATAAACTGGTGAAAGGAATGAAACACATGATTGAAGAGGAAGTGAAAAACTCTGCAATTTCACTGTTGTCCGAAGTTCGCTTCATGGTGGAGCAGTTTCAAATGGAGACCCAACAGGACCTTAAAGGCTATCACACTGCAACTGAAGAAAGCATTAGCAAGCTTTCAGAGACGGTTATGGCCATGAATAAAGACCTAAATAAACTGACCATCCACATGAGCACAGTCGAGAGTGAACGTGAAGCACAGATTGAGCTTCTTGACAAAATTAATTCCAATCTGGAAAGCCGGCTAGTAACTTTCAGAGAGGAAGCCAAATCTGCTGTTTCCTCTTCACGGTCAATTAGTTCTGGTGCTGCAGTTTCAACACCCACATTGATAAAAAGTGATCACATTAAGTTGACCTTTCCTACTTATGGAGGACCTGCAGATGATCCAGACCCCCTTAATTATCTGTCTAAATGCCATGACTTTATAGCCATACATCCTTTATCCGATGTTGACATTCTAGCAACTTTCCGAACCGTCCTTTACGGTACTGCTCGGGATTGGTGGGAAATTGCGAGAACAGAGGTCAAGACTTGGGATCAATTTGAGACTTTCTTCCTGTCTGCTTTCCTTTCAGAAGATTATGAAGATGAACTCATGGAACGCGTTAGATGCTGCAGACAAAAAGAAAATGAACCTATTAGAGATTTTGCTTTTTCCTATAGAGCTCTCTGTAAGCGGTGGAATCCTCTCTCACAGAGGCTAACATTGTGAAGATGATCCTCAAAATATCAAACCCCTTCTGGCAAGTCAGCTCCGAGGTCGAGTTGATACTGTGGAAGAGTTGGTGCGTCTTGGTCATCAGTTTGAAAAAGATCATGTACAACATCTGAAATACAACCAGCAAATGGGAGCCGAAATGTCTCTCTCCATCACAAAAATTTTGCCAGTGCTCAACCCAATGATAAACCCAAACCATCTGTCTTGTGTTGGAGGTGTAAAGGAGATCATGTTCCTGGCTCATGTCCACATTACAGCTTATCGAATACCAGCTCACATACTTCTTATCAACAGCAGGGGTCCCCAAAACACCTTCAACGAACACCAAGGCACAAGGGTCCGCCTGGAAATGGGTCTGTGACAATTGTGAAATCGAGAGAGATTCTAGACCAACAGCACCCCAAGGTCACAAAGCACCCATAAGAAAGACTTCTGATCCTATGGAGTCCCTTGGAAGTCCCCAACAACTTGTTGTGCCTGTCACCATCGGTACCTGGCGTGGAAAGGCAATTGTTGATACAGGAGCTAGTTATACTCTGATACATGAGTACCTGTGGGTGGAGATAAAAGGATCGAAGAATAACCTCGAGCCATGGACAGAGAGTCCCTTGTATCTCGCCAATGGGGAAGCAACCATCCCACTAGGGTGGGGAAATAACCTCTGTGTTGACCTCCAAGGCCATGTGTCCACTCTTCCTGTTGCTGTATTGGGGAAAGAAGCGTTAGCTTATGGGATGGTTCTCGGCCTCGATTTTATATCTGATGTCAAATTGATAATTAATGTCTCTGATAAAGTTTACAGTTTTCTGTCTACTCCCTCTGTGACTTATCCATTCCAGCCTGGAAACGCTTCACTCCCACAAAGTGTCCCTCTGAAATCAAATTCAAAACTGAGTGTGACAAACCCCAGTTCAGGTCAACTTCTTTCTCTGATAAGCTCTGTTCCACCTCCCATCCTCACATTAGAACCTGTACGCCTAGAAGTCAAAGATTACATCAAGAAGGCTGTGTCTAATGCTCATTTACAGGATGAAGGAAAAGAACAGTTGCAACACCTCCTGGAGAAAAACACGGAAGTCTGTACTAACCAACCAGGAGAACTGATGCTTTGCAGCACACCATATACACCACTAACTGTGTACCCATCAAACAGAGACCTTATCGGATGTCTGCTGCCAAACAAGCCATTGTGGAAGAGCAACTAAAGGAGATGATCGCCACTGGAATTGTTGAACCTTCCCATTCAGGGTGGGCTTCCCAGTAGTTTCTACCCCAAAGAAAGATGGTGGTCATAGATTTTGTGTAGATTATAGAAAAGTGAATGCTGTCACTGAAACTGACGCCTATCCTCTACCCACCATCAACGAGATCCTTGAGTCACTTACAGGATCATGTTTTTTTCCACAATAGACTTAAACAGCGGATACTGGCAGGTGACCATGGACCCTGACAGTAAAGCTTAAGACTGCCTTTGTCACTCATGCGGGGCTCTATCATTTCAACGTCATGCCTTTTGGTCTCAAAAATGCACCAGCCACTTTTCAACGGTTGATGGAGAGAGTTCTTGACGGTCTAAGAGGTCACATATGTCTCGTATACTTAGACGACATTATTGTGTATTCCTCCACTGTAGCTGAACATTTTGAGCGATTGCAGACTGTGCTGGATCGATTACATAAGGCTCAATTAACCATCAACCTGAAGAAGTCTAAATTCTGTCTGACGGAAATTAAATTTCTGGGACACATTATTTCCAACAAAGGAGTTAGTGCTGACCCTGATAAAGTGGAAGCCATAAAATCCTACCCTATTCCCACAAATCTGAAGGAAGTCCAGAGATTCCTAGGACTTGCTGGTTGGTATCACAAATTTGTGCCCGATTTCTCCAAAATAGCCCAGCCTATAAATGACCTAAAGAAAAAGGGAATCCCTTTTGTGTGGAGCCAAAAATGTCAACATGCTTTTGATCAGCTAAAAACATGTCTAATATCACCTCCTGTATTAGGTCATCCAAACCCGGACATGCCATTTTATGTGTACACTGACGCCAGCAACACAGGCTTAGGAGCTGTGTTGACCCAGAAGGAAAAGCGCGCGAAAGGAAACGGTACTTGCTTATGCAAGTCGAACCCTAAATCGAGCAGAGACAAATTACACTGCAACTGAAAAGGAGTGTTTAGCTATCATTTGGGCTCTAGAGAGATGGCAACACTTCCTCGAACCTAAACTCTTTACTGTCATTACTGATCACTCTGCCTTAAAGTGGGTTCTCTCCTCAACCAAAACCACCAGTCGACTGATCAGATGGGCTCTAAGATTACAAAGGTTTGACTTCATTGTAGAATACAGGAAGGGAAAACTACACAGTGCTCCTGATGCTCTTTCTAGGATCCCTGCTGATTTCCAATGCTGTCTGTATGCAAACCAACTGGATGGAAAAATGGTCCTATCTCTCGAGAAAGTATGGGAAGAGCAACATAAAGACCCCAAAGTAGAGGAGATCTTTAAGCAGCTGGCTGAAACAAATGACAAGAACAAGAAAACCGAACGGGAGTTTGTGGTCCTTGAAGATAAACTATATCATAAAAAACAGCTTTCGGAAAATCACTTCCACTATCGACTCTACATTCCCTATAGTCTGGTTCAAGAATTACTCCAGACTTATCATGAAAACCCTCTCAGTGGTCATGCTGGCATTTTTAAAACCTACAAGAGACTCTACGAAGTAGCATATTGGCCTGGCATGTGGACGGATGTGAAAACCTTTATCCGACACTGTGCGGTTTGTCAGAGTCTGAAAGCTGATAACCAGAAACCGGCTGGGAAAATTCAACAGACACAGGTTAAAGCTCCAAATGAAATGCTTGGTATCGACCTTATGGGTCCTCTGCCCAGAAGCCCCCAAAGACATGAATACCTTGTGGTGGTGGTGGATTATTTTACTCGCTGGGTTGAGTTTACTCCATTAAGAGCTGCTACGGCACAAACTGTTGCCCAATTTCTAAAAAAGGAGATCTTTACCAGATGGGGTGTGCCCAATTACATTCTGTCTGATCGAGGACGTCAGTTTGTATCTGAGGTGTTCCGTGAACTATGTGACAAATGGACTGTAACTCCCAAACTCACCACAGCCTATCACCCGCAAACTAACATGACTGAAAGAGTAAATCGTACCTTGAAAACCATGATTGCCTCTTATGTGGACAATAATCACACTAAGTGGGACCAATATCTTCCAGAATTCAGATTTGCCATCAACTCGGCTGTTCAAGAAACTACAGGAGTCACTCCTGCTGAACTACAAATTGGTCGAAAACTCAACAGTCCCATGGACATGGTGCTGAAAGGAAAAGTTTGCCCCCCTGATGCTCCTGCCTATGATGTTGTCCATCAGTTGAATCAACTCAAAGCAGACGTGGAAGAAAACATCAAGAAATCAAAACAAAGGCAGCTGCGTAGCTATAATAAAACCGTCGTAATGTGTTTTTCAAACCAAAGCAACGAGTGTGGATAAGGAACTTTCCTCAGTCAAATGCAGCTAAAAAGTTCACAGCTAAGCTGGCACCAAAATGGAAAGGTCCTTACAGAATTGTGCAACAGTTGGGCCCTCTAAACTACTGTGTAGTGTTGGAGGATACTGGTGAGGATGTACGGACTGTACATGTCTGCAATCTCAGACCGTTCTACCCCACTGCAGAAGATTTGGAGCAGTTGGAAAAGAAAAGGATCCTAGATATATTCCAAGAAAGTTCAGAAGATGAGGATTTCAGCGGATTTTAAAAATAAAGAAAAAAAAAGGATCTGAACGACCACCATTTGTGGTCTTTGCGAAGGGGAGGGTGTAACAAGGTAGGATGCAGGAAGTAGAGTAAGGGGGAAGTGACATCACACAAGATGGAGGAGGAAGGAAGTGATAAATCAGAGACACCTGTGCTGACAAAAAAAAGCGGGAAATTCAAACAAAGAAGAAAAAAGAGCTGAAGCAGACCCAAAGAAAAGTGAGAAGTGAGATAAGGAGAAAAAGGATAACTAACCTGGATGTGGATTAAAAGAAATTGCAACGACCGGAGTGAACTAGAGGTGGACCTGACAACCAGTGTCTTGGAGGAAGAAGAAAGGGGATCTCCCTGGAACAGGCAAACCTGTTCGGAACCCCAAAACCCTTCCTTGGACCGGGTCACAGGCCACTCTCCTCTCCCTCAGCTAAGTTCTTCCACCTCCTTATTCTCCAGGCTTCTCCACCTGGCTGCTGTTGTTCCCTGCTGTCTTGCTTCTTCATCATCCTCCCTCTCTGACTACACTCACTCACACACTCACACACTCACACACACCTTACACCACACACACACACACTCCACATACATGAACTGAACTGGACAGGACTACACACACACACACACCACATTCATGAACTGCTCTGAACTGGAACCTACCTGACCACACACCCCACATACATTGTATAAGGACTTATTTGAATATTTTGGAATTTTGATTGCTGAGATTTTGATTGCTTATGTTTTTTTTTCAGGAAATTTGGGTTTGTAAAAAGGTTTTTGTTGATGCATATTTTTTGGAGAAAGTGGCTAGAAATCTCGCAGTTTATGTTGTAATAAATTTCATTGTCCCTTAAATCACCCTTACCTTGCAAACTTACTTTTGGTTTTCTTATTTGTGTAAATTTTGTAGGGAGTATAATAATCATACGTCGGGTGTTCTCTCCACACCTTCCACCATAAAAATAATATATATCCAAAGAGTTAAAGTTATATTATGACAGAGTGAATCCTGTCTGGCGCCCAACACGTTTTATATAGGTTTGGAGAGACGTGCTCCGCTACAGTATGTATCGTATGTATGTATGTATTATGTATGTATATATATGTCTGTGTGTGTCTGTGTGTATGTATATATATATATACATACACACAGACACACTCACGAGTTTCAGTCTGTTCCATTAGAGAGGAGGAGGGAGGTTGGCCAGTCGGACAAAGAGGCGGCGAAGGGAAAAGAGAGGTGAAACGTGGGGGAGTCAGCTGTGAAAAAACGACTGAAAATTGGACCTGAAATAGGCGGATGAAAGGTAGGTGGCGCGGCGTGCAAGTTATAGGACGCCGCGGCGGTTCAAGTCGGAGTTAATGCCGTGAAATGTGTGAGTGTGACGCAAACACCATTTGGCTCTCGATCTGACCGGGTGAAAAAAAGAAAGGAAAAAAAAAAGGGGGGAAAAAAAGCAGAGGCCGTGCTAGTAGCTTAATGGGGATTTGTACAGAGATTAGACATCGGCAGTCCGTGAAGAATTCTCTTAGTAGAGTTTATTAATGTTTAATAGAGACTCGTGGGAGTTTGGAGGGGTTGATATGAACTCAGTCGGGGAGAAAACCCACCTCAGTAGACATGGAGGAGGCCCAGCGGAGTGTTTCCTCTCGCAGTGAGCGTCCGAGTTCAAATCTGAGCGCGGGACTGGAGCCGAGCGGCTTCAGCTTGAGTCAATATTAAAGCGGGACACACTGCGCAGACGACTGGAGGGATGACTGGCAAATTTTCCCCCGGCCAACTCCGAGGAGGCTCTCTGTTTTATGTTCGCCTCGTCCCCGCTGAAGTTTGTCCCTGCGTCCTGTTGAAACTGGCTTGCCAGCTCATCTGACCAGCCGAGGGTTTTTGGGAGGATTTGTCGGGGGAGGGAGTGCAACAGCAAGCGCTGCGGCGACCCGCCGAGCCGGCCCCGTCCATCACGCTTGCTCGGGCTAATCGGCCGGGACGCGGCGTGAAAGTCTGGCCGGTCCCACTCACCGCTCCTCCGGATCGAATGGGAGTGACTCTGCCATAGTAGCGCCCACGCTTATCGCTTTAGCGGCGAGCCGCTGCGGGAGTTTCCACCTCGCGTTCGCCTTTTCTCCGAGCGGCTTGGAGCCGTCTCAACTTAGCTTAGCGAAAACAACTTAGCGGTTGTGATGAAATCAGTGCAAATTTTAGAACAGATGTCTGTTGCAGGCTTGCAAGACACAAAAAGGCCACAAAGTATTTTTCTTTCTTTATCCTGACTCGATTAAAGCGTAATCAAATACAACCGCTCCACTAAATGATGCGCACAAGTGCCGTCATCATTCACATGACGACCGTAAATCGATTACAGCTGCGTATTGAATGCCTTTATACTCTGCCTCCTCCCTCACATGACGGAAAAAATGACCGACTTTTTCTTGCTGCCAGGTTAAAATACAGTCAGACGAACCAGTCGGTGCAGAATTTACGAATTACGTCCAGCCGCAAAACGCAGGTGTTCCGTTCTTTGTCTGTGAATATTTTCGCTCGTGTTAAAAACTCTTCGGGATTAGATGATAAATGTTGTAGCAACTGCAGGGGAAGTTATTTCAGAAAATGAAATAGGGGTTGAGCTGCTTTATTTTACTTTGTGATTTCATTTTGTTCCCTCGCAGGCTCTGCCCTAGATGTGTATCTGTGCAAATCAGCAGCCAAAGGAAAAAAAAAAGAAAAAAATAGTGGTTGACTCAAGGACATGACCGAGAATTTTCTCATCTTATCTGAAGAAGAAAAAAAAAACACTCCTATCAAATTATTGTTTATTTAATTGAGTCATGAATTATTTATAACCTCTGCGATCTAAACCGTCTTTCATCTCCACCCTCCACTCAGGAAGACTGAACTTTTTTTTTTCTTTTTTTTTTTTTAGAAACCCTCTGTATTTTCTGACACCATCAGACAAATGACTCACTCCCCCAGGAAGATGAGCACCATTTTTTATTTTTTTTAAAACATGGCACCATTAAGAGCGCTGCCCACGCCCACGCCCTCTGACGGACCCCTGCATTGTCAGCGCAACCCCCACCCCCCACCCCCACCCAAACGTGGGTGCTAATGACGCTGCCTCGCTGTGGGAGGCCTTTGTGCCGCTTGTCTTTCACTGTCAGTTCCTGATTGTCTCCACTTATACGCGCTGCAGGAGCTGCGGTGGAGCCACGGTTCATGCATGCAACGCGCGACACCCCCGCTTTCCACGGAGGTGGATCTTTTTTTAAGTCTAAAAAAAGATCATGATATTGAGAGTAAAATATGATGAACTGAGATGGATTACAAGGGGCGTCTGAATGAAAAATGTTATTGATCCGACTATAATGGACTCGTTATTGCTGTCATAATTTCCATCATGCAACATTTTAGTGGTTTTGACATTTCTGGGAGCGAAAAGGCAGATGGAATGTTTTGCAGTTTGTTGAAATTACATATCTATCTTGTATGGATGGATATCTTCAAAAAATGTTTTGGCAATTTGACAAAAAAAAAATGTCCAAACTTTTTGACAAAAAAATGAATCCAACATTTTTGACAAAAATTGTTCCCAAATTTTTTGGAATTTTTTTCAAAAGGTTTTTGAAAGCGGGTTGCAGTAAAAAGTACAAGAAAGAAGATTGGTAGTCGACCAATCTTCTCCTCAATAAGGCTCAACATCAAGTAAATGCAGCTGTATGTAAACAAAACTTTGAGAGGTAACATCTCTTCCACCTGGGAAACAAACTCCTGTGGCTTCTTTTCATGTCGAAAAAAAGCCCAGCCGATTCCGATAAAACTCCCGTTACCACGGCATCCGCACTGATCTCATTAACAGTTTGCTCCGGGAGCAGCTCGCAGCTTTCATCACGTCTGAAACGACACTGATTAGCCTCGCGAACGTAAAAAAGAAAAACAACAAATGTGAAACGCGTCAGACATGCCACATTCCAGACGCGGATCCTCGGCGAGCGCCGCCGCTGCGGTGGCAGCGTACAAATAGACAAGAGCCGTGACAGAACTGCTGCGAAAATTGCACCTCCTCCGGTGACACCGGTGAACTTTTCTTCGTCTGTAACCGGCGCGAACCAGATGCCTGCAAGACATGGCGTCGAAATGCCCGCGTGCTTCTGTCTGACTGCAGAAGTCTAAAAGAGCCTCCGGCTGCCGGGGGATCAGGTCAAAAATCAGACGTAGCACACAACAGCAACGGCGTGTGTGTGTGTGTGTGTGTGTGTGTGTGTGGGTAGATTGACGGATTTTGGCGAGAAAGCGCTGACATACCTCTCCTCTCTTCCGACGCGATGCTGATAGCGAGGCAGAGGGAACACAGACGTACACGCTTCACGCTTTAACCCCTTCTCTCTTTCGCACCGGCTGGACTTCAGAGCCGCAGCGGGAAAAAAAAAACATTACAAAACAAAACAAACAATCCCAGGGTCAAAGGGTGAAGAATGCCATGAGTCTTGCCCGTGCCAAGTCAAGGGGTTTTCTGACTGGGAAAATGAATGAATTATTGAAACGCCCCCCCGCCCCACCCTCCTCTGTTTGTTGTTGCTTTTCCTGCAGGAGCAAAGGGCAACGGCAGAGGCTCTACAGTCAGTAGTTTGCATGAAAAAGAAGTTTGCATTTTTTAATAGAGTATAATAGAAAGGGTTGGCGAGTCAAATGAAGCCTGAATGATAATTGGCCGTGTTACAACTGTGGGCGGTAAACACAACAGGATGCACTGTAGCTACAGCATCGGCGCTGCAACCTCTCTGTCGTCCTCTTGAATAATACATACCGCTTTTTTTTTTTTTTTGGCCTGAGATCCGCATGTTTGCGTTTGCAGACTGTAGTTAAAAGGTAAAGTGACGTGCGAAAATGTCACCACTCACCTCAAAGCTCACCCGGCGAGGAGGGAAAAACAGCTTTGTGTTGGGTAAATAGACGCTGGGAACGCTGTCACATCTGTGTCCAAAAAAAAACAGGTGCAAGGGAGCCTTCTGTAAGTAGAGGGGGAAGAGCGGGCGGGGGGAAAAAAAACACAGGCAGTGCAGATGGAGACACTCCTCGCCTTTACTCGAGCCGGCGAGGCAAGTTTCTCGCTTTAATTTATCACTTGAAGCGAAAACACCATCAGCCAGCGGATGAGTTTCAGTACGTCTCTGCTCGCGCATGCAAAAAAGCCTCGGGGTGAAAATCAAGACGGAGGGCGAGCGGGGTGAGCTTTCTGGACGCGCATAATAAATACACCCAGGACCAGCACTTGTGATTGGGATGAAAATAATTGACTTGATAGTGGCCATTATGCATAATGATAATATGGGCGCACTACACAAATGAGTCGCGTAAGAGGCTCTCGAAACTCTCGCAGATGAAGGGTCGCAACAGCCATGCGGCGAGCGATCCAACATCACGAGCTCGCTCGTCCGGTCGTTCCCACGTGAGCAAGAGACGGCGCACGTTTACCGTTTCCCACAGTTTATGGAATAGAAGAGAATCACTTTAGTATTACTAGTTCAAGTTCTCTTAAGGCTCCAGGCTGCAGACACGACAGATGGGCACCAGTTTTCGAAGGTTGAATGCTTATGTTGAGGAAATGACACAGCAGCAACAGCCTCCTTCTGCAATATGCAAAGAACCGCGAGGGAAGCCAGGCAGTTTAGAGCCAAGAGCAGGTGAGTGTGTTTGGCAGGCCGATGAGGCAAGAGGAGTTGGTTTGGCAGGCGATGGGGGAAAGACAAAATATGGAGCAGCATTTACGGAATCTTTACTTCACAGAACTTTTTTTTTTTTTTTCCCGACAAGCCAAGATGTTAAGAGAAACATCATAAAAGTAAAGTTTTCTTTGCCTCTGAAGTTTTCAGCAAGGAGGGAGAAGTGGTACCAACAAAGAAGTTACTGTGAATCAGCAAAGCATACAATGATTTTGCCTGCCCCTATGTATGATTGCCGTACATTCTGGCTCATGGTTTGTGATGATGAATCGTAACCACCAATTACTTGATACATAATCATATAAAGTAATTGGTGGTCATAGACATGCTGCCATGACTTTCAAACCGCCGGGCACAGCACAAGCGGCAAATGTTGCCAAGAGAAGAGATTTGGCTCGTCTCGCGCAATTAGCTGTCAGCCAATGGAATTGACCATGATGACATCAGATATAAATTATGGAAAGAGGTTGGCAAAGATCAGACCTCAGTCTCTTCTATATGTATATATATACATATACATATATATATATATATATATATATATATATATATATATATATATATATATATATATATATATATATATATATATATATATTCTCATATAGATGTCCGAGATGTGGGTCCCTAGTAACATGAAGCTGGGGACACGTTCAACAGACATTCCGTTGATGTGAATAGGATTGTGCATGCTCCCTCTCTCCCTTCTGAAATCAGTGATGAGATCCTTTGTCTTGCTGGTTACTGTGAGAGCACCAGGGGGCCAGCTACTGTACCTCCTCCCTGTAGGCTGTCTCATCATTGTTGCTGATGAGGCCAATCACCGTTGCATCGTCCACAAACGTGATGATGGAGTTGGATCCATGTACAAGTCTGCAGTCGTGGGTGAAGAGGGAGTAGAGGGATGGGCCAGGACACAGCCCTGTGGTACGCCTGTGTTGAGTGTGATGGTGGTTGAGCAGGTGTGTCCTGACCTAACATGCGGGGGTCTGTTGGTCAGAAAGTCCATAATCCAGTGACAGATGGGGGTACTGATGCCCAAATCTCCAAGTTTAGTGATTAACTTGGAGGGGTTAACAGGATTGAATGCCGGGCTAAAGTCGATAAACAGCATCCGTGCATACTTGTTATTACGGTCCAGATGTTTGAGCACAGTGCAGAGCAATGGAGACTGCATCTTCTGTACTCCTGCTGCTGCGGTAGGGCAAACTGATACGGGTCCAGTGTGGATGGGAGGCCGTTCTTCATATGTGCCGGGACCAGTCGCTCAAAGCTATGACTTCATAACGATGTGTCTACGGCAGGCAGACATGGGCAAACTACGGCCCGCGGGCCACATCCGGCCCGCTGCGTGTCTCTGTCCAGTCCGTGTGAAGCCAGTCATAACCCCCCCGCACCCCAACGAAACTTTGTCGGCACGTAACTTTGCAGAGTTAGCGATAGCGATAGCGTGCTCTGCCCCTCCCCTCGCTACCCCGGTCAACGAAAAGATGCCGGGACGTTAGCGCAATTTCCAACCAGCACCACCCCCCCCCCCAACTGTTAAAGTCAGAAAGTCATGTGCTGTAAAATGATCCGGCTCGTTCACATTGCAGCAAGAGGTAGAAAGTAACCATGAATATCTAGAGTGAGTGTGTACTCCCAGATAATACACACACACACAGAAACGCACACAGTGGGAATATATTTCATGACTTTCAAAATGCAATATGAGCGAGATTTAAACAGGCCACACCCCTTAGACCCTATCAGTACAAACATAGATCTACATTATAGCGCAACGGACGATTTAGGGGCAATTACCCAACAAGTCTAAAGGCCACCCAAGCTGGCTGGAGTTAGCGGCTAATATTTCTCTAGCAACTGAGCGTGTGAAAAGTGCAAATGCTCGGGAAAAAAAGGCGAGAGAGAGAAAGCAACATGAAAAATGATTGGAAATATCCATTCATTACGGAGAGTGCTGACCGAGCTGGAGAGGGCACACGAGCGGTGGAAACCACCAGAGAATAGATTCAATCTCGCTTTATCTTTCTTAAGCCATCTTCCTTTCCCCCTCCCTCTTCTTTACAATCTATTTCTCTCCCACCGCAGCCTCTGCCTGAGTTATTCTTTCCTCACTGGGGATCATTCGGAGTTGGTGGAGCTGGTACCATAATATAATCTCTCCCTGTCTCGCTCTCCTCTTCCCGGCCGCATCTGTTCTTCTTTGGATTGGTTAATCGGCCGCCATTGTGCGTGTAATTGAAGAGGCTCTGAGGCGCAGATTATCGGAAATCCCCGATCGGCCTGGAATGTGTCTCAGCTTGTACCAATCTGTCCGGAATTTGAAAAAAAAATGTAAAAAATAAAAAATCTCCTTGCAAAACGCCACAACATCTGACAAGTGTAGCGCACCTGTTCTCATTCATCCCCCTGAGGGTGGCTAACAAATAATGGCAGCAAAGTGAAAATACCCATCACTGGGTTGGAGATGTCCGGCGAATTACCCGGGGCTTTTTGAGTGAAAGGTACAAGATGGCATTTCTGCAGCTTTCAAAGAGCGGGCTGAAGAGCCGCAGCGCCGCCTCGGTGGAGATGTCTTTTTCTTCCGCGCTCGCTCCGAGAGGTGAGCCTGATTAGAGGTTTCTGATGACCTGCTGTCATCGCAGAGCAAGTTGATTGCAGCCACCGCTCCCTCCCTCCCCCGCTGCCTTCTTTCCTTCTTCTTTTACATTTTGCATATTGGATACCGAGTATCGTGTTTTCTCTTTCTCGTCTCTCTGTGCGTCTGCTAAAATCGAGGAGAGAAAGGTAGAATAAAAAAAAGCGAACAGCCCGCTGTGACGCGAGGTTTGGGCGGCGGCCCCACCACTTAAAGGCTCTGCCTTAAAGACTGCTGGCCCTGTGTCTTTCCACACTTGATGGATGGAGTGAACCTGAGCTCAGACTGATATTTTTCACCTCGCAGCCACTGAAGTAGATATAGAGCCAATCTTTCATGGGGGGGGGGCCTTATCCGAGATGATCACACTAAAATGGTATATCTCAGTCAGATAAATCAGAGTTTCAGAATTAACTTTGCCAGCGCCTTATCTCTGTCTCAGCAACTCGCACTGCTGAGACGGAGATAAGAGGGGAATAAAACACGGCATAGTGTCGTGCTGGCATTCATTGAAAAAAAACAGCAAATAAACAAATAAATAAATAAAAAATAGTCCACACCTGGCACGGCAGACCGAGCCTTTGGTGTCGACCAAACCATTCCCATTTATCTCCCGCATCCATCTGGTTAAGAGCCCATAGAAAGATGCTTGTGTTCGCGATCAATACCATTTGGGATTGGGTGCCTCGACCCGGTGATAGATCCCGGGATTACGTAGTGGTGCAAGGGCCGACATCACTCGTGCAAAACACCGCCCGCTGGTGAACAAAGCCAGCGGGGAATAAAATAAAACCATGTCGTCCGACATCGTGACGGACGTAGCTCTTAAGTGAACTGGAAGGATTCGCGGGAGTGTGTGATCGGGGTGGGGGGGGGGGGTGGACAAGAGCGGAAGCAAAAAAAAAGAAATATATACGTCGTGCAGGACAGTCAGCGACTGCATTATTAAGCTCGTCTACTTCGGTTTGAGACCCTTCTTTGCGGCGAGAGAATATTAAAACACTGTCCTTTGAAGCGCGCGCTGAGGTTGGAGCTGGCAGCCAGGAGGCCTGGAGCGAGACCAAGGAGGAGAATTACCAGTGTAGAGAAAGAGGACGCGAAGTTTGTTTTTGCGAGAGAGAAGAGGATGCAGAGGAGACAGCCAGAGGAGGAGAAGAAGATCCGCAACACAGACTGTGTGTGTTCTGCAGTGTCCCTTGACAAACAAAACCCTTCTAAAAAGGAAAAGAAAAGGCCGCACAAGGCAGGGCTGCAAAGGGCTGAAGAAAGGAGTCCAGAGTGGGGTAAGTTTCATAAAATGGGCGCGGCGGCTGCGACTGAGACTCCTTTCTGATGACATTTCATCATCTGTAGATCATACGTTCCCCCCAAATGATTGAGCACAATTTTGCCACTAAGAACTCTACAGGAGTGTGAGGAACTGTGCGGGGGGGGGGGAGAGAAAACTTTCGGGGCACCTCAGATGGCAAACTGTTTGCACAGGAGCTACACAAATTCTTTCTGAAATTGGAAAGTCAAACAGAGCAGGATTCATCTGCCCACTCACTCGCGAGGTTCAAAAAACATCATTTTGGCAGACGCGCACTAAGAAAGCCAGAGGCCCAGATGGCATCTCTGCGTAACGCAGGCAAAAGAGTTGACATGAGCACGGTGACCCGGCTTACAGCAATCTGTGGGCTCTCGCGTCGCTTTCAGGCTCCGGCGGAGTGAAGTCATTACACGCCGAAAAAAAACACGTCAATGATGACTTCAGGCCTGATGCTTTGACTACCTTTACGGCTTGAAGCAAAAACACCTCGACTAATCCTTTTCAAAGCCAAAATCGAACCAAACATAGCTGTTGTCTAGTTAAATATAAAAGCGTATTTTAGAGCAGACCTGGGCAAAGTACGGCCCGCTGCGTGTCTCTGTCCGGCCCGTGTGAGGCCAGTCATAATTTGTTTTATGACAGTCATAAATTCCGCCGGCAAATTTTGCCGGCACGTTGGCGCGAATTCGCACCAGCCATCGACAAAACTTCCATGGCCCACCCCTGTTTTAGAGGGTGATTATTTTAGTGTACCTCGGCTTTGGGGCCAATGTTCAGTTTGTTTTTTTAAGTACAGAAAACAATAAATAAGTAGAAAATAACGTTGGTTATTGCTATTAAAAGTGTAAACATCCAATAATAGCTCACTGCTCATAACTATTACTCATTACAATTTGGTTGTCCTTCAGTTAAAAAAGAAAACAACTATAGTACTGAGAGAATCCAAGCAGTATCAAGAGTACATTTCAGAACCTGTACTTTATTACTTTAAAGCAAAGCAGTTGAATCAGTACTTTTTCAATACTTCAATCAATACTTTTACTGGAGTATTCTTTCACACAAGTATCCATACCCTTAAGTACAGAATGTGAATACTTTTGCCAACGCTGATTGTTTTACAGCAAGCCGTAATGTAGAATATCACGCCTCATATCAGCTGTGGTTCTACAGCTCGGCATGGCAACTGGAGAGCAACGGCGGTCACCGAGTTCCTTTTCCTAGCGCAGATCTCCATGAAAATAATAGGGGTCAACGGCCAATCACCCCTCCACATGCTGCCTGTTATTAGACAGGCGGGCGAAATAACAATCCACCCGACCAATCACACGCGCTCCGGCCTTTGACAGGAGCAAAGCGAACTGAACCGAGGCCGCGGACGTCGCCGACGCGTCCACCGACGCTCACGCCCAGTAGGGGAGAATTGCTATCACCTTTCGAGCAACATCACCGGCCGTCATTTGCATCGTAATTTTATGCAAGCGCGGGGCGTTCGCGTGCAACGTTGTATTAAAAATTTATGCCGCGATGCTGCTCTGTGTGACGCAGCCTTTGCGCCGCCGCTCCCTCATGCTCGCGAACAGGTTTGTACGTGTGGTTTCATGATGCTTGCGCGAGACTACAGAAAGACGGCGAAAAAGACGCACAAAAAAATAAGACGTTACAGAATAGACAGAGAAGCACACGCGCAAAAACAACACCCGCGCATAGAGCTGCACACATCAAGTGAGAAAAGAGACAAGGGGAAGTACAGATACTACATAGACTATTAATGAATAGCAACAATGCTATTCATTAATAGTCTATGTAGTATCTATTAATGAATAGCATTGTTGCTGGACAGTCCAAAGTGTTGCTATGCTGTACGCTACACAGTCCCAAGAGTGTCGTTCAGAACTTTAAAATGCATAAGAGACTCAACAGAGCTTCAACAAAAGGGCTTGCAGAATAGAGTTTGTGCCTCCCCAGATTTCAAAGACCACCACTGCACAGCAGCTACCGCCACAAACTAAAAAATTTATAACACACAAACTAGACTCGGGCTGGATTTTGTTTTCTCATTCCCTTTTGACGCGCGGCAAACGGGAACAAAGCTAGATTACGGCTCCATCTAATCATCAGATTTATTGGCGTGGTTCCCAGCCGCCCCACCCCCTTCCTCCCCTGCGCTTTCTGGCTGGGGCCGACTTTGAGCGGACTCGGGCAAGAAAAAAAAAAAGAAAAAAGAAAATCCCACGTTAGAAAACGGCTGAAGTTGCACAAAGTTGCGATGGAGGCTGGAGGTGAGCCTTAACTTGGGTCCTTAAAGAAGAAAAGGATGCGTTCCGATCAATAACCTGCAGACGGACGGAGCTGCGGAGGGCGGCGAGCAAAGTCTCTCGCCTGTGGTGGCGGCCGAGCTGGGAGTCGGAGGCTCAGAGGGTTCGAGGGGAAGGAGGCAGGGACTAGTAAGAAAAGAAAGTGAAATAAGTTTAGCTTGGCTGAGATATAATAATGAAAAAAATAATAAAAAATCAGCCTCCATCTGAAAACATTATTTTTTTGCGCGAGTCATGACGACGGTCATAATTTGTGACAACAAAGAAATAGGTCGCAGGTCACTCAAGTACAAAGCTACAATGCCCCGTCCAATTGGAACAATTTACCATCCATTTGAAAGTCCATCTCCTCTTTTTTTTTTTTTTTTACCTGTGGAGCAAATTTGTTTACCCAGTTAAGAACTAGCTGTTTTTGAAATGAATAAAGCAAGAAATGATATCAATCATTTCTTGCTTTATTCATTTCATTTTTTATTTTCTTAAAACCGCAGTTACATTCTGTTGCTCCTGATGTTGTATCGTGACGCGGATTTCTATTGTTATGTGTGCGTGTATGCAGGCATATGCGCATATATGTACTGTAAACTTATTTTGAAAGCCTGTGATGTCGTGGGTGGGATGTGGGGGCTGTGGAAGTGGCAGTGTGTCATTGTAATGTGCGTCTTTGTGTTGTTTGTATGTGGGACCAAGGGGCCATCCAAAAAAAAATTGAAAACTGAAATATGAGAGAGAACCTGTTGGCCTGCTCGCATGTCACACATCCTTTTTTAGGAAATGTGATTTTTTTTTTTTTTTTTTTTTTTTTGCCAACAGCCGCCTCACAGAAAACACTCATGATGTATCTATTACATTTATTCATGGCCATGCGGTGGTCGCAGACAGATGCCACGTCACCCTCTGGACTGAAGCGGAAAGTCATTTTCGAATCTTGATGGGCAGCATGAGAAATGTCTACTGTCTACTGTGCGGCTAGCAAGAAAGAAGAAATATTATTTTCTTTAAAAATGAATGAACAAACGGGTCGGAGCGGAGAGGAAAGAGCCTCCGTGCTCCCGTGGCCTTCTCTTTGCTTTCCTCGGCCGTCTGTATCATTTACAAAGACGGAGCGTTTGTTGGGGGGTGCGCCGCCTCGTATATCATTCAAATGAGCATCACGTGGAAGCCTGTAGCATCCTGTTCCCATCCAAAACTGCCAGAGGGTCAACATATATATATATATATATATACAGTATTTATTTATTTATTTTATATTTATATTTTTTAGGGAGTCAATGTGATGAAGCATGGCTGCCAAATAAAGGCCAACATTATATATAATTAATCTGTCAGCTAGCGCTTGGCGGTATACCTATTCACATCGAATACCTGTGGGTTTTTTTCTATGATATGAATTTTTCATATAACCCAATGGAGCTGTACACAACCTCGGGAACCCAGAGCGAGATATCTTAGCGCAGCGAAACATTGTTTAAGGGGGGAAGTGGAGAACACGGAAAGCCATAAAAACTTGGAAACTGAAGTTGCTGAATAGGCAGACGCACAACAGGGCATAGAGGAACTGGCACCTAAACAAGGAGGTGTGACTGTCGTATGGGAGTACTTTGGAAATTTAAAAAAACAACAACAAAAAAAAACATGACTTGAAAACAGCAGTCATGGGATTATTGTTTGACAGGGAAAGTTGCAGGACCACCTGAACCGAAAACAGACATTTCGAATATCAAGAATGGTACTACGCAAACCTGTATCAATCCTAATAGTACTAAAAATATTAATAATTAAAGTTGTTCTACAATATTCACTACTAAAGGCAGTAAAAGAGGCCATTCAAAGGGAATTTACGGCAGTAATTTCTCTCTATTTCATGAGAAAATGTGGTGAGCACCCAGTCATACATGAAAAAAAATTGAGTTATATACCGTGAAGCCAATATAAATTTGAAAAATATAGTGAATTCATTTTTGTTCATACCGCCCGGCACTACCGTCAGCTATGCAAATGATGATCACTTGGCCACTAAATTTCGTCTCTGAAGCCTTCTGAAGCAATCCTGCCAACCTGCAAACCGACAGCTTGTCGATCGGCGCTAAAAATTTTATGGATCTCAGAACCAACCAATATCTGTGGAGATAATGAGGCGCGGTGATGTAGGCGAGACGAGACCGCTGTGAAAAAAGCAGGGAAGGAGACCAGGAGGGAAAAGTTTCAACAAGTTTTGGGCAACAGGCGCTTCTGCAGAGATTAGCATGGATGCTACTCTTGCAGCAGTTCCATCATCACTGGATGGCATTTTTGCACGAACAGAATGAGGCTTTTCTTGGTGAGGAACTTTGGAAAGAGTTCCATTAATTACATGACAATTCTATTACACAGTTGCTAGTGATGCGATGCTAATGTTGTACAGTGAGAAATCTGCAGGAAACACAAACACACACACATACATACACACACCTTATCGAAACGCAGTCCTGCCTAATGTAGTGAAGAGTCAAGGGAAGAGGAGGAAGAGGAAAAGGAAGAGGAAGAAGAGGAGGAAGAGGTGGAGGAAGAAGAGGAGAAGAGGTGCATCCCTCCTGCTGGAAGGCATAAATATGAGTGGCTGCAGGTGTGTCTTCCTCTCACCACACCTGCAGCCGTCCACCAAAGTGTCGTTTTGCACTGTGTCGTATTTGAGTTCTTGCTTCATACATTTGTTTATGTTAGTGTTGCGGCATTCTGGTTCATTTCATTTTTCATATTAATATTGTCTGGAATTGAATTTAACCATGCTGAGCTAAGCCGTATACATTTGTGTTTACACTTTCTAGAAGAAAGAAACAGTGAATCAGTGAAACAACTCATGTCAGTCACACATTCTCCTGAGTTCAACAACTTCAACTGCATCCTGAACTCTGAGGCTCTTGGTGTCTGACCGCACATCCATTTTGTTAGCCAACCTATGTTTTCACCAGCATAACCAAAGTAAAATTCAACAACTAATATTCAGCCATAACTCTTAAATTTTGCATTGGTGACACGAATTGAAACTCGACTGTCGACATTTCAATTAAGAAGGAGCACTGATTGAGAGAACTAGTGCACAGTGGGAAAGTGGTTTGAGACAAAAGTATTGACCCAATGAAAGAGTTGACTCTCTGTAGATGAGAGGTCAAAGGGTCACCAGAGTTATTACCTTTCACACTTTTAAAGTTCATTTTTCTGCAACCATGTTCAGACAGTGTGGCTCTCAGTTGATAAACTGAGAGCCACATATGCTTGCACTGTTTCCAAGGTTTGACATGAATCCACGGCTTTAGCATCCTCGCGCTAGCCGCCATTTCACAATTTCAACTTTTTTGGAGGGAAAGTGGGGAGGTATTCACGACACGAAAAATATTTTCAGGCCTAAATTTTTTTTGTTCGGTTGTCCATTCCTTCAATGCTAGCTAGCCAGCCATGGAGCGATCTAGCTAACCGTGCTTGATTGGCATTAGGCTTGGCTTCTCATTAACTTGACTTCATCTCAGTAACGCCACTTCCAGGAAACTGCAGCAGCGCTCGGCTGGCAGAGGCAGTTTGCTGGCTGCTTCGCTGTACGTCAGAACCTGCAGATCAGCTCGGCCAGCTTGCGTCTCGGCCTCGTGACTGACTGCGATCGCGACGGCGGTGCACGTATGCCGCTGCTGCCGTCGCCTCATGGTGCGTTTAAAGACAGCTCGGTATGGTGTGCTGAGAATGCAATGAATGTTCGCAGGGTGAGCATCCGTTACAGAATCACCTCACGGGATAACGTCGTGAGGTGGCGCCACGATAAAAATGCATCAAACGATTGGACGCTTCCATCGTGACGTGAGCTAAACAACGGGGGAATCACCTAAGACAACAGCGGCGCTCGTCACGCTGCCCAGGCGGCTTTGAATAGGGACCCTCGCTCATGTTCTTGTGAAGAAAGATCGCACCATTATGAATCTTTCTTTTTTTTCCCCGTTTCCTGTGACAGCGGCAGGTTGCAGGAGTCTCGGAGGATTATGCAGATTAGGGAAACTGACTCGGCAATCAGCCTCCCGACATCTGCGACGCCTCCGCCGGGCTGGTTCAAGGGAACCCCTTCGCAACATAACGAGCTAAATGGGCCAGAGTGCACTCCAGGGGGCGGGGGGGGGGGGGGGCAATAGTTTTTTAAATAGTTTTTTTTTTTTTTTCTTACGAACTTTTCTCCGGGAGAAAGCTCGGAGGAGTGCCGTCTAAAAGGCAGATCACACATCCAATCCCGGGGTAGGCGCGGCTGAATCATTAATGCCGCGGCACAGCAACTCACAGCCGAGGGCTGGACAAATCCCACCAGCGCGGAGCAGTCACTGAACCCTCTGAATACTGCATGTCTGTGTTCTCATTTATTCAGGGAGGTCGCCATATTAGGTCCCTATTTATCTCTCTCCTCCCCTCGCTTGTTCTTTTTCCCCTCCCCCCTAGCCTCCACCCCCAGCCTCCCGTTTGCCCTACACACACACACACACGCGCGCGCGCGTCGCACAAAGGGAAAATTTATCGATGTGGATAAAAGCCCCTCCCCTCCCCCAGAAGGACGGCAATTTAACTTCCCACCACATTAGAAAACTTTGTTACGGGAGGCTCTGTGCGCGCTAACACTTTAAATCACCATTACACGGACTCATTCCTGTCACCCCGCCACCTCATTAACTTTGTCTCGCGAAGAGCTGGAGGGGGAAGATACAGTATGACGGACGGGGACACAATAAGAGGCGGCCTGATGGAGGGCGCCACTGTAAGGAAGAAAGAGAAAGTAAAGTAAGAAAGAAAGAAAAAAGAATATACGTGTGTGTGTGTGTGTGTACTTTTTATATATATATGTATATATATATATATAGCCACACATATACACATATATACATATATAAATATATGGATATGCATTTACACAGTTATCTGCAGATATCTACAACTATACATACAGTATGTACTGTACATATATATCATATATATGCATATATGTGTCAATATATGAATGCACACACACATATTGACAAAGCGTGACACAGGAGAGATTGCAGTCATATTTAATCGGCCCTGTCTGAAATGAATCATACAGATCGCATCTCCTTGCCACCTAGCCAGCCACATGAATGAAGGGGAAAAGGGAGATTCATGAAAAAACATTCAGTTCTCCAATCAATCAGGTTTATCTTCTGTCTGCACCGTGTCACCGTATGAGACACGGTAGCAGGAGGGAAGACCGTCCGTGCACCGTCTGTTGCTGTTGCCACGTTATTCGTACCACATGACTTTTTTTTTTTTTTAACATATTCACGTATCAATTTCTAATGCGCACAGAATCGTGTGCAAACATTGTTCACGCACGCCATATGTTTGCGATTGTAGGGAGTTTGAGTTGTTGTTAATTAGTGAAATGCGGAAGGTGTCTTCCTAACTCAGCGTTTTTCAAACCACTGTGCCACGGCACACTAGTGTGCTGTGAAAAATTATCCAATTTCACTTAATTGGTCTAAAAAAACCAAAACAAAACATTGCATTGTCGAGTGACTGCGCTTTAAAAGGAATGTCATCCTATTTCCCTCTCTCCATTCCTCCCAGAATATCAACTTTGCGTGCATCTAAACAGGTTTCCCAGGTTTTAAACTCAGTGAGTATGAATAAAGTCTAAGACTATATTGTCTTTACTAGGCTTAAAAGTGTCATTTTACAATCTTTTTGGCTGGTGTTGTGCCTTGGGAATTTTTCAATGTAAAATATGTGGCCTGGCTCAAAGAAGGTTGAAAGACACTGTTCTAACTGACGTGCACGCCAGTCACAGATTCTTTGCTTATCCGTCTTTTTCTTTCTACAGTGGATCATCATCCACTTCCTTCTTGTCGTAACTATTGTCCTCCCCATCGTCCAAATCGTCTCAAATCCAGCCCGTTACCACGTCCCCAATTTGCTCAAATGTATAAAACAAAAAAAAAGAAGGACACTACAGTGTGAGCCTGTGAACAGTGTGCTACCAGCTGTCACACAGCTGTAACAGAGTCACGGCTCTTCAAACGCGGCCACCAATTCAGTGGTCCACTTTGTCTACTCTCTGTTTGGAGACGACCTGGCTGAGGGACATTACTCATCCTGCAGCTGCGGCTTGGTAGAGTCTCGTGTTCTCTTGTCGAGTCATTTTTTTTTTTCCCGCTTTCTTCCGATACTCTTGTGCCACGGAGGGAGGAAAAATGAGCTGCGCTGATGAGAGATGACCAAAGCTGGCTCTGCCCTGCATGAGACTTGAAGGATTAAACTCTTCATTCAAGTTGTCAACCACCAAGATTTGCAAGTTAAACCATTTTCTTTGACAAAGCTATTCAATAATTTTAAACTTGGGTAGCAAAGTGTATCGGCACATTGAAAAGATGATCTAGTTTATAACGTACATAATCCCCGGATTACAGGTGTGTTACCAGTATTAATGACGAGATGGGAGTTAAGGACAAAAAGTCAAGAAATGAGAAATACTGCCATATGCAGGTACTACCCAGAAAATTAGAATATCCTGAAAAGGTTGTTGTATTTCTGCAATTCAACTTAAAAGGTGAATTTTACATGTTATTTTAACAAATTATATGCAAAAATATTTCAAGTTTTTATTTCTTTGGACTTTGCTGATCAGGTCTTGCAGCTTAAAAAAAAACTGAAATTCAAAAACTCAGAAAATTTGTTTGTGGGTTTAATAAGCTGAAAATCTTAATCAGCAAAGTTACAACAAGGAACCGCTTGAGATATGTCAATTTGCGTGTAATGGCTCAATAACATTTGTTGGTTTCATCTTTTATGTTAAATTGCCAAAATAAAACAACTTTTACTTGATATTCTAATTTTTCGGGTAGTACCTGTATATAGAGAGAGAGAGAGAGAGAGAGAGAGAGAGAGAGAGAGAGAGAGAGAGAGGCTCTTGCTCCCAGTTAGCTACCATCTTGCACTGCCATATTTTTTAAGGAAGACGGGGACGGACAATGCATCCCGCCTGACGGTACGTTTCGTATTTAGGGTGAACGCTCAGTCCTCAAATAAACCAAAGCAGTGTGCCCACAGGCCACCGTAGTTTACTGGCAAGCTTGGGAGAGGGAGGGTATGGAGTCCCTGAGGGGACTGAAGTGAAAGAGTGCTGCAATCTAAAATGTAACCACTTGGAATTGCTCTTTCTCCTTAAAAATATAAAATATTGCACACTTAATCTTTAACACCCGAACCAAAAGAAGGAACGGCTTCGCTCATCAAAAAAAAAGCTCCCAATCAAAAAAACAAAACAGATAAAGACCAACGACGGTTTGCCTCGTTGCCATTCCACCCATCAACTGGCCCGCTGAGACAGGAAGGACTTTCAGAGTTGTGAGGTGTGAGAATCGAACAGCGCGGAGGAAAAAAAGTCCCAAGCGTCTCTCCTGCAGCGCATCCTCGCCGGGACCACTTACACACGTTAACACCAGAGGATCTAGATCTCCTGTGTACTACGGATGCACGTTTGAGGCTAATAATAGGCAGGCGGTGCTGCACCCGTGGGAGGATGTGTGACCTACAGAACGGTTGCTGCGCGCACCGGGGTGCAAAGCCGCTCTACCCGTTGCGATAAATATCTGGGTCGGGGAAAACGCTGCGAGAACGGCGCACCTTAATTAACAGCTATGTCACGTCAGTGTGATGGATCTCGCCGCAGGGGCTGATTCTTCATTTACGGTCTCCAAAGCAGGTTGATGTTGTGCCCGGATGAAAAATGGGTGGTTCGCTCCGCAGATGGTCATGAATAACGGGCGAGAAACATTTTCAAATGTTCTCTCCGCCGAAAGTTTGTCGAAATGACGGAGGCGTGAGCGAGCGCCAAGGAGGAACCCGCAAGGGTTGCTCTCGCGTCTGCCGAGCGCCATCGAACCAGAGCGCGCCAGCCTTCAGATCTCACGAGAAACGCCATTTGGTTTGTCAAAAGTTTTTTTTCTACATCAAAGAGAGGTTTTCCCTCACCTGTTGACACCCGGACGCGCCGTTCACACCAGTCTCTCGAGGGCGTGGGGGTGAAACAGATGTCAGGTGAATGCTATTGTGAAATGCAAAACGAAATTTGGGGATTTCAGTCTAATTGCAGACGAATAATCTGGAACATCAGATGGAAGATTTACAAAAATCCTTTAGTTCAGGAGTTCTCAAAGTGGGTGGAAGTAATTAGATAATGATTGGATTTTCACTTGGACACTGAAAGTTCTAAGAGAGTGAAAAATCACAATGAAAACGGATGAATGGATGTCTTCAGTGGCACATGTGTGAGACAGGCGTTGGGAGTTCAGACTTGAAATGTTTTGTTCTACATTGGAATGACGATACACCTTTAGATCTGACATGATATGTTGGTATATGGGTATGTGTGAAATGACTTTATTACTTCATTAATAATGAATTGAAATGTATCCAAATAAATCAATGTTGTCATTTAATAAAAGGTAGAATAGTTATAGTGTGAAGGGATGTACAAAAAAGCAAAATGTAATAGGTAAAGATGTGGAGAGTGAAGATTGATGTCATTTAGAAGTGCCACAGGTGTAAAAAAAAATATTTTCAAAACCACTGATTTAAGTGTGGCTTGTGTGTTCATTCTCGCAATCATATTTATATTTTTAAACACCACTTCATCCACAGCTCCAGACTATTATTTGGAACGAGGGCAGCATTAGCCATCCATCTGATTGGTTGTAAAACTCTGAAACCAGCCAGAAAAACACGAACGATGAGTAGGTGGCGAGATGAACGAGCTATCAGTCTGTCTTCAGCCTGCTATGCAAAATTAATGAATCACTACTCACATGATGAAGAGATAATGACCCAACGTTACAGACTGAACTACATCATTAAGATGCTCAGGATCAAATTTCAAATATTTAATGTCACGCCACGACCATTTCTTTCATATCTCGTATTTAACTTGCCTTTTGTGTCAAATAAATCTCATCTAAATGATGTTATTTCACTGCCTATGTGATTCAGACTGAATTATTATTTGAATTGCATTTAACTGGCAGGACTTCAAAATGTTTTGCTTCTGTGTCCACTCGCTCATTCAATTTTGAACCTTTCAAGGCAATTTATTCTTTCCTGTTAAACCAAAAGATACTTTTTTGAGAAAGAAAAGGCAATTTGGATGCAGACTTCATCACTGCACTTGAGTGCATTACACATTCAACCCGAGCACAGCCGATACAATCGGCCTTCAAAGCGAGATGATTATCTGATCCCATTATCGCCGCAAATTGAAAACGCGAAGGAACAACACGCGGAGCTCGGAAGGGAGGGCGGCGACCTCTCGCAACGCTGCCGTGTGCGTCTTCAAAATCTCTCATTGCCGAGTAGTCATCCCGCCGGCCCAAAGTGAGGCGGCTCGCTGCGTCAGACTGGAGGCGGTGTCACAGAGGTTACCATCAGCTCCCTCTCTGGATGTGACGCTCATCTCTCTTTAATCTTGTCCAACTCCTCCAAGTGAGATTGATGTCGTGGGAAAAAGCAGATCAATACCCGCGTACCTCCCTGCGGAGAGCGAGATTAATGTGGGACGAGGAGCCTCTTGAAAGCCAGTTAAGTAGAACACTTCCCCCCAAAGGAGATCATTCACATCTTAATTAGCTATTAACGCCACCGAAAGAGACACAATGCGCGCCCGGGACGCATGCACGCCTGTTCCCATCACATGAAACCTTTAATGGGATGGAAAATATTTGGATAGACACTCAACGCCGGGGCCACACACGAGCTCCAATCGCGAGGGGTTATTTATTAATTATGCCTTGTTTACATCCCCGAGTTACAGAATAACATGAATTTTTCGTATTGTTCTGCCCTTAATTACAGGGAGCGCTTTACGAAAACACGGCCCATGTTGCGCTTCCAATTACCTCGCTCGTTGTCGATCACAGTTTGTTGTTTTAAAAGGCCCCGAAGGAGACAATAGACGGAAGCGGAGGAGCAGCAGCCAAGCTCGCCGCCGCTGCTGCTGCTGCTGCAGAGAGACGGCAGCTCTGGCGGCTTTGTCAGAATAGAAAAACGCCACCGAAGGCTTTTCTCAGAAGACGCATTCCCACTTTGCTCCCGGCCGCGTCTGGCGAGCGTTAAGTTAAACAGCGTCGCTAGTAGAAGGCCACCACGGGGCAGCCAGGGCTTGCAGATATAGCCGGCTGTAGCATCCAGGCTAATGGGCTAATTGAACGGATAGAGGGCTCCTGCAGTCATCAAGTTTGTTTTTTTTCTCGAAGGGTTTCGTCTTTAAAAATATTTTCTTGGGGCAAAGACCAGATGGTTGCTTAAAATTTCACCCGAATCCCAAATGACCCTAAAAACCAGGAGGTTTGCCATTAACACTGTCCTCAAGATCTGCGGGGAAATTCCACAAAAACAACCTAAATGCAAAACTGGCACTGCCAACATCATTTAAGATTTTCCACAGTTCTGCATTGATCTCCCAGCGGAGGTTGCCTGCGCATTTTTTTTAGTTCGCGGGCAAGCAGCTAATTGGGCATGCGATTACTGCCGCAGTGTCAGCAGCAGACAACGAATCACGACGATGCTCGTTTGCACGCTTGGGTCGCAAAAAGCATTTGCAGGAAGAAAAAAAAAAAGAAATTGTCGACAGAAACCAGACGTGAAGTATTTGTGAATTCACTTGTGTGCCAGCCATACTGATTTAGCGCAAAAAAAAAAAAAAAAAAAAATCGCGTTTTTGATTTTTTTTTTTTTTTTTTTTTCCCAAAAAGGCCGTTGCACAACGCTTTTAAACCTTCAGACTGCAAGAGGAGAGTGCAGGCTCATGCAACACCTGCTATTTTTTTTGCACTGTGACTCTCGATCCGCTCCCAATTCACCTGCATAACACATTACAAAACGCTTTGCTGCTCCCCGCAAGAACAAAAAAAGAGAGAGAGAGAGAGAGAGAGCGAGCGAGAGAGAGCTTCCGCACACCACCTAAACTGGGCCACTCGTATACAGTACTCCAGCGAGTGTGTCCACAGGATCGTGAGTCACTGCTTACACAAGACGCAGCCCCTATAGAATCATCGACGTGTAGAAACGTGGATGAAAGGACGCCGGCCGTCTTCTTCTTCTTTGGCTGGGCGTTTCGCTCGGGCACCGAGGCAAAGCCCCTTCCCCGACCCGCCTGAGCTCAGATAGAGTAGGAGGATGCTCCATTGTTGTCTAAAACACAGTTTGTCAGAGTGCGTGAGTCAGCCGCGCTGTTGTTTCGGGGGAGGGGGGGGCAGGGCAGAGGGGAGGCGACACACGCACATTTTTGGTCGATCGACGTCAGCGAATCCTCCGGGGAGAGGATGAAAAGCGGCTCGGTTTTTTTTTTTAGCAGCGCAGAGGCCAGCTGT
Source organism: Thamnaconus septentrionalis (assembly GCA_009823395.1). NCBI lineage: Eukaryota > Metazoa > Chordata > Actinopteri > Tetraodontiformes > Monacanthidae > Thamnaconus > Thamnaconus septentrionalis. Next base: position 16,234,438 of record CM020518.1, read on the forward strand.
TAAATGGAATAGTTCGTTATTATACATTAAAGGTGGGGGTGGAGCTGGGCCAAATTGTACGCAACATCAAAATACAGATTATGGGTAATTACATGGAGAGCTGGCCGTGTCCCAGCCCTGCGCCAGCGAGTGTGTTTGTCCATCTGAATGAGTTATTTTGCATGCATGCGAACCCTCCCGCTTTCCAGCCTTTATCATAAGCGCCAACATATCCCGTTAGCGCCAAAATTAGATTAAAACCAGATCAAAAGGTTAATTGAGAGTGACATCATGGCTTGTTAGTTTGGCGGCGGGACATAATGGGATTGTCTGCTGATATTTCACACCGCGACTTCACTCCTGATCCGCGTCACCTCAGCCCGAGCAGCTGGGACTCAAGAAAGAAGATCTCTAATAGCTGTAATCACCAAAGGCTAATAGCGTGCAACAGAGTTCCGGAATTGTATATTGTATGAAGTCCAGGCACGTGTCCTTCGTAGATGTATGTGTTTTGGCTGTGTGGGTTTTTATCACTTTGTCTAATTTGCCAAGTTGACACTGGAGTTGGGATGATTTTGAGATATATTGGATTGATTTTAACATAATTATGTTGTAAAGGAGCCAAAAAAAAAAAAACAACAACGACAACATTTGACAAGGGCAGACCTAGAAAAACTTCTGTCCGTTACATTTAAAGTGGACCAATCAGATGAAGCAAGGTAGCAACAGCACAAACTGTGGTTTTGAATGGTAAATGGTAAATGGACTGCACTTATATAGCGCTTTTCCAGGACCTTCACGGTACCCCAAAGCGCTTTACATTGGCCTCTCATTCACCCATTCAAACACACATTCATACACCAACAGGTGGCTGCTGTCATGCAAGGCACTGCCTCGCCACATTGGGAGCAATTAAGGTTCAGTAAAGGACATGTGGACAGTTGGAACCGGGATTTGAACCGCCAACCCTTCCATCATCAATTCACAGCCCGCTCTACCAACTGAGCCACAGTTGCCCATGTTAAGTTTTTAACTTAACTTTTTTTTTTTTTTTGTTACAAAATCCATCCATCCATTTAAAGGGCACCTATGATGCTTTTCCACTTTTCTGAGCTTTAAAAACTGTTACAATGTTGAAGAATATCGTCAAACGATCGAAAATCGTCAAATAATGAGGTTCATGCGTTTGGACGTGAGCCCTGCAAATTGTTGGGCATGGTTCTAAACGCTCTGTACACGGAGATTTTTTCAACACTGGGAACACAATGACGTCATTGCGTTCCGGAGCTCCTTTCATGGCCAAGCTCAGGCACCCTCTCGGACTGGTTCCGCCCTCCCCCACTCTGCCCCGGAAGTGATGTCGCAATGCGCTGCTCCAAGAAAATGTTTTTTCGGCGTCAGGGAAATTAAAAAATATAAAATAAAAAAATACAGAGCGACTACCGAAGCACCAAGGACCACAACCGGCAGAGTGGAACGAATAGACAAAATATTGGAGGTTTGTTCAGCCTAATGTGGATGCGATGGAACAACGGTCCGGTCGGCAACGGGAGTGAGTGAACTCGCCCGGTGGATGACGAGAGAATAGTCAGCCACGGCAATATTTGAAAACATGTATGATGACTGTGAGTGTACTGTGACCTGAAGCAACATTAGTTTTAAGACTACTTGCAGCATACAACCGCTGAATCGTGTTGATGAACTGTTAGCCACCACCGCTGTTCTTGTCTAATAATAAACGACTCTATGACTGAAGTGATCGTTTCAGCGTACATATTTTCTCTGCTAGGACAGTGTTTTGACTTTACAAGTCAACAGTATGAAACTAATTAAAATGTCCTGCAAAATACAAAACAAAAACAAGGTCAGTACACAAAGTAAAATATATTTCCGGGGACACGGAAGGCACAAAAGACGTCCAGGGACCTTCGGTCCGCCTTGCGGCCGTAACTCAGCCCACGCTGGGTCCGTACGAAGCTGGATTAGCCGGTAAACAGCTGCTAAAGGGTGAAGCCTTCACGACGGTAAGTGTTTAAATTGTGCCTGTTTCGTAAAGATTGCCGTTTACTCTTCACTCCCGCACCGGCAAACTGAGGAAGTGAGGCTCAGCAGCGACGAAGAGTGTGACCAATCACAGCGGAGTGGGCCGGGCGGGGGCGTACACCGTCAAGGCTGGGGGTGGAGTGAAGTGAAACAGACCGTTTTCGCGGGATGCAGGAAATACGAGGAAACGAGCCGCGAGATACGCAAATCTAAAAAGCTTTCAGCGCGGAAAATCGTGTGTTGCTGCTCTGGAGGGGCCAGACATCAAATACAAAAGCCCGAAAATTAGTATAATAGGTGACCTTTAAAGTCAAGTCAGAACACCTTTTCCTTCAGAAATGTCTTGTGTAAATGCTGCAGCTTAAAAATGAACATGAATTTGCATGCGATGGAAATGAAAATGCATATTTCTTTCAGCGTTTCATTTTGTGGATAGTTTCAACTTCAATTCCAACGGTTCAGCATATTTTCCACGCTCGTATTTGCATCACATACATGCTAAAGGCTATGCTGACCCCAGAATATTCCCGCATCGGTGCATCTTGGGGGAATGCTTCACAGATCGATTGAAGATCGGACCAACAGACCATTCCTTCCCTGAGGCGGCGAGGCAACCCAACGGTGTGAGCGCTAAGAAACCCCGAAGGTTATTGGAGTTTACCATTTTCCCCCCAAAAAATCAAATTAATAATAGATTTTTAACTTGACAGCGGGGTCGCGGAAAAGTCGAAGCAGAGCCGCAGACATGAGGACTGGTCCTCGGGGAAGCGTGGACATCCGCAGGAAATGACATGGAAATGTGGCCATTAGTTTTAATGATACATTTACACGGTCCGTGGTGTCCAAGGGTCACCCAAGTAGCTGACTCAAGGGTCAGCCAGGTGACCAGAGTGATTAGGTTTTCATTCTCGCAGGACCATGAATATTTATACTGGGAAGTCGCATGGGGTTCTTTTGCACCAAAGGCAGATGAAATGGCGGCGGAGGCCGGTCTGGGAAAAATGAAAGCTTGGGCCGCAGGCAGGGAGGGGTCAATCCGGACAGGTGATTAGTTCAGCTACACCAATAGAAACTTGCAGCTGCTGCCAGTTCAAGTCAGTTTTAACGGGTGACCCAGCCAAGTAACACTTGGCCTCACCACTGGCAGTTGACGTGTGAAAAATATGAAGACGGCTTCTGCAAGGCTTCATCGATGACATCACAGACTCTTTTATTTTTAAGATGGTGGACGGCCCTTGTCTATACTTTCATGCATTGGTTTAAAGGTTTCACACCGCTGGCGCGACGGTGCACTTGGTCAATAAGCCGCATACAACATACACATACACACAAATTCTCCGAAAGTTGTTCCTCAACTGCTGAATATAATACAAATGATAAGGATTTGAATCAGAATCACTGAATTGGAAAGTTGGAAGGTCCAACTTACAACTCATGCATTAGCAAAATAACACTGCACCTCTCAGCTAGGAGAAATAGCGCGAAATGCTGCTTATCTGCTCTGACAGTAAAAGGTAAAAGGCTCTGCTTTTTGTGTTTTCCCCCCCTCCGTTCTGAGGAGATTTGGGTGAGAAAAAGCAGCAGCAGAGGATAAAAATCATAGGAGCCGCAGAACAGTGAGCCATCTGCCCCTCAGACCGGAAAACCAAGTGAAATCACCCTTCATTTAGAGACGGCCTTACTGAGACAAACCTCTGAGGGGAGTTTCAAGCAGGGGTCAGAGCTCGGGGTCACCGAATTAAAATAACTGCATATATTTAGCAGGAAGAAGAAAGAGAAACAAATTAAAAAAATCACCATAATGACTTGATTAAAGTGGATGGCGCCCGTCACTGTGGAGACCTTTAACACTGTGGACTCGCGGAATGCGTCTCAGAGTGAGGTTGATGGCAGGCTACAGGAGAGACTCTCGCCTCCCACTCAAACTGTGGGATCACAGTGTCGGAACAGCCAGTATTTCACTTCAGGCACAGATACAGATTTTTTTTTTTTTCCCCAAAAGAATGATTTAGTTAATTTGGTAATTTCATTATCAATATAAATCGGTTTTGTGCAACAAAAAAATGAACCTGACATCTTGACCCATCGTGCACTGCTGACCCTTCAGCAGAAGTCGGCTATGTCATACATAAAAACATAAATCATCATGGTTTTCCTTGCTAATCACATGCAAAAATATATCTGCGTGCGCACTGACGCTGCTTTGCTCTTTGGGCGCCCAAAGCCTTTTTGATGATTCCTCCCCAGCGGAGCGGAGGAGTAAGTGTGGATCTGAGACTCCTCCGCTGCCGTGTTCCCGACTGACTTCCTGTTGGCCCCGTAACACAAGATGAAATAATCTAATCACGCAGCCACTTTCCTAATGCCACTGGGCAGAATTAATCAGGTTCGAGTCTTTAAAAGAAAAAAAAAGGGGGTGATGAGGGGTATTTTGGGACGGCTGTGACTCCCCGTCGTCTCGATTTTCGCCTTGATATCGCTGACAGTGTCACATCTCGCTGACGTGACAGACACGGCTCGACCTGTGATTATTCCTCCTGCTGTTCTCGCTCGTACAACCCGAAAAAGTCGAGCGACAGTAAAACGCTGAGTTGTTTTTCTTTTTTCAGCAAGTTATACTCGGACAAAACCTTTTTTATTCCTCCTCTATTTGGATTCCTGTGTCACAAAAATAATGCGCGATCACATTTCTATTGTACAGTGTTCGCTCCATTATTAGGGTGCGTGTGGAGCCAACGACTGGTCGCAGCATCTAAACGGGATCAGCTGATGCCAAGCATGCCAATCCGCTTAGTTATTCACTGCAAGTACTGACTTTGACATTTGAAATTTGTGATTGTTAAGGACATGATGTTTTTGTGTTTGGGTTAGGGTTCCTTGAATTATTTCCTATTCTTTGTGTTTATATCCGTTTTTGTGAATGCCTGGTTGGTGTATCTGTTTTTCACTCTGTCCTGTCTGCCACCCTGGCTCACTCTACTACTTTCTCTCTTTCTCTGTCTCTCCTCTATTTTTGTATTTCACCCCAACTACTCATAGGCAGATGATGGCCCTCTGGAGTCTGGTTCTGCCCTAGGTTTCTTCCCCCAGCCACTGTCGCATCTTGCTTGCTCCGGGGGCCCAGTTGGTTCTCTCTGATTGTATAAAGCGCTTTGAGACGCCATTGGTTGTGATTTAGCGCTGTACAAATAAAGGTTTATTATTATTTTTATTATCATAGAGTACTGACTGGCAAATTAAAGTGTCAAGTTCTCACTGGACCATCTGATTGGCCTATTTGGAAAACACCAGCTGATCACAAATCACCGAATTTGATCTTAATGGCACCTGATTAATCCACCCGCACTTTAGTCATTACAGGGTTGTTGTTGTTTTTTGTTGTTTTTTTTTTTTTTTCAAAGAAATCCCTGCTTCTCACGAGCAAACAAATCAAAATTTTCTCATCACTCGGATGTTTGTACTTCGGTTTGTTTGGGTCCTCATCACAGAAATCGCCGGCTTTCATCATGAGCCAAGAACGCAGTCTGTCCAAGCAATTAGCCAATTTTGCAAAGAGCCAATCTCGCTAATTGAGTTGGCAGCCCTGACGATTTCGCATATTTCAGTCAATGAAAAGCTGCTAATCCAGACAGAACTGTAATCTAGGATTGCTCAGTGTCCCGCCAACCCCACCCCATTATAGCTATTTGTTGTCCCTCTCTGTGAGCCACTGTGGTTTATCTCCAGGAGACTTTGCTCATTTTTTGCGTTTGTTTTTTTTTTTTCTTCTTTTGGTACTGCTTTACGAGGAGGTCTGTGAGTCTAGTCCACAAAGTAGAGTAATTATTTTTTTTCCCCTCTGGCAGATTTTCCATTATTCCACTGGTTTAATTTTTATCGCAGGTATTTTCAAGACATCAAACGTGAACACTGAAGACACGCACTCTGGTCCATTTGAAAAAGTCAGCCCGAGCGGCGCGCACACCAAAGCAGGTTATAATTGCAGATAGACTGTGCTGACAGGTTAACAGCTTCCAGGAGGCCATGCACATACACAGACCGTACACACATTCACAATAAGAATTACTCACCGGTTCCTCTTTTCTTTATTCGGAAGAACTGTTGTCCAGTATTACCCGCAATGTTTGTGTCCAAAGGCTTTGAATAAACAGTCTGAACATGTGATTCAAAATAAGGGCAATGCTTTATGATGCACCTTGCAGCTTCCTGTCACTTTTAGGGTGTCACAAAATTTATAGCGTCATTTGCTATGGAGGTCATTTCCCGGAATTTACGAGTACGAATCTTAATTTTGGTGTAACTTTCCACCACTTATGAGACGGATTTACGGTGTGACCTCTGTGCAGGACTCCATAAAATGTTCACCGGCTCACACTTGTGCTAAAGCGTAACTTGACAAGAAGGCGAGAGAACGACGAGGGAGAAAGGAGAAAGAGCTGAGGCTCAAGCACCCAGCGTCTCAGTATCTAATATGAAATTTCCCAGAAAAGAGGATGTCGCTTCCCTGCAAAGGTCTGTGTTTTTATGCAGTACGTGAAAAAAAAAAAAAAAACTGTGCTCAGAAACCGCATTTGCTTCCTGCTAGAACTATGGAACTCACACAGAAATCTGTTCATGGCAGGCAAACTGGCTTTATGCGCATCAGAGATTTTTTTTTTTTTTTTCATGTCTCGTTTCCTTGTGTGAATTTTTGAACTGCCTCTATACTTCTGTTGATCAGCCCCTCGGAGCCATGCTGGCCCAATCATCAATGTGATAACATACTTACTATATGATGGTTACACAATAAGACAGATAAAGATAGAGGCAGGAACACGGGTGTTCGGTGGCATGAACTTCATCCTTTTCTTTTGTTGCTTGCAAATACTCATATGCTTTGGAAACATGCCCCCTGTGATGTCACAAAGGGCACTGATACTTCTGACCCCAGCCAGGTGTTTGTGCCAGCCTCAGGGGTGCCCTGCGCCTTGTTACTGTCTCCTTCCAAACGTGTGGAAAGTCATACAAACATCGGCTTCGACGCTTTGCAAACTGGGTTAGCTTTTTGCGGAGGCTGCCAACTCAGACATGCTTTATTAAACATTATGGAAGAAAGGTGACTAAAAGCAAAGATGTGAGAATGAGGATGGTGAAAGGGCTGCTGCGTCACTCTCCTTCCTGTCTGTAATGATGACTATTGTTAAAGCTGGTTGGACCCTGGTCTACATTTAATCCAGATAACACAGGCTCGGGGGGGGTGGGGGCTCCTATGTCATTCCTTAGCCTTAAAATACCCTGAGCGAAGTCAGCCGTGGCCACCTTTGCTTTTGCGGTAAGGTCTGGAATTAATAAGCAAAGGCTTCCTTGGGCCTTCGGATAAATGTCAAACATGCCCTGGTGCCACAGTAAAATGTCCTAATATTTATCATCCCAGTCCATTTGTGTGAGGCCTCTGTAAACTGCAAACACTTCCTGGCCAGTTTACATTAGAGGTGAGTGAAGCTGAGAGGTGACAGTAACTATTTGTTTTGACTTTCCTGGAGAGTTTGTCTATTTTGAGAAACTGCCTCATGAAAATCTAGCGATGTGCACAACGTGAGCAATTATACCATCACGTTATTCTCTGCATGACCGGCTTGTTAATAAAGAGAAACATTTCTGGTTTTCTGTTGGGTGGTATCAAACCACAGGAAAAAAGCTCCTATGTTAAAAAAGGCTTTCTTTTTGCTGCTAGAAATGTGTAGTTTAAGAATTGTGTTGTTGTTGTTGCTCCCTGATGTCTTGCTCAGTTGCTCTTGCTTGCTCTTGCTCATGAGTGTGTTTTCCCTCCCATGGTTTATTATTTGTCTATTTTTCAACTGCATTGTCATTTTGAGCAGATGTTGCATTCCTGCAGTTACATACAGTAAGATACATTTTTGTGCTTGGATTTCAGTGTTCTGCATGGTTTTATGTGTTTAGATTTTATTATTGCTGTGTTTAATAATTTTTCACTGAATTTCAGAAAATTCAAAAATTGTCACTTTGTGGTGATGCTGTACTTGATTTTAGATTGATATATTGTGGAGATTCCTGATTGTCAGTCCATTATTCCACTTCTGGGTGATGTGCTACCACCCTGAAGTGGAATGATAGACTGACAATTAGGAATTCTCCAAATTGTTTTAATCTGAAATATTAAAAAAAAAATGTATTTTTTTTTGGAGGAGCTTTATTTCGAAATGCTACATTAGAATTTTCTGAAATTCAGTGAGGGCCTTCCTGGGGTGGCGTTCTACCACCCTGAAATGGAATGATGGGCTGACAATCAGGAATTTCCACAAAATATCAATCTAAAACCATGTACAGCATAACCACAGTGACAATTTTGGAGGAGCTTTATTTTGAAATGCTACATCAGAATTTTCTGAAATTCAGTGGGAGGTTCCTGGGGTGATGCACTAAGCCCATGAAGTGGAGTGATGGACTGACAAACAGGAAACTTTCATCTGAAATCAACAATATTAAGCAGATAAATCTTCATTTCTGGAGGCGCTTTATGTTTATTTCAGTGGGGGGCGTCCTTGGGTTGGTGTACTACCAGGCAGACATGGAAGAATGGACTGACAACAAAGAATTCGGTGGGCTTTAATAAATAAGTGGAATAACCATGTAATCAATCTGTCTCACTTCCTTCCAATCCCTGCATGTGTTGCTCTCCCCCCCTGATAGAACACTACAAACTGTTAACTCAGTCACTTCTCTTTCACACAAAAAAAACCTAATCAGAACCACACACACACACACACACACACACACCCTCAAATCAGCTTCAATTAGGAAGAAAAAAGCATTGTACTGCTCTTTTGCCTCTGACTCAGACGCCTTCACAAAGAAACTGTTGTGCTCCCTCACTCAGCTTGTCAAGTTTTTTTCCTCTCCTCGCCAACGAAGTCAGCCTTTTCCTCTCTTGTGGTTAATTATACAGTACATTTAATGCCGTGGATTTCACGAAACGTAGTCACTTTTGTTGAATGTCTATTAAAGGCCCTGTTGTTCGTAATTTAATTAGATTGTGGTCATGAAATGGGTAATTTTTTTTCCGTTTGTTGGACTCTTAAAAAAAACAGTAATAATAGATGTTTGTAGAAACACGAGTAGGGGGTTCTGACGCACGTCTACAGCAGCTCAGAATGCTCAGGAAATGGCAATTCTATTTTGACATCAGCCAAAGATTTGAAATCCAGTGGCAAACTGAAAAATGGGGATTGACATCATGTTTTCAATACCCTGCCATGCAATTTCATGCTAAATTAGCTACATTACAGTAGTGACAAGTTAATTTTTCCTTTAATGTTTCTCTTTTAGAAAACGTTGTACTTCTACTTTGCTTTTTTTTTTAGTCTTGGTATATTTCAGTCACACTTTTGTCCTTAAGGTTCCACTTTACTTTAAATTCTAATAAGATAATGACGCCTTCCAGGGCCCCTTGTCCTCAGGAGATATTTATAAGAAACAGTGTAAGATACGTTTATATTTTATATACCTTTTATGTAAGATTGTTTTGAGGGCTGGAACTATTATTTGTGTGTATGAACATATATTATTTTATAACAGAAATGCGAACCTCTAATTATACCGTTGGCTGTTCTAAAGTTAGGCCTGTAAACAGGGACTTTAAAAATACCGGAAGCACGTGTTGCATACGTCACTTTCGTCAAACGAAAACAAATCGTCGTGCTACATCCGTGTTGTTGTTGTTGCTGTTTCCCACCATCCAAGTCGTGTTTTCTTCACAGAAAAGTGCCCGCGCTGCTTCGTTCCCACGCCTTAATGGTGAGACTCTGCGTGTGTTAAAATATTCTCGTGAAAACAGCACACCAGTCGCACTTTTCGCTTTTATCTGGCGCTAGTGCGTTTTAGCTAACACGCTAGCTAGCCGTAGCGAACGGAACAACAGCATTGCCCAACGACCAGCTGACCGCGTTCAGACAAAGGGGGGGGATAGATCGTCTTACCGCCTTCAATCGTCGTCACGTTTTTCTCTATTCTTGTCACAGATTGTCCTCCCTGTCCGGCTGATGCGGTAGTTTACCGGTAGCGCCACGTTTACAACAGTTCAGCAGCCATGGCTCAGCAGAGAGGAGTCAACAGCCTGCAGTTCAACCAGGACCAGAGTAAGCTGATGGCTAACACCGAGCTACCTGTGAGTCTGGCCGCGACACGCATTTCTTAAATCTGTTTTCATTTGTTTTTTTTTTTTTTTTTTTTCTCGGTTACAGGCTGTTTCTGCTGCGCTATGGAGACTGGGGTCAGGATTTATAACGTGGAGCCCCTGATGGAGAAGGGCCACCTGGGTTTGTTTCCTCTGCTGCGTTAACATTATCTCATTATCAAGTGTTTGTTTGCCAAATAAAAATAAATATTTTTTTATCCTTACAAGAGATCGAGGGGATTCAGAAACATTTAGATTGAAAGCACTAACACTAATGCTACAATTGGATCATTGGCACAATGCGAATTACAGTACAAGATGCACGAGGAGCTGAGAGAAATCCAACTTTAATACAAAGGATCGTAAAAACTTGACAAGGCTTGGAAGGACTAATTTACACCTCAGCCTGGCAGAAAATTATAATAATTCAGCCATCCGCCATAGTTATTACGGTAAAGTCACTGGGAGCAACCGGAGGGGTTCAGTCTGTTCAAGGACACTTTGTAACCCTGTAATTAATGAGTCATCTGTTTCACCACCTGGACCACAGTGCCCACACTGCATTAGAATAAGTGTCACATGCTGCAGTTGTCCGTCAAGCCACTTATCCCCCCCCCTCATTCTGTCTTGATTGAAACAACCCCTATAACAGTGGCAGTCAAAGCCACCTCGGCGGCCATATTTTATCCTCCTCTGCCAGGAATGTTGGACGTGTATGTAATTTACCTGCCACCTCTGTGTGTTTTTTTTTACAGACCACGAGCAGGTGGGCAGCGTGGCCCAGTGCTCCATGCTGCACCGCTCCAACCTGCTGGCTGTCGTCGGAGGAGGAGTCAACCCCAAGTTTTCGGAAATATCTGGTGAGTTCTTCCAGAAGAAGAAGAAGCGAGAATTGTCCGTGCGTGGATCATAGTCATGGTCATGAGCGAGTGTTCTTTGCTTTTTTTTAGTGCTGATCTGGGACGACGCCCGAGAATCGCGCGACCCCAAAGACAAGCTGGTGCTGGAGTTCACCTTCACGAAACCCGTCCTGGCTGTCCGCATGAGGCACGACAAGTGAGTCTCCCGCCTGCGCTTTGTGCTCGTGTAGCTGCGTGCGCTGGGTGACTGATGATCCCCCACGCGCTTTTCTTTTTTTTCTCAGGATCATCATCGTATTGAAGAACAGGATCTATGTGTACAGTTTTCCCGACAACCCCGTGAAACTTTTCGAGTTTGACACCAGAGACAACCCCAAAGGTCGACAGACTCCTCTTTCTTCTCCGTGTTTTCCGTCCGCCGCCGTTAAACATTTTAATAAATGTGACTCTGTCTTTCCTCCAAGGCCTGTGTGATTTATGCCCCAGTCTGGAGAAGCAGTTGCTGGTCTTTCCAGGCCACAAGTGCGGCAGCCTGCAGCTGATTGTAAGCGGAAGACACACACACACACACAGAGCGTGCAGAGCCCATTTTCCTTTTAAAAGACGGCAGTCTTAAAAAAAATCTCTTGTCTGCTGCAGGATTTGTCCAACACCAAGCCTGGCACGTCGTCCGCCCCTTTCACCATCAACGCCCACCAGAGCGAGATCGCCTGCGTGGCGCTCAACCAGCCGGGCAGCGTGGCGGCCTCGGCCTCGCGCAAGGGGACGCTCATCCGCTTGTTCGACACCACCACCAGGGACAAGTTGGTGGAGCTGCGCAGGGGCACCGACCCAGCAACACTTTACTGGTACGAGATCAAGTGTCGATGGAGTGTGTGTGTGTGTGCGTGTGTGTGTGTGTGAGAGAGAGGGAGAGTGAGAGGGAGAGTGAGAGAGACTGCTCAAGCTGTTTTGCAAGACAGTCAAACAGCAATTTGGTAAAATTGTGCAATTGCAATTGGAAAGCAGTTGCGATATTGCGATTAGATTTTCCATCCCACCGACTGGTGTGAAGCTCTGGGTGTTGCGGCAGAGGAGAGCAGAAAATGTTCCCTGTTACCACGCAACAGAGTGACTTGAACTTGAACTTTGCCACTTTGCCTCTTCCCATTCACCACCACCGTCCCTGAATTCAGATCCGGCACCTGCCCCCATTCAGCAAACAGTAGATGAGCTCTTCAGCGTCATGTACATTGTATAATGCCAATTTAGTACTGTGATTAATCTTGCAGCGCTACACGCGCGCACGCACTCACACTTCCAGTTTCTGTCCAAAAACAACAAACCATTGAACTTAATTGCTGACATTGCGCAGGTGTTGTCATTATGTCTTAACTCGTTATTTTCCTGCAGTTTTGCACAATGTCGCACAATATGTGATGATTTCTGTGTGACAATGAAAAACAAAATATAACAACTGTAACAAATAAAATCCACTGCACTATTCCATCCTTACGCTAGCTTTGACCAACTTTTTTGACTGGTGGGCCACAATGGGTTCTAAAATTTGGCAGAGGCGGTGTGTGTCTCAATACAGGGTCTGCATTTGAAGGCCAGTTCCGTCATAGCACTGCGCGAAGCCAATTCACTAAAATTCGAAGGACGCTCCAAATCCGCCCTTCAGACGCGTCCTCCTTTTAGCCGATTCGGAGGATGCACCGCTACTGTCCTTCGCGGCCTCCCGTATCCCAGGATGCTTTGCGTGCTGCTGCAAAGCATCCTGGGATCCTGGGAAGTCAGCTGAAATGGCGGCATCTACTGGCAAAGACACGACAGTGTTCAAATTGCACATAAAATATTCTGTTTTTACTGTAGGGTTTTTACTTAGTTGAACATCCGACGCCATATATGTGAAACCAAAACCTCAAAATTCAGTTAAAATATGTGACTGTTAATGCTCGATGCTATAAAAACGTCACTTCCTGGGTTGGCCAGCAGTTGGGAATGGCGGCGATGCAACCAGGAAATAGACCGTCCCATGTGGGCACCGGGGAGGCGGGTCTTTCGTCAGCCGGGTCCTTCTAAGGAACCGGGCCAACGGAGCAGGACCCAGGCGACGACAGACGCAGACCCTGAATCGAGACACAGCCAGAGGGGCAGCAGCAGATGGATGGAGTGTTTTAGTGACCCACCTCATAGGAGAAAAAATATATCATGGGATATGTAGAAAATATGTGCTTTAATGTCACTCAAAAATGAACAAAAGCGTTGCAACAAAATATGCCTTTGAAGCCCGACGGTATTTAGCTCTTTATTCTCTTAAGTATTAATATAATTTCTTCAAGGTTAGGGCGGGCCGGATTAGAAATCTTAACAGGCCGCATATGGGCCCCCGGGCCGTAGTTTGCCCATGCATGCCTTTGACTGACGTGCGTCTCCCCCTTGGTTCTTCTCCGCAGCATCAACTTCAGCCACGACTCCTCCTTCCTGTGTGCCTCCAGCGACAAGGGCACCGTGCACATCTTCGCCCTCAAAGACACCAAGCTGAACCGCCGCTCAGCGTAAGGCCGCTCAGCGTAAGGCCGCCAGCGTGAGGCCGCCAGCTCAGTTAACGTTAACGTCTCCTTTCCTTTTCTCGCCTCCCCGCAGACTGGCGCGTGTCGGCAAGGTGGGCCCCGTGATCGGCCAGTACGTGGACAGCCAGTGGTCGCTGGCCAGCTTCACCGTGCCGGCCGAGTGCGCCTGTATCTGCGCTTTTGGGAAAAACACGTCCAAGAACGTCAACTCTGTCATTGGTGAGAGAAACGCAGCAGAGTGTTTAAGAGGATTCTTTATTTATTTTTTTTGTGCTGGTGAAGTCACAGGTCCTCTTAATGCAGCCATTTCCTGGTCTTATCTTACACTCCAGTGGAGTCGCTTTCCATACGTGATTATTCAAAACACTCGACAGATCTCCAGAAAACTGCATATTTAACCCACCACTTCAAAGTTTTTTCACACCGTGGGACCTTCTAAAAGTTTTTTTTATGGATTGGATTTTTATTGGACAGTACTTACCTAGTTAATATATTTTTTTTTAATATATATATATATATATATATATATATATATACATGTATATATATTTTGCTAAAGTGAGTTTTTCTAATAGGGCCTGACCACTTGACATAATTCCCTGCTTCATATTATCAAGGCCCTTCTTTGTCTGTGCCGGCCTCGACAGGGCCATTATACCACTTACTTTTAATTAGGGACTTTATAATGTGCACTTCAAACCCAGAGGTTTCGCTCGCAGTTGCTCGTATTTGCATCCAAGCAGCAGAATAACGAAGCATCGTTCACTCCAGCCCGGAGTCGAATCGCGAGTATCGCCTTGCTTCAACTGACACCATAATAAATATCTGCGGCTTTCATTGCTTTATAGTCCACTTGAAGTGTTTTAGCACTTCAGATGGCAACCTCGACCTATTGTGGAAACGCCGTCGCTGAAACTTCTCCCCCCCAATCCCCCTCCCCTCCTCCTTCCGGCAGCCATATGCGTGGACGGGACCTTCCACAAGTACGTGTTCACACCCGACGGGAACTGCAACCGCGAGGCCTTCGACGTGTATCTGGACATATGCGATGACGACGACTTCTGAGGCCGGGCCGCGCGGCGACGTCGCCGGGAGACGCGAGGCGGCGGGGAGGAAGCGGCGAGGACGAGCATGACAAATGAAAATGCCCCCGGGGGGTTAACGATTATTGCGCCGTTTCGGGAGGCAGGCGGCAAAAATGGCTTCAGACAGAGGGGCCGTCGCCGCGCGGAGAAAGAGACTCGGCGCCGGGGGTTCGTTTGATCCGCTGTGTTTTTGTCATCACTTGTAAGTACACAATGTAGCAGTACACAATATCAGTGTGGTTAATTTTTTTTTCGATTAGTCCAACGACCTTGTTCCACCGTGAGGCCGACGAAGGCGACCTGTTGTATGAAAGAGATTAGAAGTTGTAATGAAAGTGAAACTAAAGCCATTTTTAAAGAAATCGCCCAATGGTTTTCTTTCTCCTTCAAGTCTTTCTCTAATTGTGCAAAGCGTTTTTAAAATGATATAAGAAATGCATTGTTATCTTAGCAAAGGTAAAGGCCTCCCTGAGTGGCTGAACCTAAACAAAATACCCACAAATGAAAAATGCGAAAGTGCCACTTTCCAGCGACTGAAGAGTTTGAACGACGTCTAAAGTAGCAGCTGGCTACCTGCATTGTTACAGCTTTAGACAGTTAACTCCATAAAGTAGCTTCACTTTCCACTGTTTTCTTCCCAAAGCCTCTGACAAGTGAAACACACAGATGTAGGTGCAGTCCATGAGCTGTCTTTGGTGTCATCTCACTCAGCTTGTGTGGGCTGCAGATCAATGTTGAAACCACACAACAGTTTAGGGAAAGTCAAAAAAAAAAAAAAAGGAAGGAAGAATCTGTTGATGCTGTTAAATGTGTTGGCAGCACAAAACCTCCCACTAAGAAAACTAAATAAAATATAACAGTAGCAAGTATAATTCATGCAACACAATCTTTGAGATACATAACGAGCTCTAAATGTTTTTGCACCCCACCGATTGATTGTCTCCTAACTCCATTTTACCGACTGTGCAGGAAAGTGAGCGTTGTAATATTTGGTTAAAGACCCGTTAGCAAAAGATCGGCTCATTGTTATTGGTGTAACGGCTGCTTCGCTGGCTGCAGCATGAATCATAATGCAATTAAGGCTGGCTCCAGTTTAATGTCAAATGTAATTATTTAAAAGCTCCGCTCATCACATTTTAGCATCGTACAGCACTGATTCACAGTAACTGGATAAAACTGCATCGCAGCCACAATACTCAAGCATTTGTTTATAAGAATTTACAAACAGGCTTTTTGACCAAGTCTTGTTGTGTATTTAATGTTTTCATACGAAAGGAAAAGAACAAAAAGAAAACTCCTAAACAAAGAAAATGACATGAAACTGAATAAACCCAGCATGAAAAAAGAACAAAATATATAGCAAAACCCCTCTGTATTTATAACCGTTTACTGCATTTCTCATCACTACCCTCCTCTTGTTACACCAACATGCAGAGAATTATGAGGATCATAAAAAAGACAAAATATCAAATAATCCATAATAAACCTGGGAGCTCGTGGTGCATGGAAATAACAATTTCGAAAAGTCATTAGCGGCTGTGGACAATCAGGAGGGTTTTTTTTTTTTTTTTCCCCCTATGTGAACAAATGTACCATGAAGATTAAGTTTCCGATATTGTCATTACTTTGCCCTGATTTATTCTGAGCTCCAAAGATGAGCAAATACACAAGTGAACCTGCAAATTCGGGGAACTGATCTTTTTTCCTCTTCTTCTTCTTCTTCATCTTCATCCTGATGGCCTTGGTCTAATGAGGCCCAGAGCTCTGAAGGTGTGTTCTCTGTCACTGAAGCGGTTACACAGGAAGTTTTGGTGGGTAAAGCTGTCCTGGGAAGCTTCTCCACTTGCACATTTAACAAAAAAAAAAAGAGGAGGAGAAAAAAAAAAAGAAAAGGAGCTCTCCAAGTGTCTCTCCAACATCCCCGAGTCTTGGGAGTTGGGTTCGACGGGAGCCAATTACAGGGAACAGGGAACAGAGTGGTCCGCGTATGGAATGTGTCTGGTTCTGCTGAAGGTGGCGGTGCAGCCCAATGAGGAGATATCAGCGCTGGCACTGCCTGCGGCTCGCGTAAACGGAACGAGGTTTTGTTTTTTCCCCCCCTATTAGGTGGAAACGCTGCTGGGTCGCTGTGTTGCGCCCAGTGATGGCGTCGAGGAATGAAATCAGAAGCTTGTTGGTGCTCTGTGTTGATCTTCCCCACGGAGCAGTTATAAATCTTGTTTATTTTTCTCAGTTTTCTGTCCATCCAAGAGGCAATGTTTCCTTCCCACTGCCGCCTCGGCACTCGCTTTCGCTTTCGGCGGGAACGATTACCTTTGTGAACAGCGCCGCCTCGGCTCGCTCCAGCGTGGAAAGTGCCCCGAGATTACTTTGTTTGGGCATTACGCAAGTGAATCTGAATGTGTTTGGATGTTCCGCACAGCACTTTGGAACTTTGTTTTTTAAAAACGGATGAATCAAAAATTGGATGAAGAATGCTTTAGGGGAGAATTTAACATTTGCTGTGGGTCCATTGGTTGCAAAAAAAAAAAAAAAAATGGCCCTCTTTGCTGTTCAGACAGCCTTTCCCTCCCCTCCCACACTATTTTAATCTGATTTCTTACAAAGAAGGTCCGCAGCGATGAATGGGCACGTGCGCACACGCATCGAGGATGCAGCTAGCACAAACACGGATTCGGATCACGTTGTTCATTTCTTTCGCTTCTAAAGGCTACCCAGCGGCTGCACGGCATAAAGACGTGTGACGCAGCGCCTCTGTTACACTGGGGAGAGAGATCTGAGTCATAATGCCTGTCTGGACTACAAAAAAAGTACCTCTATATAACAAGGACTTTTAAACAAGAACCTCGTCTGATGTTTTTTTTTTTTTTTTTTTTTTAATGGTCGGGAGAGTTTATCAAAAGAATATTTCAGCAGACATGTTTATTCAGTCTGATACCACCTGAGGGGCATTCAAAGCAAGTTAAAAGGATCGGGAGAGCAAGGCGTCTTCTTCAGCTCTCTAAATATTTCAAGAATGCCTAAATTTATCATGTAACCGTTACCATCGTAAAAGAGACCCCTCAGACAAAGGAGACATTTAAATGGCCTCTTGTCTACCTGAAGTTTAATTTTTAAGCCGTCACTCTCCTTGGAGCTTCATTTCCTTTCCACGGAAAGTTCAATGTTAATGAGCCTGTCTGCTAATGTGAAGGGTGTTTGGCTCACCCCGGCTTTGCGGAGGCTGTTGATCCGAATCCCATTTTGAATCAGAAGCAAGGGCGCCAGAAGGCGAGGCAAGTTAATAAGCCTTTATTCTGTTCTGGTCAGAGGAGCTTTTCTTGCAGTAAAAGCGACTTAACAGTGAATAGATATGATCACTTGGCGCCATCTCGTGGCCAGCTAGCAAATTACTTGACTTGAGCCAAATCCAAAGCAATAGGGACCAGGCAATAGATGTTTTAGATTGCTTCCAATCTTTTTTTGAGTGTCTTACCCTATTAAATAAATATTTTTTAACAATTCACTAGGAGTGATTGTATAGATCTATTTTATTTGACATTGCCACAGATGCAATGTAAGGTAATTTTAACAACATATATGGTTATTTTTTAAATGTTTTTTGCACATTCTGTGATAAATGCATGAACAAACAAAACAAAGACTAGTGATCGTGTGAAATATTTGGATTTTTTCTTTTTGATTTCCATAAAATATAAAATAACAAATGCATTCAAATCTAATATAACGTTCAAAATCGTGATTACATCGTCCTAGCAGCTGTTCAAGACGAGCAAATTAAACAATTTCTCGTGTTTTCCACTAGATGTCGCACCTGAGTCAAGTCCTCGTGAAGGATGAGGGGAGATGATAAGATATGTGTCCTGTGTCATCAGCCAGGCTTCAGTCGGAAACTGGGGGTCCGAACATCTCCATGGTTTCCAGCACGAGCGACAAATGATCCATAAACGAGGTCACGGACACTCGGAGGATCCGGGCTTCATCTGCACTCCACCTCCTGAAACACAGAGACGATAGGGTTCAGCGTATGGCAGGATTGTTTTCCTTTCGATATATTGATCATTTTCCAACAGTCTTTCTCACACAGATAACGTGCTACCGGACACCGAGAGCTGTTTGCTGATGCCGCCTTTCCTCGGCTCCCGGTCCGGGGCCAGAGAGCGCAGAGCAATGGTGGCCTCCCGCGAAGAAGGGAAGGGAACATCCAGAGAACTGTACATGAAGTCAAGGAAGACTAGGATGGGACATCGGCTTGTATTTCGACCACAATAAACAACCGTTGAAATGTCGCGAACAACATTTCGACAGCTGTCAGTGAAACAAACCTTGACAGGAACCAAACTCGGAGGGGTTTAACTGACGAAGAACGACGACAGGGGCGTTTTGATCAATGGCAATCAACACACGACTTTGAAAACCTAAACAAGAGGTAAATGTTAAACGTTACGGTTGGAAATTAAAGGATACAACTCCAGTTTGTCTGTCTCGTGGTTTGTATCTCCCACGTTCGCCGCCATAGCGAGTTTGTTGTGTTGAAACAATAAAGTTTTCTGGGCAAAAAAAAAAAAAAGGAGAGAACTTCCGGCTTCCGGTGATGCAGAGGATAAGCAGGCTTCTGCCCCCAAGCGTTGTGGAAAGGTAATACACTTGTCATTAAAACTAAGCCGATGTTAACGAAAATGAATTTATGTGAGGAAAAGTCCCGCAGGAAATACACACGACAACCAAAAATTAAGCAAATTATTTTTCTTCTAAAGTTTCAGCGGCTCATTTCACTTGTTTCTATGTTTTGTTTTTCGTTTTTTTTTGTTTGTTTTTAAAAAAAACAACAATTTTAATGTATAGTGAACTTCACACTAATGCCAATAAATAAAAACAATAAAATACAAGAAAATAATGTCAAAATAAATAAGTAAAATAAAATAATGATACTGTCAAAATACAACAACATCAGCAGAATAAAGCACACCACATTTCACAAAATATAAACCGATAGGACGATGATAGTATGTCTGTTACATAGAATTTCTTACATTAATAGCTAAGCAACGGCAGTAAAGTTGCAATACGATCTGCCTTTGATAATATTCCCTCCATCCTTTGGACTTTTATTTTGTAGTGCAGCCGCTGTCGAACTCAGCTGCGCGTCGCTTCATCGTCCCAAAGTGCTGAAGCTGAAGCTCAGTCTGTGTCACCGCTGCTGCCGCTGTGGGTGTATCCTGGACAATGACGTCTTTTGAATGTGTTCATTTATGAAGACAAGTGAGTCTGACTGTTTGCTTCAAGTAGACCATTACCCCCCCTATTCTGCGGATATTGAAAGGCAGAAAACGACCGAAGACCGGTGCCTCTGCTGCTGCTGGACTCTCAGCACGGCAGCGTTATTAAGGACTCAGCAGCATCTGAAGGAGAAAAAGTGAGTAATTTATGATCAAACGTCGGGCTTCTGTTGAAAATTTATCGTCAGTATAGTCAGTATCGGTATTGACTAAATGGGATGTCAAAGATGAACTCCAGACAAGGACAGAGAGGAGAGTAAGGAAAAGTAATAAAATGCTTTGCTCAAACTGTTAACACGAAAGAAATGAGGTAACAGAAAAACATACGCAAAAATATAGGTTGAAATATAGTAATGTGTGTCTTCACCTACGTATGTGACTGTTGCCCAGCTTCATTTTGCCCCAAGAAATTTCAGTTTCAATTAATCACAATTTATATGAGATATCATGCAAATCTGCCAAATGATCAGAGGGACATTGCAGAGTACAAGCGCTTTATTACCTCAACTTGTCAGTTCAAGGCAGGCTGTCAGAGTCACTTCAAGCCAAGACCAAACCAAGAAGGGCATCTGTACATCTGAGTAAAGTTTAAACAAATGACCAAAAATAATAACAAAAATGACCCTTACAAACCGTGAAGGATTTCTTTGTAATTTTCTTTCTGCTCTTTCTTTGTTATTTATTTCCATTGAAAGCATTGAATGGACTTTCTGTCATTTTCTTTTTTTTTTTGAGTGTGTGCACATGTGGACCACAGGAAGAGTTGCTGCCTCCTCAGTGGCAGCTTGTGGACGTCTCAATGAAAAACATCAAACATTTCACCTCTGACGCGTGTGCGTCGCTTTTAAATTGTCATCGCTCTTTCTCTGCGAACGCGTAGCGTTGCATCGTCCGCGCATGGCAGCCGTGTCCAAGAGCGGAGGCACCCTGAGGGACCTCCAGCTGGCTCTGCAGCTGAAGATCGAGGAGCTGCGACACAGGGATGCCCTGATCGACGAGCTGGAGCTGGAGCTGGACACCAAAGATGACCTGATCAGGCAGCTGCAGGTAGAGCTGGACAGCCACCGCAGCTCCGCGCAGCAGGCGGCCAACTCGGCGGAGGCCACCAACACAGGTGCGTCGCTCGAGGTCGACTAGCTGTTCAGGAGATACGTGCTTGCACGATGCATGTGTGCTGAATGAAGAAAAAGCTCGTCGCAGTCCTTTATGGCCACAACAAATACTGCTGTCTACCCAGATTTCACATTTATCACGTCTGTGGGAGTGTTTGGAAGAGCTGAACTTGAATGGGGGTCGTTCTGCCTGCTTAACATGTCGAGGCCGTGGTCCTGTGGTCTGGCAGACCGCTGCAGAAACAGGATGCAGTAACAGAAAAGTGGCAACCGCACTTATGCGGCTCCGACCGCTTCATTTTTGAATTTGTCGGCTTCGAGATACAAATGGCACGAGAGAAGACATCACTGTCGGGGCTCTCGCACAAACGGCCACGTTCCAATTCGGCTTCTTCAAACTAATTTTGAACTGGCATGTTTGGAGCAAATAAATAAATTATTAAAGCAGTTTGGATCCTGAAATGTCCAATTTACAGCTTACACAATTTTTGGGTGGCTGTGAGCTCAAATGGAAGGAAGAACGAGACCACTTTATTTTTTGCTATTAAACTTCCGTTTTTGCATCGTTCAACCTGAACGTCCACTTCCATTTTAGAAATGATAGCCAGTTTTGCTGGGGTGGGGGGGTGTTGCCATCAAAACATTCTAACATTATTTACCTTAAACTTTGCAACACCTGCAGACAGGCCAAGCAATCAATCAGTCAAAACTCAGTCCAAAAGGAGAACAGCACAGTTACAAAGTTTTGGCACTAACCCTTTAAAAACAAGTTGCCGCACCCTAAATGAGTTTGACCGGCAGCGGAGTTGGTGCCATTTCAGAAGTGCTCTCTGTCTTTAAGGGACGGCGGCTCAGGCTCCAGCGGTGCCCGATGAGCCTCAGCGCACCAAGAGACAGGCCATCTCGGCCGAGCCCACCGCTCTGGACCCTTCCCAGCTCACCGATGTCACGCTTACCAGCTATCTCAAGAGCAAAGAGTGAGCACAGGATGCCTCCCACACACACACATACAAAGCACATGCTCGTGCCCTGTTGACCATCCTCTGTGTTTGTAGGTCCAGCGAGCTGATCCAGAGGGCCCTGATGGGCAACGACTTCATGAAACACCTGGAACACGGGCAGGTGACGACCCGCTCGCGTCCTCCTCTCCAATGATCCGTTTCAGAGGTTGTGGAGTCAGACGTTGCTCTGTGTGCGCAGATAGTCACCATCATGGACTGCATGTACCCCACCAGCCTGGCCAAGGGCTGCTGCGTCATCCAGGAAGGAGACGATGGCTCCACCGTCTACGTCCTGGAAGGTGAGAAGCCGACAGTTCTGACCTTCGGGGGGGGGCATCTTTTTTCCAACATACATAATCAAAAATGCAATGTATATGTATATTTATATATATACTATATATATATATATATATATATATATATATATAGATGTATCTATATATGTGTGTGTATATATAGATGTATATATACACACACACATATATAGATACATCTATATATATATATATACATAATTTTTTTTATTATTATTTTAATTTTTTTTTAACTCATCATAGATTAACCATTAAACAGCATATTTAGCAGCACTATGTTTGCAGTTGCTAATCAAGATGTTTGATGGTCTTGACTTCAACATACTCACAAGAAACATATACCTGGTTGTTGGATTTGTCATTAACCTTGCAGAGGTGTCCGTGCCCATTGTGACATCACAAAGGGATTCCTTGAAACACACTTTTTTGTGCAATGGATGGTACCACACAGAGATCTCATCTAAACATGAAGTGCTAGCGATGGAGGACGCAAAAGGACAAAAAGGGGGGTGGGGGGATTGACAATTTCATACGACAGAGTCATTGTTTTTTTCTGTCTAAAGCAATCAGGAGAGCCGGGGCCTCAATGAATATTCCATTTTGTGCGCAACAGTCGAGGCACATAAGAGTTGTTGAGCAGAGTTCAAAGGTTAAAAGGAAAAGAAAAAAAAACACATCATCAAAATAGAAAGTACTTAAGAACAGTGACAGGAGAAAAATATGAGAAACGGCTTCCGAAACGCTGCCACTGAGGTGTGAAACACTGTGAGGAAGGGACGGGAAACATGCTATCATCCACTAACATTTTACAGCGGAGCGTGGGAAGGAAAACTTCATACTCCCATTATTGTGGTTGCCAACGTCGACGACTGCGTTCCTCCCTCAGTCATGTGCTCCTGACACCTTCACTCCCTCCGCTCGGAGTGCCGTCTACTCTTCCCCCCCCCACCTCAATCACTCTCAAGGACGGCTGTTTCTGTCTGCGGAGAAGCTCTCAATAAAGCGGCGTTGGGCTTGATTGATTTGCTCGCCTCCGCGTTGTTCTAATCGTCTCGCTACCCGCATTTCCTCCCACCGTGTTGCGTTCAACCGCATTTTCTTTTTTTTTTAAATTCACCGTCCTCAGAGGGGATGGTGGAGGTGACCAAACAGGGGAAGAAGCTCTGCACCATCGGCCAGGGCAAAGTGTTCGGGGAGCTGGCCATCCTGTACAACTGCACCCGCACGGCCTCCGTAACAGGTAAACAAAATAAATGCACACCATCACCCGAGGGGGAAGGAGAGGGACTGGGAGGGCGGGTGACCCAGCCGTACCCCGTCATTATCTGGCAATTTATGCCGGGAGGAGAGAACACTTTGCCTGTCAATCCGGCAGAGGAGCGACCCTGACCGGAGGGCCGCCGCGTCCATCAGCGCCGCTTTAGGTGAATTCTGAGCACTGTAATGGCTCTTTGAAACATCCGCACGTGTCAGCGCAAAAATGTTTTTCACCCGTCAGAAGCGGAAGTTTTTTCTTTCACGTTTGCCCGGTCTTTCCTATCCTTCACTGGATGCACAAGGAAAACATGTGAGCCAGTGTCCGTGTCTGTCTGTTCCCATCACGACTGGAAAAACGTCACTCACACTTGACGCATTTCTGATTCCGACTGGCTTCCAGGCGTCCGCCCCTTTCTGTCGCAGCATTGTTATACTTTCTGTCGGCCTGTTTGTTTTTTTTTCCTAAGTGAATGGCAGAGCTTTAAACTGCGCAGCGTCAGAGCCGTTCGTCTCTGCCTGCTTCTCTCTTCCTTGACGGGGAACAAATCTTCTTAGCGGAGAATTTATGTTCCTCGGCTGTGCGAGGAATAAAAAAACGAGCCTCTTTAAGTGAGGTTGACCTCAGTTTTTTTTTTTTTTTTCTTGGCTGCTTGCCACAGTCAGTTAGTGCGTTTGTGTCCCCTTGCACTTATTTATGAGTGAGGGAGACGGTGTTAAAAAGGGCGCGTAAAAGGAAGACGCCATTCCAGGTCTTTCAAACACCCTTGGAGAAGCACTTTGTTATATGAAACGTGGCGGTGGGGGAGGCCAAGAAAAATTATATTATTCCTTTCAACACAAGTGAATATTAGCAGTGGGCCGCGACGCCTGCTCGCTGAAAGACACGTATTTGCACATTGGTTCAACCACGTAAACAGGCGTTTTTTTGCATCCCTCCAAAGAAATCCAGGAATACAGCACAGATAAAGGAAAGTAATTACCTAAACGTTCTGAATGGTTCTCTCGTTGCTCCTTCTGGTGAAGAGCCCATAGAGAGCATTTCTGGAGGGGAGGGATAAACAACACTCTCACTCGACTGATTAGGTTTTATACAGCTGTTCAAGCAGGGTTAGCCTCTGTGCTTTTTCAACTCATTTATGACCAATTGACCAATTGTGAATGAAGTAAAACGAGAGAGAGGGAGAGAGAGAGAGAGAGAGAGAGAGAGAGAGAGAGAGAGAGGGATGGAGAGAGAAATCTTCAGGGCCATTTTCTTTTTGTTTTTTCCAAAGGGAAAATAGCACCTAGTACTGATGACTAACTAATGCCTCCACTGCAGCAAAAGCAACTGTTGCCTCTCAACAGCCAGGCTCAGGGTCACTTCCTGTATGTCCTTCGTCCTATTTCGGGCCTTTCAAGGGCAGCTAACAGCAACAGCGTCCAGGACACGTCAGAATTAAAAAAAAGAAGAAGAATTAAAGCTTGCTGAAATTGGCTGAAAAAGTTTTCTGTTGGAGGTTGGCAATGAGGATGGGTGACATTATTTTGAGCTCGGGGTCTGGGGGGAATGAAACACTGAACCTGCGACGATGATATCCCCAGGCTGAGTTTAATCTCGCCTTCCGCCGTGCCTCCTCTCGCCTGCAGCTCTCACCGACATTAAGCTGTGGGCCATCGACCGGCAGGGCTTCCAAACCATCATGATGAGAACGGGCCTCATCAAGCACTCGCAGTACACCGACTTCCTCCGCAGG
Organism: Thamnaconus septentrionalis; assembly: GCA_009823395.1. Lineage (NCBI taxonomy): Eukaryota > Metazoa > Chordata > Actinopteri > Tetraodontiformes > Monacanthidae > Thamnaconus > Thamnaconus septentrionalis. Next base: position 16,259,829 of record CM020518.1, read on the forward strand.
TACGCGGCTCGCCACTTCACGCCCTCTTCCTCTCTGCCTCTCTCGCTCTCTCGCCGCCAGCGGAATGACTCACCTGCCTCACCTCGCTCTCACCCCCCCCTCCAGCGTTCCCTCTTTCCAGTCGCTGCCGGAGGACGTCCTCAGCAAGCTGGCCGATGTTTTGGAGGAGGTGACGTCACGCCGGGACACTTCTGTTCCCCACCCCAGCCATCCCTTTCCCTTTCTCATGTGCCATCTCGTTGCCCTCCGCACCCCTCCACCCCACCCACTCCTCACCCACCGCCAAACTCCCCCCCAACCCCCAGCGCAAACGGCGAGCGGCGCTCTGAGGGTTGCGCGGCGGTTCACCTCCCTGCCTTCTCTATCTCCCCTCGCAGACTCATTACGGTGACTCTGATTACATTATCCGTCAGGGCGCCACCGGTGACACATTCTTCATCATCAGCGAAGGACAGGTGAGGAAGAGGGATGGAACGGGAATTATTTATTAATACCTCTTAGTTATTAGGACGCGGAGAGGAGGGTCATTAGCAGGGACGGAAGGAGGAGGCTGGGGGGGGGGGAAATGGGCTGGGGAAGGGCGATAAGAAGCCCTGAGAAGTCGTGTGCGCTCTCTGATTTTTTATTTATTTATTTTTTTCCCCATCTATAGTTGGCACAGGGCTCTGAGGCCAAGGCTCCGACATGTTAGGGCTCATTCATTTATTTATAAACCCACCCCAAGGAGACGTGCACGTGGTCACAGATGGAGCCTCCTGTCCATATTTTCTCTAAGTTGTGCACTGACACCCTGGTAGAACAGCGAGGCCGGGGCTCCCAGCTGCTACAGAGGAGATGTTGCTAATTCCTGCACAGCTTCCAATATGGAGGACCATTCATTTCAATGGAGTTGCTCACTTTGCGCTTCACGTGGCCCATAGAGCATGTGCAGATGTGTCACTTCCCGTCATGCATTTCAGCCAATCAGAAAGAGACAAGAGACACAATAAACTCTTTCCCATTTTACAGGCTTTTATTTTTGTATTGCGGTCAATGGGCGAAATGCATTTTAGGCCGGCGGCGGTTTTGGGTGCAGTACCTAAAGTGGCCACTGGAATTTTTTTTTTTTTGCCATGCCACCATATTGCTAGGCCGGTTTCCGGTTCTTGTTATACACACATGCTCCTGCACCGCCCTGTCACACAGGTCCTAATCCATTGTAGATTAACATTAACATAATGTAGAATTTCAATTTTTCAATGTCAGACATCTGAGGGAACACCACTGATACAAACAAATACCACAAGTGGGAAAAACACCAATGCCTCTCCACGCCGTCCTCAGGTCAAGGTCACCCAGCAGAACTCGGTCAACGAGGAGCAGGTCGTCGTGAAGACCCTGTCCAAAGGGGACTGGTTCGGGGAGCAGGCTCTGAAAGGGTGAATCACACCCACACACGCGCTCGGTTATCCTGAATCCCAGGTGTTCAATCAGTCTGACCTTTCACGTCGCTTATGTTTTCCCCTGCAGAGAGGACGTCCGCATAGCCAGCTACACGGCCGTGGGAGACGTCACATGCCTGGTCATCGACAGGGAGTGAGAGGGGCCCTTTGTTTGACGATAACCGCTTTTTACACGGCGGGAAAGAGAAGAAAATGTTTTTTGAGCTCCTACCACGCGCACGTTCAGAAAAGGCGCCTCTTTCATGCCCTCATTCGCTCGTCTCCGTCCGTCTCAGGTCTTTCAAACAGCTGATCGGCGGCCTGGGCGACGCCAACAACAAGCAGTGCGACAGCGACGAGGTCAAGGCCAAGTGAGTTGCACCGATCGTGAGCTTGCGAGATTGTCAGCTTTTTCGGTTCCAAAGGAAATGTGGGATGACTGGAAGCGCTCGCCGACCCTGATCCAGGCTGAGGGCTGAAGCCGAGCTTAATACATCAGCTGACAGGCTTCATGCTTCAAAATCAGCGGCTCATCTGCCCGCAGTCAGCTGACTGCATGGCAGAGATTTGTGTCAGTGTGCGAAGTGGCATTTTAGCAGGCAGTTAAATATGGTACTGAACAAAACAACTAGCATTGGTGGTGAGATAACAGCAACGGTGACAAAAGTATTCACATTATGTACTTAAGTAAGAGTATGGAGAATTCTGTTGAGAAGTTTGCAAAAATTAAAAGGTTGTGGCGGAATAGTCTGAACCAGGGGTGGTCAAACCTTTTGACTGGTGGGGCCACAATGGGTTCTAAAATTTGACAGAGGAGCCGGAGCAGCAGCAGATGGATGGAGTGTTTTGGTGGCCCACCTCATAGAAGAAAAAAATATATCATGGGATATGTAGAAAACAAGTGCTTTAATGTCAACTGAAAATGAACAAAAGTGTTACAACAAAGCATGTCTGAAGCTCCACGGTATTCAACTCTTTATTTAAATGACTCCTCAAACACTGAAAACATGGATGAAATACAGCTGTTTTATGACTTGCTGACTATAATTTCTTCAAGTTTGGCGGGCCGGATTAAAAAGCTTAACGGGCCGCATATGGCCCCCGGGCCGTAGTTTGCCCACCCCCATGGTCTGGACTGAGCTGAGCAGAGATGAGCAGACTGAGGCATTATTGGATGTTTACACTTTCAAAAACAATGACCAATGTTTTCTACATTTTTTGTTTTTTTCTGTTCTGAAAACAAACAATGAACAGTGACCCCAAAGCTGAGGTTCTCTAAAATACGATCCACTTTTATATCGAACTGCACAACAGCAGAGTTCAAATAGCTCCACTTCAAGCAATGGCGGCTATGAGAAATAAACACAAAAGTAACAAGTGTGTTTTGCCATTGTAAGGAGTAGAAAGTACTGATATTTGTGTACAAATGTACGGAGTAAAAGTAAAAAGCCATCAGAGTAATTTACTCAAGTAAAGTACAGATACCTGAAAAACCTACTTAAGTACAGGAACAAAGTATTTGTACTTTGTGACTTCCTTACTTGTTTTCTGCCTTCAGCAACAGATCAACACTCACTTTTAACTATAACCTGCTAAAGCTGATGCTGTGTTTTTAAGGGAAGACAAACGGGGCTGGTCTCAGGGGGGCAGAGTAAACACCTCGCTAGCGGTGCCGTCAATATCCTGGGAGAAGTACAAGTGTCCTCGTGACATCACAAATCTCCAGAAGCGTGTGTTTGGGCACACACTCCCTGTGAACTAATGCAAGACAATGAAGTAACGGCCGGGCTTCTCTCATCTCCGGGGAGGGAGAGAAAAAACACAGAAGCTGCTTCTCGTTCAAGCCGGACACGTTCGTACTCTGTTTTGTTTTTTGTTTTTTTCTTTAATCCCCCGCAGACTGCAGGTGGAGGCCGATTACTTCTCCAGCGTGTCGCTGAGCGACTTCAACACGGTCTGCACTCTGGGGATGGGGGGCTTCAGTCGAGTGGAGCTGGTGAGTGGATGCCACGTCGTGCAAGTGACGGCGGCCGCCGTGTCACCTCCACCCACTCGACCTCCACTCTTTCACCCCGCCCCCAAAAAAAAAAAAAAAAAAAAAACGTTTCCAGGTGCAGCTGAAGAGCGAATCCCATCGTTCGTTTGCCCTCAAAGTGCTGAAGAAGCGTCACATCATGGACACCAGCCAGCAGGGGCACATCCTGTCGGAGCGCCGCATCATGATGGAGGTCCACAGCCCCTTCATCATCAGGTCCCGCCTTTCATGTCGCCGCGTCGTTAAAGTGGGGTTGGGCGTAGCAAGCTACGTACAGACTGTGAATGAGGCGAGATTGGCAGCATGAAAAAAAGAAAATAAATAATCTTTGGTCGCCGTCGTGCGATATAGCTCGTTTCCAAGAAACGGGCTGCTCCAAGGTGAAGCGTGTATCGCTCTCCTATGACTCAGTGGATTTATTAATGCGTGACAATGATTTTCAAGGCGTAACAATGATGGCCTGACTCGATGGAAACCAAAGCAAACTTTACCATCGTGTACAGCACATGATGGCGGACCAACACACTGCTACACAGTAGCAGGCAGGCAGACAGACAGACAGACAGATAGATAGAAACCAGAGGGACAGACAGACAGAAAAAACAGGCAGGCAGACAGACAGACAGACAGACAGATAGAAACCATAGGGACAGACAGACAGAAAAAACAGGCAGGCAGACAGACAGACAGACAGACAGATAGATAGATAGATAGATAGATAGATAGATCCACAGACAGACAGACAGACAGACTAAAAACAGACAGACGGACAGACAGATTGATAGATAGAAACCAGACAGACAGACAGACAGATAGATAGATAGATAGATCCACAGACAGACAGACTAAAAACAGACAGACGGACAGAAAAACAGGCAGACAGACAGATTGATAGATAGAAACCAGACAGACAGACAGACAGACAGATAGATAGATAGATAGATAGATAGTTAGAAACCAGAGGGACAGACAGACAGAAAAAACAGGCAGGCAGGCAGACAGACAGATAGATAGATAGATAGATAGTTAGAACCAGAGGGACAGACAGACAGAAAAGGCAGGCAGACAGATAGATAGATAGATAGATCCACAGACAGACAGACAGACTAAAAACAGACAGATGGACAGAAAAACAGGCAGACAGACAGACAGACAGACAGATAGATAGATAGATCTCACTACATTTCACCCTGCCCTCCAGACTGTATCGTACCTTCAGAGACTCCAAGTACCTCTACATGCTGATGGAAGCCTGCCTGGGGGGAGAGCTGTGGACCCTCCTGCGAGACAGGTGCGCTCCACACATTTAAGCGTTCATTCGCCACCGGCGGCCGTCAGCCGAGCGGATCCTTGAACGCCCCTCTCGCCGCTGCCTCTCAGGGGCTCGTTTGACGACAGCACCACCCGCTTCTACACCGGCTGCGTCATCGAGGCTCTGGCGTTCCTGCACTCCAGAGGGATCATCTACAGAGACCTCAAGCCCGAGAACATCATCCTGGACCACCAGGGATACGCTAAGCTGGTGGGGATGCAGCGCATGAAATGAAAAACAAAGCTGCATATATTTTTTTTTTGTTTGTTTGTTTGTTTGTTTGTTTTTTTGTTTATTCTCTCGGACAACACTTTGGTTTCTCCACCCAGGTGGACTTTGGCTTCGCCAAGAAGGTGGGCCTAGGTAAGAAGACCTGGACGTTCTGCGGGACCCCAGAGTACGTGGCGCCGGAGATCATTCTGAACAAAGGCCACGACAGTTCAGCCGACTGCTGGTCGCTGGGAATACTGGTGTTCGAGCTGCTCAGCGGCAGGTACAGCCGGCGGCAGAGAATAAAAGAATTTCTTGTTTGTTTGCTTAAAAAAAAGGAAAAAAAAGTGAGTGAACCTGGTTCACTCAACACAATTCAACACAGGAGCCAGAACGCCATTTCCTGGAATTGTTTTGCCTTTTGTTGAATGCGGGATAAACATAAAAAAACTGAAAAATAATATACTCACAAAAGTAGTAATAAAAGCAAATTCACAGTCTCCCCATAAACACAATCACTGTGTCAGGGCATTTTGCAATCAGGGGTTTGTTTGCAACAAATTGAATGGACAGGCACGTCCCCAACATGGTGGAAAAAAAACCCAACATTTTCAAAAATATGATTTGCTGATGTATCCGAAGGTTGAACTGAAATGCTCGTCCACATTAAGATCATGTTAGGTTCTTCTCTGTTGGTTTAGAGGGAAAAAAATAAACAGGAAGTAGGTCAATGGGTGGGGTTAGAGTTAAGGTGGCTAGTTGGTCAATCAATCAATCAATGGATCTACCACTGACCATTTATTTATAATAATTATTCTCATTATTATTGTTGCTTATTTATTAGATTAAACAAATTGAATTCATTTTCTATCATCTAATTTACATGTAGAGCATTTGGATTTTCCGGGATGCAACAGGCTGTTCCAGGGAGACTTTTCCTCTAGTTGCCTCCAAAACCTTCACGTTCCAAAAGCAAATCAAGCAGAAAAATTATGCATTTTCAATCCGTCCAGCCAAATCCCAGGAACCTAATCCTCCCCTGTTGAGGTTCTCAGCTGTGTAAACGCTGTTCCCTGTCCCCAGCCCTCCTTTCTCAGGCTCTGATCCCATGAAGACCTACAACATCATCCTGCGGGGCATCGACATGATCGAGTTCCCCAAAAAGATCTCCAAGAGCGCCGCCAACCTCGTCAAGCGGCTGTGCAGGTTGCTTCTCTAAGACGTTTTTTTTTTTTTTTTAGTTTTGTCACAAACAATTCTGCAATTCTATATGTGTGTTTTCTCTTTTCGCCCCCCTCCTCAGGGACAATCCATCGGAGCGGCTGGGGAATCAGAAGAACGGTGTGAAGGACATCCAGAAACACAAGTACAGCCTGCAAATAGACCCAAAAGAAGTCCTTTTCATTTCCGTCTTTTCTTCTTCTCTGAATGTGCTCAGCGGCGTCATGGCAACGTGTCCTCCTCGTCCTTCAGGTGGTTCGAGGGCTTCAACTGGGACGGCCTCTGCCAGGGGACGGTGGAATCTCCGTACACACCCGCGGTACGCGCTCACTCGCCGTCAAACAGCAGCGCGGCTCTGAGATACAGACGGCAGAGCTAACGTCCTCCATTCCATTCCATCCATCGCACAGGTGGACGGGCCGTTGGACAACAGCAACTTTGACTACTTCCCAGAGGACGCAGAGGGCCCGCCCCCCGACGAAGAGCCCGGCTGGGACCAGGAGTTCTAGCAGGAGGGGAGGAGGTGGACGCCGGCTGCTTTAGCGTAGCGATCTCAGAGGGGCCGAAGTGTCTTGGATTCTAAAGCATTGTGCTCTCAAACACATCAGAAACATCAGTAACAAACACGACATTTTGCACATTGATTGAAAATATTGCGAGCAGTGAGAATAGTTTGGTGTGTCGTCATTCCAGGAAAAGTTGTTTTTTGTCGGTTTGTAACAAAATGACGCCGTGCGATGAGAGCAGTAGGGATTCATGAATGAAGCTGGACTTTAAGGCACGTGTGGTTTGTACAGTGTGGCTGCATATTTATTTCAAAGTTATGCTCTTGAAAGAGCGTACAAGTAATATATTGAGATTATTTTGTATAAAGTGCTGTGCGGACTGAAAGAAATAAAGTATTAAACTTGAAAAATCAAAAAGTTTGCCTATTGATTTGTTCCACTTTGTTCTTTTAGCAGAAACCAAGAAAACTCCATCCCAGCATTTTTTTTTTTTTTTCTCTCCAAAATACAAGTCAAGTCGCCCGGATCGTTAAAACTTCAACTTCAAAATCTCACAGCCTGATTTACCTTTTAAAACCGTAGAGGTTAAGCCAAGAAAAAACATTGGAAGTGAGAGTGAGCCCAGCTTTATTCAAGCTCTGCTGGTAACAGTTTTATTTCCACCAAGAACATTAGTATTGTTGTTCCCCCCTGTTGCGGAGTTGTTTTTACAAATGTTTTCCGCTGTATTTTAATCTAATAAGTGTTTTTTATTTCAATTTTCTCAAAGGGCCAGTCTAGGAATAAGCGAATCTTTCTCTCACTGCCGTGACTCTACTCCTCTACCTGCTGCCAATTTTATTGAACATTTCTCTCGCTGAATCATTCAATCAGCGTTTGACATTCTGTGATTCATAGCAGTGTCAAAACTGAGCCACCGGCCCAGAGCTCTCTCCTACGACTGGCTTTACTTTTGCTTTGCGGCGACTTTCACTGCGCCCGCTGCACGGCGAGGAACGGTTCCAAATTTTCCCTTCTAACTGGGGCATCAATATCTATAAAATGAGAAAGTGAGTGAGGACGCCGCGCTGCCTTCAGGTTCTCCGCCTCCTGGGATGCAACGCGGCGGAGCTAATTTTGTAAATGTGCTAAAAACCGCAGAGGCAGAAGCAACAGGACAGCTGGGCTACTGGGCTCCTGTTGCCACGTTGGTGAGATTTGGCGTTAAAGAGCCGGAAGAGTGTGGAGGACATCGTCTGATTGGAGTTACCTGCTGTTCACACCCCAAGGCCGTCCTGTTTCTCATCATCATCTTCTCGCGACTCTTTCCCGTATCATGCAAAACCCATTTTTGCAGAGTTTTTCAACTCTGACACGAAGCTCTTTTTCTTTTTTCCTTTTATTTTAAGAGAGTTTTCTAAAACACAGCTCAGGGAGAATGACCCTTAGTGATGTCACAAAGGCGAAGACACACCTCTCAGGTTAGCGACAACGCCCCTGGCTGGTTGTTCATTCCAAGTTGGATACATTTGGGTCAAGAAAGTGTCAGATTCACCAGGAGCTTAAAACCAAGTTTTTTTTTTTTTATTTCTGAACTAACTATTGTTACTTTGGAGGCTTTGAACTGACGGCTAAATAAGATTGAAAATGTTCATTCTGTCCTCGTTGGTAGATATACTCTTGGTTTTCTTTTCTTCAGACAGACAATAGCTTCAACAAATGATGTCGCATTTTTGGTCCGGTGCTATGTTGTCTTTGGTCTGTCTGAACAAAAGAAAACCAAGAGTATCGAGGGCTAAATATGCTGTTTTCCATTTTTTTTTGGGAGGGATTAATTGTTTTTGGCTGCTCTGCTGAAGTTGGTGATGAAAAATGTAGATCTTAAAAAAATATAAGCCTATTGTTGGATCTTTAAGCGCTGCTGTTCATGTATTATAATAAAAAAATCGAATGAAAAGATTATAAACACAGCTGCAACAACCACCTTGACCTTTCTGAAAAACCAAAACGTGTGCCAAGTGCTTTTATCTCTCTTGAATGCGTTTTCATACTTATTATTTATTTTTAATTTTTTTTCAATTCCGCAAGAGCTCCGGCTGAATCGCGGAACTAATTCAAATTTTAAAGCGTTACTTTTGCCTTGAAGCAAACAGAGCCTTGAGGCTGAATGTTTTTCCCACCTGGTGTCGAGTGGAGGTGAGTGAGCGTGCAAACCGAAAAAACCCAAATCCCAGCAGATGGGGAGATGTTTATCAGAGAGCCGTGACCTCGGAGCTGTTAGCGAGCAAAGGTTTGCATGGTTCACTGGTTGGTGTCGCGGGCCGGGCCGTGATGGAAACACAGCCGTCTCCTCTAACAACCCACTGATAACTAAAGGCCAGATAAGACACACACGATTTTCCACATTTCCTCCAGAATCGCAGTGCGGATCCTGATTGGCTGGAGCCACACACTGAAGTTAAGCAGTTAGTGAAAACAATGCACCGTCACCCGCTCGGTGTTTTATTCCAAATAGATGTATTGGTTTTAAATTTGTTTAAAAAAAAAATTCACTTACATGTTTTTAGATCAGATAGTAAGATAAAGTCACATTTATTTGCTAATGATGAATGTTTATTTTTACATAAAGATCCACTTGTTTGGAGGAGGTTTTTTTTTTTTTGTCTGTTTGTTTTTTATTATTTTTCTATGATCAAGAAGGACATCAGAAAACAGGAATTAACATCATCATTGTTTGCAATGTTTGCAATATAATGTCTGACCAGTAGGTGGTGCTGAATCTTCCATGCTGGGCCTTTAAAAGCTCCTGTAATAAAACATTTGAGATTCTTTATTTCTATTAGTTTTAATCGTTTTCTGTGGATGTGAATTGAAATAAAGATACTGCAACTATAATAAAACATAAAGATGATTTAATTTCGTTTTTACCAACATGCTAAATTAGTTGATATTGCCTTCTGTATTTAGTTTGTTGACCGTGCCGATTCCTAAATCCATGATGATCGTATGATCTATAATGATAAAGCACAGCCTAATGTTTTGGGCTGATATATGAAAGTTGGAGATAATCACAAGAGACAAACCCTTCGTGTTGAACGTTTTTAAAAAAAACTCACTCACTCCCTCACTTGACTTTCAACCATATTCCCTTCTGTACGTGGAGGAAGGTTATGATTAAAAAAAAAGGCAGACGCTGGTGATTGACACCTTCTTTTTCTCTCACATTTAATCCTCCCTCCCACTCTGCACACAGATAAGCCGCTGAGGTTTTTCAAAGAGGGGAAAGTTGTGAAAATTCCTACTTCAAAGTGTGAGGACACAGGAGAGCCCTCGCATCCGTCGCTGCTAATTAAATTTGCCAACGGTAAACCGTCAAGTATGGGCCAATTAAAGTCCATTCACCCCAAAACAAATCCAGTCGCTCGCGCTAAGGTGCGAAGAGCCCGGAAAGTGTTTGCGGAGCGAGGGCCCGCTGAACGCTCTCCAAAGTTCAAACTCATCTCCGGCTGAGAGTTTAATTTCAATAAGCCGGCGGAGTTGTTTGCGCCGCATTCACAATCACTGGCTGGCCTTTTCTACTTTGCTGAACCACTTCACAGGAAAAGCTCCAGACGTGACTGGAATCGCTAACCGCCGCATCCTGTCCCTAACTGGCCTGGATATTTTTAGAAAGTCAACCTCCTGAAGTGAACAGATCATGTGACCTTAAAAAGAATACACATCAAAAGGGACTCACTGCTCTCGCCTGTTGTAATTGTGAGCAGTTTTAATAAAATTGTGCATGCTTTGGAGAAGCCCTGTGTTTTTTTATTGTCATTTTTTTTTTTTTTTTTTTTTTTTTTACAGGGCTCGTAAATGGGCCAATCCTGTGGCGGCTCCTGCTCGGAAATTCCGTGCATGCCATTGAATGCGTGGAAACATCCAATTAGCCCCGTGAGTTAATCACTTCATGAATAATCCATTAACAGCACACGAAAAACACCCACACACACACACACACTCACACACACACCTCCCTTTCAGGGTGTGGCCTGCTCTGATTGGTCCGCCCCCAAACAGGCTGCCTTGAAATACCAGGTGGGGACCGTGTGACAAGAACAGGCAGGACCTGCAGGGTAAACCCGAGCACCTGAACCAGAGAGACGTCATCTCCTCCATCCTCCATCCTTTCATCCTCTCATCTGTCCGTCCGTCCGTCCGTCCGTCCATCCCTCCTCCAGACCGTCTCTCCCCCACCGTGAGGCACCATGCAGCCAGGCTCCGCTCTGCTCCTCCTCCTCCTGGGCCTCGGCTCCACCGCCTGCTTCGAGGTGCTGCCGGAGGAGGCCGCTCCTCGCCGGGCGCGCTTCTCCGCAAACAGCCCGGGTGAGTGACTCCACCCGTCCGCCTCCGTGTTCTGCATTCGGCCAATTCGTTACCGTTGTTTTAATGACTGCCTTTGGCCATTTGTCACTTCTTTCATTTTGGCTGGTCGCCCATGAAGGCCTTAGTTCACACTTTAAATTGGGACATGCTTTTTTTTTTTTTTTTTTTTTTAATTGCAAGGGGATGAACAACAGTAGGAGCTCTTGAGTTTTGGAGTTTTGTGAGGAGCAACTGTTTTTAATTCCAACTAAAGCAACAAAGGTCCCCATTCATAGTGCCAGGCCTCAGGTGTTTGCAAACTGGAACCAGACTAGGCAGCAGCTCCAAACCAGCGCTAATACGGAACAACACTGACTTCAATAGTCTACTTTTTTTTTCCAGAGAGTTTGATTTTTTTTTTTATTCTTTTGCTCCAATTTTCTTGGCGTCACGTGTTGCGTTTCTTCCGCTTCCAGCCGACGTGGCCCGATGTCTGAACGGGGCCGTGGCAGCGGGCTGCGGATTCTTCTCCTGCTTGGAGAACTCCACCTGCGACACGGACGGCATGCACGAAATCTGCGAGCTCTTCCTCCACTCGGCTGCTACCTTCAACACCGAGGTGGAGAACTTAAAGTGTTTGATCAGCTAGAAAAACTGGTAGACGGACTTGACAGATTTGCCGTGGATGAAACAAGTTGCTCTGATTCTCCAAGATGATGTTTTCCCTGATGAACCTCTTGGTCTCTGGAAGTTCATTCAATCTTGCCTTGGAAAAGCTGAAATAGATTCTGAATTTCCGATTTTTTTTTTTTTTGCTGTAATATCTTGTACCAACCTCTTAGCCCTTTTGCTATTTCTGGTTTCGTCTCACCTTGTTTTTGTCCTTCAGTCTTAAAATGGATGCGTGTGTGTTGGCCTGTGCGCCTCTCTGCAGGGTAAAACCTTTGTGAAGAAGAGCCTTCAGTGCATCTCCCAGGGAATCTCCTCCAAGGTCTTCCAAACCATCCGCCGCTGCAACATCTTCCAGAGGATGATCGCAGAGGTGTGTGTGATTCCTCGGGATTCCAGCCGTGTGTGTGTGTGTGTGTGTGTGTGTGTGTGTGTGTGTGTGTGTGTGCTTGTGTCGTGACCTGCTCTGTGTCGTCGTGAAGGTGCAAGAGGACTGCTACACCAGCCTGGACATCTGCACCGTGGCCCGGACCAACCCCGACGCCATCGGAGAGGTGGTGCAGGTGCCCGCGCACTTCCCCAACAGGTCTGGAACCGACTTGAAAAGCCCCGCAGCTAGATGGCGGTGTTGTCGTTTTCTCTCTCTGCCTCTCTCAGGCTCCTCCTGCGTTTGTTTTGATTTTGCTGTGCGATGAGGGGCCTGCTTTGCCCGCCAGTCGATCGCATATCTACTGTGTTAGCGCCATTGCTTGCCAGCACTCTCTGCTTATCAGCCAAGCGAGCCCTCCCCCACCCAACCCCCCCCACACACACACCCTTACTACCACCAACAAAGTTGATGGGGGGGTAATTGTTAGCAGATGGTGACTTCTACACCAGCTACACTGGAAGGCCCCATGAAATACAAAACATATAATTGCTGCAGCAAATTGGCTTTCGAACCAGTAACCGTATTAAATACGCGGGTGGAAAACACAACACAACTTTTTTTCATGTAATATTTTTCATTTAAATTGCAGAACCGCTAATGACATCCCGAGTGGGCCAGTTAGCCGTAGCCCGCTATTTCTGTGAACTTTCAACACATTACTGCGGCACAAGTGTGCACCATACACGTGGACCGCAGATGGTTGGTTAACTGGGGCTTCTCACTTCCTGTTTCCAGATACTACAGCACCCTGCTGCAGTCCCTGCAGGCCTGCGACGAGCAGACGGTGGCGACGGTGAGGACCGGCCTGGTTGCCAGGTTGGGCCCGGACATGGAGACCTTCCTGCAGCTGGTCCAGAGCAAGCCCTGCACGGACAGCTCCGCCTCCAGCGCCTACAGCAACCCCTCCAGCTGGAGGAACGTGCCCGTGTTCAACATCCAGCCGGGCTTCAGGGGCCGAGACCCCACCCACCTGTTCGCCAGGAAGAGGTCCTTGGACGACGCCCAGGGCGGCCCCAACGCTGAGAACTAAACACACCTGACTGCCGTTCACAATTACGGCTACCACGCGCACGACAAGATAATATGGCAGAAAATATTACGCAAATTTATTAGTCATCGTGTTAGCATTTTAGCGTGATTTGAAGCTTTGGCGAGTTTCACGAGGAAAGCGCCCTGTTACAAGTTTTAAAACGTCTCCCGCTACTGAGGTTGTGATCGATATTTATTTTCTTTGCTGAGTTAATTTATGAGGTTGACGTGAATGCTGTTTTATTTAATGTAAAGGGCAACGTGGTTGCAGGGGTCAGGGATGCTTTGGCGCTGGTCGTGGAGCTCTGCGCGACCCCCCCGCGTGGGGCCATTTCACTGGTTGGAGAGGCTATGTGGTGGTGAGGAAAAGCCTCTGTCTTGGAAATAAATGATGTTATGATATTGATTTTCGCCTCCTGTGAGTCTGTTCATGATTTCACCGCGTGTCAAATCATTGTGGCGAAAAAAGGAAAACCACACAAATCAACTTTTACACAGATAGGCCTTGCACATAATGAAGTGTAAATCTTTGTAATCCTTGTAATCTAATCTAAATTTGGTACAATACCGTCAAATGAGAGGTTCATTGACCTCTAAGTATTAAATTGTAAAGTAACATAAGTTCAATAAACTATTGTTGATCAGTTTCCTTCCCACCACTCTGCCAAAGTAAAGAAGTTGCATTGTGTTGTTTTACTCTGTCATTCCATTCCAGGTTTGCAGTCCATAACTGCTTTTAACACTAACTTTGCTCCACCTGCACATTTACCACTCTCACAGTTCATTGGTCGATAGAGTTTACTTGCCAATCAAAAACCTCAAAAGTTTCTGCTAATTATACGGCTTTTTGCATTGCAGCTGCATTAAAAGGGGTTGAAATAAGTTCTCCAAACATACATGTATATAAGAATGTAACACAGGGCTTTTACTTGTACTGTACTTAGGATTGATGTGTAAAGGACTTTGTTTGTTTTTGTAAAGTCTTAGTGTGAAGTAAGGAACTGGTAACAGGATACTTCTCTATTATCCTCCTTATCTTTTTTTTTGTTGGCTATTTTGTGTTTTTCTTTCACTCGAGAGCCGAGTGTCAGTCCCCTCTCTGGAAGTGGCCTTCTGTTGAGGGGTAAACAACCTGATTGCTCCTCAGTGTTTGCGCAGGCTTGTTGGCACCGTGGCCGAGGTGTTAAGTGGCGCCACAATGGCTCTCACTCGGCCATCTGTCACACGGTGCGAAAGGCTGAGCCATCACGGGTCTTCACCTCACTGTTATGACCCATTAGCTCCCATCAGGCCGGGCGAGAAAGATGTCAAGCCACCCCCCTTTTCCCTTCCTCCTCTTCCTCCTCGCCCCCCCGGACCTTATTTAGCTGTGTTTACCCACAACGGCCAGACCGGGAGCTGTGGTGGCTGGGAGGGTGAGACTGCTGACAAGTGATCCTTCAAACTCTGGAACTCAGCAGCTCCAGGACTCCGTGATGCGTTGCTTTTGTGAAGGGGGAAGCTAATGAAGGAACGGTTTGGCCTAAAAATAGGAACGCACCTCGTTAGCGTCGCACCGAAGCGGGGTCGGGTCGAGTCTTCTTTCATCAGCGCTGCTGCTCCTTCCGCCACTGCGTCTCCAATCAGAACATCTGACAACGGATGAAACTCTCTGTATTGATTTTGTCATATAATATCTGGGTGTTTAGTTTCAATAAGTCTCAAGAGATGACACATACTACTCTCAAAGGCGACCAAAGAAATCCAAGTGTTATGTGTGTAGTGACAGAAAAATTCATCCCTCTGACTGGCATTACTTCATGTCAAATTATTATGAGAAAACACAGACAGAGGCAATTTTTCATGGGAAGGTTTTGTAGAAACGGCTGTGAGGTGGAGAGATTTATTTTGTTTTCATGTCCTAGTTAGACTCCGGCGTTTATGCAATGCCTCCTGCCCACCTACATAACATTAGGCGAGACTGCAGTGTTGCCTAATATGGCAACAATATGATAATAACCCACGAGCATGTGACCTTACTGCCTTACATCTTTCTTCCATTTACATAAAGGTGTTTGCCAAAGCAATAAACAGGCACCGCACTGGAAGAATGTTGCTCTGTAACGCCAGTTAACAGCAGAATAGATGTTACATTTACTCGTGTGTTCTGGAGCACCTCTGCATAGAGCTGAGTGAGTTCTCTAACAATAGTCCCAGGAATGTTTCCACAGGACTACAGCAGGAGCCGCGTCGGAACCTGACGAGACTTGTGGGAAGCGCACAGACGCACAATCGCACAGAGGACGGGTAAACCTACCAGAGGCTGTAAACAGGCCGACGCAGACAACAAAACGTCACAGACGCACAATTTATCAAGGATGAAAGTTTCCATCTGAGGCTGGGTGAAAGCGGGGAGGAGGATTCCATTTTCACCACACTTCTTTAAAGACTGCTGTATGTCTTTAATGCTGTTAGTTACTTTTTACTAGCATAAGCAGAATTTAGATGTCAATCATGATGCTATTAGTTAAGGCACACTTTGGGTTCTACTGCTTTTTGAAATGTAATAATAAGCATTTATATTCTTCGGGATGTGACAATCCGTGGGACTTTAACTTGAACATTTATAAAAACATCCCACCACCAGGGGGCCTCAGTCTTACTAGGTTTTCATTTTGATAAGTCAGAAAAACTGAACCAGCTCAGCCAAGCAATCATTTCATCAGTCCTACTGACTCGTGATGAACATGGAAGGAAAAAAAAAAAGATCTTGCTGTGCTCCTC
This sequence comes from Thamnaconus septentrionalis, assembly GCA_009823395.1. Lineage (NCBI taxonomy): Eukaryota > Metazoa > Chordata > Actinopteri > Tetraodontiformes > Monacanthidae > Thamnaconus > Thamnaconus septentrionalis. Next base: position 16,275,748 of record CM020518.1, read on the forward strand.
AATCTGCATGACGCTGTGGCTACGTAGCGCTGACTTTTTCTAAAGCGACAAACTTCTTTTTCGGCCCGTCAGTTACGTAGCGTGCATCAGCGTAGTCTTTCTGTTTGACTGCAGTCATTTCAGTTGAAGGTCTCCCCGTCAGTCGCGCTGCCCTTTGTGTTCGCCACCACATTTTTCTCTGAATCCTTTTCATTTCTTTCCCCGACGCAATCAGACTCAGGATTACATCTGTAAATTTTTCATTTCCGAGGCCGCGGGATGAGGTCTCTGCTCGGGCAAAGAAACGCAAACTGTTTTGAAGAACAAACTTCAGTTTCAGGGTTAAGCAAAACCAATTTAATGTTATATATATTTATATAAAAAAGCAGGCATGGATGTATTTTGTAATATATCAGTACATAATGAGAATACTACCAATATCCGTCTGCACATCGAACAGGAATTGCATTTCATCCATTCATCACATCCCGGCGAGAGGCAACATTCAATGGGTTTTTAATACTGTTAATCAGTTGTTTTGCACATTCAACTAAAAGCACGTCTGTGTGAAAAGGCCAGCTTTAATCAGCAGTAGGATAAGTGCAGTGCTGAAGTAAACGCTGGCGACATGATGCTACTGCGGAGGAAGGACCCAGCCTGACTGGAAAATACTTAAATATTTCATGAAAAATAAATACGCTGAAATAAAATGTGGGAAAGTCAACCGAGAAATAAACCCCCAATATGTGAAATTATTTTTGAGAGACTTCAGGGAAAATGCTGGTAAATGAATGACTTCTGTTTTTTTTTTTTTTTTAAAGAAGTTCTGAATTCCTTAATAGGTTTTTTTTGTGTGTGTGTGTGTGTGTGTGTATGCAATTTATTTTCCATTTCTGCCTTTATGCGTTCCATTTCATATATTCCTCTGTCCGGCTTGCTCGTCCATATAGCACAAAATATTATTTACACTATTTACACGTATTGTTAACATTGCCAGTGCACAACGCGGCAGTTGAGGACGGGGCCGGTGGGCTCGGCTCTGGCTGCCTCTGGCAGTCTTTACACCCTTCAATGGAGTGTGAGCTGCTTCCTGAGGCCTCGCTGGGGGAGTCCGGCTCAGTCCATCTGTTTCTCCCATCAGGCTGCTGCCGCTGCCGCTGTCAGTGTGGCTCTGTTCTGAGCTCCTCCGGCCGGCCCCCCCAGAACCCCGGGACTGCTGCGGCCCGCACCAGGCGGAGGAAAATGGGATGTAGGTGATCCAGGAAAGGGGGGGAGGAGGGAGGGCAACTCCCAAGGCGGGTGGGGGGGGCAGGGGCGGTGTCTATGTCGCGTTACTGCAAGGGACCAGGGCGGAGACGTCGACCTCGGAATACTGGATCAGAGGGGCGGCCAGGTCCAGGTACTCCTGAGGAGGCGGGTGGAAGATGAGGAGGAGATTTAAAGGTCCAGTGTTGTAAAGTTTGGCTTGATTTAGTGAAAGCTAAATATATATATATATACACACACACACACACACACATATATACATATACTGTATATACCTGACAGCGCCCTGTATACGAAACGCACTGTCAGGCTTCCTTAAATACTGTACTTCATTCAAAAATTTACACACCAAACCTTTACGGAGTGAAACTAAAACTCCAGAGGAAGAATTTGCAACTTAGCCGTTACCTGGTTAGCCATGAGGGAGAGAGTGCGGTCCAGATCTTCCACCAGCTGCAGAAAGGTGGGCCTGCGGGACGGGACGGCGTGCCAGCAGTCCCTCATCATCATGTACCTGACGGAGCAGCGTTAGAGACGTCAAACCCCTGCGGGTCAGAGCGCTAGCGACGAGCTGCTGGTAGCTTCACTTACAGCTCCTGGGTGCAGGCGGGAGGTTTCTCCATGCGGTGGCCCTCCTTCAGCAGCTTGAAGAGCTCCTCCACGGGGACCCCCGGGTAAGGAGACCCTCCCAGGGTGAAGATTTCCCACAGCAGGACTCCAAAAGACCAGCTGCAAGTGACACACACACACACACACACACATGTTGTGATTTACGAACTCTGGGAATATTAAACGTGAGACTCCACTGAGGAAACGTTGTTCATCAGCCACTGCTGGGTCCAACATGCAGACCTGCATCAGTCCTGATTCAGGTTTACATGATAATATGTGTGTTATAATGTTTACTGCCTGCACACTTGCACACTTTACATACTTTTAGTCACTTTTACAATTGTTCACACACTCCACATATTTTTTCTAAATAAGAGCCTTTGTGAACGCTGTGCTTCTTTTGTATTTATTGAAGAAAATGCTTGTATAGACAGTAGTGTTAATCTAGATTGTTCCTGCTGCTCTTTCTATACTGTCAGTACTGTTTTTTGCTGTTTGCATGATCTCTGGTAAGCATTGCCACTTTTACATTTATGAATATTAATGCTGTCTTGATTGTATTTGGGTCAAATATAGACAGCTACAGCCGCACACATGTTCTTAGGGACGGGTGTTGAAGCTGCCAGCAAACAAACACTGATCACAGGTTTTTCACAGTCTGATGAGCTGTGTATCCATTACATTCTTTTAGCAAAATAAAAGCATTATTTCTAAAAATTTTGACCAAGTACAAGTGCGATTCGCAGGAGTTTCCATTGAAAGATGAAGCGCATTAGTAAGTCATTCTGGTAAAATATCGAGACCCCACTTAAGAGGATGGATGTACAAAACATTTTGGAGCATATATTTAGTTGTCATATATTTATGACAACGTAATAACATTCCGTCTCCTCCTCCATCCAAACACAATGCACCATTTCCATGTGTAAATGCGGAAAAAGTGTTTCCATGACACTTTTGCAATATAACTCTTTATGGATATGTCTGTGAAAGCACCTCATGAGAGCGTAAAAACCTTTTAGCCATATTTGAGAGGTTTTTCAAAGTGTTGTGTTTCCAGTACAGGTTTTTTATTGTGATATTTAGGTTTTGCGCAATTCTGGGGGAAATGAAACACAGCTACAGTGATACAGGAAACTCAAGTGCTATTTTCTGTCCATTGTTTCAGTGGTTTTAGACTCTCGCAACCAAAACTCACACGTCGCTCTGGTGGGTGTAGACGCGGTCGAACAGAGCCTCCGGCGCCATCCACTTGACTGGAAGGCGACCCTGCAGGAACAGACGGGGCCCAGTTAAAAAAAAATAAGAACAAAACATCGGCCGCCAGGTCTCGATCGGTTCAGGTCTGTATGATCTCACGTTGGTGGTCTTCTTATAGTAGTCGATGTGGTGGATGTCGCGGGCCAGGCCGAAGTCGGCGATCTTCATCACGTTGTCCTCGGTGACCAGCACGTTCCTGGCGGCCAGGTCTCTGTGAATGCACTGCGGGAGGAGCAGGGAGTGGGGTGAGCGAGAGGAAGCAGCGGGGAGTCGTCTCAGCGTCCCATCAGCGGCTCGGTGAACTCACCTTCCTGGAGGCCAGGTACGCCATCCCCCTGGCCACCTGGTAGGCGGCAGAGACCAGCTCCATGATCTCCAGGCTGGCCAGGGAGACGGGCCGCGAGCCGCTCCAGTACTCCAAGCCCACGGGCCGGCGGGAGCGGAGGTACTCCCTGAGGTTGCCCTGCGAGGCGTACTCCACCACCACGTACAGCGGACCTGGGGGGGAGAGAGAGAGGAAGTCCAGGGTCATTCAGGAAGTGCTGCTCCCCACCAGGTTAGTTTCATGCAGTCTGTTACTACAGTAACTGACCTGACAGCTTGAGTTCAGTTCTTTTGTGTAACGGAAAAATCAGAGTGTCTGACTAGACTCAGAGTTTTCACTCTTTGTGAAACAGGCCCCAGGTGTTTGACTGCTTGTTATGATTTTGCTGCGTGATGAATGGCCTGTTTTACCCACCAGTCGAACACATGTTTACTATATTAACGCCGCTGCCTTGCCAACACTTTCTATTTATCGGCCAAGGACCCCCACACTCCCTCCCCTGCCCCTCCTCTTTCCACTACCACCACCAAGGGTGATGAGGAAAATTGTTAGCAGGTGGTGACTTTAGCTACGCTGTACTTTTTCTCTGGCTGATTTCAACTCTGTTTGGGGGCTTTGGATATTTTAAGCCGGCATGAAAACACAAAAATATGTCATTGTAAAGAGCAGCAAACACGGGCGAAGTAGCGCAGGAGGGAGAGGTGCTGATCTTTAAAAACCAGTCCAAGTCCAACTCACCGTCCTGGGTGCAGGCTCCCAGCAGGTTGATGATGTTCTTGTGCTTCCCGATCATCTTCATCATTTCCATTTCGGAGATGAGGTCGGAGAGGTCCTTCTCTGTGGCGTCGGCTGCGCAGCAGAACGATTGCACAATGTCAGTTTCTCAGTTTCATTAACACAGCAGTAAACGCAGCGGCAAAATGCTGCCATAAAAAAATGCATGCAAGGCGAGTTGGTTAGAGGTCCAGTGTGTAAAATAAAGCTTGATTTTTTAATTTTTAAATTGGTAATAGTTTAACATACTGCCCATAAATACATTAATAAAAGTGTGCACTTTTTCCTCCTCTGACCCTTTCTAAGTTGGAACAGTTCTTGTATATAAGAATATACATAGAGCAAGAGTCTTGTTCCTAGCTAGCTGCCATCCTGTGCTGCCATCCCTCAGTGTCCTAAATACGAATCCCGTATTTAAATACTGGGCTTCCTTAAGAAATGTACACACTGGACCTTTAAATACTTGCTTCTTTTTCAAATTGTTATCATGTTGCACTTTACATATAATCTTTGCTTTGAGGCACTTTTAATGAATATTTTCCTTTGCTGTGTATATAATATTGAAACTACTACTATTACTGCCACATTGTAAAGCAGTTTTCCTCTTTGTCACTGTTTTTGAGCTGCTGCAACAGTGAATTTTAAGTCTCCCCACTGCAGTTTTGTTTCATTTCCAGTTTTTTTTTTTTTTTTTGCCAAGATTTACCTTTGAGCATCTTCACGGCCACCTTGGTGAGACGCGTGGGCTTGCTGCTGTCGATGCCGACGGCCTCGGCCAGAACCACCTGACCAAAGCAGCCCTCGCCCAGAGGCTTCCCCAGGGTCAGCCTGAGGACGCACATGGAGAGACACGTTAGCGACTCGTCAGCCGCAGCAGTGCATGCAAGCGGCCGGGTGAGGCTGCAGAGCCACAGAAAATACTGAAGAGATTCACATTGTGAAAGGTGCAAAATATCTGCATGCTCATGAAACAAACGGGCAATAACAGCAGTTTGCTTGGAATGAGCTGTGTGAAATGTTCTCCGCTCAGCCTCGGAAGAGTGACGCTTTTAATCCTGCCAGGCTGGATTTTACCACTCCAGACAGCCTGTTGTCACGGCAGTTGTGGGATTTCTCTCAAATCTGGTAAAGAGACGCCTGAGTCGCGAGTCAGGCTGGGCTTTTTCCTCCTGGTCTGCGGCAAAGTGACACAACTTTTCTCCTGTTTTGCGCCAGGGAGACTAGGGGGGGGGGGCGGCCACACAGCCGGCACTGAAATTAAAACACGCGATGGACGCCGTGTGGGTTTCTGAGTATATGCTGGTCGCGCTTAAATGAGCAGGTGAGGAGCGGATGACTGCGCGGGCAAAGCCTCCGGAGCGCAGAATCACCGACCGGGGTTTGAAGGTGAGTCAGCGGAAAAGAAACACAGCGACTTGAGCGGAGCATCTGGACACTTCTCACTTCCAATGTTATATGTGTCGGTATTCTGCCGAACCTGTCGCGAGGCAGCTCCCACGCGGGATCGTAGGGCAGTTCGTACTCCGACACCCCCGCCAGGATGGTGGTGGCTGCGCTGGAGAGGCGCGACTGACGCATCAAACACACCCCGGACTGAAGGGACGACGACGACTCCACCGAAACCTGCACGGGACGGGAGGAGAGTCTTGGTCAGGCGCCCTGTCTGTTTGGAGCGACGGCAGAGGAGCGGAGCGGATGTGGCCCCCACCTGTCTCCTCAGCGGGATGCTCTTGGCCAGCTTCTGGACGGCCAGCTGGTTGCTGAAGTCGCTCTTCTTCGGCGCGCAGCAGAGCCTGCAGACCACGGCGGTGGCGGTGAGGATGACGATGATGAAGAAGCCCAGGCAGTAGATGAAGATCTCCAGGTAGGTCTGGGAGGGCAGCGGCGAGGGCGGCAGCTCTGCAGCCGCCAGGAGGGGAAAAAAGACAGACAAACCAACAGTGAGACGTCTGCTGAGGAGACGACACCCCGGGTTTGGGAGTCGGCGTCGCGTCCAACGCACCGTCCACCACGGTGAGCCACGCCGAGTGGTGGGAGACGCCGATGGAGTTCCCCGCCAGGCAGGTGTACTCCCCCGTGTCGTTGGCGGTGACGTTCTTCAGAGTCAGGACCTCCATGTCCTTGTCCGTCGTGTTCACACCTGCAGTCTGAGCAGAGAAGATAGAGATGGAAAAAAAAATCAAACTTGCATCCCAGGCATCTGTCAGTGAACAAAAACCCCCATAAAGCAGCCGGAACCGAACACATTGTTCCATCTTTGGGCTCCTTCTGCAGCTCTGAGCCGCTTGGTTCTCCCAGACGAGGCCTTCAAAAATAAATTGCAAAGTCATTCTTTCTTTCTTTCTTCACAGACATTAGGTAATTCTCTAAATTGGCTAAACAATGGCCTGTATCTCGAAAGCAGCGGCGGAGGAATTTGAGCAGTCGCTGTTGCACCCAGGGCACCCGAGTATTTTGGGCTGTGGTGTTCTGCTGAGTATTTGTAGCAGCAGCGGCGCTGCGAACGTGGGATTCGGCTAAAAAAAAAAAGACAGAAAAAAAATGAAAAATAGAAAAATAAAACGTGCCGTGCGCTCACGGCGCACGTTCACGGAGGGGCGGCGTAATCCGGCCACGCCGAGGATCAGGAAGGAGGGGATTGCAGCCGTGGAAAGTGTTTTGTGCGTGAACAAACTGAAAAGTCGACGGAGAACTTTAATCCGAGCCGCCGTGCTGCAAGCTAATGGTATTATAAGTGTACTGAGACTGCGCAGCTGCGTATGAAAGCCCGTCTGCACGGCCTGAACAGACTCCCGGCGTCCACGGCTGAGAAATGAGCAAATAAGCCGGGATTCTGGTTTAAACGCCGGCTTTTTATCACCGGGCCTTTAATTGTATTCGGGGGACATAATAACACGCGCGCAGTTCCTGGCGACGCGCCAGACTCAACAAACCACCGAGCCCGTGAGTCTTTCATCATGGTGAAATAATACATCACAGATGTGGTCGGCGCTCGGCTCCGTCGGCCGAGTCTCGAGGTGTGCGGCGTTCGCCGGGGAAACCGGAGCGGTAGCCCCGCGCGAAGTCGCTGTTCTTGGGGTATTGTTACTATTGCAAGAGCGGAATATACGTATAAAGTGCACGTGGTGACAGACGGAGGAATTTAAAGGGACGTCGTCTCCGAGAAGGAGGCCAAACGTCGGCGCGAAGGAAAGCCGCCGCGGCTCATTCCGGATCGGTCGTAAACTCCGACTTTCAAGTCCTGCAGCGGAGAACATGAATGGGAAGAGAATGTCGAACCCTAAATCTTTTACAAAGACCACGGCGCTGCCCCTCCCCCCTCCGCCCTTGAAAGAAAGGAAAGAAAGAAGGAAAAAAAAGAAGAAAAAAAAGCTGGATCAAGCTGTTGCTTGATCTGGCACAATGAGAGGAGGCCGAGTGTTTCTACATCAGCGATGGCTGGCACTCAAACAAAGTTGATTGACGATGTTTCCCAGATGTGGAACGTTTGAACTGGGAATACAGAGCGGCTAATCTTCGACACGCTCCTCCTCTGTTCAGTCCATTGCAAAAAAATAAAAAAAAAAAAAAAACAGCTGCTAGGAGTAAAAACCTGGGACGGCTACACGCTAACAAACTTATTTTTTTGCAGTTTCTAAGGTCTTAAAGAGGTAAATGTAGCAGGGAGAAGATCATTTTGATTCATTCCACAACACACCACACACCTTGAGTACAAGGACGTAAGGGTTCCCGTCCGGCCCCTCCCTGCTGCCGTTGACGGTGATGTGCTTGAGCCACTGGATGTGCGGCTGCGGGTCGCTGAACACTCGGCACACGAAGGCCACGTCGCTGCCGACCACCGCCGTCTGGTTGGCCGGCAGGCCCGCCTGCAGGATGGGCCTGTGGGGGGAGCGCTCTGGAAGGCGGGAGACATTTTTCAGAGACGGTGAGGGGTCTGCGTCAGACGGTGAGGGGTCTGCGTCAAAGTTTCTCTCTCCTTACCCACGACGTCCAGGACGTAGGTGTGCTGGAGGCTCCCGTGCTCGTTCTCCACCACGCAGGTGTAGTTCCCCTTGTCGGACGGCACCACCGACTCCATGATCAGCGTCCACATGTGGTCTCTGATCTGAAAGGGACAACAGTGGAAATTCGACCACGGTGGCCTTGATGTTTCGCCGATCTCTCCTCCAGGCCCGGCCGCCCACCTTGAAGCCTCCGATCCTTTGGTCCTTCTTGAACTCTTTGCCGTTCTTGTACCAGCGCAGGCTGGGCACCGGGTGCCCGACGGCCTGGCAGCGAAACTTCACCGTCTTGCTGGCAGGGACGGCGTGGAGCTGCTTCTCCATCTTCTCCGGCATGACCCAGCGAGGCGCCGACGCTGGGGAGCGGGATAAACGGCAATGTGTTGACAATTATGGTGCGAAAACAGGCGACGCGGGAGGGGAGAGCGGAGAGGGAAGGAGGGGAGGCTTAGCTTACGGTGGAGCTTCTCGTTGCTCGCCGACTGCTCGCTGGACACTTTGTTCTCCTCAGAGGACGACTCGTCGTCTTCTTCATCCTCGGAGGATTTGACGGCGTCTGCGGCGAGAGGGGTCAAGGCGTTGAAAAGTTGTTGAGAATCTGCGGCGGATCTTTTTACTGAGGCTTTCAGACGTTTCCCAGCCGTCCACGGCTTTGTGGATTAACCTCTGACCTGTGACCTCAGAACTTCAGCTCAGTTGAGTTACGCCACTTCCGAAAACATCCGAGAGCTCCTTCCTGACGGCAAGCGTTATTAACAGCGCGACAAGACGCTGCTGTTGTTTCCCTCCACTAACTCACGTTCTCTTAAAACAGGTTCAAAGGTTCCAAAAATTGTCTCTTAAAAAAAAAAAAACTGGGACAAGGAAACTTACACGTTACAACATCAGCAGATTCTCCATTTTGATTGGACGCTGCTGTTGCAACACTTCAAAAAAAAAAAAAATGGTCCAAAACATTTTTAGCTAAGCGGGAGTTCATCCAAAACTATAACAGTTCTCTGACCATTACAAAGGGGAATAATTCCAACCCATGGATGAACTCTGTGGACATGAAATCCATCATTTTTAAAACAACAACAACAGAAGGTAAGGGGTAAATGCTGAAAGGTTAATTTTAGGTGAACCCTTCCTTTAAAGCCAGTTGTCAGATTCTTGTTTTTGTGGTTACAGACACTCACACATGCGAGCGCTACACATGCTAGCTCTTGAGCCCCAAAGCTGCAAGGAGCTCCCGCGGGGACGACAACATGTTTGGTTCGCCAGCGACAACACTTGGTCGTTGTGAGTGGGTGTGAAGTGCGTCGCACTACAGCGTGCTGCACTTGTGGTGGGGCGTTTTCTGTCAGAATGCAAGTTAAACATTAATCCGGCTTCATGGATTCACCCCCCCTGCTTCTTCTGATTTCCTGCTCGTGTCCCAAGTGTCATCAACAAGGGTGCTGGAGAAAGGCGCCAGGATTGCAAAATCAATATTTTGAGCTGAAAATCCGCCCAAAAAATGTGTTTTGTGTGCGAAAATGTGTGTGAAAAAAAAGATCATTGGAGAAGTGCAGCTTCTGTGAAGCACATCAAAGAGTCCATATAAAGCTCAGGTTGCCTAGTTAGTTGTTTTTAAGATGCATTCAAACAGGAACCATGTTCATGGCACTGAGACGAACGTTGAAGATCTTTGCACCAGAACCAACAGGAGGGAAGTGGTGGGCTTTGAAAGGACCAAACCCTTTATTCGGGAGAAGACGAGCGGTGGAGGTGGGAAATTGAAAGCAGGCCTTGTTTATGAAAGGAAAGGCTAATTTTGACGTGTACTTGGCCGAGAAAAAAAACAAGAATTTATGGGCTCAGAAACAACAGTATCGCATAGACTCGCTCGCGCTCAGCTGGAGTCCAGATGGCTGGGAAACAAAAGGGACCAACACATGCGGGATATAGGTTTGTTGTGTGTGTGTGTGTGTGTGTGTGTGTGTGTGTGTGTGTGTGTGTGTGTGTGCGCCTCGATCTGGGGCAAATACCTGTGTGTGCGCAGGCAAATACCGAGAGGAAGGATTTTGAAGGTTTTTTTTTTTAATACTTCAGCCCAATAAGCCGTAACACTGCAAAGTGTGTGCACGTGTTTGTGCGTCTGGACAGGATATACAGACCATAACCAGCACCCTGAGAGCCAAGCCCTGGTTCCACCATGAAAATCACTCTAACCAGCTTCAGATGCCTCATCACCCGACACGGTTGAACCTCGCAGAGCGCCTTCCTATTAAAGAAATTCCCTCATTGGAAACTTTTTTTTTTTTTTTTTACAACCTTTTATATAATTCTTCAGTTTCTAAAACGGTACAACTGCGGTAACGAAGCAGACACGCGAAAGCCGTCAAACAAAAAGAGTGGAGGAGGAGGAGGAGGAAAAGTCCAAAACAACTGGCGGGACGAGTTTAAAAAAAGAAAAGAAAAAAAGTCTAAACACACAACAAGCGCCAGTAAACATTAAAAGGCTCAAAGAACAAAAGAAGGTGAAAAAAAAAGAAGATCAAGGCACTTTAGCTAGATTGAAAAAGCAAAGATCGACATCTTTCCTCTTTATGTTGCCCTATTAAACTTCAGCAAGTTCTAATTAAAGAATAGGACTTTAACATTTGAAGAAATGAACAGTACACTGACACAAGCCTGTTCACTTCTTATAAAAATAATGAGTCTTTCGGTTCATTTCTTCAAGCCGAGTGGCAGTGAGCGGAAAACGTGCACGGTCCAGCATATCTGCAGAGAGGAGCGCGCAAGACATGCGTGTCTCCGTTCCATCTGTGAATTCTCTTACTTGTGCTGGTGTCCTCAGTGGCTGGTCTGGACTGAGTTACTGGGAAGTGGACCAGCAGAACCAGCAGGATGCACGGCAGCAACAGCTGGAAGCAGCGCAGGGAAGACATGGTGTCCTAACACGGCGACTCGCTGGGAAGTCCGGCCAGGAAAACAAACTGCAGACAGGGACGGAAATCACTTTAGTTCACAGTTTAGTTGCCTGTGACAGAAAGGAATCAGTTTCAAAATGGTTGCTGCTATAAATGAGTTGCTACACTTTAGCATGATTGGTTTTAATTCTGTGTAAATGAGGAGAAGAAGAAGAGGCTCTTGCTTGTGTCTGTTTTCACTCTGATTAGAAAAAGGCTGTAAATTTTAAGCCCTTTGATTTTAAGCAGCAAGTCTGATGGCATTTTTATTTTATATCGTCGCTAAAAAAAAACATCAACAAATCACATAAACCAAAACAAGGCAATAAAATAATACATTCATTAGGGTTTCTCTGGTTCAAAAATACACCGTTAATGACTTTGTTTTGTGTATGTAAACCAGGTGTTCCCGACAAATGGTGCCCAGCTGCGTGTGAGCAGCAGCATTTGTGAGATGGCTGCTCACAGTGGGTGCATTTTATCTTGCACCCAACTTTGTTTTTTTGTTTGTTTTTTTCTTGTTGTTTTCCTGTTGCCCGTGGACCCACACATGCGCTGAAAACATGCAAACGCAGCACAAAAAGCCAGAAGTTGAACCCTTGACTTGTGGCAGTCGATCCCTGCGCCGTCCAATCACGTTGAAGCTCGAAAACAAAAACAAGCCGCCACTTTATCGACGCCAAACTGGGTGTAAACCTGATGAGGATCGACGGGTTTGCGTGGATTTACGACCACATCTCCGGCCGCTGAGGTGAGAAACCTCTGATGAGATTAACTGAAGTCCTCACGTGCGCGCACAAATGTTGCTCACACCTGTGCAGCTGTTGGTCGTGGTGATGGGGAGCCGTAAACCCTTCGGCACCCCGAGGAACCCCCCCCCAACAGGCTCACCTGTGACCCTTAAATGTCTGCGGAGCGTCAAACAAAACAGGGGAGCATTCAGTCACACTCGCAGGCTGCTGGAGGACTTGCCAAAAACAAACACCGCCACCATTTGCTGTCACCACCGAGGTGCGAAACCAAAGCTGGGAACAAGCTACAGAAACAGCATTTTTCTGACTGGGATGGTTCTGTTCCCAACCAAAAAGTTCTCAAAAACTAAGAAACAATAAAAATACAAACTATCTTTTGAGTTTTCTACTCAAGTATGAACACTAGCTGGCTTCGATGATCAAATCTGAGGCTTCGCTAACTGCAGTCGACTCGAGTCAGGACGTAGCAGAGGACAAGTGGCTCATTCTGCACAGATGAGCATGTGTGCAGGGCTCTGGCATGCGGTTGCGGGTGGCGTCGCCGAGTGTGATGAGCATACCAGCAGTGTGTCAGGTTTATGAAGGCATATTTAATAGCACGCACGCTCACAGAAAACACTCTGGGCAGCTGGGGGCATCATGAATCAACTCAGGGTTTTGTGGGAATTAAACAGATTCACGTGCTGTGGAAAGGCTCCGCACTCACTCACTCACTCACAAACAAACATTACGATTCGAACCTGTTCCAGAGCTACAGCAGGTGAAGCTACGTTCCAAGCTGTCTGCCAAACACTACATGTAGGAAAGGAAATCTGGGCCTAGACAAAGAAAAAAAATGGTTTTGTTGGGTAACACTATCAAATATTTGTGCAAAATCCAGAGCCTATATAAAGATGTTGAAGTGTAGGATTTCTTAAAACACACATCTGAAGATTGAGCTTAAACTAATCAGTCTTTATATAAAGTTATATTTCAATACATTTTAATGTATTTTTATTGCTGTGTGTTTTGTGGTCTGATTTTTTTGTTTAATTTTGTCTCAGGTACTTTTGTGTATTTTTAATGGTTTGTGTGAGGCGACCTTGAGTGTCATGATAGGTACCATAACACATAAAATGTATTATTATTATTAGCAGTAGTAGTAGTAGTAGTAGTAGCAGCAGTAGTAGTAGTAGTAGTAGTAGTAGTAGTAGTAGTAGTAGTATGAATAAAAACCATTATCCGAACAACACAATCAGCAAGCTCAAAGAAAATGAAGGGGGAAAGTTCTTGAGGTACTCAGACACCAAACTGACAAACAAACAGATGTCCTGCTCCATAACTGGACTCCACATAACATATGAAAACACATATGAACAGCCATGTGGTCTTACTTAAATCACGAAATGCCACTAATCAAACTGTATTATTATGACACCATTTCAGTGCTTTACATAACTTCCCTCACTTTCTTCCACCCTCTCTGATGGACGTCCCGGTCTCATGCCCTCACCTACACACCAGATTCTACAGAAGGCTGGCAAGCTCGGAATGCTTGTCATACTAACACAACAACCACTGATCTGCCAGCCGTCCGTCTGGGCTGGAAAACAGCATGCAGCAAGTGCCAAACAGGAAGAGAGCACGCTGAATTTGGAGGCACGAGAGTGGAAATCTCGTGGAAAGGTTGAGTTTCAGCGAGCAAGGAAGACGGAGAGGGCGACGGCAGGACAGATGTGCAGCATAAATAAGAATAAATTAGCATGAAGCACGAGGCACGAGCACTCTGGAGGTGTTTTTACAGCAGTGTGAGAAGGCTGTGAGTCAGACTCCACATGCACACTCCACATATTTTAGTCCTGCAAAGCGGCGCCACGCATGTTGCTGATTCCAAACTGGCTGCAGATAAGTGTGGCACTAAACCGTAGGGGTCTTGCTAACTGCAGAACTGCAGCGGATGCATGCCGCAATCGTCAGTTCTAGATTCAGGAGCTGTGAGAAACTGGATGTGTTTACAAATAGGAAGTGGAATGGCAAAAAGACAAGTCTTGGATATGTTACTTGACAATGCATTTACCATAAACAATAGAAATGGAGGCAATAGTTTTGGTCGGCTCTTGAAATTATTGCAACAGGCCAATAAAGAATCCAAGGTTAAGGTATTCAAAGGTGAAAGGGATGGGGAATTAACAATAATCATGGGAATTCAGGTTTTGTTTGTGTTTCTTTACAAAAAAAAACGCAGTTTGTTTCTTCTAAATAAGTATTCAAGCAAGACTTTCGCCAAACTCCAAATGAAGTGCTTTAAAGGTTATGTATAAAGGGGTTACTCAGAGAGAAATAACCCACTCCTGGGATTCTAGCGTATTACACCATGTCACTTGAAATGAAAGCAAATTATATAGATTCCATATCCGTGTTAGGTTCAGGTCATTTCCAACGTGTGATAGCCACCAGCAGAAAATTCATTACGCAGAGGTCTTTCCAACAACTGCTTACTTTAGTACCACAGTAACAAGCTGTGTGTGTGTGGAAAACCACTGAACCAAAGACTTGACTTAGGGAATAGTGTCGTTATGTAGCTCTGGCATTACTTCGTAACAGAAAAATCCTGTTCTGTTATAGCTGTTTTTATTACTTCACTGTTTTGTGTGATGCAGTTTGTTTACGGTGCTTTAGCTTCTCAACGATAAACTAACAAGCTAGCTAATTAGCCTCAAGAATACGTGCGGTACACAACAGCGAACAAAACAATTTAAATTGCTCAGTAAACAAACAAACAAACACAGAGGGCAAAGCAGCTCCAAGAAATGAGAATATCTTAACACGCCCGGTATTACTGTTAATAGATAGAAAAATAATTGTTTTATGGTAAATTATGTCCTACCTGAATCAGTTCTCCGCAGTTCAGTGAAGTCCAACTCCAAAGGTTACTTCAGCTCTCGAGACGTTAACCGATGTGCTTTGTGAAACTGAGGGGGAGAAACGCCGAGGACGAGTAGTCTATCCCCGTGTCGCGTCTCGGCAGTGAGGAGAACAAAAAAAAAGTTTTGCACGGGAATTAAAAGTTCGACTTAGCGACTAGAAAGTGGTTCGCCAGTCGGAATACATCCCCTCGGGCGGCGCACGTTCAACCTCGGCGCTGCGGCTCCAAACGTCCCCTTGGCTCCAGGGGCGAGAAGAAAAAAAAAACGTGGGAAAAGCGCAGTCCATTCACGGCATTGTCTCAATATACACTCACCGAGGAGAAACGCCTCCAGTGGGTGTTTCCTTCTACGCACCAGTCAGCAGCAAACCCCCCACTCATTAATACCCTCCGTCTGCGCCATTTAAACACACGGTCCTGACTCCAGTTTCCGAGTGAGTTTGCGCGCATGAGTGGCGCAATCCAGCGTCTCGCCTGCCACTCACTGCACTCTGTGTGTGTGTGTGTGTGTGTGTGTGTGTGTGTGTGTGTGTGTGTGTGTGTCTTCCCCCGCCCGACCCCCATTTGTCTCGCAGGAGTCGGTCGGGGGAAAAGATTGTTTCCTCTCCTTTTCAAATTCCTGCTGTGCGCAGCCAGCCACAGCTCTAAGTAGATTAGTTATTCATGCGTTTACACTCGGACACCTTGATTCGATTTGGGGATTTGATACGTATTGGGATACCGACTGTTACTGACGTTCCGAGTGGGCTCCAAAAACCACCTCTAGCACTGAAAGGGGAAAGAAAAAATAACTTGTGGGAAATGTGGAAGCATTTCGAGGCTTGCCCTGATAGTAACACAAGCGCTAAGGCTCCCCTGGTGTGTGGTGAAAACAAATGAATAGACAGCAGCGCATGAGTGAAAACAAAAGAATTGTAAATAGGAGGGCCACATTGTTTTCCAATTGAACTGATAAACATGTCCTCAAAGCAGTCCAGGGCAATGCCCTTCCCATCACCACTGCATGCTCTGCTGCTCAGCAAACTTCGTGTTTGACCTGTGATTACAGGCCATACTGTAGAAGTGTGACAAGATGGAAAGTTGACAATTATTAACCCGTGTTCATTAAAAGCACTGAGAGCGTCACGTGAGCCGCAGGATGTGCTATCCTGTCATAAATGGAGGGTTGAGTATTGAGGGAGGACATAAACTGGTGTTAAAGTGCTACACATTGGATATTTAGATAGGTTATTAAAAGTCACCCATCGTTGCTCACTACTGTTTAGTAGAGTGCGTACGATTGTCTACAGCGCTCGTATCAAATCATATGAAATCAAAGTCCATTCAGGAGACTCGTGTTTTGGGAACGTATTCAACATGCGTCGTATTTGAATTAGTTGCACATCTTTGGGATGTTTTGTTTTGTTTTTGAATTGGTAAAACTCTTGAAATTAGTTTTCCAAAACAATTGGTTATTTTTATAACTTTTTTTTTAAATGGTAATTTTATAAATAGGGAATAAAGTAAAGCATTTAAAAACTCAATTAAAGTGGAGGGAAAATTGAGCTTAAAGGTTAAAGTTCGGGTTTTCTAAATTGTTCATGTTTTTGGTAGAACACCAGTAGTTGTACTTTATGTTAATTCCGCACACTGATCTGACATGACAATGATGTTGCATTGAAATGTACAACTCTTCACACACACACACACACAAACAGACACACACGGACTCCATTGTGAATTCAGTGGCAGATCGGCATAATGTGTGCTTGAGAGTGTCAGGCTGCGAACAATGAATGTGAGTGTTTCTGTTTGGGTGTTTGGTGAGCGGAGGTCAGAGACAGAAAGCGTATTGTGCGATCAACAAACAGACTCTGCTGCAATGCTGATATTCTATTTTGCTGAATGTTAATGTTCAGTAGATTTACCAAGACTGCCGCCCAAATGCAAGCCCGACTTCTGATTCTCTCAGAGGGACAAAATCGACAAGAAACAGCAGCTTTAAACCCTCTAGTTCCAGAGCGCAATTGGTACAAGGCATTAGATGGGTGCCATCATTTTGTTCTAAGTTACAAAATGCTGTGGTGTTTACTCAAACTCTTGCAGAAGTCAGACTCTTTTTTTCCACCGCGGCTTCAGTGCCTTCAGTGCCATTGTTTGTTCCTCCTTTAATGTGAAATGTCATCCAGTTTGAGAAAAGTCTCATTACTGCAGCATACCCCCCAACGGCCACATTATTAGGAACAGTGTTCAATTCACTGTCAGTATGTCTCGCCTATCAGCCAATCACATGGCGGCAACCCATTGCATTGAGGCGTGTGGACGTGGCAAAGGCAACTTGCTGTAGTTCAAAGCGAGTATCAGAAAGTGACTTCGAACGTGGCACGGTTGTTGGTGCCAGATGGCCCGCTGTTCTGAGCGTTTGTCAAAGCGCTTCTGATCTACTGGGATTTTCATACTGGCACAAGCATCTCCTGGGTTTTTACAGAAATCGGTCCACAGAAGGAGAAAATATCCAGTGAGCGGCAGTTGCGTGCAGAAAAATGTGTTGATGTCAGGGGTCAGAGAAACTTGGTCAGACTGTTTGGAGACCATGGACAGGCAACAGTAACTCACAAAACCGCTGGTTATAACCAAGGCTTGGAGAATAGCATCTCCAACCTTGAAGCAGTTTATATATACACTCACAGCCCCCTAAAAAAAGTGGATGGTGGGTGCATTGGCCATTTTGGCTGAAAAAAAAAAAAAATTCATGTGATAAATTTACGCATCTAAATTAATTCTGGGCATTACCAATGTTGGGAAACAAACATGGAGCAAAAGTTGCTAGCATGTTCAGGATGCAAGTATGTGTTTAATAGTCTGTGGTGTCCCTGCTGCGCACAGCTCTTGGAAATGACGTTTAAAAGTACATTTCCTCTAAAGGATCAGAAAAGAATGACAATGAAAAAAAAATAATTTGTTGCACTGACTGCTCTGACGCTATACGAAGTTGCTGAACCCTGCATTATTTCGGACATTTATGACTTGTTGCAATCACTCGACATGTTGAGGTTGTTGCCCCTCGTCTGCTGCAGCAAGTCTTGGATCAAAGCTGCACTTTAACTTGAGTTAAGCGTCGGTTGTGTCACTGAAAGTTGCCTGTGGCGAAGCACAGGACATGAAAAACAGTGCTGCCGTCCACAAGGACGTGGCCCTAATTCCTGCTGAACCGCAGCTTATGAAGTGTGGCTGTGTGCTGCCTTTCAGCAGGCTGTGTTTTCTTAATAATTTTGCGGCCACTCCGCTTTTAGACGTTACGCCAAAGCCATTTTCCGCACCTGTTTCGCAGAAAAGACACTGTCTGCATATTTGGGGTTACTTTAGCATGTCGAGGGACAATGTTTGAATAATGGTAGACTCAAAAGGTTATACTGTACATATAGGTCATAAACATGAACCTTGTCTTTCTCCAACTTACATTTTCTTATAATTTAGATTTTGCAGGGTCTTGCTTGAATAAAAGATCACATAATAAATTCTAGAGAAGAAAAAAAATGTAATCATGATCTTTATATCCTGGAGGAGGGTGAAATATACCCACTGTCTTGCAGATTTAGCTTTATTTTTCATGCATTGTACCACTGAATGGATGATGGAGGTGATGGATCCATCTGGGGAAAAACATGTGGTCCTAAGTCCACATTTGCTTGACTTACATCCACACTTTTCATGATGGTGCTAAAGAATTGTGACTTCATGATTTGTGTTTTAATACAGAAAATACACAGTTATTAATAAAAACACCAACTGGAAGCAACTTAACTTATAATCAAAATAAAGCCAAATCATTTCACCCTCTGGCGGTGGGCTGAAGTATTGCTCGTAGCCACATTCCCAACATAGTGAAAAATAAAGGACCACACGGAACCCCTGTATAATTAGTCATTTTAGGTGTACTTTTGCAACGCTAATTCAGGATAATGCAAGGCAAAGGGTCTCAGAGCAAATAGCAATGCGATGTTTATTTTTTTCAGACAAAAAGGCGCTGGTGGATTCCAAAACAAACGTGGCAGTAAACAGTTCGGAGTGGGCGTTTTCCACCTCCTGGACGCATCGTAGCTGGATATTCCGTCATTGTTTTTGAGCGCTCGCTGCTCGGAGCAGATGTCTCTGTGACTTGGTGAGCAGCCCCGGCCCATGCAGCGCTAACCGCTGACCCTGTTAAACCACACAGTCAGACTAGTCTGGAGCGGACCCACCCAAACCTGGAGCTGCAGCCAAAACCCCAGAACTCTGGAGAGACGACGAAGAGGAGCAGAGGGAGAGGGAGCCAGGAATGACCAGACCAATAAAAAAAAAAAGCACTTTTCTAGTCACCCAAAACCAACCTCAAGACTTTTGCCTGAACTCCTACAGCTGCACAGCTGCGAGTCACTCGCTCTTCTCATTAAAACTATCTGACAAGGTACTGAACCGAACAAATATAGATTTTTACTGGAAAATTTAGAATGCTTTGTAGGAGGAGTAGGTGAGAAGAATATGAATTCTAAAGAGAAATGAATTCATAGCACAAGTTGAGAAATCAATAGAATATGAATGGCTATTCCTAAAGTTTTCTCGACTCATCCTGTCAACACTGTGTTTTGTACTGACTTTTTGCTTTGTTGTCTATTTCTTTTACTTTCTTTTTTCTAAATTCCTCAGAACATTTCCATTTTTCAAGCAGGTCGACTTCAGTCGCGGAAAGCCCGAAAAACCCTTTTATGCAAATCGGCAGCGGTGTCACCAAACGCGACCTGCTTCAACTCCTCCCAGTATCTCCAGCCCGCCGCTAAACAGGAACATCCTGAAGGCTTCCTGAGCCTCAGCGAGGAAAGTGTGTAATTTTAGGCAGAAGGTTCAGCCCCGCGCCCTAATGAAAGAGTCCGGCCTGTATGATAGTGCGCCCGAGTCTTCCTGCACGAGCGCGAGCACCCTGCCCTTACAGGCCTGCGTTTAATCAAACGGTGAGAGTTTTATCCTCCCTTCGGAGTCCTGTGTGGTCCCTCGGCGCGTGCAAAACCTGCAAACTTTTTGGCCGTAAAAATCTGGCCGTGCGTTGCGCGGACGCGTCTGCGCGTGCGTGCGCGCAAGCTTCTTTTTCAAGAGTGCATTGACGGGTGCACCTCCTACCCCAACCCAGAGGTCACGGAGCCTGCAGCCACAGGGAGTTTGTGGTGTAGTTGTGGACCTGGTTGGAGGTTTCACTAGTTCCTGGGTGGAACTAAAGTGCCCAACCCAGTGCTCAATATTTGTGTCGCGCTGACAGACAGACAGAAGGACAGGCAGGCAGATGTAGAAAAAAAACGCAAAAACTTTTACCTGTTTACATCACCTCAATCCAATTTGTTCACCATGACGGAAAGTGGCTGTGAAGATCCAATGTCATACCGATTTTGCATGCTTTGGCTTCCTGCAAAAACTAACACCTTTTGACAGGCACAAAATCATCCATCTCAGAGGAGGGAACAAACACCTGGCTGGGGATGTAGACACGAATCCGAGAAAGGCCCTTTGTGACGTCACATTTTGCATGCATTTTGGTATCTTGACAAAAAAGGTGCAGCAAGCAAAAGTAGCAAAAGGTGGATTTCCCTCAGGATTGTTTTGCACCAATAGGTAGAAAACACAGGAAGTGCATTCTGTAATATTTCATAACACGGGGCCTGTGATGTTTTGTCAGCCTGAGAGATATTCTAGTATGAAACGATAAAACACTCTCAAGATGAGCAGATATCACAAAAGGGTTTTGCGAGAGTAAGCAGAAAGTGTGTGAACCTCAGCATCACTCTTGTGCCGGCCCTTAAATGGCCGCCCGCTGCCTGCCTCCACCCCTCCACACAGGACAGACAGACAGACAGAGACAGACAGACAAACAGACAGACAGAGGCAGGGAGAGAGAGAAACACCGCAAACTCAGGAATGTGGAGTTTACATGGGCAGCTTTATTCGGCCCGGAGAAAATGTTTCCTCATTGAGCGCAAGAAAGCCACATCCCCAAATGCGAGCACGCACACACACACACACACACACAGAGCAAGAGAGAGAGGCACACACACGCCCCTGCGCATCCACACCCGCCCACATAAAGAGTATGACTGAGAACCCACACGTAAATTAAATGTCCAAAATAAAGCTCCGTCTGCGTTTGACAATTAACATTTCACAAGTTTTGCTGTGCAGAAAGTTTTGAAAAAAAAAACCCCTGCAGGTAATCTTTTGAACCACCTCACAAGCCAGGTAGCAGCAGCCCACGGCTTCCTATTGGTGAGCGGAGTGATTTCTCAATACTGATCAAAATGTTTCTTTTTTTTCATTATTGTGTTGTTGTTATGCTGCCTCCTGTTTTTTTGTGTCCGTTTTCTTGCACACTTGAAAGAAATGCGATTTGTTAGTCGCCGCTGTGACCGAGTGCTCACGCAAGAAGGTGAGCCCGAGCGGGAATTAACAAGAGAGGTCGGAGCACATGGTTCCAATCTCTGCGGTGGACTTTCTCAGGAGGGCTGCGTCTCCGCCGCTGAGCACCGGAGACAATCTGGCGACTGGCGCGGCGAGGATCGCTGCCTTTAAGCCGCCTTTGATAGTGATGAGCTCCAGCTGTGTTAACGAGCGCCTCACCTGCCACCTGGGGATCCGCGCCCGGCCTCTGCCTAAAAAAAGGGGGGGGGAATGAAAACAAAACACACACAAATAACCTCACGCCTCTGCAAAACTACCACAGGCAGGTAACCATCAATAAAAAACATGAAACATTACCCAATCCTTTCTACTTACTTTGCGCTTCATATTACTTTTTCAATACCCCACAAATGAAAGACTTCACTTAATTCTTAATGAAATTTATGTTGTTGTCATTTGAGGACAGATTTGTAGCTTCCTCTCGTGATCAGACGTCTTCTGGAGTGACAAAATGTCTACTTAACGCAGGAGAAGGGGAAACTGCTCCTGTACCGCAACCAGAATAAGCATGGAATGAGAAAGAAGTTGGCCGCGCTAGCAAAGACCTGACTGTTGTGAAGTCAAATATCTGCAGCCTTGAGGGGAAGCGTGGGCCACTTCCCCCTCAGAAGCGTTTGGCTTCTTCCCCCCCAACCCGCCAGCAATAACACGCATATTAAAACGGACACTATTGGTTTTGGGGGAAGGCAGTGGAACAGATGTGACTGTGTGACTCAACTCCTATTAGAGTAGGCTGCTGCTGCTGCTGCCATTTCGACAGCGAGGCAGACGTTACACACTGAACCGGGGTCATCTTATTTAGTTTTAGAGCCCACACAGTCGGCGACATTTACAGAGAAGGTCTTCGGTTCGTGCAGGACAGGACATTTCCGTGAGTTCAGTGGCAGGTCGGCAGGGCCTGCAAGGCCTTCTCTGCTGCCTTGCACATACGTACTACTTACTTACTTGCTTACATCCAATTGGGTTGCACTGCCTTCAAATATTAGGGTAGAGTTTTTATCCAATCATACGTCAGTTAGCTTGTGTTAGGTTCTCTGAAATCTGCCTTAGGCCTTCAGAATCAACGCAGCAGGTCCATGTCCGCTGTTAAAGTACGTACCACAGTCAGTTGTGATAGCCAATCAAATCTCCCACATGCAAAGCCAAGGCTAGCTAGCTGGCCTTGCGCTGAATTTCACACGCACACCTCCTGTGATTGGATAAGTACTGAAAGCCTGTACGACTAAACCCTACTCGGAGATTCACTAGCTAGCATTCAGATGGCTGAAGGCAAAAGTAAAGACTTAGTTGCTGAATCATCTGCAATTTAAATAACATGGCGCACTGGCACAGTGCTATATTATACATAATAACGACATTGTGGAATTTGTTGGACAAATTTGGACAAGAGTTTTAGGCTCAGCTGAGTGTATTTTTGGTGGACTTATTAAAACTTTATAAGAAATCTCTTAAACTCACCTTTTATTTTTACTTTTTGACAGCATCAGTGGCTTACGTTCCTTACTCTTAATTGCGATTTTAAACGCTTGACTTGTTTAGCTATATTAAACGTGATGCAATGTGTAAATGTGATTCTGTTTGGATTCTCGAGTCGTGGTGTCATATCGAGGCATGATCAATTTAGGGTGGACCAAGTATGACATCACTGATGGCCTAAGTGTGAAATGCACAGCCCGCCACAGCCTGAGTTGGTCCACCGCATTGTCGTCTCATTTCAGTGTCATATCAGGGTCATATCGGTGGTCAGTGACTGGTTTCAGACTTTGGTGTTGCACCAAATCAATAAGTTACTTTTGATTGGTCTTGTTTGTCGATGAGACGTAGAATCACAACACCAGACATTTTTTACCAACATGTGTATTTGTATAATTTGTATGCATTTGCAATTCACCTTATATACTCTGGTCTTCCGTGCCACAAATAATGTCCTGTTAATCAGTGCTTGCTTGTTTAGGATCATTCCAATCTTAGTAGCACATTTACCTTATACCTCATAGTTTAGTCTAACACATTCCCAAAATATATTGCAAATAGGCCTGATTGCAGGGCTTTTTAGAATTCAATTTCCCAAAGCGGGGGAAAAGACAACTTAAAAAACACCACAAAATGCACAAAACAATAAATAAACGGAAGTCTAGCCCTGTGAAAGGTTTAAACAGTTCACCCCAGAGTCCCAACACTTTTATTGACCTTTTGGACGCAGACTGTGTATCTTTCCGGTTTCAAAATAAATCTCACGTGAAAAAAAAAGACCTTCATGTGCTTGCAGAATAAACAGCCCTCTGCAGACCGCAGTGTGCCGAGTCCCTGCAGTGTTGACACTCAGCTGTCAGAAGGCAACTGAGCCCCCGAGAGGTGTGCAGACTCCAGCCTGTCCTCAGGCATTTTATTTTTTAGCCTTTTAACCCTAAAACACAACACATAAAGTCATCTCACCAAACACTCAAAGTGCTTTTTTTTTTTTAATAAAGATGTGTGTGTGTGTGTGTGTGTGTGTGTGTGTGTGTGTGTGTGTGTGTGTGTGTGTGTGTGTGTGTGTGTGTGTGTGTGTCATTAAATCTCAAATTGAAGTGAAAAGTTTCAAAATAAATGTCCGGGCCGAGTTTCGAGTGCATCTGAAGGGTTCCTGGTCTGATTCGGCCTCAGATGACAAACGATGTTTTGCGAGTCTGTCCTGAGACGCGCATTGAACTGGTCAGGCTGCTTGTTGTTGCCCAAGCCGCGAACCACCAATCAGAAACCCCTCCACCCACCGCCTCATTTCCTCAGGTTAAGGGCGCTGCCACATTTCGGTGTTGTGGCCGCGCTCCTCGTAACGTGATACGGCTGGGGGGGGGGGGGCACGCCGCGGATGTGCCGTTGATTTTGGGAGGCAGTTTTTTTTTTTTTCTGAGGGGGGGGCTCACTGATTTACATGTTCCTGTGTTTACAGTCGAGCCTCGCATGTGTACACAAATGAACCGCAGATGTAAACCCCAGCTCCAGACTCATGACTGACTTCCAAGGTTGCCAAGAGAGGCTGCTGCAGCACTCGGGCTCATCCTCTGGATTCAGAGGTCTGGCACGGCGCCGGCTGCGGTGTTTCCTGTCAACGCCAGAGCGGGTGGGCAGGAACTCCGACAGGCAGCCTGGTAATGATGCATACGCTTGGTATATATACAGTTCATGTGCATCAATTCGCTGATTGGCCTTGATCTCCGCGTTATTTCTGAAGCAATCTGTCGCTGTGTTCCCTCACGCCGAGAAGGCCGTCCTCCCAAAGAAGGGCATCGTGGCGATCGGAAACCCCGGGGAATCCAGTGGAGCAGCCGTGCAAGGTTAGCTGGCTGGCGAGCTGAAGGGCGAGATCAGGGGTGGGCAAACTTTTTGACTCGATGGTCACAATGGGTTCTAACATGTGACAGAGAGGCTGGAGCGTTTTGGTGACGCACCTCATAGGAGAAAAAAAAATCTACCATGGGATATGTAGAAAATGCGCTTTAATGTCAAGTGAAAATGAACAAAAGCGTTACGACAAAATATGTGTCTTTGAAGCCCCACGGTATTTACTGTTGCTTTTTATTGAAAATACTCTCAAAACACTGGAAAATGTAATGAAATTTCTCCAAGTTCGGCGACATGGTGGTGCAGTGGTTAGCGCTGCCACCTCACAACAAGAAGGTCATGGGTTCGATTCGGGCCTTTCTGTGTGGAGTTTGCATGGTCTTTCCAGCTTCCTCCCACTGTCCAAAGACATGCATGTAAGGTCACTTGAAGACTCTAAAGCATGAGTCACCAACCTTTTTGAACCTGAGAGCTACTTCATGGTTCCCGAGTCATTTGAAGGGCAACCAGTTTGCTACACGCTACTGAAATAACAAACTTTCTCAGTTGTATATTATTATTAATGAATAATTATCAATCATGACTTAACAATGTTGGATAAAATTGAATTTTGGATGCGAACAGGTCTGCGGGCTACTCATGTGGTCCTTGGGGGCGACCTGGTGCCTGCGGTCACCATGTTGGTGACCCTTACTCTAAATTGTCTGTAGATGTGTGTGTGTGTGAGAGAGAGCGAATGGTTGTTTGTCTCTATGTGGCCCTGCTATGGCGACTTGTCCATGGTGTCACCCTGCATTTGCCCTATGACAGCTGGGATAAGGCTCCAGCAGGTAATGAAAACAGATGGATGGATGGATGGGCTGCACATGGACCCCCAGGCCATAGTTTTCCCATGCCTGGGCTAGATCAATGGGGAAAAAAGGCTCCTGGTGACATGCTTTTGAGTCCTGCTAAAATAGAGGCTTTGCTTTACCTCCAGCATCTTCGGAAGGGGTCAGCACAGTATGGGCCATTTTTTTCTTTCTTTCTTTTTTTTCAAATCTGAGAGCCATTTGTTTTTCCACTTTTGTCTCACTCTGTTTTTGAATCTTTTATTGCCATTTTACTCAACCCACTCTGTTTTAAACTAATTTATTCTTCTCTCACTCTCTTTTTTTAAAAAATTATTTAACCGGTAAATCTTGTGTTTGTAAATATCTGCGTTGACGGTGTTATTGGGCTTTCGCTGCCCTCTAGTGGTTTGTTTGATCCACGTAGCGGTTACAAAATAGGCCGTGTTAAGTTTTTTTTTTTTTTTTCTGAATGTTCTATTTAAATTATTATGACTGATTAAATTCCACTCCAAGTTCTACTCATCTGAATCCCCAAACTCTATCAACTTAATTATACTCTTTATCGAATTGTATAACTGTGGGATGAAAGTTAAAGGAGTGATACATACTTAATATGCTTGAGTTATATGTCATTGGCAATTAGAGTGTTATGAGCATTCCCGCTGCCCAGTCTTTAACCAGAGACAGTAGTATGTCTACCATGACAAACTTAACGTGTCTCCAATTATCCAAATATGAGGTTGAAAAATACTAGACAATATGGTGTCACACTTACTATAAATATCTGATACAGATGCAGATTATGAGGCTTGGAAATAAAACAATAAAAGACAGGCAAGAGAAGTAGTTTCAGAAAATCATTTATTAAACATCATAAATTAACTCCATCTCAGCAGGACAGACGTCTTAAGCACCTCTGTGGTCTCACACCAATTTGTGTTGACAACAGTGACTTGAACAGAAGTTAATAGACAATACAGTAGACCATCATTCAGTAGGATAACACACATAATAAAAATACAGTTTGCCTGAAAGGACGGTGACACCGTGTACACCATGTAAAGAGCAGTAGTCTGACAAGGCAACACTTCTAAGAGAAAAGAAGACATTCTGGTTCGAAGCACTTACTGCATGTTAAAATGTGCACACGACGACTACTGTACAAGGCATCTCATTTGGAATGTTCATTACAAAAAGCAGGTGGAGCTGAAAACGATGTCGGCACCTGTCAGAGGTATTATAATGGAGGTGTAAAGTGGCCCTTAATGTGTCAGAGCCAATACCTGCGGTCACGGATGTGTCATCCTCTGAAAAATTAAAGCACTTATTTATTTATTTATTTTTTAGTTTCTCACCCGGTAAAAAAAACAAAACAAAAAAAAACGAGTTCACTGAGATCACGTCCAGAAAAATGAACAAAACATCAAGAGCACACCAGTGTTTACAACGACTGCGCTACAAAGCATTACTCATCAACACTTTAACTGCAATGAAAAAAAAGCGAAGCAGTCCCTGAAGCCAGGTTGGCTGCTTTCTCTGCCAATTACAACATCACATCACCGCAGTTAATTCAACTCCGAACGGAACTTTTAATCTTGAAAAACATGCGGCGGGGCGCAGGCAGGTCTGGAATACAAAAAACAAAATGCATTTTTCATTTCACGCTGCGTTTGTCCTGCTTCGTGTGGAGGTTATTAAAACTGCACAAGCGGAGAGAAAAAAAGCTTGAAGGCATTCAGCACGTTAAAAAGAGGTTGTCTGGACACAAACCGGACGACATTCACGAGCTGAATGGATGAAGCGGCACTACACGTTTGGCATCACCTCTGTTCACTCGGACAGAAAAGCACGCGAGCTGCTTCTGTTACACAGAAAGGCATAGAAACGTGTCAAAAAGCATCCGATGGCGCAGGGAACGACAGCAATAATGAGAAGAATTCTCGGTGAGTAAACATTGTGATGATGATAAATTACACATTTCCATGGGACTGTATTTAAGCAGGGATTGGCTGAACAACACGTTCAGTAGTCTGTCACATTCATATATGCTGCTCAAAATTCTCTGAAAGTACAATCAGGATTTTGCTAAATTTATGATGTCGATGAAGAAATTATTTTTTTCTTTTGTTTAACACCAGCGAGGTATTAAATCAATCTAATTCACATTCTGGTACATTTCTTTTGCTCAACAGGAACACCAGGGGTCAGTGGCGTGCAGTTAGCGGACAGGACGTTAGCACCTCGTGGGCGTGAACATCAGTTGATCGTAACACACTCTGCGGGTGAGTGGGCGTTGCCAGTAGGGAAGTGCATTTCACCGCACGCTCTGGGACATGTGCAGGGGGGTCAACATCTCTTCAAAGATGGCGCCTTTCACGTTGGAGCCCCTCAGGTTCGCCTCCTGGAGGTCACATCCGGACAGGTCGCAGTTCTAGGTGGGTGAGGTCGGGAAGAGGAAGAAATAAAAAAAAAACAAAAACAGCGTGTGATTGAGAGGCATCTGCAGAAAACGACGGCGGTCCGGCGAAGCGCTCTCACCTCGAGGTCGGTGCCGGCCAGCGTGGCTCCTCTCAGGTTGCAGTTCTTCAGTTTGGCGTTTTTTAGCGTGGCCACCCTCAGGTTGATCCCCGTCATCTGGCTTCCCTCCATGTCCACGCCCTTGAGGTTGGCCCCTGCGGCCAAAGACGCGCCCACGTGAGCGCAGCCAAAGCTTCACCCAAATTTTTTGAAAAAAAAAAAATCAAAACACAGAAGAATTTTTGGAATTTCTATTCCTCACCCTCCAGATTGGCTTTGACCCCGGCGGGATCCTCAAAGTTGCAGCCCCTCAGCGACGCTCCCTCGGCGTTGGTGCACAGCATCTTCACACCCTGCAGGTTGGCAGCCTGCGACGGACAGTGTTGGCGAGTAATCTATTACTAAGTAATCCACTACTGTGATTAAACTACTTTTTTTTAGTAACACTGCAATGTAACGGGATTACTCTGGCAAAACTGGTAATTATATCATAATTACTTTATCAGGGAACGATTCCATTACTTTTCCGAAATACTTTGCAAGCTAAAAATGTCTTGTTATCCACAAAATATCTGAAATTTAGAAAAACAACCGGAAACAATGATGTGGCAGAGTGATGATGCAGCCGTGCATGCAACATCATTGATATGGATATGCGATGACGCACCAAAACAAGCATGGCGGCGGCAAGAGACAAAACAGCAATCATGTTGATAGCTGGAAATACAAACATTATTTTGAGTTCATCTCATCTTGATGAAAGAATATTGTTGTTTCGTTGTACGTTATGTGCAAGAAACAAGACGTTCTCAACTGCTACTTTATCTTTTTTAAACTAACTAATTAGTAATTGATTACTGATGAAACAAAGTAGTTAAAGAAGTAATCAGATTACATTTGAAGGAGCAATTAGTAATCAGTAGTTGGATTACTTCTACGGAGTAATCCCAGCAACAGTGGCGACGGACACACCAGCCGCTTACACACCATCGTCAGTGACAAGCAAAGTGCCAAACAAAAAGAGATTTAAAGTGTAAAATCTTGCAGGTGTCATCATCGACAGAATGAAAAAGAACTGACTGGGAGGTGTGGTGCGTGATAGTCACTGCTGTTCGGGAGATTAGCTTGGGCGTTGCAGTAGAAACAGGTTTGAGAGCTGCGTGCCCTTTTCACATGGTAATTATATCATTGAAAATTGAAACCCGTCTTTCTTTTTTTTGTTTGTTTTTCTTTTGGCACAAAAAAAACAAGTGAGAACTGTGGTATTAAATCTATTTAAAAAAAAAAGAAAAAAAAAAGAAAAGTCTTACATCAAGGCACGCCATGGACAGGTCAGCTCTCTCCAGATTGGCGCCGCTCAGGTTGCAGTGGCTCAGGTTGGTTCCTCTCAAGTTGGCCATCTTGAAGTTTATGTAGCGCAGATCCAGGCGGGAGAGGTCGGCACCATTGAAGTTAAGACCCTGACGGGAGACAAAATACAGCGTGGTTGTGTTTTCAAATTTCCCACTGGATAAAGTGATCAGTCGTATTATTTATTCATTCAATTTTTTTTCCGGTTCATCATCATTACCATATAAATTACAGAAAAAAATAAATAAATAAGAAAATAATATAAAAATATTCATACAAGAACACAACTGAAAGGAACTGAAAAGGTTCAGGCAGAAGCAATAGCTTGCATGTTGCCTACACCCATTTTCCATTATTCAAAATGCCACACCAAAACAAAACATTATAAGGATATAGATTTAATTTTTTTTTTTTAAAAAGTACTATATTTACACCACAATGCATAAACCAAATGCAACACTGCAATCAATAATAATAAACCTGATGTAGATAAGGTACAAAATGGATTTTAAAAAAATGAAAAAAATGCATAACTACACATACACTTACATATACCAAATTCCATATTCAGTCAAGGCATGATATATTTATAGATCATTTTTATCTATAACAACAATTTATATCGATCAATTACCTTGACTACGAATAACTTTTTGAATTTAGGGACAGAAGTACTTTAACTCATCACAGAGACTATTCCACAACTTTACTCCCTTAACTGAGATACATCGGTTTTGACAATCTGTCCTGACCTTCATAGTTATAAACATATTAGTTCCCCGAAGATTATAGTGGCTTACTCTGGGTAAGAACATTTCCTGAATGCAGTGAGGAAATTGGTTGTTATGTGCTTTGAACATTACCAAGGTTGTTCTTAGCTCAACAATGTCAGTGAATTGTAAGGTATTTAGTTTAATTTAAAAAAAAAAAAAAAGTGAGTAAAGTGAGAAAAGTGAGTTTCCACCTTTAAAGACTGGGAAGGAATTTAAATGGTGTGAGAGTGAAAAGCCACCTGGTCGGTTTTTTTTTTTCTTTTTCACACATCCCTAAAGCACCTTCCATAAAGTTTGTTAGTTGAGCGAGCTGGAAATTCTGTGTACCTGACAGCGCAGCTCCGCCTTGGTGGTTGTGGCCAACAGGTATCTAATAAACTCCTTGCGGGTCAGAGGGGAGTGATCATCAGGCGGCTGCGACGCCTGTTGAAAACATGCGGCCGTTACGGGGCTGGCAAGGAAAGCGCATCACGGTCCGTCGCATGTGTGGTCTCACACACACGCACACGCACACGCACACACACACACACATGCACACACCTTTATGAGGGCCTCCAGCTGCTCGGCGAGTTGCTCGATGCCAAAGAAGCGAGCCTCCTCCAGCACACCTGCGGAGGTCAGACGGAGGATTAGCAAAACGCTGAAACCTGAGTTGCCAACAGCCGTGCGTGCCGTACCCAGAGGGTTGATGCCGTCGTTGATGATGAGCTGCCCGTGTCTCAGGTAGTTCAGGATGGGCTCGAAGTAGTCGGGGCTGCGATCTATGAGATAGGCGCCGCGGGAGTCCTGCTTGTTGCCCCAAACATCTGAAATCGAGAGGAAACGGCCGTCGGACACGGCGCTAAAAAAACAACAACCTGGAGTTCACTTTGGTTCTCGTTGAGGTGAGCTGTGAATTCACCTCACCTTTCTCTCTGAACATGTGAGCCAGCATGCTCTCTGGTTCCTTGCTGACCAGGGTGCTTCTGGAGGCCAGTCACACACACACAGAGTCAACAAGAGATGTCGAGAGGTGAACATGAGAAGTCGAACACGCCCAGAAGATGTCATAACGATCTGGCTTCGCTTCATTTAACCTCCATCCACCTTAATCGCACAAGGTGGGCCTATAATGCTAGTCATCAGCTTTCCAAGTCCCACCAGGTGAGCCGCCCAGCCTCAAGTAAACCCCAGAATCCCCTGCTTCACAGTCACAGCACAGACCCACTGCGGCCTCAATCGGCTCCGCTGACTCATCGCCACAACATTGGAGACCAGACGTCACATGCGCGGCACTCGTGGCTACCTCGTGGTGGTGAAGCAACGCCCGCCGACATTCAGCGTCAGCCAGTCGGTGTGCATCTGTCCTGCCTCTGGGCCGCTGAACTCCTCCTGAGGATCTGAGCGCAGGGGTGAAGTCAGGCTGACTGATGATGATGATGATGATGATGATGATGATGATACTTGCTTTATGATCAGTTTCTCCTCCGAAAAAAATTATTATGATTCTAAATCGAGTATCAACATTTATTTGTTATAATTTTTCTCCTTAAAAAAACAACAAGGTAATGTCAGGTTTGAACAGTTATAAACTGCTTTCTATATCTCCTGCTGCTACAGTTGTTATTCTACTGTAACTCACCTTCAAGAGCATCTTCATCGGAGATGTAAAGTACATCATCATCCCTGTGGGAAAATCCAAAGACTTTATAACCTTGACCGTGTGGACAGAGTAATTTTCTTAATACCAGTAGCGCACTTAAAGCCTATGGAGGAATAAAAGTGCCAAAGTTAAATAAATAATTACATTATTAAATAATTATTTAAATATGTCATTAATTAATTAAAATTTGAATTAGATCCAAAAATGTGTTATTAAATGTGTCATTAATTCATTAAAATACCAATTCATTTTATGTAAATATATATATACATAATTATTTCACTATTTAATTAATAATTTCATGGTTCTGTGTCGCGGTGCTTCATGAATTTATTTTATCTGTCAAACGCGCCCATCAAAGTCGTGGGCGGATCCGAACACCTGATTGGTTACCCTGCACATCAAGTCAAGGCAAATCGATTCCAGATAATTGGTCGGAGAGTGCAGAAATAACTCCGACAATTTCAATGATCTAACCTGGAGGGCCCTGGCTCACGCTGATTTTCAGGACTTTCAGCAGCTGCAGGGGAGTTGGGTGGTGTCTCTGCCTGTGTGGCAAAGCACTGGCCCTGTTTCTAGCTCTGGCTCGACTTTTTGGCATCATTTAACCACTTGTTATTACACACACTGAAGTTAGCAGAACAGTGTGTTAATTAAACGTCATAAATTAACTCCATCCAAACAGGTTTAAAATGAAGGAAACACATTTTAAGAGACATATTATTGTACTGATATGTGTGCAAATCTTTTGTCACTTATAATGGGACCTCAGAGTTTAATTATTCTGCTACATTTTCATGATGACCGAGTTATTCTGATGAGCACTTTATAGTGATATTGACTCACCTGATTAACGAGATGTCGTCTATCAGGCCGCCGTTCCCGTTGTAGACACTAGAGGCTCTGATTCCCAGTTTTGAACTGGCCACAGACAGCAAATCCTCCAGAGAACCGTACACGGCCACCACCTGTATGATAACACCGGGTGCGCAAAGCGATTGTAAGTGAAAGCGCCGCAGCTAATTCATCAGACAGTAGCGAATGACAACGGAACAAGCCAATGTTGTTACTACAGTGCATGATTACTCGTCAGCATCTATTTCTTTGTCTTCTCGAAGCTCACCTTTCCATTCGTCGAGGTCCCGTTGACAAATAGCGTGACTCTTCTCATGGCAAAACAAATATAAACGAAGCCGCCGCCGGAGTGTGTTTTACCAATTAAAATAGCATCACATTCTTGGTAACAGTATTTCCTTTCTTTTCTTGCTCCAAACGAATAAGGAAGCAGAACAGCCAATCAGCCTTTTAGACCCAAAAGCAACAGCCAATCGCAAAGTCGAGAGGGCGGGACATCCCTAAATATCACCGAAGACGAGGAAACAGTTTTTTGTTTGTTTGATTGATTGATTTTTGTCTTCTGCAAAAATTTCTGACACTTTGCACACGTGACATCTGCTATCTAACAAAGAGAAAATTATCACAATCAACTGAACACCAATTAATACATTTGTTAAAATAAAATGTAATCATCACTAACATTTTTGATATGAACCCCTATTCAGTTTTAACTTTTTTTTTTTTTAAATGAAAAATAAAATAAAAATAAAGCAGACAATACATTTAGAAATAATTTCCTTTAATGCAGCTCCCCAAACACAACAATAAATCTGAACATTTTTATTGTGGCTTCCAAAGGAAAAAAACAAAAACTCTCTTTGCACGCACAATAATAGCAAGAGTCTAAAAAAAAAAAACAACTTTCAAATGAAATCACTACTAAGAGGTACTGCATTGGATCAAGCCAAGAAGGAAGATTAAATAACTGAGATTTACCCGTATCTTGAGGCCGATTCAAGAATTAATCGGGTCAGTCAATTCAAATCAAGTTCACAGTTCAACAAGTCAACCGATTGTGTTTGGAAGGGCAGCAGCAACACCTGATTAGTGAAAAGCAAGCTAAAGTTAATTTCAACTACAAAATGAATAAGTAATGCATAAGTAGAAAGACAGAAGACAGAAAAGCACACACAGTGGATTAGTGAAACCGATGACCACGTTTGATGAAGAGGAACACAATGACTGATAAATGAGTTAAATGCTGTAGGTTATTTGCAGGCCAATGGCTGCTTGCATGAGCCAACACCACCACCACCACGGCAACGACTGTAAAAACCTTCTCTGCCATCATGCTCCAAATAAGGCACATATGAGGAAGACCCAACAGTGAGGCATATGTGGAAATTCTATAAACTAACAAAAACATTTGTTTGTGTTTTAATCCTAAGGTCACACTGGTTATCAGTGTCACCCATTACCCAGTGTTCACCCGTTTACCTCGTCTTGCCTTCATCTTTGATGTGTTTTTCTGCCCCCAAATGAACAAGAACCACCAACAGTGTTTGACAGACTGAACCTGCTGTACTGCAGCTGCATTAGAGAACAATTGCATTTCAGCATAAAGCCAGAAGTAGTGCAAACAAAACAAAAAAAAAAACCCTGTGTGAATATTTATTTTCAAGAGAATATAAAACATTAGATTCCATTTTCATTGGTTTTTGAACATGTGCAAATTATATGAATATGACAACACATCTCAATCAGTAGTCTTCATTCTTTCATGGCCGACTCTGAAGATTTGGACATGCTTTACCTGGCTCACCATAATAATCACACTTTTGTGAGTCCAACAAGTGCAAAAAGCTCAGAAAGATGGAAGCTGACACCTTTTTCTGACATCAAGGTTGAAAAATGAGCGGGAAATCTTAGTCCGAAACCTCTCGATCAACCCTTGCAGACACGTTACTGTTAATTCCACTCCAGCCGATGATGCTTTTACTCTCAAACATACTTGCTTCTTGCTTAAATGCGGCTTTCTGGTTTACAATAAAATGCTTTTTCTTTGTTGCGCCTCCAGTGGATCACGTCCGCTGTAGTCTAATTCTGTCGTCTCATCCAAGAAAAAAATAAATAAAGAAAAAAATTGCATCCTACTCGTTCCCACTGTCCTCTGTGTCCTCCTCTCTGGCTTCGGCCTGCTCGTCTCCGCTTCTCTCCGGGTAGTTGAGGATGTGACGGTTGGCCTGAATGAGGTACTGCTGCTGTTTGAAATACACCTTGAGCACGCCCTTGATCAACACAAAGGCTATGCCACCCTGCGGGGGGAGGACACAGAGTGACTCGCTGATTCATCAAAATGTTAACACCAGACAGTGAAGTTGAACGTTTATACCGACTATCCCTTAATTATCCATTGCCTAGTAACTCATCACGCTTTGTGACATGCAGGAGGCTTCAATAATTTTACATTGAACAGATGACGGGGGAAACTCACAAGTACAGTGCGTTGCAGGCTGGAGGACATCCGTCGAAACAGCAGCCGTCCCACCACGCTGGCGATAGTTGGGAATATGAGGGCGCCGCACAGAGTCCTGGACACAGAGAGGTGATCGCCAGCGCCAGGGCCATCTCCAGGGACGCGGGGCAGGTAACGACTGCTGCCTGTTGTGAAATTTGAAGCCAGTTTCATTGTATGCGATTTACTAGATTTCAATGTGAGGTTGATATAAAGTCAGTCTCCAACACTCCAAACCGATGCAAATAGTTTAAGAGGAGTCAGCGCGGTTAAAGTCGGAACATCTCTTCTATTCCATTGAGAAAAGTCTTTGCCGCTGTTCTTTGCTCCTCTTTAAAAAGGAGTTTGCCGGTGTAGGTCCAGAATCTGTCCGGGGTCCTACGGCAACTCTATTAGGACAAACTACGTCGCGGCCGGATAAATAGATAGAAAAGTAGATAAATAGATGGATATAATCATATTACACATATATATTATGGATAGAATACACGAACAACAGATAGACAGATAGATGGCCATCTATCTAACTATTGCGGGGTTTTTTTTGTTGATTCGACCGCGATGTAGTTTGTCGAAATAGACTTGCCGTTTGCGACACCATTGGATGGGGTCTGGCGACTATCTATCTATCCATCTATCTATCTATCTATCTATCTATCTATCTATCTATCCATCTATCTATCCATCTATCTATCCATCTATCTATCTCCGACACATTCTGTTGTAGCCCTGGACAGATTCTGTACCTACACCGTCAGCAGCAGCCACTGGCTCGCTGGTGATTGAGTTTTCAATCTTTGCACTCTTCTGTAGTTTTCCGTGGCAGCCATTAGAGGCTGTTTACCGACTGGTGATTCTACACACTACACTCAAATGGCAAGTGCGAGGTTTCAGATGTGAAATCTCTGCCCTCAAGCTACTTTTAGCAGGATGAGCAGATAAGCCTAAACAAACAGCTGTATTTGTAGAACACGGTGCAGGTGTGCGAGCATCTTCCTACCTGGTGGGAGACTCGCTTTGTAGTAGTATCTCTGCCACAGCCGCACTATGTAATCCTCCCAGCGGATCATCTTTCCCAGGACCAGCGCCACGGGGATGGTGGGCAGCCCCATGAGCAGGAAGAGCGGGTCCGCTCGCTCCATCACGTACAGACCCTTCTTGTGGCCGACCACCTGCCACGCGTGACGGAGACAGAGCTGACGCCCAGGCAAACGGCGTCGGTGACCGAGTTCAGGCCGTCGGTTCACTGACCTGCATGACGGTCACGGCGCCGTAGGTGACGGCCGACCAGTAGATGGTGCCGACCACCACTCCGACTGCGGCGAAGGGACTGGCCCGCGAGAGGGATCCGTCCACACGCTGGAGGAAATACACCAGCGGACCTGCGGGAACCGCATAGCACAGAGTGTGTTCGTATTCATGTGCACAAAAGAAAACAAATTCAACACAAGAAAATTCTGAGAAAAAAAACTTTCACTGTTGAACACCAACACCATGCCACAGAAGGTAAAAAAAAATAATGAATTCACCTAAAAATAGCTTCATCTTTATAAATAAACAGATATTACTTCACATATAAAATCCTACAATTTGCTATTATTTGTTTATTACAACTTCTTACCCATCTTTGGGAAGGTGATGTGGTACTCGGTGCCACACTGTGGACAGCTGACCGCTCCGCTGCTGTTCCCCTTCTGCTTTTCATCCAGCCAGCGCTGCAGACACGACTGGTGGATCCATTTGGTGCAGCCCTTGCATCTGCATGGACTCACCCACTCGGCGCTGTGGTCGTCCCGCTCGGTGGCGAAACACACCCAGCAGTGTCTGGAGAAGAAACAAAGCGTGTCCCGAGTCTACGTCCATCGTCAACACTTTGGCTTTAAAAGTCTTTGTTTGTTGGTCGAAGCATAAAAGCACTCACGGCTTAAAAAAGCTGGGCCAAACAGAAAAATACTAAATAAGCTGTTTATTGGGTGATCTGTGATTAATAAGGGAGGCACGTCATGTTGCTTCGTCTTCCACAAGAGTCATTTGTAAAATGTCGTAACCTACATCATTTCGTCACCCGCTGGTCTTAAATGCATCCCAACCAATCAGTATGTGTGGCTGCTGCTGCTGTGCAACCTACTTCTCGGGCTGCTCCTCAACGAGCGCCATGGTGCTGACCAGACTCCGCTCTCCTGGACGTTCTCACATAGCCATGAAGGTGCGACAGCAAGGGGCTGAGAAGAGCACACTCGGTTCAAAAACAATCGAGACGAGACAGAGAAACACACTCGGCTGCACAGCGCGGGTGTATTTGAGGTGTTAAGTTATGAAGACTGGCTCTGTCCTTGGCTGCAGACAGGAGACCTTTGAGGCGGCGGTGGAGAGGAGGGAGGACGTTGAACAAACTGGTATCCATCATGGACAACCAGGACCTCTCTCTCCACCACACTGGACAGACAGCGGAGCGTCTTCTCCAAGAGACTGAGACAGCTGCGTTGTCTGAAGGAAGGCGTCAGGAGATCCTTCCTGTCTAGAGCCATTACCCTCTGTAACTCTTCCCCACTGTGTGACAGATGGCATTCTGGACTCAATGGCAAATAATGCACTAATGGTTTAGCTTATCCCCTGCCTCTGCACAATTTGACTCTCTTTTGCACATCTGTTTTAGTAGTTTGTTGTACATAGATTTATTTGAACTACTGTATAGTTTATTTTTTGTACAATTGTTTTAGTGCTGCAAGTGTAGTTTCCCAATTTGGATCAATAAAGTGCATCTATCTATCTATCTATCTATCTATCTATCTATCTATCTATCTATCTATCTGTCTATGCAAGGGGACGACAGCAAATATTTTTGTGGTGACAACTTGCTCGAAATTAAAATTTCAATTTTGTGACAATCTCTTGGCCACAAATACTTTTCCAGTAGGTGCGAGCCTTTCCCTCTATGAAACTCGAGAACAGTTCTGTGCAATAGAAAGGAAAAAAAAAAACCCTTAGAGCCTCTGGTGACACAGGGTTTGGAAATAAGTAACTGAAATTTCAATTCGAGGTGAAACGCTAATGTTAAGACACATTGATATGTTTCTGAGCAGGCTGAGGTCCGATCAGAAGTTTCAAAAAAAATATGTGAGAGACTCAGAATGCAACATTTATCTTTTCTTTCACTTTTTTTTTCTCAACTTGTTTTTCCCAGCAATGAGAAAAGAAGAAGAGGCTGAAAGAAGATGAAAATCAAAAGAAAGGGAAACAGCGCGTGGGTGGAAGCAATGCGCGTACCAACTGGCTTCTAACGTCACATGTTAAGGAAGTGAGCTTCAGTTAAAAATAAATAAGTAAATAAATAGATAAACAAAATAAACGCTATTTATAGCAACAACAAACAGTGCGCACTACTTTCATAGTATTTACAGTAAAACTGGACGAGGACGTGAACTGTTAAAACGTAGCGCAGATGTTTTTTAGTCTTATTTTGGACAGCCTTGTTTTAGCCACCACTTAGAAGGTGACACCTGATACGTTACGATCACAAAATGCTTCGCCACACTTGGTCTCTCACGGAGTACAGGCCAATATTACGTCCGGGCCGTAAAATCTCAGACAGGACACCGGAGTTCAAAAAGTGACGCGCGCCCTACACTTACCGTAAAACCGAAACCGATTCTTTGGGATATACTTGCTATCAACGGCACCTCACTAAACTCCAACAAGTAATTTATGGCGAGTCTATTTCTCATCCCACAAAATGTCAAAACTAAATGCTGCAGCTAACAAGTGGTGGCTCGTTGCCGTTCACCTGTGACCTAGAATGGATGATACTTTGGCACTAAGCTATCAAAACATTGAACAGTTGAACATGGGTGACTTCGTGGCTGATCAAAGCAACAAATACTTGTCAGATAGTAATATTAAAAGAACACCTACCTGATGGTGAATACAAGTTTAATGTGGAACGTGAAACAATTTAACCCGCACTAATTCGGTTTCGCTCATATGTTACTCACGACTCTGAGTGGGACAAGAGACGGCAGGCTAGCAACTTTGTGATTGGTCGACTCCGGTTTTTTTTTCCTGTTCCTGCGACAGAGATCCGTAAAGACCCTCCCCCACTTATTTCTGATTGGGTTAGAGGGTCGGTTTAGGATTTTTTTTTTTTAATTCCCCAAACTTTATTGAAAGAAACAATGAATACATAATGTCAAACAACAACCTACACAACACTTGAACTTTGTTTGCCAGCACATTAAACAAAAATGGTAGACAGAAAAAACAATAAATTCAATTGTAGAATTCGTTAACATAAATTACCGACTTTAATCTCCATAGATATCGATTTCATTAAATGTCAGTGAGTAAAATTATTTAATATTGTTACTTCAAATTTAGAAGAACGGTTAGGGATTCATATAATTAATTAAATTCGACCGACAAATGAGGACATGGGTTTGCAGTAGGGGTAACAAGGCCAATCCGTGGGCCAATCAGAAGCAAGTTGAGGCCAATCTCAGTTGCAGAAAAATCGACACCTGTGACGACTCTTGCTGCATTTATGGACTGCAGAAAACGACAATTTTAGTGAAAAAAAAATGATATCAATTCAAAAATGAAAAATTCTCGCATGGTAGATAAATGATAGTACTGCAATTTCCCCTGGCCCGTGTAATGACATACCCTGCTTATATTTATTATCAATAAAATAATTATCATGTTTTTTGGTGTGTTTTTTTTTTCATTTTTTTTTTTTTTTTACATTACACACATTTGTTCAAACGACTGATCGGGCTACTATTTTCTTCAACGACCACAGTAAATCAGTGGGGGCAAAACTGGGTTTAATTATTAGCAATGTTTCAGGAAAGATGCCGCTTCCGTTCATTGACAGGGTACCAAACGCGTGGCTATTCAATTGAACACAATGATTGGTGCGCTGTCCCGTACATCAAAGTGTTCCCTAATACGATTGGCCTATTTTCATGTCGGTCAAACCCAAGCCACAGTAATGTTGTTGTTGTAGGGAGTTGGCCAACCCTCCACAGCAGCAGAGAGGAGCGGCGGCGTCGAGACGGCAGAGTGCACAGTGACAGGGCGTTATTTTTACATGATTAAAACAATAAACCGGGAGGAATACGTGCACGGATCAATAGAGACATATCTTAAATACCCAATCCGTCATGGAATCCTATGACATTTTAGCTAACCAGCCAGTTGTGATTGATAATGTAAGTATGATGATGTCATTCATCCACACCCTAACTGAGGCCGCTGTCTGTGAGAGTGTGCTAACTGTTAGCTTCGCTGCTATGTGGCATAACGCATTGTCTTGTGTCAACCGCGCTCACTCACATGTACTGATGACAAATGCACTTTTAAGATGTTACCCTAAGTCGTTGCAAACTGCTGGGTTGGAGCCATTGATGTGTTGCGTCCGTTGTAGCTTCTAACATGACGCTAGCTTGCTAAAACTCCCGGCTAGCTTCCCTATCAAACGGGAACCGGTTAGCCATAACCATGTCAGATCTCCCGTGCTGGCGCTCCGGACAGCACGGGATGAATCACAATTAAGCAGCACGGCTTCAGTAATTTTAGTATCGCATTGAACTATTGATAAAATGCACTATCTGTCCCGTAAAATTCGTCCACCAACGGCAGGAAGCCTGGAGCACCGGTGCGCTAACCTCGCAGTAGCAGTGAATTAGTAAGCTGCATGTTGCTGATGTTGCAAATACCAAATGATGATCAGAGATGATCAGGCACCGTTCAATGCAACCGCTGTATTTCTCTATTAACTTGTATTATGACAGCGCTGAGCACAGCTGTAAAATTTGGACACCGCCTCATGACGCTAAACGACTCAATATGTGTCAACAGGAACAAAATATGAGATGTAGGTTTTTGTTGTTGTTATGTAATTAACACTATGACGCCTGATTTGATATTCATCGATGTTTATTGACACGCACGGAGAAGGCGTTTTGCGCCTCAAGCTAAGTATTGATCAGTGTTTACAACGTGGCGGTCCTAGCCCGGATAGAGGTAACGCTAACGCACGGCTAAATTGCAAGCGATGAACCCTGTTACAGTCAGAACTTCAGGAGGTGATGTGAATGACAGCGAGAGTCAAGCT
The DNA here is from genome assembly GCA_009823395.1 of Thamnaconus septentrionalis. Lineage (NCBI taxonomy): Eukaryota > Metazoa > Chordata > Actinopteri > Tetraodontiformes > Monacanthidae > Thamnaconus > Thamnaconus septentrionalis. Next base: position 16,316,917 of record CM020518.1, read on the forward strand.
GTTGTTTTTGACGTATTCGCTTAGCTGAAACTTCTGCCAGCTCGGCTTTATTTCTGGGTCATATAGACAGAAGGAGTAATAGAAATCTTAAACTTGAACATCTGTTGTTCCTGGTGTTAATGGTGATGCATATTAATCCCTCAGAAAGTCTCAAGTGAAAATTGATAACAGAAAAAGCCATGACACCTCTGCAGTCTAAAAGTTTTCTCCTCCCTAACCCCCTCCCCCTCCCCCCAATATTACTGTAAATGAGTAAAAAAAAATAATAATAATAAAAAAATGAAACAGAAACTTCAATACATTTCACATTTTATATCAGCTTTTCTTCCCCACATGACTTGACAGTGGAGACAAAGTATCTGTTGAGAGGGAAGTGATGCAGGACACGGTGTGACTGCTGGTGGCTCGGGGCTGTGTCTCATGACCTGCCTCTCCTTCTCAAACAAACACACACACATAATACATATATAAAAAACAGCTGCAGCAGCCTCAACAAAAGGTCAGTCATGATGTGTGGCGACATGTTTGAACCTTTTCTCTCTTGTCTTTCAGGGTTCGGGGGTTATCAAGGCTGGTTTTGCAGGCGACCAGATCCCCAAATACTGCTTCCCCAACTAGTAAGTGCTCGAACGGAATCCCGCTGCCGTCACATGGGGACGGTTTTTGTGTCTTCTTCTGATGCCCATTTTTAGTTCAACTGGGGTGGCGATGCGGTTATATTTAGACAATCGAGTTGTGACTTTGTGTTTTGTGACTGTCTGCCCCTGTGTGCTCTCGCACAGTGTTGGACGTCCCAAGCATGTGCGCGTGATGGCAGGAGCTCTGGAGGGAGACCTCTTCATCGGACCCAAGGCGGAGGTGGCAAACGCACAAACACACACACACACTTCCTCTGTTTGTGTAGAGAGGAAACATTAGACAGCAAACAGTGTTTTTTTTTCTGACTTGAAGCAGCAGAAGTCTCATGTTTTTTCAATGTATAGATCTTTATTTATTTATTTTTCCATTATTTATCTTCTTTTATTTCATGGAGCAGCCTTGCACACTTAATCATCTAAAAAGTATCTGGTAAACAGAATAGTTAGCCCTCTGTTTACAGCATCCTGTTTAAGCTTCATGCTAAAACCGGTGCAATGTTGGACCTTCCAGAGCAGAAAAAAATACGTTTTCACTGTCTGCCCCTGAGCTTGTAGGAGCCAGTCGAGTTGTCATGTGACTTCTCATTCTTACTGTGGTTCTTTTTGCCAGAAATTAACACAGATATGAAACTAGTGGTCCGTTTTCCTTTTTGCTTTTTAACGCCACACAGTTTTCCTTTGCTCAGGACCAGGGCATTTTGTTGTTTTTGTTGGCTTTTTCTAATGAATCCTCTCCCGATTTGGCGCCCAGGAGCACCGGGGCCTGCTGTCGGTGCGGTACCCGATGGAGCACGGCATCGTGAAGGACTGGAACGACATGGAGAGGATCTGGCAATACGTTTACTCCAAAGAGCAGCTGCAGACCTTCTCCGAGGAGGTGAGTTTGCCCCCCCTAATACCTCGGGCTGGGGAATCTCCGGCGAGAGTTGCAAGCGAGTGACTCTGTCCCCTCCCTCCGTCCGCAGCATCCTGTGCTGCTCACCGAAGCTCCCCTCAACCCCAGCAAGAACAGGGAGAAGGCGGCCGAGGTTTTCTTCGAGACCTTCAACGTTCCCGCCCTGTTCATCTCCATGCAGGCTGTCCTCAGTTTGTAAGTACATATTAAAAAAAAGAAAAAACCCTCTTGAATGGATCTTGAGCTAAACGCCCCAGCCCGCCCCCTGCAGGTACGCCACGGGCCGCACCACCGGCGTCGTGCTCGACTCGGGCGACGGCGTGACCCACGTGGTGCCCATCTACGAGGGCTTCGCCATTCCGCACTCCATCATGCGCGTGGACATCGCCGGGCGGGACGTCTCGCGGTACCTCCGCCTGCTGCTGCGCAAGGAGGGCTACAACTTCAACACCTCGGCCGAGTTCGAGGTGGTCCGCACCGTCAAAGAGGTGAGCCGGCCCCAACCGTGGATGCATTGTAAGAACCGGATGCTGGACTGGCAGTATGTAGATGTGGCGATTCTTCTCCAGTGGCCACTCCAAGTACTGCAGCCAAAACCCCATCTGGCCCAAAAAGCATTTTTCCTGTAAACCGCAATACAAAAACTATGACCAGAAACGCAGTTCATAGCAAATCTTTCTATTGCAGATTTTTCAGTCATAGTCTTTCAAAAAAATTATAGAAGCCAGAAAAGAGTTTATTCTCAGCATGATGTCATGGTGTCATACATGCTGCTGTCTCGGCTCATTCTGATTGGCTGATGCGTCCTGATGTATCCACAGGCTTGGTCTGAAGTGCGCATGTTCTATGGCAGGGGTGGGCAAACCTTTTGACCGGTGGGTCACAATGAGTTCTAAAATTTGACAGTGGGGCAGGAGCAAATGGATGGAGTGTTTTGGTGACCCTCCTCATAAGATGACAAAAAAATCTACCATGGGATGTGTAGAAAACATGGGCTTTATTGACAATAGAAAATGAACAAAAGCGTTATAACAAAATATGTGTTTTTTGGTTCCCGGGTGGGGGGGCTTTGGCCCGAACGGGAAAAACAGCGTCTGTCTTCTGCTCGGCTCTGTTCACTTTGAGCGCCTCCCTCCTCCCCGCAGAGAGCCTGCTATCTGTCCCTCAACCCGCAAAAGGACGAGACCCTGGAGACGGAGAAGGCCCAGTACGTCCTCCCCGACGGCAGCACTTTAAATGTGAGTCCTGCAGCGACGCTCCGTACGGACTTTCCACAGCTCGGCCGCTCAAATTCACCTCTCACCGTCCGCCTCGTCTCCCCCAGATCGGACCGGCCAGGTTCAGAGCGCCGGAGCTGCTCTTCAGACCCGACCTGATCGGAGACGAGAGCTCGGGCATCCACGAGGTGCTGGCCTACGCCATCCAGAAGTCCGACATGGACCTCAGACGCACGCTCTTCTCCACCATCGTGCTGTGCGGAGGGTCGACGCTGATCAAAGGTTCGGAGCGGATTGGCCGCTAGCCCAACGTCCTCGACTCCCAAAACCCCCGTGTTCACAATCACCCGCTGACTGCGTTTCTTTCTTGTCTCGTCTTCCAGGCTTTGGAGAACGACTACTAACCGAAGTCAAGAAGCTGGCGCCCAAAGACGTGAAGATCAAGGTTAGTCCAGGTTCAAAGCAGCAGAGAGCTGATATCTGGCCTCCCGTTCAAAGTCTGGATTAATAATTATATAATTCAAGTTGTGAATTTAAAAAGTGGATTTGGTTTGAGACAGAAATACTGCGTCTGCGAGCCTCTGCAGGTTCATTTCAGAACAGCAGTCCAGCTGGAACTGAGGCTTTATTGGAAAAACTTCCAGATGTCTGAAGTCAGCCACGAAGTAACCTCAGGTGGCGGAATGAACTTGAGGCTTGCAGCGTTTTTGTTAACCTGGGAAGGCTGTCAGTGTCCATTTGTGACATCGCAAAGGGCTGATTTACAGACCAGGAACATAACTTTTAAAGTAAAAATTGGACTTTCTGTCATTTTTAAACACATTATTCTTAAAATTCATTGCAAAAAAAATACATTTTGTGTACGTTTGGACCTTTCCACGTTACAGAAATGTAAAATTTGACCAGAGATGCTGTGGGAAGATTTTACAATCTTACGATTTCCTTTCCTTTCTTACGAGTGTGTGTGTCTGTTTCTTCATTTGTTTTTTTTCCCTTCCCAGATTTCCGCTCCCCAAGAAAGGCTCTACTCCACATGGATCGGGTAAGAACGCAGCTCCGCCCTCGATTCTAGAACATCCGAGTCACGCCACCAGTAACAAAAAAAACAAAACTAAATCAATCAATTTTCTGGTCGTCTCCGCAGCGGCTCCATCTTGGCGTCGTTGGACACCTTCAAGAAGATGTGGGTGTCGAAGCGGGAGTACGAGGAGGACAGAGCACGTGCCATCCACAGGAAGACCTTCTAAGACGCTCCCCGGATCCCGCCCACCTCGCCCCCTCCCCCCTGCCTCTTCCCCCGCGAGAACTGCCCCTGTCATACTGTCGGGAGATTTCCCGCGCCTGCGTCACGTCCGGGTCCCTCTGCGTCCTCCTCCTCCTCACATGCACTTCCTGCTTGACCCCCCCCCACTCTACCCCCTCCCCGCAACTCCTCCTCCTCCTCCTTGTCCTGCTGCTGTGCGGTGGCCCCGCCCCACCAGCCTCAAAACACACACACACACACACACACACACACGAAGAGGGCCTTCAGGGTGTCTGACGAGAGGGGCAGCAGTTGAGCACCGTGGACTCGACCTGCAGGCCGTGCTACTTTGATTTAGTCCACATTGAAGTATTGTCATTGCTCTCTTGCCTGCAACATGGTGTAGAATATAACATGTCAAATAAATCTGAATGTTTTTTTTTTTTTTTTTGCTACTGTTAAAAGTTTCCATTCCAGACCGAAGATTTAGAATTTTATTTGATGTGGTTATTTTTTTTTTTTTTTTTTTTGTAGATTTATGATATATTATTTTTCTGTTTCTGACACAGAACAGAGCATTCAAACGCTAAAAAAAACGGTAAAACAGTGCGACTCGCATCAGTCAGCAGGTTCAAAGGCAAACCACTGTGTCGTGTATCTCGCCCAAACTGCACGGTTTGAAAAAAACAAAACAAAAAAAAAAAAAAACAGCCGGGAGCGAAGCTAATTTATCATACAGCCGATGGAACTGAAGTCAGCTCTTTTTAAAATATTTCTGTTTATTGTCAAGCAATTAAATGTTTCTACATGAACGTCACGTTTGTGTCGACTAGAAAAGACCTTCTGTCAGCCTCTTGTGTCAGCTGATGGGATTAAATCCAAGAAAAAAATGCCTTGTTTTTTTTTTCCCCCCCTTTCAATTTTTCTCCTTTCCTTTTTCCTGTTGCGTTCTGGGTTTACTGGAGCTTTAACACAAACGTTCATTGCGTCAAAACTCAGAATTTCGTCTCAAGGCAGAGTGAGAGTCCAAAAGCTTTCACAATTACATTTAACCCTACAGACAATATTTTACATTTGTAGCAAAATGCAGATGGAGCAGCGTTAAAAAGATGGAAAAGCCTTTATGTGTTGATGTCTTAAAAATGTTTTCCCTCGTTAGGTTTAAGAGTATTTCCAGGCTGTCAAAGCCTTGCCTTGTTGTTGTGGACTCTTCTTGGATCAGAAGAGTGTTTACATAGCAGGGGCGGAACAATCAGCACTGAAAAAAACTTACTAAAACAATTCAACTAAAAAAAAAAAGATGCAAAAAAACAAAACCAAACTGATTGATTTGACATAAATGCAACAGTTTAACAGTTTTTGGGGTCCAGTTGCTTTGTTTCTCCCAAGCAAGCGCTGTTCAGTTCAAAGGAGCAGCAAAGTTTGATCTGCTTTGTTTGACTCCGCAGTTTAAAAGCCTTATGATGCAGCGTTGGTGACCAGAGGAAGGCTCAGATGTTGGAGTGCTGCCTTTCCTGTGTTCCGTTCATTCATTCAGTTGTTGGCTTCCCCTCTGCTTGTTACATACCTGTTAGTCAAACATTAGATCAGACTGTGGTGGAACCCCGGAAATATAGAAACCAACACACAAACAACTTTGGATCCGTATCCATGTCTGCTAGTGAAGGGTTGACGGCCATGCCAGATCCGCATTACCAAACAAACGTCTCTGCTTTTCTCTCTCCCCCTTTTACGCTCTTTTGTGGGGGTTCTTAAGACAAAATCTAGATGTTAAATACAACCGTAACAGCCGAGGTGGTTAAACGTCATCAGCCTTGTGTACAGTGGAATGCTTTTCAAAAAAAAAAAAAAAAAAGGAGGAAAAGAAATCACCACATAAAAAAATACCTGGGATAACATACTAAAAATGTAAAATACTGTTTATTCAAGTGTTGGCTTTTACTTTTTCGTAAGTTCAATATGATAAATAAATAAGTTAATGGCTGCTGCTCAACTGTCCTGTCATTTATCTGTAGGCTAGCCGTATAGCCGTGACGTTTTCCTGCAACGGTAGTTTCAAACTCGTGAAGACATTCACTGCACGTGAAAATGTTCCATTTTTATTTTTGACCGTGACCGGAAATGGACAAATCATTACATATTAACATAATTAATTGACAAAATGGATGTCCTGCATACAAACTTCCAGCTATAAGATTACTTTGCAATTCTCGTCTGTGGTTACAGTGTTTTCATATTGACAGAGACAGAGTGAAATTAATTTACTAGGCAGAAATTATTGATTAGCATAACATCTTAGAGCAACAGATAACGATAGAGGTGGACGTCTCCACATCTCGCTACGTCCGCCTGAAAGATTTTCTGTTTACAACTGGAAAAAAAACCTCGCACGTAGTCGTGCAGTGTATCTGTTTCCGCCACTAGATGGCAGGCAACATCTTTTCTTTTTCATGAAGCGGCTGAAAACGAGGAAAAGTCAGTAAAAAAAAAAAAAAAGTAGGCAGACAATATTCCGGATCCACTTGACTGCCAAAAAACAAAACAAAACCAAAACAAAACATTTTTTGTATTGTCATGAAAATCAGAGTCAATCAGCAAAGGCTGGTGTAACAGTACAGTAGCCAAAAAACCTTGATCTGATGTGAAAGTTACACATGTAATTTTCACATAATGTTTTTGACCTTTTGAGCAATGCTGCTGTGATTCACTGATACACTGAAAGCACTGCATAATGCCACCGCACAACAACAGGAGCGTGTTCAGACATTGTCAGTCACTGACAGTTTAGTAAAATGAACTGACAAAACAAAGTTTCCCCCTCACGCAGACTGTAGCGTTGGCTTTGTCAAGCTTGATTTGACGCGAGCGAGGGCCATCTCAGTGAAGTGAGACCGTTGGAGAAAAAAAAAAGGGAGAAGAAGACACAATTTAGCAGCGAACACCAGGTATTTGTCTGGCACTCTACAGAACTAAGCCAGGATCACTCTGACAGTAATAAGAAGCAGCTGCGTTAATCCGCTGCCGTTCCTGGGTCTCTGTCTCATCTCGTGCTTGGCGCGCTGAGCCTTCGCTTCAAATGTAAGACAACGTCCCTCCAGTTCTTCAAACGAGAGACCCATTTATTAATTCACACAACTTGCTGCGCCTAATCGGATTAAGTGGTAATTAATCTGTAAACGATACAGAATCCAAACACTGGTAAACCAAAAAGGAGCAAAAAGTGTGATTCTGTTCTTTCCTCTCATCATGGTGACGCTGCACCATGAGGCAGCTACTGTACTGCCACCCCTCCTAGCAATACGAAGCCTCGAGACGCAGCACGAGGACTAATGATGACGCTATGACGCGGATGCTTCAAACTCTGCATGTGCAGGTGATCTTTTCCCAGACAAATAAAATGCACATCCTGAATGATTCCTGAAAACCCTAACTCAAGCAAACCACGGAATGGCGGGGGATACTGATTTCAAAAGCAAAGAGCTCACCCAAGAGAATTAATGTGAATGCATTTGAACTGTGCCTTTAATCTATATGACTTGTGGGGCTCAGCAAGTGTGTGATCATCCTTAAATATACGTAAATACACTCAAGAGGATTATATTCTTTTTAAGGGAGCCACCACCTCCCAGTATTCTGACTTTAAACACAGAATCGTGACCATTTTCAGCAAAAAAAATAGAAACTGCTTATGTTAAATATTACTGTGACAGTTGAGGGTCCTGTCACTATGCCTCCAAAGGATCATGTGCCCTGGCTACATAGCCAAGGGGATATCTCTTTGGCCGACTGGTTAGCGCATGACTATTACCCAGGGAGTCTGGGGTTCGAAGCCCGCCCGGGCCACATTATTATAGGAAGGCATCTTTCTTTCTGCTAATTGGTCCAAAATAGTAATTCTTCCTATCATTTGTGGCTAAAAGATTTGCAAAAGAAAAAAAGAAACTTTTGTTGTGCACTGAAGTCAGAGACAATCAAGACAATGCAAACTAAAATATCGCCCACAAACAAAACTTTATTTGCATGAACAAAATGAGGCCAACAGATATTAGTTTTACTGGAGAGCTTTTGGTATTTTCACAAAATTTTTTTTTTTTTATTAAAAAAGTAAATAAAAAAAAGCTGCCTTATTATTGTGCTCTCAAAGAGTGCAAGTTTGAACGCCGTCTAAAGTTCCTCTCGAACAAATACAAAGTTCCTTCCGCTCCCCGGTTATTTTCATGGAAATCCATCACATGAATTATGGATGCTCATCAGATAAACATCAGGATCGGCGAGAAATGACTGCGGGCGCCGGGGTTTCAGAGGAGGAGGATGGAGGGGAGGGGGTTGCGTGGACAGGAAGTCGGCCTGTATTGGCGGGTGGGGGGTTGACGGCGGGAAGATCGTGTAATCAGCTCCTCCGTGTCATTATTTATCAGCTGATGCTGGAGATATGTTTGGCCACAATGACACATTACGGCCCTCGACGCTCTTATCTCCCATCTTCGGATGTGCCCTTGAAGTCCCGCAGCTGCAGCTGTGAGAATGGTGGCTGGGTGAAGGAAGATTATTGTTTTCATTAATGATTTTTTATTTATTTATTTTTAAACATGTACACGGCAGCAGCGCCGTCTGCTCAGATAAATTGGTCCCCTGCTCCGTGCGAGTTTCCCTTTCTGTTCTGCTGAGCCGAGAGTCTCTGCGGGACTTTTAAGCTGCGGTCGGTCGGTGTACAAAAGTGAGGGACAAGGCAAGAGCATTCCGGGGGAGTGAAAGCGTTCCACATGACAAGACGGGGATGTTATCTCTGGCGACGAGACAAGGTGGTGAAGGGGGGGGTCCACGGGGAAATAATGCCGAACCCAACTGTTACATCAGCATTAGCGGTGGATTACACGCACACGTCATCATCACCCCTCTTCCCTTTGAGCTGCGATGGAACGTTTCTGGATACTAATTCATTTTATTTTTTTATTTTTTTTTGGCAGATGTTTTTTTGAGTAGTGGCGCAGTGGTTAGCACTGTTAGCATTAGCTGTTACTAGTTCGCACTTGCGTGTTCTCCCCGTGTCTGTGTGGGTTCTCTCCGAGTTTTCTGGCTTCCTCCCAAAATCCAAAAACATGCATGTGAGCTGAATTGGGAACTCTAGATTGTCCTTAGGTGTGTGTGTGTGAGAGATAGCGAATGCTATGTTTGTCTTTCAGTAAAAAAAAAACCTGCCTTTGCCCTAAGACAGCTGGGATAGGCTCCAGCACACCCCCGCCACTCTGAGTGCAGGACAGATCAGGTACTGATGATGGATGGATGGATGTTTTTTTTGAGACTCGTGTGAGCCATGAGACAGACACACACATACACACACACTGACATGACATCCACGCCAAATGACTGATTCATGAGCCGTGCGGCCAGGAGAGGCTTTTGTTTCCCCTTCTCTCGCACAACAGAGAGCAATTAAATTTCATCTCCGACACAAATTTCGGTGATTTGAATTAATTCCTCTTCTCACAATGCTTAGGAAGAGCGTTTGGCCCTGCTGTGTGTGTGTGTGTGTGTGTGTGTGTGTGTGTGTGTGTGTGTGTGTGTGTGTGTGTGCACGCACATGGAATGGATGAGTGAGGGTCGTCACGGGGTTTGGGTCGTGCGTGTTCTTTTCTCTGTGTCTGGGTGGCTTCTACTCCGAGTGTTCACCCTCTCTGAGAAAGCAGGGCTAGGCTCCAGCGCCCATGAGACCCTGAGCGCACGAAATGGAGGCATTCAGTCCCTTTCACTGTATAAGCTGCACACACTCCAGCTCTCTCGTCCAGACTGCAAATTCAACCCTCAAGAGGTTTTTCTTTTTGTCTCCTCCCTGCATTTGGGCGAAAAACCCCCCACAAAAAAAACTAAACAAATCATGGGCACTCGATTAAAACTCCTGCTGGCTCCCCAGTTTTAGTCAATTTAAAAGGAAGAAGAAAAAAAAAAAAGGCCACAAGAGACTTTTGTGAAAAAAGAAAGCAGACCCCCCTCTCCATCCCCTGCCTGCACCAGTAGGAAGGTCAGTCACAAAACATGTCTGGGCAAAGGACAGATGGAAAAAGTTTGTCATTCTGGGGATGAACTTTGTGCCAACCGCTGATGACATTCAGGTGTGTCAGCAGAGCTCGTCACGTGCAGGTGTGTGGATGAGGCAGCGGTGGGCCGTCAGGGCCAGCTAGGCTTTCTCTGCTGGCCTAAACATACTGAGAAAAGTACATTTCCCAGTAAATATGACAATAAAGTTATTCTCCATCGCTTGGTCTTTTCATATCATATAATATCCACTTGGTTGTGTTGCTTCCATTGTTGTAAGTTACGGCCGAGATTTTATCCAATCACATTTCAGCGAGCTTGTGTTGCCACGTTCAATGAAATCTGCCTACGGCCAGCAGAATCGACAATGCAGCCTCCCGTCCGCTGTATTGTCGTTAGTTGCTGTCGCAACTAACGACAGCCATTCAGATCTCGTATATGCGATGCCAAGACCAGCGAGCTGGCTTTACAATGAACGTCACACGTACGCATCCTGTGATTGGATAAGCACTGAGAGCCTCTACGACTGAAGTCAACCCGGAGATCCGGTTTGCCACCACGGCAAACCCAAGACAGCTCAAGGAAAATGTAAAGACTCAGTTGCAGAATCATCTGCAATTTATAATGTGAATAACATGGCACATTGGAGCAGCAGCTGCGCCAACATGTTCACTTGTTTCTTAACTTAACAATTCAATAGTTTGTTTCGTTATTGCCACATTAGTCTCATATGAATCGGGGACGATGCTCAGTTTATTGGACCAGTTTGGACAAGAGTTTAAGCTCACAGAATACTGTTGGTGGACTTATTAAAACTTTGTTGAGGAATCTCTTAAAATTGAATTTTATTTGTATGTTTTGATGTTATTAGTGACTTTAGTTTCCTACTCTTAATGGAGATTTAAGTGCTTTGGAAACTAAGTTTTACTCGACCAGGTCCCATATATAAAGGTGATGCAATGTGTAACTGTGATTCTGCATGGATTCTTGAGCCATAGTGTCATAGTGAGGGTATTATGAGCCGGATCAATTTAGAGTGGCCTAGATATGACGTCACCGATGGCCTAGGCGTGAAATGCATGGTCCGCCACTAGGTGGAGGGGACCACGCCCACCAAGGCTGTGGGACAGCAAGCGCACACACACACACACGCACACACACAGACTGCTGATGTGACTCACACAGTAAAGAATCAAATAAACAAACAAACAAACAAACAAATAAATAAAAGTCCAAGTCGTATTTCCTGTCCCTCAACTTAACATCCCATGGGCTCTATTTTGGGATATCGCTGGGCCACGTGGTGGATCCATGTGGTGTGCGTTAGTCATCTGTTGTCATTTGGCACGACGGGACATCCCCAAATGTGTGTGCAGCCAAAACAGTGACATGTTAGCAAATGGAGAGATGGCGATCCTCTGCACAAACATCACATAATACGATGCAGCCGACCAGGATTACTGCAGGCTTGTAGCAATAGCGGGAGTTAATAGTCCTTTGACAACTTTGCGACTTTGTCGGGGAGAGACAGCTAGCGCTCTGACAAAATGACTCGGCTCTGCAGTTAATCAGTAATAATGCCTCGGCAAACGACTCTCAGTGACTGCGCAGCCAAACAGTGAGTCACGAGCAAGGCTGTATTTATACCTCGGTGAGTGCGCCTAGTTTGGGAGATTATCTGTTGGTGCAAGTACAAATCACTAACCTTAATAACATAAAGAGTATGAGCAGCATCACATCTTTCCGGCTGGTAATGGTTCTGTTATCTGAATGCTGTACTATTGTGTAAATTACAGCAGGGCTGCCGTTTCTAACGGCTTCTCACAGGTCTGTCACTGGCAACAGTTGCATCCCAGATAGAGTAACAGCTTCTCACCCCCGCACCTCACACTTTACACCAGTCAATAACTCAGAGCCAACAGGAGCCAAACCTGTGACGTACTGAATGGTTATCTGATAATTACTTTACATATTCAAAGTGTCATTTGTGCAGTGATGCTTCGGTGAAAAAAGTGGAAATCATCTTTTCCATTTGTGAGCGGGTAAGGATGAAATATGACTTTGCAGTATCGCCGGTTAATACCAAGGGCCTAATTTTCGTCAAATTACGCAGGTTGAATTTCATAGGGTTCAACACTGTTTTGATGTGTTTATTAAAGGTCATGTTTGAGTCCAAGGTGAAACCAAGATATTTGAAGTGGGAGAATATTTCCAATTCTGGTCCATTTAAAAACACCTTAGATTCATTGATTTTCATCAGCCGCCTACTGCACACCCTGTTCAGTGCATTTGAAATACATGATGAAACGATCATCACTTATTTCCAGGGAAATAAAGCCCAGGGACATCAGTGTTCTTCCCATGTACAAGGATGATGGCGTCATCGACACACATTTCTGCACAAACTCAGGACATTTCAGAGCCTGGGAGCGCACTTGTGTATTTTATGAGCAATTCGTAACCCGACTTTATCAGAGATAACTTGTCTGCGACGACTGCGAATCAGCTCAAGCCCTGAGGTATGCGGCCTCCCTGTCTCATGTCTAATGTCGCACACATTTTTAAAGTGGGTTAAGATTTGAAAATCCACAAGTGTGTCCATGGCCTCCGGCAGATCGACGACCCACAAGTGAGCAGAGTAACACACTGTTCTCTGTTTATTAATCATGACCCGAACCGCCGTATTGACCCAGTGGAAAAGATCCAAGTGGCTCCTTCGATTTTTGAAGAAGAGAGTGCACAGCGGAGTGGAGCCACGTCGGCCTGGTGGGGTGGGAGCGTTGACTGCGCTTTCGAGTTCTCCTCAAGCTGCCTCTGCACACATCCGGAAAACAACCGGAGTGGTAACTTAAAAGCAAAGACACCTGCTCAGTCCAAGCACGTCGTCTCTGTGGTCCACCGTGGCTGTTTTTAAATCGCACCTCCCCGACGTCATCCTTCATCCACGCACGCGTTGCACGAGCCGCCGAGGGGTAACCAAGGAAACAGGACGGGGTGGGCAGAGACGGTGCCGCTTCCTCTTTTAACCTTTATCTCTCCCGTCTCCGTCTCAGGTGGAGTCGTCTGATTGCCCAGCGGAGATGAAAAAAAAACCGACGCTGACGTTGCCTCGTCAACTCCTCCCCTCCTGGTTGTCGCTAGCTATTATTCCGTTGTTCTTTTTAACAAATCAATCCATCAATCCAATTTTCTTTGTACAGCGCTAAATCAAATCCAAAGATGCTTTTGCACAATCGGAGAAAAAAACCAACTGGGCCCCCAGAGCGAGCAAAGTGCGACAGTGGCCAGGAAAAACTCCCCTGTGGGAAGAAACCTAGAGCGGATCCAGACTCCAGGGGGCGCTCATCTGCCTACCCGAGTGAAAGCCCAGCGAATCCTTGCTCAGAAGTGCAGTTTGATGAAGGAGACGCGCACTTTGCCACAACTTCTAGACACACGCGCGCACGCGCGCACACACACACACACACACACGCACTGTCACTGTCTGGCTGTCAGACTGCAGGAGCTGCTTTAACACCCAGCCGTCCAAACCCCGAAGCAGGAACCCAACAGCTGGTGGGGGGGCCGCGAAGAGAAAAAACTCTTGTCTCACCCCAATGTATGTGTCACGTTGGATTACAGAGATCTCTGCAGCATCTCCTTCGCACACACAAACACCCACACACACACACACACACACACACACACCAACTTGTCCCCCGAAAAAAGGACACAGCACTCAGTCTGTCCGTCCCCATCAGAGCGCTCATGTGCGGGGGCTGGCTGTTTTCTCGGGGATGTCCGTCCGTCCCTCCGTCCGTCCGTCCGTCCGTCCGTCCGTCCATCCTGTCTCTCTCTCTCTCTCTCTCTCTCTCTCTCTCTCTCTCTCTCTCTCTCTCTCGGAGATGGCACTGGACTTGCTGCAAGACTTGTCCTGACATCATAAGCTGCTATAATTGAGCTTCAGAGAGATAAGGGCCAGTCAAGATGAAGCAGGTCGCCGGCAGGCCGCCTCAGCGCCCAGGGTGAAGATCAGAGAGCGAGGCTTTGATGCGCACGCGTCTCGCTCCTCCCAATCAAGGGGACAGACGCCCGGGATCCGCCTGTGCCGTTTGATATCGCGCCTCATGTTGTTTTATCGTTGTTGTTTTCCTTTAACCCCCTGCCACCCCATCGCCCTAATATACCACAGCCTGGCGTTTGGAGAAGCGGCACTCTAAAGAGTCATTATTGTATCGCCAAAGGCTCAGTCGGAGACATTTCATTTAAACAGTGACACGGAATGAAGAGAGTCGGTTGAGGTCTTGGGTAGCAGCGACATTTCAAACTGCTCTTGCTTTGTCTTTTTCTGTTGCGCACGTTGTTGCAGTGCAAGAAAACCAAGGCTCAAGCATGTACAATTGCCCGACACGTTTGGAAGCACCTTGCAACTGCAGGGTACCTAACGAAGTGACTAATGAGTAGTCTCGAAGAATGATGAATGAGTTTGATTAACGTGTCAGTCAAACTGAATCAACGTGATCGAAACTGATTTGACTGAACTGATTTTTATTTCAGTTGCCAACAATTGCTTTTGCTATTTTGTATGTTTCGAAGTGCTTGCTTTATTACTCGCAAAATCAGCTTCAAACTTAACATTAGTCATTTTTGAAACAGGTCCATCCATCACTTGATAGATAAAGTGCCCAGCTGACCCCGTGACCCTGAGTGCAGGAAGAAGCTGCTATTGAAAATGGATTATTGGATGAATGGATTAATGGATGAATGGATGGATGGACATCTCAAACAAATAATTACTTTAAAATGTGCAAGTCAACGTACTGTGGTAGTATGATTTCTGGTTTCAACAATGCCAAAGTTAAAGCTAAAATCTTTGTTAGCTGACGTGTTTGGCTTGTGCTGAAGACGAAGGACTGCTATTGAAAACGCAGTGCAAGTGGTTACACCTCTGACATTAAAATGACTGTCTATCATACGTTTCAAGTTCAAAAGTTGAAGTTTGAAGTTGAATGTGTGTGTATGGAGTGCAGTGTTGTTGGGATTACTCCATAAAAGTAATCCAACTACTCTAGTTACTTCTTTAACTGCTTTGTTTCAGAAGTAATCAATTACTAATTACTTTCATTTAAAAAAGATAAAGTAACAGTTGAGAACGTCTTGTTTCCTGCACATAACGTGCAACGAATGACAATATTGTTTCATTTAGACGAGATGAACTCAAAATAACGTTTGTATTTCCAGCTACAAACACAATTGCTGTTTTTTCTTTTGCCGCCGCCATGCTTGTTTTGGTGCGTCATAGCATACCAATGACGTTGCATGCGCGGCTGCGTCATCAATCTACGACATTGTTGTTTTCTGTTGTTTTTCTAAATTTTGTGGATGATAAGACATTTTTAGCTTGCAGAATATTTCAGAAAAGTAATGGAATTGTGACTTGATAAAGTAATTATGACATAATTACCATTTTTACCACAGTAATCCCATTACATTACGTTACTGAAAAGTTTAATTACAGTAGTGGATTACTTAGTAATAGATAATTATATCACTACTCACTAAGATCTAAATAATAAAGCAATCTATTAAAAACTTTTTGCGGTGTTCACATGAGCCAAATAGTTTGCAAGTGAGAGATCTTTCAAGCAGGCGTAAATCCGTGCAATATTCATTGTAAGAATGACGGTGGACAAAGTGAACAGGGAACCAGACAAACGCAAAAACAAGAGTCCGGAGACCAATTCCACGGCGACTGCATCAATGTTCACGCGGTCAGTGATTCCAAGGTGCATCTTTTATGGCTGCGATTAAAAAACCCAGACAAAAACAAAACTGTGTCCGTTTGCTTCCAGACCAATAAATCTTTGGCTACACAGTTTCACAGTTTCATTTCGCTAAAGATGACTTTAATCCAGCATTAGGAAGAGGGAATCCGTCAAGTCCCAAACACCTAGCGTTGTATTGTGCTCCCTAAGGTGAAATTCAAGAACTATCAGAGACAGAGAATTCATAATGACTAAAAAGAACATCTGCATTCCATTTGGTTTTGTCCTTGATGAGGGCGATGGGACTTGTCTATACTTTTGAGGGGTAACCACACTTGCTCTATATGATACTTCAAGCAAAAGAAGTAACTTTTTTGTTTTAAAAAAGTATTTTCACAAGGATTAGATTATTAAGAATAATAATATATTACACCAGAATACAATTGAACTCAGGTAGAGTCGTGCAGGTATATAATCGTTCCAATGAGCATTGAACCAGAGCCACATCCCAAGCAGGTGATCAGTCACATGTACTCTTCCTCTGATTGGGTCGCACTATTTAAAGATGATTGCTTCTGGCTCTGCATTCTCGCCGCTGTTGCTGCCGCCGCCGCTGCAGCCTATGAGTTTTATTTCTGGGATCCCCTCGGGGGGCTTGTTATTGCATTCCCCGTATTATCAGTTTGGCACATCATTTATTCATCGCAATGATATTCATGCTTGGAGGGAAACCGAGACAGATTGTTGATGCCAAATCTTGCCATGAGATTGCTAGGCGAAGATAAATACACTAATGCAAGGTTTGTCTGGCTGAACTTCCTCATTGGAGGGTCTGAGTTAGAACTGTGCACTCTGTGGATATACGCTGCCACGTGCACTCACTGTCCACTGAAGTGACTTTGCTGCTCTGAGTGTTTCACAAACTGCTGCTGAACTGGCACAACCACCCTAGACAACAGGGGTCAGAGGTTAGAATGGACAGGTAAGAATCACTCAAATATGGGCTGTGTCTCAATTGAGAGTCTGCATCCTCCGTCGGGTGGGTCCTCCCTCGGAAGGCGGGTCCTTCGGAGGACCCGGCCGAGGAGGACGAACCCAAACCGGCCTCCCCGGTAACCACATGGGACGGTCTAGCCTTCGGGGTATTTCCTGGTTGCGACACCGCCGTTCCCTACTGCTGGCCAACCCCGGAAGTGATGTTTATATAGCATCAAGCTAACCATTGGTTCGCCATCCAACCATGCGTTGAATGTTCAAATAAGTAAAAACCCTACGGTAAAAACGTAATATTTAATGTGAAATTTGAATACTTATACTTATATGTCACGTCTATGCCAGTAGATGGCGCCATTTCAGCTGACTTTCCAGGATCCCAGGATGCTTAGCAGCAGCAAGCTAAGCATCCTGGAATATAGAAGGATGTGAAGGATAGTAGCGGTGCATCCTCCGAATTGGCTAAAAGTAGGTTGTATTAGGAGCATCCTTCAAATTTTAGTGAATTGTCGCGCAGTGCTATGACACAACTGGCCTTCGAAGTGCAGACTTCGAAGGATGCAGACCCTGACTTGAGACACAGCCAAGGCTTGCAGGATACCGCAACACAGAGCCTGCCCAACATTAAAGGCACTGTGTGAACATGTAAATAAACTGTACATGCACCGGCCAATTTAAGCCAATACTAACAAGGTGTGCCTCAAAAAGTGGCCGGCGAGTGTATCTATATCCATCCTTATTAATATATGCATTTTTATCATGATATTCGACCTACGGTCATACATTTGGCGTTAGCACTTGCACTCATAATGGTAAAGTTGACTAAAAGAAAGTGGCTGTGGTTGTTTACTTTTGAACACCAGTGCTATGGCGCTTGCAGAGTATACTTTTGACACAAGCCATCAACACAGTGTGAGAACTTGAAAAGAGCGAAAAGTGTCTCAACGCTTGGCAGCACCAGTCCTGGAAGTTCTTTACTTATCTCCTTTGGAACAGGCGCTCGTATTATTAGATTCGAAACACATCAAGACTCTCATGTATCCTGTTCCCCCTCGACAGCGGGCGCACCCGCCTGCCTTCCTCGTATTCCGAGAGCCTGGCGAGAGGAATGCTAATGCAAAAAGTTTCCATATTTATGAAGCGCACACCTGGGCCCAGAGATACTCGTGAGTTCCGCGGGAGCTGGGAGGGGGCGATCGAAGGGAATTACGGATAATTCAATCAGCGCGTGATGAAGGAAGAGGAAGCCATTGTGCGGCCAAAGGCGCCGATTCAATCAGCGCCGCGACCCGGGGCCACTTCACACGTCGAGTGCGAGTGCTGACGCGAGCGGAGCGGCGAGACCGCTCTCGTGTCGCCATCGGAGATAATGTCAGACGACATGAGAATCAAACGCGGCGCACGCCACCAGCGGGCGTCATGCTGAACTGATTGGGAAAAGCCCCACTGCGTCGCAACGAGAGTTGAAAGTTCCAGCGTGTTGCAGAACCAAGACGCGCGCGTTTACATTTGTCACACTTGGTTTATTGATTTTGGCCACAATAAATCAGAAAAACTTGATGAAATTTATGATTTTCAAAATTTCAAAAAAAAAAAAAAAAAAAAAATCTCATCGACTCTGACATCAAACATTAAGTACAGGTTGACTGGTGGCGTTTCACCTTTTCAGATGAAGGCCTGCCTCCTGGTTTATGGAGGTACCACAACCGACCAACAAATAAAATAAATTAAATCCATTCAATAAAGCAAATTAAAGCAAACATCAGCAGAGCAAAATCAGAATATGAAGCAGATTCCTAATGGCAAAGTGGGTTTAATATGCCCAGTTGATTCTGAAACAAGCCTTTTTTTTTTATTATTATTATTTTTTTGTTTAAACGTCAACTGTACACTGGGCAACCAGCGGGCATAATAGCAAAAGAAATGAAATCATATTTACATCTGCATTTGGTGTGATAACTGCTACAAAACTTGCTGAGTATTTGCGACATTCCAGTAGATTTCATTCAGTAGTGTAAGGCTGTGTGGTATCGGACAAAACGCATCTTCCAATGACAGACAAACTCATTCACAGTTCTAAACAGGCATTTCATGTCTTCCGTCACTTGTTTCAAAGCATTTTTTTTGTAGTTGTTTTTTTTTCAAACTTTTATTCTATGAATGCTAAAATACTAACGCAGAGCAGCCTCGTTTCGCCTTCACTGAATTAAAGTCAAGCGCTGACGATCTTTACCACACAACGCTAAGGCATGCTAATCAACAGCGTTCACGACCAGGATGACGTCATTTACACTTGGTAAAGTTACATATAAAACACATCTGTCAGTGAGTTGACCCCGTATCTCCTTCATTTGGAAAGTCTATTATGACAAAGTTCCAGACTCTTCCATCGTGGTGGGTCCAACCCTACATTCCCAGTAGTGCAGTTCGGCAACAAGCGGCATCTCGTTCCATCCCAGGCGCAATAAAAGTCTTTCTGAGTCAAATAACCTCTGATTAAAGATGAAAACATGTTTATCACTTCCTTGAAAAGCAAAAAATTCACTTTGTGTTCTTTTTTTATGTCGATATTTAGGGTGAAGTCAGGTCAATAATGTACTCTTGCTTTATGACGTTGAAATCGCGTTGAATATTCTCGTACTATTGCTACACTATCGGGCACACTTAGTGGGGAGAGAGCGAAATCTCTCAAATAAAGCAGCGGCTAACTGAGCAAACTGCACTCATATCAAAGCAACGTGCAAATATTTGTAAGATTTCCAAACAACTTATGATATTGCAAAAAACGTTGAGACGTGCTCTCACAAATAACTGAGCTGAAACTAAAAAAAGCTGCAGAGACCTATTATGGAGGATTGGATTTGTGTTCATTTTATCATAAGTTGCAATCCAAAATGGGTCAAGATCTCAAGCTAAATGAGGCCACACACACACACACACACACACACACACACACACACAATCTTGCACCTGCAGAAATTGGCTGCAAAAATTGGTTTAAATGGGTTGTAATTTTCCATACAACGTTGCAATTGTATTTTTTTTTCAGTATGGAAAAGGAACATAGGAAATGTACCTTACTTTACTTACTTTGGCCCATTTTAGCTGCGCAGGTAGCCCGTTTTACGCGGTAACAGGTAAAAGAGGTTGCCTGCACTGTGATTACCCAGTTGTGATTCCATTTTATTCCTTAATATTTATATAACAAGGCCTCATTAATAGCGCAATTTATTCACACAGCAGAAAACTGGCCCATTTCACCTGACTTCACCCTAGATGCCACTGAATGTTATGCCAACAACCTGGCCGTCCACTGGAGGGCACCGCTTATCTGCACTCATAAGACTTAGCAAACATTAGCTAAAAGATGCATTAGCTACCAAAATCTCACAATAAGGCATTACATTACAGGCTCGAGATTTTTTTTTTTTTTTTTTTTTCATTTGTTTCTTTTAATGTGTCTATACCTAAATAGTTGAGGAAGTAGTTCAACATTCAAAAACTTGTTACCATATGTTTCCACGGAATGGTTGGGGAAAATCAAGATTTTAGGTTCAAGCATTTTTTTTATTTGAAATAATTATTTTCTGTTGCTGGGGCTTTCATTTAGCATTTCCCCTCCGCCTGTGTGTGTGTGTGTGTGTAGCTTCATGCCATAGGCTGACAAATAACTGAAGACATCCGCCTTTGACCTTTTGCTTGTGGACCAGAGGCTGATTTGTCAGATTTTTTCCCCCTCCGTTGTTCCATTGTTTGTCGGGTTGTTATTGTCAGTTTGTCATGTGTCTTTGACCATAACTGCCAGTTTTCGAGAGGTTCTGCACGAGGGTGGTTCCTGCCAACCGCCCTCACGCGGTGCATTTACAAGACAGCTAACCGGTGTCCGCTACCTCTTCCTGACCTTGTACATTCCCTTCCCGTGAAGAAAAGCTTCAATTTTTTTTCGCTCTCAGTCCGAAAAAGTTACTCCGGAGAAGTCAGCTGCATTTCAGGTGCGGTCTTGCACAGGCTGCCGTTCGCTACCTGTCCGTTGCACACTGTTCCAGCTGTCAGCCCTCCAACCGTCCGTAACGCGGCGCTTTGGCAATTCGAATGATTAGGTGTGCGCCGGTATTGTTTTCCCGGCCATCGGCGTGTTCACCTCGGGCTTGGGCGAGAGAACGCACGTGGAGCCCATCCTGTTGAGCGACGTGGCTTTGGTCATGCCCTCGCTGCCCAGGGTGGACAGCGGGAAGCTCTCGTAGCTCTCCGCCGCCCGGTTGCCGCACTGGCAGCGCTGCAGCGTGGACTTGAGCTCCTTCTGGAAGTTGCTGTTGAGGAAGCCGTACACCACCGGGTTGATGCAGGTGGACGCCATGGCCGTCAGGTGGCACGCGGAGAAGATGGCGTCGTGCTGGCAGTCGGGCAGCACCTGGTGGTGCCAGTCGAACAGCGTGTTGAAGACGTTGAGCGGCAGCCAGCACAGGGCGAAGGCGATGACGATGGCCAGCAGCATGACGTTGATCCGGTGGGCCCCTCGAGTCCTCCTGCTGCGCTCCAGCATGTCCCTGCAACAGCAGAGGTGGCAAAAGTATTCACATTGGGTACCTGATGTAAAAGTACGGATAATTGTGTAAAAAAAAAACAAAAAAACAACAACCTCTGGTTAAAGTAAAAGTACCCAGTCAACTCCTTTACTCAAGTAAGTACAGGTTCTGAAATGCACTTAGGCAAAAAAAGTTAAAACGATTGTTTTTGCAATTAATGAAACAATGCATTTGTTGACAATTTTGCAAAAATAAAAAAAGTTCTGACGTAATCTGGACCGAACTGAACTGTCTTGCTTAGACTCAACTCTATGCAAGACCAGAGGTCTTGCCTTATGAATACAGAATTGTCTCGTATTTCACAATGAGGTAGAGTGGGTTGTCCAAAGACCGAAAGGTTGTCGGTTCAAATCCCACTCCATCTTGGTCTATCGTTGTGTCCTTGGGCAAGACACTTAACCCGAAATTGCTCCCACTGGGGCTAGGCAGCGTCTTGCATGGCAGCAGCCACCAATTGGTGTGTGAATGGGTGAATGAGAGGCCCTTGTACAGCTCTGTGTAAGTGCAGACCATTTATATATTTGTTTAAAGTACTGAACAGTGACTCCAAAGCCGAGGTAAAATAAACACCACTTTTATATTTAACTACAAAACAGTGTAGTTCAAATAGCTCAATTTCAAACAACTACTGCAATAAGTAGTAAGTGAATTACTTTCAACAGAATTTATATCTTTGAAACACAAAAGTAACAGGCAGGTTTTTCCAATGTAAGGAGTAGAGAGTCCAGCTATTTGTGTAGAAATGTAGGGAGTGAAAGAAAGAAATAGAAATACACAATAAAGTATAAGTACCTGAACAATCTGCTTCAGTACAGTAGCAAAGTATTTGTACTTTGTTACTTCCCACCTATGCAGACAATACATAGAGAGGGAGGAATCTCATCCTGGGGACGCTGGAGGCTTTGTTTGCAACCCCGGCGCGAGTAAATGGAACGGAAGAGAAGTGTTGTCACCTGCGTCGCTTCAGGCGGAGGAAGATCCGCACGTAGCAGAGGAGCACCAGCAGGAGCGGCAGGCAGTACTGGAAGAGCAGCAGCGAGGTCATGTAGGCGAGGCGGTGCTTGTCCGACGGCCACAGCTCCATGCAGATCAGATGGTCCCTTGGATGAGACAGAGTGGTGTGGTGGTGGTGGTGGTGGTGGTGGGGGGGATATATATAGGACAGGCATTGTTACATTTACAGGCTGGAGCGCTTCCAGCCCATCATCCATCCCAAGGTTCAACCCTGCTTATGTAACCGTCCTTGTGGGAAACAGGTTTTATTGTCAGTTGGGGAGAAGCTCCAGAGCTGTGACTGCTTAAGTGTGGTGTAGAGAGAGATAAACACCGCGGACCCAGCGTCACCGGGCGAGACGCACTCAAAGTGACGCAGCAAAAAGCCCTGAACCGCGCCGAAGACTCGGCCTAATTGATTCCGTTTCATCGGGACGCATCTGCCAGCGGTCATTCATGTTTAATTTAGCAGCCAGGAGCGGATGAGCGAGTAAGTTTTTTTTTTTTGGCACGCCGTCATCTGGAATGAGTTGCAATGAGAGCCGTTTTGGGAGATGAGAAATTGCTTGTGAAGCCTGCGCTGATTAGGATTCTCCGGAGATTCCCGAAGATTTTGCGGGCAATCGGGCGTTCGCCCTTCACGCTCGTGTTTATCAAAGTTTTTTGGCTTTTTTTTCCAAAGCGGTTTAAAATTCATCGGCGGGCGGCCGGGCCTCGTTTGAAATGATGACGAGGCATTTGAGTGCAGAACTAAATCCTAAATCAATCATTGTAACCTCCTCCCCGCCACCCCAGCCGCCAACTCCCTGCGGCTTTTCCAGCCTGACGTATCACTGAATTCCGAACAAAAGCCTTAGCGCATCGCGTCAAGGTGCAAACAATTCCGATCAGGTTCGCTGGCGCTGAATGGGGGCAAAAGATTTCTGGGGTGCCGTCTCGGTGGAGGCGTGACGAGCAAACAAACAATTCATTATTCCGGTTGGGGCCCTTCAGAAAAAGAGGAGCGGTTCAATGTGGACATAAATATTCACGCAGACAATCAGACCTCAAACCTGACCATCCTTGTTGTTCTGCTTGTGCTGCACGCCGGATGCTCTGATTGAGAGTTTGCATCTGCAGAACAAACACACTGATCGGTCTGTTAGCTTCTCTTTTAATCCGCCAACGTCTTTTTTTTGTTGTTGCTGTTGTTATTAGAAGTGCCTCCAAAAGCTAATTAGATGTACAAGGGAGAGAGTAAAATTTACAACGATCAGCAGATCGGGCCTCTCCCTTTAAAATTCATTATAGAGCAGCGCACATGAGGCGTGTGGACATGGTGCCGATGTGCTGATGTGAAGAATACCAGGCTTGGACTGCAGCGTCCCACCTTACAGGACCCACAATATCTTGTTCACAACAAAAAAAAACAACACACCAGCCCTGAGCCCAGGCCGAGAGCGGCTGTGCAGCAGTGGCTAACGTGTAATTAGCACAGCAGCAGTCACTGCATGGCCAGTGGGCGTGTTGTATTCTCAATGTTTTCAGACAAAATAAATAAATAAATGAATAAGTAAATAAATGCACAAATCCTGTTTATTTCCCTTTATGAACGGTGCCACATTTTTAAGGAACACGCATTTGTAGGATAAAGCGGCGGAGCCGTGTGTGGGTTGCATCCACCCCCAAAATTAGCTAAATCTTCTCTTCTGCTGCCTGACGGCTTCATTTATCGATTTTGGCGGGTGCAATTAGGTGTCTGATCCAGAAGGATGCCGCGGGAGGAACAACAAGACGGGCCACAACTCCACATTCTGGCAATTTGGCCCACGGCCAGAGTGTGAGGAGAGGAATTATCGCCAAGAAGCAATGAAACAAATGTACTGAATTTCAATTATATCTTACTTTAACAGCACAAACTACAAGTAGTTGGTAGAAAAATATGGGCAAATTAGAGTAAATACACTAGTAAAGTACCAGTTGTAACCGTGCAATTTAAAACTCTATAACTGCTTTCAATGCTGTTTAGAACTTTTGTTTTTGCTGCGTCGCAGGAGTCAGTCTGGCTTTTTGTGGTGGTGGAGGGAGTTGTGAATCACTGGAACTGTCATCATATGAATCCTTAAAATTGTAATGATCTTCTACTGTATATAGATCTCTGTACTGCTGCCAGTAAAGTTTTCCGCATTAGATGCTGTCACAGTGAAGTTAATGGGACCACCAAGTGCCACAGGTCATTCATTCACAGTAAGAGCGTAAAAGCAGAACATGGGCTTGGCTCAATTAACAAAGGCTTGTAATCGGAACTTTTTCACAGGCAAGTTTTTGGACGCGGGGAGTTGAGTTGTGCCAACCCCCGACGTGCATTCGCAATAAAAGTTTGCTCGAGCAAATGAAAAGGCAATTTCATGCGGCAATGGCTCCACTTTAGTTGCACTAAATCAGCACAAACACAGCTGCGCCACGTCTCAGAGCTCAACACAAACGTGCTAGCCCAGATACTACCCGCGGCTAAGGAGTGCAAGAAAAGGTAGACCGTCTCTCACCTTCAGAAGAAGAACTGCTGACGCCGTCGGTGGCACTGCCAGCGAACAGAACAGAAGTCCCTGCGTATTCTCAGGACTCGCATCATTTACATTTTCTTCTCTGCCCACCCTTTCCCCCCGCACCCTGAGTAGAATACCAAACTGAGCTAGCTACACCTTCATTCCCAGCAAATGACTGTCCTGCTGTTGGCCTGGTGCGTCGCAGTGGACTTTTTTTTAAGAATCCGGGGGATTTGTTTTTATGCGGCCATCTGCTAAAGAGCTAATTGGCTTTGGAAAAATCAATACAAACCGAAGATGCAAGTTGTGAGTGTTTTTTTACATTAAAAATCCGAGTGATTCGGCTGCCGCGCAAAGGTCGTCGGAGGCAGGTTTAGCAGACTACAAATGACTGCGACATCTTCACACGAGGTGCCGCGGCAGCTAGGAGCGGCGCGTTGCAACATGCTACCACCTGCCGCCTCACCGTTTCTCACGGTTCAGAACCCAATGTGTGCTGCCCCCTTGTGGTCGAAGTTCAAGAAAGCATCTTTTTTTGTTCTTTCGTCTGTTGTGTCTAGCCGCTAGCGAGAGCTTGAGGATAACAATGAACATGAGGCAGGAGTTTGCGCTCGTCAAACGCCACGTGTAAACGTATCCGCGTCTCAAAAGGATCATCACCGAGCAGCACGCTAATCCCCACTTTGATGGCTGAGATGCCACTCATACACATGAAGAAATGCTTGTACAAGCACCTTCTGTCGTTTTATACCTTTTTGTTTCTGGCTGTACTCGGACGCCGTGTCTGCCGGTTACAGTCAATCTAATTTTGTTTTCACAGCAAGCGGCTGGAAGCTCTTTCAAACTGTGGCTTGTTGGGGGGGGTGGGGGGGGAAGACTATTTGCTCATTCTTTCATTCATTTTCTACTGACTCTTCTCCTGCGCTTAAGGTCGCTGAGGGTGCCGGATCCAAAGGTGTCCCCGCGGGTTTATCGCAGGGACACTCAGAAAAAACAAAACAAAACAACCATTAACGCTCACACTCACTCCTACGGACAATTTGCACAGTTTGCCTCATAAATATTTCTGTGGAACTGCTGGAGGAAACCGGCGCACCCTTTGGATTAGGATCAATATAAGATCAGAGAAACTGAACAGTGACTGATGGAAAAATTCTTAACTTTTCTGGCTCAGGTAGCTTGGCAGGCAGAAGGAGGTGAGAAGCAGGTCTCCTCCTCGAGAGCCTCGCTCTGTCTCTGACTTCTCTGATGACCTCTTCAGTGCAGCCAGGTATAAACAGTAACTCTTCTGTGCGTTCGAGGAGCTGCTCTCCCACGACCTGTGGTTGACGCTGACATCCTTTGTGTGTGTGTGTGTGTGTGTGGTGACTTTTTCACTCCCGCAGTGACACAAACACTTTAATCCCGCCTCTTCCCCACCTGGATTCCCTCCCGCGTCTGCGCCTGGCTGCTCACCTGAAAGGGTTGGCGGGCAGGCTGATGTTCTGGAAGGGGTCGTTGGTGAGGATGTTGAAGGACAGGAAGGGCAGCGAGATGAAGCAGGCCACCAGCCACGTCAGGCCGACCGCCAGGTAGGAGTGTCCGGCGGCGGGCGACCACCCGGTGGGGTGCAGGATGAGCTGGTGGCGCTCCAGCGCGATCAGCACCAGGGAGAAGATGGACACGGTCACGGACATGCACTGGACGAAGGGCGTCACCTGTCACCAGAGGTGGGAAGCAACAAAGTAGCAATACTTCGCTACTAGATTTTTCAGGTATCTGTGTTTTGTTTTTTTTTCTGAGGATTTTTTACTTTTTTTGTCCCAACAGTTGTCAACAAATGTCTGTACTTTTTACTTCTTACAGTGTAAAAAAACAGACTTGTAACTTTTTGTGTTCAAAAGACATAAATTCTGTTCAACACGAACCGATTATAATTTGTTCTAGTTGTTGTTGCTTGAAGTGGAGCTATTTGAACTATGATGTTGTGCGGTTCAATATGAAAGTGGAGCATATTTTAGAGAGATTTTTAGCTCGGCTTTGGAGTCACTGTTCAGTATGTTTTAGAGAAAAATATGCATGGAGCGAAAAACAGTGGTACATTCAATAATGGCTCACAAGACCTCTGACCTCTGACCTCTGGTCAGTTCCGTCCATATTATTCTACAACAACTCTTTACTTTTTGCAAATTCGTCAACCAATGTATTGTATAATTAATTAAACTCTAAACGTTATTTATTTGTATGGCACTTTTCATACATCGCGCAACTCAAAGTTCCTCACAGCAAAGATAGAAAATATAAACAACAAAGAGAAATAAAAAATAAATACATAAAAATGAAAGAGAATTAAAATAAACCCAACCCTCCCACACCCTCCAGTACAGAGACAAACAAACACCTACACACTCGCACCAGCACAAGCACAGTCACACATACACATGCACAGGCTCATGTACTCACACCCACACTCAGGCTTATTCTACTTACTATTATTATATATTACACTATATAATAATATAGCATAATTAAATATACTATAAAATTATACTTTAATACTATATATTTTCCATTGAATTAATTATATTTTTTACTTTTAAGTCCATAAGTCCAAACTGTACTTCCTACTTTTACTTGAGTAAAGAAGTCGAATCAGTACTTTCACTTTTATCAGCATGTTTTTTTTTTTTTTTTTACATCTGTGTCTATACTTCTTATACTATACATCTCTATCTCTTACACGCGGGCACAAATGGCTTGTCATTAAGTTTGTGCTTGTGCGTGCGTGCGCTCCTCACAGACCTTGCAGAGGGCCTCGCCCAGCACCCAGCGGTCCATCAGGGTGTAGATGACGGTGACGGGCAGACACACCACACACATGAGGATGTCGGAGCACGACAGGTTGGCGATGAGGATGTTGGTGACGTTGCGCAGCTCCTGTTGCCGGGCGATGATGAACACCAGGCCGGCGTTGCCTAGCAACCCGATGGCTATGATGGCGCTGTAGGCCACGATCCAAAAGGTGGCCCCGCCCACCGAGGGCTGGCACTGAGAGGCGTCGGGCCAGTCGGGCGCCTCCCAGACGCTGAAGAAGCTGCTGTCGTTGGACATGGCCGCGCCGCGTCCGCAGGGGTCAGAGGTCAGACGGGCCGACTCCTCTGGAAGGGTTGGTTGTCGAACGGTTGGTGAGGAGCGATTCAAATATAGACGTCGTCCTCTTTTTCCTCGCCGCCGTCAGCGATCCCAGACGTATGAGTTGGGCGTCAGTGCCTCCCTGCGAAGCCGCAGAAAACATAAAGGGGAATAATCAAAGACTGACAGACAAAAGAGATGAAGAGCCCTCCACGGGAGAAGAGCCGAGACGGGAGGTGAGCCAGCGTCTCAGAGTCGACCGCGAGCAGAGTGGAGACAGAGCCAAGAGAAAGTCGGCTTCCCCCTCAGCCGTCCACCTTCCACCGCTGAAAAACGTGGCGTTCCGCAGTCTGGACAGACGGAACCTTCATGACGCAATGTGTGAATCTTTCTCTCCTTTTCTTTATTTCTTTTCTTTTTTTTTTTTTTTAAAATTGTGGCTCCATTGCACATTTGCACATTTACATTTGAATCAGGGTGTGATGACGAAGCATGATTTGAATAACCCGAGCACCCGGAGCGACAAAATCAAACAAAGGAAAACAAAATAATCAGTGGAAAAAATTCACTTCTGCACTTGGTTTTGTTTTTTTTTGCTTAAATTGCTTTCTTTTTTCTTCTTCACTTTGCGAGCAAAGCTCAATCCAACGTCATCCGACAATAAGTAAAATTAGTACAAATCATAGTTCCACGTGACTGACAAGATGCCACTTATTTGTTGTGGATGTGTCATTCTGGATTCTCCCAAAACTGCTGTTGGGAAAAGTGCCTTCAACTAATTCATTTTCAGTTGAGATGGATTCAATTTGCATCTAATTACTGCAGTTGCTGTTTTAAAAAAGAAGATTGCCTCTTAATGCACATCACATTGTTGTGTGCAGATTGGTAAAATATTGTTATTTATTTATTTATTCTATCTGTTTCATATTGTGGCTTAAAATGTTTAAGCACTTTGCTGCCTCTGGTTGTTTCCAAGTGTCGAAGACTTTTGCACGCATCACTGTACACTGTACAGTCACTTCTGCGTTAGGTTCCAAAACCCTTTTTGCCAGCACTCACAATGGGAAAGTGTCTTTTAATTGATACACATTCCTCTCAAGTGGGAAAAACCCCTCAGACTGGCATGAAGTCTGCTCTTGAGTAAAACTGAGCTGGCTATTAATCACCTCTGTTCAGTTAAAGGCCCCCCTCTCAGAATTAATGACTGCATTTTCACTCCAAACATGTACAACTTTGTAATCGCTCAGCTGGACGTATAGAGAGCCACTCCAAGGACCAAAACAGATAACATTTGCCGTCAGCGTCATTAGCGCTGTTGATTAATCTGACACCCAGGGCTGCATGAGAGCAATCGCTGTAAAAAAAAAAATAAATAAAAATAAAATAAAAAATGCCTCGTTGACGTGAAGGATTCAGACGGCAGCTGGAAAATAAATTAGCGAGCGCTCAAAGGACGACACGCCGGTATCAGAAAATGGCTGTGTAATTAATTCCCACCATCTTTTGCCGCTGTTACATTTTGAAGCATTAACTCAGTTGTTGTACCAAACAAATTTGTTTGTTTTTTTGACATGCGCCACTTTTGGAGGAGGATAATTGGCCATAATTCCCTGTTGTTTCGCTGTCTGAAACAGGAGGAGGGCCCAACGCTTTTTTTGATCCGCCGCTGTTCGGAAATGTTTGCGTGCCCTCAACATCGAAGAAAAAAATGAGGCGCCACAGTGGCAGCGATGGCGCGACACACAAAAAAAAAAAAAAAACAAACTATTAAGCTCCATTAATTTTCACGGTGCAACAAAATTAAATTTGGGGGGGCTCGTTGCCAAAAGTGGATCTGGCTGGTTGAGACACCTGCAGTTTTTTTCCCCAATGCTTTCATTCGACGACCTCATGTGGCGGCAGAAGCTATGACGTAATACATCTCGATGTAATATACCATTTATTATTAACGGCGCACATGATTGATTCGTTTAATAAACCACCTCGCCAGTCATTTCATGCGAGACCTCCCACGCGCCCATTACGTGCGTGTACACATAAATTAACAGAGGAGGAGTTGCCTGCGCCACGCAGGAGCAATTTCACTCCCCGACCCCCCCACCTCTGATCCCTCTGTCATTTTTTTTCTCTTTTCGCAGCCCAAAGTGGGTGGTTTGATTTCGACGCGGCTTATTCACGTCCTTCATATCCTGCTGGATACGTCTTTGCCCGCATTACCATATGCACACATCTGCATGAAAACAATCAACTTGTCCTCCCGGTCCTCCTCCTCCTCTGGAGAGGCCCCTGTCTGCCGATGTGTCGCTCTCCTCTGGCTGAGACACGGTGGCAGGTGCTGCGGCACGTCCACGCTGACTCACTCGCAACCACCTCTTCCCCTCCCCCAAAAAAAACTGGGACGAGAGCTTTGCAGGTGTTAAGAGACGCACGCGGCGGAGAACAGCCGAAGAGATTGTGCGCGATTGCGTGAAAAACACAAGCGGCAGACGGGCAGACGTCACCAGGCGTTCGCTGGCAGGCAGCGAAACATGTAGAAGTCGTCGTCCAAAGTCGTCGGTGTCCCGGGGCGACACACTTTCACACGCTGTTTGGCTGTCAGCGGCCTCTGCCCCGGAGTCCACACACTCAAACTCATCTGCAAGGACATGTCATGCTGGGCAGGAGCTTCCTTCAACAGTCTCTCCTCCCTGTCTGAGGCAGAGGTTCCTCTTTCCGGTGGGTCCCAGCCGGATCGAGCCTTTCGGTAGCCTCCTTCCTCCACCTGTCGTCGGGAGCCGTCTAGACCCAGTCAAGCTTGAAATAATGTCGAGGAAAAAGTGTGTTGACGTCATGATGCCGGTTTAAAATGACAAGTCTTCCGTTGAGAAGGTCTTTAGCCGCAGTATAGGTGGGCAGTGGGAAGACATTTAACAATCATATCTTGCCTCCTCAGTGGTTTGAATCCGGCATTAATAGGAAAAAAAGGCAGACAAACTTGGCCAAAATTTTAAATTCGGAAATCTTGATGCACGGACGCGCCTGAGTTTCAGGCCGGGTCAGGAAACGAGGAAGCAGAAAAGCGGATCAGCATCACATCCCTGCCTCTGTCTCCAGCTGGAGGACCTCCTGGCCTTTGCGTTTCTAACGCCGGCCTCTCAGGACGGCACCTCGATATGCACTAAGACCTTCTAACCTCAGCTGCATGGAGCAGGCTGTGTACTCGGCCCACCTGAAATTCAGATAATTTCTGTTTTTGGCAATAAATTGAAACTAAACTTCTAGCCTGAGAGGAATTTCTCTCTCTCTCTCCATTTCTCTCTCTCTCTCTCTCACACACACACACACACACACACACACAACCTAAGCTGCAAGCAGGTTGTATTTAAACACACCTCACTCTTAGGATTAGGGTTAACTGAACTTATCTTCTCATTAGACAAAATTCACAAATGGGTCGGTGGCAGAGATGAAACCTGATCACCCCACCTCCGCTACACAGCTGAAAGGTCCCTTATTATTCGCAATCCCCCTTTACAAATGTCTGTGCGTCTTGCCTGTCAGTGAACTCCCTTAGAAAAGAGGAAATCTGCTTGTTACTTAACTTGTTAAGGTTTTTGTACTGCCTTCCGAGTCTGCCCTGTTTTTGTCCCATTCCCATTGTGGAAAAAACAATAACAGTTTTAATTGGTCTTCGCCTACATATGCAGTTCACACTAAATTCAATCAGTGGCATAATTTGTAATACTAGTATGTTTGTATGTGCACAAGAAGTCACGCTGGCTCAAATCAAATACCCGGCGCGCTCCGCTCTGTTATGCGGAATGATGTGTATAATAAGTACATGCTAGGCGGCATGTAATACCCAAGAAACCTGCCTTATTATCACTAATTGACAATGTAAACTATGCTTTGAGAGCATCCAGTTCCCAGCGTGCCCCCCATACGTCCACTTCGATTAACTAGCCAACCCCCCCCCGCGCACCCGGATGAATCGCTAAACATTCAGCCGTGCGACGGTTGAAGCGCCGGGCGAATACAAACGGCACAAAGATGCAGAAAAAATGCATCGCTCATTATGTTTGGCCATTAAAAATTCAAAGTCTGTACTGCATGGATAATTAAATCTTCTGCGTTCACAGAGCTTCACTCAAGGCTAATAGAGAGGATCGTCAGCAGCCGCCTACAAAGTCTAAAAAAAAAAAAAAAAAAGAAGGAAAAAGAACCACACAGAGACAAAAGGAGACATCTGCTGCGCCTCGCTATGCCCACAGCCATAAATCTTGGTCAAGGCCTCGATAGCCTTCATCTTTGAATCTATTTGGCTCATTATTTCCATTTCTCGACCTCAAGAACCGGGATTTAAAGAAGACACATTGCACTTTTGATCTGTTTTCCTTTTTTTTTTTCTCACACAAAGCCTGATGACGTCCTTATTGGACACTAAATGGACATTGATTGGCTCTGATGCTGAAGAACTGGACTTCCTGCAAGCATTTGAACAACAGTAGTTTCCATTACAGTTTTTCGCAAAATAAAAGCGATATTTCTAAATTTTCGACAAAGTGCAATCGCGAAGGTGCTTCCATTGAATGGTGCAAAGCGCATAAGCCGTAATACGAGTAAAATCTTGTCCCGCGAGAATTATTGTAACCATTGCGGGACATAATTCTCGTAAAATCTCTCGTAAAATATTCCATCCCTTGCTCCGTCCAAACATAACGCGACATTTTCACTTGAAGTGAACTGGTCACGTGACCCCCGTTCGTCACGTCCGCCTACGTGCAAATGAAAAAGAAGTGTTTTCATGACACTTTCGCGATATACCTCTATATGATATGTAAAAAAAAAAACACCTGATGAGAGCGTCAAAACCGTTTAGCGATATTTGAGAGGTTTTTCGAAGTTTAGGCATTTCCATTACCAGTTTTTTATTGCGATATTTGAGTTTTGCACAATTCTAGGGGTCATGGCACCTTGTGACAGACAAACAGAAACGATCATGACCAAACTCTATGTAGAGTTCTCTATTATTTGAAATGGAGTTTAATTGTGCTCCTGCCTGCCCACCACAGCCTCAGAAAATAAAATAGACCCGAGGCAAAACTGATCCAACGCAAAAATTTCGAACAAGGTGAACGACACAAGACCTGCTCCACTGTTTGTGAAAAAAATAAAAAAATAAAAATCACTTTTCCCTCACTGAGATTTGACTGAAACTGAAAACCTCAGTGTTTATCACAGTAAATGCGTTCCGTGTAGTTGGTCACTGCCACAATGTTACTGTCAGCACAGTTGGGCCAGTCTGAATAGTCTGAATGTTTTTATGAACTACTTTTGTGCCCTTCTACATCACTGACAATATATGATTGGTTCTCTCCACCTTACAAATATGTCTATTACCCACAATTCTCATTCCTCGCACACACACACACACTCTGTTTGAAACACACACTTCCACACAATAAGATTAGAAGAAGAAGAACAATAGTTTTGTTCCTTTGCTTTGGAAGCAGCAGTTGCTTCTAAAAGGAGTAACCCATGGGGGTGGGGGGGATCTTACTTAATATATGCACTCTCTCTCTCTCTCTCTCTTTATTACCGCTTGCTGCAAACATTCCTCGGGGACCATCGTCAAGCGTCGGCGTGGAGAAATGTGCGCTTGGCGTGATTGAGCGCGGCCGTCGCCGCGTCTCCGCAGCGGACGCAGCGGACGCACCGCAGAGAGTCCGGGGCGACGACGCTGCAAGTTCAGCTCTCTGGACGGCGAACGTGCGTGTGCACGCGGGGCCTTTGTGTGTGTGTGTGTGTGTGTTTTGTCTGCGGAGATATAAATAACTTCCATCTGAATGTAGAAGTGGGACAGCCAAAGAGTGGAGCTACTTAATCCGTTTGGGTCTCAGCTACGGCGCAGGCAGTTTATTTGATGTCGAGAGAGGGGAGAAGTGTCGTCGGATTTTTTTTTTTTTTTATTAAACCCCCCCCCTCCTCCGCCCCTTTTTGTCCTTTAGGATTTAAAGATCCTCCTCAGCCTGGGAGGGGAGTTGCTTAACAGGGGGGGATATGTAGCTGGGAGGTGTTGTGCAAGACAAAAAAAAATGTAATAAATAATGAAAAACTGAAATAAAAGGAGGACAGATCCAAGGATGGAACAGCACAAACATCGGGGGGGTGGGAATCTCTGCCTGTGCTGCCTGCGACAGCCGTGCTGATGCCGACCTGGCGCCTCATCCGACCAATCGCATGCGCCACTTTAGTCGCTTGCCACGCGTCGACTTCAGCCTCGATACCCTGCGCCTGTCACATCTCCGTCGGTGGCAAACAACTGCGGCGCAGCACCAGATGCGTGGGATGCGTGCGAGGAGCCAATTTCTTCCGAAACGCACACCGGCACACTCGCGCTCCGGCGGCTCTCGCCGGGTTTTTTTTTTTTTTTCTTTTCCTCTCCCCCCAACGCCCACCAACCTTCCCCTGTCCCATATTACGCAACCGCGCGGAGCGGCGGGCTGCAGGAGATCAAACGATATGTTCATCAACAACCTCATCCTCTCCATTTTGAGCGGTCTCTCCACCTCGTCTCGCGCCGCTGCGACAGTTCTCCCAGCCACAGTCTTATCTCGGCGGTGCTTGGCAGCCCGCCCGGGCTTTAAAATAAAGAGACGAGAGGGAAGAAAGAAGACGAGTCTGTGATGGCGATCCCTTGAGGATAAGACGCATTCTCTTTTTCTTTCGGGAGTCGCTGATCTCAGTCGTTTCCCTGTAGTGCCGAGAGTTGTGTTCGCAATTGCGAATGCTTGCCGGGGTCAATTTGCGTCACCTAGTCGGAGCTGTACGCCGCTGACGTCTCTGTTAATTATATTTAAAACAAACATAATTAACAGGGCCGATTGGAGTTTGAGACTGCTATAGATAGAGAGAGATTGGTAACAAAGTTTGCTAATCTGCTAAAACTGGCTGCCGCAGATCTACCTGTGTGTGTACTCACTCTGGAATTAGTTTTTTTTTTACGATCAATTCTGCATCGATCATCTTAAGTTAAGTTAGGTCCACCTCCGACAGTCTCGCCTGGCTTGATGCCGCGATAAATGAAGGCCAACCTCCTGCCGCCTGTGCCGGGATGATGAACTACCATCAAACGCGTGCCGACCAACTGGCGGCAGTTAATGACCCTCAATCTTTACATCGGGTTTGATTCTCACGACGAGCTCCCCCCGAAACCTGCGGCAGATACGTGATAATGCCGGCGGGGCTTGTTTAGCTTGCCAGTGTAAAGACGCCCCTGATGTCTTATCTCTCCTCCTGCTGTTTTAATCTGCCAATGCCATTCAAGACAAATCACGAAGGAAGACAGGAAGCGTCGCGTAATTGCCTTTAGATCGCGATGCTATCTGCAGAGGATATAACCACCATGTGAAAAACTAGTGGACGGGCACGTGCGTATCTCACAGCTGCGTCCGACACAAACGGAGAGCTAATTGATGAGCTTTAAAGTCCAGACTAAAACAGAGACAAGTCAAGTGATTTACTGCCGGCCTTTATGATCGGATCCTTTGAAGCCTTGACACTTGGCCTCGGCATCCCCAACAGTATTGCCTCCCGGCATTTTATTTACGGGGTTGAAGAAATTCTGACCTTGGCGGAGCCGTTATGTGGATTTATTCTATTTTATTATGTATGTATTCGCCAACTGCACCGTGGGAATAGTGAACACTGAAGGGCAGCTGTTGCTCAGGAGGAAGAGCGGCGCCTCTGCTCATCCTCAGAGGACCAGCGTTTCCATCCAACCAGCCCCCACCCCCCACCCCCAACCACATATCGATGTGTCCACCCACCCGCTGATGGATGGGCCAAAGTCGCCAGTTAATGAGTGTGTGTGTGTGTGTGTGCGCGTGTGTGTGAGTTGAATACAAACCCGTGTCTTTGAATGATAACATCGACGTCATTTACAAACTGCTACTACGAAATTGCCGTTGTCATAGCCTCAAATTGCCATTTCAGCCTTAAAAAAAAAAACCCTGAGTAAATGCATTTCCACAGAAGCAGGAAACAGCGAGACTGCCTCCCCGCGTTCCATAGAAATCTGTGCTGACACTGGCCAACGCGTGGTTTCGCTGACTTAAGCCTGATGCGCACGCTTCAAAGCGCCCTCACAAAATTGGTTGCGTCGTCTGTTGCTGCCGCGCTCCCCTCCTCATCCCTAAAAAAAAAAAAAAAATCCACGGCTGTTGTCCAGCTGACATCTGCGAGCACGCCAGACTCCGCTGTGGTTCGGAAAACACAGGTGTGTCAACAGCCTCGGACCGAGTTCCCCCGTCTTGACCCCCGCCGCGGAGCATTTCCATACACTTCAAGGCCGCACGCACGCGTTCTCAGCCAGTGTCTCTGCTGGTATACGCCAGGACTTGACATCAGAGACTGCAGTGGAGTCGCTGACAGCTGGACAATAAATATCGACAGGTCTCACAACAATCCGCTGGGAGAGCGTGGACTTAGACAGTTATGACAATCCGCCAGACAGGCTTGTAGTTGCAGGTAGAAATCCAACCAAGCTGAGTCATGCAGGTCTAGATTTATCCAGAAAAAAACAACGACCCACAAAACCTTATTAATTGCCATGGTTTAAACCTCGTGCGTAATGCTCGACCAGAGTAGCGGGCGGGAAATACGATAAATGGCCAGTGACCTGCTGGGTGGAGGCGCACGCAGGCAGATGGAGACATTAACATTGGCACTCGGGGGAGTTTTGATTTTCCTGTTCGCCTGACTGCCCTGTCAATGGCAGGCAGGAGGGAGGCACCGAGAGCTCGCAGTGGAAGGACAGAGCGGCGAACCGGGGAAGGGAAAACCATTTAGCCCGGGTCCCAGTTGGAAGAGGGCCCAGCAAAAGATTCTAATTTTATCAGCAAAAACACTAAAACCCCGCAAGTTGAATAAATAAGCAATAGGCAATTCAATATTCCGTCCTCAGCTGTTGTTTTGCACTTAGTGTGGGATGTGGCCAACCTTTGGTTGTTGGCTAAAATATGCACAAATGTGTGTTTCATCAAGCACAAATCGGCAATAAAAATGCCACACCGATGTGAAAATCAGCAGCAGCTAATATCCGCACGTCAAGCAGAGCTGCCCTGGTAGCTATTAACCCTGATGTTGACGTTAGCTAAATAGCTTCCCCCGAGACCTTATGAATGTTCATCAACTGGGATGTTTGCGCTTGGTCAATGTACCAACAAACTGACACAGAATTTTTCAAAGCCCTTCGTCTGAAGTGTGACCCGGGGAAAACCGTCATCCCCTCAGTGCCGACACCTTTATCTCTACCAGAGCGTTCTAAAAAAACAGCCCGGGTCTCAGTTGGAAGAGGGCCCAGCAAAGGATTCTTATTTTATCGGTCCATGGCAGCAAGAACACTAAACCCCTCCCAAGTTGAGCAATAAGCAATAGGCAATTCAATATGCCGTCCTCAGCTGTTGTTTTGCACTTTGTGTGGGACGTGGGTGTCCTTTTGTCGTTAGCCGTTACACGTGGCTAAAATATGCACAAATGTGTGTTTCGTCAAGCACAAATCTGCAATAAAAATGCCACACAGATGTGAAAATCAGCAGCAGCTAATATCCGCATGTCAAGCAGAGCTGCCCTGGTAGCTATTAACCCTGATGTTGACGTTAGCTAAATAGCTTCCCCCGAAAGCTTATGATGTTCTGCAACTGGGATGTTTGCGCTTGGTCAATGTACCAACACACTGACACAGAATTTTTCAAAGCCCTTCGTCTGAAGTGTGACCCGGGGAAAACCTTCATCCCCTCAGTGCCGACACCTTTATCTCTACCAGAACGTTCTAAAAAAAAAAACAGAGCGGGAGAGCTAAGAGGTTGTGACACGGGGGGGGGGAATGGAATCGATCCCTTGAATCCCACTGAAAGCTGCCCTACATTGCCTCTGTCCTAGTGCTGTCACTCAACTAGAAAACAGAGCGTTCTGTTCTCCAAAATGTTAATTTCTCTATTGTTGAAATAGCCCCTGAAGACACACAATCAAGTCATGATAGTTGAGCACAGAATATGCAGGTTCCCATCTATATCTATCCACCGAACAGGCAGGTGCTGTCGGACTGCAGCCTAATGGACGTACCAGGGCACCGAAAGTGTCAGACTGAACAGAAGAAAAATGAATGTTAGCACATAGATTTCCCACTCCCTTGTTTGAGCTCACCGCCGCTCAAGGCCGAAATAAATCTCTCCGTGATGTATTTACGGTCAACTCCTAGGCAGTGACGGATAGTTACAGTAAGTTTTATGATGCAGTCATTTTTTTTAACGTCATACCACTCCCTACTCCTATTCCTTTCGAGATTTATTTGACACCAAGGTCATGCAGAGAGTTAAAAGGGCCTTTTGTAACAGCTAATAGGTTGTCTTGCTTTAGCACTTGTTAATCATTTAGATTTGCGTAGCGATTGGGTACATGGGTACCCTTTAACATTTCTTGCAATATACCGTCTGACCACTAGATGCAGCCATGTCTTACACTTTGGGCCTTTAAGGTCAAAACATTTTTGAAATTTTTAGAATGTCCTTCCCTTTAGGCTTCATTAGCTCCCCGCATGTCAGCTCAGATCAGAATTCCCTGGCCATGACACAAAGCCATTGTGATGCTGTTACGGGCATTGCGTGGTGGGTCAGTTATGTAAATCCCTACCCTATATGAACTGCTTGAAACCTGCTGGCCAGGCTCTTTGCCTCAGTAATAACTGCATGAGAATTACGCGTCATAAACACAACCTACAAATGAAGAAGCAACTGGTCGTGGAAGTGAGTGGCTGCTCTTCTTCCCCCCCCTGTTTTTAAAAAATTCACTCTGAATGTGGTTCAGGGTCGAACCATTCAAAGGCGGAAAGCTGTTAAAGGGGGAAGATTAGAGTTTGGTATTCATTGGCAGCTTTTTATGAAACAGAATTGAATACTGGATGAAAAATACTGATACTCAGAAATTGCTATTATATATTTCTTGCACGGACGGAAGTCTTGCAAGACGAGAAATAGAAGGAAGAAGGACTCCCCGAAATTTAACACTGCCTGGAGCGGTGCAGTGGTTACCAATGATTTTTTTTTTTTTTTTTTTTTGTTCAAAGAAGGAATATATCTAAGCACATCGTTGTGTGTTTCTAATGGCAGAAATTTATCAGGTTAACATCGACAAACACAACCAAGTCATCCAATGGTCCAACTAGTACAATATCATCAAACACAAGTTATCGCATTGAACAGCCTTGTTCAAAACCTTCAATAAACTTCCTTCATTCTGCATTCTGGGATAATTTTGGAAGTATACACTTACACCTCTTGCAAAAAACGACAAGCTACGTCGTAGGAGACGTAGCCGTGGGTAAATGTGCCCTTTAATCAGTGATGAAATGGTGCAAAAGGGACCCTTTGATCAGTGAATGTGCTCACTTTGGTCGTACGGGCTGTGAATTACTTCTGCAATTTGTCGGGTTCTTTGGTATTTTGCAGGTCTGCCGCTACTCAACGCTGCAGCGGCGACGCGGGGCGAGTATCCTCTCTGGATGGAGAGCAGAGTCAATCCATAAAACAACTGTGCAGGGGAGATGGCTGCGCGATGAGGGATGGCTGTTTCCACTCCGACTTTCAGTCCATGAATCTGCGAATATGGATGAATATGGGCCGCGTGGCCTTTGAAGTGTGCGGCCGCCGAGAGTTACCCCAGCGCTATTTAGCCCGCGCCATTAATCACGCTGAATATACACACGCCAAAGAGTTCTGCCGGCATAAATCAGTTTGACGAAGAGATGAAAGCGGCGGTGCAACAGTTTGTCACGTAATTATGCATGCGCTGTGATGAACGGTGAGTTTTCAGCCAGCCACTCAGGTGGCTCAGGTGAGCTCTTTGGTGATATAAGGACGAGCGTTTGGAATGATGGGAAGACGGGAGAACCAGGAATTTTCAAATGCAGCCAGCAATTCTGGGACAAAATGTTAGAAATGACAAAAAATGAGTTGATTAGTTGACTGTTATGTCAATCAATCAATCAATCAATCAATCAATCAATTTATCTCTCTAGCCTGTGGCACAGATTCCCCTCCCACATCAGTGGCAACTTTTAGTGCAGCCAAGATGTTTCACAGTTTTATTTTCTTCTCCTTGCAAACATACAAAAAATTATTTTTTGAACCAAAATTAAAAAAAAAAAAAAAGACCTCAACCAAAAAAACCACCAAAACCCCCCCGAAAAAAAAAAAAAAAAAAACCCCATTTGTTTTAAAACAAACAAGCTGGTGGAAATGCCAATCCACCTTCAAACTGATTAACGTCGGTCTGATTTCTCAACGTCGCAATGTTGCAAATTGCGTCCGGCGTGACGAGGCGGCAGGCGGGGGTGGCGGGTGGGGGGCAAAAAAAGCAAGCAAAACGCTGTCACTTCCAGCTGACGAGGTCCTCGGCGTCAGCGAGCGAGGCCCTGGCAGGCGCGTGACTCATGCTGTCTGCTTCTTCCTCGCAAAGAGCTTGTTTTGCGCAAAGTGCCAAAACAAAATCAAATCACTCCCGCGGCGTCGCTCTCCATTCCTGCTAGAATTCTGAAGCCGCGGCGTTCAGTTCCCCGCTGAGCCGCCGCACCGCTTACGCCTGCCGCTGACGTGTCCTCCGTCCGGTGCATATGTGGACTGTTCGCTAGTCTGCAGGAGGACACGGTGGCACCGTAAAGGGTCATTCATCTCAAGGATGCTAAGGTATGAAATTAATAGCCATAGGTTGTTTTGTTTTTTTTTTTATTATATAACTTGTTTTTGCTTTAATACATGTTTGTTGTTGCTGTTAGGTTTGTTTCAAGGCCTTCATACCCCCCAGAAACAGGAAGCAACACGCCCGCATGGAAATTGGAAATGGTGACAGAGAGGGGAGCTGGAACTGAAACAGCCACTTTCTCTTCTGTCGCATTTTTAATGAATAGCAAACGATCCTTAATGTTCGCAATGTTTCGTATAAACCATCTCCACGGAACAAAGACACAAGGACAACAGACTATCGTCAAATACTGCAGATGGCTGATTTGATGCGATCCAACATTTTGTTTTCTTTTGTTTCAAAAAGTTTCAATTAAATATAATTGGGTGGCGCAGAAAGAGAAAATCAGTTATGAATTAAATTATGAACAAATGACTCAAGTGGCGTGCCGAATGAGTGTTTGCAATTAATTTCGCTAATGAATTATCCACACAACACGCACTTCCACTGGACTGATTTAAAGTCTGCAGTACAGGATTGGTTGACATAACAAGTGACTCC
Source organism: Thamnaconus septentrionalis (assembly GCA_009823395.1). Classification (NCBI taxonomy): domain Eukaryota; kingdom Metazoa; phylum Chordata; class Actinopteri; order Tetraodontiformes; family Monacanthidae; genus Thamnaconus; species Thamnaconus septentrionalis. Next base: position 16,358,173 of record CM020518.1, read on the forward strand.
ATGACCTCTTTGGTTAGTGTGTTTTTTGCTACGTCGGACGACTGATGCATGCTACTGTCTACCTTGACTTTTCTTTCTTTCATATTTCCCCTTTTACAGTCCTTTCGCAGGCCTTAGCTCTTCATATACCACAGTCACTGCTCTGTAGAGAAAAGTTTGCGGCGTGACACTTCTTTATCTCCGGATCAGTGATTGAGTGGTCGATCTTGTGGTCTGCCAACGAATGCCATGGCTGCGTGCTGGCTGGCTTGACATATTGGCACCTTGTTGCTGCTTGGCATTCAGCTGATAAAGCCGGGATGTGAAAATGAAATTGGGTCTGTCATCCGAACTTTCTTTACTCAACAATATGCTGCTTTTCCGCAATAACTTCTTGGTGTGTTGGCCTTTGCAGCATGACAGAACAAATAAACACTTTGAGCAGTGTGGTTTAACTGACTCGTAGCGATGGTCTGGTATCCTGAATATCCCAAACGCACCAAACACCAGGGCTGTGTCTCAATCCAGGGTGTGCATCCTGCGAAGCATTGCATTTGAAGGCCGGTTGCATCATAGCACTGCGCGAAGGCTTGTCCCAATTCCCAAAAGTCCGAAATGTGCCCTCGAAATGTGCCTTACTTTTAGCCGATTCGAAGGATACACCGCTACTATCCTTCGTGTCCTTCTATATCCCAGGATGCTTTGCGTGCTGCTGCAAAGCATCCTGGGATCCTGGGAAGTCAGCTGAAATTGCGGCATCTACTGGCATCTGCATATAAATTTAAGTCTTCAAATTTCACATCAAATATTACAACGCCACGGTTGGATGGCAAACCAATGGTTAGCTTGATGCTATAAAAACGTCACTTCCGGGGTTGGCCAGCAGGAGGGAACGGCGGTGACGCAACCAGGAAATACGCCGAAGGCTAGACCGTCCCATGTGGTTACCGGGGAGGCGGGTTTGGGTTCGTCCTTCTCGGCCGGGTCCTTCGGAGGACGCTTCCTTCGAGGGATGCAGACCCTGAATTGAGACACAGCCCTGGGCTCTTTTGTTTTTGTGAAGATTTGCAATTGCAGTTCAAGGGTTTGGATTTAATGTTGCTGCACCAATGACCATTAATACTCTTTTAACTGTGGCATTACTGCTGATGCACGGAGAGGTTCGGATTGACTCCATGCAGCCTCCCTGAGCCACCAAATTGAGACACCACTGAGCAAAAAGCAGGGTATTAGCCAAGGATGAGGCTGCAATGCATCTTCCTATCTGAGTCATTTGCCATTTAAACAGAAGGGAAAAAACCCCACAGTCCAGATTTTTTGTGTTTTTTTTTCTTTCTGTTTTGCCATTGACGCAATCAGTATTTCTTCCAAATAGCAGGGTGCTGACAGCTTTATATTAAGCCTCACACCCCCATGGGGTTTTCAGCCAACTAGGCATCAATAAGCAACTCGACAATTGTTCTGGACCTACCGCGCCCGGCTTGGGCTTTATGTGTGAACGCATTGATCCAGATGACTCCACGAACGTTGCGTGGTTTCCACAAAGAACGCTGCTATTCTTTAACAAAGTCCTTTGACACACGTGCCACTTAAGAAAAACAGCGATATTGAAAAGTCTCTTGCGGCATTCTTTGAGGAAATAGGAAAACTTTTACAGAGCCTTTCTGTTTTCGAAATCACACCTTGATCCCTTTGAAATGTTAATTGTTTTTAGAAGTTGGCTCAGCAAGATTTTAGACCAAAAAAATCATCGCGACTTTGCAATGCAAGTTCAACTAATGCTCACTGATACTTTTTACTATTCACGCTCCAAGCTTTCCAATTCGGCATCTTCAATTTTTAATTGCACCAATTGTGATTTGCATTTTTAATTAGTCACAATTACTCGCATAAGTGAGGTTTCCCAACAATCCCTAAAGCTGCTTTTATAAACTCCACATCAATATCCCGCATTTCCTTCACTCCCTCGCGCTAATTAAATGCTCTCTCATTACCACAGTCAAGTGGCGCAATGACACTCTCTCAACCTCCTGCTGGCAAACTACGCCTCAATGTGGAGCTGCTACCGATGCAATTGCCATTAAAAACGATGTTTGTTGTGCAAATGCAGACATCGACATGTGCGGCTCAGCCTGGGCGTCCTCTCAGTGAGGTGAGGCGGGACCTCTGCCTCCAATGGCAATCAAATCAAATTATGCGCCTCATAAAGACGAATGAAGACGTGCGCAGGACCTGACCGGAGATGAACTAATAAAAACCTGGATCTTATCGGCACACATTAGGGCAGAAGGACAGGGGAAAAACTGCCGTCATGCGAGTGCGCTGACGTCACGCTGGCTCTCTGGGTTTCCCACTCGGCCTCGGATTAGTGGCTGCGCGGACATTTAATTTGCTAATTACGGCGACTGTTGAGCATCAGCGGGTGCGGTAACAGTAAAGTGGCAGAAACAGAAAACATGCCTGGAGATCACTTGGGAGTATCTGAGGCACATAGCGGTGTCAAAAGTCAAAGAGAGGTCAAAGTTGGACAAACTTAATTCCTAAGCATTTTTTTTTTACCTATTGCCCTGAGAAAATTGGAGAATCAACCGAAGTCCAACAGAGGGAACAGCACAGAGGCTCTGGGTCTCATTTTTACAGTCTTTGGTACGATGAAATCCACAACCTCTCACTCTGGTGTGTGGACACCACATCACGAGGCCACGTCAGGTGGACATACGACTCTCACCACACAAAAAGAAAAGTCACAATCATTCCAAGTTTTACACGCTTGCTTTCACCTGAACAACTTCCAATCAATACCCAACCAGTCTGCCCAGTCCTGGGATGTTCTTTTCCCAGATCTTTTCCCAGATCTTTTCCCAGATCTTTTCCCAGATCTTTTCCCAGATCGCGGTCACCATCGCGCTCGCTGCCTGTCGCTGCCAGCCGACTTAACAGCACGCTACTCATTTCCATGTGGGCTTTCTGTTTTACAGCTGTCCTAGTTCTAGTCCATCATTTCATGCCGCGCTCTCCACACAACCATAACAGCATTTGTTTATCTGAAGCAGATGGGCGTCTTAATTACATTGTAAATCAATGAACGCGGAAGTGAGGCAGGCCTTATCTACCGGCTCTCATGTCACTTACCTCGCTCCCCCGTGTGAAACACCCCTTGAACCAACCCCCACTGGCAGTTTATGTTACTTTATATGACTGATATAGAAGCGAAGCCAGCAGGGAAATGCAAACAATCAGATCACAATGACAGACTATAAAAACCGGAAGGCAAAGCAATTCTGCCATGCAATCAATTCCCTTAGTGATTGTTTTGGGGGTTCCCCCACCCCCCTGCCTACATGACCGAAAACACGATTTAGGAAATGACTAATGTATATTTTTAATAAGACTATAAACTGGCGGGATTCTCCTGAATCCCGCAAAGAAGGAATGGATGAATGAGGAGCTGGAAGCCACAGATAATTAGCCTGCATTCAGAGGTGCGCTAACATTTTGTTGCTTTAAGTGCCCTGATGAGATTAGCCAAATACGAGAAAGGCATAGCGTCACGCCATCAAATCATCCCCGCGTAATTACTTGTTGCTTGTACCATTTTCTTTTTTAGCAGCCGAGGCGTTCCATGGCAACGACGGGAGCGAAGCGAAGTCCAAACGCGCTTTTTGACATTGACGACCCGCCCCCGAGAGCGACTGATTCTCTCGTGATTGGTGGCTGATTGGGGCCTGCCAGCTTGACGTTCTCAAGTCAGCTCTCTGACAGTACGGAGGCGGCCCGTTCCGCTTAATACGTCTTGTAAATCGGCGAGGCGACGAGGTCGAGGGCGCTGCTTAGCGCCGAGATCATCCGCCAACGGATACAGAAGTTGAATATTGTTATCGCCCTTTAATTTCATTCTTACGGACCCGTAGCAATCCAAATGCAAATCCAGCCGCGGTGCCTGCAGCCCTGTGACTCCGCTGCTTGCAGCTTTTCCCCCGTCCCTTCCGATTTCGCACAAAGTTTCGCACGCTGAGGGGAATAGATCGCGGTTAGGCGTAGCCGTGTGGCGCATCATAGCGCAAGTTAACTTTTTGTTTTGCTTGTTATCTCGGTAAAATTCGCCAATTAGTAGGACTCAAGAATATTTAGTCAACAGGTAGCTGGGACATGGTAACATCATGACGGTGCAAGACCTGAGTCCATGCACTGCTTCCGCAGGGCCGGGTTTATGAAGGGCCCTAGTTAGCGTGTTTCCAAATACAAGAACCTGAGCGTAGAACTTTACTTTCTAAAAGATCATTAGCAATTCTCTTCGGGCAGTCCAATGCTAATAAGCAGCAAAACACCATGCACGCAAAGACAACAGCCATATTCCGACGCCAACTGCTGGGTAGAAAACTACCAAGGAACACAACCAACAGCGACCAAAAAAAAAGTTCCTATTAACTTTCTGGGGAGGCGCTGTTGATGGGAAGGTCCCTATTAGTACAAAGTGTTCCCTCCACAAGAGACGGCACAGTCGATGGCGGTGCGCTGCCATCAGCCGACAGACTCAATACTGAGCGGCTTTCGATATCAGGACGCCCCGTGTGAAGGGCGGAGAAGAAAAACTGAGACGTCTAAGATCAACTTTAAAGGATCAATTGTGTTTCATTGTCGTGGCTCACAGGAGCACATGTTCTCTTTCTCTCCCTCACGCACAGACACACACACCCACACACATGCATCTAAAAACAGATGGGGCCGACGACTCCTCTGAGAAACACAGTTATTTTATCTGCCGCCCAAAGATGAGGGTGTGAAAACATTTGCGAGCGCACACACTCACACTCACACTCTCACACACACGCGTGCGCGCGCAGCTCCTGTCTGCTATTGATCTATTCGCGGCGACTGACTGCAAATATACACTGTATGTAAAACCTGTGGTTCCACTGGCATGCTTAGCTTTGCCGCACGTCACCTATTGTCACAGAAATGTATGTAACAGGAGCAAAATCCGACCTTCTAGCATCCAGTTTGAGATGAAGAAATTACGCACGAATCTTGAGATCTCGACATTTTCTTTCTGAAGCAATGACATGGATGCCTCTTCTGCACCTTGAAGAACAAGAGCACAAAGTGCACACAATGATTCCAAAGTGCCACCAACCTGGTTCCACTCAATGGCCCTGGTCGCACAATGCAAAGGCAACAGCAGCCTGAACCAGATTTCACCATGTCCGAGTGGATGTCCCATCCATCCATCCATCCATCATCCATCCATCCATCTGTCCGTTATCCATCCATCCATCTATCCATCCATCTGTCCGTTATCCATCTATCCATCATCCATCCATCCATCCGTTATCCATCCATCCATCTGTCCGTTATCCATCTATCCATCATCCATCCATTTATTCAGAAATCTGTCCATCATCCATCCATCCATCATTCATCCATCCATCATCCATCCATGTCCGTTATCCATCTATCCATCATCCATCCATTTATTCAGAAATCTGTCCATCATCCATCCATCCATCCATTCATCCATCCATCATCCATCCATCCATCCATCCATCTGTCCGTTATCCATCTATCCATCTATTCATAAATATATCAGTCATGATCCATCATCCATCCATCATCTATCCTTCCATCCATTAAGTCATAAATCTATCCATCATCCATCAATGTATCTATCATCCATCTATTTATTCATAAATCTTTACATCATTCGTCCATCCACCCATGTATCCATCATCTATCCATCCATCCATTATCATCCATCTATCCATCATCCATCCAACCATCCATCCATCCATGTATCCATCATCTTCCCATCAATCCATCAGCCCTCCATCAATCCATCATCCTTCCATCCCTCATCAACACCAGATAAAGCTCTCAGCTCGCAGCTCATCAACACCTTCCCTCGCAACTTCTCCCCGGCAGCGCAGACAGACAGCACGAGGAGCTGCGAGCTCCCCAGCCCTCTTGGCTCGGCACCGCGCCGCCCTGCCGCACCACGCTGGAGGTTGCCAGGGACCCTGGCATCGTCGGCTCCGATACGACGGCCTGTCAAGCTCAAAAATCAGCAACAAAAAGGTGGAGCAGACGCAGACATGCAGGTATTATTATCTTTAACCCCCTGAGCACAATTCACTTGCTTTGACTTGTTTTTCCTTGAGAGCTGATGCTTTTTTTTGTTTGTTTGTTTTACTATTTGCCCTGCACACAGGTTCGGCTTTGTCACTGAATACAGACTATAGAATTTTAGACTAAACTTGCCCTTACACTAAATTCACCCGGCCAGCAGCAAGAGTGGAAGCAAACGGCGCCAGCTGCATATTGAAGGTGCAATACAAGCACAAGTTGCGTGAAATGTAAGCAATCGAACCGATATCCGATAGAACTCCAAGCTGATTATTTGCCAAAGTTATTACATTATTATAATGATGTACTAATCCGAGCACCAATGTTTGGCCTACATCAGCCAATTCTGATAGGTTCCGGTGTGACATGTTGTTGATGAGTGACTCTCACTTGATTTTAAGAAAGTTTGCTCTTAATCATCGTTTCATTTGGAGGCAAAATAAAAATACATACACGTAAATACATATACGTGAGTAAGACGGAGATTAAAAAGCTACACTATAATTCAAAAACAACACTGCACTGCATGAAAGAAAAGCCGGAAATTAAAACGTTTCAGCTCGGGCTCATGTGAAAATTACCATGGAAAGCGACCAGGTGCGCGCAGTCTGCCAGTCGCGCGCAGTTTAACAGTTCACATCTGTTTTTCCACAACACGGCGTCTCGTCCTGTCACGCAGGAGAAGTTAAAGTCACTTGACGAGATCATCAGCGACGATGACGTCGCGCTGCCTCTTAATTTCGCGCAGGTGCAGCCAGAAGTTGCCCGCGCGGCTCTCGTCCCACATCGTGCGCGCCTCGACGTCGCGTCTGCGCGCAGTTTTGTTCGGATTTTTCCCTCGTCGTTATTATTTATGCATTCATTTATATTTTGTCCTGCTTCAAATCGGTGCGATGTCCATGCAAAAAAAAAAGAAAAAAGAAAAAAAAAATCTGCGTCAACCTCTCGGAAGCAGGAGCGGACACTCGGAGGTACTCACCAGCCCGGTGCTCGGTGCTGCGTCTGCGTGCAGGGGGGGCTTGGACGGCGCTGGTTGCTCACCGCTGCGCGCACACACTGCCGCGAGAGTGCGTGCGCGTGTGTGTGCGAGAGAGAGGGAGAGAGAGGGGGGCGGAGGGGAGAGAGAGTGAGAGAGAGCTGCCAGTGCAAATATGCGCTGTATGAACTCAGCGGTGGCAAGAATGCGCGCGTCCGCTCTGCAGATGATGGTGGTGGAGGAGGAGGAGGAGGAGGTCGCTCCCTGCGGGAGGGGCGCCCGCTGCTGGGGCCCGGAGGAGGGTGGATGGGGGAGGTTGTCCCTCTGAAGAGTTGGAGCTGTTGGAGGAAGGAGATTCCCGGGACTGCGGACGTGGTTCTTGGTGCTGCTGCTGGTCTGAGTTGATCACCAACTGGTCCACCGGGACACACAAGCGTCAGCTGGGTTTGCGGAGAACAGTCGCCGGCGCTTTGTTAGGTATTCAAATGGATAATTAGCCACTGGCACGGCAGCAACTCAATGCAATTTTAGACGTGACAGTCCTAAATTGATGAGAGGTGACAGTTGTCACGCTGGCACAACCGTTGTCAGGTGTTTTACGGCGAACAATGAGAGAGTTATCCAGCAGGCGGCAGTTGTTTGGAGGAAAAATCACATTGACCGCATTGATGTCAGGGGTCAGAGGTCGGAATCGGCCAACTGGACAGAGGCCATAGGAAGACGGCAGTACGTCGAGTAACCTCTGCTCTGGTTATAACCGAGCGTTCGTACATTTCCACACGCGCACACACACATTTTATTTCTTGGCGTAAATAAGGAGCAACGGCAGCAGCTGGAAACGAGGTTCCCAGTCACGGCAGCCTGGCTCCTCCTCTCACTGCTCACGTGGCGGACGTGGCCTGGTCTCCCCTGCTGGGCTTCGTTATCTAACAAAGGTTTTGTCAGTCATTCCCAGCATTCGCTTGTGTTTTGATGTGGGCTGTCAGCGGAATGAAATGGGAGGAGCGGAGGCTCTCCTTGGTGGGGAAAGACGTGTTCATTTTTTGTTTCCCGGGTGCCTCTGCCAGGAGTTTCGTCAAACACCGAGCCCACATGCCGGCTCGCCACGGGACGGCGGGATGCTTAAAGTCTCGTCCGCTGCATCAATAGGAAGCCTTCAGCCGGCTTAACTGGCAGTTAATAGTCCGATTCTTCTTCTTTGAATGTGACCGACACGTTTGAATCTCCTTCCCAGCGTGCTTTGAACGGATCCTCCCTTTCTAAATGTTCTCTGTGGACTTTTCCCCTTGATGGGTACGTGAAATAGTTAGTAGTTAATAGTATAATTCATTGCTGTTAAACTGAATTGCAATGTCAGACTGATCTAATAAATTAGTTTTAACACGTGTCAATCCCGAGAATTTTCTCCCCAAAGCCGCCCTTTGGGAGTCACAGTTCGTCTTTAGACTCAAGTGAATCACTAAATTTGGACTGTTCTATGTGGTCTGCTCAGTATGATTCTTTTTTTTTAACTGGCTCCAATTCATCCGAGTGTGAGGAAGTTTTTATTTGATGGTAAATGGTAAATGGACTGCACTTTTGTAGTGCTTTCCAGCACCTTCTCGGTAACCCAAAGCGCTTTACAATGGCCTCTCGTTCACCCATTCACTCACACACTCACACACCAATGGGTGGCTGCTGCCATGCAAGGCGCAGCCAGCCCCATTGGGAGCAATCTAGGCTCACAAGCTCCACCCACTGTCAGTCAGCACTGATTCAAGTTGTTAAAAGGACTGATTTGAAAAAAACTAATCCATTTATTATTATTTTTTTTTTAATGTGTAGAGGATTAAGAAAGAGAATCACATGACCCAACACTGACTAACCCGTCATGGGATATTGTGAGCTTTCCAAGGACATACACAGCAGTTTGACAGCACCATATATTTTTGTGGCACTGTTGAGCCCGGTGCACACCGGACGTGGAAGCGCCGCGAAGCGGAGGCCGCTTCCTTCCGGCGCCCATGTTAACCGATGGCGTCGTTCACAAAAGACGTGAAGTGGCACGCACCTCCGCTAGCAGCTCGCGCCATGCATTTATCGTTTCGGTGTCTGCTCTATTTTGTGCGAGAGCGATCCGCGGCAACTGGACAGGAAGTTACTCAAACAAAAACGAGAAAATCCGGTTGATTTTCAAAATAAAGCAATTTTCAAAATAAAGTACAGCGAATGGCGAATTCGATCATATTTGTGTATGTTATATTTGTCAGTATCTTGCATCAAATTTCGATTTCGGCTGGTCGGTTCTCCGCTGAGCAGCTCTGAAATATCTGTTCAGCCTTCCCCTCACCTTGTTTATACTGTGTAAATTCACTTGCTCACAAGAGGGAGAACAATCGACAGCCGGCAGATGCTTACCTGGTAACGGGAGCGGCTCCGCTGAAGCAGCTGTATTCTCCTGAGGGAGGGGGAGCTATGTTTAAACTTGGGGTTGTTTCAGCAGGAGCTCGGGAAGGTATACAACCTGCCCCTCTATCCAGCTGCAAGTCTGACCCGGCGAAGGCAAGCGAGTCTCTGTTGCCTTTTAGTTCCTGCATTTAGTTTTTCCACCGTCAACACACACACACACACACACAAACGCTCACACGCCTTATTTCCTCCTCTTCGCCCTGGATGCTGGACTGAGGAATTCAACCTGGTTCACTCTATGCACGGACACGCAAACATTTGGATTCATCAGTGACCCAATGAAAGGGAAACAACAATGGACATTTTATTGAGCTGGACTTTGAGCAGGTGCGTGATGAATATTGGCTCTCGCTGAATCACTGACTCCGCTTGACCTGGACAAAACAGAAGGTCAATTAGCATTATCCACAGCACCTATGTTCCTTTGGCTATTTATTTTGTGACTCCCAGTGATGCATGTGTTTAAGGGGCAGTTAAGGTGAGTATTAGATATGGCAGGTATTTGAAGGTTTTCCCCTTTTTAGTTGGTTTTCTTTCGATCTCGACGCGTCTGACCGGCCATTTTCCCCATCTGTTTGTACATTGATTTTCTTATTTTTCCATCTGGCAGAGCCGTCACAAAAGGGGGCGAGGAGGGGGAAAAGGTAGGGTCAATTCCTAAAAACAAAACAAAGCACAAACAAAGCGTAAAAGACCCAGAGGAACGATGCATCCAATCGGCCCGTCACACTGAGAGTGGACCGGTCAGATTTTTCCGGCGTGTTTACTCGAGCCAAGCAGCGACAGCTGGAGGCTTCCTCACAACAGAGACGCCCTGTCGGGAGCCACAAAACTTTCCACGGCTAAACCCGTGCCAGAGCCGGTCACGATTAAAGTGCGGCTTGTTTGTGACAAAAGCCTCCAGTGCTGTCCTCTCTTCTTCTCTCAATGTTAAATGTAAACTCACTTTTGATTAAATAATTAAAAAAATGCTGACCACTTGGCCAGTGCCTGACCTGGGCTTGAAGGCCCAGTGTGTAAAAGTGTTTGGCCTGGTTTATGATTTTGATATTTGCAAAAGCTTCATCTGTTGCCCATAAGAAGTTAATAAAAGTGTATACTCGCGGTACAATAAAAGCAATTTGGTTTTCTACCCATAGAATGCTTCTTTTATATCTATAAGAATGAACATATGTAGCAAGTCTTACTCTTAGTTAGTTGCCATCTTGAACAGCCACATTACTCACGAAGCAGGTGGACAATCCAGCTGCCTGACAGCACGCGTTTCGTATTATGGGTGAACGCTCCTGTCCTCAGATAAACCAATGAAGAAGAAGATGGACCAGGTATCCAGGTTTGGGCGCGCAGGCCAAAGTAGTTCACCGGCATGCTCGGGAGAGGGAGGGTGAGCAAAAGAGCGCTGCAATATAAAATTTGATCACTTGATGTTGGCGTTTTCTCTCAAAAGGTGAATTCCAATTCCTCCCTTAACCCTCAATCTCAACCCTCAATCTCAAAAATGCACGCTCCCGCTTAGTGCAAGTGCTGTCCCGATTCTCAGAACGTCAAGTTGAGGGACAAGTTTAAGTTTAATCGCCCTCAATATTGAGATTCTCCGGGACCACCCTTGGGAGTAAGGGCTACCCAGAAGGCATTGTATTTTCTTAGTTAATAAAGATATAAATATTACGAAACCATTTGATTGTCTTAGTTTAAGACTTTTTTTTTTTATGGATTATTGACATCGTTGTTGCGTAACATTTATTTATTTTTTATACTTCACGATGTTTGTCAGCCGGACCGGCGGTCCCGGCTTCACGTTACTTGTATACCTCATTGTGTAGCGACGGAGGACTTCTTCTTTTTTCGTCGTCATCTTTTTCCGTCTCCTTCTTCGTCGTCGTCGTCTTCTTGACAGCCTGGACGTAGCTTTGGCGTAAGGCCGCCCCCCACAGTCTGAAGACGTAACTGCACTTAAGGGGTGTCCCATTTCTAAGTCACAAGATAGCCCTTACACTTATTTTTGAGGGCCAAGATTGAGGGCCAAAGATTGAGGGTTAAGGTCGAGGGTTGAGATTGAGGAGTTAAGGGAGGAATTGGAATTGGCCCAAAATCTACAAATATTACACACCTTACCTTGAAAGGAAGTTGATTGGTTTGCGGGGAAACCTTTACACACTGACAACAGATAATTAACTTAATTAATTAATAAACTTTTTATTCATTTTCTTTAGCCTCTGTTCCACTAAAATTAGCGGGATGTCACCATGTTTTTAGACGCCGGACGTCGCGGAAGCCATCGGCATTGAGTTCCGTCTCCACGCACCAAACCCAGCGGGGTGTCACCCCGCCGGCAAGCTGCACCCCCTCCGCTGCGTGTCTGCTGACGTCATCGCGCTGAGATCGCATGATGAAGTGCTACAGAATTCAGCCACTTTTGACTGTAGTGGAACGATGACGTCGTTCACGCCAGACTTGAAGCGGCGCCCACCTCCGCTGCCGCTTCCCGCCGTGCAGCGATTGTTTCGGCATCTGGTCCATTTTGTGCGCGAGCAGCGGGCGAAACAGCCAGAGGACAATGAACAATTATCGAGCGCTGATGGAACGTGATCGAAAACTTTTGCATCAGTGCTTGATATACGCCGCGACTGGCGCGATATTATGATTTAGCGCACGTGACGCGCAACGTCACCCCGTGCGGCAGGTAAAAAAGGTGGTGTTGTCCCGGGTGTCCGAATTCCATCGCAAGCCGATCGGTGCGGAGCCGATCGGAGCCGATTGTCACCTGGGTCGCTTGCCGGGTTGCTTGACCCGTTTTGTCGTGCAATAGCATGGCTCGGTGAGCAGATTCCACCGCCACCAAATGCCGATTAGTTGCGGGACATCACCACGTTTTTTGGCCAGTGGAATTGGGGCTTTTTTAAAAATTTTTCCATCCACGCTCCATTTTCTTCCTTTCAACAGTCCTTATCTTCTCCTAAGACGAGAGGATCGTCATTCCTGCGTGTCCTAAAAGTGCCCGTCGCTCTTGTGCACGTGACACGTGGGCGGCGTGTTTTACCCTCACGCGGCGTACCTGGCCTCGAGACCATGGCGGGCCGACCGCGTCTCTCAGCCGAATCAGACGAAATATCAGGACATGCCGCATCGTGCGGACAGACTCTGAGCAATCTGCCGCGATAATGAGTTCCATAATCCCCGAGATGGGCTTCGAGGGGCGGGCTAGCGGGGGTGTCAAAACTTGCCGGGAGAGAACAAGAGGCCGGCTGATGCAAGAGAGGGTTTGTGTGTTTGCGGAGAGACCACCCACCCCCGCCTCGCCCGTCTTCTCTCTGACACCGTGATGAAATTGTATTCTCATCCTGACTCCAGGCACTTGTTCCACCTCATATGATCAGCGTGGAAGCCATTCCAGCGAGCCAAATGAGAGGCGCGATTTATGGTCTGCTCTCCCGGGAGCAGGAGGGTTCACGCCGCGCAGCCAACTGTTACCGTACGGCCGAGTTCTCCAAAACGCTCCTCGCAATACAGCCCAGAATGGGAAGGCGCTGCTACGCGAGACAGCAGGTAATCAAGACTGATGAAAGGGGCGTTGCGGTGGGGATTTGAAGAGGGGCCGCAAGGTTCTTCGCCGATCTGGGGAAGAGTGGCCGCTTATCGCGGCCTCATCAGCTCCTAAAAGCAGCCCTGAGCGAGAGTGAGCGCGAGCAGTTGGCAGCGGCGGATCAATGTCGGCACCCGGCCGATCCGGCGAGGGAACCTCGGAACAGTACAGCGGGGACACTTTTTTGCACGGCTTCAAAGAAGCGTTTGAAGATTGAGAATGGGTGTTTGAAGCTGCGGCTGGAATTTGAATACGGCTCGACGTGAGCCGTCTAGTAGTGGGAGGGGAGGAAGCTGAGAGGTTCGGCTGAGCCTGATATCTACAGCAAAGTGGCTCATTTAAAAAAAAAAAAATTGTAAAAAGGAAAATGAAGTGAAAATGAGATAATAAAATAATCAAATGCTTTCTCATAATTACTTAAAATGAAAGCAGCTGAAGTTGTAGAACACCATCACACATTGATTTTTTTGTGTGTTGGTTTTTTGGTTGTATTTCAACATTTTCAATTGGACATTAATATCTGGAGAGCCAACCGCGGGCTCCTCCCGATGATTGATGATGCTTTTATTTTGTAGCCTGTTGCCTTGATTGTCTTGCAGCCGCGGTCATGAGTTTCAGCAACCAGACCAAGACCTCTGCGTCTTGATTGCAGCGCTGCCAGCTTGTTAACCTTACCTACCTTCCATGTCTGGCTCATCCACCTCGCCAACCTCCTCCTCGTTTTCCATCACTCCAGCAGATGCCGTAATCCATCAACCGGTTAGGAAAGGAAGCTGATGGGTTGCGAAATCCCCGACAGTACACAGCTGATCAATCCTGTAACGAGTCGGGAAGAACGAATTTAAGTAAAAGTCCCCAAGATGCTGTGAACAACTGAGACCAGCAGCAGGAAGCTACTGCAGGTCACAGCTGCTACAGCTAAAAAGGTGAGCTGGATTTCCTGTTATTTCCTAACAAGTTTAGGTCCGACCTGTGCATCCACTCAGGATGCAATGTTTCTTTAATGACAGTCCTCAGCAATCTGACCTGTGCTCATATCCAGATAACATTAAAAAAAAAAAAAAAAAAAGTTCGGAATGACACCAAAAGGTCTTCCTGGTGGAAAAAACAACCAGTGATTTTTTATCAATATTATTGAATTATAAGCGCACTGTGTACAGATGTCAGGAGGTTCCTCAAATAGCCAGGTTGTGACCTTACGATTTCCTCAGGAGAGTGCCTGAATTAATCAGGTTGGGCTGGAAGCATCTCGTCCGCCACCGAGGGCAGAACAACAGCTGCTCAGCCGGTGACCCGGCACTGGGTGCCACATGTGTGTTCCAGCATCATTATGACCCTGTGGTGAGCTCTGATTGTGAATGACCAGAGCCACGGCCAAGTTGACCTCTGCCATGTTATGTCCTCTCCTGGTGCAGTTGTTCATGTGCAAGATTTCTTTTTCTTTTTCTTTTCTTTTCCTTTTTCGCTCCTCACAGGGCCAAGGTGGTCACCTCGGTAATAACAACAGCTGCACTTGCCCCCCGCCGTTCTTCCACTGAGGTCCCAGTGTGTCGCTCTTGGCGTATTTCAAATTTTTCTGTGAGTGTAACAAGGCGCAGGAGATGGAGCTGCCTTTATTTTCGAAAGCATTTCAGCACAAATTTGCAAAGGACGAGGGAGGTCTTCTCCGGCAGAGAACAAGCTAACTGCAGCATATATTTAGAGATTTTTTTGTTTTTTTTCCCAAAGGCTTTCAAAAAATAGTCCCGCTTTCTCGGAAACGGCGCTTTCAATTGTACCACTTACCTCACAGCGGCGGCATCAAGCCCCGCCAATAAGGAGATATGTTCAGGTAACATTCCTTGGAATAATCTAATTTCTCCTCCCCGAATGGTACCTTACCCTGCGACGACTCGTCTGCCAATCTCACAAATGCACCACGCAGAGATGAGATGCACAGAGAGCAGAGACAGGGCTCACAAAGGAGGGTGGAGATCTTTATTGATGGCTCATGTAATGTGACAGGAGAATGGTGTGTGTGTGTGTGTGTGTGTGTGTGTGTGGGTGTGTGTGTGTGTGTGTGTGTGTGTGTGTCTGATACAGATACAGCAGGGGGCGAAAAGCACAGACAGAGAATGATAGCAGTACTGGACAGAGAATAGGGATGGGACACAGTTTTATGGTTTGCTGGTTTGTGGTGTGTTGATAAATTGATTAATTAATCATTTATCATTATTAACTTAATTAACATACATATATATGGGGTTAGGGTTAAAGCAGACACACACACATATATATATATATGTGTGTGTGTGTGTGTGTGTGTGTGTATATATATATATATATAACACTTTCACAATATAGGCTGTCTTGTAACTTAATTAAAAAATGATATAACTTATTTAACTTAATTAATTTTGGGGTGTTTTTGAAATGAGAAAGTAAACAAGGGTAAATGGACAGGCAAAAAAAAACAAAAAAATCTGCAAATAATGTGTGTTGTTTTACTGTAAAAAGCAGGCAGCACCCTTTTGTCATCTGGACGCCTCAGGCGCTTGCCAAACTTGCCAGTTAGGATCCTTTACTGATTAAGTCAAAATAATGTATATGATCACAATTATGACACAGATGTGCGAGATGGAGAAGCACGAGCGGAATTTTGAAGCACTTATTGTCCTTTTTACATGCAAATTCTTTTCCGAAGCCGAATGACCTCGGGCTGGGAGATAACACGCGGTAGGTGGAAGCGCTTCGGGTCTGTATAGGTGGATAAATAAAAAAAATCTAATGCATACTTATTTGCAGCCATGTGGCAACTGTGGCATTTCTACCACTGAGGTCGTCCTTATGACCTTATGGATCCTTCTCCCCTCGCCTCCTTTTGCTTTACGTCTCTGACACTTTCCCCTGAGATCCAGACAAAAGGAGGAAGCAGACATGTATTTGATGTGTCGCTGGAGCCTTTTTGTCCAGTATCTGCTCAGTGAACGTAAGATTACTTCCTTCATTACTAATGTAAACAGGTGAACTGCCTTCTGGGTGATGCTTTCGCTTGACCTTGAAGGTACGTGGGGGGGGGGGTTGGATTGTAAAGTAACCAATTGCGCTGAACAATCATGTGATGATTGCACGGTAAACATTTGAGTGGTTGTTAAGCCAAGGTGGATTTTTCTTTTTTTTCCCCCATTTTAACCCGGGAGAAATGGCTCTTGCCGCCGTGAAATCTTTTCATCCCGCTGAAAGAGAGCATTGCAATTTTTCTTAATTTTTTTTGTTGTGGCATATAGAATAAATTTAACTTTGTCCATTTTATCATGTCAAGCAAGGTCAAGGCCAAAGGAGGTTTTAAAAAGCGTGAAATGAGAAATGCAGAGGAAATGGTTCCTTCTCTTTGAGGGAGTTTCATCTCGACAGGAAATAGAGGGTAAACCTACGCAGCCGCTCCGCTCTGCAGCACCTAACATCACATCAGGATGGCTTCATATGGTACGTTAATTAGTATTAAGTCACGTTAGTCGTGCACTGAGTGAGCCAAGGTCGGTAAGCCAGCTGCATCCTCAGGTTGGTCAGCTGGTTAACTCAGCTGGCAGTTTAATGTTAATTTCTTTACATCCTTTTTCTATTCCATCTCTCTATCTATTTATCTGTCTGTCTATCTATCGCTTCTTCTGTAATCAGGGTTTTGGCGGCAGTTTGTCACAGTTCCACATAGAAAGACAAACAACCCAGTAGGAAGCCCAGTAGAACATGCAAACTCCACGTGCGAACCCACAACCTTCTTCCTGTAAGGCAACAGCGCCAGCCACCCATTTCCAACCATGTGCCTTACATATATTTTTTTTCTTTCTTACTGTATGTGCAATCTGCACAAACACAAATTGGCCCACGCTCTGAAAACAGAGTGTGGACGGGCAAAGCAGGTTGGTGCGAGACTTCAAAGGCCTTTAATAGGCGGAAACGCCGCTCCTGTTAGCTGCGGCCGTAGAGCACCTCACCATCCCAGCACAATCTGGCATATTCAGGTGTCAGCCTCCAGAGCGTTTCCCTCCCTGTCTTCACTTCAGCTCCGCTGCACGCTGTGTTTGTTTGTGGAGAAACTTTCGGGAAGTTTCGCACAATGAGCAATGCGTGAAAACGCGCCTTCTGCCTGCAGGTCCTCAGCAGCCTTTAACGCTAATAGCAATGTTTTGAACCTCCACTGGGTTGACAATGATGATGATGATGATGATGATGACAGACATAATGCAATCACCACTGTTTCGTGCACGATGTCCAGAAGCAGGTGTTTTTCTGTACGTTGTTCAGCTTTCAAATTGCAGTTTAGGCTGCCTTTCCAGTCGGCTGTGTTATTTTTAGCATGCGGTGGTGTCAGTTCGACGCTGCTAGTGAATGCAGGTAGCAGGAGCAGCGTGCGCTGGCATGACCACATGGCCACCATGTGCCACCTCGAGCTCCGTCAACAACAAGGTCAAGCTCAGGCAAATCCCAAAGCCTCTTAATCACCCTCAGTTGATTTATTTCATCCCCCGGAAGTCGCACGGACTGAAGTGCAGACAGCAGACAAACGAGCATCTTTCAGCACGACACATCACAGAGCGCCGACTTTCTGACAAGAAGCCCACACATCCGTCTCCCTGGGGCAATTAGCGGCACCACTGTAAACACGTCAGCGGGTGGAATAAAGCATCTCGGGTGCCGCCGTGAGGAAAGCAGCTCGTCGCGTTGCCCGCGTTCTGCTCGTCGCGACGGAGACCTCGTCCACGGCGCCGATCTCCTCCGAGGCAACGCAGTTGACGCAACATCTAGAAAGCCTGCCGAGTCGACCAGGCTGGCCGGCGCGAGGCAGGGGAGAAGGTCCGCAGGAGTTCATGGGCAGCTACCTGTTCGACGGTCTGACCGCATTGGCGGGGGACCGTCTGCCTCTCTAAAGGTCCCGCCCCTCCTCAGCCCGGCCCGCACTCAAGACGTGGACTTTTCGTATGTGACGCGTTGTATGTCGGTCGCCTGGCTGGCCTCTCGGGAGACGCTGCGGCGCCACGTCTTCCGATTACGGCGGTTGGCACGGCAACGCAACGTGCCGATGGGATTGGGAGGGAAAAGTCGATACGGATTTGCACGCTTGAATCTAATGTCTCCGGGGTCTCCCTGAACATCACGCTCATCCCTGGGGGAATATGCTACATGGAAAGGAGCGGTTGTCCACACATGATGTTGCACTTTATTGGTTGGTATGAGGATGTCACGCAAGATTAGACGTGCCGCTGAGTTGTATGCAGCGATGTGTGATTCCTGGTTTCCATCCTGATTGGATGAAAGTCAAACCAAACGTGGTGTTGCCTATAGACTTATTGTACTCTATACTCGACTATTCTCGACTATACTCACTTATGTTGGTACTGGACAGCTTCATTTGTCGAGATAAAGGCGTTTCAAATTATAGCCGCACAATGACGAAAATCCAAGATTATCTTTTTTCATCTTTAATTCTCAGCGGAATGCAAAGTTGTTTACTGGGGTGGAGGAGAATTTCAAGACCAATTATGACAAGAAAGTTTGAAAAGACGCACCTGTCAGTTGGAGGCTCATTATGAGCCTGCTTGAAGAACTAGTGAATTTTGCTTTGAGCTTTTCTTGTCTGGCCACCCACAGTGCAAAAAAACCCAAAATCAAAAAAGGAGCCAGAATTGTTCTGAAGATGAAGCTGAACATAAAGGGTGCACAAACTGTCAAGAGAAGAAAACAGATATTTTTTGATCAGTTAATCAGAGTAAACAGCTAATTTTATCTTTTTACAAATAGAAATGTGCTTGTGTTAAAAATGTATTTTTTGGTTGTTTGTTACCTGTCAACGCTGCGGAACAAAAAGCTGTAAAACATGCGGCATGAAGCCGTGTTCCAGCCAGTGCACTGAAACACACCCACCGGCAACTCCAAATGTCATTTTTATGATTCATGGCTCCCGCTGTCGGACATGCTGGAGCTCATTCCTGACATACAAACCACCGGGGGCGGCTGGGAGATTTACATTCTTTCTTTAAAGTCAGGTGTCCTTCCAGGATGGGCGGCCCCGTGGTCAGACCGGGCTTGCGTGGCTGTCAGACAGCTCTCTCCGAGGCGATGAATGTTTCAACGGTACCGGTATCGGAGTTGAACTTCAACTCCGTCACAGGGCCTGCGAGGCCGGTCCGCCGGGTCAACTGGGACGTGATGGAGCCCCCCGGCCGGCACGCGGCTGGTCAGAGAGCGCCGCAGAGCTGCGGAGACAAGAGTGCATCGTTCCTCAGAGGCTCAACACATCAATTCTTCACCGTGCTCTTTTTCTATTGCGACGTGCTCGCTGTCTTTCCTGTCTCCTGGACTTTGTGACGCATGCTCCTCCTGTACTTATATTTGTGTGTGTGTGTGTGTGTGCTGGAGCCAGTAGGTGGGTTAGCCTTGGTTATCACGAGCGCTTGCAGCGAGAGCAAATGGTTTGTCAGGATTAGAAATAGAGATGTGAGTGCAACCTTTACATGTGCTTTGTACACTCGAAGGTAACTCTCAAGATAGGAGTTGCACTGGAACAACTTTGTGAGTCACGAACTGAAGCAAATCGTCACCTGTGGAAACAAACGTCTTGGATTTTTGTATGAACAAATTTTTCACTTTGTTAGTTTAGAGATGTTTTGCGCATTCTACAATTTATCAGCGCGCCATTGGGGTCACGAACAGGCAGAAACTTCGCTGGTTGTTTTGTTTTTTGTTTTGTTTTTTTGCAGGGGGGGGGGGCTCCTCTTCAGAGGCTCCACGCTGCAGTAATTTAATCAGCAACGAATTATTTAGGTCAAAAACAGCTTCATAAACAGCCCCTGAATTACAACTCCAGATGAAAGCAGAATCCCAAATTGCGCATTCGCATTAGCTGGTATCCTCCCTCATTTATCGGCTGAGGTACTGAAATTTGAGCACCAGGATGGAGCTGAATTGATGAATGTGGTGGCAAAATGCAGTGGCCAGTTGAACAAACCTCCTCCAGTCGTAGCAGATCCGTCCTTACCTCTCGACTTTGTGGCTCGCAGGTAGGAAATACAGCAGGAAGAAGCTCCTTGGAGACAGAAGCTGATGACAAAATGATGGCGTTGGGAGTCAGAAGCAACAATCCACTAAAATTGGGCATATTTATCACGGATAATGAAATTCTAATGAACTGTAATATAACTATAGTCATTCACCTCCGAACCGCAGCCTTAAGCAGTGTCAGACCGAGGGCCACCATCTTTCCACCTAAAGGTGATTTTTAAAAACCATTCATTTTGAGAGGCAAAACTTCTCTCCCCTGAAACATTTGTCTTGTCAAACCGCAGCAGCGTTTCGCCTCAAAACCGCAATAAGCGAGATTACTGCGTGCACGGGGACGCGTGTAATAACTGAACGCAACCCCGCTACATTAATAACGAGAACGCTCATTCATCGAGCAAGACGCGCGGAAAAAAAAAAATCACGTCAAAGCTTCCGCTGCCAGACATAAAAAAGCAATATAGCCGCAGACTGCTGGAGATAAACTGTAATGCGAAATATATTTTTAATATCTTATCCAACCAATTCGGTATCTCGAAATCCCTGAAAGCGTCCTTCTGTTGTTGTGAACAGCAACTGTGCTACTCCAATCTGATATCCTGCTCCCACTTCTCTTGCTTTCCCCCAATCACTTCAAACCTAAATACAAGAGGCCAGTGCCTGTGGTGGTGAGATTTGGTCATTGCCTCACTTAAATTGATGAGTACCACTCTTTGTGTGGAGAGGAGGGTCGGTTCCTCTCCAACGAAGCCATTGTGCGGTGTGTTAATATGGACAGGCTAGCATTACCTCCAAGGAATGCTAGCCTGTACATAAAAAGGCTAGCTTTATTATGTTATGGCTACAGTGCTTCTTTGCACTTATCAGAGTTGATAAATTGATTTATTGTTTTTATTTTTTTTACCCTCTTCTTTGTCTTCTAACAGCGAGATGCACACAGATTCAAAGACGGGCAGAGACAGAGGTTGACCAGATAGCGCGCTCTATTGGTTCGGGGAGTGATCTACTAAGATTGCACGTGCAAATCAAAACAGGTACTAAAGCGGTTGAGACTTTCCCATTAACAATGAAGGGTTTTTTTTTTGGTTTTTTTTACTGAGAGAAAATGACGCAATCCTCATGGCGCCCGATCAGTAGATCATCTTAGCTTTTAATCTGCGCAGGTTTCTAAGCGAGGATATCAGGCCGTGAATGCGCCGCGGTTGACTCCTCCACAGAAGCAATTTGTTGGAAATTCAAATGATGTAGCTGGCGCTGTTCCTCGCCACTTAACTCCTCGTTTGCTTCAAGTTGCTGCGGCAGCAGCTGGACGCTTACGCCAATCAACTGCAAATTACGGGGAGCTGTATAATGACCCGCTGCACATTATATGTAACATTTCAAATTAGTGCCGTTGCTGTTCTGGACATGGCGTACAGTGGCTTTAATATACTTGGCATAACACATAAAACGGACAGATTAGCTCCAAATTATTATGGCAGAGGAGAAAAATTGTGGTTTCTCTCATTAAATGTTAAAAGGCACAAGAAACAGGTGGGAGAAGTCAGTTGCAGTGCCCGTGGTGCAGTTGACTTACCTCACAACCTTTCAACTCCTCTCAGAAGTGGGAAATTCTTTAGAATGAAAGCGTCTTTCATCTGAGCTCGGCGTGAAACAGGCGGCTCGCAGTGTGGAAAGGTTCACAAAGAGTGCTTTTATATTGTGAGAGCGAGATGAAGCGAGCGCACGGTTGCAGCAGCGGCGGCGGCGGCGGCGGCGTGCGCTGCGCAGTTCTGTGAGCGGTTGAAATTTCTTTTTTTTTCTCTTAAACAATTCACTACCACCACTTGTAACAGGGAGAGTGGCACCACCACCACCCCACACAACATGACCACGAGCCACCTGTGTTGCCGTTGGAAGGCTGCGGTCATGTTCGCACAGCAAGCTTCAGTGCACTACATAGATTTCCTTCTAGACCTGTTGTTTTGGGTTTTGTTTTTTTTTGCCTTTTTAAATTAGCTGTCTGCAGCTATCTTGTAATATTTGATTCCGTGATAGCGCCCACACGGTCAGATAAGAAAAAACAAAACTACACAACATCAGAGAAGGCACGTTGTGCACAGAGGCGCACGGTGATGTGCGGCAGATGCGAGCATGGGGCCGTAAAATTAGATGCGGCGGCGCAGGCAGGCTAACGCCGAAGCAAATGAGGAGTAGAAGAAGAACAGAGAGAGAAGTTTCACCGCTGGGCCGGCGCGGAGAAGGTGCGCGGATGCCGAGTCTGCGACAGGAGCGTCGGCTTCGGCTGAACAAATCCCCCCTCCCAGTTTCAGGATGACAACCAGGACAACGTTTGTGCCTGTTTGCGATTCGCACCTGTGCGCTGAATTGCGATGGCGGGGAGAGTGGCATCCAATTTAGCCTCGGACCGAATGCGTGCGCTGAGTGCCATAGTGCCGCTCGCGCTGTCGGGAAGCAAAGGGACAGAGTCGGGTCACGTACGCGGGTGAGAATGTTAATCATAAACCACAATGATGTTTTTGTTAGAATGTTTCTTAACCCTATATAACCTTTTGTATCATATTTTCAATGCGAGTTCCTGAGACCTTCCTTTGATCAACATGACGAGAGTGGATTATGGGATAGAGAGTCTTTAAAATAGACATTGTTGGCATTGAGGGAATGCCTGCTTTCTCTTTACAACACAGTTAAACTGGTTTAAAATGTGGGCGTATCGAAGTTGATACTGCAGGTAAACAAGGTACTTTTTCTCCGAAATGGCCATGCCGCATTTTGTAATGTAATCTACGGTGGCCGACAAGGGCCAAACACAATACAGCTGCCAAATGTGCCTTAGTTGGCGAAAACAGCTGCAGGTATGGAGACGATGCAAATTCCCAAACACAAACACAAGTCGAAACCAGATACAAAAAGAGGAGGAGGAACTTTCTGCTCAGCCGTCCTCGGTCTACCTGTGTGTCTCTCTTGTTCCGCTAAGAGCGCCCCCTGCAGGTTTGGAGCACTTTCGTTGTAGTGACTGGTTTATGCTGTGTTTTTTTTTTGTTTGTTTTCATGTGTTTTCTTGGTTTGCATCTGTTGTGTTTTGCATCGCTTCACTGTTTGCATAAATACCTCAAATAAACAAAAATAAATTAAAAAAATAATTTTCCGGCTGTTTTTGCCAGTCTGCTCTTCCTACTCCTTCGTCACTCCCCATCTGCACCTTGACTTCACCTGGAAGCTCTTACTCAGCTGCTGCCCCGCAGCAATCAGCCTGCCTTAAAAGCCTTCCCTGGCTGTTTGTTCCTTCCTGGACTCTCCAGCAGCTAAAAGGTTTTCTGACCTCCTGGTTCACATGATCCTGATTCGCCCTGCTCTGTTTTTTTTTTTTTTTTTGCCGGTCTCATTGGTGGGTCTTCATATGAAAAAAATTATTTGGACCTCAACTGTTCAACCCTCCGCCTTGCACGCCTTTGAGTAAATAAATAATCTTAAACTCTTACCCTTCTAGTACCGTGGCAGTCATTTTTTAAGGGTCAGGTTTTACCGGGTCGAGCCTGCCTGGAAATCAGTTACATTTTGGTGTCAGATTGTGATTTGATGTTTTTATAGTATTTGATTGAGGTATTTCCAAGAAGCTGCTTTGGATCAGGGGGTGAATGCATGCCGGCTCTTCTGCAGTCAGACAGCAGAGCCGCACCTTGGTGACAGCGGGATCCTTGAAGCCTTTCCTGTTTATTAATAATCTTGATGATAACAACTGTACAACATGGCTGCTCGTTGTAATGATGCTCCCTAATCCCTCGCCCGCTGCTCCCCGACTCTGCCTGTATGATGTTGGACAATCCCTCCTTCTGTTCCTTCATCCCAGCAACCTTTTCAGAAAAGCTTAAAGGGCCACTTGGCTGTTAAAAATCCCTCTTTTATTCAATTTGGCCATAAAAACAGCAAAACAGAGTGAGTGAAAAAAAAAAAAAAAAAAAAAAAAAACACGCTCAAAACTGCCAAAAGAAAATGGGAAGAAAATGGAAAGAAAATGAATGTCACTCTCATCAAACTTGGAAGGAAAAAGGAGATTCTATATTAGGGACAAAAACTTTTTGTCTTTCCATAACAGCTAACAAGGTTTTGGAGATGATTGTTATTGGATGGAACTATGGCGATATTCCATTAGGGACTGTGACCTACTTTCCTTCCGAAACAGAGGGCAACATCTTCTGCCAAGTGCCAGAGATTTCAGAGATTTGTTTCACAGGGTAAAGACGTTTGAATCATATTTCTCCACTGGAGAAAAAGGGCAATTATGCAGGTGGATGCAGGGCTGACGTGCAGGGACTTTATCAGCCGAGCAGGCAGTCAGCTCAGTAGAATTTCACTCTTTGGAGATGTTGCAATTACTCACAATGTTCAAGCCATTATTACAGCATAAATACGTGGAATACATTTTTTTTGCAGCTCGGTGTGTGGCATCGTCTCCCTCCAAAAAGAACAACGACGACAGTGTTTAACCCCAACATAAGAGGTGTGCTGGCTTTTTTTTTCCTCAGGTATTTTACAAATGGAAAAGAGAACATGAGGCAAGGATGTGAAACTCATTTGACTGACGGCCACCTCAGCGAAATGTTTGTCCTCCAAACTCTGGATAAATTTAGTCACTTCTGGACATATTGTAAAGTCGCTGCCTCTGTGTTAAATACTGTTTGCTTGTACATTTTGCCGTTTCTTTCGTTACCAGCTTGTAGAAAGCGATGGCGTTTTGCCTCCAAAAATTGTCATGAATTGTGCAAGATGCAGTTCATGGCCATTGTGTGCGACACAGACGACTCGTGACGGCCACGTTCCGTGGATTTTGACCTGAGATCGCCACAGGTAGCCTCCGCTACCCGGAACAGTTCCGGCTTAATGAGCAAAGTATTCTGGCCTCAATTAAAAATGTTGTTCCAAAGCAAAAGGGCCGTATCCCACAGGGCACAATTAATGGGGAATACGTGAGCGCAATGCGCTCGTCCTGAGGCTGGACCGGAACCTCAATATGCTCTTCCCAGAAACGGGCACCAGGAGGCTCTCCGTCAATACGGACGCTGTGGTCCTGACCTTTACGTGCGCCGTCTTTCGCGCGCGGCACCAGCGGCCAGAGATTTGACTGCTCCTCTCTTTCATTCATCCACTTTCCATTTTTATTGTGCGTCAACACCTGGGGAAAAGTCGTCCACTGCTCAAATGTCATTGAGTCATTTAATCTCCGTGGCCCGGCGAGTTAACCCAGCACCCCGTTTAGCCAGCGATCGCCATTACGCTGTTGAGCGATGCAAAGCGCTAGCAGCGCTAGCAGCGCGCTCAAGGCGGCGATGAAAGAGCAGAAGGCGTGCGAATACAGAACGGCCCGAGGGAAACGCGCAAATTGATTGGCTGCGAATGTAAATTATATTATGTACTATATTCAGTATTCCGTGTCTGTGACCAATTATTTTTTTTCCAGAAGAGCAATACACTCGGAGGACACTCATAACCACTCAGAGTCTCTCCCAGGCTGCTGCGAAAGATGACAGCCGGGTGTTGGTGACTCAAAGCCGCCTGATTTTGTCCCCCCCCCGTATGTAATGAACTTGCCTGAATTTGCATTAATTTATCATGGTGTTGCTTCAACAGCGTCCCCGAAGTAGCACGTTAGAATGTTGTGCAATGTTCCCCAGCGCCTGCATTATAACCACAGATTAAAGGGTGTCGTTTCTCAGTCGTTCCAGGAAGTAAAAATAAAACAATTCTGCAGCACCTATGGATTGAAATAAATTCACAAAGAAAAACAACAGCAACTTATCTAAAATGGCCCTTGGTGTTTGACAGCCCCTACGGGAGACATGCAACAAATTAATGTTAGAGAGATTAAAGCGAGATTATCATGTTACGGAAGCCCTCATAAATGCTGCCCTTTCCGATAAGGGAGCTGAGTGACATCGGAACAAATAAAGGGCCAATAATATGGCTCCGCCCGCTTAAGACGACCTTCAGTCACAGCCAGAGGGGAGAAGCTATTATTAGGAGGCGGGGACAAGGAAGGTCTGGGTCTTTTTTTCTTTCCCTCTTTCTTTTCTTTTCTTTTCTTTTTTTTCCATTCAAACCAATATGTCAACTGCCTACCTTTGAATGTGGCCTGAAGGCGCGGATGCTTTTTAAACTCCCGGGATTCGACATTGCGTTGTTTCGCCGCTCCGGATGCCTCATCCCCAAAAAAGGAACAGCGCAAATGCGGATATTTCCACAATGGCAACTGTCCGATTTGTAAAGCGAGCACAAATAACGTATCCACGCAATCGAATTAATTATAGCCAGTCACGTACTGTGTTTTGGCCCCTATAAATGACTGAACTGCTGCCAGAACCCTGAAATAGCAGCAGGAACGAGGAGCGCATTTCACCCCGACTGCGGCTTGATGAATGTGGTGCGTCTGACTCAACGTGGATCATAAGAGGGAGTTTTGTTCGGGGGGGTGACTAGATAAGAGGTGATGGATTAAGAGATTACCATACAGTCGGTGTGTCAAGCAGAGATGCAAAAAAAAAAAATGTCAGGATGCCGCTTTGTGCCGACGGGGAGAGCAACCCTCCTACTTTGCATTCAAATCAATGCGTTTAAGCTGCCATCGATTTTTTTTTTGAGCGTTGAGATAATTGCCCTTTAATGGGGCCTTGCAGGATTCGCGCCCATTTAAATGGAGATTAGAGTCTTTTAACGAACCCCCCCACGGCCCGCCATTTGGCCTTGAAGGGCTCGTGGACGTGTCTCCAAATCTCAGTCTATCCATAGTTTAGCGCGACGGCAATCAACCGTTTAATTTTCCCAATAAGCCTCCGCCACGATAAGGATCGCTGAGAGGTTGGATTTTTTTTCATCTTCAACAGGTGGCAGCGCTGTCATTAGCCGAAACATTCGCAGAGGATTGCCGTAGAAATATTACAGTTCATTAGGGCTCAAACTAAAAGTGTCTGCCCTCTGTTTATTTCTTATCATTTACTTTTTTCAGTTAGTTCGAGTGCTTTTCAATTTGACATTTGCAATGTTGCGTTCCCCCGCTCTCAACTCTGGGTTCTTTCCCAGCTTCAATCTGACGCACTGTCGGCTCGTCAGCTCAGTTTTGGCTGAGACAAAACCAAGACACGAGATGGAATTGAACATCGAAGAAGTAGCGCAGAAGCAGTGCAGAAAAATACTTCTGGCCTGTCTTGAATTTCAAAGACAAAATGTTCCGTCCGTCTGCTTCAAAGCCCCCCCCCCGCCCGCCCATCCAAAGGCCATCCGTCTTTGATTAATATCTGCTTGATGCAGTGAGTACGGATGTTCAGTAAAAAAAGAGGTTTCGTGTTCACGTCCCTCCATCCGTTTTCCGTCATCATCTCTCCTGCGCTGTAATCCCAACCTCGCTGGCGCACGGCTGAGGCAGAGAGCAGCCCGGCGAGCCGCCGCCTCATCAGTGAGACGAGCCCTCGACTCTCTGCTTATCAGAGGCGGCTTATTCAACCTCGCAGCGCTGTGCGTGTGCGAGGCAGGCAGCGTGGGGTCTGAATGGCCCGACCGATAATCAGGGTCTGAATACTTTAAGTGCCTTCTGGGAAATTTGGTGTCGTAGATGTCACTCGGTGCGGAGTACACATGGAGACAAGAGCCGCAGAAGGACAAACTGTGAGGGTTTCTGTGCAAAAACACAGGCAGATTGAGCCGAGGCGCTGCAGTTGGACAAGGTCTGGTAGTGCAACTTTAAACAATGAACTCTTGGTGAGGGCCTGGATGTTTTTAACTCTGACTGCTTTGTTGTCAATACCTAAATATTTGTTGTCCATTACACATTGTTCACGCTGAACCCATTATTAGAAACAGAGGTCACGGAAACCATGGTCCTATTCTAGTCCACAACCGCTTCTTTGGTATTAGTAGAGTAGAGCAGGGTCAACTTTGTTTTCCTCCTCCTATTTCCCGGGAAATAGTCATGCACGCTAGCTAGGGATGGATTAAAACCTCTTTTTGATTTCCGACACCTATACCGATACTTTATCTGCCGATACCGATACCATCTAACCTCCTATATCCCTTTGGCCAACTGGTTAAGTCGTGCACGGCTATTACCCGGGAGTTCAAAGCCCACCCGGCCCTCTTGCCTTGCCACACAAGGAATAGAAAATAGCTGACCCAGACTAGCCCTGTTTCCAACAGTCCGTGAAGAAATTCCAATTTAGTCGCGATTTTGTGACGCCGTTCGGATTGTCATTCCAGTCCACATTCAGAGGCGGCGGCGGCTGGGGTGGAAGTGCGAGAGGTGGCTGCGCGTGCGGAAGTGCCAGCGCGCTGGGTCAGGGGCGTGATATTTGTTTCGCACGAGAGCTCAACGGCGGTTGAATAAAAAACAAAAGCGAGCGGCTACGCGTAACTGGCGCCGAGAGAGAAACGGCGGCGTGCCTGGGAGAGGCAGCCAGGTCAGAGGGCTGTACTTCCTGCCAGAGGAAAGTAGATCCGCCCCACAACAGCGCCGGCTCCTTGTGAGTCATCAGCACAAGACGACGCTCACATTTACTGACGCAGGGAAGTAAGAGTTACCATTCAGTCCAACTGACACGTCTTCAGACTGTGGAAGGAAGGAAGCCGTAGTTCCGGAAGAGACAGAATACAATGAAGTTTTCATCTGCAGACCCTCAGCAAGCGTAATAACATTAATGTAATGGTGCAATTTGTGAGGCAGCAGCGTGAACCCCTCGACCTCATGCCCGCGCATCACTTTCAAAATTGAGTTTTTGAAGATTAGCGGCAGAGAATAGAAGCACGTTTTTGCCGGTTTTAAAGGCGATGATGATTTTCTGGTTAAAAGAGAAGCAAAGCAAAGAGGCGTCCGCTCAACGACCCGCCGCTGCTGGGCGAAAAGAAAAGAAACGCCGGTCTTCATTCTTCTTGACTTTGCTGCGAGACAACTTTGCACCGTCTCACAACCACCTGCAGCTACACACACACACGCACCCAGACCAGCAGAATGTCATCACGATTACAGAAAATGTCAGGGCCAATCAATGACAGCTTCCTGTGTCCCGGCAGAGATCCTCAAGTATTTCATACTCGACCACGGATCAGCATGCCGCCTCGCTGATGAAGGACGTGGAGCCACTTTCCCCACAACAAAAGAAGAGCTGGGGTTTTTTTTTTTTTTCGTTGGCATCATTTTGTTCTTTTACAGCAAAAAAAATCGCGCCACGCGTCATGACGGCAAATTGAAATGCCAAGATTAAAAAGGCAAGAATGGCCCCATTATTGATGATGTCAAGGACACTTTGAAAGAGACGGAGCCGCCCAAAAGTGTTGCAGCCAGTCTGGGTAAAAGCATTTTGAGAGAGGGAGAGAGAGAGAGAGAGATGATAACCGTGAGGCTGACATCGGTGGACGATGGGTGATGGGCGATTTTTCTGCGAGGGAAGCCAAGATGTTGGGTGACTTTTCTGGCGTGACTTTAAAATGGCGTTATTTAGACGGTGAATATTTTAAGGGGCTGAAAAAAACAGATGAAACAGAAGTTTTCAGCGGCGCATTTGCGCGAGACAAAGTACAAGAGATTACTTTTCGGGTGGCTGATGTTACGTGGTCATGTCTTGAATGTAACACTTGGCACTTGAAATATTTTTACTTTTGTATGATGAATACATTGGCGTAATTACCGAATTACCTAATTGATTGTTGAATTATATGTACGTATTATACATGTATGAGAACTACTGTCTTGGAAGATAACTCCAGGTCTGCTTTTCAAAAGATTTATAATGATAATCTTGATACGCCTGAATAAGTCTCAAATCAACTTCAGAGTTTAGAGCTCCACTGGGAGATTTTGTTGCACCTGGTGATTTCCGAAATTCCTGTAGTTTTATCTTTTTTGTCAGCAACTTGCTTCCTCACACAGTGCAGTAAATCCTGGCCTGAGGTCGCCTCCACTGCTTTCGTTTCATTTTGCTGGGTCGTGGCCTCTTGAGCGACGTGGCGTTCCACAGTGCGTTCACATGTTCCTTGCAAGCTGTTGCATCATGATTAAATCCTGAAAACATTGTGATCCACAGCAGAAAGATATGTGGTGCAATATGGTCACCTCCTTACAATATGGGCCGGCTCTGTGAGTCTAGATGTGATTATCTGAAACAGAGTTATCCGCTTTATTAGGTACTGTATATGGTATGAGCAAGGCGTGAGTAAATGAACAGTGTTGGCTGGTAATCTATTACTAAGTAATCCACTACTGTAATTGAACTACTTCTTGAGTAACGGAGTAATGTAATAGGATTACTGTGGCAAAACTGGTAATTATATCATAATTACTTTATCAAGTAACGATTCCATTATTTTTCCAAAATATAACAAAATTTAGAGAAAAAAAAACGAAAACAGCAATTTTGCAGATTGATGATGCAGTCGCGCATGCTACGCCATTGATATGCGACGACGCACCAAATAACAAGCATGGCGGCGGCCAAAGAAAAAACAGCTAGAAATACAAACATTATTTTGAGTTGATCTCATCTCAATCAAAGAATATTGTGGTTCGTTGTACGTTACGTGCAGAAAAACAAGACGTTCTCAACTTCGAAAATATCCACGTCGAACCTCATAAATTGTTGAAAGCCGTGTTTACAAGTAAGTCAGCAGTACTCTGCACAGTAGAGATCTTTTAACTACTGTGCTTCTAATTAACACTATGGGCTGTGGCAAAGGTACCAGTGCTGTACATGAGTTTGCTCTGTGAAATGTGCAGTTTGTGAATGCAAAGCACCGAGCAACTGTTACTTTATCTTTTTTTTTTTTTAAACGAAAGTAATTCGTAATTAGTAATCAATTAATACTTGATGACTTATGAAACAAAGTAGTTAAAGAAGTAATTATATTACTTTTTGAAGGAATAATCAGTAGTTGGATTACTCTTATGGAGTAATCCCAACAACATTTGTAATTAAGTGGCCGGTGACTGTATAACTAAATATATACCAACATTTTTTCCCATCAACTTTATTACCATCCTGCATGAATTTAACTTGCATAAGATGCAATACTGTTACAAAAAAACCCCATAAAAATCAACATTAACAGAATCAAGAGAATGAAACAGAGACACCCATTACTGTACAATGACACAAATCTCCAAAAAGCAGCTGGACGACATCAGAAATGATAATGCACAGCAATTAAAACACAGAAAGAAATATTTGCTGAATCCCAACACACAACGACGATGATGATGATATTCAGTGCGGCAGCATGACCTCAAACATCTGCATCCGACCTGAACTTCTGCAAACTTTACTTTACATTCATAGTCATTGTCACGATCTGCCAGTTAGGTAACACCTTGTAAAGTAGTCCAGTATCCCTCAGTGGGCCCTGGGTTGTGTGAATTACATTTGACCGCACAACCCCATCTACTTATTGATGCAGCACCAGTAGGTTTTGGGGCAAATGGAATAGACAGTGTTGTGCTGGAGGGATACATTAAATTCAAAAATTAAAAAAGATTGTCCGCCCTACGCTCGTGTGCCTTGTGTCCAATCGAAATGCCCGGTTGGAAGCTGAAGAACAGTGAATTGTATTGCATTTATATTAAGAAAATAATGTCATCATGCTAGCACTATCATTGCCTCTGGAGCAATTTTTGGTCATACGGGCAGGCAGAGAAGCCTCATTGGCTGGCTGAGAAAAGTGAGAAAAGCCCCAGGGAGAAGGAGAAACTCAAGTGCGGAACCTATCCATCAGTTTGTGATAATGGACTTCTCTTGGTCAGTACATCTAAAATTTAGTCTAAAGTGGAACCTAACTGCCCTAATCGGACACACTGTGGAAAAAAAACGGGTTGTATTTTATTGATCTCAAGAACCTCAACAACTCTCCAGCAGATGGTGATTGTAGGGAGAAAAAAGCTGATCTATAATCTAAAAAGCAGCAGCTTATTAATTTTTTTCCTTGGCAAATAGACCGGGTCATTACACTGACAGCGGGAGAACTCTCTAGGAAAGACGCTCGTCCCTTCTTGGCCCGGACACTCCATCATTCTCTGAACGTTGATGGCCGCTGTGCTCATCATTGGGAAACGCGCCCTCCTGCAGCATCTTTGTGTCCCAGTCTGCGCCGCACAACCGCGTCAATCATCACAACCCACTGTAAATAGAACCAGCATGTCTTTGAATACGGCGTTTTAATTCGGTCAGAAGAGCGATTGTAAACAGCCTTAGTAGGCTAATGTCACTTCCAGGTGCCACGTGCGTGAAACAACAACGAACAGAATACATTAACATTTGCCACATGAATGCTAGCGTCTCTCTTTGGGCTAACGAAGTAGAATATAGCGCTTGTCTTGGAATGGAAGCGACTATGGAGGCGTTTTTTCTTCGTCGGAAAAAACAAAAATACTGACAGAGAGACCTTTTCCGTAGCGCAGACGGCCAAAAAAAAAAAGCGCGATGCGGCTCCCAGGAGGCTTCGCCGGCTGAGTCTCTCATGCAATCGCGCGGATCATCGCACACCGCCGAGGCCACCAGAGGATCCAGAAATACCACTGTGGCGGGCCGGGGCTTCTGAAGTGGCAAATTGGAAAGGGATTTGAAGACCTTTACTCATCACACACTCGTTTAGCACGTAAATAATTTAGTGTCAGACCGGGCAGCTCATGTACACTGCCAATCCAGAGTGTGCAACAGTCCCAGTGACTTGATTTGGGCCTTTTCTTCCCCCCTCTGTTCTCTTTATTCATCATGGTTAGATTTAATGAAGTGAAATGTCGTGGTTAGCATTGTGGTTTTCCCCTGCCGCTCTTGGTCATTACCATTATTGTTATTATTAGTCAGTTTTCCAGAGTTGTGACAGCTGATCTGATTGACATGCTAGCGTCGTCCTGTTCTGTCGCCCCGAATTGAAATCACTTTGATTGACGATTTTCAATTCAAAAGCCGTTTACACCAGGCCAGTATGCAATAACGGGCCGACGCAAGTGACAAATGACTGCCGCGATTGAAAAGATGCAGATGTATCATCTTGCTGTCAACAAGTTAATTCCGTTCCAGACGCTGGGTGTCGACTCTCTGTTGTTTTAATCTTCGTGCCGCCTCACAGAGACGGTAAACTGTGGATGAAAAATCTGCAGCGGAGAATCAGCAGCGGACGGTGCCGCTTCTTGAATTTTATTACCCAGGACGGAACCACAACTTTCACGTACAAAGACTAAAGTGTGTGAGACGGTTTGAAGTAACCCTGCGCAAACCCATTTTTAAATTCCATTTGGTTCTGGGCAATTTATCACGAAGCATTTGTGTTCAACTTTGGCTTTTAAACAAGTTATTATCAGATTCAAAAGCTCCACAGAAACCCAGAGTGTGTTTACGTGAAGCTGCAGTTCACTTGACCTTATGTGGCAACTGGAACTTTGTTAAAAAATATTCCCAAGGCTTTCTCTCACAGACCTCAACCATAATGCTTATTTACCATCGCAAGCCTGCGTATTATGTTGCAGTCAAACATTTACCGGACGCTGCATGTGTTTGTTTGATTGCCCGTTGTGCGCACGGAGTGACGCAAACTGGGCGTGACTGGCCTCAGAAATAGACGCCGTGTTGATCTGGAGTGCCGCGAGGCTGCGTAGTGCATTATGATGAAACCCGCTAACAAAATCGCATTGCAAATATTAGTGGAAATAGGGTAGAACATGCAAAAAAAAAAAACCTTCTGAATGTTTATTTGATTCGTGGGATTATGCACATTTTAAAATATGCTATAATACGATGAAGTTTTCGTCATATTCCCCAACAGGCATAGTTATTTTAATTGCGTTTTTAAAGATCAGTGGCACAGAAGAAAACCAAAACGTTGCCACTTTCAAAGGCCGTATTGATTTTCTGGTTAAAAGAGAAGCAAAGCAACGAGTGGTCAGGCACAACTGCAAGAGAGAAAAGAAACACTCGTCTTTGTCAAATGTTCTTCGCTTAGTTCCTGACCAGTTGCTAAAACAGGTTGCCAGGTCTCAGTTGCTACAGGGGGCCCTGTGCACCATTTAATCGGCAGGCTTGGATTCGCTGCGGATGCAGCTTTAGGTCTGAAAGTTTCGCTGAAGGTTAGTCAGGTGTGCTAAATCCTGTGCGCGACATGATATCTCGCACTGGTGAACCGTAACAAAATAAAAAAAAAAAACCACAAATACGCAGCATCCTTAATAAAAATCAGCGGCGGCGTCACTGTTTCCTTCCCGAGAAAACGATGACAAACATCCTCCGCGCGGCGAGCTGTTATTAAATGCAGTGGCTGCTCGGTTGGGCTCGTGCGGCCACTTCAGCCAAGTGGAGGAGGAAATTAGGAGTGGACAGCTGCACGTGTCGCCTCCTTGTCTTCCTTCTCTCCGCCTCCACACTCCTTTCGAGCTCCTCGAGCTTGTTCTTCTTTTTTTTTTTCTTTCTTTCTTTTTTTTTTTTTTTTTTCGCCCACAGCCTCCTGCACGCTTCCATTAAGGAGCTCAGGCTTGATGGACAGGTGATTTTAATGAAGCCCCTTCGACCCTCCACATTACATGCCGGCACGGTCTGCTTGCTCTTGTCTACCCCGTCCGTGCTTACTGAGCGCCTCCGTTCTCGGTCACGGCAAAGTAACTACGACAACAACGGAACGCCCAGTTTAAATCCTCTAAAGAGCTCAACTGATGCGCCGTATGAAACGTTGCAGAAATCCGCAGGCTTGATTTATCTCCATCTCAGGGGGAAAACATACAAATGGATTAGACAAACCATCTGTCTGTCACTTTAGACACAGGCCAATCAGATTTGTTCACCACTTGCTGAGCAGTGTTGTTGGGATTACTTCATAAAAGTAATCCAACTACTGATTACTGAGTACTCCTTTAAAAAAGTAATCTAATTACTTATTGAACTACTTTGTTTCATAAGTCATCAATCACGTATTACTAATCACTTTAGTTAAAAAAACAAAAATTTCTAAAATTCAGACATTTTGTGGATAATGAAACATTTTTATCTTGCAAAATATCTTGGAAAGTAATGGACTCGTGACTTGATAAAGTAATTATGATATAATTATCAGTTTTGCCACAGTAATCCCGTTACATTACTCCGTTATTTAAAAAAAAAGTAGTTTGAGTCCAGTAGTGGATTACTTCGTAATAGATTACTCTCCAACATTGTTGCTGAGCCAGTTGCTAAAAGCGAGAGGCTTCCTGCTAGTATGAGGAGCAAGTTTTGTTTTTCTTAACCTGTATCATCACTAATTGGATCACTGTATGTTCTTTTTCTAAATGAATGAATGGATAGCGCCCTTTTTTCCCCTCAAAAAGGACTAGAACAAAGCCATTATTACAGGAGGCTTTTTATGAAATGGATTCAGGGGAATGCAGACATGAAATTCAAAAGCAGTAGCAAAGCAAGACTGTCTGCCAACGTCATCAAGTAACTTTGTTGTTGCATGAATTGAAAGGTTTTATACTCCTTCCTCGTGAAATAAATAGATTAGAAAAGGCCAAATGAATAAACAACGAAGGAAGCAGACATTGAATATGCAGTCGACAACAGCTGTCAGGGCCTGTAATGTCACTCGGGTCTCCTGTCTTACCGTGGTGTCATGTGTGCTCTGTTTCTGTATTCAACATCAAGACACATTGACATTAAGAACACATTAAAAAAACATCAACCATTAAAACATTAATAAATTGCCAGACAACGTTGGAAACATCAATGGAATAGTCTGACTCTGTATCTGAAACAGTCTTCCTTTGTGTGCTGTGGCATCGTTAGATATTGTTGCTAGTTTGTGAACCAACTAAGGAAGGAAATAGAAGGATTTGGATCTTTCATTTTTGTCTTTGAAGTCTCCATTTTGTTTGGCTGACAGTCTATAAAAACAAAGATGTGTATTTCTCGAAATGCATCAAGGCAGTTTTTTGGTTTTTTTTTTAGCCGAGTTTAAAAATCCTTCGTGGAGTTTTCCCTCCTGTCAGAGTTGTATTTACCCTTTTAAAATCTACACTTTGCATACATGCATTTCACGACCTTGCGTCAGTTGACACACGTTAACCTGAATGCGAGTTGTGAGTTGGCGCTAATTTCCACACTTTTCATGTCAGCTGAAGTAACGCATCTGCTCGCATTGTCAGCTCCCCGCTCCTCTGGCGGAGGCGTCACAAGGAGACGAGCCGGGAAGAGCAGGAGAGAGGGAACCAGCACGTGCGCACCACTACCACCTTGTTAACTGCGGCCTCGACGACGACGACGGCGACGAAGATGGTGGCGGTGCCACCAAAGTCGGGATTTGCCTGGAAAAGTCGCTGTTGCCGTGGAGACTGAGCACATTTGCTGTAATTGCACGTAAGCGGAAGCTTCGTTCGGATGCTTTGCCGCGAGACACGAAAGCATTGCAAATGTGGGGGGAAAAGCCTCTTAATCTCTTCTGATTAACAATGCTGTCTCTCAGACAGCAACGGGCGGACAGCACCGACTCTGCCCTGCTGGTTCAATGACACACACACACACACACACACACACACACACACAAGGTAAGTTAAAAGACTCTGGGCAAGAAGTCTGACACAACCTTTATACGTTAGATAATATAAACATTCGATCATTCTGACGATCAACTGAAGCAGCAAGTTTTTACATCTCATATTATTATTGTTTATCATTATTATTATCATTATTCTTGTTGTTGTTGTTGTTGTTGTTATTACATTATTATTATTACATATGTGAAACAATTTAGTGGA
Organism: Thamnaconus septentrionalis; assembly: GCA_009823395.1. Taxonomy (NCBI): domain Eukaryota; kingdom Metazoa; phylum Chordata; class Actinopteri; order Tetraodontiformes; family Monacanthidae; genus Thamnaconus; species Thamnaconus septentrionalis. Next base: position 16,395,058 of record CM020518.1, read on the forward strand.
TAGTTTCGTGATTTTTGTTGAACATCAAGATCATCTACAAGATACAACAAACAAGACATTCTATTGAAGACAAAAGCTGCATCGACTCTCAGTCATGAATTGGCCTCAAAACCTCCAAGAACTGAGGACGGCGTCGGTGCTCACGTGTCGGTTAAGAGCCGGTAAAAGCAACACAGCGGTGATGAAAAAAATATGTCAGCGTGAAAAGATCACAAAGACACCAAAGCAAGGGTCATAGCTACGATGAAAAGACAGCGTTGACGATAAGGTGAAGTGGAGTGCGTGTGAATGTGGGGCCCGGATGATGTCGGCAGCCTGCGTTGTCCCTGTTTGTCAGAGAGTTTTGGCTTCCTCAGTCTGTTAGCTCTGAGGCTACGCGCCCTGCTGTCTGCTGCGGGCATCCATCCGTGAGTGCAGGGGTGGGTTTGAATCTGCTGCCGTGCAGTCAGCTCGTTTTCCCTGCATCTGCTCGTACCGTGGGTTGCCGTGGTTGGCGGGTGGATACGTTCACACTTGTTGGAGGCGGCGGCATCATTCGTTCTGCCTTCATTCCGCCGCGCTGATCTGTATGGAAGACTGGTTCGGCCAGAACATTCGGCCCTACGGAGCGAAGCGGCTCGGATTGGCTGGGAGAACATGAGAGAGGAGCAGACACACAGAGGGCCCACGTTCTGGGCGTCCAAAAAGACCCAGTGACCTTCCAGCTCTGAGGTGCACCAACAAGCATCCCCGGGCGTCATATTAACATATGTTGCATATGTATAAGTTGCAACACGACGTTATGCAAACGTGCGCTGGGAACGCGATGAATGCGACTGGTTTAGGCTCTGCGCGTCGTCCCGTGCAGCCAGCCTGCGCTGGTGTGGCAGGACTTAAAATAAATTCCATAAGCTCCTCTTTCGCCGCATCTGCAAAAACGAGCGCAGGGGGAGAATTCCCACATCTGGGTCACTCGCGGTCTTGGTTAACCAGAGAGATGATCAGCTTCTCCGTCTCTCTCGCCCATCCGTGCTCCGACTCTCTTCCCTCTTCCTTCCTGGGAGCATGCCATTGGTCCGACGACCCAATAGAAGAAGAAGAAGAAGAAGACCTTTATTGATCCCACGGTGGGGAAATTTGCAATAGAAAATTTGGCGAATAGTGCAATAGTCCAACGTCCCATTAGTTCGACTTCCCATTAGTCCGACGAATGGGAAGTTCTCTCCTTCCTGCCCATTATTGCCGGGCCGCCGAGCAGGACTCGCGTCAGTGACGCCACCAGCAGGGGGGGCTGTGTCCGGCCGCGCTCCCCTTGTAATTGATGGATCTCCCCCGCCGCGACCCTGTTCGCCGAAGAGGGTTTCACCAAATATCAGGCACCGATGATCCTCCACTGTAGGGGCCAATTCCAATTCCTCCCTTAACTCCTCAATCTCAACCCTCGCCCTTAACCCTCAATCTTTGGCCCTCAATCTTGGCCCTCAAAAATAAGCGTAAGGGCTATTTTGTGACTTTGAAATGGGACACCCCTAAAGTGCAGTTACGTCTTCTGACTGTGGGGGGCGGCCTTACGCCAAAGCTACGTCCAGTCTGTCAAGAAGACGACGACGACGAAGAAGAAGGGGAAGAAGAAAACACAACGAGGTATACAAGTAACGTGAAGCCGGGACCGCCGGTCCGGCTGACAAACATCGTAAAGTAAAAAAAAAAATGTTACGCAACAACGATGTCAATAATCCATAAAAAAGACGCATTTTTGAGATTGAGGGTTGAGATTGAGGGTTAAGGGAGGAATTGGAATTCACCCTAAGTCTGAGGCCAGGGACCTCAGGTCGTTAATGTATGGCGGAGTCGTTACGGCCAGGATTGAGCTGGGCCCTCCCGACGGGCAGCAGATTTACGGCAAATTGGAACAGAGGAATGAGGCGACTGCGCTGATTTACTGCAAAGCCGCGATGATTTGGAAAATATTGGCAAAGCTGCGTTTCGACGAAATCCGCACATCTGCGCCTGTAATCGGCAACGCTCAGAGGTGCGGCTCCGTCAGAGTGTTTCAGAAGCATCTCGGCGGGAAGGAGTTTGTTTGGGAGCAGACTTGACAGATTGGGTCGAAAGCGGAGTGACGCTTATGGTAGAATATCCAAAGATTAACTCTGAGTTAATCTAACGCTTTCTGAGGGAGAAAGTGCGGAGGAATTCGCCGAGGAGCCTCCCAGCGACTGAGAGGGGCTTTTTTTTTTCCATTGCAGACAAAAATAAAAGCCACTGCGACGGGTCTGAGAACATCCAGAGGAACTTTGTGAAAAATCCGCTACAGGAGGAGTAATGAGAAAAAAAAAAACATTGGAAAGACTGGAGGAGACTTTTATTCCACTTCATACTTTGGTGGGAAAAAAAACATCTCTCAGATGCACAACCAAGTTTTTGAGAATTTTTGATTGGCTCGTTAAAAAGTGAGAACGAGTGGATTTCTCTGTTTGGGTGTGACGCCTTCCCCGTATTTTGATTAACGAGGAGCTGCCGTGATATTAAGGTGGAGTCAGGGAGGCTTCAACAGACCCGGCAGGGATTTTAAAAGGTGTTTGAAAGAGCTCAAACTCCGGTTAACAGAATATAAAACACCTCGTCCCCGTCCTCTCCCAAGCTGCTGCTGTTGTTGTTGTTAGCCGCTGGCGTCGCGGCTCCCACACAAACTCTCACAAGGTAAATGCGGAAGTTACGAGCCGCTGGAGGACGAAAGTCACTTTCGGGACTTTGCGCGTCCACCTTGCCAAGCTAAATTAGAAAGTGCTTCTTATTCCTTCTAACCTGATTGCGGTTACAGAGCAAAGTCGCAAACTCTGATTGTTTCCTCTGGTTGGGTTCAGTCTTCCTGGACTTTATCTCGGACTCTCAGCCTCTTCCTGTTCATCAATGCAAGAGGGCTACGCTGCGACTGTGTTTGATTTGCTGTTTTCCTGCGAAAAAAAAAAAAAATCAATACTCGCTGACAGTCTGAAACATTGCCCCACACGCGGTGTTCTCGGTGTTCTCCAACGCAGACAGGCACTTTAAATTTTAAATATTACAAGCAATGAAATTCAGCGAGAAAGAACCCTGAGGATTTATGGCTCCCTCGGCTTGTTTAGATTCAGCGTAGCAACACGAAACAGCCTTGTGGTCACACCACTCTTGGAAGTATGTGCGTTTCAGTGGGGAAACCCGGTGGACTTGAGCAAATGAAGACATCAAACGAAGCAAAAACAATTTCAAAATAAAAGTAAGAGAACAATTTGTTGATAGAAATAAAAAAAAATGAGGTGGGAGCTTTTTGATAACGTTTTGATGATGATATGATTTAATTATGTCACTAATCCTAATTATTGAAATGAGAAGTTGAAATAATGTTGGAAACTATATGAAGAAGGCCCCCTGGACCCAACTATATTTCGTGCAATGCTCTCCCTGCAATGCTCTCCCTGCTCTTTTTCTTTGTTTTGCTTTGTTTTTTTCCCCCCACAATTCATTGTTATTGTTGTTCAAAATAAAAATAGACTCAATATGAACAGGCTCCAGATAGACACAGAGCGATCATATCGAAGAGGTAACTGACAATGACGGACAACTTTGCTGCTGTTGCAAACATTTGCGCCACTAAATTTAAGCTAAGTGACGACGACAAATAGCCTCATTCATTTACAAGAGCAAAGTCATCCCCATGACTACAGTGTGTCCAAGTGTTGTAGCCGTAGCCAGCCAACTCTTACATATTGCAGGAGCTCACGCTGCGCACTGGCAGGTCGCTAGTCGCATTGACAGACAGGTCGTCCTGTTGGTCGACGACACGGTCGACAGTCACGTGTGCACCACCGCCTTCTCCATTCGTGTTGCAACCACAGCCAGTAGTAATCTGCCTGAATTTGTGCATCCCGGTCACATGTCAGTGCATTACGTGCAACCGAAGTGGGCCAAATTAAGTAGCGCAATGAATAAATCATGCATGTGGTTCCCTTGTCAGCAGCTGCAAATCTACCAAAAAAGAAACAACAAACTCTTTGCCTCTTTCTCCAAATGAGCACAGAGTACACGGTATATCCTTGAGTAGAGTGGAGGAGACAGAGTAGCCGTGCCGATAACTTCAAGGACAAGAAAGGCCTCGCCGGCCTTTTCATTTTTTTTTTTAAAGGTGTGAGTGCAGAAGAGCTTTAAAACCGAGCAGAATAAGTGGGAGAAGACGTTTGTTTTGTCAAAATGAAAACAAGATGACTCACAAAGCGCACAGATTGCTGAAAATTATCCAAACCTGGCTGCTAGACGGGCACTCTGCGTGCATCAGGGGAAATTTCGCACAAATTGCGATAAAAAAAAAAAATAATTAAAAGTTTTCCAACACAGATGGAGAAAAGATTAGTCAAAACTTCAGGAACGTGGAGAAACTTTCATCACCGCTGAGTGAGTTTTACTCAGTCTGGTTTGTGCAACATCGTCAACCTGTGCAACTTGTGCAGGTACACGGGCTGAAAGCCTTTGTTGTCATTGCAGGATGACAGATAAAGTGGAAATTCTAAAACTGAACACCTGCTGGTACGTGGACGGAAGAGAAATTCACCCACATCACCGCCACCCACTCGTTTTACACATTGCTCTCAGTCACAAAACAACAGAATAAAACAGACGGACAGAAGCTTTCGACGATAACAATAACACATCAAATTCAAGCTTACAAAGAGAGCAGGAAAAAAAGTCATCATTCGGAGGCCAATTCTTGCACATCTTTTATGTTTATCGGATTCAAACTGTGTACTGTTATGAGCTGGTGGCGGTTTGCTTTTCCACCTTGTAATCAGAGCGCGTTAGCGAACCGTCGCCTGTTTTTCACTTGCAAGGCAAATGGGGCGCAGCGTCAGACGGCAACAGTATATTCGGTTTTTCCGTAAATTAGAGGGTACGGCGGCGGAAGACGGGCCTTCGTTCTCCGTGTGGAAGACGCATGAATCAGGCAAAATTGTTGTTGTTGATGATGTTCTCAATGATGATGGCGGTGGAAAATGACGAATGAACGCATTGAGGTTGGTGTTTGCTGTAGAAGGCTGAGATACGATCGTAGTTTCCCCGCACAGGAGAGACATAATGTCCCAGACGGTCGTTTCGGGCGAATGAGGCGCGTTGCAAGATGAAAACGCTTCGTTTCGTTTCGTTCCGTCCCACGCACGCAGCCGCACGTGCACGCCGTAGTTCGTCTCGACGCGCCATCGTTTGTCTTCCTCAGCTACAGGTGCTGCCCGTAATCTAGGGCAGAACATCCGTCTTCATCTGCCCGCACCTGCACACGAAGACGGACGAGGCGGAAGGAAACTCTGGCGGAAAGTCTCAGACGTGGGCAGAAGGAGCGTGCGTGTGGAAGGGGAGGGATGATGTGGCGGAGCAGGAGATCGTTGATCAAGTGCCGGTGAGGTCGGGGAGAGTCGAGACACAGGTTTATCTTATGAACCAACTTTGTTTTATAGAGTCCAGGCACCTGTTTGGGAAGTGAGCAAGAACCAAATGTGTTTTTCAAACGTTCAAAGAGCAGCAATAATACGGCCTTAATTTAACAAAGTAACAAAGTCCTTCTTTAATCAGAATTAAATGCTCAGCGTGTTTTGTGTTATTTAATTTTCCTCGGAATAAATAAAGTGCATCTCTTCTCTAAAAAAGAAAATTGCAATGGAGTACGGAAGCGTATTGCATTCACTTGGCAAATAAAAAAAATCTCAGTTTTTCAGTGTAATTATTTCTGTTTTTCGTGGTATTTTTATATTTTAATATTTTTTGTTTTCCTGAGTAATTTTTTCCCCTCTTTTCTGTTTTTCGTGCAAATTTTTTTCCGCCCTGTTTTTCGTGCAAATTTTTTTCCACCCTGTTCTTTTTATTTCGAAATCCCGCGAGAAAAAAGGAGAACAGGTGACTCTACGGCATGGATGTGCTCTACGGTGGTGACGCATGCGACTGTCCCTCACATGCCTCATCTTCTTCTCTCTACGTAGTCCTCAGATGCCTACGTTAAGTTGATAAACTGATTGTAATGCCATCTATGTCACTTAAAGACAGGACTATTTCCCAGTGTCTTAAACCCATGTCAAAATAGAATTTGATTGAACTGAACAAGCTGGCCATGTTTGCTTCCATTATATCTAGCTCTCAATGAAAGAATGGATGCGATTGTTTCCGATGCTCTCTAAACTCGGGAAAATAGGGCGGAAAAAAATTTGCACGAAAAACAGGGCGGAAAAAAATTTGCACGAAAAACATAGATTTTTTTTATTTGTCAAGTAAATGCAATACGCTTCCGTAATGGACGACATTGGATTTTATTTCTTATAATTTATTTACCTCTCTGTAAAGGACATGGAAATTGTATTCCAGGTGAAGAACTTTGCACCTCTTGTGACTGTTCGATGGAACACTCCCCCTGTGTGTGTGTGTGTGTGTGTGTGTGTGTGTGTGTGTGTGTGTGTGTGTGTGACTATGGACCAAACAGGAGGACGGTGGTATCTCTATGAACAGCTGCTGAGAGAATGTAAAACCCTCCTACACACACATTTGTCAGCCCATTTTCCGTTTGTCTTCAAATTCTGAACAATTTTATCAGTGACACCCTAAATCACCACGCTGATTTAGGGTGCATGTGCTCACAGTTTATTTCATCAGAGCGAGTGCTGGTGTGCGAGTGCTTGTGTGCGAGTGCTTGTGTGCGAGTGCTGGTGTGTGATTGCAGTCTACTCACTCATCAAAGGGACCAGAGTGGCTTGGCATGGTAAAACGCCGACGCCAGCCAGAATTCTCTCGTCCTCCCTTCCCCGGAGCGTGAAGTGTGCGTGTTCCTGTGCGTCACGTCAAACAGGTGCGTGTCTGGTGAGTTATCCCCGTGCCTGTGAAAATTAAGGCCAATTCATGATTGGATTGTATCTGTGTCATGATAAAACATTTGGGTTTGTATTGTTTGTTCATTTGTTCCATTTTATGTCATTTATTTTTGTAGATTATTTGGTCTTTTTATTTTTATGTTTGTTTGCAGTTCAGTTCTCGATTTATTTTCTCTTTTCAGTTGTTGGAGACCGGTGTTGGTGGTGCTGTTGTCGTCTTGTCTGCAGTTTATTGAGAGCAGGCTTTTGAGTTCACCAAAGAGTCTTTTGTTGAACTCAAAACACGTGTATGGCACGTGTGTGGGGTTATTTTTAATTTCATTATTTTATTTTGGCCTCACAGCAAGAAGGTCGTGGGTTCGATTCCAGGGCCCGGGCCTGGGACCTTTCTGTGTGGAGTTTGCATGTTCTCCCTGTGTCTGCGTGGGTTCTCTCCGGGTTCTCCGGCTTCCTCCCACAGTCCAAAAACATGCATGTGAGGTCAATTGAATATTCTAAATTGTCCGTAGGTGTGCATGTGAGTGTGAATGGTTGTCTGTTTCTATGTGGCCCTGCGATGAACTGGCGACTTGTCCAGGGTGTCACCCTGCCTTCGCCCTAAGACAGCTGGGAGAGGCTCCAGCAGACCCCCGTGACCCTGAATTGGAATAAGCGGGTATAGAAGATGAATGAATGAATGAATTATTTTATTTTGGTGGATCCTCCTCCTTCACCAGTCATCATCCACTCACTCGGCCCCAACCCTCTTATTCAAATCCCTTAATTTTGATTTTTAGTTGGTGTGAATGTTGTCTGTAAAATGATGGCGAAGAAGGCTTGATATCTTTTTCTGGAGGTCTTAATTGAACACTGGCAGGTAGTGAATAAGGACACTCAACATGTGCGTGATCGCGCTTTTCCGTCTTCCCTTACTTCCGGTTACTGTAAAGAACCCAATATATGCGCAAGCGTATCTAAGTACCGGATATGACATGTCTCCCTTTTTGTGTTATGTCAATAACATCAAAACAACATGTAACTGAAAATGCCTGTTCTGACCGCACCTACTATAAATTAAATGAAATTAACCATAACATAAAATTAGGCATATCAACTCTGCTCATTGTCACACTTGAACAAGACTCTGAAATAAAGGTGTCACTGTTTCACAGTTACATATCATAAACATCAGCATAAATCAACACCAACAACTTGAACATGAAAACAGCTTTCTTCCACTGTCCGCGAATTTTCCCTTTTTTTTTTCATTTCCCCCCCAAAGTACATGTGAATCACACCTGTCTTACAGGTTAAGTCTGTTGACCGGCTTGCACACCCGGCCAGATCTGGTCGCAGTCTGACTAGGTGGAGGGGTTGTCGGTGGACCTACACTCTGACCGACAGGAATAGCGTCCGGCGTGGTGGCACCGTCAGAGTGGGAGTCTGCGTTATCGCAGGGTGCTGTCTGGATAGGCTGATGAACCGACCCAGATTGAAGGTGACGGCGCAGCTCTGCTCCTTGCTCCGTCCCGATGATGAAAGACCTCGGGGTGAGGCTTTCACCGGAGATCACCGCTGGCAAAGACCACTGCTTTTCATGGTCCAACTTGGTGATCACTGCATCACCAGGTTGCAGGGCAGGTAAAGGCCTGGCTCCATGACGACGGTTGAAATAGTGGGCCTGTTTAGCCTTTTCTCTGCTGTCTTTTGTTTTCACCGCTGTCTTGCTGGGCCATTTAGGCATGAGGTTTTTCTCAAGGGTGGGGAGTGTGATTCTGATCTTTCTCCCCATTAGCAGCTCGGCTGGGCTGTAGCCTGTGGTGGAGCAGGGAGTAGCTCTATAACTCATCAGAGCCACCAGAGGGTCTTCCTGCTTTGCCGTTTGCACGGCCCTCTCAGCGTGTCCGTTGCCTTGTGGATGGTGAGGGCTTGATGTGCAGTGCTTGAAGTCAATTTGCTTGGCAAACCTCTGGAACTCCATGCTTGCGAACTGGGGTCCATTGTCACTCAACACCTCGTCTGGAATGCCGAATCTGGCAAAAACTGATTTGAGTTTCAGGATGACTTGTGTGGTAGTCGTTGAAGGTAGGTGCAGTATTTCAAGGAACCTGGAGAAATAGTCTGAAATCACCAAGTAATTGTGGTGTTTATGCTCACAGAGGTCCATTGGGATTCTTTTCCAAGGACGCTCTGGAAGCTGTGTTGAAATGAGAGGCTCCTTTTGCTTTGTTCTTTTCTGTTCCTGACACACCTGACATGAAGACACAAGCTTATTCAGCTCAGTAGAGAGTCCGGGCCACCATACCGATGAAGAGGCTCTTTCCCTACATTTTACAAGACCCTGGTGATCTTCATGGATTTTCAGGAGTATCTCACCTCTGAAGGACTTTGGCACCACAATCCTGCTTCCTCTTAGAATGAGGCCGTTGTGCTCTGATAGCTGAGATTTTACCTGGATGTATTCCTTTGCATCCAAGGGCACACTGCTGAGGCGTTCAGGCCACCCCGTCTTGATGAGCTTCGCAACAGACTGCAGCTGAGCATCGTCTGCAGTCGCCATTTTGATCTCATCCATTTTACTTGCCGACGCAGGGATTCCTCCCACTACGCTAGCCACATAGCGTGCAATTTCGCGATGTGTGTCACTCTCTGTACACGTATTGGCCAGTGGACTGCGTGACAGGGTGTCGGCAACGATCAGAGTTTTACCCGGAGCGTACTCTGCTACTGGGTTGAATCTCATGAGCCTCATGAGAAGGCGCTGGCATCGTAGGGGTACGTTGTCCAGGCTGCGATTGTTGATAAGGGGCACAAGTGGCTTGTGATCTGTTATCAGCTTGAACTGCTCCAGGCCACTGAGATATCTGTCGAATTTCTCACATGCCCACATGCCAGCTAGCCCCTCATTTTCAATTTGGGCATAGGGGGTTTCAGCTTCGGTGAGGCGCCTGGAGCAGTACGCCACAGGTTTCCATTGTTCTCCATGGAGCTGAAGGAGAACCCCCCCCAGTCCATAACTACTTGCATCAGCTGATACAGCAGTGGGTTTTCTCAGGTCGTAGTATGCAAGGACCGGCGCAGTTGTTAACAGCTCCTTAATGTTTTCGAAGGCTGCTTGTTGTGCGTGACTCCATGTCCATGCACTTTTACTTTTCAGGAGCTCATACGGCGGCTGTCCCACTGTTGAAAGGTTGGGGATGTATCTCCCCAGATAGTTCACCATCCCCAGTACCCTTTTCAGCTCCCGCACATCGGTTGGTGGTGACAGCTGCCGAATAGCCTCCACTTTGTCAGGGTCCGGCCGGATCCCTGACCGGTCGATGAGGTGTCCCTTTTTACAGCCTCGTTCAGCTTTTTCAGGTCGACACAGACGCGGGCTCTGTCTGTGCTTTTCTTCAGGACCGGCACCATTGGGGCACACCAGTCGGTGGGTTGTGTCACTCTCTCAATGATGCCGTTTTGATTTCCATTCTTTGGAGCTCATCTTTTACCTTCTGCAGCATAGGAGTGGTACACGTCATGCTGTGTGTACAGCAAACGGCTAAGCATTTTCTTTCAACTGTATTTTTACTAGTTCGGTCTTTAATGTCCCATGCTCACCATATGCTTGCACATGCCCTCTGTTGCACACCGCTTCGTCCACTCTCTTTATTAAATTCATTTTTACGGCCTGCTGAGAAGGTTGTTTACAGCGTGACCCCTGACGACGTATGCAGTAAGTGGGTGAGTCTTTCCCTTGTATGTCACTGTGCTCTGTGTCTTTCCAAGACACTGCAGCTCGCCTCCAGGGCTATCCAGTGGAATTTCAGAAGGCTGTAGTGGACCTTTTGGGATGAGTGAGTGGTAGGTATGCTCGCTAATGACACTCACATCGGCTCCCGTGTCGATCTTGAACTCTACTGGTGTAGAGCCCACCAGTAGCTGGACAGACCACTGCTCTGATGACCCATCTGCTTTACTCACAGCCCCCAGGAAGTACGGCAGTTGCTGCTCTGTTTGCTCTGTTACTTCACTCACTACTTTCTTGCTTCTGCAGACTCTGCCCCAGTGTCCTACTTTATGACATGCATTGCATGTAGACTTTTTAGCTGGGCAATTTGGGTCCTTGTTGTGCTGTGCTTTGCCACACCTTCCACATTGTCCTTTATTCCCCCCTTTTGGCTTACCTTGGCTGCCCGAGTATTTATTGCTGCGCCTGTGAGTGACTTCACGAATCACGCCCGCTGCCTCTCCTTGCATGCTGACTTGCAAAGCCACCTCTTCAGACTGCCTGACTGTCTCCAAGCTGCAACTTTCGGGAGAGCTCCTTGTCGAGTATCCCAACGACGATTCGGTCGCGGATGTTCTCATCCCTGCTGGCGCCGAATTCGCAATGTTCCGAAAGTTCGAACAAAGCCCTGATGAAGGTCTCCGCTTTCTCTCCGGTCCTCTGCACGCGCTGATGGAAGCATGCACGCTCGTGTATTACGTTCCTTCTCGGCACGAAATACTCATCAAACTTTTCAATTACTTTGCCAAAGTCATTTCTGTGCCTATCTTCGGCGAATGTACAGGACCGGTAGATGTTCTCAGACTCGCTTCCCATGGCGTATATCAGACAGCTCACTTGCACGTCGCCGTCCTCGCAGCTCCCACTGAGCCTCCGACCAGCCAGATGGAAGTAATTCCGAAGCCCACTGATTATGTTTTGTCCGACAGGTGCTGCCGCCGCCCGCTGGCCTCAGAATGAGCCGCCGCAGACGCCGGCGGAGCGAACAGGCCCGGCGTCTGCGGCTGCTGCGCTCCGATGGTTCCCTCCGCTCGCCCCGCAAAAGCCAACAAAGCAGGTGCTTTGACAGGGAGGAGGTGGATTTGATCTTCGGAAGTATTCATCCATGTCTTTTTTTCTTCTTTTTAAAAAAAAAAAAAATCGCCTTTGTTCGCAGACGGAAACGCGGCCGAAACACACTAATTAGATCAAAGAAAACCAAAGATGCTTTTCCCATGCGTTTTTTTTTTTTTTTTTATCAGCAATGCCGTGTGTTTTAACTGGAATACAGAAAATTAATTGGCGCCCGCTGTCCTATCTTCCGCTCTGCCCAGCCTCCAGTTTTTAATTTGACACCACACCAACGGCCATTGAGAGGTCGTCTCGACTCGCTGATTAAACACATCCTGGCCAAAGCAGGGTGATTAGCTGTGTGGCCAGTTAAATACACACATGAAAATTGGTTTCGGTCTTGTCCTCACTACCACCACCACCATCTCCCATGGGGGGGGGGTAAAAAAAACTTCTCAAACACGGCAGCAATTAATCAGAAACTTAAAGAGCTTTTTCCACACCTGCTTCGTTAACAGCTCTGTCAACTTGCTCTGCGTGGCGTTTCCTTCTCTTCCTCCTCCTCATTAGCTCGCTCCCGGGGTATCCACTTATGCCAGTTCCTGTGCTGCGGGGGGGGCGGTGCTCACCCGTCGTCTCGCGCGCTCATCCGAGTTCCGACAGTAAATTCCTGGCGACGGCTAATTGAAAATGGACTTTCTTTGAAACTTTGCCCAGCTTGGCATGACTCTCTCAGAGATTCATGTCAAGATGGCCCTTCTTTTTTTTTTTTCTCCGTCTCACTCTCATTTTTTCTTTCTGGCAGAGCGGCTGCGGTAGTTACGCTTTGATTGCAGCTCGTTCAGGCACCTTTGCCGTAGACATGGTGATTGGCCGTAGGGTGGCGGGGTTGGCGGCGGTGGGGGGTGTCGAGCTGAATAAAAAAAATAAAAAATTGTAAAGTCCACTGAAGATGCATGGGGAAGGGATGAGATGAAATGAGGTGTTTTTGATTTGTCTTTTATATAAAAAGCCCCGGGGTAAAGACAGCCAAGGCCAGCTCGCTGTGATGAATGTTTGCACCTTGGTCTGACAGGAGCTTAAATTGGGTGTAACAACGTGCTGTGAAGCTCCTCGGGGACACCAGGGACGTCGCGGCCAGTCGTGTTCCTTCTCTCTTTTTTTCTTTTTCCCCGAGTAATGACCGACGCCGACTTGAAATGATTTCCGGGAATGCGGGCGGCATGAGCGGAACCTCCTCTATGAACGTGGCAAAATTTCTTGGCAGGTGTCTCATCTTCAGATCCTCGTATTTCCTTTGAGCTGCGAGACCGATTGCTAATTTTTCCTCCGGCAGGTTCTGCTTCATCTCCCCCCAAACAGCCACCGAGGAACAAAGAAATGAACCGCAAACTTCGCGCGGCACTTCTGTAGCAGCCGCTGTCAGAAGTTGGTTTTTCAAAATTCCGACTGTACCGCGAGGAAGGCAAATGGCATTTCAAAGGTTCGCTGACTCATGCAAATATTAAATCCGACATGTAAATAAGAGCCAGTGTGGCTCGCTGAGCAAATGTTGCTCCAAAAGCTACTGTGTTGTCCCACTGGGTGCCGTGTTCTGATGAACAAAGGGTTCATCAGAACAAAGGGTGCTTCTGACATACACAGAAGCTTGGGGAAATGTATTGCGTGTTTTTTTTTATCATCATCTTTGAAATATTTACGTACATTTTTAATATTTTGGCGACACAAATAATGAGAATCTTTACGTTCAGAGACCTTTTTTTCCCCGAAGTTCAATATTTTCAGGTCCTTTGCTTGAAGTTTGATTCTCCTGAACTCAGCTCTTAACAATCACAGGGAAGCCAACGCTAATTCTGTCGTCCACTGAGCCGCTTGAACTCGACGATCAGACAGCGTTTCTATGACGACGAAGCAAAGTGACGATCAATTAACAGAGTCGCCCACATTCGCCTTAATATTTCCAGCGTGTCCCTTGTGTGACTGCGTGTGTGTGTGTGTGTGTGTGTGTGTGTGTGTGTTTTGGTGTTTTGTGGATTGCACTTGTGTCTCATCATGAGTCTGTGCGAGCGCCAGTAAAGCTTAATTGCCCTAAATGTCTCTGCTGGTTCCTGGTGGCTCCCTTTCCTCTGATGATTAGAGTTGGCAGCAGCGACAGGCATAGTGAAGAGGCTGAGGGTGGGGAAAAAAAGAAAATACATATATTCCCGGGAGGGGGGGCAGAAAATTGCGCAGGAAAAAAACCAACAACACATTTATTCAACACATATTGTCTGTAGAGTTTTGTGCAGTATTTATTGGAGTTATTTATTTATCCTCAGTGGTAAATTTCCTTCCAGGTTTCTGCACGTAACCTGCTCTCTAGTTATTATACCATTTCATACATATATATATATATATATATATATATCAGTGATCAGTTCCTGCAAGTACCAGCTTCCTGCCTCATCTCTTTTCTGACCAAACAAACAACTTTATTTTAAACTCTCTGGGACCAACTGTTTCTTAACTGGCCTATAATAGTTTAAAAAGCACAAGGTTGTAAAATGACTAAAAAAAAAAAAGATTGTGCGCTCCTCCCTCCACTTTATACCCATTAAGAACTTGTGTGGCACCAGGAGATAAGCTGGGATCCCCAAAGGTCAAGACTTCAGCGTTGGGGGGGAGGGCAACAGAAATGTATCTGCCTCGGAATCCGGGCCGCACAAGCTCGTCTGTCGCGCCCGTCGGCTGCGCTCTTCCCCCTGTCTGCGCCGGAGCTGTCACGCTTCTGATGGGTGTTGGGGTTGGGGGTTGGCGGGGGGTGGGGGTGGGGATGAAAGCGCCAACCGTCGAGGCAGGGGAGGAGGGAGAGGAGGCCGCTTGAAAGAGGCAGGGGAGCGGCGGGAGAGGAGCGAGAGAGTTGTTTGAGTCTGCTTTTTTTTTTCCTGCGGTCCTTTTGTCGAAAATTTCACGGCGAGTGTCACTAACGAGGAGGTGAGGAGGACAGCGGGGAGAGCTGAGAAGTGCGGGCGGAAGAGCAGCGATAACACTGTTAGCATAAATTTGCCGGCCACTGGAGGCTCCAATCCGTCGATCCATCGTCGTGCCACGCCAAGGTGCACTCTGCTTCTCTTTTCTTCTTCTTCTGGGGTGAATTCAGATGAATCGCCTCCACAGCTACTAGCTAGCAGGTTAGCTGGTGCCGATGTCGCTGATTGATTTAAGGTTAGCTGTCTGTTTTTTGGGCATGACATACAGCACACAGACTATTTCACTATGATGTAATGGGGAAGGGGGTGTCTTATATCATGCCTTAATTGCTTGTCTCAGGCCTAAAAAAAAAACAAGAAGAAAATGACTCGTCTGCAAGCGCCAGCTGAGCACCGGGCAGAAACCTCACTTTTTTCACCACGGTTGCCACCTGGCCTCACGTCGCATCTTTGAAGGACTCACATTGGTTTTATTTTCACTTTTTTTTGTCCCCAGCTGGATCGCTGACACCTTGTTCTGGAAAATCTGCCAATGAGTCTGGCCGACTTTGCAGGAAAAGACTTTTTGTTGTTAAATCTGATGACTATGGGATGGTCTGAGGACGGTCACCGTTACATGGCCAGTCTTCCCATTCCGGCCATTCAGACATCAACAAGGCATTTTCCTCCCCACAGCTGCAGCTAGCGGCATATTCCCACTATTTTTTTTATTTGGGACCATTCTCTGCAAACCCCGAGAGAAAATCAGCAGCGGTTCGTAAAACACTCCAGCAAGCTCGTACGACGCCAACAACCACATTCAAACTCAATCCCATCCACTTTTCTGCTCACTTTGAACCTCTGCGGCGGGCCGTTTTCGCCACGTCCATGTCCCCGGATGCAGCAAAATTGCCCCCGAAGCAATTTCACATTTGACATTTGCACTTGGGGAAGTTGAGTCGCCGTCTTCCTCAACTCAACTTGTCCGCTCTTATTTGGCGAAACCGGTGGAAGCTGCCGTTCGCTGCTGGCTTCAGCTATCATGGACCGGTGAATAGAGACTCCAGGTCGTGTGTGACTGTGAACGTGCACATTAGGTGTCCTCTTTTTTTTTTCCTTCTGGTGAACCGTCCATGAGATTGACTGGCCACTCCCTTCGATATTGTCGCCTGATGACAAAAGGACTTTTCAGCTGACTTAAATTGGACAGGCCATTTCATTAAATGCCCCTGTGTGGATGAATGAGGGTGTCGGGGGCAAGGCGATCGCTCCTATAGTCCAAGGCTGCACATTTTCTTTCAGTGTGTGTGTGTGTGTGTGTGAGAGAGAGAGAGAGAGCGAGAGCCCTCCTTTAACCTTTCTTGAACAACCTATGCCTAAAGCGTGCCTCAGAAAACCCCCACACTCCCTTGCTAAATGCAGTGCAGTGTGACTAGCATCGCAGAGTGCTCCCATGTGACACCGGTACTTATTTCTGATCGGTAACAGGTGGACACGCGCGTATTTCTCTCTCTCTCTGTCCCTCTGTGGACAAGGCTATAGCCACTGTTCCTGAGAAAACAGCCGTGACTTTTGCCGGAGCATAAGGAACCTCAGCTGTTCATCTGTTCGTCTCCATGGTAGTGAGAATGCTGAATGTTGGCCTTTGGAAAAAAAAAAGAAAATGCTAACAGCTCCATTTTGTTTACTCAGCGAATCCCAAATTCAATCACGTGATCAGAATCAGGGCAGGTGTTCTGTTGTAAAATTATTAGAGGTGCTATATTACAACCTTTCACAGATTGTGATTTTTTTTCTTTTCATAAACTGGAGCCGCCTTGCAGGAGCTAGTGCCTGTGAAACGTTAAATATCTGAAGGAAAACAAAAATATGTTGACAGCCTCTGGCAAAATGTTCTGTCTTAGCTTCCCCTTAGAGGCGATGCTTGCTTTTGCCTTTCATATTTGCACAAGGGGACAAAAATAACCTAACCGGGGCGAGGTATCATTGCACTTTGCAACACTCCCCGCGCCGCAGACATGTTGTCAGAACAGGGAAATAATTGGGATTAATATGGGGACTTAAAGACATTTTAGACGCCTTTGGGAGTGTTTGGACCGTCTGAAATGCTCGTCAGAGCAGAAAAGATACAAAGTTTGCCTCTCGCCGAGCAGCGAAAGCACTTTTTTTGTAAGATTTGTTTTTTTTATATAAAGAGGAAAACAACTTGCAGGGAAGGCGGGTGGCGTCTATACTATAGACAAAAAAAACTTCAGCTCTGATTCTTCAGGGCTGCCAACTGTGTCTTGAAACTCTCTTTAAAGCACATTATTTTGTTCTCATAGTCTGCCCAACAATCCCTAATTTCACCATTAGGCCTCCATTAAGATCAAGCGGAGGTCTACAAGGTGGAGAGATCGTTTGTTGCCCATGTGGAGTGTGATTTAAAACCTTGCTGCCGAGCAGCGAGGTTGCTGCTGCTGCTGCTGCTGCTGCTGCTGCTGCTGCCGTGGTCCCTGCGGCCATGCAGTGTGTAAAGGTCAAAGGGATCAGAACTGAGCGTTCGTCTTATTGCTCCCCGCTGACCGTGGCAGACTGTTCGCGTCAAGTCGCGTCATTCCCACAATCTAGGCTCGATCGCTCCCCCCCCCATCAGGGAAGGAAATAATGCTCAGGATTGTTTGACTAGATTATTATATGAATTATATTATATTGTCATGACCTGCTAAGCCACAACAAAACACGAAGTCACAGTTTTTTTCTCTCCATAATATTAAGAAGTTATTAATACAAAACAAGCAATCAGACAGGATCTGGATTGGAGGGAAACAGAGCAGCAGTGGGGAGCTTAACGAGCAACGCCGATCAGCTGTGACTGCTGGGATTCATTAGGAAGTGGAGGACGGGCCAGGTGTTATGAGTTTTCCTTATTTACACTGCTCACCAGGTACCTGCTAGGAAACACACACACACACACACACACAAAGCAACCCAAAGCAAACACAGCAGGCAGATATATACATATATATATATATATATATATATATATATATGTGTGTGTGTGTGTGTGTGTGTGTGTGTGTGTGTGTGTGTGTGTGTGTGTGTGGTTCTGCTGTTTTGTAAATCACCCTCTTGGAAACCAGGCACGGCCAAACTGCAGCCTCTTGGGCTTTTTTTAATCAGACCCGTCACAATTGAAGAAATTATAGTCAAAGTAAGTAAGTCGTAAAACTGTTGTATTTCATCAATTTATCAGTGCTTTAAGAGTCATTCCAATAAAGAGCTAAATACCGTGGGGCTTCAAAGAAAGATATTTTGTTGTAATGCTTTTGGTCATTTTTAGTTGATATTAAACCACAGGTTTTCTACATATCCCTTCTTTTTTTTTCTCCTATGAGGCGGGTCACCGAAACACCCCATCCATCTGCTCCTGGTTTGGCCCCGCTGTCAAATTTTAGAACCCATTGTGGCCCACCAGTCAAAAAGTTTGCCCACCCTTGTTATAATTAAACCATCTGAAAACATAATCTAATATAATTTTAATGCAACAGGAAATTAATCACTCTGATACCACTTCATCTACTTCATCGTCATTTTGGATTATTACCAAAAGTCAGGATGATTTGTAGAGACCCAGATAAGATCTAGGAGGATATTAACGATTACTTCTAGGCAGCGGTTGACCAGTGACTGGCGCCCTCTGGTGGCTGTTCTTTCAATGGACGCAGCAAATAAATTTCCTTCCGGTTTGGATTAAAAGTTTCTACTTCCTAGCCTGCTCATTTCTCAGAAGGCCCAATCATGTTTCCCGTCATTCGCGGACCAACATGAGCTCGAGGTTCAGAAGTAAAAGCCTGAATGAAGTTATTTTAGAAGAACATTCTCGGCACGAAGCGCTGACACACATCACTTGAATAAATATTAGAGAAGTTAAGCAGTACTATTGTCTATTGTTAGATTTTCTTTTTTTCAGTTTTAGGAACAGGAACTAAAATTCATAATTTAAGATGAAATCATTCAGTTGATCATCAGCTTCTAATAAAATCATGGCACGCTCTACCAAAGACGTATAATTTACATTTTCCATCCAACCAAATACTGTGCCACGGTTCTTTATACAACAGTTAGTTGTAAATTTAAGTAAGTTAAATTGGTTTCAGCTTCAAACAAATGAAGGGAAAGAGGTAAAGTATTTTCACATAAGATTTTATTGGTTAAAGTCAAGGAGTAAGTGGACCGAGTGTAACAATGTACAGTACATGCGTGGATGTAAACTGCATCTGAATGGAAATGTTAAAAAAAAAAAACACATTGTGTCCCCAACAACATGTGATCCCTCGGAGAAACATGTAAAGCAAAGACTGATGAGGTCGGCAGGTAGATCAAGTACTGTAACAGAACGAGTCAAAGACGAGCCAGACAGGAACTCATAAGTTAAGACCAGGAAGCAGACGGCTCTGGATGCACTCGCTTCCTAGAGGGTTGAAGAATAAAATCTTTAGGTTTATGTCTGGCGCTTTTGTCCGCCTCGTCCTAAAGGTAGCAGGAATATATGGAAATTGAAGAAGAAGGAAAAAAACAAAAAACACTGAGCGGACACACGGCTGTGTTGCGCACGTGTGTGTGGTGACAACAGGCCAGCAGAAGTTAGTTAGTGGGGGAGCTCGTGGGCCACCAGCTTGTAGTGGGAGCCACAGGACGGGCAGCGCTGGGCCTCGCCCTCGTGAAGCCAGAACCAGACCACCGCCGTGTTGTCTTCCTCACCTGCAAAGAGGAAAAAGGCGCGTCAATGAGAACACATTCAGCTGTGCAAACGGCAGGATAAATCTGCCGTTTTCTGGAGACCTATTATTAGTTCTTAATAATATTTGGGAAATGTAATTGTACACGCCTGCTGCTTCACTGGGGCGAAAAATAGAGATTGGCACATTGGGCACAAAAGGGAACATTAAGGACCAAAATGCTCTCACTGATGAGAGCGCTCGTCCCATCCCGTCCAAAATGAAAGCCTGCCAAAATCAAAGTTGTCTCACGCTTGAGGTCATTACCATTTCCTGATGTTAACCGACATGAGCATCTCAGTCAATTCTGCGCTTGGAAAACCATCAAAATCTCTAATGAGATCAACCAAAATACACTCAGGAATTAGCATCCACGGGGTATTTAATTAATCATGGCTTTCAGCCATTTTTACCCTGATTTAAATCATTAAAAACAGAAAAAAAAATCTTAAGTCTCCTGAAAATCTTTCACGGCCCCTCGAACAATGCATCACCTCAGGAGCTCTCTCAAGCACCGTGATTACATTGTATCTTCACAACCATCTGGCCTTTGCTTTATGGGGATTTTGTGATGAGCTCTAGTCATGGTTAAACTTTCTGGGTGGTTTTTGGAGTGACATCACTCGGAGCAACGCTCTCCGTGTAGAGCAGCAGGACAAAGAGGAAGTCTTCAAGAGCAGAACTTACAGACGCAACCCACGATCCTCTTGTTTGTGATGGAGGGAACGAGGTGGGGGTCGGCCTTGGAGCCGGCGTACTCCTTTGGCTTCATCATGTTGTAGGGATCCTAATAGAAGACAATGGTTTGACGAATTAGAAAGAGTATCTCTTATAAGAAAAAAAAGGTACAGGCAAATAGAGTGATTTATATACCAGGTTCAAAGTATATTTAAGGCACATTCCATGTCTCAGGCCTCCTCCGTATTTCAAAGTGTTTTCTTTGCTTCTAAATAAACATGCAGTTTGGCCCAAAATCTCCAAGCACAAGGATTTTTACGGTACCCTACTCTCCTCTAATCTAAAACGAGGATTCGACTAACATGAATCCCCAACGTTGCTTTCAACAGCACAAATCAAAGTTCATTACCGCGAGCGCTGCGGGTCTTCCTGGGGGAAAACAGCTTGGAAAATGTTACACGCCTAGAGCTTGAGATAAGTGTCTTTAATTGCACAGTTTGTCCATGCCAAGATATAAGAGTAATGATTAAGTGACTGTGTGTGGACCAGATGCACGGGAAGCTCCTGAGAAATATTTTAGCCGGAGAATACAACACACACACTGATCAATACGCCTGCTCGATCACTCGCGACGCAGACTCCCCAACATCCATCCTGCAGCTTATCTGGGCCACCGTAGCCACAGCCTTTGGATGTATTGATCTAGTGCGCACAGGTGGTGTTCTTCATCATCCAGTGAGCCGAAACTAAGAAGACATGAAAAGCGGTCCACGTGTTGCAGATCTGCCTACATGTGATAAGGGAGTTATCCTAACGGAGTCATCGCCTTCAACTCGTTTTCTTACCATCCTCTCTTTGGAAAGGTTTGTGAACGTGGCCTTCATGAGAGAAATGTGCCGAGCAAACACTCACTCAGACATCTGACAGGAAGGGAGAGCTTACCGTGCCCTCTTTCATGGCCTTCATGATGATCTTCTCCAGCCCGGTGGCTTGCTCCTCGTCAGTGGGGATCCCTGTCAACCAGACAATGTCATGTTATGTCTGCCAAAGGCAATGGGGGTAAGAGAAAAGTCATAATGTTGTGGAGACTCTGAAGGGTTTTGCTAAAGAAATGATAAGAAGATACAACGTTGACAGGTGTGTTACAATGCTAGATCATGTGTAGTATGTTATGTTGACTTTATTATTGAGCTTATTTCGCCACCATTAGGGTATTAGGGTTAAGATTTACATTTATCAAGAAGAATCTGGCTCATTCCAAAAGAAATGGAAGAGCTTTTAGATTACTTGTTAATAACTATTTCGACCAGAGATGATGACTTTCAATGCCATACTCCCGGTTAAATGTCGACACAGTTACACCTTTAAGCAGAGTTTTAATTGTATGTACAACGTACTATGTTAAATATAGCCCTTGCTTCTCTGTAGGCTACCCATTGACCCAGTGTCAACTTACTGGTAACGACAGGAATATTAATCTCACAGCTACTCCAATAAACTAGCCTAAAGTCGAAGGTGAAGCATTAGCTAGGCGGCTGTTTCTTATAGACTGTTGAATTTAAATAGGCGAAACCGAGTGTATTCATTTGATAGTCTCTGAACTGTCAACAATATACTTTACATGGTCGACCCAAACATGTAAATAACACTGCTCCAATATATTAAAAAATCCTGTTTGACCTCTTTCGGCTAGCATAGCACCCGCTAGCGCTGCTAATGCCGATCAGCTAGCATGTGAGAGGCTTCCGGCTGAGCTCACCGCGACCTACATGCCCTTCGCACACCCATATTTTTTCCAGATTTCTTGTTTCGAAGCTAAAAGATCGCATTATACTCACCTCCTGCCGCCATTCCGCGGGTCAGAGCAGGGGCCGGAGCAGCACGGCATGTTCTTGCGGCTCTGAAAGCTGAGCGGAGCAGTAACCTTGCAGCCATTTTTCCTTCCTTCCTTTACCGTACTACTGTCACTCACTCGGTCCTGGTCTCAGTTTGATGACGTGTAGGCTTTATGGCTGTGTGATTGGATGTCATGACGCATTACGCACGTCGCTATTTTTTTTGTAAATGGCACGTATTTCAAAACGGTTTTGTGAGATTTATTTTTTGTTCTAAATTAGATAATATTGTTATAATGTTTAAAATTTGATTTCAACTATGCATAATAATTTATTGTGATTTTCAGCAACCGATTGGAGATGACTTGAGGTGAAGTATTCCATGGTAGTTCTGCTGTTAGCAGGTGGTAAGCTTTGTCACTGTCAACATTGTTATCAACATTAACAGCGAAAATAAATTTTTGGCAGCCCCACATAACACTATGTTGCATCCCAGACAAAATGCCATTCACAGCTGTGTGGTACTAAAGAGATTGAGATTCTGGGAAAAGGCCAAGTCTAAATTAGAATGCAACGTTATTGGCTCCACTTGTACAGCTAGTGT
Organism: Thamnaconus septentrionalis; assembly: GCA_009823395.1. Taxonomy (NCBI): domain Eukaryota; kingdom Metazoa; phylum Chordata; class Actinopteri; order Tetraodontiformes; family Monacanthidae; genus Thamnaconus; species Thamnaconus septentrionalis. The sequence continues at coordinate 16,417,544 of CM020518.1, forward strand.
ATAACACTGTCTGTATTTTCTCAATTAGTTAAAATATCTGAGGTGTCTTTGTCTTTTGGTAGTTGCCAGGGTAAGATGTATTTGCCTGGCGACTGTCTATGGTGAGTGAGTAGCAAATATAGCCATTCTGCTAGTTAGTTCTAACTCTCATGAGGATATTACCATATCATACCATATTTATATACTATACCAGACTACAAAAACTCTCTTTATCCATTCATTCAGTTCCTCTTTTCTTTTTTTAAAGCAATGGAAGTCAGCTAAAACCAATCAGCCCAATAAAAGTACCAGTCACAGCAAATTGTTGCTTTATTGGTCAAATAAAAGGAGTAACAGTATATGGGTCAATGTAAACTGCAGCGAAATGAAGATGTTGGTTGAAGGAGAAAAAAAAAAGTTGTGTACAAAACAACATGTGATCCCTCTATAAAACTGTAACCATGTAAACAATGACTAACGAGGTCACCAAACAGATCAAGCACTGTAACAGTCAAAGCTAGACAGGATCTAAAAACGCATGACCACACATAACCAAGATGGTGTAAAGTTTTTAATAAGTTACCTTCATTACGCCTGTTTATCATTTTGTATTTAGACACAGAAACACCATGCAGATACACGGCTGTCTTATATGTGTCTACAATAACAAAAGTAAGTGGAAGTTAGTGTGGGAGCTCATGGGCCACCAGCTTGTAGTGGGAACCACAGGATGGGCAGCGCTGGGGTTCACCCTTAGAACCAGACCACGGCCGTGTTGTCTTCCTCACCTGCACGGAAATATGAAAAAGTCTTAATCCAGTAGGATCAAACCGATTGATGGCTCTTCAAATAAATTCTGTCGCCTAAGCACTCATCAAATCTATTTCAGAGGTGACCTACAGACACAGCCTACGATTCTCTTGTTTGTGATGGAGGGAACGAGGTGGGGGTCCGACTTGGAGCCGGCGTACTCTGTTGGCTTCAACGTGTTGTATGGATCCTAGAGAAGAAGGAAGAGCACATCAGGGACAACAAAACTAAATTGAACTTAAAAAGCCTTTGCGCAAAGTGCCAGTTCTACGCCTACACTGGACTTTAGCTCAACAATAGACTTACAACATACTTCCTAAATAGTGTACTAGTGGGTTGCGCAGCTTCCACAACCAACCCGCCTCTTGTCAGTCTCATTCATCTTATCGTTCCCTCTTTCATGGCCTTCATAATGATCTTCTTCGGGTCCTGTGGCCTGTTCCTCATCTGTAGGAATGCCTGATGAACAAAAGAATGTTGTTAGTGGTAGATAAACTCGTTGTTCTTAAGAGTTCTGTAGTACATTGAGGAATTACTGGTCGTTAATACTTCACGTTAAAGGTCCATTTTATGTAGCAATTTAAGGAGCTAAATGAAGTCTCAAAAATATATTGCAGTTTTGTTATCATTTGCTATTAAAAACAGTTGTATTGACATGAATAATGGCTCCACTTGCAAGTGGACATATTTCATTTGTTGTCTACAATAGTCCAAAACATGTTGGGTATTTTGAATTGCAGACTCCATTTACAGTGTTACCTATTACCTATGATTATTTAGAGTACATCACGCTAAATATAGGCAAGAATATTAGGAACGGTAGGAATATCAGACAAACGGCAACATTACTACTTATTGCAGATATTAACAAATGTAAAATAAATAAATAAACAAGTAACTAAATAAATAATAGCATTTTCATCATCACAGCCTAGGTAGATAGTTTCATCCTGAAACTAATTTCATATTTTGCGATTTGTTACGTACACGCGCAGCTAGGTTGTCACACCCGGAAGAGGTGGCGTAAACAGCTACAGCACATTGGTTTATGACTTTACAAGCACAGTGGACAAGATGAACAGCTTGGCCTCACCTCCGGCCGCAATGCCGCGGGTCAAAGCAGCCACTGCGGTGGACCGGCAGGTCGTCGCGGCTCGAAACGCCGAGCGGAGCATGCCATCTCGCCTTCTTTGCTGTGTGGCCGTTGGTCGCAGGGTTATGACGTAAAAGCAATCCCCGAAGGCCGGCACGTAGTAACGATGTAAATTGTTGCGCTGCGGTTCTGCGGATACATTTCCTTAAATAACGATAATTCATGAATCAAACAGAATAGGAAAACATATGATAAGGAAACTCTGCAAGTTATGTTACCTTAAAAAAAAAACAACATTAACTTTGGAGATGTCAAACTTATCCATCTGACAGAGACACAATATATGTTTGTCCTTTCAAATAACTTTTTTTAGACCCATGGTATCGCAGTTTAATCCAGCTAAGAAGGATTAAAAAAAAAACACAAGACATTGTTTACAGAATAATAATTTTAATCATACTACATATCTGATTTCAGTGTATGAGAACAGTGTTGATACATTTTGTTAACTTAAAACAGCATGATCAGAAAACCCAAGCTAGAGAAGCTCAACGTAATTTGCTGGGAACATCCCATAGCGTCCATTGGGTCCGTAACCTCTCCACCATCCCTCATCTACCATCTCTATCCCTGTGATGATGTCATGAGGGTCAAAGGTGATCTCAGTGTCATCCGCTGTGGAAGAGACGGGAGGGTAAGAAGAGATGTGTACACTGTGTGTGTGTGTGTGTGTGTGTGTGTGTGTGTGTGTGTGTGTGTGTGTGTGTGTGTGTGTGTGTGTTGCTATATACATACCAGCCTGGTAGTCATAAATGGCTCTGGCACGGATGTTCTGTACATTTCCTTCAGTGTTGTGGTCTTCAGTCTAAAGGATACATTTCATGTTTGAAAATAGGCACATTTTAGATAAACAAAAGGATGATGCAAAGCACACAAAACACACAGTGACTTTCAGTGACAGTGGACTCACTGCGGGGCTGTACTCGTCTATGTTTTGATACAGGTCCTCCTCTTTCTCAGCCATGTGTGCGCTGTGAGTTACATCTTCCTGAGGTGCAGTTTCCTCTGTTATATGAAATACATCACGTGCAAAGGTCCAACAATTAAATAACGCCACTCTACACAAGATTTGAATTCAAGAACTACATTTTAACAAAAAACTACTTGATGGCCTACATGGCTGAAGGCTGAAAAACTAAAACAATGCATTTTGTATTATCAATTATGGGAATGCCCACGTTTGAAAGCCTTTCATTCAGAATTCTCATTGGGTTGCTTCTGTTCCAATAATGTAACATTTTTATTGTTTCTAATAATTAAATGATCATTTGTTTTATGAAAAGGCTCAAACCTAGAGTATCATCATCAAACTCGTCCGACCATTCCTCCTCTTCGGTGTAGGCAGCGTCTGCGGGGATTAATAACAGAAACAAGGCCTGCATGTTCAATCGTCACATGATCCGCATATCTTTCATAGAAACAAAAATAGCATTCCCTTCATGTAGAGAGACTGCTGTGACAATCTGAGGATATTAAGAGTAGCAATCAAAAATGGAAAATGAATGAGAAGGAAGAGAGTGCAAGAACAGTTATGCTTCTAAATAAAGACAGTGGGAGTAATTGCTGTGACTATAGTCGCAAAGATGTCTAATGGAAGAGTAAAATAAAAACATAAGAGCATCTACTAAACCTAAGGCAAAATGTCTGAATTAATCCACTTAGAATATATCTACAAAAGTATTAAGTAAGGCATGAAGTCATACTGTTTGTACTCAACAATTAAAATAAATCATCATTGTATATATAAATGATTCTTTCTGTGTTTGGAATGCATTGTAAAAAAAAAAAAAAAAAGAAAGAAACATTGCTACCTGTAGCTTGGACAGGTGAAGTGGATGCCGCCGGCGGTGTCAGGGAGACGAGTGAAGTGGGTGAGGGAGACAGCTGAGGTGAGACAGGTGAGGTGGGAGACATGGGGATCACAGGAATGGCCGCACCGTGAGGCCTCCATGGCTGCAGCGGCGCCTCGCTCTCTGTTGATTTCTGAGATAGAAAGGGACTCTGCAGCTTCCCTAAGGGCCAGAACAGTAAAACATTGCATGGCTTTGTGTCTTGCCAATAGTGCGAACTCCTGCCGACTGTGTGTCTCCTCACCGGGTTGCGACGACCCGGGCGAGCGTCCGTCGCCGCTGGCCTCAAAGCTCTGCTCCCGCTGCTTGAACACGTCCCTGGGATTAAAGGACCTCTGGGAAATCAGCGCCTTGGCCTCCTGGGAACGTTGTACGTGGACGGAGATTTCACAAGTGCAACAAACACACAAAAGGTGAGAGAGGTTCGACAGGTCAAGAGGGAGTCGTCGCTCTCCAGCTGGATGAGCGCAGGTTCAAATTGCACCAAATCTGTGGATGGACGTCAAGTTCACAGAATGCTTTTCGCTCTTATCCGTAGACAGATCCCGGGTCAGGGATAGTTGAAGGGCCAGTTGGCGTATATAAGTTTCTATAATCAGACTTAGACATCAACTTTATGTGCAAGGCAAGCATAAAGTTGAGGAAACTCAAGTCAAAATCAGCAGTTCTGATCAAATTTAACTCTTTTATTCCCTGTTTCTTACCTAAGCTGTTTCAGAAACATACATTGGTTTACTGCTTCACTCTAAAAAGTTTAAAAAAAAAACATGCCAACTAACCGTCCAACTTGCGGTACGTCTACCCAATAGACCCAGTGTCCACGAGACTAGAGATGGCAAACCTAACCAAGTCACCCAAATTGTGCGTAAATCCAAACTCCGCCCACTCGCAATGATTGATTCATATTCTGAGATGAAAGAATCACATTAAATATTGCATAGGTGCACACTTCAGTCCGCTCCCAGCCCGTCAGTTGTACTCACGTTGGCCTTCTGCACGGACGCTGGAGAGTTGGTTCCCGCCTTCTTGCCCGTGTCTTCCTGTTGATACTGAGACAGCGACCCAGTGTTATGTATTATGCACTGACTATAATCGCTGACCAGTGTTGGCGAGTGATCTATTACTAAGTAATCCACTACTGTAATTAAACTACTTTTTAGTAACAGAGTAATGTAACTGGATGACTCTGGCAAAAATGGTAATTACATCATAATTACTCTATCAAGTAACGATTCCATTGCTTTTCTGAAATATTTTGCAAGCTAAAAATGTCTCAAATTTAGAAGACAACCGAAAACAACAATGTCGCAGATTGTTGATGCGACGACGCACCAAAACAAGCATGGCGGCGGCAAAAGAAAAAAAACAGCGATTGCGTTTGTAGCTGGAAATACGTTGTACGTTATGTGCAGGAAACAAGGCGTTCAAGGCCTTACTTTATCCTTTTTTAACTAAAGTAATTAGTAATTGATTACTTATGAAACAAAGTAGTTAAAAAAGGAATTAGATTACTTTTTAAAGGAGTAATCAGTAGTTGGATTACTGTTATGGAGTAATCCCAACAACACTGTTTCTGACTATAATCAACTGGATGTTAAGAGGGCACCGCTGGTCCTTACATGTCAGTCCATTTTCAGTGCAGTCTTTTTAACTGAGTAGCGGAAAGTGAAAATGTCTGTAAACTATTTTTGCACTGTTGGTTTACCAGTTCAACCTCTCTAACAACATTATATGTGTGTAAGAAATAAGAAGAAATCAGAAATCTCTGAATTTTAATGATGAATAATAGAGATTACCTGTCTCCTCTGCTGCTCTCGCTCCCTCTCCTCTTCCTCTTTCCGCTTCTGCTGAATCCTTGAATGCCGTAAGACAAAGGTAAAGTAGTTGAGAAAAAGTGCTGGCAATCAGCGTCACTTTTTTTTTTTTTTTTTTTTTTTGAAAAGTCATTGCTGCGCCGTCGTGTGTCACATTCACCTCTCCTCTTCGATTTGCCGAGCTTTCTCCTTCGCTCTCGTCTCCCTCTCTCTGGCCTGCTTCTCGTCCGTCTCCCTCCTCTCCCTCTCCAGCGTTTGTCTGTCCTGCTCGGCTCGTTTGACCTCCTCCCGTCGGCGAACCTCTTCATCCCTCTGGATAACCACAGTCGTTTGACTATTAGTTATCAGTCTATTTGCATTGTTATGCCAGTTTTCAGGTCTTTTTCCCACCCTGGGCGACCCTGAAGCAACCTTCCGTGATTTGACCGTAGAACTGTACACTGTGAACCTGAGTCTCACCATGGTGCAACAAACAACTGGCCGTTTTTAACATCACAAAGGCTTGATTTCCAGCACAAACCTTGCGAAAAGTGGAGGCCTCGTTTCTCGAGAGCTCGAGACACGTACAGTCAGAAACCTCTGTATATGTTGCAATGCGTGGGACCTTTAAGTTAAATTACAGACATGTGAAATACTGGGAACAAACAGGAAGTGAAACCTGCGCTTGGCCCCAGAAGTCATCCTTGTTGGTGTGTTGAATTTCCTCCACGGCGTTGACTTTGCGATACACGGAACCCTGCCCCATGAGACAAGGGATGTTGACACGCAGGAACAAAAAGACACACAGGTTTCACAACACCGTCCGCTATCAATAGCTCGCACATGCCTTGAGTTCACCACACGGACGTTTTCTTGCGAAAGTGTACTCTCTCAGCCAACTCTGATGATGTAAGTGTGGGCACCATGAAAAGCGCAATATGAATCAGTCTGGTCTATAAATCTGGTCTCCTTTTTCTTACCTGGTTGGTTGTATGTAAGGCCAAGTGAACAAATGTCGAAAACAATGAAAATGTCTCTGCGGTTTGAGATATCTCCTCACCACTGGTCCTGATGGTGTATCTTTATATGCTTGATTTTGTTGGTGGAAATTGAAATTGGCTCCAGAGGCTTTGGCCACTTTCTTCAAGATGGTGTCTGGGTCCACGTCCTCCTCGTCTCGGCCGTTCACCGTCACATGGGCTCCCTGTGATCAGGTGTGTCGGTGTGAATGCATGTGTGTGTCTTTAAAACCTCAAACACCATGAGGAAGTTCTAAACAATCTTACTACTTAGGTAGTAAAGCACGTTGACACACAGCAACCAGTGTTGGCGTGTAATCTATTATTAAGTAATCCACTACTCTATCTAAACTACTTTTTAATTAATTGAATAATGTAACGGGATTACTGTGGCAGAACTGGTAATTATATCATAATTACTTTTATCAAGTAACGATTCCATTACTTTTCCGAAATATTTTGCAAGCTAAAAATGTCTCGTTATCCACAAAAAGTCTGAAATTTAGAAAAACAACCAAAAACAACGATGTTGCAGATTGAGGATGCAGCCATGCATGCAAAGTCATTCATATGTGACGACGCACCAAAACAAGCATGGCGGCGGCAAAAGAAAAAAGAGTGATTGCGTTTGTAGCTAGAAATACAAACATTATTTTGAGTTCATGTCGTCTAAATGAAAGAATATTGTGGCTCGTTGTACGTTATGTGCAGGAAACAAGACGTTCTCAACTGTTGCTTTATCTTTTTTCAACTAAAGTAATTAGTAATTGATTACTTATAAACCAAAGTAGTTAAAGAAGTAATTAGATTACTTTTTAAAGGGGTAATCAGTAGCTGGATTACTTTTATGGAGTAAAACGGTCAGAAGCGCACACGTCATGATCAAAAATCAACATCGCAGGAAGTGACAGAAAAGCAATTCATCTCATTTTTTGAACATGCAAATGAAGCTCCACATAAACTAAAATAAGTAACTAATAAGTATGTAATAAGTAACTAATTAACTAACGTAACTGGCATAAGCGTTGCATTGTCAATGAAAGTAATTTTACCTTCAGGAAGCTGGCCATGGTGCTCACATGGTTTGCACACAATCCTTTCCGAGCATCCCTCACACCTTCGCCCGTCTGAACACACGCACACGCACACACACACACACGCACGCACACACACACACACACACACACACACGTTAATTAAAGCCATACGAGCACTGGTCAGTTTCAGTGTGTTAACGTGTGCTGTGGTCTCTCACCCAGTTGATGAGGACAAATTTGGGGAGACCAGAGTTGGGGTCCTGCACGCGACAGAAAGCGTACATCACCTTCCCGCTGTTCAACTCCTCAACCAGCTCCTCCAGTCCGCCATCTGCAAACGCACACACAGTATCAAACACGCAGGCAATGCGCTGCTCTGCCAAAAGGGACATTAGCTGGCTGATTAACTCCTGTAAACCCCACAAAACAGTAAATCCTACCGTCAAGCCCCGTTCAGGATATTGTAATAATTATACCGCAACAACATAATTACAGCCATTCAGCAGCCAATGTATCAACACAGACCCTGCCCTGGTTGTGACAGGTATGCATTAGGGTCAAATCACAATGACAGCAACAGCATGAGCGGTAGAGGTGTGATTTTATTGCCCTTAGTTATAAGTATTATAACTATAACTATGGATGAAGGATAAATGAAGCAGATTTTACCTCCCTTTCCTGCCAGACGGATATCATTACTGTTCCCTTCGTAGGTAAACAAGGCCCTAAAGAGACGGAACACATGTTAAAATACAGCATACCGCTGGTTTGACGTCGCTGCTCCACAATCAAAAAGAGCCAGCTCACCAGTTTGTGTCCAACTTGCTGTCCACCACCTCCTTGTAAGCGGCCATGAGCGCAGCGCCATTCTTACTCAGATTCACCGCCATCCTTCCCCGCGTCGCCTGATGCACCGGTCAACAAGGCCGTTGGCACAGTAGCGCTCAGCCCTTCCACAGGAACCTAAAGGACGGATCCTGAAATTCTTGTCCTTGTCGGCGGCGGGGGGGAAGAAAAGCAGCCAGAATGTTCCTTGGTGATTTCCAACACGGCCCTTCTTCTCTGTCAAAACCAGATCAGGGAGAGTGAGTGTGAAAACCTGATGAGCCACATTCTCTGAGAAGTTACTCACCTGTAACTCGCAGACATATTAGATCAAGGTGGAAGCAATACACCTGGAAACGAAAAACACACATAAACAGAAAAGCTAAATGCACTTTTTTGGTATAGTTCTCATTTTAATTTCTCAGTTGTTTCAGATTTCAATCCTCTTAACTTATAAAACTATGCTGAATGCCAGGATATTTTTTCATTTTTTTCTTTTTTTTCTTTTTACCATATTGTTTGTATAGGTTGAAAGTTTGTTTCTCATTTTCCTATAGGGATGCATTTATTTTGATGGTTCAAAATGTGATTTTTTTTTCTGCCCCATGACACTCTAGATTTAAAGCAACAAGTTAACGTGTGCTAGTGTGTGATTGTGCGCACGCATTTGTGTTATAAAAGAAAGAGCGAGAGGAGGTGTTGCCGGTAGGTTTAGGAGGAGGAGGAGGAGGAGGAGGAGAGACCAGACAACTGGGTGTGACTTACCTGTGAATAGTTTGGCAGTCAGGGATGAAGAAACTCACTAGTCAAGTCACACTGAGAACAGCAGGAAAAAATAAAAAAATAAAAAGGGATAATAAATATTTAGTGAGTCATTCTTTATTTTAAAGAAAGTTTTAATAAGGGAAATCCCAAAGAGGGATTTTTAGTGTGAAACCAGTGTTATGGCACTGATAGTAGCGTATCACCATATTGCTCCCCTGGCCTGTGAGGGCTGAGACACTAGACAGAAACTCAGCCACTGATATGACACTGATTACTTCATCGCGCCCGGGTCAATGAGAGCATTATGTGTTGCCGTGCGTGACTGTGTTCTCTCACAAGCAGCTTGTCATCTGACTCAGACCATTTACTCATGTAAATGTCTAAAAAAATAAAATAAAAAAAAATGTTGAAGTGAAACAACCTCCCAGCCTTCTTCTGTGATGGAGTAAATCTGTAGTCTTTTCAGACTCGGTACATCAGCAAGTGTGGGGCTTTGCAAAAATGATAGGATAACCACTTTTGTTGACAGAGGGCTTGGCTGCGGAGCTGGAAAGCACTATGGAACCTCATAAAAGCAGACATTTCTGCTCAGTTGTTCGCAGCGGGTTGGCTGGTTAACACAAGCGTCCATGTTTAAATCATTAGCCGTTAGCAGCAAATGCGGTACCCACCCATCCGCCGAGGGCTCTCGCTTCAGTGAATTGCAGTAATTAAAACCCAGCGTGGGCTCTGACTCGCACGGGGCGGAGAGCACAAAAAGCACCAGCTGAGTTGAGTGACAAGCGGGGTCGCATTGTGTACGTGACAGGTGTGAAAGTGTTGATTTAACCCGTCCTAAACTTTCACAAACGTGAACAATGTGACCGCCGAGCACAGGCCGAGCGCAGGCCGCGGCGGCGAGTCCGCTTGCGAGCATTCATCCTCGAAACCGTCTCCGGGTTTCCTCTATTAAACCGCACACGTCCAATTGACTTCCTCGGAAACAAAAGAGGGATTTCCTCCCCACCGGCGCGACCTGGAGCCTCGGCGCACACCCACCGAGGCGCGCCAAAACCTCTGGCCCCTCCAGCACAGCAACTGCCGTCCGGGGGTCACTGCAACCGCGATGTGTGTGGGCCAGTGCGGAGGTTATTATTGAACAGAGGTATGCGGTGACACCCTCCCCTCCTGTCTCCCCCACACTCGGCTCCCGCATAACCCCTTCCAGTCTTCAGTCTGGCCCAGAGCCAGTGACTGAACCCCCCTCTGTAATCCCTTCCTGCTGATATACACAGCTGCTGTGTGAGTGTGTGTCCCACCATATCTCAATCTGCCCGAGAGCATTGAGGAGGCCCATCAGGAATGTGATGGATTTCGTAGCTTCACCCCCCGACCCCTCCAAAAAAAAAAAAAAAAAAAGAGGGACATTACAGCTTAGCTCAGCCCTCCGGTAACAAGAGTCAACTGTACACATTTGAAGGTTTCGGGTCCGTCACCCCCCTCCCTCCTCTAGTAATGGTGGAAATGGAACGAGAAACTTGGGTGTATTCTTCACTCCAGATGCAGTAATCCTCTCACACGCACCCCTCCTCCTCTCCCGCAGGCTGGAAACAACGTTGACCAGATTCATCACTGGAATTTTAATGGCGTGCAGAAACCTCGGCGATGGGGAAACGCCCCACAATATAAATTCTGGTGCGGGAATGGCCCACGGTGCCATTTTTTTCAAGCTCAGAATCGGTTGAGGAATAGATTTGCGCCAGCAGTCCGAGGCTGGAGCAGCAGACCGGTGCCTTTCACGTTTAAAAATAGTCGTGCGTTAAAGTGACATCACTTGGCGAGAGGACTTCACACACACCTCCCTCCCCCTGAGGTACACCAGGGGGGCTTCAAGCACATATACATTTCACTATTTTAACACCTGCTGATAAGGGTAATCCTTAAAATTTCTGCCAAATCCCCCTCCCCTCCAGACAAAACAGAAGTTCCCCCCTCATCCTCTGGACAAATGCAACAGTCACTGACACTGTGTGGGCACTCTGAGGCCAATCTACTGCTCATTATTGCTTTTTCCTATTTTTGATAAAATCCAAATTCTAAACCTAAAATGTGTCATTCAGAGATGCCAAAGAAAAGTTCATGGTCTGCTTTGTTTGTTTGTTTCTGGGGGTGTGTTTATAACTGAACATGTATACAATGAATGCTAATAACGTGTTGATGCTATATATACACTTGTACACATAGTATTAGAGCAGGATACAAACGTTGTGCTTAATAATATGTTAGAATGATTACACATGTGGAATGCAATCATCAAAAAGCGCTACAAACTCGGAGATTTGTCTTTTCTTTTTGGGACGTGAGGTCACAACAGTGTCTGACTGCTCCTTTAAGCTCTAAAACTGTCCCCTTTGTGACCTAAACTCCTCCCTCCAATTTGTGCCTCCCCATGCAAAAAAAAAGAAAAAGAAAAACGGGAGCAACCTGTTGCCTGATCTGGGATCAGTTGAGCAAACCGCTCCACCCGCAATCCACACGGCACGGCGCGCCCGCTCAACTGATCCCGGGTCAGTGGCCGTGGCCGGCCCTCTTCTGCTTGGTGTCATTCCGAGTCTGCCCCGTCGTCTTTTCCTTCCACTCCACTTCAGTAACCCCAAACCGGCCCCCCAGTTTCCCACGCCTGCACATCTCCAGCGACCAGCGAGCGCCTTGAAATAGCCGGAGGAGGAAAAAAAAAATCAAAATGCGGAAATGACCATTTTAAACATCCACTTGAGGGAATTATGTATTCTTCAACTTGGACGAGCGATGAAGGGTTTAAGTCCAAAACTGTACTCCTCTCAACATTTCCAATGGCGTGCCAGTTAACGGCGGCGGAGTGGATGTAAACTTTCGGACGCTGCGGATCTTTTTTGTTTTTGTTTATTTTTTTGTTTTTCATGCCACGGTACTAAGATTCAAAGGATTTTTTATTGCCCTCTTTGTACCTCTTGGAACATATTCCGCCAAAGCAGCGCCTTTGTGGACTCTATTCTCAGTGTAAACAATCTAAGAAGGACTTCCACACCTCTGGAGTTCGACGCCAGACACTGACGCGTCCGTGAACGTCGCAGGCAGACCGCTAGCTTGTTAGCCACTTTAAGCTAGTTTTGGTATCATTTTTAAAATAACAATAGTGGGTCGGATACGCGGTTAATTCAAGGTCCGCGCCGATGTCGACAGAGCCCGAACACAAGCAGCGTTAGCTCCATGTTATCCCCGAGGCCTCCCCGCCTCGCAAGTTGTTTTTAGAAACTACAAGTTAGCCACCAACTCGCGCAAACTCGACCTTTAACGTTAGCCGCTAGCTGCCTGCTGACGTCCAAACATGCCGCAGCTAAACGGGGCGGACGGCGACGACTTGGGAGCGAACGATGAACTGATCGCGTTTAAAGATGAGGGGGAGCGGGAGGAGAAGAGAAACGTGTCCGCTGAAGGGGACCTGGACGATGTCAAGTCCTCGCTGGTCAACGAGTCGGAGACGAACAGTAGCTCGGACTCGGAGGTGAGTTTGACTGGGCACCAGAAGCGTCAACGTTGGATCAACTTTTCCACCCGCTCCCTCCCCATCGCGGTTGGACTGACTCGTGTGTCAAACCTCGGAATCTATGGTGCTCATTTTGCTTTGTGTTTACGTTTACGTGTACAGGCAGACAGACGTCCCAAACCCAATCCAGATTTGGGGAGCAGGGCCAGATACAATCAGCTGTTCGGAGAAGAAGGTAATGCACACAGTCAGCACTTCTGTCGTCTTATTTTGTAGGAATTACTAGACTGTGATTTAAATTTTTTTTTTTTTTTAATGTTTTCTTTTCACGCGGTGTCTGGACTCCAACTATGCCACTGAGACTGAAAGGGTACTTACTCTGTGTTAACCTGGATTAATACTCTGCTCAGGGGCTTAATGGTCATTTCACAGTAGGTTTTGGAATTAAGCCTCAGATTTCACTCACTTAATTCAGGTCAGTGCGATCAGTGTTAGGCTGCGTGATCTTTATTTTAAGTTCTGCGAACCCCTACTCCAAATTAAACAACTATTTTACCATTAAGATTGGACCTTGTTGTTTGTTTGTCTTTGTTTTTTTGTTGTTGTTTTTTTACTAATCAAGGCTACTTTTTGTCTCTATCCATCTCCCACAAATCCACTCACTGTGATTGAAAGCTGGCAGTGTTTGTTTGCTTAGATCCCCGGGAGCTTTATCACCATTAGCCGCTCTTCATGGGGTCCACATGATTTATCCACGGTACTTAAACAGTAAAGGCATTAGCACGTGCGGCCAGACGTCTGTATAAACGGTAATCCAATCTGCGGCCGCTTAATTAAAGGCCCCCCTCATCTAATTAATGTGCCACAGGTAAACAGCTTTGTGAGGCTGTCAGTGGAGGTGGACGCTCCTGTTGCTGGCCTCAGTTGGATATCTGGCTATCTACCTATTCAAGAACAAGAACTTGGAATTTTTCCCGGATCCCAGTGGGATGATCCAGTCCTTCAACGTTCCGAACACGGGAAGAATAACCTTTCGTTCTGCTTTTGTCTCCCAGTTCTCAGGAGAAGGCAGGATGGCGGACTTTTCCAACCCTCCCCGTACGTCGGCTACCCCTTCTTCATGTTCCCCGACCTGGGAAACCTCTGCAGCCCCTACCTTCCCAACGGCGCTCTCGCACCGGGCGCCAGGCCGGTAAGCCAACCAGGCGTCGGATGGAGTTCAGCTAGCTTGGTTTCGGGCTCTTAGCTTCAAGCGGGGGAGATTTAGCCCCACTCCGGCTACAGGCGGCGTCGCGTGTTCCTTTCTATGCACAGGTTCGCCAGGTGTGCGCGCGCCGACCGGCACCTTCCGAATCACTCGGCAGTTTGCGTACGCGACTCCGGCGCGCCAGCTGTTGATCTGTTTGTTTTGGCAGAGACTCTGCAGCGTGGCCGCCTGCCAGGGAACAACAGGACGCTCGGGGCACGTCCCCGCTACCTTGGGACATTGTCATGGACTCCTTGTTCCTCAGGTGGTCTCGGCGCCGACGGCTTCCCGGGAGCCTTTTATCAAACAAATCTTGCAAAGTTCGGCCGTTTGGCTTTTTTTTTTTTTTTTTTTAAATCTGCGGCGCTTGCGGCCGGGGAGGAATTTAATGGGACGCTCGCGTCATATTCATGAGCTCATTCATAGGCGTAGCTGGAAGCCTCACTCGCCCGGCCTGCCGCAAGTGGGCCGAGCTGCTTTGCATTGTTTTGTGAAGGCGGCTCCCGCTTTTGTTGTTTTGCAAATGCAGCCCCGGATAACTGCGAAACTCGGAATTGTCCTTCGCCCTTTTTTTTTTTTTCTATTGCTCGCGCATCTGTGAGAGCTGTTATGACGAGGGCGTTTTGTGATGGCGCACGCTTGAGACAGGCCTGGGCAACAGTCGGTCTTGCGGGTCGGCCTGCCTGCCTGCCTGCCTGCCTGCAGCAGAGCTGCGATGCCGTCTCGCCCGCTCTGCACCCCCCGTTTTGCAGATTAGCCTCAACTTTAGCTCGCGGCGGCTCGGCCGAACCCACTTTCGCGTTTGGCCGGCTCGGGGCAGATTTATGGAAGCCCGGCTCGGATTACCCGCCGACGCAACTCGCTTTCGGTGCACCAAAAGTCACGGCTATTAATATGAAATTTCCCCCCCTTGGCAAAAGAGCTCAAGTGGCTGCTGTCGCTGCTGCTACTGCTGCCACTTCCAACGGCCTATTGGTGGGTTTTTTTTTTTTTTAAATGTGCATTGTGAAATTTCTGCCCTTATTTCAGTCAGTGCTTGTTGGTTTTTCTGCTCTTGTGATTCTCCCGTGGAAAAACACGCAGTCTCACAATTCCTCCCGGTGTGCTTTTCGGAAGCGCTTTCGCTGCGGACCCAGCCGAGACACACACACACACACACACACACACACACACACACACACACACACACACACACACACACACACACACACTAGTAGGCTAAACATGCAGCCAGTCCCACCCACACAAACACCTGCATTCCTGGGCTTTGTCAGGCCCTCCCCCTGAGTTAGTGGCTCTTTGTTCATTAGCGAGAGTCTGAATGAGTCCTAATGCATGGCTCCACAGGCGGAACGCTCCACCTCATTGTAGCTAATTCACTGCCTGTGGCTTCCCTTAACTAACACACACACACACTTAATCACTAGAACACACACACACACGCTCACACAGGCTGCGGGGCCTGACTCAGTGACCTTGTGCTGCGGCTGCGTGTTGACTTGACACGGCGCAGCTACGAGCCGCCGACCCCGGCCGCCCCCGCCGCCGCCGCCGCTCCTCCCCTCTCGCCCTTTCTTTCTCCATCTCGGTGTCGGTCGGTCAGGCGGGCGGCTCTCTGCGAGGCTTAATGAGGCACATCTGCCCGTCCAAACATCCCGGACGCCACCTGGATCGTAATACAGGCTGTTTACTGTACTGCTGCTGCGCCCGGGCAGGAAGCAGAGGGCCGGCTTTCGACCCACACACACACACACACACACACACACACACACACACACACACACACACACACACACACATACATTACTAGACACTGTCATACTACTTGGGGGGGAAAAAAAAAAAAAAAACAGAAGCACAAAGTTAGAAATGAAGAACAAAGGTTTTCTCAGGCGCCTTATTGCTGATGAATGGGGTGAAAGAGGCAGTTTGTGGCTCATGGGGTCATGTGCTTCTTGCCGCTGCTGCTGCTGCTTCTTCTTCTTTGCCTTTTGATTTACTCACGTAGGAAACCGGAAAAGAAAAGCAGCTGATATGAGAATTATACAGCTGACAGATAAAGCCACATTCTCCTGTAAAACAAACAAAAAAAAAGAGGGGCTGTGCTTTTGTAGTTTTACTATAAAGTTAGTTTTTAAGCCTTTAAAAGGATTTTTTTTTTTTTCCCACATCACAGTTTCAGTGCAGGGTTATTCTTCTTGCGTCAGGTGACACCGGCCCGACTGCCCACAGTCCAAACGCCACAAATGCGGCAGGCCTGCGAATAAACGGCCGTTGTAAACAGGCCTGGAAATAAAAGACACTTCGACCCCGGGGGCGAGAATTGGTTTCGAACGCATCGTAACCGCATCTTTTATACAAGCGTATAAAAAGAGCCAGGCAGCTGGCTCAGCGGTTTGATGACTTTTTCACACCGAGTGGCAACACCCACCCACGCACGGACACACACACACACGCACGCGGTGCACGTCTCAGTGCGGCGTCGCACCTGAGTTCCACTGAGTTAGCAGGAGGTCGACGCGGAAGAGCTGAACCGCCTGGTGGTGGAGGGAGGGAGTGACGGTCGAGGCGCAGCTAGCCGACGACTGCGTGAAACATGTCCATAAAGACAATAAGACAAGCCCGCTCCCTCCCTGTATGTGTGTGTGGGTGTGTGTGTGTGTCTGTCTGTGCGGGCGCTCGTGTGTTTGTGCAATCGCGGCGCAGCTTGTTTAGTTAAAGTTGGTCTCTTTCAGCGGCGCTGAACAATCCCAGAATTCCTCTGTTTACTCGACATTGTCTGCCGAGTCTTAAAATACCAAGAGGATGACCTGTCTGCAACAACAGCCTCCGACACACACACGCACGCACACACGCACGCACGCACGCACGCGCACGCACACTCGTAAAAACACACACACACACTTTAAGTCATAACAAAGCCTCAGCGCACGCTGCTGAGTTTTTACCTCATCCCACATGCATGTTTTTCTGTTTGCAGAATATTGTTTACACTCAAGCCTCCAGGGCTTTTGTTTTCTTTCTTCTTGAGGATCGGGCCATTAATCCACTCGCTTGTTTTTGGTCGAGTTCCTAAATCTCAAGCAGAGCCCCGAGTCAGGGGCCAGGGTTCCAGTTAAAAAAAAACTGAGCCGGCTCCGTTTCAGGCTCACAAATAGACATTTTACATGGTGAAAGTATCGTGAAGTGTTTCTATTCCAGCTACACCCGCTGGTCCCACACACAGTCAAGAGTGTTGCTGAATTTCCATAGAATGTGAAGCAAGTTTTAAGCAAACTTCTTTAAGCTAGCTTGACAAAGTTAGCTTCTCTGTTTCTCTGAGTAATTGCACTTTCATTTATCCCGCACGCGACTTTGATTCATTCTGGATTTTGCTCCTTTGTTCAGTTTGGTTGCCTTGATTTGTTAATTCAACAAATCCAAAGGAGGGGGGAAAAAATAATAAAGGAGCCCCTTGTCTTTGGCACACGCGGCGCCAATTTGAAAAGCAAACTGTTTCCTCTCCAAGTAGCCGTCAACCAGCACTTCCAGCCTCTTTCCCACATTGTTAACGTCCTTGCCAGAGTGAAGCCAGCATCAAATTTATAAATGAAAATGGAAACGACTGTTTGCTAAAAAGTCAACACATTTCTCCCCCACGTTAGCTGCGTTTCCATTCGAGTTTTTCGCAAAATAAAAGCGACGTTTCTTAAATTTCAACGACGTACAATTGCGATTTGCAGCCGTTTCCATTGAATGGTGTGAAGGGCATAAGCCGTAATTCTTAAAATAATTCCATTTGTTTGCCGTCAAGAATGGTTGTGATATTTCTCTCTTTGATTAATTGTAAAAAATATTCCGTCTCCTCCTCCGTCCAATCATAACGCGCCGTTTTCACTGGACGTGAACTGGTCACGCCCGGCCTCGTACGTCACGTCCGGCGACGTGCAAATGCGAAAAAGTTTTTCCGTGACACTTTTGCGATACGTCTCTTCGCCGATACGCTTGAAAAGCCGCCTCATGAGAGCGTCCAAACCTTCTAGCCGTGTTTGAGAGCTTTTTCAAAGTTTTGGCGTTTCCATGAATCGGGTGTTTTTTGCGCAATTTTCGGGGTAATGAACCGCAGCTACAGATTCACTTTCAGTAGAAGTTACCAACAACTCCTGCCATTAAGCTCTGCGGAAAGACGAAGAGTTCATTCTGTTCTTCTTTCGCTGGAAATCGGCGCTTTGTTCCAGCCCACTTCCACACTGGTGGAAGGCACAGCAAAGCATCAGCTGAAGCAGGAAGCCAAAAGCCAAGCATTTTAAGGAAGGTTGTAAACAAAGGACTAGTTGTGCCGTTTTTTGTTTTTTTTTATGTATTCGGAGAACTGTGGAGTGTTTTTCTGGTTGATTTCTCATATGAGCTGCTCCGCCTGAGTCTGAGATTAGGGATTGACATCTTCCAAAAAATGGATAGAATTGGAAGTTTTGGCTCCTGGTCGCAGCCGCTAACACACTATTGCTTTGACAAATGGCTTCATCCCAGTCTTTATGTCGTCATCTTGGGAAAAGGAAAAAAAAAAAAGAAGTCCGTTGCTGTGCAATCCAAGTCTTTTTGTGAAAGTTGTGCAGCGGCGCGTCCCCACCTATGGTCATAAGTATTGTTTTCGCAAAACGAGCGTGTTCTGTAAATAGTGCGAGGTCGCAAGACTTTCCCTTGTAGGAAAACACAGTGCTTCTGTCAGTGTTAAACGCTGATTATGCAGGGTGTGTGTGTGTGTGTTTGCGAGCGCAACCATCGATTTTCCCTGGTATGTCCAACAGCTGGATCCAGTTAGCCTTCTCAGCTTCCCCGGGCCTCTGAATGGGGGATGAGCTGGAGTGTGTGTGTGCGTGCGTGTGTGCGCGTCGCCCTGGGGTTGGATGAAGTCATGGGGTCTTACGCAGCAGTGTGAGGTTGTGTGCACGTGCTTTTTTTGGGGATGATTATCTGGGGAGTCGTCGTGGGGAAGAATGGGATCCATTTCGGTGCGTTTTCACTCCGCCAGCGCGCTGTGAAAATTGTTCCCCTCCTCGCAAGTTTGGGTCCAATGTTTTGTGCGCCTGTTTCCTCAGCAAGTTAAAAATCACGCCAGAGGCGTGCCGTTCTCCAACTGACCAGCAGGAGGAGCCATCTCATGAAGTCCAAACAGCTTTAAAAACAAAAACATGTTCAAAACATGTTGGGGTTTTATAACGACGTGGATCCTAGCTGAAAATTTCGCTAGCGCGCTCGTGTGATGACGTTTGCTGTAGAGCTGATTGCATCCAAAGTACAGTGAAGTCGCCCAGCTCTCAACTGTTGCCTCTCAAGTCACTTATCTAAACACCCATCACTGATCCTGAGAGCTTCCGCAATTTGCGGACCGCACGTGACGCGACTCGTCACGCTAACGTCGGCGACAGGGGCCGCTCGTCGCAAATCATTCACAGGATCTCGACGCCGTCCGCGCTGATTGGCCGCACTCTGTGAACTCTGTGCACCAGTGCAGGCCGGTTTTCTCGCTCTAACCTGGTGATCGATGCAAGATACGCAGCAGGCACCACACGCTAGGAAACTTACTGTGCTGCACCTGTTTGTCATACCGGAAAACTGTTTATGATGGGATGGAACCCAGAGTCACGACCAGTCTGAGTGTACAAACTCCAAGATATTAGTGTCACGCCGTCAGGGTGTTGTTTGAGCACTGGGAAGATGTTGACAGAGTGGAATGGACCTAACAGAGCCAACTGAACTTTATCCTTTAAATTGGCAGTATAGCATCCGCTGTCAGTTGTTCCTCTGGGATATTAGCCACAGTTATTGCATCAGTTTAATAGACATGCCAGGAGGGGCTGTCTCTGGCTGCCACCTCAGAAGTCAGAACTCACAATTACTCTCTTACGTTTGTTAACGCACACCGGGAGCGAATTTGCTATGCGAATAATTAGCGGTTTTCAAAAACAACAACAAACAATAACAACCTATTGAATTCAATGGAACCGTACACACCGGCAGCGAATGTTCGCGGAGCTAAAAGCGATGGTTAGTTTTTCGCTCTTCTGTCGAATTTTTCGGAGGCAAATGCCGGACCTCTGACCAATCAGAATGATGTTGAATGGTCGATGACGTCATAACGTCGGCAATGCTCTCTCCCTTTGCAAACGTGCAACCAGTTGAGGGAGCAGTCCTTCAAATTGTCGGACGGACGTTCTAAAGTGCTGGCGAAATTTGACTGGGTCAGATTTGAGCTCCTGGATGGTCGTGTTGAACTCACCCATCGCCGCTTATGCATTTTGTTTTTTTTTTAAAGCCGTGGTGTAGAAGGCGGTGGTTCATTTTACGCACCTAAAACAAATCTTCTCAGTCGCCACACTTTAAAAAAAATCTGATCTTTTATTTTTTTCGTTCGATTCTATCTAAATGATAAGCACACGCAAAGGAAAAACGGAAAGAAAAAACGAAAAACCTTTTATGTCAACAGGAACTTCAATAACGTGGTCAAAAAAACTGTTTGTGACCGCCGCTTCTTAACCAAACATTTAATATCTTCCACCTGCGCTGCCGCGTGTTCACCTGACCTGTATATCCACCTGACGCACCAACACACCCTCTCAAGACAGGAAAAACTAATAATAATAATAATAATAATAATAATAATAATAATAATAATAATAATGATAATAATAATAATATTACAATAAGTTTAGCAATACAATAAGCATAACACACATGTCCACTATAAACCAAGGTACTAATGAAATGAATGTAATGGCTGACTTCTATTCTTTTTCTTTTTCTTTTTCAATCCAACCATCACCAGGACATCAGCGCTTGAGGATGTGCTCGACTCCATTGTTTCTCCTCCTTGCAACCGAAAGACCCCCAAACTTCAGTTGCTTCGCAAATTTTACACAAAAAAACATCGCTGGCGAAAAATCTGCATTTTCGCGTCGCTTATTCGCGTTGTTGCTTTGCCTTTTGCCCGGTGTGTAAGGACCTTCAGTATCAGATTCAGAACAACTTTGAAATCAGCTAAATGACCCAGCGGACATCAGTTTGGGTTTCTCAGCATTGAGCTCTTGGCTAGCTCTTGGCTAGCTCTTGGCTAGCTCCTCGCTAGTTCTTGGCTAGTTCTTGGCTGGCTCTTGGCTAGTTCTTGGCTAGTTCTTCCCATTCTTCTGCAATTTTTATGAGTGACAAGCAACTGCCCTTTTTTCTTTTCATTATTGTCAATATTCCTGGTATCACTACTAAGAATTCAGCGCATGCACAAGACGCTAACGAGGGCTCCCTCTGTCCGCAGTACCTCCCGTTCCAGTGGCCTCTGCTCGATGTCCAGGGGAGATCCACCATCCGAGACTCCAACACTCCCACGCACTTGGTAAGGCCTGGCGTGCGCTATATATGTATATATGTGTATATGTATATGTGTATATATATATATATATATATACATACATATATATGTATGTATGTATGTATATATATATATGTATGTGACATATATATGTAATATAACATAATACTTTCAAAATGAATATGCTAAATGTGCACATGTTATGGCCTAGATCAGTGTTTCTCAGCTGGTGGGTCGCGACCCACTTTTGGGCCGCATGCGTTCACTTTTTAAAATTATTATTTTTTTTTTTTTTAATATATTTATAGCTAAAAAAATTTGGCATTTACTTTGCAGGACAAACGATTCAATTCAATAATTTCAATGATTTAATGACTAGGCATGATAGAAAGTGGGCTAGCATTTTGATTTTTGAGGAATAAATTTGAGTGCTGTGGAGTAAATTTGGGTTGCGACTTCATGATAACGGAAAAAAAAAAAAAAAATGTGGGTCCTGAGACTCCATCAGTTGAGAACCACAGCCAGTCTGTTCCAGACTGCAACCTATATTTCCCTCCCAACGACTACGAAAACAAGCCTCGGTCATTGGCGTCCCCCTCCTCGTCCTGCCGGCGTCGCTTTAATCTCCCGATTGGCGGAACCCTCGACGGCTCAATGACGCGTTCAGTTGCCGGTGAGCGCAGCGTCTCCGAGGCGCTGTGGGCGTCGGTCAACTTTGCCTTTGATAAGAGGAGGAAGAAATGAAGAACAACACTGCCACCCACCCCCCGCCAGCCGAGCGATAAAGGTCTGGGGGCCTGATAGAATCAGGTGGCGGTGAATGTTATCAGTGGCTGTTGTAACTTCCCATCAGAGGTGCACTTCCTGCGATGCTCGTCAGGCTTCCCCTGCGACCTTGGCGGAACATTTTAAAGTGGGAGGCGACGATCTGATACTCAGAAACCGCAGCATTTTGTTGATTAAACCACAGTGTGTGTTTGTGTGCGCGAACAATCAGTGTTTGTTTGCTCACAAGAAGTTGCACAGTATTTTTTTTTTTTCAGCAATATTATTATGTCATCTAATTAGGGTGCCTTAATTTTTTTCAGACCCTTTTTTTTTTATTTTTTTTTAACCCTTTTGCGAGGTCACAAGACCACTTCCTTGTTTGTTACTTGAATCCTAACTCGGTGTGTTACGCCCTCTGGTGGCCACCTTGTCTCAGTTTGGTTAACAGAAATAGATGGCACGTGGAAGGTTGCAGCCAGTGTGCCAAATAGAGAGGGATAGAGGGATCTGATTAACCCGTGAGACTCATGGGACCCCTGAAAGCCTCAAAGCAAAATTTTAAGGGGTCGCATATTTTCTTTTCTTTTTTTTTTTTTTTAAAGCTAAAAATAAGGCATATTATGGTCACTAAAATGTCTTTAAGATCAACCTGGCCTATAAAAATTTTTAAAAAATATTATTCGGAAAAGGGAAAAGGGAAAAGGACTGGGTTGACACCTTGTAGATGAATTAGATGAATGACTACAAGGTGATGCTCTGATGCCAAATAGCTAGCAAGTTGCATCAATGAAATATAGTAAGGTTATTATTGGCCTCCTGCATGTTAAGGAAAGTTAGCTTGGCATTTAGTACCAATCAGGAGGATGGGGACCCCACTGAATATTGATGGGTATTTCCTATACTGGTGGCAGCAAGGCTGCAATTTTAGCAGAAAGCTAAAGTTGAGCGATTTGAAGCTAGGCTGCAAACAAAGGGCTAAACACGCTGCTTTATGGAGTTTGATTTTTAGATACTTAATCACGTGAAGGTGCTGCAGTTTGGATTGAAACTGTAAAAGTCATGAGCGTGTAGAATATGGGACCTTGACCTGAGCGTGACCTCTTTTGTCTTCGCCCCTGCAGTCCAACAACGTGCCGGTGGTGCAGCACCCCCACATGCCCCACCTCCACCCGCTGCTGTCGTACAGCCCGGAGGCCTTCTCCCCTCAGCGCGCCTCGCCCAGCTTCTCTCCTGACGCAGGTACACGCACCACCTCCACCTCCACCTCCACCTCTGTCAGACTGCAGCAGGACGAGCGCTGCTGGGCTCCCAGCAGACAAGGAATGAACAATCTGTCCATGTTGTAACAGGAATGTCCCGGAGCCCGCACACCGCCTGCTACCCTGTCTCTCCTGGAGGCGTGGCCCAGATCACGCATCCTCTCAGTTGGCTGTGAGCAAAACGCACACACCCAAACACACACACACACACACGTCTTGATCTTTGATGTGTGTTTTTGCTCTCTGAACTTTTTGAAACTTTGCTTTGTGTTTCTCTCGTCAGGCAAGGACAGCCGATGTACCCCCTCGCCGGGGGGTTCACCCCCGCCGGCCTCGCACTCAACGCCTCCATGTCGAGGTGAGGGCCCTCCCGGATTCAACTTGATTGATTGCACGAGGGGCGGGTTTCATTGACGGCTTTCCCTTCCCGTCGCTTCACAAACACAAGTGTACAGTCCAAGAATGACGACCGTTAAAGTTTCAGTTTAAAACAGTCCTCTTTGTCGAGGGAGAGAGGAAGAGGGAGAGAGGAAGAGGAGAGAGAGAGAGAGAGAGAGGAGAGAGGAAGAGATGCTAGCAAAACGTCTGCGTTACACACACACCAATTATGCCTAACCTACGTGCTGAAAAAGAGGAAAAGATGCTGCAAAACATCCCAATGTAAACATACTTCTGCTAATCAAACAAAACATAGGCAGTTGTAACCTCAACACTTGAAACATGAGTTTGCTGTGCAATGATAAGCATGCACATGGGAACATTTTAACCCATTTAATCCTATCTATCTGTCTATCTATCACTGGACTACAAATATATTTATGAATTAATATGTTTTCCAATTTTATAGTAGGTGGATCTTTTTGACTTGGTCATTTTCGCAGTAGCTCGCATGCTGAAAAAGTGTGTGCACCCCTGCTTTTGACGTATGCAAGTAACCGTCCCTAGTTGTTATAACTGCTCCATGGGAGTTGTAGTTCTTCGTGTATACTATGAATCTAAGTTCAACTATTTAAGAACTACATTTCCTGGTTCAAATTAATTTCACAAAAAACATTTAGCAGTTAACTCTCCACCCGTGTGTGCTACTAAATTTTTCTTCGCGCTACTAAAATTGTTTTTAACATGCTAATGCTACCACTGAAAGAAGTAAGCGGACAGCCCTGCGTGACCAGTAATGCAGACACTTGGTTTGCCCACCACTGTGTTTAGCTTCTGTCTTAATAATCTACCACTGCAACGCTTCCACTTGAACGCCCGACTTTCGTGATATATTCGATGTAGCATGAACTATGTACATTTTCCATTACACTGTTATTACTATTGTTTAATTATTACATTATTTTCCATACATTTAAAATAATTCTATGATGTGCTTCATAAGAAAAAAGTATAAAGTATATCGGAAAAGACTAATGAAAAACTTCAGATGTTGCTCATGTGTCTTCCAGCAACTATTTTGCTTTATGTCTTTTAAACCTTTCATTTTTTTTTTCATTCCCAGCCTGGTGTCAGGCGGCTTCTCCCCACGTCTGGTCCCGACCCCCACCAAGTCGTCCGTCCCCCACTCCGCCGTCGTACACACGGGGGTCAAGCAGGAGCCCGGGAGCAGCAGCAGCAGCAGCTGCCAGCCGGGGTGAGCTCACGCCTGACTGTTTTGACGCCGAGCTTCCCTTCGCCGCCACCAAGGGGCTAACGTGTGTCCCCCTTGCAGTAGGTCGGCGGCCGACGGCCAGCAGGAGAAGGAGGACGAGAGGAAGCCCCACATCAAGAAGCCGCTCAACGCCTTCATGTTGTACATGCGAGACGAGAGGCCCAAGGTGGTGGCTCAGTGCAAAGTGAAAGAGAGCGCCACCATCAACCAGATACTGGGCCAGAGGGTGAGTCCGTCCGTCCGTCTGGAAATGAGACGGTTGTAAAATAAAGCTGGTGGTGTCAGCAGGTGTGGAGGAAGTTAAAACGTTTATTCTAGATAAGCCCAGATCACCAGACTGGCAGTGTACCATTTCAAGGTACAAAAATTAAAATGTATGTTATAGTATACTAGTAGCATAGTAGTAGCAACCTGCAGGAAGCAAATATATACATATATAAAATGAGTGCAGGGGAAGGGATGGGATTAGTTTTGATATTCCTACTCCTTTTTGAACATCTGTGATTGCATTTTATGCACTTTCATATTTTTTTATTTTTTCTCTGTGTTAAAAATAAACTTAAATCAATCAATCAGTCAATCTAAAAATTAGTCTTAAGTCTCAGAGTGCAGTTTATTTTCGTGCACACGGTTCCATCCAGCTCAGAACTGGACGCCTCTTAGGACACATCCAGTACTAGAATCTAGCAATTAAATTTCTTATTTTGTCATATTTGCATTTGTTGGTGTTCCTCCAATGCAGCCAGACCTTTTGAAACACAATAAAAATTTCATCTGGTAAAATATTTAATCACCATAATTGGGATTGAGTCAGAGTTGTTCCGCTGCTGTGTGTGCATTCAGCTGTTGCTGCTTTGTCCCGGTGTCTGCGTCGCCTTCCCTCGAAAAACCAAAAACGCTTCTGCACGTTAGAATGAAAATTGGCTGAAAAATCCCCAATTTTCACAATCCTTGAGATATGTGTGATGGAACAGAGCGCAAAGCGTGATTGACCTGGTTTAACCAATCTGAAAGAAAAGCATGAGTAAAGCGCTGGTGCCCGGTCGCACTGTCGCCGCTCACTCTCCTGCCTCCCGTTCCGCTGACACTGACGCTGACCTTTCCTCTCCGCAGTGGCACTCGCTGTCCAAAGAAGAACAAGCCAAATATTACGAGATGGCTCGCAAGGAGAGGCTCGTCCACTCCAAGCTGTACCCCGGCTGGTCGGCCCGAGACAACTATGTGAGTGCCAGCGCCTCGTTTGGTGCCGCTCCTCTGGAGAAGCGCATCCACCAATGGGAAGCTGACGGAGTTTTTGGTCTTTGTTTTGTTGCAGGGTAAAAAGAAGAAGAGAAAGAGGACCAAGAGTGAAACTCTCCATGAAGGTGAGAGCAGTCAGGCCTGTCGCTTTAATTTGGACACTCATTATGTAATAATTACGGTGATACAATTCACTTATGTAGCGCCGCCCTTATCACAAAGCCCATTACAGAACAAGGTGATCTTTATTATGATCTATTAATGATTTATTAAAAGTAACAGGACCTGAAAGGGGAGGGTGAGGAAGAAGCACAGAGAGTTAAGTGAGATTCAACACTCACTGTTGCTGTTTTGGGTTGGAGAGGACTTGAGCCGGTGATCGCAAACCTCTTATCATTATTATTATTATTATTATTATTATGATTATTATCATCATAATCATTATCGTTATTGTTATTGTTATTATTATTATTATTACTACTACTACTAGTAACAATAAATATAATAGTAATAATATGAATATGAATATGAATATGAATAATAATTGTTATTCCATTTTCGCTGTTACATTTACCAAAATGAAGATTTTGAAAACAATGTTGGGTTTGCTGCAAATAAGGCGTCTCCACATACACTATGTCTTTTGAAAGGTGAAAGGTGATAGGGCGAAACTTCTCATCTGCCACATTCAAAGAGAAACAATCTGGTTCATTTTCCTAGTTGCGGCACTTCATGTCGCAGTGACGAGCCACGGTGTTCCGAAGCTTCCAGACAGCTGAAATATAAAATAAAGTATTTCTGAAGGCAAATTAATCCATCAACCTTTTCGTTGAGAGCGGCGTCCCAGAAAACTCTTGCGTGCAATTTGGTATAGAGCGGAATCTGACCCTCCGGCAAGCTGTCATCATGTTTCACCACTGGCCTTGGAAAGTTTTATGTCACATGATCTGAAAAAATATACAGAGAAGTTGGGAAATTAAGAACATATTCATTTCAGAGTTTTGAAATCATACGTGGATTTTCTGTCCACGTATGACAGAATTTTTCAACCTTTTTTGAGCATTTTTTTTTACATTGAACAATCCCATGGCACACCACCAACCACTATTTAGCCTAGTAATGACAATATAGTCTCTTAATCTATTTATACTCACTGAGTGTGAACCCTGGGCCTGTTTAGATGCACACAAAGCTGACAATCCTGGGAGGAACTGAGGGAGGAAATTCGGCTCACATTCTTGTTAAAAGCTCCACAATGGAAAGTTATTGTCTTTTTCAGACAAATTCAGTGAAAAATTTTTTTACACAGAGGTTGAAAAACACTGATCTACCATGCAAAAGACACTCGAGCCAGCAGGGGGCGCTAACGCTGTTCCGTCCCTCCTCTAGTTCCGATCGAGGACATGGCCCCGCAGCTGAAGAGGCCCCGGGCCCCCGGCGGCGACGGCGGCGAGGAGGCCCCTCCCCCGCCTCAGCCCCGCCCCAGCCCACGCAGCCGCACACCGCCTCGCACCTGACGACTCGCACCTGTCGCAGGCCAGCCCGCCGCCTCGCTGGACTCCCGGCCACGCCCACCACGGCGCTGGCCTCGCCCGGCGCCGCGCCCGGCCTCCACGCACACGGAGCACGCGCACGCCGCCTACTCGGCGTCGCCGTACCCCGAGCAGCTGCAGCCGCTGTCGCTCACCACCAAGCCCCACCGGACCTCCTCCAGCGCCACCGCCACCTCGTCCTCCTGCGACACGCCCATCTCCTCGCCCCTCGCCGCCCTCCTCCTCCTCCTCCTCCAGGTGTTCGCCTCCCCCTCCGCCCCCGCCTCCTCTCCCCCTCCGCCCCCCTCCCTCGCTCTCGCAGCCCTTCCTGGCCCCGCCCCCGACCTCCAGCCACCAGCGAGCCCCCTCAGTGCCTTGACTTCCCCGCCGCAGCCGCTCTCGCTCCGAAGAGTCAATCGGCTGCCAGGGACAGATTTTTTTTTATTTTTTTGTAATTACTTTTGTGATGTTATTCAAATTTCCCCCGCCCCCTCCCAAAAAAAAATCAAATGGTCATGATCTGTACCTATTTTTGATGTTGTAAATAAGTGATGTTTTTTTTAAAACCTTTTTTAATAGGTGTATCGCATTTTATACTAGCAAGAATAGAACAAGTAATGGTCAATATTTGACCTCATGTTTCTGCAAACTTCACTTTCTCTCGTAACTTTTTCCTTTTTTTTTTTTTAAATGAATGATCATGTTTGTTATCGTTAGCGGGATGTGGAACTGGGGGTGTTTGTTTCCAAATACTTTTTTTCTCACTTGTTATCATGAGTTTAAATCTATTTTCTGGTTCCTTCTCTGTTAATAAATATTCTCCAAGTTCTGACACACTACCCCAAAAATGTTTGGAGTTGGTTAGTTCTTTATTATTATTATTATTATTATTATTATTATTATTATTATTATTATTTTCTTCTGACAAAGATCTCTGATGGACAACCTGCCAACCCTGAGGGAAGATTTCCTGAATCCTTTGATTGATCCTGCTGCTGTTCTAAGTTGTAATAACTCCACAAGCTCAAAAAAAAAAAAAAAAAAATCCAGCTCAAAACATCTTTAACAGTTGGAGCTTGATTGGCCTTGTGACCTCTGACCCAGGTTATTTCTAACCGGTCACATGGCAGAGCTGCCACTGTCGTCACAGTGGCCTGTGTTGATCATAGTTTTTCCCCAAATGAACAATGTCCATATTGTGTCCACCAGCTTTTAGCTTTCGGTAGCGTAGCGAATGAACACCATGGTGGTGGTGGTGCCATTAGTTTCTCTTTCATACTCAAAAGAAATCCTGCTTCTTCTGTGCAGTCCTGAAGAAGGAGCCTGAATAACACACTGGCTCGTAATCATGTAGGCTATTGCCGTTGCTTATCATTAATTGATAACACTGATGACTGGTTATGTAATTCCAGTAACGCCTCCAATGAGGGCAGTAGGGGAAACAATTTACTATGAGTTCTAACTACAAAGTATAAATCAAGTATGTATTGAATTCTATCACCTCATTTCATATGATTCTGATTACTTGCTTATTGAATCAGGTCTTAGACTTCTGTGAACGCAACCTTGCCTCGTGTCATAGGTAATTATGTCTGACTAAGAGAGACTGAGTGGGGTGTGTAATTTCGTCTCTAAGTGCGTGTTGTTGTCGTTGCTGTCCGGTCCGTACGTACGTCCCATTCAGCGGCTCCCTCGGTTTCCATTTTGAAGAAGTGCGATGGTCCGATCTTCTCTGAAGAACAAACGCATCGTTCGAAGACTTCATGAAGATACCTGTGCTTCCCAGAGGTGCGTCTTCTCTTCCTGCTGCCACTGGCGCCTCATTGTGCAATAAGGAAAAAAAGTCATATTTCTGGGTTTTTTTTCCACCCCCGCGGCTCTTGTGATGCCTTCCGCTCAAGGTCTGAAAACATTCCAGTAAATCCACCTGCGGCCCTTTGTCAACGTGTCCTCGCCGGTTGTTTGTTCCTCCCCTCATAAAGTCACTCGGAGGAACACACTGTGACCTCGGCCGTCTTGTCTGTTTGCTGCAGCTGTGTGTCACCTCGCCACCTGACAAACGGGTTGCGGAGGCCTCGGTGAATCAGCTGATCTCTCTGAATCACCGCCGTCGAACATCTTCACGGCGAGGCAGACGATTCTGAAAGTATTCGCTCCAATTTCAGGGAAATTGCTGCTCTGACGTCGGGTTTCCTGTTTTCCACCTGATCCAGACCCACATCTTTCGCGTAGCCGCCCTGATGATGAATAGCGTTTCGGCAAAGTAATTAAAGTTGCCGTGAGGAAGTCATTGTAGGTGGAGCTGCTTCACAAGCTGCTGTATTATCTTAATTACAGCATAATACCAATTTGAAAAGCAGAGGAAATAAATGAGGGTCCAAATGGGGGAAAAACAGCTGTTTGAACATGTTGCTGTATGATGAATGCAAACGTGTGTTTGATTCTACTGTAGTATTTTGCAGGACTATATACAGACACACACACATATATGTATGTATTATATATACACATATATATTAATTTTATATATATATATATATATATATATATATATATATATATATATATATATATATATATATATACACATATATAAAAATATATACAATATATATTTATATAAAAAATATATAAAAATATATGTATATATATTTAGAGAGAAAATGTTGGGCATTTATTCTGCCGACACAATTTAATTTCATTATTTCAAGAATTTCCTTACTAGACTTCATGATAAGGAAAAAAATGTGCATCCTGAGACTCCAGCAGATGAGAGCCACTGCTCTACGATATAAAGGATAGAATTTTCCTGCCATCTTTATCTAAAAGTGTAATATAACTAGGACAGGACAGGTTCCTGCTTTTGACTGGTGCTTTCCCTGAGCTCAGCTGCAGGCTGATCTGCCTTCTTGCAGAACAGTTCAGTCAGAAATCTCAGACACTGTGAGGTCAATAAAACAAGTTTATTCACAAAATATATATATTAAATAAATCTTGCATCCCGCACACAGATATGCTCAAGAGAGATATGTACAAATATACAACACATTTGCTCCGTCTGCGGAGTTTCCGGAGTTGTTTTTTCAGCTCGCTTCAGATTTTCCTGTCAACAGTCTGCTGCTGGTTGCCGGCGGCTAGCTGATGGAGCGAGTCCGAGCTCTGCCGCCGTGGGGCGGACCAGCGAGGTGGACAACAGCCCGGCTTTCCCCAGCTCGGCGAACGGGAAGACGTCCCGGGTCATCCGCGTCAGGAGGCACGGCATGACTTTCTTGCCGCCCAGCACACGGCCCTTGGCCTGGAAGGTGTAGGCCACCCTGTGGGAGAGGCGGGTCATGAGGCGAGTCAGCTCCAGGTCCCGGTGGCCCTCCTCCTGCAGCAGCGTGCAGAAGGTCTGGAGGAAGACGGAGCCCAGTGGGTGCGAGAAGGCGGCGTAGCCTGATGTGGAGGACGACGGGAGAAGTGAGAGTTTGAGTGATGACTTTCTAACATCCACCAAATTCCATACACGTCCACACTACAGCATCTCAAATCATATTTTTATTCATGGATGTACAGTATGCTTTTTATTATGGTTTAATATGTGTATGTATTTAATATGAATAATGTATTTCAGACTTGATGATTGGCCTCGATTTTGTACTTGGAGGAAACAAGATGCACAAATTTCATGTACACACTCACTCTGATCATACAGTCAGTATGGACCAGCTGATAAAGGCTTATTATTAATATTTAACATTAGTGAAGATTTGATGTCCTCTAATTCATAAGAATGGTGACAGATGACTGTGACAAGGTCACCCTGAAAACATTTTTAAAAATAAAAAAAAAACTACTACAGTAACAATTTTAATTGTGTAGTCATTACAGGTATCTACTTCTTGCCACCCCTGTGTGAGTAATAATTATCTCACCCTGCGGCCACCCCAAGGAAACATTTCTGGCTCTACCACTGTCTCCGAGTGACTTTACGAGAGGAGTATTTACTGGAATATTTTCAGCCTCCATCACGAGAGCCGTATGGATGGAAAAAAACCTCAGAAATGTGACATCGTCGCACAGTCAGCAGCCAGTGACCATAAGCAGGAAGTATATGTTTCAATTGTTTGTTCATGTTTTACATTTGCATAACTGCAGCACCTTATCATGTGTGTTTGGGTGAAGCTGGCAAATACACACTACGTAGTTTCCCAATCTGTTCTATTATCTATTATCCCAAGGGGATCAATAAAGTTTGTCTAAGTCTAGTTCTAAGTCTATTCTATTCTATTCTATACTTGTGAAGATCGGACGTACGCATGTACGTACCCGGCGCTGTGGCGTACATCACGGCTGTGTCTGCAGGTACCGAGAGGTGCGGTAGGATGCCAGGCTCCTCGTCAGGCTCGGCGGCCGAGTCCACCTCCACGCCGTCATCCAGGGCTTCTCCCCGACAGGCCTGGAAGAGAGAGAGAGAGAGAGAGAGAGAGAGAGAGAGAGAGACGGCAGCAGCAGAGTGAGATCAACGCACAGCGAGTGTCAGGAGAGCACCGGCAAGGGGGAAGAATTGAGCTTCGCCAACCTGTATGAGGAAGAGTTTGGCTTTGCTCTCCATGTACTTGTTGTCGAAGAAGGCGAAGATCCGCGACAAGAGGACAGCTTTTCCATCAGCCCCGAACACGCAGCCCTCCTCGCCGTGAGAGGACAGCACGGCCAGGAAACAGTCGCCGACGGGCCTCTGGCTCTCTGCAGCGCAAGCACACAACAACAACAATAATCAGTCTCTCCTGGTCAGGGTGCAAACAACACTGAGATAAACGGGCACCAGCGCGTGTCTCATGTTGTTCGTGTTTGGCCTCCTTGCTGGCTGGATTACACAAGCAATAATCAGAGCTTTGTGATACGCAGCCATCATGCTCTGGTTTTTTTTTTTTCCCTCAGGAAGGTCTTGAAGCAACCGTCAGACCTTTGAGCAGGAGCTCAGACAGGTGGCGCAACAGGTTGTGTGTCACCTAGTCACACCAGTGCTGTGTACAGCTCTCTGAGCTGGAAAACTGGAACCCTGAGGAAGACCTGATGTTGGCTAATTAACTTCCCAGAAGTTAGAAATACCACATCCTTCACCACATTTTTGGAAATCTTTGTTAAAACACACCATTTCAGAATTTGACCCTCTGTGATGTCATAATGGACACTGATACTCTTTCCATATTACTGCCAACACTCGCAGCCAGGTGCTCATTCCAGGCCGCCTCATGCTAAAATGCATATCAATAATTGTTTGCAGAAAACGAGAACTAAACATTTTTGCTAGGTGCAATAAATAGGTTGTTCTCTTGAGATCTATCAAATCATGCAAAGCTGCTTCACTGGAGTCTAAAATAACAACAAAGATCTTAAAATGACCTGCAAGCCAGATACAAGGAGATCATAAATATCAAATGCTCAATGGGCAATTTCAATGGATCTAGAAATCTTTAAATTCAACTTAAAAAGTGTCAATTCTGCAATGGTTCCCCTTCTGCACGGTTCCCCTTTTGGAAATAAACTCCGTGGCCCTTTTGTTTTTGTTTTGTCTAAACTAGTGCGGAAAATATGGCATGCCATGCATTTTTATTTCTCCAAAAAAACAAACAAGTAAGTTGACGTGTAGCGTCGAAAGGAAAAGCTCGTGCGGGCACCTTTCTGAAACAGCTCGTAGATTTCATCACCGCTCAGGTCCATGTGGTATTCCACCTTGAAACCCAGTTTGCTGAGGGTACTGTGGATCTTCTTGGCGTCCTTCTTGGCCCCTGGTCTCCTCCCCAGACTCACCCCAGGGTCAAACTGAGCCACTGACACCACCACTGCCCTGTTGCATCCCTCGCTCTGGACCTTCTGTTCTCTCCACTGTGGCATATTTCTCTCCACTCCTTGTGCGTGAGTCCTCTGCGTTAGGTGAAGACAAACAAACGAGCTCCTGCTTGTATAGACGCTGGTCCGGTTGTGTGCCTGTTCCGCTCCACGTTCTGAGTTAATAGCAGACTGGGACGCTTCATCACACCCCGTGACCATACATGGAGCTTCCTCTTCTGACGGCGTGTCACAGACAGTGAAGCGGATCACACGCAATTACGTAACAAATGCACAGGATACAGATAAAGCCCTGAGCAATCACCTGACTTAGTAGCGTGGTTTCCCAATAAGTTCCCAGTCAGGCTGACATAGTTCAGTAACTCATAAAAAACAATTAGCGTCTGGCAAAGCGTAAATTCCACGCTTCCAGTTGTGATTACCGAGTCTGAGGCAGTACTGTGACAAGGTATGATATGGTACATTTAATCTGAGAGAAACACAGTGAAGGAAGGTTTTTACAGGAGTGGTGCCCACTGAGTCACACTCACAGACTGTCACCTGTAACTTCCCTCAGGCTAACACCGTGCCTGAGTGTTGCATGCTCTTCCAATAGTTTCGAAATACCCACTAAGGAAGCTGACTGTGTCGTAAATTACAGGCACAGTGTGATGACCTACAACGCTGCCTAATTGAAACCTGTTGCAGGTTCTGCTGGTGAAAAATATATTTTTGTAATATATTTACAAAATATATTTTTTTTATTAATGTTTTTTTGTTCAGTTGACATTTTATTTTAGATTATGTTCAGTAATGTTTGTGTTTCCATTGTAGTGTATTTGCATTACAATCTTATTGCACTGATTGTAGGAATCAAGCATGTTGCTTCGATCGTCCAAGTTGAATGTCAAATGATGGTTTACAATCTACAGTAAACTCCCCCTCCCCCACTTAAACTATAAAGTATAAGGTTTCCATATGCTCCATCTTTTGACTTTCCATCCAACGAATCAGATATTTAAACATTACAAAGCTGAAAGGCGGCCCTGCGATGAACTGGCGACTTGTCCAGGGTGTACCCTGCCTTCGCCCTAAGACAGCTGGGATAGGCTCCAGCAGACCCCGTGACCCTGAGTGCAGGACCAAGCGGGTATAGAAGATGAATGAATGAATGAATGAATGAATGAATGAAAAGCTGAAGTGTTGTGTAGTTATGGCGGCCACAAGATGGCAGTCAATCCATCCACGCCTCCGCCGCAGTTAGTGACCACGTAGCGCACTCGGTTCAGGCTGCTTGCGTCATCACTGTGCGACTGCAGCTGGCGGCCACCGGAGCGCCGCTGTAAGCAGCGCACTCACGCTGTGTTTTACTCTGTTATACTCAGATATTCAGTGGTGTTTTAGGAACGCTAGCCATAAAACCCCCCTTGTCTTTTAAAGGTTTTTAACATGTGAAAGTAGGAATGTAAAGCAAGATTGCCGTCTGTAGTCACAGGGTACACGTGGCGACGTTTACAGCTAAAAGAAAAGAAAAGAAAAAAATACTAGGTGGCTGAGGGCTGTGAAGAAGGAGCGACTGAAGAGGAAAAATATTTACAAAATGTCACGGCACAACAAACATAACGGCATACCCGACAGGTCAGTGAAGAGCTTGCGTAGGAACGTTTGCCACAGAAAATGTCTGACCTGTTAGGCACTTAAACTTGAGTCAGTGGTGTTGGTTGTTTTGTTTTTTTTGGCATTTGGCTCAGCAAGATCCCCCCATGACACCCATTACTAACAAATATCCTTGTTAGCTTTCTTTTTTGACGTGTCTGTGTTGTCTCGTGTGTTATCGACGCTGTTAATCTCTGAGAACGAAGCATTCGACGTGTCTGTCCTGCAGATTTGTCTGTGATTTTTGCTTTTTTTATGTCAATGTATGGATATATGAGGATTTTTCTTTAAAAACAAATCAGCCGGAAATGTTTCAAATATTTAAAATATTTAAAAGGTCAATGTCTTTTTTGTTGGCATTTTCCTGTTGCCGATCAGCTGCAAGCGCCGCTCTACCTTCTTGTAAACAACCCGACGCTGAAGTTGGCACCACATTCGCCGCGGTGCTTAGGTTTCGATTCCGCCTTCAAAAAAAAAATAAAAAAAAATCTGCAATTTGACCGCTAGATGGCTGTGCTTATCCCAACACTGTTAAACATATAACATTCAGCGAATCATTATGTCTATGTTGAGGCGGATTTTTGACTAAATTATACAGTAGAAATGGACATGTGCAGTATCATTGCAAAGCCTTGGAGCTCTACTATCACAATCAGTTGACATATTTCAAGGGAAGTAATTTTTGGCCTTTTGGGGTAGTGGCAAAGTTGACAACTTTACCATTGACATTATGATATTTTTCATTTTTTCAGGTGGATTATTTAAAAAAACTATACAGTAGAAATGGACATGTGAGGTGTCAAAGTTGTCAACTTTGGAGTCCCCTCAAAAGGCCAAAAATGATTTCCCGTGAAATATGTCAACTGATTGTGATAGTAGAGCCCCCAGGCTTTACCATGACACCTCACATGTCAATTTCTACTGTATAATTTAGTCAAAAATTCACCTCAACATAGACATAACGATTCGCTGAATGTTATATGTTGAACAGTGTTGGGATTAGCACAGCCATCTAGCGGTCAAATTGCGGATTTTTTTTTTTTTGAAGGTGGAATCGAAACATAAGAAGCACCGCGGCGAATGTAGTGCCAACATCAGCGTCGTGTTGTTTACAAGAAGGTAGAGTGGCGCATGCAGTGTAAGATGAGGTTGTGTCATGATTACAGTATTTACAACACACCAGAAGCATTTAGCCCTTTTTCAAATGTATTTCTGTAAATAGTTAAAATTGGCTGAATGCTAGATTGACTCTGTATCAAAATAATCAGAATTTCAGTGTTGAACAGAAATTAAACTTAAAGCAGAACTCATTGTTTGACTTTATTCACCGTCAGTTCCTGCTGTCTGTTAATCTGTAAAGATCAATGTGAAAAAGCAGAATGCCTATTTGACAGTTTGGGGAATGGAGTGAGTGTGTGGCACAAAGAAAGGAGGAACACACACACCTCAGCTTAAAGATGCGTAACGGCAAAATAACACTTTCCTGTTTAATTGTGATTGTTTTTACATTACTTTCCAAATTATTATTATTTTTTTTTTGACATCTCACTTCTCAACAGGTGGCTCGATTACAAAGCAGTTGGGAAGAGGCTGGAGGGGACACGATTCATTGCTTTCAAAGTGCCTCTGAAAAAGGTCAGTAGTTCTGCTTTTAACCCTCGATAGTCCACATTTTGTCACATTTCATGGTTCTTGTCAAAATGGTTGCTCCTGTTGCTCATAAGCAATGTTTGTTTCAGTCCTTACACTGCAAGCTTCGACCTCCAGACATCTTTGGCCACTGGGAGCTGCTGGACGCTTTGGACAAAGAAAATCAGGAGCTTGGCCTCATTATTGACCTGACTTTCACCAGCCGCTACTATAATATACAGGTATTGGACTTTAAACTCATTTCCGTGTCACCTCACTTCCCATCTTCAACGGAGGAAAGCAAACGCGCCGCTTTGTGTTCACTGCGTCGTTGTGTAGGACGTACCGGAGTCGCTGGTGTTTCTGAAGATCTTCACGAAGGGGCACGAAGTCCCAAGTGACAAGACAATCTTGAGCTTCAAACGCGCTGTGCACCTCTTCCTGCGGGACAACGCTGAGAACGGTACGGCGAGTGGGCTGTTCACTGTCGAACGTATCAACCTCTCCTATTAAAGTCCTTTTGTTAGATGTCGCACATCCAGTTGAGCTGAATCTTAGATCAGAAGATTTAAGTTTCTGTCAAAAACATGGCATGCAGTCTTATGGTGACTAAAACAAGTTGTCACCAACTTGGAAGAGATATTGGTGCCCCATGCATATATTTCAGAACTGCATCTGCACATTAGGATGAACCAGATCTGTTTGGAAAGTCAATCAAACTTGCACTCATTTCTAAGCAAATATGTTGGCTAGAGATGAAAATTAGTTCATTTTGCATAAAATACACTTTTGAATGTGGTAAAAAAAAATATTACATAGCATCGTTCATTCCTAACTAACTGCGACTACCTACTAACTGTCATATTCATTTCAGACAAGCTGATTGGAGTCCACTGCACCCATGGTCTGAACCGCACTGGCTATCTAATATGCAGGTGTGTGTGTGTGTGTGTATGTTTGTGTGTGTGTTTCCCCCTGTGGCAGTCGTGTCTAACAGCTGACTCTGAACCGCAGGTATCTGATCGACGTGGATGGCATGGATCCTAAAAAGGCTGTGGAGTGTGAGTGCTGGTTATTACACATCTATGCACATTCTTGCTGTCCAACTCCATCCAAACGGTCATTTGTCCTCAGTGTTCAACTCGTCTCGCGGCCACAGGATTGAGAGGAATAACTATCTGGACGACCTGCAGCACGGGCCAAAGAGAAGGTAACACTGATGCTGCCCCCCCCCAATAGGGAGTGCAAAATATTATCATATTTTCAACAATTCCTGATGACTTGCTCATTCCAATGTTTTTAAAACCAGCAATGTGGGGATGGACAACATTGAGGTGGAGCCAGTAAGGGGCTGCGCTACGGATCGACAGTCTGAAACGTGGAGCCAGACGCACTCTTTGCACGCTGACTCCAGGAGCCACACGCACTCTTTGCACGCTGACTCCAGGAGCCACAGGTAGAGGCTGGAAATTACGGTGGCTGACAAGGGCCAAACACAATACAACTGCCTAATGTGCCTTAGTTGGCGAAAACAGCTGCAGGTATGGAAACGATGCAAACTCACAAACACTAACACAAGTCTAAATAAGGTATAAAGAGAGGATCGTGGTGCAAATGGAAAAAATGCACTGCAAGACATAAAAAACAACTTAACCATAAAATGCACTGCAAACAGAGAAGTGAAGGAAAACACAACAGATGCAAATCCAGAAAACACATGCAAACAAAAGAATCACTGCATTAACCAGTCACTACAACAGAAGTGCTCCAAACCTGCAGGGGGCACTGTTAGAGAGACATGCAGGTAGACCGAGGACGGCTAACTAGAAAGTTTCTTGTTTCTTGTTTCCATACCTGCAGCTGTTTTAAAGCACATTAGGAAACAAAATAGTATATATGTACTTTACTGATCCCAAATTTGGAAACAGTACAGCTTAATTCATTTGAACCTTGAAATTTGCCAACTAGCATCACTTAACGTCCCTTCCAGATCTTCCAGATCGTCACCCCTCAGAAGGACTCACTCCAGCTCCCACTATCACCATCCAAACCCCGGCTTTCCCCCCCGACCACCGCTATTTCCGACGCCGCCGCCCCCTCCGCACCGCCCATACCGCTGGGACGGCCCTCCTGCCACTGACAGCAACTGGAGGAGACCCCAGCGCCAAGAGGACATCAGGCCCAGGTACCCACGGTCAGAGCCCCACTGGACTCCGTCCTCAAGGTGGGAGGAGGACAGAAGGAGAAGCTCTGAGCCTCCTCCTCCCCTGCCGCCACCCCTACCGCGCTACTCGCCGCGCTGGGGCAGCCAGTCCAATGGTCACGATGCTGCTGCGGACATGTGGGACGGTCCCCAGAGGAGACACGGCCATGGACACTCGGACTACAGATACCACTCGAGGGACAACTTCTAGAAGTCAAAAACTCAAAATGTGACGCTCAGCTAATGTAGGAATGATCTCAGAGCATAAAGCTGCTTTCTTGGTTTTATTGGTTATAGGGTTTACCTGAAAGACGTCAGGTCATCATAAAGGAGATTTTTCTTTTAAAAAAAAATGCTTTAATGGTATTAAAAGGAAAGATGCTGAGTGTGTACTTTGAGATCAGCACATTACAGCATATTCAACCAGTTCGGTCTGGGGTTATGAATAAAATGTTATTTTCTCCAGCATTTTGATTGATTCTTCATTCTCCAAAAAAATCAAAATCCAGGCCATCGTGACCTACGGGTCTTATGATACACCACACCCCCTGTTTGTGCAGAATAACCTTTGTCCTCAATAAATAAATATTACCTGGCAACTTCATCCATCTTTCCATCCATTTTCAATCCCTGCATCTTCCTGAACTCTGGGTTGCGGGAGTCTGCTGGATCCTCTTCCAGTTATCATAGGGCACCAGTTCATTGCAGCAACTTCATACAATTTAAAATGAACAAATACATTTCAAACTGATGGATATTAGAACAAACCTTTGTATTTAAATCTTCATAACAAAATGCACATTTGTCCACAGTTCGTGCAAATTGACGT
The DNA here is from genome assembly GCA_009823395.1 of Thamnaconus septentrionalis. Classification (NCBI taxonomy): domain Eukaryota; kingdom Metazoa; phylum Chordata; class Actinopteri; order Tetraodontiformes; family Monacanthidae; genus Thamnaconus; species Thamnaconus septentrionalis. Next base: position 16,457,445 of record CM020518.1, read on the forward strand.
TCATTACCTGGAACTAACTACAGAAGTTGGAAATGTGCCTTTGACCTCGATTAATTCTCTTAATAGTTAAAAGCAACATTACATTGGCAGGGACGCCTTTGCATTGCGAAGCATTAAAGCAGCAAATAGAAATCACTTGTAAATAAATAGTTTGTATCCTAATTATTATTATTATTATTATTATTATTATTATTATTATTATTATTATTATTATTATTATTATTATTATTATTATTATTATTATTATTATTATTATTCCCCGAACGCTAGTGGGCTGGTAAAACGTCGTGTCTCGAGCCTTCTGCGCCCAGCCCACGCTGCTGCTGCTGCTGCTGCTGCGTCTACCGCGCATGCGCGGAGTGCTGTCACGACTTGGACACTGCAGCAGCTGCCTGCCGCAGGTGGAAAACACAAACAAACAAAAAAACCATGGCGATGAAGGCACTCAGAGGGATGGTGAACGGGGCCATGAGCGAGATCTCCTCGGCCGTCAGCGGCAACAGACCGACGGCCTCCGCTCCGACCTCTGCCGCCGCCGCCCGGGAGCACGTCATGGCCGTGAAGCGGGATTACATCTCGCAGCCGCGCCTCAGTAAGTCCAACCAGCACCAGCATCACCACCACCACCACCACTACCGGGAGCGAAGCGATAACTGCCGTAACTGCGTTTGTTTAGTTTAAGACGCGGGGAGGCGCGTGTCGTTCCAAACGCGCTGGCCACGTCTCGTCGAACGGCGCAGTGTTGGATGACAAGTTTTTATTCCCGATGTGTCACCCCGGCCACGCAACACCTGTCAGGCATCAGATAAAATACCACAGGTGTTCACCGGAGCCGAACCACGGTCAGATGATCAATCAGCAGGTTGCAGAGAAACAGCCGGCGGTTTGGGCCTCGCCAATGAGAACAGTTGCTGATATTATGTTTAGTGATTGAATATTGAGGGACTTGGTTACGTGTGTTTGACATGAGGTTAATTGCGCAAACAAAACAGTTTGCATAGAAGTGATTTCTGTATTAATCCAGCACAGGGGTGAAACATTTCGTAGCCTTTGGATTCGACTCAGCGTACGCAGGATTCATAGAAAGCTCTTTTAAGTTCTGCCGTAAGGTTCTTATCCTTCATAGCCGTTCTTTTATTCCTCCTCTGATAGCATGAAAGAGACTGTCAGTTGCTGCAGCAGCATCCACACAAGGCTTGTTGACAGCAGCCTAGATTGATGTTGCCCGCCTGTCCGCTTTGTCTTATTTTGGGAGCTGAAAGTGACAAGCAGTTTAATAGTGTCTCCAGAACTAAGAAGACAGACCTTTAAGACCCGTTCAACTGCTCACATTGTTATTACTGCTGTTTTTCTCCTCACTTTTAGCTTATAAGACAGTGTCCGGAGTCAACGGTCCTCTGGTTATTTTGGATCAGGTGAAGGTAAGAAGAATAATTAAGAAGCTTAAAACCACACTCCAGAGTTTCTCATCTCAAATCTATGAAAAGACTTTATTGAAGATAAGCCTGTCTGTTGTACTAAGAACAGAAATGAATGTCGATCACGTATCAATGACACGTGATCGATGTGTCTCTATCACTGGATGTTGCAAAGAACTAGAGAGACATTAAACATGCTCATCAACAGTCTTATCAAGCCCAGTTGCTTTGCCCGTCCCGTTATTTACAGTTCTCACTCCGTTTACATGACACTCGAGGAAACCAAATTATTGCCTTAGTCCGATTATGATCGGACGACTGCAGTGCATGTAAACTAATATCGGAGTTTGAGAACTCAGTGGAATCGGAGGACTCTGATTGAGACACCCAGATAATGTCTGGTACTGACATGCCTCCTCTGCTCCTGCCTCACAGTTTCCCAGGTACGCAGAGATCGTTCACCTGACGCTGCCTGATGGCACCAAGAGAAGCGGCCAGGTGCTGGAAGTTACCGGCTCCAAAGCTGTCGTGCAGGTGGGCTAACCTCAACCTTCAGTAAACTCACGCCTGGTGGAACTCTTTTTGCGCTACTTTTTGTTTTGTCTTCAATATCCAAAAAGTGTCTTACGTGTTCGAATGGACCAGTTGGATTTCTTGCAACTATTTCAATCAGTTTGAGTTGTTCGGCCGTTGCGAGGTTTAGCACTCTCCGCTCATTAGCTACTCTCCACGCTGGTGTCGTTTACTGTAGCTGCAGCAGTGATTTACGACCTTCATAGGTCTTCCCCCTCAGTTGTTCAAAGCAGCGCGAAAGCACAATTTCTTGCTCCCTGACCTCCAACCTCTTGGTACCTAAAGGAAGGTTATGGATGACCCTGTCATGAGCGGTACGCACACATCAATTTTGGGTCAAATGTCCCTTTAAAATCCCAACGCCAATGTAATAATAATAATAATAAACTTTTATTTGTACAGCACTAAATCACAACCAATGGCGTCTCAAAGCGCTTTATACAATCAGAGAGAACCAACTGGGCCCCTGGAGCAAGCAAGATGCGACAGTGGCTGGGAAAAACTCCCCTGTGGGAAGAAACCTAGGGCAGAACCAGACTCCAGAGGGCCATCATCTGCCTATGAGTAGTTGGGGTGAAATACAAAAATAGAGGAGATACAGAGAAAGAGAGAAAGGAGTAGAGTGAGCCAGGGTGGCAGACAGGACAGAGTGAAAAACAGATACACCAACCAGGCATTCACAAAACGGATATAAACACAAAGAATAGGAAATAATTCAAGGCTGCTGTCCGTGTGGGCTGTAAGTGTCCATGCTTTGGAAGGCAAGAGCCTATCCTGATGGACAATCTGCCGATAGGACAAGTCCAGGTCCTAGGCTGGGTGGTGGGACAAGCGATGACACCAAGACCCCCAGGACAGCACAATCCAGCTCCTGGCGCAGTGGTCATCACCTGCCGGGGACACAGAGACTGCGGCAGTATCATGCATATATCGAGCATACTGTACAAAGCATAATGAGAGCTAGTTTGGACAGAGTAGATGGAGTCAAAAGAGTCAGATAGAGTCAAAAGATAAGTAATCAGATGACTCTACACACACATGGATTTTGGGTGAACCATCCCTTTAAAAGCTTGACACCTGCGTTTTAATTATTATTGATAATATTAATTACGAACTAATTTTTCGACCACGGCCATCCGTGCTCCACGCTGTTCCCTGCAGGTGTTCGAAGGTACTTCGGGCATCGACGCCAAGAAAACCAGCTGCGAGTTCACGGGGGACATCTTGCGGACGCCCGTGTCCGAAGACATGCTGGGTAAGGCAGCGTCATCTGCCCCCCCGCCACACCACACCTGCTTGGTGGTGCTTATCAATGCTCAATGTTCTGAACTGCGTTTTTGTTGTTTTACACGCAAGGTCGTGTGTTCAACGGCTCCGGTAAGCCTATCGACAGAGGGCCGGCGGTCATGGCCGAAGACTTCCTGGACATCATGGGTACGTTTCCCAAGTTTTCTAACGCCGCTTCCATTCGGTGCCAGTCAAGTGATGTTTTTTGTTTTTTTTGTTTTTTTCATATCGCAGGTCAGCCCATTAACCCGCAGTGCCGCATTTACCCCGAGGAGATGATCCAGACCGGCATCTCGGCCATCGACGGCATGAACAGCATTGCCAGAGGCCAGAAGATCCCCATTTTCTCTGCTGCAGGTCTCCCTCACAATGAGGTAAAGGCAAAGTAAGACGGACACGTTGAACAATGCTTGTTTTCTCAAAGGCATTTTCCACCACGGCTTCCACTTGCATTCACTTTTTTAAGTTTTTTTTTTCCTGAGCGTTTCGTCTCATTTCGTTTCCGCTCCGTCCAGATTGCAGCCCAGATTTGCCGACAGGCCGGCTTGGTGAAGAAGTCCAAGGACGTGATGGACTACAGCGAGGACAACTTCGCCATTGTGTTCGCCGCCATGGGGGTGAGGATTTTAGAAGGAGACCAGTGTGAAAGTAGAACTTCACAAAAACTATGGAGCAGACTCAATGTGTGCACCTTCGTCTGTATCCAATAGTTTGATAATCACAGACAGATTGTTGACCATGTGTGGTAAATATATGCTCACTAAGGCCGCTGCACTGGTGTGTATTAACGACTGGCGGTTTCTCTCCCTCTTTGAGGTCAACATGGAGACAGCCAGATTCTTTAAGTCTGACTTTGAGGAGAATGGCTCCATGGACAACGTGTGCTTGTTCCTCAACCTGGCCAACGACCCCACGTAAGTTTGAAACTGTCCCATTTTAAACTCAGGGCAGCAAGCTACACCTTTTGACGACCGGCATCAAAAAGCATCGGGAAGCTGTAGGACTTCAAGAACGTGGCTAACTTCCGTCTTCGCCGCAGCATCGAGCGCATCATCACGCCACGGTTGGCGCTGACGTCGGCCGAGTACCTGGCCTACCAGTGTGAGAAGCACGTCCTCGTCATCCTCACCGACATGAGCTCCTACGCCGAGGCTCTCCGAGAGGTCTGTCACACCGTTTGCTTTTTTCCCCTTCGAAATCAGCTGCAAGGAAATCGGGACTAAAGTCGACGCTGTTCACCCTCAGGTGTCCGCAGCCAGGGAGGAGGTGCCCGGCCGGCGCGGTTTCCCCGGCTACATGTACACAGACTTGGCCACCATCTACGAGAGGGCCGGCAGGGTCGAGGGACGGAACGGCTCCATCACCCAGATCCCCATCCTCACCATGCCCAACGACGGTAACCTCGCGGACTCGACGGCCGGGTGAGCCGGGCTGTCGCTGAACAAACTCTCACACTCGTGTCCCTGTGTCCTCTCAGACATCACCCACCCCATCCCTGACCTCACTGGCTACATCACCGAGGGACAGATCTACGTGGACAGGCAGCTGCACAACAGACAGGTTGATGCTTTTTGGTTGCATCCTTTTGAAAGTCGTGGTCTTCTCTTAAAGGTCCAGTGTGTAAAATTTTCAAGGAAGCCCACCTGGGTTCTGTTTGGCGGACTTCCTTAAAAAATGGCGGCGCTAGATGGCAGCTAACTAGGAGCAAGACCATTATTGCCCAATGTGTATTCTTATATGTTTGAAACCATTCCAAGGGTAGGAAAACTGAATGACTTTTATTGTACTTTTATTAATGTGTTTATGGGCAGCATGTTAAGCTTTTACCAATGTAAAAGTCATAAATCAGCCAAGTTGTTCACACTGGACCTTTAATATGATAATGTGAAAGGTTCTATCCAGCCTACCAATGTCCATGCTACCAACGTCCATGCTACCAAGTCCGTGCTAATTTCTTTGCTAAAGCCACGGCTCCAGTAGCTTCTTCCTCTTGGTCTTCTCTTTGGTCGTCTTTTCAGAGCAGCTCGGCTGTTGCCAAAGCCTCCTTTGGCTGACTGATTGTGGAACTGGCTGAAAGTATATCAGTTGAAAAAGACTTTGGCGTATGGAGGTCAACCGGCTAGTCGGTGAGATTTCCGACTTGCAACCGGCTGCCATGCTGACAGTTGCTCTCGTGTTTCCTGCGCTCCAGATCTACCCCCCTATCAACGTGCTGCCCTCCCTGTCTCGACTCATGAAGTCTGCCATCGGGGAGGGGATGACCCGCAGGGACCACTCTGACGTCTCCAACCAGCTTGTGAGTTGTTCAGCAAAAAAAAAAAAAAAAAAAAACGAAAAACAAAAGGTCATTGATGGCAGCTGTCGTCAGCCTTGTAAATGCCACCTTGGAACTGCAATTTGTAACGCTCCCCTGGCTGTCGTTTGTACTGCTACATGGTGCCGCTACCTCGTAAACTAAAAAATATGTATGTGTTGGGCGCGCGTGTGTGATTGTGTGTGTGTACGCAGTATGCTTGCTACGCTATCGGGAAGGACGTCCAGGCCATGAAGGCAGTTGTTGGCGAGGAGGCGCTCACAGCCGACGACCTGCTCTACCTGGAGTTCCTGACCAAGTTTGAGAAGAACTTCATCTCCCAAGGTGCAGTGGGGCGCAACACAGCAGTTCCCCCACCCAGTAATAGGGCAGAAATAGTGAATACGCAGTCAGTCTGACTCAAATGCTGCTGCTGACAATTGGAGAGCATTAAGGAGAAGTGGAAGGATGGAGGAACTTGAGGGAGGGACGGTGCTGGAATGACTGTACTTCAAGGAAAAGTTCACCCAATGACATCCTGCAGGCCTGCACACTGAGGATCAATTGCAATAAGTTCTTTGCTAATTAAATTATTTATTTTCTTCTAATTGTTCAATTATTATTTGCCGTTATATACTGTATATTTTACATATAATTGTATTGTTGCTCTCAGAACCACTGTGTTTCTTTCATCCTGCAGTTTGACTATTTATTGGTCCCATTTTCTGATCTTTATTTTTCTGCCAGTTCTCCAATGAATCTGCTTTGCATAAGAAATTCCTTTGATTAAAGGAAAAACAAAGAGAAAAAGAAAAAAAGCACAATACAGCACATTTAGCCGTCTGTTGACAGCTTCCGGCAAAAAAAAACAACCCACCTGCTTTTATTTTCCTGCTGGAAGCGGTGCTGTGTTTTGTCTTCCACACATTTTGGAAATGGATCAAAAAAAGACGTCTGCAAGGCAGCGACAAAGCCAGCGAACAAACACCAGGCTGGAGATGTTGGGCATTGGTGCCCTTTGTGATGTCACAGATGGCTGCTTCCCGGAACTGCGTTTTTTTTTTTAGCACACATTGTGGAGTGGAGCAAACGAAAGTAAAGGATGGACCTTGTTGTTTGCAAACAATGGCAAAATGAAAGCGCATATTCTGGGACCGTAGAGTTCCTCAGCCCTTGAGTCTTAAACGTGAGGGAACTTTAATATAAATTAAGTTGTGTTGTTGTGTCCAGGTGCCTACGAGAACAGGAGCGTGTTTGAGACCCTGGACATCGGCTGGCAGCTGATGAGGATCTTCCCTAAGGAGATGCTGAAGAGGATCCCTCAGAGCACCCTGGCCGAGTTCTACCCCCGAGAGGCCAAACACTAACCACCACCACCACCACCGCCGCCGCTGCCGCTGTCGGCCGCCTCCACCCGCTCCGGCGGCGTCTCGCCGCAGCCGTTGTGTTAAGTGTCGTGCCATCAACACACGATGTTCCGAGAGTTTCACGTGGCCTTGACAACACAGTGCTCATGCCTCAGCAGTCACCATGGGAGGGGATAGAATCAGACTCGGAGAGATGTTTACAAGTGCGAATGTGCAATAGGGGAGCGAGAGCGGTGTGTCAGAGTCAGTTCAAGGATGCGTGCGACAACTTGACGATTGTGTTGCGGGAAGCAGAAGGATACGATTGTAACCAAAAAAAATACAGAATATACACTGGAAAGAAAAGTCAAACCCCACACAGCTAAAGTAATTTATCAAACCCCGCAAATCCTTAAAAAAAGGCCTATTGCACATAATAAAATCCACACAAATTAGTGTGTGGTGAGGGTGTTTTTTTTAATTGAACGGATACCTTTGTGTTTGTTTCTTTTTTCAGTTGTTAAGAAGCAATGAAGTATTTATGTCTGTATAAGTACTTGTATCAGTGCTTTATCGCAGAGCTACTGGGTCACTGTGTCCGCTAATTTGACAAAACTGTGGGAACTATCTTGGAGATTGACTGTCAATGTTGTTATTTTTGGTATATTCTTTATTTGCCGTGTACTTTATTTGTTGTTGTTTTTGTGGACGCCATTGGCTACATGTTTTCCTCCTCCAGCGTGCCATGCGGTGCTCTGAATTACAGTAACTACATGAGCTTTTGGTGCGAACTCTTGATTTAAAGCTTCGTCAGGAAGCGTAACCGCTGGGGGTCGTGTTGTGTTGAGGAGAAGTCCCGTCATTTGATGTTCATGTTTTCCTCAAGGTGGTTGTTCTTGTTGTGCCATAAGCTTCCATAAGACTGAATTGATGATTGTCTTTTCTTTTTTTTTTGGTCTGTGTTTTCTACTCTTGGCCTTCAAGTGTCTCCAACGGATATTTGTTTGTGTTTGGTTAGTGTGTGCATGATGATGGGATGTATTAATCAGCTTGCATGCGCAGTTGTTGTTGCTGAATGTGAACCTGTTGGTGCCTCAAGTCTCATGCAAAGTAAAATCTGCTCTATGGTGATTACATGTTTGTGTCATTTCAGTGAGAAAAAAGGAAAGAGCTATATTTAGGGAAGTCTGATATTATCGGCCGATAAAGGCATTCAAAATTAATATTGGAAAATATCGGTATCGGGAAAAAATGTTGTAAAAATATATTTTTAAAATTTCTCCCGAATTTAGTAGTCATGCCAAAGAAAAATAGCCTGTTCGTAACTGACGACATCATGGCGACATCCAACGGGACATCACAATTCAAATTAGCCAGAGTGTGTTAATTCCACGACCGCATACATCGGTATCGGTTGATATCAATATCGGAAATTAGGAGTTGGACAATATCAGGATATCAGATATCGGTAAAAAAAAAGTCAATATACGCCATCATTAGTTATATTTGTAACTTTTTTAGGGGAATACATGACTAGTTTTACCTACTTATTCTAAAACATACCTACATTGCTCTAGACCACCTGTACGGTTGCTTCTGGCATTGTTGCTTGCCCGTCCCTTTATGATTACAGTGGACCATCCTCTGGTGGCTAAGCTAATGGGACTATGGACCACATCACAAAACACACAGGTGGTCGAAATAGGTACCAGGTACAGGTGGGTTCAAATTTCTACACTAAGAAAAGATTTCTAAATTTTCCTGCTTTATAACACATAAACTACAAAGGAGGGAAACTAATAAATACGATCAGCTGTGCTGATCAGTAGTGCTTAACAGTTAGGTAATGGCTAATAATTATAATGCCTCATCTGATTGATGATGTTACAGTCAACTTCATTGTCAGTTCCACTTTATGTGCATATTAGCCGCAGTGGATCAAAATTTGGAAAATGAATTAAAAAAAATTCTAAATAACTTAATTATTTTCTGCATTCCCCTTGAAAAGCTGCTTTGTTTCTTGTGCTAAGTCATAGTTTCAAAATTCTAGTTTCAAGTACATTACTAGATAAAAAAAAAAATTGAATTTAGAAAATTAAGGCTTTTTGCAGCAGTATTGCAAATAATGATAAAGGAAATTAAAACATTACTCCAGTGATGGCATTTAATTTGAGTTCTGGCTTATTCCAACATCAGACAAGTAAGAATTAATTCATTCGGCACGACAGAAATAAGCTCTGTCGCAGAAGTAACAGTGCAGTTCCACCGATGACCGCGGGAAGGTGCTCTTGGCCCGTTTAACGCCGCGCGTGCGATCCAGTCCAAAAATTCGAGGCGGCGAATTTTTATTCCATAATTTAGGGTAGATGACTCACTGTTTCCCCCCTCCTTATTCCTTTCAAAAAATACCAACAAGTCATGCATGACAGCTCAACTTAAAGACCGGAGTCAAAGTCGGTTAAGTGTCTCATTGAGACTTTTATTCCCCCCCACCCCCAATGTGTGGAAGCTTTATGGCTCGTCAACGCTACGCCGCTGCCAAATCCACGCGGCTCGTCCACACTTCCCTGTTGATGACGATGACGAAGTGCGAACCACACGCGCACCCTGATGAAACACAAACAGAGCCGCTTCTGTCAAATCCCCTGAACCTCAAATCGCAGCAAAGCAAGGGCAATATACACCTGGCCGTCTGCCCTTGCGGGCTGTGATGGGCGCTGCTCCTCGGAGAAAAGAGTCACCCTGGTCCCAGTTGGAGCCGAGCTGCATGTTAAGTCAACTTTCACAGCAACAAATAATAATAAAAAAAAAGGGTTGATGTTTCCTCTCTAGGGAGACGCACACGCACACGCACACGCACACACACACACACACACACACACCCCAACTGTGTGAGGATTTTTCAATAACTCCAGAGTGGTCATGCAGCTTTCTGTTATTTTACATGGGCTATTCGTGAAATTCAATTTGACCAACTTCAGGGGAAAACTAAAACTTTCGTTCAACACTAAATTTAACACGGTGTCGAAAGTAGGAATGCCTTTCAACCCTGAATAAGCCAAATGCTTTCAGTTTTTCCTGTTTGCATTTATTTGATGGACAAGAAGCATAGACGTTGCCACAATGTAATTAGTCTCCTAGTAGACACACTGTTGTAGTAGACAGTGCTGTTAGCACTGGCGGAGGCGGCTTCTCCAATGCACTCGATGTGCTGTTGGCAGTCCAAAGGCTGCCATCCTCTGCTAGATGGCATGAGACCATCATTTTTTTTTTTGTTTATACATTGTTTTTTTTTTGTCTTCTGCTTCAGTGACGGTAGCTAGTTGGAGTGACACCGGTGGGAATGACTTTTCTTCTACTTGCTGTCCAACAGGTGTCCACGACGCCTCCCTCCACTGTGGCTGCAAGACCCCCGAAATACCTGATCAGACTAGTCCAAAAAAAAAAAAAAAATAAAGCTTATGTGTGAAAAACAAAACTCTTCAAAATGTCAAAATAAGACAAAAACCAAGAAATTGAGGCAAAATTAAGATGGTCAATGCAACACCTCACTCGTCGACTGGATCCAGCAGCCCACAGATTATGCTGACCTGCTGACGCTTGCCTACATCTGCCAGTGGATCTTGCAACTCATTTGATCCACTTTTAATCTTTAAGGTCTTGTCTTATACTAAATTTGTAAGCCACTAACATCTCACTGTTTTGGACCTTATAAAATAAAACTTCTAAAATAAAAGTGTTTTTTTTCAAATGTGAATATTGCACTCTTTGGGTTGATGGGAGGTCAAAGGTCAGTACATATATGTACGTAGTACATAGACGAACGCGTGGGTATTTGACCCATGTCTCTATGACCTTCCTAGTGGCTGCTAGGGCCATTTATTGTTTTGTTGTGTTCCTTGTGGGGTTTTGAGTGTGCTCTGACACACTGTAAATGGTAAAAATGGTAAATGGACTGCACTTATACAGCGCTTCCAGCACCTTCAAAGGCCTCTCATTCACCCATTCGCACACAAGGATCTCACAACTTTTTTGAATAACTTATCTTAATAAGGTCTTGTCTGTGTCATAAATTTCCCACAAAAATGGCTTTTGACTTTTATCAAAAACAGCTGATTTTTTTTTTAAATTACATGCAGAAATTACGATCCTATGACAGTTGAAAATTACATGGAGAGGTAGAATGCCAAAATGTCAACATGTTTGAAAACTGAAAAAAAAAAATTGACGTATATTGTTTTTTTCTTAAAAAAAAATTAGCCCGAAACACACCAAAACAACCATCCTATTATTGTTTAGCATGAGACGGAGTGCTACAATACAACATTTCAACTTGTCTTGAAATCAGAAAAAACACAACATTTAGTATATGGGACAAAAAAAATTCCCAAAAAATAATCTGCTCAAAATACTACAACATCGTCCTATCATAGCTTAGCATGAGACATAGCTATTCTAAGCAAAATCTCAACATGTTCGAAAATTGGAAAAAATTACACACTTTTTTTCTAAGGGAAAAAAAAAAAAAAAAATTCAGACCAGCCTGAAACTCACCGGAACCTATGTCCTATCACAGCTTAGCATGAGACGGAGTGGTAGAATGCAAAACGTCAATGTTGTGGAAAAAATAAAAACTCTCTGACCAGATCACCGTGTGAGGAGTTTTTTTTATTTTTTTTTTATAAGAAATAGAGGACAACAAAAATGAACAACAGTGCCATCAAATGAGAGCAAGTGAACAAAAAAAAAGTAAGAGAGAGCGAGTGCGAGTGCGAGAAGCGAGTAGCGACTGAGTGAGAGCCAGAGAGTGAGCCGACAAAAGATTCTTACAGAGGAGGAGAGAGGATGTGTGATAAGGAATCTCAAAGATGCTGAGAGGCCGAAGCACACAGGCTCCTAATGGCCTTGCTCACAGGCCTATTGCTGGGAAAACAAGTGATACCAGACTCTCACAGGTGTGGGAGTACGCAAGGCAATAACTCAACCAGAAGGACACTGCTCTACTAAGTTAACATTAACGAAATGCAGGAACAAGTCGTATATTAAGACGTACAAACAAAGTGGTAAATTCTCCAACTCTTTGACACCGTTGTGCCCTCTCCCAGTGGGAACAGGGCCAGAACCCCCTTCCCAGGAAGACAGGGACAGACAAATGTAAACAGAGCATGAACAGACATACAATGGTGCGCTTCACATGGGGAAAACATCATGCACGAACATGTGAATAAACAATGTGAGAATAACAATTTTCCATTACAGTCAACATGTCTGAAAATGTAAAACAATCAACAATCAATGGTATGTTGTTTTTTCAGGAGGCAAAAAAAACAACTTTAAACAGCTCAAAACTCACTGAAATGACCGTCCTCTCATAGTTCAGCATGTGACAGAGTGGAAGAATGCAAAAGTCAACATTTATATTTACACATTTAGCACAGCCAGTGGATCGGAAAGGCTGGAAGTTGCATCTCCATCCGAATATATTTTAGGTCAGTCCCAGAGACCATCAGTGCTTTGGTGAGACATTCCTGCCTCTCGTGTGCTTTCCTCCACTTCACGTTTGGCTTTGCTTCCTTTTCATTGCTCATCATCCCCGTGCTCTCGTTACCTCGGGGGACATAATTAGTCAAAGTGTCAAACAGGTGGTTCTTTCAGCGGCCGAGACCAGTTGACAAGGAGGAAAGAGTTTGTTCCAGGGCTAAGGAGGGAGACAGCTTGGCGTGAATACAGGCGCACGCCGTCTTCTCCCAGCACCTCGTCTCCATGTTACTCCCGCTCTGCCCTCCTCGCAACTTCGCTCTGCTCTCCTGAAGACGTAATGCGACTGGATGAGTGAGCGCGTGACGGTGATGGACGCTGGCAGGTATGTGGCGCCTCTGTCTCTCCGCACTGCCTTGATTGCTCACAGCCACTGGTCCTCTGGTCACGGTGTGCGTCTCTTCGTCCGTCTATCCGATATCCTTGAGAGACTTAACAAACGTTTTTTTTTTTTTTACCTTCGGCAAACAAATTCTTGAGCATGGGAGTAAAAAAAAAAAAAAAAAAAGACCATTGCGTTAACAACAGCGTACATAGGTAATAACAAACAAGAGTTTGCCTGCCAAATCAACAGCGTCTTTAATATCGTTGTATTGCCTCTGTGGACGCTCTTAGCGTTGTGAGCCAGGGTTGTGACTGCTGGAGGTTATTATGGATGGAATGATAACGATATGTGTCCGAAAAAAATCAGATGGTCAAAGCTGCATCAATCAAACTTTACAGCCGCCGGTTTGGCTGGTGATAGATGGGGCAGCACAGGTGTTGGCAATTATTCTAATCAAGGGCCTCTGGCTCTCTATCTGGCACTTAACCTTTACTATACTGCCGCTTGAATTTTCTTGAATGTCAGCTGTACAATCCGCCGACAAACGTTTCGTGAGCACGTTGTAATTTTTTTATGTGTGTATCCTGCTTTTGGTCCCTATAACCTCTAGGTTTTTTTTTTCTTCTGTTGCCTCGATTATCAGACAAGCAGTGCGTTGAACCCATTCTAGGATGTGGAGAAGAGTGCTGCGTTGCTGGAGGTGAGGTCCACATGCAGCTGTACTTAGAAATTGTGTCTGAGTAACTAAACTGGGAACAGCTGTAAATAGATCATGGCTGTTTTTCTTTCAGTTTTTTTTTTTTTTTTTTAACAAAGACAATGAATCATTGTGATAGACACACTTGTGACGAAAATTAAAGTGTTACCTTAAAAAACCTCAACCTGATAAGGTACAAACTAAAGAAGCGAGTGCTTCAGCAGTGTATTGAAAGTGGTGAACTGGCGTCTCACCCCCCCCCCCACGACTGCTCTCTACAACAGCAGGAACTGGAGATGCTGCAGAGAACCTTGCGCACGCGGCGGCCTCCACCAGATCCTCATCCTCATCCTCAACAACAACGAGGCAGACGTCACTATCTGCCTGCCTGAGGAGGAGGTTGCGGACCTGGTGTCCACCACAGCTCAGTGTCTCTCTGCGGTCGGAACTGAACAGAAAAAGAAAGAAAGAAAGAGAAATGAAGAAAGGTTTGGTTGGTTAAGGCTCTGTGTAAATTGTGAAGCCATGCCATGCTCTCAAACACATCTATTAATACAGCAGCTTTTGGCAGTAGGACTGATAACTACGAAAGAGGATTAGGGCCACAAGAAGAGAAAAAAAAATTACAATAAGGAGAATAAAGTCAAAATTTTGTGAAAAAAGTCAATGTACAAAAGACAAAATTTCATGAATATAGTCGACTTAAAAAAAGACATAAATTCATGAATAAAGTCGATGCAAATAAAGTGGAAATTGGCGAGTAGCCTGGATGGAGGGTGGGTACCACAGTCATAAGTAAACTGCCAAAAACAGTTTACTGACAACTGTGGGTGAACAAGGTTCACCCACAGTTATCAGGGAAAACAGAAGTACTCCACTAGACTTGCATGCAGAGCCTTTCAACTTTATTTTCGACATTGTCACTTACTTCACATTGACATAAATTGCAAAATTTCGATTTTAATAAATTTTGACTTTAATTTCGAAATTTCAACTTTATTCTCAAATTGGAAACTTGAAAAAAATCAATCTAATTTTTTTCCTCTTCTTGTGGCCCTAATCCTCTTCTGTAGATAACACAGTATTTACTCACAAGTGAGTGCAGCAGTTTTTTTTTACACAGTGAAATGGAGCTGTTGAGAGTAAACATAAAATACAAATGTCAGACTGACAGACTATATATAAAAATATTACATGATCATTTGAGGGTGATAATTGTGTCAGAATATAGATTATATTTTGATATATATGTATATATATTTTTGAATCAATCAAAGGGCCAATGTATACTGTCCCAGCCTAACATGTTTGTAGTACTCAATCTGAAGTCATACTCAGTATTTATTTGTTATGATTTTGTTTAACAGTCAGACAGCTTGTATGAATATCAGGTCCACAATGTTTGATCATAAACTTCAGAATGTTCCTAAGGATGTGGGAAAAAAACATATCAAAGAGCAGAGCTTTGAGTCTTCTTGTGAATAGATTTGAATAAATGACCTGGCAGTTAAAAGTAAGCAAAGCAAGTTTCATTAGTCATTATGGTGATGGCACATAAAAACTATACAAACAAACACATAAATAGGTCAACGTATCACTATAAATAATCACATAAATAAGTGCTGTTGAATCCTTAATATTAAGCCTGTAATATATTGTTTGTGTCTTATGCAAAACTGCAGACTTCGGCTGGGTTTACGTGACTTGCACTGGAATGTTTTCATTCTGTTAGCTAGGCTAGGCTAGGCTAAGGTTTAGCTACGTGTTTGTGTTGTGTTGTGGGGTCAACCGCCATCAAATTCAAAACTTTGAGTCGACGTGATGGTTTAACATGATTGGCAGAATGGCTGTGCTTCAACTTTAAGAGAACAAATGTAAAAGCAAGCACATTAGCCGCAAAAACAGTTAATTGTCATCATTTAATACCTGATCTTATTTAATCATGTCATGGTTCTTGTGCAGCAAACAGAAACGCAAAACCAATGGTGACAACATACACTGGCCTTTCTTCACGTTCATGGTGTTGTCCACTTCTACTATACTGAACAGTGACTTTCACTTTGGAGGCATTCAGTTACTCCAGAAAGTCACAGCTTCTTTCGCCATGTGCACACACAGCTGAGTCTAAGATAAAGGCAGCTAATTAAGAGGCACTGTTGACTGTTCTTTCAGCCTCAACAGTGCACTGAGATGGAAAGGCCGCTGCAGTACCGCTTGCTCTCATAACTCACCCTGATTTTACTGCAGTCTGTGCGGACGGACGGTTATTGCTGTGATATTCTTCCATTCCAGAAAAAGTCTCGTTTATTAATTCCTGGATGTTTACCTGCTCTCTCACGCAACTAAATACGATGTTGCTGTTTAAAATGTCACGTCCGGAACAAAACATTGCACCTTGTCTGGTCCTCTGTATATCTCAGGATGTCCAGCCACTGAAAAAGTGAAACATTATTGGATACTGATAATAAAAAGGATAATACGCAATGTGTATTTTTCTCTCTTATTGATGTCAAGAAAAGCAAGACAGTAAATCCAGATGTGAGGAAATTTAAGGTCCCACATAATTCAACGTTCTAAGGTAGAGGCAAAACAAAGTGAGAAGCAATTTTTTTTAGAGGGGGCTGTAAATACAGAGCTTAATATTCTCAGATGGAGAACCATAATTTTGTTTTTTATTAAGACAAAATTGTTTTACTGGAGTCTGGGAGGGAAAACGAGTATCAAAGAACTGGGCATGATACGGGACCTTTGCTCTCGCTTCATCCAGAATCACAGAGAAGGTAAAGGGTTATGTTCAGTCTGCTCGCATGTCATCCTGTGCAGCCATATGATTCAATTATTGAAATAAAAGAACATGCAAAAGAAGGAGGAAAAAAAAAACCCTCATGCGGTTTGACATGGAAAGCATTTGTCTTGGGTCACTTGTCTCTCCTTATGGGCTCGTCACGGGCTGCCTCTTCGTGGTCGGTCTCTGCAGAGGCACTGCAGACCGACTGCTGCCGAGCACGAAAACAAGACGACAGTCAGTGCGGGCTGTTTTTGACAGTTTGAATTGTTGCTGCCGGCGACATGCTGCACACCTTCAGCTACTCTGCCCCGCTCTGAAACACCTCTCTATGTGTGGGAGAGAGAGAGCTAGAGTGAGAGAGAGAGAGAGAAGAAGGGAATGCCATGAACACAATACTATACTATATTAATATTATTATCATCAATAATAATGATAATCATACAATGTGATTTTTTGGTTTTTTTTCTCTCTCTCTCACAGTTGAAGCGTATCTATGATGAACATTACAAACTTCTCTCATCTTTCAAAGTGGGACAACTTGCAGAATCGTTGACTGCCAAACACTTTTTTGCCCCACTGTATTTATATATCTATCTATATATATATTTATATATATATATATATATATATATATATATATATATATATATATGAAAAATACAGGCACTAATATTCTTTTAAAGAAATAATGGCACCAGTCGCTCATTGGAATAAACTGAGAGTGAAATCTGAAGGACATCTGTCTTAGGCAGCAACAAGAGGAAACAAACAAACAAACAATATGACATACGCAAACAGGACCAAGGTCAACATGAAAAAAAACAAAAAAAACTTGCAAAGTAAACAAACGTGCTAAGCGGAGGGAAACGTTCTCACTGTATAAATAAATGCGCACTGAATGACAAAGAGGCTTCGTCAGGAGCTCCCAGCTGCCAGCTTCCTCCGCGCGCCTGTTTGATAAATGTTCCTGGCTGAGGGTCAGGAGCGCCCGTGCATCGGCCGCAGCTTCTGCTCTCAAAAGTGCATTGTTCAATTTCTGTTCACTTTCCCTGTTTGTTCTCATCTCCGTGCAGGAGCAAGGGGCCCACGTTGGAGAGGAAGGGAAAATAGAAGGCAAGGACGCGTGCATATGTATTTTTAGCCGGGCGTTCCTGTTGGTTTTTCTGCAAAAGAGGGGCCGGCGAACCCTTTAATTAGCCTCAAACTGGGACCATCTCGTCCGTTTTGTGATGCAGGATCGCTCTTAATTAACTGTTGCATTATCATGGCGAACTTGGCGGGCGCACGCGTGTTTGCATGCGCGTCGATAGAGCAGTCTAAAGGGTAGATCACCACACGCTTCCTGAGCAGGGCTGGAATTATTCATGAGCTGTCACAGTGCATTCTCAGGCGCACGGCACACAAATAATTGAAATAATGATGCTAAGCTTAATGCAAGCGCGCACGCTCACATTAAGCCGGGTGAGGCGCCCGCACGTGCACATGCATGCACATGCGCGGACATGTAACGTATGGGCAGATTGCAGTGTATCTGACAGTTATGCAATTAACGTCAGCCTATTCCTACCAAGTGAAGGCAATATGCGACGGCTATAACATTGAGATGAAATACGCGCAATTGCGTAATGTTGAACCACCATCATTCACTGAAAACATAAACAGGGTTTTAAAAATTCAGTATTAGTGCTTCCGTTCACTCTGAAGCTCACTGAATGAGAAAAGATAAATTGAACATTTCCTTTAAAATGACTAACTTTTGAAATTTTAAACAGCTAGTTCTTTGTGTGTGTGTGAGAGTGTGAGTTCCTGAATGAAATACTCCCTTTGAAATCATTAATTTTGCACGTGTACTTGACTGTCAAATACGTCAGGAGCTATAGCAACACTTCACATATCGTTAGCCTAATAGCATAGTTGCCTAAGTCATATTTGAGCGTTTTCGGAAAACAAGAAAAAAAACCAACACATTTAGCAAGCACATTGGTAAAGTAAGGCAGACATCACAATTTGGAGAAAAAAATTATTATGCTATTAGGCTAATGATATGACTGATTGATTTGGTAGCATTAGTATGCTAGCTGGCAGTCAGGATCCGTTACTTAGCTGAGATGAGCTCCAAGGGGTATATTTTATTCCTGCATTAACGCTGTGCCGATTTTTGTGTGAGGCAAAAACAAATAAAAAGTTGCATTTAACTGTCAAATAACATTCAGGATTTTTGACAGATTTTATGTATTATTTTTCTTTTTAATGCAGCTGGTGTCAATACCACAAAGCACCAAACACAGTCCGCATATCAAATTAAATCTGTAAACAAATTAAACTTTCTCCGAAACAAATTTCACAACAAAAAAAACCCACTGTCACAAACAAAACAAGAAAGATTGCATCAGCAAACACGTCCCGTCTCCTATAGTCCCTTTCAAAAACACCGAAACATGGAACACAGGGCCAAAGAGGAGAACATCCCTGCATGATTCATGCGACAGTGAATAAAAACACACGAGGCAACACGAGTGGAAGTGTTCGGAGAGGTTGTGCAGGGAGATGAAACGTGATCGCAGTTGCACGGAGGTCGGAACATCCTTTTTACAGGAGGTTGCGCTGCGGAACAGAGTCTTCCGAAATGCATTTGGACAGCAATTCTCATGTGTAGCAGTGGGACTTGGCAGTTCAAAGGGCTGTAACATGCAGGTAAAAAAAAAAAAAAAAAAAAAATGCAATCACATTCCATGAAACAACAGTGCCAAATCAGTTTAGCTTCAAATTCCTTTCCAGGATTTAGGGAGTGGAGGGTTTTCCAGCCAAAATCTGGATCCGGACGGAGGGATCCGGATCTGGCCCTGGCCGCACTGGGATGACAAGTCAAGGCTCGCTCGTCCACAATCAGCCGCGTTCACTGGGACCTCAGGCTGAAAACGAAAGAAAAAATGTTTGTGTGCATCTCGCTTGCCCCGAGTCAGATTTGCACCTGTGATTTGTCAAAACAACGAAATCATTTTGATTGTGAGCAATTACCGTCTCTTTCACGGTTTTGACAAACAAGCGACGGGCAAAACGTCGCTTCCACGGCGACTAAAAATAGTGCTCGCCCAATTGTTCCCCCCGCTGCCAGGAGGTGAATTATTCTCCCAAACGTATTTCCGCTCGAGAGAGAAAAAAAGAAAAAAATCCAATTTTTGTTTACACACGCAGGCAAAATTAGGGGGGCAACGCTTTGAAAATGACGTTTGCTGTCATTTCTGGTTTACATTAAACTTAAAACTGCGCAACCGGCACGAATAAGAGAATGCGCCGCCCAGAGGCTCACCTGTCTCTTTGTTCATTTTCTTTACAAGACAACAAAAACAGCCCCAATGATCACATTTATTCCAACGGGGTGGCAGATCAAGCTGGGCTATTCACGTCCATCGTTTGGATTTAGCAGTCGCTGCTTGTTACAGGCCCTGGAACAGACAACCTAACGTTGCTCGCACCTGTTCCACCGTACGCCTTGGGCAACAGTGCAACAGCGAAAGGTAACTGGACGGGCAGGTGAAACGTCGCCGGAAACCAGTTTTAACCTGCGCTTTGTGCTGTTTCACGTGTCCAAGTCACACTTCACATACAAAACCATTACACAAAACACACATACACAGACAAACACATGACCGTTAAACAATATGCAACACACACACAAATACATGATCATTACACAAAATATAACACAATGGGATACAGAAAAATAAAACAAAAAACCCCCAAAGCAAATTGCCATTGAAAGTTGTATATCTATCTATATGTGTGTGTGTGTATATATATATATATATATATATATATATTTATATACACATATGCATGTAACAATCATGTACTGGTAAACTGAGGTCTGACTGGGCCAGGACTGAACTTAACGCTCTGGATTATCTTCCCAATGGCTTCCTGGCCTTGCAAAACAAGAGCGTGTTGGCTAAACAGGAGTCCATGTCAGAGGTCATGTGACTCCAGTCAACTGGTCACAGACGACAGATCGCAGCGGCGATGATGCACCGTGATGCGTTCAGTGACTTAAAACCTCTGGGAAAAAAAAAAAGAAAAAAAAAAAAGAAAGAAAAAGCTTTTATTTGCCGCTATGTGCCTTTGAATACATTTACCGCCTCGTGCGTTCAAGTGTGCGTACGTGTGTGTGTGTGTGTGTGCGGTGGCCTGTGCGTGAACTATATGCATTAGGAGCGGAGCTGAAGTTGAGGGGCCGAGGGGAGCAGCGAGCGAGTCACCGGGAGCTCAGCACTATCCTCCATCCATCTCAATCCCCCGCCGGCCGCCTCTCAGCGAACATCTGAGCAGGAAAAGCATTGTTTGTTTTGACAGGCAGCGAAATCCATTTCCAGTATCTGTCACACGCCGGGCGGATCCATTTGAACTTGCTATCCGCCGCAGTTTTCTGCCTGGCGGAGTCGCCGGGACCGCCAGCCGGCATGTGGCGAGGAGGGGGCGGGCGCCGCACTCGGGACGGGAGCGGCCAAAGCGGTGACCCGCCGCCCGCGCCCGGGAGTAACCGAGCGGGGGAAATGAAAAGAAAAAAAAGTGCCACACACGTTGCGAAGGAGGCTCCGCCAGGCGCGCTGGAGGTTATTAGCCATCTTTATTCACTCCATCATTATTCAAACATGAGCCTGCTGCCATCCTGAGGGACGGCGCCGTAAATGAGGGTTTGTTAGCGAAAGAGGCTTCACAGAGAGAGAGAGAGAGAGAGAGAGAGAGAGAGAGAGAGAGATGAGGGGAAGCGGAGTGGACGGCCAGGCGGGCAACAAGAGGCATAATCAGATTCTCTCAGGAGGACAAGCTGGACCTCCACCGCCTCCCCCGTCCACACTCCAACCTCCCTACATCTGAACCACCCCGCTTGTTTTTTGTTTATTTGTTCCCCCCCCACACACACTCTGATTTGTTTCTTCCTGTTCTCTGCTGCCCCAGCTAGTTTCAAAATCATACTGCGATCAGATACACTACCGTTCAAAAAGTTCGGGGTCACTGACTCGTTTCCGCATTGAACTCCATTATAACCACTATTACGAAATAATGATCTTGAACGCTCTGTGATCGTTACGAGTGCACGCTAATCAGTCACGATGTGCTTAACAAGCATAGGGACATGTTATTGTCTGGTGAAAACCGTTTCCATTGTCTAATTAAAAGTGTTTCCATTCCAAGATGCAAAATTCTGTGTGAACACACTGAAAGTAGGCTGTTTTAAAGAGCCTAAAGTATAAATCATGATGCTTTGTTTACTCATTTATAGCCTAGCACACACAACTAAGTGTGATTATAATACAAAGTGTGGTTGTTCTTTTTTGTAGTCATTTTAAAGCATTCGACTTATTGCACTTGATATTAATTCTCTAAAATCACATTCAATTTGACATTCACGGAAACTACTGTCTAAGCCATCCCATATGTGTTCAGCACAAATAATAGTAGTTCAGTTAGAGTTCAATTCAGAAATCAGTCAGTGATCCCAACCTTTTGAGCGGTAGTGTACGTATTATAACCGGCTAATGAATTAGCTTAGTTTAGTTTTAGTGTTTTTCATTGAACATTGAAAAGATGTGCACACAACAGTTCCAGGCATCTCGATTGGACAAGGGCCAAGATCTTCAGTGTTGATATGGATGACAGTTTGTTTTTTTTTTTCCAGGGGGTTTGCGTGAGGTGCTTAATAGGACCTCAGCAATTTCAAAAACAGTTTATTGTAGCACAAGTTTCCAAATAGTAGGAACAAGTAAAAGGAGGGAACACTGAGTAAGAATGTCTAGAGGCTGGAAATGTATGATATTGTCAGAAAAATCGGTATTGTACATTTCCAATAAAAGAGGACCTTGCAAGAGAAAAAAAAGTGTGCATTCCAAATTTCAGATAGAAAAAAAAAAATACAACAACAGCAACAACAACAACAAAACAGAACTGATTTAGAGGACAGCGGCAATGGTATCTCAGAAAAAAAATTTCATCCCCCACCCGCCTTCCCAAAATACAATGGCAGATTTTAACATTGCTGTAAGCTGAACACCTCTGAATCCTTCCTGCTCTGCAACATTTGGACATCCGACTGTTCCCAGTGCCCAGGGGCTCTGCTGCCTGCGCCTCAACCCGTCCAAAATAACAGCATTTTGGTCTAAACTGGACGTTTGTGGTTGATTGAGCCTCCGGACCAGAAGCCATTCGGCAGATGGCATCTGTTGTAGAAACAGACTGTTGGATGCTGTATCACTGTAATCCCACTGCTTTATTAACACCAGCACCAAAACCTGGAACGGAGCAATTTCATAATTGGCTAGATCTGTGTGAGGAACCACCCTTAGCGAACCAATCAGAACTCACATGAACAACCTGATAGTTGTTTGTGCCGATTAAAAACTGTGATAATCAAGTCAAAAGAGATGTAAAGATATTTGAATATCAATCCAAATATGTTATAATTAGGGCTGTCAGTTGATTTTTTTTAAAAATCGCGATTAATCGCATAGCGTCTTGACTTCACCAAATTTTTTACTCTGCTCTACATGTAACTTAACAAGATATTCATTGTGTTTTTTATACTCTAGGAAAAATTGGAGAGGACAATAATGATTCCTTTGTAGAAAAATTCTATTTTTCATCAAACACACATACTTACACACATACTGTAAGCAACCCTCAAACCTTGAGGTATTCTCAAGCCACGATTGCATTGGTCAATCGTGGTATTTTATTTTGAAAATCAACCGTATTCTATGAGTGACTTCCTGTCCATCTTGACGTGGATCCCTCGCGGCTCGCGTACAAAATAGACCAGACGCTGAAACGATCGCTGCACGGCGCGAGCCGAACGTGGAGGTGCGCGTCGCTTCGAGTTTGTCGTGAACGACGCCATTTGTTAATAAGGGCGGCGAAAGGAAGCGGGCTCCGTTCTGCTTCTATTCGTGGCGCTTCCACGGCCGGTGTGAACCCGACCTGAGCAGGAGGGCTGCAGCTCACGCGCAATCTTCGCGGCGCTTCCGCCTCCGGTTTGAACCAGCCGTTAATTGCGCGTTGAAAAAATTTGTGGCATTAAAAGGAGTTTTAGTTACGCACAGCACTATTTATAATAGTGTTTTTCTTCTTTTGCTTGTCTCTCCTCCATCCATTTTCGATTTAACCTGCACAAGTCCATCCCAGCTATCACATGGCAAAGGGTGGGGGTTACACACTGGACCCCAGTTTATCACAGAGTCAACAACAAATATGTTCAAACACACACCAGCCAAGTCTTTTTCACTACAATGCCTAAAAGCGGCTGAAATTTTCAGTGGTGCCGCTGTTTCCATGGGCTCCCCTAGCTAGCAAATTTCCTGGTACGTAGCATTTTCACTAGGGGTAAATTTTAAACGAGGCAAAAACAGGAAATCACGCAAACGTACACGCTGAGGCAGCGTGTTTTTCTTTTTTCCGTTGACGTTGTTTAGCTCAGCGAGTGCAACTGAGTTTATTTTCTGCAAAAGAATGAACCCATTTGCCTGCTGACGTAATGCGTAGTACAACAAAATTGCCTGAAAATGGATGAACTTTTTCAACTTTATCCATTTTCACACACAGGAGAGAAAAATGAAAAAAAAAGAATACCTGGCAAAAAAACCAAGTAATTTTCCAGCTTTTTGCATCCGCCAACGTTTTCACATGAAGGGGAAATCTCAAATGCGTGTAAATAACCTCCTTTGTTGCCAAGTGAAAACCAAAGCCTCTTCTCTACTAAAATTAGCGCGTTGTCGCCATGTTTTTTGGACGCGGGGCGTTGCGCAATCGGTGACGTCATCGCGCTGAGATCGTGCAGATGAAGTGCTACAGAATTCAGGAGTCCGGCGGTGGCCAGTGTTCTTAGTTGTTGGCCACTTTTGGCTGTAGAATCGTTCCGCGGCGATGGTGTCGCTCACGCCAGACTTGGTGGCCTGGTTCGCTGGTCCACGCCAGACTTGAACAATTAGCTGGCGTGATCGCGCACCTCCGCGACTGGCCTGGTTCGCGCCCCCCCATGCGGCGGGGCGAAAAAGGCAGCGATCATCGGTGCAGTGCCGATCGGAGCCGATTATTCGGTCGCTTGTCGGTCGTTTGACCCTTTATGGCTTGCAGATTCCACCGCCACCAAATCGATTAGTGAACATCACAACGTTTCTTGGCCAGTGGAGCAGGGGTGACAAGTTTAGTTTAGTGAGTTTATTTCGGTCGTTTTCAATTTTGTACATGCTTCATACATTAAACAAAACAATACAATGATTATAATAATATACATCGACTGAAAAGGTGTAGGCTGAAGCCTTTGCTTGCAGCGCTGACTACTGACTACTGCACCTGCAACTACTGCACCTGCAACTACTGCATTGCTGTCAAAGGTTGTTTGATTCCCACTGGGACCTCTCTCTCTCTCTCTCTCTGGGTTCCCGTCGCTGTCCATAGGTGTGAGCAGATAATAAGTTAGCGCCGAGCAATTATTACGACAGTCGGAGGTCATTGTGCCTGCTCCTCTGTGAAGCATGTATGGTCGCCATGGCAACAATTACCTGGAAGTGAGGTTTAACGGGAGGACCGTCGCCGAGCTGGTTTTGAATAAATGAATAAAGGACACAGCAGGTTTGTTGTTGACAGAGGGCGAGAAAAGTGTTTTCAGTGTTTACCTCACAGGTGACCCCGATGCCACAGGATGCATCTAGAGATGAGCACAGTCTTGCTAAAATTACAGTCATCGCGAGTCCCTGGCAAACTATGCAATACATGCAAAAAGAAGTAGCGCAGGTAGGTATTACTTGACACCCCTCACCTTTTCTCCTTTACGCTGGGCCTCCTGCTTGGCACAGTTCCAACCTCAGCCTCCTTCCACCCTTATATTCACTGTACCGCCATCGTACGGGTCCAAACCATTACATTAGCCAAATTAGACCCCATTAGACATCAGGGACTATCGATCTATTCATTATTCAATTTATGTTTTAGACCTCAGATTGTTTTCAAGACATATCTGAAAAGTACACACATTTCCTGCCCTTTAACGCATTGACAGTCAGTCACTTCAGTCTTTCTTGCAACCAGATTTATCGGCCTCCCGCTCTTCTGTGGTGGCCTCATCTATTGGAACAGAGGACTCCATCTATCTTCATAAAGGTCAGCGGTGAAGAGCGCAAGATGACGGCCATCTGTGGGCTGACACTAACTGTTTTCCCCCACTTTGCTCGGCAGGAAAGTTGCACCTTTTGCCTGCAAAGCGATTAGAGTCAAACCGTTGCGTGGTCGCAACGACTTTTTCAAACTTGCCACTTCGGTACCACTCTAACGCGACACATAAGCCAAATAATATTCACGCGCGACAGTCAAAGGTGCCATGTTAATCCATGCGGTGTTTTAATTATGCGCCGTGTGTGCTATTTCTAACCCCTTTGAGTGCAGGACGGTGTACTTTTTACACCGTGTTCCTGCTGCTTTTAACCCACCCCTCCCCAACCACCTCTTCGGTGACCCCCCCCACCCCCTCCTCACATACTGCTCACAAGCACTTATTTATGCACAAAAACAATTACCACTTTGTCACTTGAGACTACCTCAGCAACGGGGTTTGCGCTGAAAGACCAAGGCGACGGTGTTGATTTCACTCCTCGCCCGGCACTGACGCGCTGACGCTTCCGTGAGCTCTGCCATTTCAAAGTGCATTTCCACTTTTGTTTTTTCCCCCTGTCCCTCTCTCTCTCTCTCCCTCTCTCTCCCTCTCTCTTTCTCTCTTTCTCTCTCTCTCATGTGAGTCATGATCAGAACGTCACCTCTCATCTGTCACATTGTTTCACGTAGGAACTCTCGTGCGATGACGAGCCCGCTCCTGACACGCTTGTCTCGCCGTCTCCGTCCGCTCCTGCGCCCCCCTCTCAGTCCCTCCCCTTCCACTTCATCCACTGACTTATATATCATTAAGTGCCTTGTTCCTTTGCTGCGCTGTTTGTGCACCAGTCAGCGGAGGAAGAGTTAAGTGGCCTTTAGAAATCAATCAGCATTGATCTTGTGCCAGCACGCTGCGCGACGGTTATTGTTTGCGAATGCGAGTCACAATGTGCTTTAAGCGGGAGAGAAGCTCCAGCGGAGAGGCATTTTCACGTTGATTACACCAGTTCCAGAAAGGGGATCCAGTCAGATGGCTCGGTTGGGTCTCTCTGTTTATTTCTGGCTGCCAATGTACCCTACGTATTTAGACTTCATATCTGGCCATAAACGCAAATGCCAAACAACTATGAGTAAGTGGATTAAGGACTAGGAAAGGAAACCAGCAAACTTCAAGGACAAATGAGTCATGAAATGCTTTTGAAACTTTTTCCTTTTTTTGGCAACTTCACTTTAATGCCACAACGGCGAAGAAGTCTTTGGACATTGTGACGTGTCATATTAATAAATAGCAATTACGGGCAAAATTATAAGGTCGTGTGTGCTATGTGCCGTTTTAATAACTTTAGCCGTGGCATCTTCAGTTTTTTGGCTTCCGCCTTGTCTCTCAAGAATATTTCAATAACTGCTTTCAGGGTGTCTCCGTAGGTATGTTTTTAAATCTTCTTTTTGGTGTTTTGTTTGTTTGACATTCTTCGTCCTCCATTGTCATTTCATTTTTCTGCTACAAACAATTAGCCGTGTCAGCCAGTCAGCGCATTAAGCCTGTCATCAATCGTCCAATGGGATATTTTGTTCTGCCATGTTAGAAAAGTCTTCCCGGTGATGTTGACAACCAGTGACCAAGATATGCAGATATGTTCATTCTCCTTGCCAACCAAAATTGAGCCTGCATCTTGCTTCTGATGTGGCTTTTTGTGACGGGAAGCTACTTCCTCTTCCTCTTCTAGCAAGACGCCACTGACTCATCCGGAGGTACACAGCGCTGCACCGCCCATTACGGCCTCTGTCTCCCCCTGATAATGCAGGGAACGGCTCAAGAATAAAACACCGGAAGGGTATTCTTTTCTTAAAGTCTGGACCTCTTCAAAAGCAGCCTGCGATTGGAGCGGCCGTGCGCAAAAGGCTTCCACTTGGCGGCTCCACCTGTGCTGCAGCGTGCGGTGCTCCCCTCCTCGTTAAGGACGGCTGAAGAAAAAAAGACGTTGGCTCTGCAAAGAAGTGGGTCCCTTTTCATCTTTTTGCTGCTCCCATTCGCGCCCAGACACAGACGGACGGACGGGCGGAACAGCCCGTCTGAATAGCCGCTCGGCGGGGTGCGAAGCCTGCGGTTAGTGGGAAAGCAGCTCCTGCTGCTCCCGCCGAGCGTCCCCGGAGTGTTTGTTTTCAGCCGTCTCTCTCAAGGTGACCAAACTTCTGAATAAAACATAAATAGATGGCACTTGCTGTCAAAGCCCAGGCCGCAGTGTGAGGGCGACATGTGAGCTAAAAGGCGGGCTATTTATGTGCTAGCGTGGCGCATCAGTGTGTGTGTGTGTGTGTGTGTGTGTGCGGACATGTGGCTTCGCTGGCTGTCGCGGCCGACATTGTTATTTCACGATGCGTTCCGCAGGTCAATTACACCGAGCAGGGAAAGTGCCTCAGCTTCCCGTCAGCATCCATGCGGGTTGTTTTTGTGTTTGCGTGTTTGACAACGGCTTCTTGGGGTTGCCAGACTTGTGACTGATGCTGGCAGGTGCCGCTGCCCACACACACGCACACACGCGCGCACACACACACTGACATCTCATTCGCATCTTAGACATTCAAAGCCGAGGCTCGCGGGGCTCCGGGGATCACAGGCTGAATGCTAACAAAGGTAGCCGCTGTTTGCCGGCCCACTCCGGGATGAGATCAGAGGGTGATGTGACAGGAAGGGATCAGAGCTGACGCGTCCTCACCTCGGCCTGGGCTGCACCGCAGACGCCGTGGCCAGCGGAGAGCGGAGATAAAGAGAATTTGGAGGGATGCGGGACACGCCGGGGTGACAGATGATGAAGTCGGCCATGGCCGGTGAGATTAAAGCGGGTGGCGCCGCGGAGGGGAAGGAAAACTAGCGGCGTTCAGATGCTGTGCCGCGGGATAAATGACCGGTTGGTCTACGGTAAAATGAGCCTCGTGGAGGAAGGGAAGCTGTGAGAGAAGACGGAGAGTTTCTCAAATATGGCAGTTTAGTTGCACATGTCAATCTGGGTGGGAAAAGCCGCTCAGAAAACACAGAAAAAAAACACATGTTTGGATTCGACGAAGTTATCCATCACATTTGAAGAAACCAGTAAGATATTTTTTTTCTTCACTGTCCGGAAATTGCTGACACTGTCGAAAAAAGAGCCAGGGCTTCCACTGATCCAATGATCAAATTGATTGTGATCCCAATTTCTGCACTGGCCGCACTTTTCTATATAATAGTCTCTTAAGATGTTGTGACTTTTATTTATTTTAATATCATGAACTGTTTGTGTCGCAGGCCCTGCGATGAACTGGCGACTTGTCCAGGGTGTACCCTGCCTTCGCCCTAAGACAGCTGGGACTCCAGCAGACCCCCGAATGTTTGTGTCGCATGTCGCCGCCTTCTTGGCCAGCTCACTGTTAAGAGATATCGCACACAAAGTTCTTTGTTTTTTTTAATTAAATAGAAAAGCTATTTAAGTTAAAATAAAATCTTCCTTTAAAATGAAATGAAGTTCACAAAGTTGCATGACGTGGGTTAAAAAAAACAAAACACTAAATGACTTGACGGCAGGGGAACACAGGTGAAACCAATCAGGGGCTGCCGGGCAGACGACGGACGCAGGTGCAAATCATTCACAGTGACGAGGTCAGGGCCAGAACCAAGAGGACGAAGGTGGCGCTGAGCATAACCATGACATAAACTTAACAGACTTCAACCAAACAGGATGTGGACGACGAGGCCGGACACCAGCGACCTAAGCTAACAAGTCTTAAATCGTAAATAAAAACATGAATAAAATGAACGAAGCTGTCGAAAGTGAACAAACTGAACGGGACCCATCAAAACAAACGGGACCTAACGGACAAAACGACCAAACAAACAACGCAGCAAAAGTTGCGCGACTTGGGGGCATTGAAAAACGCAGTCAAATCAGCTGCGGCGTCACAAACCAGCTCTCCCGCAGAGTTTGCAGACTGGCGTCAGCAGTTTTTTTTTTGTCATTTTTGTGCCAAAGTGCTGTTCTTTAAAAAATAAAATAACGACGACGACAACCACACAAAGCTGCGGCTTTATTTTTTCCTCTCCCTTTGTTTTTTCCTGCCTTCTTTCTACCAATTACAGCACTTTTTTTTTTTTTTTAACCACCCCACCCACTGATTCTAATGTCCTCGGATTTTTTCCCACGCACCACTCTGTGGGTAGGCCCGGACAAACACTTTGATGGATGGGCCCGGCGCTCTATCTAAAGGAGCGCTAAGAAGGCCAGAAGCCATGTAATTGCAGTCCAATTAATAGTGACAGAATGACTAATGCCGACCTCTTCCCATTTCCTCCTTCCCCTCTTCCCTCTCCATCACCCTTTGGTCCACCTTTTAAATAATTCTTTTTTTTTTTTTTTTAACATCCTGCCCCCTGATTTTTTCCCTCCCTACCCGGAACAACTCATCTGTTCTCCATCCCCAACCCGTCCCTGCGTGGATGTTCACCCCTCGAGCCCATCGAACTCCGGCCCCTGCTTCAAAGCTGCCGTATTAGCTCGTGAGCGTGTGTGTTTGCATCCGCTGTTTTTTTATTTTCTCCACCCTCTCCATTCCGCAATATGCATATGCTAGTCATATGCTCCTGTCTAGACTGCGTTTCTCCTCTAATGGACAGGTCACAGAGTCCACGGTAACAGGAAGCATGTTCCCGCTGTAATGTCCCAGTTGTCCAACCCTCAAACGCAAATCAAGCTAAATAAAGACCCCCTACTCCCATCACGGAATGGTTCCAACCAATCCGATGTTGATGAATTTGCCTGGCTTTGCATAAGCACGAACAGCTAAAAAATATAAATACAGCCAGAGAACCCATCCGACTTTAGTTCTTTTTCGTAGCGGCCCAGAAAACAAATCGGTTCGCAGTAAGGACAGATAACACTGATGATCATAATGAGACAAAATAATCAATTGGATGCCCCCTTTGTCCTGGGATATTGGCATGGAGGTGCTTGAGGACATGTATGGGCGGCGATGGTGGGATCCAGTGTGCAATCCTATCCCAGATAAAGTGGCCAGAAATGGATTAAACTGCGAGATAAAAGTGTGTAAGTGTTGTGTCCGCATTGATTCCAAAACCTGCGCATCACTGCATCGATATCAGCAGGGAGAGGCAGGACGACCAGAGGCTTCATTATTTATTTATTTATTTATTTTTACACCAGACGTTACAGAATTTCGTATCGATATTATCCATATCTTGATCAATCTGCCCATCACTCCAAAAAAATGGACATAGGCATCAATTTGATTTTGTACTCACATGTGTTAAATGTTGTTACATAAATAAAAAAAAGGAGATTGTCAGTATGTGTATAAGAGTAATTAGTATGCAAGTCAGATTTGGCAAATGTCTCTTCAACAGATGAAACCCACTAAAAGACCTCATGCTCACATGCAGGACTTTCTAATGCAACTTCAAATTATACAGCGCATCTGTATTCATCATATCAGTTTAAATATGACTGGGGTCAGGAAGGCAGGCGTTTGCTTACAAAGGACACTGGAGCTAAACAAACAAAACAAAAAGACTCATCTCCTGTGGGCGAAAACCTTCCAAAGCCGTGCATTTTCACCACTGTACAAGCAGGACGTCAAGCTCTACTTTCCCCAAGAATTTAAGGGCTCGCCGAAACTCTTCAGCGTGCTTATGCTTAATACCTGGACTGTGCATGTTGACATGTGCCTTCAAGATTAGCTTCCAAATCCGGCGAGGCTTAGATTGGAGGAGATGCAGTCAGAGGAGGAGCTTGGGCTGTCCGTTGCGTTGAGCTGAAGTGTTCATCCTGGTGGCCACGTCTTAGCCACTCTGATGTATGATGTCGAGAAAATAGTCCCGACTCTTTTTGCATGCATACTGTATTAGCTGACGCTTTCCCCTGTTATTAATACATTTCCTATTCCCAAAGTCACATCAAACAGTGCTTTTTTTTTATTTTATTTTATTATTATTTTTTTTAAATCTCAAAACAGTGAAACTTGAACATCTGCCAATCTCCACTTTTTACAAGAGACCTGGTACCAAATTTAAGAGTTAATTACTTCAAGGTCCAATTTTCAGCTCTTTAGTTTTCAAACATGTCGACAATTTAAATTTGCCTGTCAATACTTGATAGAAAGGCTCACAGTTGTGGTTTCGCTGACTCCACCTACTGCAATGGCAGTGCTTAGTACCTTTGCCGAATATTGCAAAAATTTTCCGCATGCACTGGAACCCGCCTACTGTTACAAAAAAGCAGTGTCATTATGGCACAATCACATCACATAGCAAAGGTATTCCTCTTCCAACAGGTCAGTGCTTATCACTGTAACAAACACAAGAGTAGGACTAGGAACAAATCATTTCATTCACTGGATAAAAAAATATATTAGGCACCTTATCTCGTAATTACGAGAAAAGATCTTGTAATGATGAGATCAGGATCTTGTAATTAGGAGGAAAATATTGCGTAATTATGAGACAAAATAAAGAAAAAGGGAAACTTCTGTAAATCCTTTCTAATTAGTGGGCAATGATGGCGCTATCGCAGTTAATTTGCGATTACTACCTTCTTGGTTTGAGACTCTAGGGAATACTTGCATTTCTTAAAACTGGAAATGCAGGTAGCGAAAGCGCATTGCGAGATCCTGATCTCATATTTACGAGATATTTTCTTTCAAATTACGAGATCTTTTCTTGTAATTACAATTTTTTTCTCTAATTACAAGATCAGGATAAGGTGCCTCATTTTTTTTTTTTATCCAGTAAATGCAATGCGCTTCCGTAGTTTTAGGATCATAACGTTAGAAAAAATAAACGTCTGAGCGGCAGTAATACAACACGCTGCTGTCAAACTCACTAAGCATCCCAGCAACTACTGCGTGACGCTGAGTTGTGTGATTCTGCTTCCAGAACCCCTGGACGCTCGACAGTCCGCCACAGTGGTGAGCGCAAAGTTGAGTTGGACTCAACTTCAGGCACGGAACGAGGATGCTGTTGAGGGAAAGTGGAACCCGGGGGAGGCTCTCGCCCTGTCCCTTGACCACAACCGTCTGGCGATCAGTGGATTTGCTGCGCACACGCTTAAAAACCAAGCCCAGTTCTTCTGTCCCCGGCACGCTGTTTAATCTTCAATCCTGAGTGTTTCTATTAGCTGTATCTAGTCGTGAGCCATACAACTGTCAACTCCGGCGAAACCCTTTCCCCCAAAATTTCCAATTGCAAGTATGAAAGCGGAAACTCTACAGAGACAATACTTATGCATGTGTATAAGAATGCAATATGTAACTTGGCAATCAATGCCATTAAAGGTAAAGTGTGTAATATTTGGAGATTTTGAGAAGAAACAGCAACATCAAGTGGTTACATTTTAGAGTGTAGCACTCAGACCTAATTACACTCCCTCCCTCTCCCTATCGTGCCAGTGAACTACGCTGGCCTGCACGAACCTGGATACCTTGTCCACCTTCTTCTTTGTTGGTTTATTTGAAAAAGCGAGCATTCACCCTATATACAATATGCACTGATAGGTGGACTGGATTGTCCACACCAGCTTCCTAAGAAATATGGCGGTGCAAGATCGCCGCCATATAACTGGGAGCAAGAACCAGTGATATTCTTTTATTTGAATAAGGACTGTTATATGGGTAGGACAAACCAAATGACTTTTTTTGTGCTGTGAGTATACATTTTTATGAATGTATTTATGGGCAGTATAATAAGCTTTTACGAATATAAAAATTGCAAATCAGACCAAATATTACACAGTGGACCTTTAAGCCCCAGCCTGATTGCCGATTGTTATATTTTACAGTTTAGGTGGGACCATAAAAGCATTTCAGGTCTGACGAAGTAACACCAATATAGCGAACATTCAGCTCAAGTGATCAATGAGCCGAATTAGACATATATTAAATTGCCTTGGCCTGACAGCAGCGTTCCTCACAGCCGGTGCCAGCCGACCTGCAGGAATAATTATAAGTTTATCCACTCGACAGCGAACTTTACGATTAAGGCATTTAAAGTCAGGCAAAAAAACTCCTCATTTCGTTCCGCACGCCTTATTTCTTTTGCTTCCTCCTGTGTCTTAGGCTCCCCCCTCGGTTGGACTTTGGGAGTCACATCGTCACGCGCTGAACGGAAGCAGCAGCGTTTCATTGCGATGGATGGTGGCGCCGCAGTAGTCACGACGCTGCTGTGACGCGCGGCGGCGTTGTGTGTTCGACTGCCATTACCGCTTTACGTCTCGGGGCCGGGGCTCCCACCCAGGAACGGCGCCAGCGCGGCACTCTCTCCGGCCGTGTGCTCACATACGCGCGTGCGCGCACAGGGGCGCACACTTCATCACCGACACGCGTGCACGGGCGTTCGCTCGGGAGCCGATGTTGACCCATGTGGCCGGTGACATAAATGTCACGCTTTCTCCATGTTTCATGTCTGGAGCGGCACAGCGGAGCGTTAAAATAAAGCACCAGAGGGAAGGAGGAAGAGGCTGGAAAATTGAAAACATTCCCCAAACAACCTCCTGACCCGAGTTTGACCTGCTGGTTTCAGTCGCGCTTCTCCAGCGCAACGCCACTGCAAATTTTCTTGTGTAATATAAACGTTGAGAGGGATTTTAAAAGCCCACGCTGCAGAATCTGCAGGATGTTTTATTTAATTGTCAGCCCCGCTGCATCGGCAGATTTTTTTTTTTTCATTCAACTGAACTGGAGATGAGTTAAAAACTCTTGGGGGCGCTCACGGCATAACTGCACAACTCTACAGTTGGTTTCGGGGAGTGCACGAAAAACAAACTTCCAGCCATGAGGAACAGTACAAACAAAAGGATGCAGCCAAGCGGAGTAAAGTACAGATGTGCTTATACACACCGGGACTCAACGGTGGAAGTGCGAGAAACAGCTGGATGAGCAGCAGAAGAGTGACGTCCGCTCGGTAGCACAATTATGCTGACCTCCTTTTCTGAGATGTAAAACATTATTTAAAAAAAATGGTGTTTATTCATTAAAATACAAAGCCATTAGTGGGTATTCAATCAAAAATGAATATTTTATTTTTTGTGCCCGAGGATCTTCAAAATTAACAACAGTTCACCATGAGACAAATTTTGTCAACAAAATGGTAATTAGCTAATCAGCTGGAAGAGCTAAATTCCTATATGTATATATATATATATATTTGCCCTCACGACGCTAATAGAGCAAAATAAATGGTGATTCTTAAAACACAATTCCCATGTTGTCTTCATCAGCTTTTAAGTTTCTCCAATTTTTTTCTAATTGTTTGATTACAATTACATACTGGCAAAACATAAGTCCTCGCTGGACGAAACTGTTCATTACGTCTTTATTTACTGGGATGTCCAGTCACACCATTGTGCGTCTGCGTGTCCTGAAATTAAAAATGCACCTTGGTGCAATTTTAATGCATCGTTTCCTTTTCTTAAAAAGGAACACCATGGTGGTCCTCCTGCGATTTATTGCGCATTGCGCAGACAACAGAAGGCTCCCAAGAGGACATGCATGAACTCTTATTAAGAAGCCTGACCAGCAGTGAGCATGAGCAACACCAACTGCCAGCTGTTTCTCAAAGGAAACTGACGGAACAAAACCAGGAGAGATTAAAGCCTAATCATATTCTATCAGCCTTGTATTTATTAACCATCTCTAGGTGTGAAACTGTGAAAAATATATCACCCACCAGGCTGAAGAGAGCTGAAAAAATAATGAGCAACTCATCGCTTCCACTGTGGTTTTGGATTGTAACTGCTGCGCCACATCCTCTCATGTTCTTATTTCTACCACGTTCGCCTCTTCAGGACGCACAGTGGCTGGTCCACGGTCTGTTTTTAGTGTGCTGTTGATTGACACTCCTCGACCCACCTCACCGATGGCCTCTGAACTCGATGATGTCACGGCGACAGCACACAGTGGCTGACTGAAATCTGTGTTACGCCCTCTGGCCTGAGACTTTCACAGCTTACTGTACTGTGACCGTGTTCATTTTTAAAAGACAAAGAGCAATTGGCCACATGTTGACAGCTTTCTTCTAACCAAGGCCCAACGATCCTCTTCTTTTTGACCAAAAAGCCCCCCCAAGCCTCTAACCCATATACTGTAGCCCACGTATCTTTAACTCGGTCAGTTGCACGCGTCACGTTCAATGATTCATCGCCCTGTCAGTGTGATTGAGGGCCCACCTAATTGTCGTCCGCGGCATTTATTTGTAATGAGCCGGTCCTCGACTGCTGAATATTTATCTTTATACGTTTGTGCCACTGAACTTTGAATGTCACCAGCTCCGCGGAGGGCCCCGATCAAGCAGGAACGGCAGCCCGGAGCCTCCTTCCCGTCTGGCGGCCCGGGAGGGAAGGAGGGAGACGGCGGAGGAACGAGCGCAATAATCTGCTCATTAAGAGGAGGCTGAGCCCCGGGGGCCGTGCACCATTTACCAACAAATTAATTTGTCAAGACCGACTAGTTTTATTGATTGTCGGGCGGATACGGGGCGAGTCCGAGTCGCGTGTGAATGCGACCCGGGCGAGGAGCGCGGAGCCGGCGGGAGCTGCGGGCGCTCATCGCGGAAATAGACATCCGCCGCTCTGACAGCTCTGTGAGCGGCGGGAAGGGAGGCGGGGAGGGAGGCAGGGGAGAGTGACGCGAGCGGAGCCGACAGCCGGCAATCAGATGCGGTGTGAAGCGGGGGGAGCGAGCCGGGATGGGAGTGGTCGACGCGCGTGGACACCACCCTTGTCAACACAAACACGTCGCTAATTTATTTTTTTTCTGTCAAAGCAAATCTCGCGGCTAATTGCACAGTTCGGAGGCAGGTGCGGCGTTCGCGCGCCTGCATCTGTTCAGGGGAACGCAGGTCGGGGTAAAGGTGAAGAAGAAAAAAAAAGCTTGTGGAAAGGAATCATGGACTCAACGGCGCACGACAAAAACACTGCTGGAATTCCGTGATTTGCTTTGCTTCCAAACCGGTGCAGTCTTGATTGTCTTGACTGTCAAATACGTCCCGGGTCGAAGCGGGTTGTCCAACAGCCAATCGCCTTCTGACTACCTCCAGGGTAGACGCACGCGTGTCCACATGGGATGAATATGCAAAAAG
Source organism: Thamnaconus septentrionalis (assembly GCA_009823395.1). Taxonomy (NCBI): domain Eukaryota; kingdom Metazoa; phylum Chordata; class Actinopteri; order Tetraodontiformes; family Monacanthidae; genus Thamnaconus; species Thamnaconus septentrionalis. The sequence continues at coordinate 16,493,961 of CM020518.1, forward strand.
TTCTACCTTGAAGAGCAGAGACTCTCCCATGAGAGCGGGAGGTCGAGAGCGAATGCCAGGTCGTTTACATCTCTCCCACCTTTGGGATTGGCCGATATGTCACGTGTGCATCCAGTCATGATGGAAGTCGCTCGGCACCGCGGGAGGAAGGGCCAAAAATGTCAGATGACGTGCAGTCAGAGGCAATTATTATTCTGCAGTCTGGTCATATTTCAAAGCCTGTATATCACAATGAGACTTCATTATAGCTGCTTGCATTACAGTTAATAACAAAACAAAATGTGTGTTTAAATGAATATAGCAACTAAAACAGAGTAAGTAGCAAGTAACAGCATTTTACAAGGAAGTTTTACACTTACAAAAACTAAAACCCTTTTTACCTTTGTTCACGTTAATGTCATTTTGAGCATCGCAAAGGCAACACATCATAATGTTTCCACACAATGTTTAAAGATATTGATTCACTGGGTAGACTATCAATGCTGCCCTTTTTCAAGTTTTTGTTTGATTTTATTTTTTGAGCAAGATTCTACATTTCATATTTTTTTTTTTTTTTTGCATTAGCACTGAACAACAAAGTGTCATGAGTCTCCACCACCATCTCCAGTAAAGACAATTAGTTTACACATGCACATGCCGACTCGTCTACGTTGAGGGCAATTATGCATACCTTAGAGATCTATATCTCCACTCAGAGGGCTCAAAAGTGAGATGAAGATGAAGTGGGTAGTTGCCACTAATGAGGCTGCTGTTTGTGTTAACTGGCCTTAATATTTGACCTAAGTGGTCCTGGATGGAGATACCGATTGTTCTGGGATTCAATGCTATCTTGTTCGATCTTGTTTGGTCAAGACAGAAGCAACAAATGGGGAGACAACCTTTTAAGTTGAGTGTGTTATCCAATTTTAAAAAAATGGGGGAAAAAACATTATTGGTTGTTGACAGGAAGAAAGGGTGGGACGATTACGGCCTGTTTAGGAAGGGAAGGATTTTCATTAGCGCAACAGTGTTGTATCACGTACAGTACAGGCTTGCGTGCGTTCCATTCAACATCAGTCACAGGCTCCTGTAACCCTGACTTTAATTAGCGCGCCTCAAGTCTGGCCAGGGGATTGGCCAACTCTAAAGTAGAGCTCATCCAGCTGGCATCCAGCCACTGTTTAGCACTCCAGTGATGTGACAGGGTCAGAGAGTGTTGACATGACTTCACTTTCCATAGTTGTCCCACGCAGAAATGATGTTCCCTGGGTTTTGCTGCCTCTCGCCGTGCTTTTGACTCGCTGTCCGGGCAGCACTGAAACACAACTGGAGCGGAACACAGGATGATGCTCCCCTGGGAAGCTGCTGTTCAAAACGGACTCAGCCCTCTAGCGGTGGGAAACTGGATTATTTTTTGCTAACTCACGAATATATGAGTCACTCACCGGAGAGAATGGGGTGTTTGAGTCATCTGAGTCATTTGTTTGGAGGTGAGTGGAAAATAATTTGTGTACACACAAGCTCCTTCCACACTACCAGAGCAAGTGAGTTCACAGCTCAGCTTTATATCAGGGCGGGAAATAGAGACATGTCCGGTCTTTTCTTTTCAGTAAGCCAGCTCGCTAATGAATCAGTGAAATAGTAAATAGAGATGAGGAATCATGTCTCAATAGCCAGTAGAAATGAATCTCCTCAGGGATTGCATATTACAACACCCCTCACATATGATGGTCTGGTCTTAACAATAGTGACATGATGTTGTCGTAAATCTCAGCAAAATATTTGTGTTGAGTTGCATTTCGATTAGACTACTGATCCTGGACACCTGCACCCGAGCCACTGTCAATATGGATTCTGGGGGGGAAAAAAACATTTTTGATATGGTGATTTGTTGGTTTCAACTAACTACTGCAGCGTAACGTTCAAAGCAGATCCTGCTCAGCAGTAGAACACCTACCACACACTTCACACACGTATTTCCCTCCGATCTGAATATTCTCACATATAGCCCTAATTTTCTGTTCAAATGCAAAAAAACACAAAACCAATTGTAAGCTTATTCTTTCAAAATCCAAAAAGCCCAGTAAGCCCAAAAGAAGCTTATCAAATGCAGGTATACATTGGGATTTCTTTTGATTAGGCTGGGTATACGGTACCTGATACAAGTGACTCAACACCTTTTATTTCGCTCACAGATTAGAAATGGTGCATCGAAACATGGACGTGCCTATTCCCAAAAAGGTCCAAACAAAAACAGCGCATGCATCTGGATATTGCTAGATTGGATTGAGTGAGTTGGACATTATTTAGATATCTGCCAATGTGCAGTGCAAGCCGAGTCTCGCGCCATTTGAAATGCATTTCACTGCCACATAACGTAACACACAGATTTTAATGGGAGCTTCCTTCGCCGCCTTCAAACATTCCATTCTCCTCCGCTCACTTGTCAAGTCTGAAAGAATGTATGATGAACACACTCATTGAACTTTGCATAACAGCCAAGGACAATCTTGCGCTTTCATCTGGCCCGCTCTATACTTCCCCTGCCACTAAAATCCATCCCTGCAACGGTCCAAACAAAGAAAAACAATTCCACGAAGAAAATATATTCAGGGCGCCGCAACACTGTGCAGTGTGAAAGCTTTGGTAATGATTTTGAACTCGAGGGTTTATTGCAACTTCTGTTACGCATTTATGCTTCACGCTTGTTGCTTCAGATATCAGACATGTCACTTTTAAAAACGGACGTGAGGAGCTGGTCAAAAACAAACAAACATTCATTCATTCATCTTCTATACCCGCTTATTCCTGTTCAGGGTCACGGGGGTCTGCTGGAGCCTATCCCAGCTGTCTTAGGGCGAAGGCAGGGTGACACCCTGGACAAGTAAAAAAAAACAAAAAAAACAAACTGAATTGAGAAAATCAATCAGAAAATCAGAAAATCAATCGGAATTAGGACAGTAGAGTGAATATAGCTGCTAACACCTAATACCCTATTTTACTCACTTAGGTGATCCTGACATCTCAATCAGCGATTTTCCTATTGGGGCCACTGGTCACCTAATCCAGGTCCACCCACTAGACACGTGGCAGGTTAATCGATACCTCCCAGACATCTTGATGACACCACGCCCTCAGTCACAGTCGACTTTCTCCAAGAGTTGAATGTGATGTTTTCGTCTCGTAATTTTAATAGTGTGAGTTTCAAGAAGAGTTTAATCGTAAAAAGGCAATTTCAACGTGCAATGGCAGGTTTTGTGAGAAAAAAAGAAAGAAAAAAAAAGGTTTTAAAGGTAAAACTGGCAGACACAGAGCTGGCCGAAATTTGATCACATTCTCAGATTCAGGGTATTTCATGACTGCTGTCTGTCTTGTCGCCGGTGCCAGGTGAGCTGGCTTCCAGACAGGATGCTACAGGCGGGAGCAGGAAGTTTTAAATTTGGTCGACTTTCCATCCTCCTACACCCTGCAGGCAGCCTGGCGTCTATATTTTGACTGGTCTATTTCTAGCTTCCAAGGACAAATGCCTGTGTGTGTGCGTGTCCGTGTGGAAAACAGAGAAAGAGAGGACACTGATATTGTCTGTTTATCCATTGTGAAGCCACAACAGATACCATGAATCAAGCCTGACGCCATCGAAATAATAATTAAAGTGCAGCCAGGAGAACTTCTGACTAAATAGCCACTTCAGGCACAAAGGAGTAGCACTATTAACAATGGAAGGCCTGCTAAAAATCAACAGACTTCTTGTTGGGTTGCTCAGTCGGAGTGTTTAGTCATTAAAAACTTTGACAGAGCAGCATTGATCTATTAACAACTAAATATATATTCTTTTGGAACTTCTGACCGACAGTTTCAAAGAGAATAGATTCAAACGGTTTACTCCATTTGCCTTTGCAGCGTAATTATACAAGAACGGCAACGCGCTCCAGGATCCATATAGGTCATTTTGCAGATTGAAGCCCCAAGTTTCTTTGTGCCATGTCTGCGCTGCCTTCAGTCGATGGCAGGAGCTCTTTTGTGCAGCGCTAGGGTCTCCAAATCTGCAGGCCATTTTCTGCCTATTGATGGATTTCTTAGTTCCATAGAAATGCATGGTTTATCACATGAGTATCTATTGCAAGCCATTTCAGGTACGATACAGCCAAGTGATTCATTCAGTGACAGTATCAATATTTTTGCTCCAAAAGAAAATGTGAGTGAAGAGAACCTCTTTTCAGCTGCCTTCTTTTGTGCGGCCCTGGCAGCATATTGCACACATTAAGGCAAAAACACAACATGCATATGATTTCTGATGCAAGTTTCTTCCTAATGCACTTTAAGACTTTGCTTTTGGAAATGTGCAAATAACCAAGATCCTCCAGGTCCAAGGATAACAAATACCAGCTGCTGCAAAAAATGATGAGCAGCTGCGGAAACATTTGTATTTGATGGATTATTGCCAAAACACAAAAAGAAAAGAATGAATAGACAAATCCGATTAGTTTGCCTGATGGTTAACAAACGTGATGGGTGAAAAGTGGAGTCATCAGCTCTGAATCACATGTTGAGTTGCAAAATTTTCACGTGCCAACTCTCCTCAGCGCAGATTCTGCTTGTGGTTGTGTTTATATATAGGGATATAGGGATGAACTATAATAGGAGGCAGAGGTAATTTGGTGGTCTGCAGACAAATGTTCCCCCCTCATTTGCTCATTCCCTGGCTTGGCAAGAGTCAGTTCAGAATTGCTCTACCAACCCCCTGGGTCTGGTGTTCACAAAGTAAGCCAGTGGTGATGCTCCCTGTCCCCTGGGCCTGGGAGCTGTATATTAGCCGACCCTTGTTAGGGACCCTATGTGAGGTCTGATTTTTCCTTTTTTTAAGTAAATATATAAGGGAAAATATTTCTGGAAACTACCCGATGAGGGTTTGAGAATGGTGCACCTCCAATAAACCTCATCATTACGCCTGTAGAGGATTTTTTTTTTCACTCCTTCATTTTAAATTAAAAGTAAAAATATCCGCTCTCTAATCTTGCAACACAGCTGGATCACTAAGACGGAAATTCTTGGCGAGGAAGACAAATAATTGGCAAAGGTTTCGTCCAATCAACTTCAATTTCTAAAGCAGGGGTGTCAAACTCAAATACACAGTGGGCCAGAATTTCAAACTGGACATTGTAGCGGGCCAACATTGATGTTTATTGAAAAAAATCTTTCGTAAGATATTACGGTGAACATTTTCATGTGGACCTTCTGATTTGAATTTCAAAAGTAACTTTTTCCCAATAAATTTCAAAAATAAAGTAATAACAATAAACCAATTAAGTAATAATAATATCCTTCAATGAATGTCTTGTCCTGATTGAGCAGAACATTCTGGGATTTGTAGTATTAGTGTTAGACGGGCAATATAATAGTAGTGATTTTGTATTGCCTCGCGGGCCAAATATAATTGCACTGTGGGCCAAATTGGGCCCGCGGGCCAGAGTTTGACACATATGTTCTAAAGGGTACTCCCCTTTTTCCAAATGCTTCCAGACACAATATTATTTGTTCAATAATAACTCTGTTTGTTGATTATTTTTTCTGCATACAACACAGCCTTACGCATTGGTAAGGTGCAGTTGTGGACACAGTCTAATATCAACTGAATAGATGGCGTTGAATGAGATGGTTTGGTGATTCCTGGTGAGGCGCTTGTGGTGACCGTTGCTGTAAATTCATGAAGACGGTAAAAAGAAGCTGCAGTTGAGGTTCTGTGTAGTTTTCTGGCTACAGGCTGCAACCGCCACGATGCCTGCACAGGAAATGCAAAGGTTAAAGGCGTAATCCGCCGCATCTGATAATGGACCTCGCAGGCGATTGTTTGGTTTCACCCGGCGGCTGACATTTTCTCCTCAGGCTCGCCTGACTCTTCCTGCCTCCCCACCTTATTTACCTCAGAATAACACAAAAGAAGCGGCCGCGGCGTAATTAACACGCCTGACAGCTCAGTGTTAATTGCTCCTACTTTGAAGCAAACCGTACAGCTAAATGATTAGGTGTGCGCGGCTTGGCACCGCAACAGAGGTGCTATCCTCTCTCAAGAGGTGGAAGCAGCTGTCAAAACTAAGGGGAGCTGCTATATTCTCCTCCTGGTAAATTAAAGAGGGAAAGGCGCGGGGCAGACACGCTAAAGGTTCGGCTGTGATCCAAAACACTTGACTCTGCACAACCTTAACTTTTCATTTCTGTTAAACCATGTTTTAGACCTTGTACAAGAAAAAAAACAATGCTATGAGACGAGACTTTAACCACTACCATGATCTATCTATCTATCTATCTATCTATCTATCTATCTATCTATCTATCTATCTATCTACCTACCTGGTGGCAGATGTGTCTCTCGGTGGCGGATAGGGGATCTAAAATTTCGGTGTTTTTTCTAACTTTTTTTCATATTGAGCACTTTAGAATTGTTTATTAATAGTTTTTGATTGTGTGAGTATTTTTTCTTAGTTTAGTTTTGTGTTTTTTTTGCTTTGTTTGTCGCCGGACGTCGCGGCAGCCTCGTGGCCGAGATGGCTTCGCCCTCTGCGGCGTCGCCTCTCTCACTGAGGAACGGCGTCCGCGTTGCGTCCCCACCGAGCTCCTCCGTGGAACAAGTTCTGCTGGCGATCGGGGAGCAGGTGGGGCACGCCAATATTTCATATGCATCTCGCATAAAGCACTCGTCGTGTTTCTGACCGACCAGAAACAGACCGACCGATCAGAGTTCTCACCTTGTCCCCGTATACATGCAGCTGAGAAATTCGAATTATTGACGGGAACGTGTCCTCCTCCCAACGCTAGGGGGTGGAGTCTTTTCAGCTGGTCAGCTGCTTTCGGTTGACAGATTACATCATTACAATATGTACGATAGTACATAATGTACGTGTTACTTACTTTGCAGATAAGGTGTTCCCTATTTCTTGTGCTCATGGTGATTTTAAAAGGCAGACAAGAATGTTGTTTGCTGTTGGAGGGCTACAACAACACAATCTCTTCAATGCTACGCTTTGTGCCGTCGCTACGGACCCGAAACTCTCGTTCTTGTTGGATGCGGGTTCGAAGCACAGACTGGTGGGAGAGGGTCGTATTGGAGGAGTTTTTTGGCACGGAATGGAAAGACGATTTCCGAACGACGCGCAGATCATTCGACAAACTTTGTGGACTGATGAAAGATGTTTTCAGCCCCTCAGAGTTGACTGTGAGAACGCCAGTTCCCCTCCAGATGAGAACCGCTATTGTTTTATACAAACTGGCTCGCTGTGCAGAATACCGCGTCGTTGCAAACCAGTTTGCGGTGCACAAATACACAGTTAAAAAGTTTGTGTACAGGTTTTGCAAAGGAATGGTGTCTTCAGTTATACACACGCTCATTAAAGTGCCGACCGTGGAGGAAGCTGGTGCCACTGCACGCCGGTTCCAGCTGAAAAACAATGAATTTACCAAAATAAAAACAAATCAGAAAAACATCTTTTTGGTGTGCTTTTATTTACAAAGCCAAACCTCTAACTTACAAAAAATGTGAACGAAAAGGTAGAAATATGAATACGAACGAATACGTATTTGTTCAGGGGTGCGCGCAAAGCCGCAGCCCTGCATTTGCTGCGCTGCCTTTTTAAAAAGGTCTCCGTTGCGCGTTTTCCGTCCATCCATGTATTTTAAAGGTCCCATAATATGCAAAATGCACTTTAGTGCGGTTTTCTATCAATAATATGCATCCCCAGCATGTCTACGATCCCCCCTGGTATGAAAAAAGTCCGTCCTTGACCGTCTTTAGTTTTTCCTACTTTCGAACATTTGTGCTTCAAACGGGCAGATCGTACTTCCGTGACATGGTGACATCACCAAGACACGGAAGTGCACTCGACCCCGCCCCCTCAGGTTAGTGGCACCGCCTCTGGGAAAGGTTTCTCACACCCACAGAAATTCCAGAAGCTGCGCCATTTTCTTCTGCTCGCAAACGCTCCGGTGAGAACAATGGCGAAACTACGATCAGGAAGAAGGGGTTGCTCTGGTTCTGGCTGCACAAATGAGCACCCCAGTCTTTTTCTAACTCCGTCGTCCGAGTCTTTGGGAAGACGGTGGATTATTTTTATTTTTTAAGGACGTGTACCGACAGCAGTTCCAAAACTGTCGTATGTGTGTGCTAACCATCTCACGAAGTTCAAAGCTGGATTTGCACTTCGTTTAAACACAAAGAATGGAATCGGTCCCAACGGTTCGTGACACCACTACAAACGTGGAAGATGTAAATTTTTAACATTTTATTTTGATGTACTGTTGAGCCTTCCTTCCTTTCCTATCCTTTCAATGTGTTTTTAGCATTGGAGCTAACGTAAGTCAACGTTACTGTTGTAAACTAACGCTACAACATAGTCTCTGCAGTAACGTTAACGTTACGTTTAAACGCAAATGTAATGTAAAATAAACGGGGACGTTAGTAGAAAGCTGTGTGAAAATGTGTTCTAAGAAGTAACCTCTGTTTTCGGCCTGGTGATTATCAAACTCAATTCGATTTCAGTAACTACATGGTAGGTTAGCCGCAGCAGTTGAAGCTAACCTGAGAGGTGTGTGTGTCTGCAAAATCAGGGTGACAGCCTACTTTTAGACACCAAAAGGCTTTTCATAAATAAGGGTAGTTTTTGGGCTTCTAAAAGATTGGCTTTGATTTGTCTCAAAGCTCCCTTCCCCCTCTCATATACCTATAACGTCAGCTTTGTTTTGACTCATCGCTGATAGTCAGCCTACGTCCAGCTTTTCCTCATTCAAATGTTAATTGCAAGCGAAACACCAGCTCACATACAAAGTATACAAAGTATAATTAACATTGTCAATAATATCTGTTTCAGACATGTTCCCCCTGGCTCTAGTCCCACCAGAAGCTGTCATCGTTGGCTCCAAGTTGACTTTTTCTTATGTGTAGTTGTAAATAGTTTTCTTGTATGTTGTTTCCTCAGTTGATGTGATGGTCTAAGGATACTGTGTTGAAAATATCACATTTATAACTTATCTGTAAATAATTCAATGGCAATAATTGTTTGAGTGTGTATACTGAAATGACTCCTGTCAATTATTAGGTTACATACACATTGCTTGCTTATGAAAAAAAACCACACAGATATCCTGTTTGTCACACTTTATTACAGTTACATTTTTATACCTACTGAAGCAAAGAAGTAATACATAAAATCTTTGATTTTAATTTTAAATGAACCTATTCAGGCATACTGGCTCCAATCCTGGATGGTCCACCATGCATTTGAGGTCCCCCTCAACCTCCTGCAGGCATCTGCTAACCTACAAGATAGTACAAAGTATAAATGCCATTGTGTCTCAAAGATGTATGCAATAAACCATAATCAAGACAAACTAGATTTTTCATTTTGATATCTTGACTCTTACCTGTGGTATCTCCAAGCAGCATACATTTTCCTTCTCCGTGGGCATGGTGTTACAGTTTCCACAGGAGCACCTGTCAAAAGAAAAAAGTTATAATTTCACCTGAATGAAAGTTGCAAACACAAGCAGAGTTGGATAAGACTTGTGACATTTGTCTTACGTTGAGATGGAGAACAGTGGCATTTTAAGCAACATGGCACTGCCTCTAATTTTGACTATGACATATTGTGGATACAGACATATTTAAACTTAAGTTAAACAAGGACCTAGGAAAAAAAAAAAGGCTGTTCGTTTTTATGTTAAGACAGCTCTGCTGAAAACGTTGCAAGACTTTATATATATAGTTTTTGTTACATAGTTTGATAGTTAAATATCCTTTTAGTTTTAGCATTATGCTGGTAGCAGTCTGAGTATTTGCTGGGGTTATTAACAGCCTCGTGACGACAACTTTCTTTTTTTTATAAGTAGACTTGAAGAATATACGGAGGAGAGATGAGTATAACGCTACTGCACTGTTTAGAAAAATACGCTTTCACCAGAAGAGCTCGAAGTAATGACGAGAACGGGGCGACGAAGCCGTTAGCATGAGCTAACGTGTAAATAACAGTGTAACAACACACAAAGTAAAAACTTTAAAATAGAAAGACGCACAGTATTTGTATCTTACCACTCTGAAATGTCCTGCTGCAGTCGCTGAGTCCGTATTTCTGCCGAAGCCTCTCCCTCTGGGTCAGACTCTGGCTCAAACTGGTACGGTTGCACAACATTAGCGCATGGCTACCGGAGCCGAAGCCACAGCCCCTTCGAGAGAGGAGGGCGTGGCCAGGTGCAGCTCATTAACATAAAGGTGACAGGCCCTAAAACGGGCTGTTCTGAACAGAGCGGTTTTTTGCTGATTTAGGGACAGCAAAAATATTAGATCCAAAGTCAATTTTGACTAATGCAGGTCACAGACAGGTCTTTTACACATTTGAGAACTATTTTAAGAAGTGGAAAAGTGGCATAATATGGGACCTTTAATATGTCCATCTCTTTTAGAAGAGAAAGCATCACCCCGGTCTCATCCTCTCTCCAAAAGTGAACATTCTTATTCGCGTTTGCCAGGTTGTTTCTCCGGTTTTTCGCGCCGTCTGTTTTGTTCGACGATGTAGTTCTGCGGTCATGAGTCGTGAGAGGGAGGTGTGACGCGTGCGCACACGCATTGTCCAGTTAATAGTCCGACTAAGGCGTGTACATGGCAGAGAAATTCGAATTCCAATCGCATTATCTGGGTGTCTCAGTCAGAGTTCTCCGATTCCAATCGGAGTTCTCAAACTCCGATCATAATCGGACTAAGGCAATAATTTGAATTTCTCTAGTGCCATGTAAACGCACTGAGTGACCTGATCGCTGAGGGACTAACTCTGGACAGGGAGTTTATCCTAGTGTCCCCGCTGGCAGTACCATCTACCCGCATCACCGTAAGCGCCGTACCTCCGCTCATCCCGGACGAAGCGTTGGAGAGAGAGTTGCGGCGCTTCGGTAAGTTTGCGAGCGGTTTTAAAAACGTCACTTTGGGGTGTAAGAACGAAAAGCTCCAACACGTACAATCACTTCGTAGACAGGTGTTCATGTACCTCGACACGCCGACTCCAGACATTTCTTTTCGAGTAAAACATGGGGACGCCTACCACATGGTTTATGCAAACTCAGGGAATCTGAAATGTTTTGAGTGCGGGCATGTCGGACATAAAAGGGTGGCGTGTCCGCACAGACCGGCGGTAACGCTCCCTCATCCGGTGGAGGGGAGTGCGGGGGCCGGCGCTGTACCCGCCGGTCCCTCCGCCAAACCGGCACAACAAAGCTATGCTGGCGCGCTAACGAACGCCGCAGCTTCATCATCCGCTGTGAAGCGTGCCGCAGAGGTAGAGGGGTTGGGGGGGGGAGAAACTACTGTTGTAAGTCCTGAAGCGACTGTAGCGGTGTCTCTGTGTGCGGCTACACCAGTGCCAATGCACGATGTAGCACCTGCACCCAGTGCCATCAAAAAGAGAAAAATGAAGAAAAAGAGATCAACCAGAAAACGCCTCCTTTTTTAATAGTGACAGCGAGCTTAGTGAAGGAGCGAGAGACTGCACGATTAACACGAAGGCTGACAACACACGAGCTGCTGCCATGGAGACGGACGGAGAGAATGACTCTGACTCCGCCTCAGTGGCAGGTAGTGCCAGCCAAAAGTCTGACATGTACTCTCTTCAAGAAGTCACTGACTTTTTGGATGAAACTTTTGGCAAGTCCGTGGAAGGAACTGACTACTTCCCGGACATTGTTAAGTTCATCCAGTCCGTCAGCACCCACCAGAAAACTGCACGGGTTGACGAACTGGATGAAAGGAAGAGATATAGACTGGCAAAACATGTGGCTACACTTAGGAAAAGGTTAAAAATTTAAAAAGAAATTCTAGTAAAGCAAAACTGTTAACATCTTAGATTTTTAGTATGGCAGTTTTTCACTTGGTGTTTCTTAACTGGCTTTTATATCTTGTCTCTTTTACCCTTTTAACTCTTTTCTCTATGGATATTTTAAAAATATCTTCTTTAAACATGAATGGGGGAAGGGGTGCACAAAGAAGGGCTCTGGTGGGTGAGATTCTTAAACAAAAAAAGCTAGATTTTATCTTATTACAGGAGACACATAGTGACATTGATAATGAGACTGACACGCGGCTTTGGTGGAGAGGGCAACACAGACTCAGCCACGGCACAAACCTAAGTGCCGGTGTCGCTGTTTTTTTTCCCGCCCTCCCTGAGTGTTAACATTTTGTCACATTCTGAGCCCCTACCTGGCCGGCTTTTAATTACTAGAATAGAAATTAGAGGATTTATTTTTAGGCCCTGCGATGAACTGGCGACTTGTCCAGGGTGTACCCTGCCTTCACCCTAAGACAGCTGGGATAGGCTCCAGCAGACCCCTGTGACCCTTAATTGGAATAAGCGGGTATAGAAGATGGATGGATGGATGGATGGTTTTATTTTTAGCATTTTTAATATTTATGCATCTAACTTATTTCCCGATCGTGCAGCATTTTTTAAAACGTTTTTAAAGAAAAACTTGCGAGTGTTGCACAGGGGGAGTGCATTGTGGTGGGTGGGGATTGGAACTGTTGCACAGACAACGTAGACAGAATCGGCCAAGAGCCTCACCAGGCCTCGTCTAAGCTCCTCCATAGAACTTTAGGGGAAGCTCATCTAGTTGATGTGTGGAGGATAAAACCTCCGACAACAAGACGATACACATGGATGGGAGGGGGAGAGGTCAGTGCAGCGAGGCTTGACCGGTTTTATCTTTCAGCCTCTTTTTTAAACTGTGCAGGAAACTCACAAATACATCCTGTGGGTTTTACTGATCATCATTTAATCACAACCGAGCTGCTTTTAACAAATGATTATGGAGAAAGAACATTCTGGCACTTTAAAGTTAAACTTCTAAATGATTTTGTACTTAAAGTGTAGGGTTTTTTTTTGGGCCCAAATGTGCTTTTTCCACACTTTGAGTTTACTTTAGCCAAGAATAATCTGTATTTTGATTAATATGTAAACATTATTTTGCCGGAATGTGTACAATAAAGTGTGTTTTAAAAGTCAAAAAAGTCTATCTATCTATCTATCTATCTATCTATCTATCTATCTATCAATCTAGCTAGTTAGCTAGATAGTGATAGTTGTGAGATAGCTAGCTAGCTATCTCACAACTTTAACACGGTTTCCCTAAGATTTTTCTAATGCTGCAACAGTTTCGTAAAAATAAGGATTTACAGACCTGTTGTGTTGGACTATAACTGGTGTGAAACAAAGAGAACTATATTTTATTTGGCAAAAGCCTTAGCTAATCTCTTTGTGTGGCTGATCTCTGTGCGCACATAAGCCTATGTGAATAAATATAAGCCGAGACTGCGTTTTTGAAGGCAACTGATACAGGGATTTGGACCGTTTTTATTAATTTCCGACAGATTTATGTGTTTGCGGAAATCTTTTGCAGGGGTTAGGGTCAGTTCAACACAGGCTTGGAACAATGCGAAATTGCAGAGCATCGGGTGTATCAGCACTAGACAACCAGCCCTGCTAAAAAAAACAAAACAAAAAAACTAAATTGAAGATCCCTTTTCAGTTACTGAGTTTGTCTCAGGGTCAGAACAGCTTCCTTTATCTGTGTTTATCATTATGAAATCTATTTCGCAAACAAGTGTGTAAATAAATAGATTTTGCTTTAACTCTACTGCAACACATTTGCAATTATTTATACGTGGTCGAACCGATATGGAACATATGTCTAGGACGAAAAATATCATTACGTTCTGCTGAAACTTCAAATATCACTCACATACTTGAGGTAAAAAAAAACAAACTTGTGCCAGTCACGTTTAAAATAATTGGACATCATGAGCAGAGAAATAAAAAAAGGAAAATCAGTTTGCAGACACTAAAAAAAAAAATCATGAAAAATACAACAGAATTGCTCCGAACAAATAATGTCAATCATACTTTATTTTTCCATGAAAACGCCTCGTTGTCAGTTTATCTCCTGTGGCCTCTGACTTCCTGCCTGACAATGGCTCTCAGCGGCCAAGATGCTGCGCTCATCACGCAGACTTTGGATGTGTCTAATCTCAGTGGAGCGGAGCGAGGAGACAATTCGGAGACATTTCAGAAACGTGCCAGTGCACCTGATGGAATCACAGAAGAGTTGCCCTGAATAACCAAAAAATTCTGCTTCCGCCCCGGCTGCCTTGGAAAACCTGGACTGTGGGGCTGGACAGCTGCAGTGGGATGCGACGGCAGATACTTCACCTTGTGCCATTGTCTCCTCCGGCAACTGATTCTGTCGAAGGGTTTGAGGTTTGGCTCAATGGCAGCGGCGGATAAATGCCTCCATTGTTGACTTTGACTGGTTGCACTTCTTCAGAGGTTGCTTCCAATGTGTAGCTCTGTTGGCGGAGCCGGTGTAGGTACAGAATCTGTCCAGCGTGACGGAATGTGTCCGGGGTCCTACGGAAACTCTATTAGGACAAACTACATCGCGGTCGGATAAATACAAAAGTAGATAGACAAATGGATATAATCATATTTAAAATATGTATATATACATATTATATATATATAATATATAATGGATAGAACGAACAAACGAACAATACATAGCTTGATAGATAGATAGATATATAATTAAATAGATGGCTATCTATCTAACTAAATCGTTCGTTTTTTCCGTTTATTCGTTCTTCCGTTTGTTCGTTCAACCACAATGTAGATAGATAGAGAGATGGCTATCTCTCTCTATCTATCTATCTATCTATCTATCATTTTTTCCGTTTGTTCGTTTCGACCGCAATGTAGTTTGTCGTAATAGACTTGCCGTATGTGACGTCGTCTGCAGTCGCCGCACCCCATCCAATGATGTCACATACAACAAGTCTATTACGACAAACTACATTGCGGTCGAACGAACAAACGGAAGAACGAACAAACCAAAAAAAACAACGATAGTTAGATAGCCATACATCTATCTATCTAGTGTTAGTTCGTTCTATCCATTATATATATGTATAATATGATTACATCCATATTTCTGTCTACTTTTTATCCAACCATGATGTAGTTTGTCCTAATGGAGTTGCCGTAGGACCCCGGACACATTCCGTACCTACACCGGCCTCCTCCTCCCCGATGATGAAGTCTCGCACGACCAAAGGCGCCCAGAAAGCAGAAGGACCCCACAATGTTGTCTTGGGGGACGGGGGAGGCTTACAAGAGTGTCGGCTGGCCGCCGCCATCTGTGTTTTTCCGCGTGGCGGGTCACCAGATGGTGCAGATGTGCGCTTGTTTTCGCAGCAGCCCCGTGTCATTTACATATTTACACACGTGTTGGAAATAAAGGCCAACAGCATGCGCGGTCACGGCCGCTTCAGGCCGAAGAACGTGCCGATCCAGCTCCCTTCAGACATCTGAGTGCGCATCGGTAGCTCTGCCGTCCATGTGCGGTTGCAACTTCGCCATTCGCTCTCTGCAATCAGGCACTTGTACGCGTTTTAAAAAGGGCCGCGACGCGAAGGGAGTCGGCAAGTTCAAGGTGTTTAACAAAGTGTTTTGTGCCGGAGAACAAGGAGAAACGGGAATTGGGTCCTCTGGACCTTTATGGTAAATAGCGTGTTTCTACATTTTCCGATTCCGCGGCTGACAAACACAAAGTCAATTAAATGTGGTTTGCGAAGGTGTAACACGGGATTTACGCAAGCTAAAATTATGTAGTCCATGTGAGCTGAGCCGGCCGTTTTTTTTTTTCTAACGTTATTATGTGCAGTGAAGGGTGTATGCTGGGTGGGGATTATCAATATACATTATCATTTATATTGCCTATGAGCTTTAAAGCAGAATACTGTGTGTGACGCATTACCTTTGAAAGGCACAATACCTTTATACCAGTGCATTTTAAAAATAGAAGCTGATCAATTTGTTGGTTGAATCCTATTGGTTTTAACAATAAAGCTTTCTTATTACTGCCTTTGTATTTTCTCCCATAAACGTACAACTGGGCTGGTTATCTTGGTTAGCATGAAGCATGTTGACACAAACCCCTCACGGTGATATTTACTGACGAACAGAGATGCTTTTGGCTTCCTCGAGAGATTGACCCTTGACTAGCTTTTCAATACAGTTATCTCGTCTTCCTTTGTGGTGATTTGAAGGCTCTGCGCAGCTTTCAGCCTTCAAATCATGGATAAAAAAAAAAACATAAAAAAAACTGTTGCTGCACTGGACACAACACGCATTCGCAACAATAAATTGTGTTCAATGGGGGTGTACCTTAAAGGTTTCTGTTACAGCCCTTGTGCAGAAGGAGGTAGAGAGGGTTTCATATCATCATGGAGAAGAACTGGATTTTAGGTAGTTTGAGGGGCAGTTAAACTACTTCTAAAGATGTTCAGGGGTCACCTGGGATTGTTGTTGAAGTGGAGCGACCGAAACGGTTTGCTTTGTTGTTCGTAGCAAAAACAAAAAAAATCATCAGGAGCACCTGCCTGCTTCACTGTAACATAATACTGACATGTTACGACAATGCACCCAATCAGAACTTTGGACACTTTTAATGCAACCCATGTTAAAAGGTCAATTGTTTACACTTTCTTTTTGCTAACTTATGAGCGAGTGCGCGTTCAAATGGGTTCAGTTTCCAGTGTCCAGAGTCAAATTGGTGAGATGGGTTTCATCCCATCTCGTGCAGCAGAGCGACACGTGATGCAACGCTGATGCGAGCACCGCGCATAACTCAGCATGCGGGCCCAATTCTGCCTCCTGTACGTCTCAAATTAAACGCTAACGTGTCAAGTGTCATAACCATCACCCGACACATGGTCCTACACGCCCTTCATGTTGGGGATGTTTACCAGTGAATCCATTAGACCTCTACTTGTCCTTCGCTGCCACGCAGCTGAAATTCACTCGCCGTCCAATCTCCCTCCAGCTGTTCTGGATCACTTGCCTGCGCCAGTGGGCCCCCCAGCGGGATGGCATCCCACAGTATATCTCCATTATTTCTGAGAGACAAATTTGCACCACACTGCTTAACCTGCCCTCGCGGCTCACGGTGCTAAAAGTACATTTAGTTTGAACGGATGGAGTGCGGCGCCGCTGTGCAGAGCACGCGGGGAGATGAAGGAAAGGCGTTACACAGGGGAGACTTTGTCTCAGTGCCGAGGTCCTCTCTTCAAAATCCTGACCATCTGAATCGCAACCAGGCTGAGCTGAAGTGATTACACAGAAGCATCTGGGAACCTCAAGAAGAGTCAAATTAAAACTTTATTCTGCCTTTTCAGGGAGTCGGCCTCATTAACTGTAAATATTTTGTTTGTGCTATAGAGATTCATCAAAATGTAGGCCGACGGCAAAATCCCTGGCGTAGTACAGAGGCGCGCATGCACACACACACACACACACACACCACAATTACAATGCCGTGCGCGCAAATCATAAATCATTTATCTTATTGGAGCTAAATTACATTTCATAGCGAATTAGAAACTCTTGACACAGTCAAGTATTCTAATTAATCCGCATTGAAACAAGACGTTGCTACAAACTTCGCGTTTAGAAAATGCTACTGTTTGATAATCAAAAGGGAAAAAACAAACAAACCGAAAGAAAAAAACAACAACCCAGATACACCGAACAGAAATTGAGCAGAAAAAAAAAAAAAAAAAAGTTTAGTTCAGACTTCTGTTATGTTTTATTTTTGTTCCGGCAGATGTTTTTCTCTATTAAAAAAGGTCCTGAAGGAGCAAAACTTGCAGCAACGAAGAAATCAATATTTTTGCAGCCCTGCAAAGTAAAATATTCCCCTCAGACACACAGTAGAAGAGCCATAAAGCAGAAAGGTAAAGGGAGACCACAATGAAAACTGCACTCTCAGTCTATGTAAATATCTCCCCCAGCAGGAACGAGGCTCCACGACGCATGTATATCAGGTGCGCGAGGACAATCAAGCCTACCCCTGCTGCAGCGATAGCGCTAAACACACCGAATTTAAGAGACCGGCGTCGCAGCGCTCTCGGCGTGCGTGGCCCCTGACGCCCATTAAATCCTGCTGCCGAAGAGGAAAAACACCGTTTCCGCGTACAGTAAACGGCAGCTTGATGTCCGTTCCCCGGCGCGAGCTCAACTGTTTCCCGTTTTGGGCCGCGAGTGAATGCGAGCGCTTGAGATTGACCTGAGCGCGCTCTTATCCCCGATTGATCAGCGAGACGATGGATGCGGGCCCCCGGCCGAGCGCTGGCGCTAACGACGCCACTCTACGCCTCCCCGCCCCTCTCTCCCTCTCTCTCTCTGGCTCTTTTTAATCTCTCTTTGTCTTCGTCCTCGCAGCTTCTTTTTCCATTTTGTCCACGTCGCCGCTAACTGCCGCTCGCCTCCCTTTTGGCTCTACTTATTTCTGACAGTTGGACAGGTCTCCACCGGAGCATTTCACACAATGATACCCATTTACGCCGAGGAGTGCTCATAATGATTTCAAATTGTCTGTAATGGCGTGTAATGGGCACTTCTATCCAACTATCGAAGGCATTTCAGATGTGCAAGGAAGTCTTTATCGTCGAGGGGTTGGTGGGACTGAATGTGTATGCACGCTTCGGATTTACACTTTATTGTATATTCTCCATGTGCTCAACTTTAATAGCGTTCAAAAGTATGAAGAGAAAGAGACGAGCGGTTCCCGACATGTTGGCACGTGATTCAAAGGGGTTTACACGATGAGGCTGAGCAGTTTTCTAGATATTTGATGTGGAACACATTGTTTGATCTTTGCTCATTTTTCATCTTTTCTTCAGATTGTTACTTAAATTCAGAGTGATTTTACCTGGAGAATATCATACTAAGATAAGAAGGTTTTTTTTTTCCATACAAAATAGATGATCAGTCAGCGTTTCCATGCACATACAACTCAGGTTTTTAGTATACTGGGATCTCTTTAAAACTGGGTTCTGTTTTTATTCAAAGCGACTTTAGACTTTTCCCAGGTGTGTGCAGAAAATACATTAAAGAGGAAGATATCGTTTAAATATAGTGTTTTTACTTGATCATTAGTTTAATTTAGTGCCATTAAATATGTTTATTTTGTTCCTTTCGTCTTATGGTGTTCCTGTTACAGAGGAATGGATGCCTTATAAGACAGAATTGCCTATACATAAAAATGAGTCGATTGTATTGTACAGTAAAATTGACGATGGCCCTAAAGAAGCTCAATATGCGAAATAAAGCAACAACAACAGAGTATGATGTACTCCCGAGTTGTTCATATAGAGCGATCCCTAAAGGAGCAGCGGCATCATGAGCAACTGGAGCAGCAGAAGTAATGGAAGAAACTGCAGTAGCCATTCGTTTAATTTAGTTAAGTAGGCCTCATAATGAGCCGTTGGTATTACCCGTGACACCAGGGATTAATCTGACACACTAGATGCAGGGTTAGGTGAATTCACGGTTCGCACTTCCATGTGCATAAAGCGCCTGCGGACTACATTCCATACGGGAAGGTTCCAACACAAGAGCTTCAGCTGCCTTAGAAACAAGGCAGTTGGGTTCATTTAATACCAGCCAGTCCATATAATAACAGCACCACACTTCATGGAGAGCAGGGGTACACAATAACATGAGGTCGGGGTACACAATAAGCTGTTTAATTTTGAAGGGCTGACTGGTCATCAAACAGTGAAAGTCAGAATTTAGATCTTCGGTTCAGAAGTTGAAAAAAGGGTTGACGCCTTCACAGCAACAAACTCATTTGAAGACTTTCACATGCACAACAAATATTCTGCCTTTCATGTCTTTTGCATCTTTTTTTTTTGCAAAACTGTGCAGACACTCTAGCAAAAAAAAAAAAAAAAAGTAATGAAAAATAATTGAGTCCAAGCAGCAGTAAACGCTGCCCATCTGGTAAAGTAGATAGTAAATGGTTTTAAAAAATGTGAATCAGAAGACACGGCGGAAACATCAAAACAGAGACCAAAGCAACAATACAGTCTCCCGGCTGAAAGAAAATATGTTTTTGCAGAATCCTGGGGAGGAGCTGGCAAAAAATGAAAAATGAAAAAAAGAGCTTTGACAGGATGTAAACATGAACGCGTGGAGGGAAGCAGCGCAGAAGAAAAGGCCTCTTGTGTTGTTTTGTGGAGTCATTCTGTGGCCGCAGAGCAAGTAAATGAGAGGAAGGAGGTGTGTTTGTTGCCTTTGATAAAGAGGACGACCTGCTGGGGAAGAACACAGGCGCTCATCAAAAGGGAATTTCACAAAGGCATCATAATATATTCCAGCAACTTGATTCAGAGGCTTTTTTGGAAAAATAGCTCTTTTGCACAAAAAAAGACCAAAAGTTTTTAGTGGAATCATGATCTGATTTCCTTTTTATAATATATATTTTTTATTTTTATAATATGTTTATTGTATGATTTTAGTTATATGAAGTTAAGTCAGTTAAAAATGAATAACTGTTGTTTTTATGCCGCATTCATTTTTTTCCCTTTCTGACCACCGTCACATCTTAAATTTACTCTGTGGCCAAGAGCGTGTTGCCGTCTGAGGGACAGGAAGTGGTTGGAGCTGACCTGCGGGAGGGGTGTTACCCGACTTGCACCGGGCGCACTCTGGACAGGCCGCTACGTACTCACGTACGTCTGCCCTCATCCGGGGCCACCAGAAGCGTTGTCCAAGGATGAAGAGAGTGCGGGAAACTCCTGGGTGGACGGCCAGACGAGAGGTGTGTGCCCACCGGAGGACCTGGGGACGTAGCAGCTCGGGAACGAACAGACAATTAGCTGAAACTGAGTGGTGTACCGGCACCCCAACGAGAGCATCCTTGACCCGCTGCTCCATCTCCAGGCGACAGCTCCGATGATGAGCTCCGTGGGAATGACAGTCCTCTCCTCTGTGGCCTCCTTCTCCTCAAATACCCGAGACAGAACGTCCGGTTTCACATTATTGTCCCCAGGCCTCTAGGTCAGGGTGAAATTAAAACGAGCGAAGAAAAGGGTCCATCGTGCCTGGCGGGCGTTGAGACATTTTGCCGTCCTGAGATATTCCAGGTTCCGGCGCTTCCGCAACCAACCCTGGAGTTACGGCGACTCGAGGAGCGGCTTCAACAGCACCGCTCGCAGACGGATCACCTGTTCACGGCATTCGGTTCTCAGTTGAACTCACTGTCGACACAGGTACGTGACATGGGGCAACCCTTACCTTCCAGCGGCTCCGTTCAACCTCTCGTGCCACTCGCCGCACCTACTCCATTCTCCGGCGAGGAGAACAACTTCCGACAGTTCCGCTTACAGTGCGAGCTCCACTTCGAATTACGGCCATCATGTTTTTCCTCCGGGCGGTCCAAAGTGGCGTACGTCGTCTCCCTCCTTACCGGCTGGGCGGCTGCAGAGGGGGAAAACAGGAGCGCGATTTGCCAGACCACGACTGCCTTTTTTAGCGCTTTGGCCAGATTATACTGTCAGGTGTTGGTGGACTCAAATGCACGACAACCACTGATGCAGTTTAAGATGTTTATTTAAGCGGGGAGGTCGGGCAGTCCAGGGTCGAGAACCAGTGCAAGCGGTGAGAGAGGCAGGCGGGATCGGCGTCGAGGACGGGCGGAGGTTGATAACAGGATCCAGACGGGCAGGCGAGGCAGGGTCAGAGCCAAACAGGGTTGTTACTGGGAATCGGTCCGAGGACGGCGGAGGCAGGGTAGGAAGACAGGCTGTTGGATTACGAAGGAGCACAACTAGGAGACAGGCGCTGGATTACTGGTGCAATGCAAAACAGATAATCTGGCAACAGGGGTCAAGATAATAGGCGCAGATTGTTGGCTATCAAGATCACAGGTGCAGAATGTTAGCATGGAGTTAGCTTGGAGACAGTGACACTGTTTGAGAAGATGTTTTTTTGCTCAGAATTGATTATTAAATTCTCCTTTGTTTTTGTAAGGATTGTTCTTTGTTAATACGTACTTCAATTTACCTTATTAAATACATAATTTTCATATTACATATAATCTATTTAAGATTTTATTTAACAAGATGGAATAATATTTTCAATAATATTTTAAGAGGGAATAAGAATGCTGCAGGTCAGCAGAGTCTGTGCTGTTTTGAGAATCAATAGAAAGAAAGAGAATTAAAATTAAATTAAAACTGTTGTTTTCCAGTGAGATAAACTCACAACTGATATATTAAGTCTAATGAACGTGAAAAGGATGTGGGCAAAATGTGCGGCAGATTTCACCTCACTACCTTGTACAACGGCAATAAAGCTTTCAGACCTCTGATCTCGTTGGCTGATACTCCTGCTACATTGATGGAGAGAGCTACACCTCTATGGGATCACAGGAGTGCCAAAATTAAAAACAAAGTCAGCCTTTATTTATTCATTTATTTTGAATTTTGGCAATCCTGCGATTCCATACACCTCCACCTCCACACAGCCAACCTGAGAGTCCTCATCCACGCCGCTGCTGCGACTTCGCCTTGCAGAGATACTCTGGGTGGGCCCGCAATGTAAAAGTGCCTCAAGGCAGCTGTGACTCAAGGTGTAAATTTCACCTTGTTAACGTTGTGCAAGTGTCAGCGGTCTAATGGGAATACCTATCAGCATACCTTGTTTTTTCACAGCTAAATTAGGACAAAGACAGGGAAACAAAAAGCGGGACCTGATGGGAACAGAGGGTCGAAAGGGTCACAAACACTTCCCAATGCAGAAAACGCACGTTCTTTATCCACACATGCTAACTGCTGCGTCCTGCAAAGCATTTGTCACGATGCTCAAAGGGACAGTTCAATGTTTTGGCAAATTCACCTATTACCACATTCCCTCTAGTTGCATGAGTTGCTGCATTCCCTTAAGCTATCAGTGCCTGTTGTTTCCGGGAACCGCTAGGGAGAGACGCGAACTGCTCAGCCAACATGACGGAGGTGAAGGAAACATGACACCCTTTCTCAAAACTCATCAAACACACAATGCAACGTCAAGCACATTCACCACCTTGTGAAACAACAATGTAATAACATAATAATAATAATAATAATAATAATAATAATATTAATAATAATAAACTTTATTTATATAGCACTGCTCATACAACATGTGCAACCCACAGTGCTTAACAACCTGACATTTGTTGACATGACATTTGTTGTCTCAGAGTTGTTTTCAAGCCAAAGGCATAGCCGTGATGCTTAGTGGAGCTACTCCTACATAGGTCTGGGGAGGTCTTAGAATAATCGCGATTATGACATTGACAATTAAGAATCGACTCACAAATTAAAACAAAACAAAACACTTTTTTTGAAGAGGGCGGAACTCATGTGCGACTGCACTGTGGCGTCGTACTGGCCGTTTAAGGTGACGCTCACTCGACACACAAGCACGCAGATCCAAACCAACTCATGAGATGAGACACCGACACACTCGGCATTAAAGATGACTGAAAAGCGAATTTGACCGAATTTGCTCAAAATGCTGCCAGCATGTGGCAGCATTTTGTTTTTTTTTAAGAGGTTGAGGGAAAAAAGAAACTCGACAAAAGTCACACTATTTGTAAGTTGTGTCACGCTACAAAAAAATATTGTGGGAACACGATGAACATGAGGAACCCTATCGCCCGCTGGCACCCAGAGTTGGAGGAAAAGACAGAAAATCCTCCAGTTGCTCCAAACCAGACAAGCATCCACAACACCAGAACAAAGCTGCCAATACAGTCGCAAAGGGCGAGGCCAATTACAAAGTCTATTGGGACTTTGTCATTCCACGGTATGTTGCATGCTTTGGATATCTATATCTATATCGATATCTGTATTTATATCTATATCTACTGTATATCTATATATCTACAATCTATATATCTGTATATATGTATATATATATATATATATATATATATATATATATATATATATATATATATATATATATATATATATATGTATATATATATATATATATATTATATATATATATATATAATATATATATATAATCGCGATTCGTGATTTAATCATGATTAATTGCTTCGTAGCTCTCTGTATCGGAATGGAATTGAATCATCAGGTACCTAGCGATTCCCACTACTACTCCTACATACGTCCTATAGTTTTCCAACTGGACACATAGACAGACTACAGATGAGAGGATTTTTAAGGAGACTTTGATGTGCCAACTTAGAGTTGCTTAAAAAAAAACGAAGCAAAACGTTCCGGTTTGTTCCGGTGACGACCTCCCAAGCTGAAGCACTAAACCGAAAAAGAAAAAAAAAAAAAAAACTCCCACATGTGCACAAAACAGGCAAGTGCCTCTTCACTGTTCACAAATTAATTTAGTCTGATAACCTTGTCGCCGATTCAGTCAGTGCAGCCAACACAATGGGGTGTGGAAACACGCAGATATTTGTTTAAAGGCAAAAGTTGGTTGTTTTGAAGTTTAGGAAAGGAAGATTTTTAATTGATGTTTCTCCTCTGGCTGCGACGACCTGTTTCACAGGATTCATTTCCAACTTTTACCACATTTATTCATCGAGTCATACATTCACCTCCTTGTAGATGTGTGGGTGGACTTCAGGAACATGATGGACCACCGGAAGAATAAGCCCTGTCTCATGCACCTCTTGACTGATTTATTTGATTTTCTCTCTTTAATCTTTTGTTTGTGTTTCACCAGGATACGTACACGCTATCGTCGACCAAACTAGGACAAACACGCAGGCGTGTTCGCTGTCGGCCATAGGAAGGAAAAAAAGACAAACCGCTAGGTGCGCGGCGCAAGGGCCCCTGCGAATCGTATCTTATTAAAACACATTTCCTCAACAATCCCCTTCTCCCAGAACCCATTTAATTCGCCGCTGCTCTGAATTCCTGATCTGCAATCTGCTCTCATTTACACTTATTCCCGCACACTCTCTTCTTTATCTGTCCCCCCTCTCCCACTCGCTCAGCCCCCACGCCGCCCCCTCCTCGCCCCGCTCTCTCCCCTTCCTCCTCCCTCAGGTGGATAGTGTAATTGCTGTGGTTTAACCGGCGCTGTGTTTGATCTCGCGCTCATCCTCTGAAGCCTCCCGCGCATGAAAGAGATGAAGGGGAGGAACGCATCATCCAAGGAAAGCCTGGTGTGTGTGTGTTTTCTGTATGTGTGTGTAGTGAGAGCTCAGTCTGGTCTGATTCCCCCCCCTTGAATTAATTCAATTATTGCAGCTGTCGCGGCAAAACTGCAGGCTAAAACACGCAAATCACTTCAATCTAAAGCCAATTCCTTCCCATTTAACCCCAATGTATTACACCGACGTGGAGCCGTTTTCGCTACTGCCTTTTATTAGATGCTCATCGGCAGCCCACGGCGAGCGGCGCGCGGGAGTAGGAGGAGGTGGGCCCCGCACGCCTTTCTTCTCCTGCAATAAATATGATGAATATGTTCCTTTGAAAATGAAAGATGTCTCATCCTCGTGGTCAGGAGAGGGATCCTTCCGAAGGCATCTCCCAGCAGGGAAGACTGATTTTCGCTTTCCCAAACGATAATTGTCGAAATAATGTCGAAAATGTGAGATTCATCAATGTGGGTGTTTTGGTAGAAGAAATTTTTCCTTTCCTTAAAAAAACCAAAAAAATCTAACAAAACCAATTTTTGATTTTGTTTGACCATTATCCTTTCACCCAGAAAACTTTTAGGCACAAAGATGTGAGTGAAGCCTTTTGTTTTGAATGAATAATCCACTTTGTTTTTTTTTTTTTTTTTTTATTTTTTTTTTTTTTGATGAAACCATGGTCAGACTAGTCAAAAAGTAACCAGAAAATTCTCGTGAGAAGACCAGTGGAATGTAGTCCCAAATAGTCACAAACCAAACTGTGACATGTCTCTGTTTAAGCTGGGCTGTGGACTCTGTAAAGAAGGAACTAGAAGAATGACTTTATTGTTCAGAAATGTAAGGACAAATTGTACACAGACACGGCACATTTATTTAACCATCATTAGGTAGACTAGGGCTGAACACCGAACCACCCATTCTGATGTCCTCCATTCATTCCATTTGCTCATTTATGGTATTCTGTCATCGCCCGTCTCTTGGCCAACTTCCTGCGCCGTGTAATTGCATCCAACGTTGGATCTGACAGAAGACGTTTTTATTTGGTTTTTTGTTTTTTTCAACTAAGTTGTTGATTGTATTTAGCACCGCTTTCAGCTTTTCAGTGTTGATCGCCTGCCACCTGATCCTCCCAGCCAGAGCCTTTGCCTAATTCTCTCAGTCTGGGCTCTCTGCCTCCTGGCTCAAATTGAAACCGTTTGCCAGATTTCCCACGTTTGTGTTTTCTCACTTATTATTATTATTATTTTTTTGTATTGGAAGTTTAGCTGCAAGACAAGAATAAAAGGAAATGGTCCCTTGAAGATATGGTCCATTCAAGATTGTATTTTCGTGAGCCACAGTGACTCTGTTGACAGTCTAATACACATAACGGCTCTTGGGTTTCTTCAAGAGAAAGACACCCACGTACCATGTTTAATTAATGTTTCCATTAGTGTTTAGTTTACAGCTTTAGAATCACACAATGAGAGAAAAGCCTCAACACAGACTGCCTGCTTGGAAATGGCACTCTATACAAACTTGGTGACAAACACAACATGTCACCCTATACAAGTGTCAGGAAAATGTAAACGAAAAGGAAAATAGCGAGACAAGTTGTTACTTCTGTTTACGTTTCTCTCCTTGGCTATAATAAACTCTCTCACTTCTCTGGGTGGGTTTAGAATCAAGAAAAGTTACGTAGATAAGAAAATGCTCCCAGATCATCCATTGAAATTAGGTTCAAATTTAAATTTTAGGTGAATGATCCCTTTGAAGATGAAGCTGACGTGCACAAAGCAACATGCGCCACATAGCTGTAGTCACAAATCAAGTGCATATGAAAAAAACAAAAGCGAGTCTACTGCGCACCGACGCTCACTGGAGGAGAAGTGGATAATCTCTGTGCATTGTTCATCTCGGGGTTACAATAATGGACTAATTGCCTAATTTCTGCGCATGTCAGCGGAGGGAGTTCAGTTTTTGGTGAGTAACTCATTAGCAGGCAGCCGACACGCTTGCTTTACAGTGCGCCCCTGTCTATCGGCCGGCCGGCTGCCTGCTATACAGACCAGTCAATTATAGAAGCTGCAGAATTGGAAATAAGATTGCATCCTGCGGGAGAGGGTTTAGGATGAGCTCCTGCAGGGCCGCCTCCAGATCTGGAGAGCAATTTCCTTCCTGTGGAGTGTGTGTGCGTGTGTGTATGTGTGTGTTTTATAAAGAAAATTCATAGCACAGATCTGCTGCCATTTGTTTCGGCGTTTAGTTGCTGGTGCTGAAATGCGATCAAGGCAGCATTTCGGGGCAAGAGATCACGCTTTGCTGACAGCAAACATGATTTATTTGATGTTAAAGAGAAACACAAATCACTGGTGTTTTAATGCTTTGGATGGAAGGACAGAAAAAAGAAAACAGAACTTTCTGTCCACTTTCTATCACTGCTTCCATTGAACACAGGTGGATAAGGTGCTGGGGAATCACCCAGTTCCCTTACGGTGAAGGTAAAAACCTGGACAAGTTGCCAAATACAACCACCTGCAAGCAAATTAGAGTTGGCAGTTTGCGTAATGTGAACGTCTTTGGACTGTGGGAAGTAGCCGGAGAACCTGGAGAGACGCCGCGCAAGACACAGAGTGAACTTCCAGGCTGTGTTCTCTCTCAAACAATCTACGATAAATCCAACAATTTACAATCATTCTGCGCTTTACAGGCCAGAAAAAAAGGCCTTTTATTTTATATGAAAAAAAGACAAACGCAAGGCAACAAAAAAACAACAACCTGGCAGGTAGCTTAGCTTCGCATCAAGCTAGCTTGTCTCCCCTCTTCTCTGCACACCTGAATGGGCTGCTTATATAGAGCAGCCCACTCAAGACAATTGGGGCAAACCATTAAGGAGGGAAACCTCAACAACCCCTAATGGTTCACCAGTGCTGTTACAAAAGAAACACACCATTAAATAAACAAAACCTGACACTGTTTAAAGACCAAGAATATTACCCCCCGAACAAACTCTTCACCTCTTCACAATAATGCACAGAATTATATTACAAAGAAAAACAACCTCCCGCAATGGACTGCGCCCAATCTTGCTCCGCACTCGATAAGACAGTGGCGCATAAAACGGAGTCTCTCCCTCTTCCTCTCTCTACCTCATGGGCGACGCCACGTCGTAGCGTTCTTCCCCCGCGGAGACGGTGAGATGTGTGTGTGTGTGTGTGAGAGAGTGTGTAGGCATTTAAGTGATTGTGAACGTGTATCATGATTATTCCACAGCCCGTTGATCTACTGGGATTTTAATCCTTAATCATAAGGTTGCTGATGAATGTGTAAGACCCCCCTCGCCAAAAAAAAAAAAATCAAAAATGTCATTAGCACTTACGTTGGCAAAACGTCTAGCCGGTGACTCTGACAGTGAAAAAATGTCACGTCGCCCTTTTTTAATTAGCTCCACAGTACGGACCTTGAGAGCCACAGAAAGCAATAGGAACGATAGAGAGAAGAGGAGGAATTCAGAAGCAAGGATAAGTTTTAAGACAACTTGTGGTGGGGTGTATTAAGCGTAGACGGGTCGGCCAGGGTGAACGCGATTATAGCCAGATTCCCGTCAGCCGTCAGCTGGAGACGGGACGGAGTACAAAGGGAGCAACGGGCTGCAGACTTTTGGAGGGGAGTCGATGGCGCAGCGGGGATGAGGGCAGGTGGAGCTGCAGGGATGCGGAGAAGGATGAGAAGTTGGGAGGAGAAACGCTGACGGCGAGAGAACGGCTCCCGCTGCGCCTCCGCCGCCGCCGCTAGCGCTCCCACGACCTCCGGCACTCACCATTCACCAACGCAGAGCCTGCAAACGCCACCGTCCACGACACACGAGATGAGATACTGTGAGATTCCAGATATCTCTCAGACTGGTCTGTTGAAAATCAGACATATTTAAGACAAGTGTTGACATTTTCAACTTTTCACCCCAAATATAATTGCGAGAGCGCTAACGTTGTCTCCAATTTCTTGAAACTAAAACTTTTACCCTGTCAAAGTCACTGTCGTGACTGCCCGCCTGAAGACATGATCTGGCTGTCATTTTAAAATCCACGCAAATCAACAGAGTTGGAGGGCACAAACAGAGCCATTAAAGGAAATACTCATTTTGCTTCGCGCCGTACAAAGTTTTACAACCTCTTTGATGAGCTGTGTTCAGTTAATCTTTGATTAGGGAAGAACTATCCAAGTGGAATATCGAAGAAATAACCTTTCTTTTTTTCATTCCCTTGGACAGTTTGATTGCTTGTATAAAATATAACACCAATTTCAAAAATCATTACGCAAAAAAACTAACCTAATTACAAAAAAGCTAATTAGTGGGAGGGAGATTGAAAACCTGTTTTTTGACAACTAGTATGAGGTTTGAAAAAAACAAGGAATGGGTCCAGGAAGACAAACACAGGAATTTAAACCTGTTCTGTGTTCGCCGTGCAAAGAAGTGAGGTAGAATGGCAGCACAGAATCACGTTTTTTTTAAAATAAATGTATATATTATTAACTATTAATATAAAAAAAAAATACTATTCACTGCAAGGTATAAGAGTGAACTCTCTGTGGGAGAAAAAAAAAGGGAATCATTGTGTGTTCATGGCTCCGTCAGCGCTTGTCGACCTTTTGAGTCTTTACAGAAGTCTTTAATAACGTTGATAGATGGAGTTGAAAAAAAAACTAAAAATCTTTTGATCATCGCCAAAGTTATGCAAAAAGTTACCCAGGTTCACAGCGCCTTTATGTCTTCCCAAACACTGTAGTCCTCGTCGCCTTGACTGGAGTACTCCGTGTGAAAGAGGCAGGGCTGAGCATTATGCTGATACTGAGCTCAGCTTGAATGCCACGACATTCGTTGGTAATTGGAAGTGAGTAAAGGCTTTTTTTGGGGAGGGTGATCAACGTGCTTTATCTGGCGATCTCAATCTGGATCTTTACAAATCTAAGGGTCCAATCTCATGAATGCAGTCACCTCTGTGTTCGGACACCAAACTGTATTCCAAAAGGCTCTTTTGCAACTCGTGCAACAGCTTTTTATGAAACTATATTATCTCTTTTGACAGTGTCATCGGTTAGTCAGGTCAGAAATACCCTGGTAAGGTACACATGGAAAAAAGGCTAATTTTAGAACTCTTTAAACTTTTATTCAGACATGATATGAGTACACCATGAAAGGCTGGACGTGGTATTTTTTCTACTTATTGATGGATTAGGTGGCGGACTTCTGTGTCTCCCAGACACTTGGATAGCACGCAGTATGTAGAAGGGGATGTGCACCTGAGATGAGTTCCATTTGGTGAAAGTCTTTGTGCCAGATTAGTTACATAAATTAGGAGAGAGCCTCCACTAACATTGCTGTGTGTGTGAAATAGGTGAAAATCCAGCTTCAAATAAACCAGTCCATCAATATGCCAAATATCTTCTCATTATTATTAACTTTATGAATACTAATTAAGCAGTGATCACTGTGCTTTGCATAGCAGTTTCCACGTGATTCCTCTCTGGTGTGAAGAGTCACCTCAGGGAACTTAAGAGAAAATAAGGGATTTATTTATTTATTTTTTTTACTTGAAACCTGTCCAGTCATCTGAAGCTCACAGCAGGCTGGACTCCACCTGAGGCGTTCAAGGATTTCCAGAGGACACAGAGACTCTGTCTCGAAGACATGGCATCCACGTTTCCACGGATGACGCTGTTTTCCGCCACGAACGATCACATCAAACGACGATGACGTGCGCGGCAGGGGTCATCAACTAATGCGCGACCTTAGCGTCATTTGAGTGCAGGGTGCGATGTTGCAGTGCGTCAGTGTGAGTGACAGGAGGCTTTGCTGTGATTTTCCGCTCAACGTTCAAGTTTTGTCTCCGTGTCAGAATTGGACTTTTAGATGGTTTACCAACTGCAGGGGAGACCAGTTGCAGCTCGGGGTTTAATATCCATGGCAACGTGTACCCAGTCGGTGTACTTGAGGCCCTTTCTGAAGGGCAGAGAGGCAAGAGAGGCTGTCGCTGGTAGGACCACTTTCAATCCATCGTCGAGGCATCAAACAGGAAAATATGTTCCCAAGAGTGCTCCAACGCGAGTTAAACTCGCCGAGGTTTGTTACCGAGGACTGAGGTCAGCCTTCAACATGTGACATTCCGGCAGAAAGTTCTTGGCAAGTGGTAGATCAAAAGTGCTAAATGGCTTTTGCCTATTGCATGCACTCTGCAAAAAAACCAAAAGAAAAAAACCCTAAACGCTGATTTCCACTGAGTATCATCTTATGTAAGTTCTTGCAAATTTATCCAAAACCCAAGTTAGAGTTGAATGATTATTTAAGGTGCTGTGCCATTCAATTTTCTTTAGGTCATTAATTAGATGGAAAACATCTCACAAGTTATAGTTCATGTCAGTGAACTCACAATAATCCAATAAATTTACCCAACAACTATTTTTAAGTCATGGCATTCATAACAATGGGCAATATTTCTTTGGGTAATGTGCAACTGTAGTTTTGTAGTTTTAGCTCTTCTGTCACATTTTTTTTAAATTATTTTTATACTTTTTTAATGTAATTTATTTGATTCTATACCCTAATGCTGCTATACTATACTGTTTCTGTGACTTTGGAGCTATCTGGCAGGAGAATTTCCTTCAGAATTAATGAAGTTTATCTTATCTTAAAAATAATCTTCCTTTACAAATGTTCTCCCGTGTCTGCGTGGGTTCTCTCTGGGTTCTCCGGCTTCCTCCCACAGTAAAACATGCATGTGTCAATTTTTGGAGGTGTGAAGAGTGTGAATACTATTTACTTTTGAGACTTAAGACAGCTGTAGGGTAGTGACCCTGAATTGGAATAAGCCTAGAAGATGAATGAATGAACTTGAAGTGTGGTAGTGGCGACATCCTGCCTCACTGAAACCTTGACCCTTTCACCACTGTACTGTGGTTCACGAGTCTCGCCTCACGGTCCCAAATTCAAAGTTTAAGCATATACGTATGCTATGAATAGCCTGCATCAAAGTGACATGCCCTAGTTGGCTACCATTGTGTTCTTAATTGTATTTGTCTGCAGTTTGTCATTTTTAAAAAATTGTGTTTTGGCAGCAGCGATTAAACGGACAGCATGGTGAGCTCTATAAAATTGGAAAAACAGGCAGGGGGTATGAGCATAGAAAAGCCACTGCTTTGAAAAAAGCCAAAAACAACAAAAAGCACAAACCCAGACAGAAGTGAAGACTAAGATGCTGCATTTGTTGTGAATATTGAATTGTGAATATTGGTCGCAGCATTGATTAAACTGCAGTATGGCTGCAGCTTCGTCGATGCTAACAGCTCTCAGACTTCCTGTCCCCTCACATCTTTTATTTACATCTGTCGTCCCCTGTTATTGGCAGAGTGCAAACTACCTAAATTTGGCCTCGCATACAGTAAACGGACAGTTAGCCGGCAGCAGTCAATACACATAGTGGATAACGCTTTTATGGTGTGTGTTAACTGTTGGCGCGGGTCGGGAGTCGGCGCGATTTATCTACGAGAAACTGGAAACTCCGATTGAGCCGATGAATCAGCCGTCACTTCTGACGGCAACTTTCCCAAGCAATTTAGAGATAAAGTCATAAAACAAACCCCTGCTGGAAGTATCTGACTGTTGGATTTCTCTCAGGCGGCGCTTTGATATTGTACCTGAGGCGAAGCATAGATCACATTATCACACATCAGCACAGGACTGGAAACGAATGTGGACGAATGAAAAGGGGGGGGTAAAAAGGGCCAAAAGAAAGGTTTTTTTTATTGGCCCTCTCCTGAGCTGGTGTGAACCCTGAAATGAAAAAAAAAATATTTATTCTAAAATTAACACAATGATCTATTCAGAAACTCAATTTTAACTCAATTAAAGCCTCTCTCCCTGTCGGTCATGCCTTTGTTGCGATAATTGTCAGTGTCTGCGTTTCAGACTGGGGTTCTTTGAACATGAATTGCGCCGAGGCTCAGACCTTCAGCAGAGTGAGGTGTGTGTGTGTGTGTGTGTGTGTGTGTGTGTGTGTGGCGGTGGGGTTTAATTCCGCCACACAAGGGGAACAGAAACCATGACGGAGCAGCAGGTAGGAGCGGGTCTGGAGTGCCTGCAGCCAGCGGTGCCAAACTTACATGCAACACACACACACACACACACACACACACACACACACACACACACACACACCCACACACACACACAAGCAGAAGACTATGCAAATCTTTGAGCAAATGAATTTCTGAATTTCAGCCTGGGCTCCTGCGATGCTAATGAGCTTATTTTGGCAGCGGCTCACAGAGGGGACAGGAAATCATACGTGAACACACAAAGCGGAGCGCGCACGCGGCGATCGGAGACCGACGCAATCTCCCGCCGGCAGAGGCTCGTCGCTCCCCGTCGATCTTCCCTCTCCTCCGCGTTGTCTTTTCCGACGCGCCGCGTCGCCTGCACGGAACCTCTTTGCACGTGTACGAGACACCAGATAAGCCCCCTAAACACGGGACAAACAAAGCCCTGAACACAACGGGGGGGAGAGGGGGGGGGGACGCAGAGAGAGAGAGAGAGAGAGAGAGAGAGAGAGAGAGAGAGAGCGGAGAGACGCTCACATCACTGCACATCTCACAGGCGCGTCCACTGCTCGGGATACCTAGCGTCACCTGTCAGCGTGAGGGGGGAGGGGGGGGGGGTTTGATCCCCAGCGAAGACGCACGCGGCTGCTCTTTACCGTCAGACGGCCCAGAGCCAGAAGGAAATGGCAGGAGGTCGAGGAGGTGGAAGTCGGGTGCTCCGCTTTCTCCAGGCGGCGCATCTGCCAACTCTCCCCTCACTCTGACTGTGACGCATCTGTCTCAGGTCTGGCGCAGAGAAGTTACACAACGCCGATGGTGAGGGAGTGGAGGGCTTGGGTTGGGTTGGAGGGCAGGTGGATCAGAGGCGCTGCAGGTAACGCATGCACAGCCGCCATGACGGGGTTAGCACGTTACGCAGTCGTTGCAAAAGGTCAACTGCGCGTCAGGAGAACAACGGGAAGCGTTTGTTCTCCTGAACAAAAATCGGACCACAAGACTGGATGAGAAGATCGAACTGGAGCACGAGACAAAGAAAATGAGTGTTGGCAGCATTTAAACTCCAACAGGGTGTTATCCAAAGGCAATAAAAAGTCAAAAATCAGACCTTGCATTTTCTTTCAGGCCTTCACAGTGTCATGACCTCCGTAGCGGTCAGTTCTGTACGTGCGCTGACATTGTATTTTAGGAGGGCCAGCAAAAAAAAAAAATGAACGAGCCATTTTTTCCCAAAGAAAATGACTTGCAAATAAAGAGCAATAAACTAAAGGAGAAACATAGAAAAACTGAGTAAACCTTCAATGGCTGGATTCAGCTGTACAAAGACAATAATAGCAAAAACACCGTCAGTACAACATCTTCAAACAACAGTAGTTCAATAAAGTAGAGAGTAGAATAGAATAGAGTATAGACAAAAACCTCCCTGTTGAATAAAATTTGCACCTGTAGAAATGGCAGAGGCACACAGTTGCCTTGGTTGTTGGAGGCAGTGTTGTGTCTTCCTCCTCCACTCTGGCTGTTCAAAGTTCCTTGTGGAACTTCGTTTAGCCATTATTTCACTGCCTGGGCTACGCTGGTTGAAAAGTCAACGAGCTAAGCTAACCGAGGGGCTTCACAAACTGCCAGTTAGTTGTTTCATTGGTACAATTTAAATCGGATTACAAATGAAACACTCATAAAAACTCAATAGTGACTCAGTTTTACTTCTTTTCTTGTTTGAGTTTAAGTGACTGTTAAACAACAAAACATGGATTGGACGGTAAGTGACTAGCGTGGGTGGTACTGATCCCATGCAAGTGTTTCCTAGGAAGTTCTCCTCGCATCTATCATTGAAAAATAAGTTGGGCAAAAAATACCATCGTGTACTCATTATGTCTACAAAAACGTAGACATAATGAGTTCTAAAAGTAGTCTTTAGTTCCATGTGTACCTCAAACCCTATCTTGGTATTCCCGACCGACTAACGATGCTACACAGCTGATTCCTGCCAGACAAGAATTAGTTGAGTTTGCTTCCTTCCTCGCAGCATCACCTCAGTTTGTCTCTGTGCTATCCGCCTTGGATGACCCCCCTGCACGACCTGCATCCCGTCACTGAGCCGACGGTGGTTCGCAAGTATATTTTAACAAGCCGCTGTTTGTCTGCGACTGCTTTTTGGAACAATTATCATCACCCCTGACTTGAGAAATCTATCAGTTGCCAACATTCAGAAGTGACTAGAACGTCCCGCATAAAAACAGAGCACAGTCACAACAGAGGGAGAGAGAGAGAGAGAGAGAGAGAGAGAGAGAGAGAGTAGAGACTGTTTTCCCCGAGAAGCGTGATCAAAAGTGACGACTGCCACTTCTCACAGCTGACACCTGCAAAACGTGCAAACACGCTCTGCGTCTGCGGGAGCCAGCAGTGATGATTACCTGTTGGGGCGCGCGAGCTGGGTTGAAAGTTGGGAAAACAGAAGAGGAACGCAGGACACGAAAAGTCAACAGAGAAGAAGGAAAACAGAGGCAGGACTGCGCAGTTACTGAACGACGCGGCCACAAGTGTTGCTTTTGAAAAAGTTGCAGGACGGGCGGGACTGAATTTCGGCAGTCACAAACACAAATAACTGCTTCCCTCGCGTCTTGAAGCGATAAAGGGAACGCAAGCTGCCTGGGGATGTGTTTTTTTTTTGGTATTTTTTTTTGGCCTGTGATAACAGACATTTCCTATTCCTGTCTCACGGTTTGGGACGACGCAGTCCAACTGAATAGAAGCACATTTTCTTCAAGGGAGAATAAGATAAAAAAAAAAAAAAAAAAAGCTAATAACCCCCACACCCCCTTCAAAAAAAAAAAAAAAAAGTGCGTTTTATTTCCCCCCTTCCCTAACCTATCAAAATAACACAGGAGTCATTTGCACCAGTGGGTGAAATAAAGGCGCTGGCGCTGGGAGAAGGTAATATCAGGGCGTGTTGGCAGGGGCGCAGACGTGATAATGCTGAGCAAGAAATGAGGATGGGAAAACATTGCCAACTGTGATGATTCAGAGATGAACAACCTGTTTTTTTTTTTTATTCATCTGAAAGAGTCACAAGGTTGACGTGTTTAAGATTTTTCTTATCTATCTTTCCCCCCCTCCTGCTTCTGGTTTTCTGCAACGTTTGGTCCGAGCCTCCCCCATCGCAAATAGCACCTGGACGCGAATCTACATTTTGCAAGCGCGCCTCACATCTCAAGTGCACCTCTAGGAGGCGGAAAGCTGCCGACGTGACCGTACTGCGGAACAGAGTGGAGAAATTTGGCAGGAGAGAAAAATGTGTGCGAGTGTTTTCGGCCGGCGTTGCCAACGCAAGACAAGTGGTGGGCAGGTGTCAGGCGTCATTGTACCACAAATGCAAACATGGAACATGGAGTGCCATGTTGTTGTGCTCCACATTCAAAGCAGCAAGCGGCTTCCTTCCACCATCCAAAGACATCAGGCTACCTGGTAACTAACTCGTCCCCAAGCGTAAGTGTGAATAATTGTTGAGAACTCATAAATGTGATCATTGTCTTCACCATAGATCAGCAGTGTTAGCAAGTAATCTATTACTAAGTAATCCACTACTGTAATTAAACTACTTTTTGAGTGACGTAATGGGATTACTGTGGCAAAACTGGTGATTTTATCATAGTTACTTCATCAAGTAACGATTCCATTACTTTTCCGAAATATTTTGCAAGATAAAAATGTGTTACCATCCACAAAATTTCAGAAATTTATAAAAACAAACAAAAACAATGATGTCGCAGATTGATGATGCAGCCATGCATTGATATGTGATGACAAGCATGGCGGCGGCAAAAGAAAAAAAGCAGCGTTTGATAGCTGGAAACATTATTTTGAGTTTGTCTTGACTAAATCAAAGAGTATTGTGGTCGGTTGTACGTTATGTGCAGGAAACAAGACGTTTTCATCTTTGAAAATATCCACGTCGAACCTCATAAATTGTTGAAAGCCATGTTTACAAGTCAGTCAGCAGTACTCTGCACGGTAGAGATCTTTTAACTACTGTGCTTCTAATTATTTTAACAATATGGGCTGTGCAGAAGGCACCAGTGCTGCACATGAGTTTGCTCTGTGAAATGTGCAGAAAACATTGAGGTAAAAGAGGACAGAGGCAATAATTGGAATTGCATGGTGTGTTGTTTTTGTGTTTCCTGCTTAATTTTGATAGATTGCATTTTTCTGCGCTTCACATCCTCTTTCTGTTTTCCCGCCTTTTTTGTTGCCACTTGATTTTGCCACCTGTGTCTCGTTGTCAGTCCTGCCCTTGATT
Source organism: Thamnaconus septentrionalis (assembly GCA_009823395.1). Lineage (NCBI taxonomy): Eukaryota > Metazoa > Chordata > Actinopteri > Tetraodontiformes > Monacanthidae > Thamnaconus > Thamnaconus septentrionalis. The sequence continues at coordinate 16,531,345 of CM020518.1, forward strand.
GACCTGCGCTCCCCTGCCCTCTTGTATAAATAGATGTTGTCTCCCTTTGTCTTTGTCGGGTCATGGCGTTTGTCTTGGTGGAGTTTAGGTGTGCTGTTCCATGTTTTCTTAGGTTCTCGACATGTTTACTTTAGGTTTTTTTTCTTTTCTTTTTGAGTGCACAGCCTGATTCAAATTTGTCCAAAGTGGGATTAATAAAGACTTCTTCTTCTTCTTCTTCTTCTTCTTCTTCTTTTCCTTCTTGATTCTTTTCGCTTTACTTTTGCAACCTGGAAATGTCTGCATTTTGGGTCCTGCCTCCTCATCGCCTCCACTCCGCCGTGACAAAATTTGATTATTGAGGCCATGACAACTTGGGACAGCTAAACCCTGATATAAGTGTGATCCCAACTTACTGTACATCAGGTACCTCCGTACCATCGCTCTGCCTCCGAATTGCCTCCCTCAAAGATGCATGGACGTTTGTACATCCTATCATCAATATTTATTTATGGGAGTGAGCGGATGCAGGTGAGGCCGATGGAGGCATAAATAACGGCGTAACATATGCTGATACTTGCGTCGGAGGGTCACCTCTACATCAGCGCGGCAACGGCTGAGCTTCTACGTAATTCTTGCTCTGTTTCCCGTCAGCGTCTGAGTCTTTTTTTCCTTTTAATTTCAATTTCTCATCAACACATATCCAACATCATACGCTTGCGCTATCGCCGTCTGTGTCTGTGTGTGCGCGCACGAGTGCTCCCATTGGAGCGCGTGTACACGCGAGCAGCTGCTTTTGCATACATGCATAAGGAGCTCCAGATTGAGTCCTCGGGAGTATTCGCACGTCTGTCTGTGGAGCTGCTAATGGAGTTTACAGCTCCTCCAGTTACACTGGAGAAATGCTGGAGAAGACAGGAAACAAACGGGCCGGACGGGAGAGCCAGACGTGCGTTACGGGCAAACGTGGGGGGAGGGGAAAGTAACCTGAATGGCTCCATTATTTTTAGCTTGTGTGATGTGTGCGCGCGTGCGCGCGCTAATAAAATGCTATTTATTCTCAAGGTTTTTTTTTTTTTTAAGAGCGGCTCTTCCGCTGCGTGGTCCCGTGAGATGTGCGTTGGCGATATCTTTGAGGTACAGGAAATTAATATTTGGTGAGCAGCCCGCCGAGTGCCAGCGCTTTTGTGTTCAGGCAGGTATTCTTTTAGTTGTGATGCCTGTGATTGGTTTCCATTGTCTCTGATGTTTTGTTTTTTTTTCACGAATCAGACAATGTGTTTAATTATTTTTTATCGGGAGGGTGCGTGAGTTATTCAGCAAAAATCCTGCAGAAACTACTGCGTAGCTTTGTTTAAGAAATATTGTCCTTTAAGATGCATTCACGCTGGAGTTAAGGATTGTGTTTTTTCTTTGGTATTATCTCATTACCTTTGATCACTCTATAAAAAAAAACAACGTGGCAGTTATGACTGTCAAAGCAGTCCTGCCCATTAGCTTCTGGCTTTACTCTCAGGAGCTAATCTGATTGGCCCAGACCAACCTTCCTAATGCGTCCTCTGGGCTCTTTACAAGGTGGATATGCGAGACAATTTCGCATTATATCTTACATTATTGCACTACGGAGACACTCAATCAGGTTGATGGAGTGGAGTGAGTCTGAACGCATCGACACGCATTAGCGTTGTGCTGCGCTCGCCGGTTAACGACAACAAGACGACCGCCAAACGCAGAGACTGTGCAGTTCCGGCCATTCACGGAAAAAAAGACGCAACTGTAATTCCCTCAGGTTGTACCACAACGTGCCCAATGTAATCCTCTTGGTCGTTATTGAAAGGGTGTCACGACGGCCTCGGACGAGCGACGGTCAACGCCAATCAAACACTGGCTCGACTTATTGACGACTCTGGGCTTTGAAGGCTCCCTTTGAAGATCGTCAACACTTTCTACACCGCCAGCACTTTCATTTCCTGCTCGCCGGCAAATCTGTCCAATGGCGCTCTCCACAAACGCTGGCAAGCGAGGCAACCGCTGCGTTTTCCCTTCCAAAGCCCACAATGCTGTTTTCCCTGCATGCGCCGTTTGGTGGTGTTTGATTGATGCGGGGACGATGTTGAGAACTAGCAAAAAAAGAAAAGGGAAAAAAAAAAAAAGCAGCAACACGGCGGCCGCCAGAGTCCTCGAGCGTGTGTGTGTGTGTGTGTGTGTGTGTGTGTGTGTGTGTGTGTGTGAAGGTGTTGGTTTGTGTAGAAGTGGGTCAGCTGTGTTTGTGTGGCGGTGTTGGTTGGTTGGTTGGTTGATGTGATTAGCTGCTGTGGGATGAAACATGAATAAAACAACGTGTATAACCGTACCTTGTAACGAGACAGTTCCAGTAACAAGCCCTACTTTCACTAATGAGTGATGTGGGATATTATGCATTCACACACACACACACACACACACACACACACACACACACTCACACACACGCGCACGCTCTATACCCTACTGCTAATTGTTTGGCTCTTTCAGCATTGTCAAATTGTTATTCGTGCTTTAAACATTTGTAAATACAAGCTCGTTCCTCCTGAATCCGGGCGAGTCGGCCTTTGAAGCCGTGCGGCACAACGTGCGGAAGGCTGCCGCGTTTAAAAAGTCAATTTCAGCGTAGTGAACTTAAGGAAGCCGCCAGTGGCTGCCGCCGGGACAAAAGGAAGCCGCCGATTATTTGCATTGGTAATCGGCGCGAGGCAACAGAAGCAGTTTGGGTCGTGTGCTACTACAGTCGAGTTCTTCGTCGGGGACTAGCGATCGAGTTCACTCACCGCTGCCTGCTGTTAGCGCGCTACCGCTAAAGCGCTTGATCCGATTAAAACGAAGAGGTATGATTTTTAATCACAAGTCAAAGCGCCGACTGACGCGATCTGGTGACCGTGAACACGCGGCCATGTTAAACACACATCTGAGGCAAGCTGGAGCACGACGGTTCGAACCCGGGGGCTGCTGGGGGAGGTGCGCCGGCAATCAGACACGCACGTTTTCCCACCAGCGGCGGCACACAGAGATTCCCTCATAGAGGCAGAATTACTTTCCTCCGCGCAGGTGCCGCCACTCGTTCCGCCCGATTCGATGTCGCTCAAAATTCAGTGGGACTAGATTAGCAGAACATCACTGCCTCCACTCCTCTGCAGGCTCATCTCCCCTTGACGCTCACAAACTGAAGATAGGGGAATCCCTGCGAATGTTTGCGACCGCTCAGGCAAGCGCGTGCGCTAAGCCACATATCATTCTGTTGAATTACAGTGGTAAGTTTCGAAGACACGAGGCGGCACTAATTGTTTAAGCGCCATTCTGATTTCACACACTAAACTGGAGTTTCAATTTTCAACAGTTTCTGACGTGTGGGTCCCACTTTCCCACTTCCATGTGTTCCTTTGAGATCGACTTTAAATCTTTAGCATTGCTAACACTCGCCCTACCCCCGAGACTCCCCAGTGGCCACCTTGTTTACGTCCCTTTTCCAAGGCTCACCTAAGCGTGAAGGTCAAAGTGGGTGTCATTGCAGAAGGCTGCAAACAGAGGGCTAAATATATTCATAGACTAAGGGTGAATTCCAATTCCTCCCTTAACCTCAATCTCGAAAATGCGCGCTCCCGTTAAGTGCAAGTGCTGTCCCGATTCTCAGAACGTCAAGTTGAGGGACAAGATTAAGGGCTGTATCGCCTCAATATTGAGATTCTCCAGCACCACCCTTGGGAGTAAGGGCTACCCAGAAGGCATTGTGTATTTTCACCAAGACATCTTCGTAAAAGATGGCGATGAAAAAAGCGAGCTACAAATGGAAGTATTTTCTTAGTTAATAAAGATATAAATATTACGAAACCATTTTATTGTCACTTTTTTATGGATTATTGACATCGTTGTTGGGTAACATTTATTTTTTTTTTACTTTACGATGTTTGTCAGCTGGACCGGCGGTACCGGGTTCACGTTACTTGTATACCTCGTTGTGTAGCGACAGAGGACTTCTTCTTTTTCGTTTTTCTTCTTCGTTGTCGTCGTCGTCTTCTTCTTGACAGACTGGACGTAGCTTTGGCGTAAGGCCGCCCCCCACAGTATGAAGACGTAACTGCACTTAAGGGGTGTCCCATTTCTAAGTCACAAGATAGCCCTTACACTTATTTTTGAGGGCCAAGATTGAGGGCCAAAGATTGAGGGTTAAGGGCGAGGGTTGAGATTGAGGGTTAAGGGAGGAATTGGAATTGGCCCTTATTTATGTGTTGGCATCACGCCCGATCTCACATTTTTCTTATATTAGATGTTCCAGACGACTGCAGATGTCACAAAAGGGCAGAAAACTACCATGAGGAAGAAGCTTCGGCACTGGAAATGCTAATTTAGCGCGCATGCTGCCGTAGTGGCACCAGTTCACAATCTAAAAGAAGACAAATGTGATTTCTTACCTTTCCAGTTTTGCCCCCTCCCACAGAAATGTTTTCACCTGGCTCATGGATGATCGACACAGAATAAATCTGATACATTTACCTTTTAACCGTGATCCACTGTATGTACTTGCACAGTTTGCCGTGGCGAGAATGTTTTCCTCACGACGGGAAGCGCATGGAAGAATATGCTGTCCGACAGCGGCAAACGCTAACAAATGGCCTCCTTGGGTGCGAAAAAGAGCCTCGCGCGCTTCCCCTCGGACGATAAGTGAGACGATCCGCACGTTGGCAATCGGCCGTATGTAAATGCGCATGTGTTTTTGTAGGTTAATTGGCGACTCAGTGGTCGGACTCCACAGCGGCTGTAAACCCATTTCCTCGCTCATTCAGCTCATGAGGCTGAATGATGATAAACTGCCTCTTTTCTGCCGCACGTTCCCTGCCTTCACAAAAGCGATGCATTTTGAATGTGACAAGAGATGAAATTCATTTGCCGCCACAATAAGGTCATGTCTTGCCAGGCTGCTCCCCCGCTCTCTCTCCCTCTCCCTCGCCCATTGTACGGAGGCGCGTGCACTTTAAGTTTATGTGGTTGAGCAAATCCTACCACTCACTCAGCTTTATAAATATGTATTTGGAATATTAGAGGCTCCATTTGTCTGCCCTGTATTCAATTTATGGCTGGAAATAATCTGTGAACTATTAGGTAAAATGTAATCCCTCCTTATTCTCTGCATTATTGAGCCTATTGTGGCATCTGCACCGCAGTGCAGGGCGGAGGAGGAGGAGGAGGAGGAGGAGGAGGGCGGAGGTTAGCGTGGCAGTTTATCACTTTTTGCCACACCTGCACACGAAAACATGCAGAGAAAAATCTTATGTCGCGTGTATGAAATTGCAACATGGGCACATTTGTCCTCCATGCCATGTGCTGCACATTACACGCATTTTATAATAATGCGCAACTTCATATGAACACGACATGCAGTCAGGCAGTATAGATTTAAAACGAGCTGCAGTGTCGTGAAGCATTTACCACGAGTGCATTGGTGTTTTATGTAATCTAATAATGTAAACAACACATTTTTAAAAGCCACCAGGTGGCTCTGGGGGTGAACCCACACAATTAAATTCCTTCAAGTTCACTTTGCTTGGAAATCCCAGTCCGTTTAATGGGACTCTGTTTGGGATATGAAAGGAGTCACTCTGGGCTGCCTGAAAAGTGAACTAAATGCAGGAAGCGGCCTACGACACAGGGCAAACACAACTGAGTAAACACAAAAGCAAACAAACTCAAATGCTGCACGTTGCGCCGCGTTAACCCATAGATGAGCGACCTCTCCGGCTCACTGTTTGTCTGCCCACTGCACTTCCAAATCCAGCACAAGATGGGGAATGCGATGTTCGCTTCATTTGACAAAGTACAGAGTAAAAACTGCCAACAGCTCAATCAAACTATTACTTTTATGTGTGAAAAACAACTCACCTCATTCGACCGGGGTCAATACCGCTAGACTTTTCTCCAACCTTTTCGGCAAACACATCAAAGAAAATCTACTCAGCCTTGCAAAGCAGGTGGGGCGCTGACTTTCCCGAAGTCTGAAATCTCACGTTGCTCTGTCCAGAGCACTTTAGCCACGTTAGCGATCGGTACTCCGTTAATTGTGACTAGCGCAAGGGGCAACTGTTGCTAGCTTAACTTGGTTCTTAATCAGGACGCATTATTCAGTCTGTTCAGGAGGCTGTCCAAGTATGACCCCACCTATTCAAGATGCCGAGCCCGACACGGTCGGCTTTACATAATTATCACTTTAAATCCCGGTGCCTCCTCCGCCCGACGCCAGAGGCTACGTTGTGCATCTGGATGTCACACGGGAGAGTGTGTCAGGAAATTGGCAAGTGACAAGTTGGGAGTTAGAACAGCCTGCAGCTGCCTGTACAATGCGGGGGATTAAAAAAATAAAATAAAAACAAGAGCTCCGAAAACGATTATGCAAGTAGCAAAGTCAGCATCGTGCCTGGTTGGGCTGCTCTAATTTCATTAATTAGCAAGACAAGACAGTCATTAAAATCTTCATCTAGTAAAGTGAAGTAAATTGTACTCTTAATGAAAACAACAGTGTGTAAGTAGTAGTGAGTAGCAGTGTTGGTGAGTAATCTAATACTATGTAATCCACTACTGTAATTAAACTACTTTTCTATTAGTAATGTAACGGGATTACTCTGGCAAAACTGGTAATTATATCATAATTACTTTATCAAGTAACGATTCCGTTACTTTTCTGAAATATTTTACAAGCTAAAAATGTCTTATTATCCACAAAATGTCTGAAATTTAGAAAAACAACTGAAAACAATGATATTGCAGATTGATGATGCAGCCGTGCATGCAACATCATTGATATTCGACGATGCACCCAAACAAGCATGGCGATTGCGTTCGTAGCTGGAAATACAAACATTATTTTGAGTTCATGCAAATCAAATAATATTGTGGTTCGTTGTATGTTATGTGCAGGAAACAAGACCTTCTCAACTGTTGCCTTATATTTTTTAACTAATGTAATTAGTAATTGATTACTTATGAAACAAAGTAGTTAAAAAGTAATTAGATTACTTTTAAAAGTACGTAATCAGTAGTTGGATTGCTTTTATGGAGTAATCCCAACAACACTGGTGAGTAGTAGTGAGTAAGTGTAAGGATGCAGCTTCTACCAGCATGACAGTTTATACTTTAGAATGAATATAGGACAGTCATGGAGATGCTGGCTAGAAGAAGGTCAAAATGAACAAAACACTACATGTAAGATAATAAATAAGGAGGACTAGTCGACCAGTGGTGTCAAACTCAGCAGTCCTGAAACTCTAGTTTATGGCTATGTGTTCACACCTAGAGGTATACAAAAAAATCTGTTTCCTACATGGTGCCACAACATGGTACAAAAGAGGTCTGCAGACCCTCATTAAAAGCAGTAGTGACAGTTGGAGAAGAGGATTTAACAAGGAAGCTTACGTTAGTATCCGTTTGCTAGCTACAGGGCTTACATTTGCATTTTTAATCAGGCATTCTCACCACTTGCTGTGTTTGCTTTATGAGCAACAAACTGTCACCTTCACTGTCTGCTTTCAATTGGCCATTAAAAACAAAACAACAGTACCAGGTAGCAGTTCAACCGTTCCGCAATAAGTTTGATTTGATTTTTTTTTTTTTTTAGTTATGGCATCTGAAATGTACTTTATGTTCTGGTGAACCCCTGGCTTTCTTTGTGCTTGATTGAGTTTTTGAAAAAATAAATAAATAAATAATTTAAAGATAAGCAAAGCTGCTCTCAGCCATCACATTATAAACGGCACCATGCACACTCTTCGCAGCAAACACTGACGACCTGATCTGACAGACGTGTCGAGAGAGTGACGTTCAGACAAAGAGGAAGACGAGATGAGCGTCTGGCTGATGGCTCGGCATCTGACATGTTAGTAAAGTTGCAAAACTTGTTTCTGATTTCATTTTGTTTTTTTAAAATCAGAAACGCAACGAATCCTCCGCCCATGCCGCCGCAGAACAAACGCTGCTTTGCTAATCTGGCCGGGAACTATTTAACTTTGAGGTCCAGCCGACCTCTTTCTCTCTCCGGCAACAGGTAAAAAAAAAAAAAAAAAGAGAGAAAAAAAACAGAAAAGAAAAAGAAATTTCTGGAACACATCGGATCATTTTCACACGTTGGAAGCTGGGAACAGTTCGCTCTTGTTTGCAGAGTGGCTGGTGGCTGCGGTTCAGCTGCCTACAACGTGACCTCACACCTCACACACCGAAACTGGTGACTGGTCGATGTGCAGCTACGCCTCACGCTCATTACATCCAGGGCCAGAAATAAGGTAAAATCTAAACTGATTCCACCAGTCAGTGTAGCATGTTTGACATGCTGAACTGAAACACAGCCACAGAAAGAGTTTACCGACAAAGTGAAGTTGTTGGCACAGAGTCACAAAAGCAACTTTGTCTTTACCCCGGTAAGTAAACACCCACGATGCCGAGCGCCCACTGGAAAGTTCAGGATGGATCTCTTTAAAATACAACTTGCGCCCTGAGGAAACGCGGACCCTCATCACGAGAATTTATAATTAACATTTCCTTCTTGCATTCATGGCAAACCGCCTGAAGGACGGCGTCGCCCTCAGCCTCGGCTGAACTTTGCCGCTAATTACCGAACGCTCGTGTGCCAACAGGATGTATTAATTATGTTAAGTACAGTCTTTTTTTTTTTTTCCCGTAAAAAGCTCAACTTCGGGATGGTCTCGCCTTCCGGAGCCGCCTCCGCCCCCCCGCCCGGCGCCTCGTCCTGGACGAGAGGCGCGGACCCTCGTGGAAAATGAGCGTCGGCCGCGCCGAATTACCTTTGTGTTTTTGAAAAGGGTGGCTGGTAAACAACCTCTCGCCGCGATGGTCGGGCAGGGGTTGGGGGGTGCGAGGAGGGGAGGGAGAGGGGAGAACACGTGTGGGGCGGGGGAAGATGGATGTCAAAAGGGAAGCGAGCGGGAGACGTTGGGCAAACAGATGAATGTCCCTCCGCTCCTTATCGCGTTCCTGCACATGCCGTGTGTGTCCGTGTGTGTGCGTGCGCGCTTGTGTGTGTGTGTGTGTGTGCGTGCACCGCCAGTCGCCCGCTGCTTCCTCACCCTTTTTTTTTTCCTTCCTAAGAAATCAGTTTTCTCCACTACGGTCGGGACGCACGCTCTCCTCATCCTGTCCACTCTCCTCTCCTCTCTTCTCCTCCTCTCTTCTCCTCTCCTCTCATCTCCTCCTCTCATCTTTTCTCCTCTCCTCTCCTTTCCTCTCCTCCTCTCCTCATCCTGTCCGCTCTCCTCTCCTCTCCTCCTCATCTCCTCTCCTCTCTTCCTCTCCTCCTCTCCTCTCTTCCTCTCCTCCTCTTCTCTCCTCCTCTCCTCATCCTGTCCGCTCTCCTCTCCTCCCCTCTCCTCCTCTCCTCATCCTGTCCGCTCTCCTCTCCTCCTCCTCTCCTCTCATCTCCTCTCCTCTCTTCCTCTCCTCCTCTTCTCTCCTCATCCTGTCCGCTCTCCTCTCTTCCTCTCCTCCTCTCCTCTCCTCTCTTCCTCTCCTCCTCTTCTCTCCTCTCCTCCTCTCCTCATCCTGTCCGCTCTCCTCTTCTCTCCTCATCCTGTCTGCTCTCCTCTCCTCTCCTCCTCTCTCTCCTCCTCTCTCCCCCCCCTCTCCTCTCCTCTCCTCATCTCCTCCTCTCCTCCTATCCTCTCTTCCGTGCGCTGATCTCATTGCACTGTATTGCCGTCGTGCGTGGCCTTCACGCCGCCGACAAATTACAACATGTAAATGGCGCCGGTACAAACGGTGGGCGGCCGGCAGTGGGACAATAGAGGGAGAGACTCAGCCGTTTACAGAATGGGTTTTTCACTGGAAGGAGGACTCGGAGGTGTGTGTGTGTGTGTGTGTAGCGTGGGCGTGGCCGCGTCTTGTTTCGCCACAGCGTGCGTCCGCCTCTCCGTGTGCCACGCCGCTCTCGCGTAGCGGTGCCGTCGGAGTTTCATGTTCAGAAACAGCAAAAAAAAAAAAGGGAAAAGAAATTGAAAAGCTGCGGGCACAGTGGGGGCGTAACGGTCCACTCTCTCTGTCTGGTTTACGACCCCACACGGACGAGACGCCGCCGCTCCCGTGTCCCTCGTCAACGCTTGGTTTCTTTGGTTCCTGCGATAGCGCTGTGGCTCTCCAGGACGACCTTTGACCGTCTCAAGTCCTACTTCTGTCCCAAACATTCAAAATCAGTTCAGTACAGCCTACACAAGTGCACAAGTACAAAGCTATCTGAACTCTCACGACATGGGTAACTTAGTTTCTGTCCGTCCAAGTGCTGATCTAGTTTGAAGTTCGCAGCTCGCCAGGCAGACATACCTTTGTTTTCTCAAATCGATCCCGACGCTGCCGCTGGACCAGGTTTACATCCAGAGTCGACTCGTGCCGTCGCCAGAATGGCCCCAGGGGGAATTTTGCGTAAGTAGAGAAGAGGAAAAAGAAAGGAAGAGCACAAATTGTTTTTTGTTTTTTTTCCTATAACAATGTCGCCATCCAACACAAAGCACTTTTTTTAAAGCATGAATGCACTTGTTAAAACTTCAAATCTATGGTTGGTTTTTCAAAATAAAAACTACGCACATTGAAAATGGTGTAAATTTGCGCTGGAAGGCATCAAGTCCGGTGCGGTTCTGATTGGAAGACGTTCTCCCATAGCTGCAGGTTCAGACTCGCGGGTTCACCGAGAAGTCTTTTCAGGCTTTCAACTTTTTCCTCATTTGTTTTTTCTCATAACATCACCAATATCGCGCGGTGGCTGAAGTACACACCAGTTTGCTGCTATATTGCCGTGATACGTTCATTACTTTTTGCATTTCCATTCTCAGTTTGCTCGTTCTCGCTTACCCTTTTCCTTGCCACTTCAATTCACAGCAATTTCAAATTTGTACGAGTCCCGTGGCGAGTCAACGAGGGAGCGTTTCACTCGGAACCCACGCCGGCTGCTGAGGAATATTTTCACTCCATTTGAGTTGGGGAGTTCATGATTGTTGAAAAAATAGAAATAAAACATCAGTTACATCAGTGCTTCTCAACTGGTGGAGTCTCAGCACCCACGTTATTTTTCCTTATCATGAAGTCGTGACCCAAATTTATTCCATGGCACTGAAATTTATTCCACAAAAATAAAAACGCTAGCCCACTTTCAATCATGTCTAGCAAATAAATTATTTGAAAAAAATATTGACTTGAATTGTGCATCTCGCAAAATAAATGGCCAACATATGTATGTATATATATATATATATATATATATATATATATATATATATATATATATATATATATATATATATATATATATATATATATACTCTGTGTGTGTGTGTGTTTAATCGTGATTAATCGCATAGTGTCCTGAGTTAACTCTCGATTTTTTTTTTTACCCTGCTCTATATGCAACAAGATATTTATTGTGTTTCTTATACTCTTGGAAAAATTGCTTAATTCCTTTGTGGAATGAATTTTTAGTTCTATTTTTATTTTCATTGGAACATTCCAAAATGATTACATACTTATACTGTCCAGTATAGTGTATACTTAAAATGTCCAGATACTCTCCAAAAAAACAAACCAAAAAAAAACCTTGATAACTTGAGATATATTCAAGCCATGATCGTGTTTGTCAGTCGTGGTATTTTATTTTGAAAATGAACCGGATTCTCTCGTGTTTCTTTCAGTGACTACCTGTCCAGCCTGACGCGAATCACTCGCGGCTCGTGTACAAAATTGACCAGACGCCAAAACGATGGCTGCACGGGTCCCTTCGAGTTTGGCGTGAACGGCGCCATTGGTTGAGAAGGGCGGCGAAAGGAAGCGGGCTCCGTTCCGTGGCTAGTCGCGCTAAAATCTCGTGCTAAAATCATGTGCTAAAATCATTTTTAAAATCCCACAAAGCCGCGACCCAATCTAAACAGCTCCGCAACCCACTTTTGGGCTGCGACCCACCAGTTGAGAAACGCTGAACTTGATTGCGGCTGATTGAATAATGCCAGGCAAAGACACCAAAGCGAACACACTGTACAGCAGAAGTACAGAAGCCTGTGTGTTTACCATGACATTTTAGAGTCGTGCAACACATTCCTCTGCCTCACTTTGACTCAAACAATTCCAGTCTGACGTGACCAGTCGTGCTTTCAGCACCCAAAGAATCCAAAATGCTGCGGCGGTTGCCGCCTGGGAGCTGCCTTTTCACACGTTTCCACGTGCTTTATGCATGACTGCCGCCACATACAGGGAGCTCGCACGCGGCAGTACTGTTTGGCAGAAGCCGGTTCACTGTTCAGGTTCTGGCCTATTGCCAGCGCGAAACTGGTCCGAAACATCACTGAGCGCTCTGTGTTTTCCTGGGCTGGAGATTAGGAGAACCACGTGCGCCCGGCGTGGCCTGCCGTTTTATTTTTTTATTTATTTTTTATTTTATTTTTTTTGTCACCGGGGGCTCGAAGCGTAGCTTAGCTGTCAACAGGATGTGGGTTTACATCATCAGAGGAGGGCAGATAAAGAAAAATCAGTCCCACTCTGTGCGAAAAATGACAAGTAACTTCCCCTCCCCAAACAGAAGCTGTAAGCTGTTCAGTGGGAGTTTCACTGCGAGGAAGAGGAGTTCAGATAAGAAAGATGAAGGCACTGACCTAACTTTACCCTGTTAACTTTACCCCGCGGTATGACGTGGTTTCTAGTGGGCACATACAAATCATTTGTCTGGTAAATCATCCGAAATAATGCATGGAAACTTTTACCTTTTGCATATTTTTTCAGCGATTTGGTGCAAATAATGGCTGTGAAAAAGTACAGGCGTGTCACAGGACGGCGTAGCGTAGCTACTGGAAGAAGCAGACGTTAAACATAGCCGCGCAGCTCATCGGTCATGCAAGCTGAAAGTTTGCACCATCAGAGTTTTATTCGGCAAACCTGCTCCCAACCAACATTTTGTGCATCAGTTCTGTTTGAAAAAGACAAAAACCACCTCAGGCGAGTGCTTAAAGGAATTAGAAGATGGAAGGATTTTTTGAATTTATTTATTTTTACCTGCCTCCATAAATTTACCAACGCAATATTCCTCTGAGTTTGGAGTCAAAGGCTTTATGGAACTTTTTAAACTTGTTTTTTTTTTTTTCTCTCCACAGCGACAGAAGATGGAGCCTCCTTTAATCACCGCTTTGCCATGTGTCGTTTGTGATGTAAGAGCAGCGCGTTAAGTGCATTTTAGCGCCTTTGTCGTAGAACACAAGCCTAGGTGTGGTCTGGTGCGAGTCCAGATTTAAGGTTTTATGGCCGGGATTTAGTTTCGGGTAGCCGTCCAGCTCTCTGAAAGTGCTCTTGTGTTGGGGATTTAGCAGCTCAGGCTTCAGGTCAGGCTCTAATCAGAGAGTGCGAATCCACAGGCTCAGCCTCTCGCTCTGTTTTCCCCCCTTTATAAACTCCTCTGCCACTCTCTTATTCTCCACTCTCCTTCACCTTCTGTGTTTATCTGCAGCCTGCAGATTTGTCAGTTCCTCCACTCCTCTCCCTCAGGATTTGCTCCGTCCCTCGTTTCATCAGAGGGAAAAGGAAGCCTCTGCTCGGCTCTCTCCATGGCAACACTGGCTGTTTTCATCTGCTTGAATTTCATTAGTCCACGTGTGTCGGCATCTTAATAAACACCATGCGTGTGTGTGTGTGTGTGTGTGTTTGTCTCTCTCTCCCTGTGTGGGTGTCTGCGCGTTTGACAAGCTATTAGCGTAGCAGCGGCGGCATTTATGCAATTACTCCTGCATGGCGCGGCTGAGATGTGGAGGGATGGGCTTTTTTTTTTTTTTTTCTTTGAAGCGTGAATTCCTTTATGAAGTGGGGGAAAGAGCTGGGAGCCAGGGATAACAAGAGAGTGAGCGGGGTGGGAGTGATGGAAAAGAAGAGGTGAGGATACTGCGGAGTCAGAACGACTGGCTCAGGGGACTCGGGTAGGCCGTAGACAAGACTTCTGAGAAAGAAGAAAACCAGCGGACAAAGGAAATGGCAGAGATTAGGCAGAAGGGAAGGAATTGAGGAAAGAAAAGGAGAAAAGGGAAGGATTGAGAAGAACAGATGGGCCGTTCCTTCCAAGATCACAGAATCAAAGGTGGAACTGGCCAATAAAAACAGGATCTTTGATTTTGTTGTTATTGATATTTTTTTGGGAGAAAGAGGAGCATTTTTGTCCAGGGGGAACAAAACAAAGAACTAGCTATGTTCTAAATGCTAGCCAAGGCTACGCCCATGCTAAGTTTCCTCCATTTGGTGGGCACTGCAACATTGCTAATGAAACATTAGCTCCTCCTCTTCCCTCCTAGCCTGACAGCCACTGATATCTAATGCTAACATTAACGTATTTTCACTGTTAGGGGAGCTTTCGTAAGTTCGGCTAGTAAAAGAAAATTGCCTTATAAGATTAAGACCGTTTTGTCAATGGCTTGTGATTTTGCAAATAAATAGATAACTTTAATTGTTCTTAAGAAGAATTTTGGCGAAGTCACTTTACACCAAGAAGTTGGAATGACTGATGGTTCATAATTTTATTCAACACGATTCAAGTGGCCTCTTGAGAAGCCATTGTACATTAAGAAAGTGATTATATAATATTGTGCCGCCCATACCCCGAAACTTTGCAGTAAACTGAAAAACAAATTAAAAAGGGGGAAAAAATGAAATTTATAAAAAAGATTAAACAGATTTCATAAACTGCGAAGAAAACAAGAGGGAAGAAAATGGGAGCAGTGAAGAGGAGAAGATGACAGAGGAAATGAGAAGGGTGGAAAGAAAACAATAGAATAGGAAACAAGGACAGGGAGGAACAAACCAGGGGAGATGTAATTATGAAGATAAGCGGAGGGAAAGAGGGGAAACAAAGGGGGTGAGTTGAGGAGACAAAAAGACGGAGAGATAAAGAATTAGGAGATAAAGTAGAAGAGAAAAATAAAGGAATAATAGGAGCGGAGCAGAGCGGGCAGCGAAGAAAGGAATCGGGTGATATGGACACACAGGTGAGGGTGAGGCACGTCGTGAGGTGAGCACGGGGGACGGAGGGGAGAAAAGGAGAGAGAGAGATGGAGGGAAGGAAAGGAGAGAGAGAGATGGAGGGGAGGAAAGGAGATAGAGATGGAGGGGAGGAAAGGAGAGAGAGAGATTGAGGGGAGGAAAGGAGAGAGAGAGATGGAGGGAAGGAAAGGAGAGAGAGAGATGGAGGGGAGGAAAGGAGATAGAGATGGAGAGGAGGAAAGGAGAGAGAGAGATGGAGGGGAGGAAAGGAGAGAGAGAGATGGAGGGAAGGAAAGGAGAGAGAGATGGAGAAGGGAAGGAAAGGAGAGAGAGAGATGGAGGGAAGGAAAGGAGAGATAGAGATGGAGGGGAGGAAAGGAGATAGAGATGGAGGGGAGGAAAGGAGATAGAGATGGAGGGGAGGAAAGGAGAGAGAGAGATGGAGGGGAGGAAAGGAGATAGAGATGGAGGGAGAAAAGGAGAGAGAGAGATGGAGGGAAGGAAAGGAGAGAGAGATGGAGATGGGAAGGAAAGGAGACAGAGAGCTAGAGGGGAGGAAAGGAGACAGAGAGATGGAGGGAAGGAGGCCGTGGAAGCCCACGGAGACGGAGGAGTCGCGGCGATGAGATCAGTCGCTCCACATTAGCAGCTGCTCATCCTCTGCCGGCTTTTCAACAATCGTCTCCATCGGCTCGCCGAACGCCAGCCACCCCTCTCCTCACTCTCCTCCTCCTCCTCCTCCTCCTCCTCCTCCTCTCCCATCAGGCACTCCTCTCCACTTTGGCTACCAATCAATACAGCTTAACCTTAACTCCCGCATCTTTAACCTTTTACGACTCAGCAGTGGCGGCAGCGTACGGGCCGCGGCGACTTGCTGCTCGTCTCGGCCTCGCGAGCGAACACCCAGAGAGTCTGATCGATTTTTTTTTTTTTTTTTTCTGGCGGGGGGTGTTCTTCATTTTTTGGCAGTTGTGGAAAAGTGAACATTTTCATTTTCACCGCTGCTGTCAAGGTTTTTCTTTTTTTTTTTATGACATCCATATCTTTGAAGTGCAGGGAAGGAAAAACCCACATTTAAGCTGCATCACGGAAAGTCAGTTAGGGGGACATTGTAGCCGCCGGCTGAATGTTTACTTGGGTTGTGACCAAACGTTGGCAGGTCTGTGTGAATAAGAATGAAACCGTGGGGATTTATAAATAAAACTGGGAGTTTGCGATTTAGATGGATGCACAGTGAGGTCAGGTCTGAGGTGTTTCACCCCCAAACCTGTAACAATGCTACAAACACAGCAAAAAAAACTTTTTTCTTCAAATTCAAATCTAATTTCAAATAGTTCTGTATGCACAACAATCACCTTAGTGACCAGTGTTGGCGAGTAATCTATTCCAAAGTAATCCACTACTGTAATTAAAGAAGTAATTAGATTACTTTTTAAGGAGTAATCAGTAATTGGATTACTTGTATGGAGTAATCCCAACAACACTGTTCGACGTTAAACAGTTTAGATGGAGTCATCCCCTTGAGGTCCCTTCACGGCCTGGCTCTTGGGAAGTGGTCATGAGGACTTAATGCTCTGGTTCATTTGCTCCAGAACAGATCAAGAACTGACCGAGGATCCATCCGGCCGAGTAGGTGTGCAGGAGGCGCGACCCAATTGTTTCCTCTTGACGGATGTTCCGGCTGGACGCGAACGAGTCTGCCATGCTCCAAGTTTGAAATTACCTGGATCTTATCGTTCACGCAGGGAGCCTGGTGGAGCGCGACTCCCGACGGGGTGCTGGGCTTGGCACAAATTCACAATGGTTGATCATGACAGGCAGCGACGATAGTTTACTCTACTTTAAAAAAAATAATAATAATATTTGCATGTATGAAAACAGGCTCTTTGAAACTAGATAAAGCAGCTAGTGTTGCAGTTAAACTAAGTAGCTTAAAGTTAAGTATTTTTTTCTATTCATTGAATAAACTTTCCATATAAGTGGCAATCAGTGATCTCTATTATAGCGTGCCTGCTTTGCACCCTTTTTCACTGTATGAATTAATGATTTGAATATTTTTGAACATTAAATGTATTTCTTTTAGAATAGGTTAAATATATATGTATGATTATACATAATATATGTTGTTGTTTTTATATTTTGAATTTTATAAAAGTCATAATATATGGTATTTTCCATCAGACAGACAATGTATTTTTCTCCATGCAGAATAATGCTGACCACAATCTCTTTTTGTGATGTTGTTTTTTTTTTTCCCCTGACGTTATTTTGTCTTATCTCCTTATGCCACCTTGAAACAGGATTAAGCACAATGGCAAAAAAGGAAAAACTAATAAGGTTCCCTGAGGTGGAACGCGAAATCGGCAACATGGCAATGTGATGCGGGTGCATCCCATTGGCCCATAGGTCTGTGAGGCCTGTTTCCAGCACCTCGGTGGATTTACGCCACTGAAAATGGAGGCGGCTCTGAGGGCTAAAGAGGGTCAAGCTGGGTTCAAGGAGGTTGTCTGCTGTTTTTCTGCTGTGGAGCAAAACGTCGGCCGCAATCAGCCGGTGCCCTATTTTTGCTCGGGGCCCCACTAACTCAAATCGGCCCGGCATCAAACGTCCCATGAGTCTGTACACAGCAGAAGAAAATACAAACGACTTCTAGAAAACAGTGTCCCCAAGTTGATCCAAAGCTGCACGACTACGCAGACGACATACAACCATCCGCACGTCGATTTGGTCATACAAATGGAATTATGCACGTGGTGCATGTGTGAGAGTGCCCTGTTGTGCATTCACCCTGGCCCTCGTGCGCCTCGGATAGCTACGGGCCTTTGTCTGTTTTCTGCTTTGTTCAGAACGAATGAAAAAGGCCTGAGTGAACAGAATGTGTGTAATAACTGTTTAGGTATTAGTCCGCCGGGACTCTCGGGTCAGGAGCAACATTCATCCCTCAGCCATTTTCTTTCTGCTGAGCCGCAACATCCTTGACACACACGCACACACACACACACACACACACACACACACACACACACACACACACACACACGCTAACAGACAAACAAGCTCTGTCTGGGCTTTAGCTTTGAAACGCTCGCCTTACACACTAAAATCCCACATTAAACAGCAACTGTAAAAGCTGCATTAATACACGCTGTCATCCGGAAGAAAGAGAAGCAGGGAGAATGTTCCGTTGACTGAACATTCACTTCAGAAAGTCTGAAGAAGCAGAAAGATAACGTTTCCCAGACTGCAGTTTTCCTTCATGTCACCCCCCCCCCCGGCACAGATTTCCCTCATGCGGCTGTGAAGAGGAGTCACTGCGCTTGCAGCAGCGGTTTATCCACCTTTTAAAAAAACTGGACTCTTCGGACGTGTGTTATTGCAGCTTCATATCTTCATGTACACTCTGATCTGTTTAACTTTTGATTGGGAAAGAAAGGAACTGGGAAAGATGCAAGAAGGGATTGTTTTGCAAAAATCTTTCCAGTGGAAAAAAAAAGGACAGGCCGACGTAATGGATGGATTTAAACACTGTCATTTCCAGGAAGCGCAGTTGTGACGTGTTTGCATATAAAAAAAACAAAAATGAAAGAGAAGAAATTACATGTTTGCTGCCATTACCATGTCACACACGGCAGGTCGGCCTGAACCCATGTTGAGATTACGACTGTCATTCCAGACCTCATCCAATCGCGTTTCCCCCGCCGTGCACCATATCTATTTTAATACTTGGCTGTGTGACAGAAATAATGTGCAGGAGTTATTCATTTATTTATTTTTTGGATGGTGGCGGGGGTGGGGGTGGGTGGGGACTGAGGAGGCTATTCAGGTGCGCTGCAGGAAACTGAACGGTGGAGCTGATGTAAAGATTAACACGGCACATCCGGTCGGGCAGCGAGCCGCTGATCAGATTTGGCAAACAACGCGGCGTTGCACGCGACGATGCCTAAAATGCGCGCAGATACGCCAGCGTCGCACGGCATTTGTCCGTCGTTACATCGGCATTAAAGTCAGGGACCCGTGGCCGCTTCCCCACTACGGCAGAAATGCCCAAACATGCAGTACACGTGGGCAAACTATTTCCGCTCGCGAACATATTCCACTAATTAACGTTGTTTGCCCACCTAATTTCCCAGGGTGCCGTCCTTGCAGATGGTCAGCATAAAACCGTTCGGTTGTCTCAGCTGTTCGCCATCGTTGTAACGCGCCGTGCACAGCGATGTCGCCCTCCCCCTCCCCCCAACTCCCGCCTACTTCGGCTAAAGTTCCCCACAACAATGAGGAATACCATGTGAGAAGTGTAGGTGTGTATTTAGATATGGCTTTTATATGGACAGACTGCTACTCGGGTGTAATAACTGCCATCCTAAAGTCAGAGTCAGATGAAAAGAATAAAATAAATGAATAACACTTGAGTGAACATGAAGACAGCAGTCAGGATTAGCGCGGCCACAACACGCTAAAAGCGCCACAGTTCAATAAAGACCAATTTTATCTTTATTTTTTATCTCTTTTTTGCTAGGTTTTATTTTTGTTGATTTTTTTTTTTTTGGTTTTGTTTTTGCACTGAACCGCTGAAGACCTCAGCCTAGGGTTGCCAACCGTCTCTTGAAAAACGGAATCGTCCCGTATTCAGAAACAAAAGTACGCGTCCCGTATTGAACCTGCAAAGGGACTTTGTCCCGTATTATCATGAAAATCGAATAGTGTGTTATATGTAGAATGAATGAATACAGGCAGGGTGCTCATTAAGAATATGTACGGTAAACTTATTCCCTGCCTCTCCTGCTTTGTGACCAATGAGCTGACAGAACACTCACATACGAGTATGACAATACGGAATCCCGCTCATCTCATTGGTCGAGGTGGTGGGCACAGAAGAAACATAAGGGACACAATAACTAAGAGAACCCTAGACCAATTTATTGTCCACCAGGCAGCGCCAGAAGCAGATATGGTATGTAATAGGGTTGCCAACCCTCCCGTGAAATACACGATTGTCCCGTATTTGGCAACTAAAAAACCTGTCTGGTAATGAACTGATATGGGACGCACTTCACTTTGTCTCGTATATTTCGGGGCCGTCCCCGTCGACCACCCCCCCCGCAAGATGTCTCCCGATTTGAAACTCTAGGAGGTGGAAACCCTACCTCAGCCCCAACGAAGGAGAACCTGTTACCCAATGGACCTCCAACAGCAAAGGGTCCAGCTGGTGAGAACATTTATGTATATGTATTGCCATTCCACGGGAAGGAGGGAAAAAAAAGAAGTAAGGTTTGTGGGTGTTCGTCCCACGCCACTCTATAATCATCTTAAAGAGCACAGTGGCACACAAAGGCACGGTAAGTGCTGTTTGAATTGTCCACATGATAAGGGAAAGTGCTTTCCGCTTGAGATAAGATGGATCTGGGACCACCTCCACAAAGGGAGAAGAGGTAATGACGCTCTACTTCTTGCAATTCTTGCCTCAGCGAGGT
The DNA here is from genome assembly GCA_009823395.1 of Thamnaconus septentrionalis. Taxonomy (NCBI): domain Eukaryota; kingdom Metazoa; phylum Chordata; class Actinopteri; order Tetraodontiformes; family Monacanthidae; genus Thamnaconus; species Thamnaconus septentrionalis. The sequence goes on from CM020518.1 coordinate 16,551,816, forward strand.
ACAGCACGCTTGCACGGCGCCGGTAAAGCTGATTCACTGAGGCACTTTAAAAGGCTCAAGTCTTGAAAATGCACGCAAGGCTGTTTACAAACCTGAAATGATACCGAATGGAATTCCTGGAAGGTGGACCGATCCAATGCTATTTTCACAGGTTCGTGCTCACCCACAAAAAATATTCATTTTTACCCATTTGTTTGGATCTGTGTCACATATATTTGTTAATGTTTTAGCCCACTGGAGTAGTGTCGTGTTTCTATAGCTGCATTTCCATTACTCCTAGAATTGCACAAAACCTAAATATTGCAATAAAAAAACTGGTAATGGAAACACCTAAATTTCGAGAAACCTCTCAAATATCGCTAAAAGGATTTTACGCTCCTATAAGGTGTTTTTTCAGATGTATCAATATAGAGGTATGTCGCAAAAGTGTCATGGAAATGCTTTTATCGTATTTACGCGTCGCCGGACGTGACCAGTTCACTTCAAGTGAAAATTGCGCGTTATAATTGGACGGAGGAGGAGACGGAATATTTTTTTTACAAGTAATCAAAGAGAAAAATATAACAACCATTCTTGACAGCAAAAAAACGTAAACAAAGAAAAGCAATCGTAATTGTCGTAAATCTCGCGGGATGAGATTTTACGAGAATTACGGCTAACGCGCTTCACACCATTCAATGGAAACACCTGCAAATCGCAAATTGTACTTTGTCGAAATTTTAGAGATATTGTTTTTATTTCGCGAAAAATTGTAACGTGTACAAAATGGGTACACAACAACCACACAAGCAGTTATTGCATTCTACATCGTTTGCCTTCCTCACTCTCAACTGATACGGTTAGAAAACACGGCTTGTCGGGGAAAATAACATGTCAGTGCTCTTCAGATATCAAACGCACACGTCCAGGCCATCCTGGCAGACGGCAGATTAATCAGACGCGTCAATGCCCCTGCTGTAATATTATAATATTAAGTATTAGGATGTAAAGTAAAAAACCAGAAGGTCCGCTGAGGTCCGTGGGGTTTCGGATGGAATGGACCCCACCAAGAACCGCCTCCGTTTTGGTGCAAACCCAAGCGCGGCAGCTGTACTCACACTGGCCCAAACACACAACGCTCTGTGCCCAGAGTTCATTTTGAACCGCTCCAGACGAGGCCAGTTTGAAAACGGGCAAACACAACCATTAGCATAAGTGAGCCTCCATGTAGGCACCACAATCACTCAAAAGTTCCAACCTCGTGACTTTTTGCCAGAGCGGATGGGAATGACGGCAAAAATCAGTCACTTTAGGTCTGGGAAAGAAATGCAGGCTACGCACACAGAAAAGTGTTTCGTGCAAGCATGAAAAAAATATTCAGACACCTGCACATTTCCTTCTGGTGAGTAATCTATTCGGAAATGCAAAGTGTCGAAAGAAAATGAGTAGATGTTCCCTCACATTGGATCTCACACGTCACTGCTAAAGCACAGGGGTCTTTTCCACCTTAAAATGCAATTGACATTCCTTATAAGCCTAATAATATTTTGAAATGCTATTATTTTAATCATGATTTTGTTGGTGTATGCGTCCACTGTTTAAAGCTGTTGACTTATCTTGTTTGCCACATGTTCCTTTTCCAGGTTAGAAACCAAAGACCATGCAACTTAAGTGTCCGGGCTTCAGCAGTCTAAGCATAACAACAGATATCAGATATGGGTCAGCTTTTCAAAGAAAATGAGATGAGACCCCTTTAAAAAAAAAAAAAAGGATGTCGGCAACAAATCAGATCATCCGGGTTCAAGTAAATCAAAGTTTAGAGTTACCGGTTCTCAGAGTAAGACAGGTACTGGGAGAACAAACCCAGACCTCACAAACTGGCACCAGGAAGGAAGGAATTCCAAACCAAGGTCTCTCTTGCTGCAGAGTGTCCGAGCCGTCCTCTACAACACAGTTCCGAAGTTACAGATGGTCTCTAGCTGTGCACTATCGCATTAGAGACCTTTCTCTCTATTGTCATGGAGGTTTTTTTTTTTTTTCAAATGCCTCAAAGACAATTTCTGACGGATGCTCACATGCTCTTTTTCTTGTCCGTCCACCTGAGCTCTACATTTTCGAATCTTCTCGAATTGACGGGTGTAATCTCTTGACCTTACGTGTGCGCCAAACTCCTCGCAGCCTTTGATAAAGTCATCCATTTCAGTGGAATACCGAGCTCGAACGGCCCGCGTCAAACCACACATTAAGGGCAGATGGGACGCGGCGTATGCAAGATGGGCCCTGGTCCAACCTCCCCCACGACGTAAAGGCCGCCGCGGCTCAGCAAAATCATGGCGGGATTCGCTCAGTACTTTCTAAGAGCTTATAAATTCTACATCGCGTCTTCCCCTGACACCATGACATTTTCCATTTTCAATTCAGGGGTCGAAGAGAAGTCAGCTGCGATGGAATGTAATGTGATGTAATTTTATTTAACTATTTAACCGCAGCCTCTTTTCTCCAACCAGAGTGAAGATCCCCCCTGGTGCTGTGCTGTTGCCCACATTCATGCCTTGTCTGTTACTTGCTGGAATTTCACTTTGGCAAAATTCCATTTGTAACTCACCGCGACGTCCACTGTGGCATTTTTCAGCACACGTAATAACAATAATAATAATAATAATAATAATAAACTTTTATTTGTACAGTGCTAAATCACAGCCAATGGCGTCTCAAAGCGCTTTATACAATCAGAGAGAACCAACCGGGCCCCCGGAGCAAGCAAGATGCGACAGTGGATGGGAAAAACTCCCCTGTGGGAAGAAACCTAGGGCAGAACCAGACTCCAGAGGGCCATCATCTGCCTATGAGTAGTTGGGGTGAAATACAAAAATAGAGGAGATACAGAGAAAGAGAGAAAGGAGCAGAGTGAGCCAGGGTGGCAGACAGGACAGAGTGAAAAACAGATACACCAACCAGGCATTCACAAAATGGATATAAACACAAAGAATAGGAAATAATTCAAGGCTGCTGTCCGTGTGGGCTGTAAGTGTCCATGCTTTGGAAGGCAAGAGCCTAGCTCGATGGACAATCACACGTAACCCTTCTGGAGTTTCACAGAGGGATAGAATTCCAGTCAGCGGGGAAAACATTCATTCATTCATTCATTCATCTTCTATACCCGCTTATTCCAATTCAGGGTCACGGGGGTCTGCTGGAGCCTATCCCAGCTGTCTTAGGGCGAAGGCAGGGTGACACCCTGGACAAGTCGCCAGTTCATCGCAGGGCGCGGGGAAAACAGTCGAAGGCTAATGTGGTTATGTACTCAAACAAAAGAATAGAAGAAGAAAAAAAAAACATGTTTCCATGCGGCTTGTGTACACTGTCTTTCTCGCCAGTTGGAATTCTTTTGGTTGACGCGGAACAGAAAATGTCACATTGACAAAGGCTCAATTTGGCCGTATATCACCTCAACCCTTGTTTTGCTTCTGCGTTTTGTGTTCAGACTTTGCTCCAAATCGGAAGAATCCCAGCTGAAAAAACGCCTTAAACTACCATCGCATTAGTCAGTTTATTATCTTTTGCAAAAACGTTTCAGACAGCCCTCACATTTGTTTGTTTTTTGTTTATCTGCCACTCAAGGACATCCTGACGCGTCGGCTCAAAGGCGACGACACAATCGCTTGCAATTCAACCTTTACAAAGAAGGGGCTGTGCACCAAGGCCCAGATATTCAGAGATTCTGTTTTTTTTTTTGTTTGTTTTTTTTTTTTGCTTTTTTCCAAACTCCTCTAAATCCTCGGCTCTCCTTCCCACTAACAGCTCCCCTTCTCATCTTTGTCCTCTGGGTAACCGGAGGCATTACTGTTCTCTTTCTGGGCTATTTCTGGAGCAGCGGCGTCATGTTACTGAGCTTTTATATCCCAACAGCAGCCTTCAGTAAGACACATGCTTTATTTGAAGGCGCGCTGTGTATTTAATAGGACACCGGGTGCGGCCGGCTGGTAATCTGCCCCTGCAGCCCAGGCACCGCGGGCTCTGATCACGATGATACGCCGTCGCCCTCTCCGGCGGGAGAGCCGCGTCAACGGGTCCTCGACGCAGTTCGCGGATTCATTTCACACTGATTATCGCAGAAGTGCGTTTTAAAACAACGCGGCCCGCGACGAATAAGTCGGAGTTCAGCCGCAATTCAGCACGGGTGAGCGGCAGCTTTTTTTGCACAACAAACTTACAATTAAAATGATTCACCGTCATGACTCAGAGCGGTTTGTTTTAATGAACGCCGGAGAAATATACTGCTGCTGACTCACAGCAACACAAACGCAACACAATCTTCGTAACGAGGACACGTATGCCGCAGTTTACGGCTCAAACTCTGCCAGCGCGACGCATCACAAGCTTAACTGACGTCGCGTCGAGCGTCAAAATGAAAGGTTTTGGCATTTGTTTTTTTTCTCACCAAGACCGAAATTGCTTCCTTCTGCACGCCACGAAAAGTTTGAAAGTGAGTGTAATTTTGAAAATAAAATCATTTGGGGAGAGAACGTTGCACAGAGGGAAGCGAGTCGATAAAAGTGGAATCCAAAAAAAAAAAAAAATCAGCAATGTTGAATGGAATGGACAGAAACCAGAAATCCATAACTTAAAAATGTATTAATTGTATGTACACAAACAAAGTAGCTGAGCTATGCACGCACACACACACAGAGCACAAAATGTAAGGGAATCTTTTTTCATAGGAGCTAATTTCTTTGTTGTGACAATGCTGAACCCTCAATTTTCCTTCCAATGGTGCCACACTTGTAAGCAACACACATCTGCTGTATAAGCAGCACAGCAGAGGACGTAGATGTGCCCATTAACAATTGAATGAAGCTTCACCGCCAATGCCAAACAGCTGACTGTACCACCGCCACTCATTCGGTGTTGTTGGGCTGACTGGATGATTGAAGTTTGAATTGTATTATTCAATGTTGCGTCACATTTAAAATTGCGTCTTCATTGTCTATCAGGCATTTGTCGCTTGTCAGATTCAGCTCCTCTGTTTATCCGACAAAACTTCACGCTTAACTTACACGAAACAGACTTTCCCACATTATAACATTCCTTGCCAAGAAGAAGAAGAAGAATTGTTTCTGACAATAAAACCTATCAAAGACAAATTTTCAAACTTTTTCTGCCAAGTTACCACAATGGCTCCAATCTGAACAGGAAGTCATGTAGTATATAGATTCAGTCAATGGGAGATACAGTAGAAACCTGCCTTGCTGCAGAGCACTGTGTCATAAAATGACCTTAAAAAAAAAAGGGCACGAGTAAAGTTGTGTATTTTATCCCCAGTCCATTACACCCCCTGCCTGCGTGCGCCTGTGCGTACCTCCGCCAGGATACAAATAGCAACATCAGACAAAAAAAAAAAGAGAACGTGTATAAGTGAAGGGAATAAATGACCAGAAGTAGAAACAAAGACAGTGGGTGAAGAGGGAGCTGACTCTAATCTGCACAAAATAAATTGCTTGTGTCTGGTACGCTGGCAAAGGCTGACACTCTGACACTGGTAAGTAGGTTGCTCTAAAACTAGTGGGCCCTGAAGGAAAGCGGCTCCGCTCCCCGCTGCTCCCCGTCGGAAGGAGGAAATGAAGGAGAGTCCGCCGAGATCGTCAATGAGCGACAGAACCTAATTGGCCGACTGGTAGTGTTTATTAGAGAAGTGAAAAGGCTCATGTGCAAACTGAGGCGGAACACATGCAGAAAAGATATAATGTGCGCCGTCAGTTGGAAGAAAAAAAATATATATATCTGTTATATTTCCTCTTTAACTGCCAGCCACTGGAGGAGAGCATGAAAAGAAACCAACTTCCTCTGATACAGTTGTGTTCTGTGGGCTGTGGGGGTGAAGGGATACTTGTGTGGTAAACTTTTGATCAACAACTTGGACGTATTATATTACATATGCATGCGTATACTTTTATATTGTTTATATTAGTTTATTAGTTTATTACGGATCCTCAACCCCCTTAGCAGCGACTATTCTTCCTGGGCTCCGAAATCACATGTTAAAAAGTATCTCAACATATATGAACATTCACACATAAATGCATGAATATACGAATACTACACACATTATTCAAACATTTCAGAAAGACAATTATCCAAAAGCAAAAAACAACTACAAATATGCAACACACCAAGCAAACTAGAAAAAAAGTTAGTAGTTAGGTCCCAACATTAAATTAAGTTTGGTCCAACAAAATCTCTTTCTGTGTGAGTTTTTTGTGACAGTTCCCCCCCGGAAAACAACTTTATACTGGTGATAGAAACCAGGTTTTTTGATAGTCTGTTCCAGTAAGTGATCACCCAAAACATCACAGTTCTTTTTAAAGCATCTAATCTCGGAATAGGGAGGCTTAAAAACACCTCCCAAGGCCTGTCTAGTGCCATGGCTGCTAGCACCAGCTGAGAATAAAGACAGGTAGCTTTCATGGATGTATAGACATTAAAAAAAAAAAAAAAAACAGCAGTGAAATGCTAATCTGCGTTAGCTGAATTTTGTTTAATATATGTTTATAGCAAAAACGAAAAAAAAAGATTGGTCAGTGATTGCAGTGTGAACCAAATCCATCACACTATGGACCTAATGCATGTGTGTATGTTCATGATAGTGTACAAACGTCCCAAATTGAAATAAAAATATATAGAAAGTCTTAAAAGCACAATTTCAAGGGTTTGAGGAAGTTTCCTCAATATTTTCTTGCAGGTTGTGCTTCTTCTAAGCATGTCCAGTATGTCGGTCTGCTGCTGCGTTGTTTGATCCAAAATTATAAACATAAATTAACCTGTGGTTGCCTTTGGAGAAATTTCATTAACCCCATTACACCATCAACACACCAGTTGCACGTTTGCAAGCGAGCACCCGCCCTCAACCCTGGCTGCTCTTCATCTGAGCGCACGCTGGCATGAAGGTCGCACTGAATCGCCGCTTTTTCCACTGCTCCTCCTCCTCCTCCTCCTCCTCCTCCTCCTCCTCTTCCTCAGAAAACGCCGCTACGAGCCACACGGAGGATCTCTGTGACACACAAAGGAAGGATGGCGGAGGGGGGACGGGGATTTATAATCACCAGCTGTCTCGGTGGAAGCTCACTTCAAGCTCTTCCCGTGTGTGTCATCTTCAACTCCTCGAGCTCGGGGGACAACATCACAAGCAGTCATGTGAATGTGACAACCGAGTATTTATGTTGAGAAGATCTGCTCTGGCCACACGGAGTGATTTATTTGTGCGTGTGTGTGAGTGCATGTGAGCGTGCGCGTGTGTTAAAATGTATAGCCGTATATATATTCTTGTGACTGGCTGTAAATGATCCCATTAAACTACTTACCGTTAGAAATAAAGTGCATGACGTGGTGTCCTGTCTTCCATAAGTCACATTTTCTTCAGAACGTCAGGGGTTAAAATTATTCCAATAAAAATGTTCTTGCAATTTTTAAAGTGACGTCCACTTTGTATCACACGTGGACAAATCCTAAACTCCATTATTAACCTATTGAACATGAATGAATCAAGGGGTTATTGTGTGAGTCTCAATGAGTCATCAGCACTCAATGGTCCCCCGTGGAAACTTGTGATCAAGAGCAGGAGCCCTACGCCATCCTTGATTTGATCCAAATGAAAGGCCCAGAAATCAAATTTAGAAAGATCGAATTTGTTGCAAAAAAAATCAATAAAAAAAAATCTGTTGTCCTAAAATATTAGTCAGGTATGGGGGTGTTGCGTATACGACAAGTGCAAAAACCAAATCTATTGCTGGTCGAATGATATGTGAACATGGGCTCATGTACGGCATGCAGCTTGAAGCTGTAAGTTCAAAAAAATACCATCTGTAAGGTTGTGTTGTGTTGTGTTGGTTGTGTTGTGTTGTGATGTGATGTATGATTGTGTGTGTGTTGTGATGATGGTTGTGTTGTGTGTCTGTGTATTTCCGTTAATTTTTTATTTTTTTTTAAATCTGTCTTCCTGTTCTTGGTGTTTTTATTTAGTTTACTAATTAGTTCCTCTTGTTGATTCCTGTGGACTTGTTGTCCACCTGTGTCTTGTTTCCCTGCCCTAGAGTGTCTAGTCTTATGCAACAACATTATTATATACAAATAAATGCTGTTAGTAGCCTGTTAAGCAAACAAAGTTAAATGCAACTGAACTTGCCAAGGGCAGAAGTAGAACAACAAAAAAAAACAACACATTTCCCACTAAGTAAATCTTTCCGTTTGTTTCTGTTGTTTGTTTAATACAAAAATGCCACTATTGCCATAGCAATTAGTCTTTTTCATCTTTTTCATCTTTTTATCCAGCTGTACAAAGACGATCTGAAAACTAGCCACCTTCATACACACTGTTTAGACATGAACCTTAGATAATAACAATGACTAATGCAATCAAATATATTGATTCATGATATTGATACATCAGTAGCTATTTAAAGAAGGTAAACTATATATTGTGGAACTATAGAAAAAACAACAACTATTTTCTGGCCTGTGTGTCCGCGTGTGTGTGTGTGTGTGTGTGTGTGTGTGTGTGTGTGTGTGTGTGTGTGGGATGGGATCAGATAAAGCGGCTTGGTGGAATTGCACTCTCTGTTCATTTCCGGAAACAGAAACAGGGGTGTAATGTGTTTACAGAGAGGGAACAATGTCAGAACTTTTCATTTCTCTTTACTCCTATTGTGTTCTTCTGCTTCTTACAACTTTTTTTTTTTTCCCCCTTGTAGCAAAACACTCCGCTGTTGCTCGAGAGGCAACGGAGCATAATGTCAGGTGGCCTGTTTGTTTATTTCAAGCCGAATCTAATGAGGTTAAAGCGCAAAGGTTGAAGAGAAGAGATGCGTCGTTGTAATGTATTATTGAAACTCAGCATAAATAATTAAATGAGATTAAAGAAAAGAATTTATGTGGTATCCGCGTGGCTTCCCTCTGAAGTCTTTGTTTTCCAGTGGATTTTTTCTTGGCATTTGAAATGCCTTCAGAGCTAACACGAGAGGACCAAACAAAATGGTCTTCTTTTAACTGAATAAAAATGGAAAATCTGTTTATATTAATACAAAAATCAAACAACTCAACCAATAAGAAGGGCGTGGTGCGAGTTCAATCACTGAGTCACCCCGATAACACAAACCAGTTTGTACCAACATGAGAAATCCTGAGACTGGTCTACAAGGGAGGGAAACACAGCAGTGGCAGGCAGTGCTTTTCACACTTTGGCCCTCAGTGACGTCCAATTTAGTCCTACACAAATTAATACCCCTCGTAATGCCAAAAATATATATGACACCTCAAGAATACATACAAATTAAAGCTGCAAGCAGCGTTTGCGGGACTGAGCCTATGTGGCGGCCGCCTGCCGACGATGTCCGCCAACTCCCTACGCCCCCTAACGCCTGCTGATTCCCTCCGACACCTGCCGATGCCCCGATGTTGAACCATTTTTGGGTGATTTTGAGTGTACTGTGACGTTAAAAGGCTACACCTGCTTGCAGAATTTGGGGTGTTTTGGACTACGGGAAGAGGGTGAAAAAGGGGCTCAAAGTTACCTAGTGGTCGATTTTGAGTGTACTGCGACTTTACAAGGACGTAAAGTGAAAACGGTTGGGATCTCAAAAGTTTCCTTGATACCTGTAGGTCATGAAGGTCTCGTCTACGTCATACTCCGATTTGAAGCCAGTCGCACTCACGGTTTCTGAGCCTTGTGTTTTGAGATTTTTTCAAACAAGTGAAGTGCTTCATCACAAACTATTAATTGAAACTGAACAACAACAGTGGTGTTATACCGCAACAGAAAGTTTAAGTTGGAATGCCAAGAAGGTCTTAGAAATGCTTTGCGTTATTAAATTCAAAAGATGCTTGTCAAGTCATCCTCCCCATTTCAATTTTCTTTTACGACAAAATCTTTATGCAAAGATGTGTAAAATTAGATTTAGCTTTCATCAAATAACATCTGTGCAGACTTGAAGACGATCCACTCAGCTCATGTTAAGGAGAAACCCTTTGCTTGTTCTCTTACAGTTAAACACAAGTTCCGAGGAGTGACAGATGGTGTTCTAGTGAAAACACAGACTTACTCGGGACATATAATTCTTTCTTTCTAATTTATTTTTTCTTGTTGTTGCATTTTTGCCTGAGCCGTGGTGAAAACAAACATACAAAGTAGAATCTGTAGCGACGAGTGAGACAGAGAGACAAGTCTTTGTGAGAACGCCTTAATTGGAAAAATATACAAATTCAGTTTTGAGCTCTGGTGCAGTTGAGACAATGTTTGACTCACTCAGACAAACACACATTTTTCCCCGCTGTGGACTCCCCACCCCCCTCCCCCTGAGTTGCTCTGCCATTATCCGGTAGATATGTATCACAAGGGTGACGGATGCTCCCATTCTTCCTCCGCAATACCAGAGATGAGGCCGATACGGCACCTTTAACACAGCACTTATCGCCCGACAAAGCCACTCAAAGGGCAAGCAGCTGTGCTCTGAATGTACGAGGATGTGCGATTGCAAACCTGGCAACGCGAGATGAGCAAATCTGTCCCTTTGAACAATGGTGGAAAATGTCACCTTGTTTGGCCAAGTGGTGCTGAAGCACTGGCCTTGATGTTTGCAGCCGAGCCAAAAGCCAAACATGGGAAGATTGGAAGAAAAAAGCGGAGCAAAATGAAAACTATGTTGCTGTTTCCCAAGGAATGAGTACAGACTCAGCCCTCCGCAAGCATCAGGATTTCTGGATACCCCGCACAACGATTTAGTGCGTCTGGAACAACTCGGGGAAAACATTGGATTTGGTGCGTCCCCTTGCACTCGCAGTGCGGATGATGATCAACTGAGCACAAGGAAACCGACTGAGCACGGCTGAGATTGACAAGAAGACAGAAAGAGCAAATCCACTGATGGTGGTGGTGGTGGTGGTGGGGGCGAAACAGTCACGTAAGCAGTCAATTTATCAGGATCCAAGAGCGTGTAGCCGCAATGAACTGATGGGATTAAAAAATGTTTCTGGAGGTGTTTCTGGATTCATCCTTTCAAATGTTTAAACCATCAGGCATGAACGCATGCAACATCAAACGCGTAGCGGTTCAGAATGTGCACTTTTCTTCTGGCCAACATTAAAAGCGTGCAGATTCAGGGACTCGACAAGGCCTCTGCGATAATTCCTGTCGACCAATTAGACACAATTAGCAATTATCTGCATGTTTGATGTTGCATAGCCAAAGGGTCAACGACTGAAGCGACGCCAACCAGTAGTTTTATACGTTGCATACAGACATGAATTATACTTCCAAAATAATCCATTGACTGTCCATTGACTTGTAACAGGCAGACATGCAGCTCTAGCAGGATTTTATTCCTATATTGGCTGCCTGCCGAGATGTAATTTGTTTGTTTTTGCGTCGTTTTGTCTTTCAGATGGTCAGAAAAAAAAAAAAATCGAATAATAATACATCAAATTCTGACACATCTGTTTGATATAAATCTGTTTTAATAGACGGAATCCTCCAACGTAGAGATAAACCATACCAAGGAGTTGCTAAAGTAACACTTCTGTTCAGTGGATGACGAAGATTTTCATTCTGAAATCTCTCTATCTTCAAAAGCTCCAATCTGAGGCATTTTCCATTGGCCTTTAAGTGTCCTTGGAGTTGTCACCAAAGCGAGCCGCCAAGGCAAGAAGAAGAGCAAGAGCTCAGCCGAGATTAACGTGGTCGATTCCTTCCTAAACTGATGGCATTTTCAGATTAAAAGAGTAACAAAGAACGACACTGAAGACCACTTGCTGGTAAAGATAGTTTAGCCTTGATCCCCAGGAGTTCGGTCAAAACCGCCGTGAGTCCTTTGGGCTGGACTCTATGTCAACCACCATGTCTTATGGCCAAAAGGAAGTATCGAGCTGTTACTAACTAATTATGTCTTGTTTGCACTGCATGCAATGAACTGCGTCGTTATATTTCCTGCTGACGTATTGGTCCCTCACTTCAAAGACACGCATGTCATTCTGTTTCAATTGTGCATTTGTGTGAGCGTGGCTATAAATGGTTGTTGCCCTGCGGTAAACTAGTGACTCACTCAGGTTTTAACCCGGCTTCACCCAAAGACACTGTATGTATGCGTGATTGAATGAGCGGTCTCTGTGTAGAGCACGTTATTCTTTTATTGCAGCTTCGGTACCGGAGAACACACCACACACTTCCGACTTTGCTAGCATTACCGTACCCGGCATTCCCCCGTGCCGCTGACGTCATCACACTGTAGCCGGAACTATGGCAACCGTCGACATCGTCAACACGCCTACAGACACCGAGGATGGGTTTCAGCAACCGCACAACATGGAGCGCAAGATGGCCGAAAATGGATGGATGGATGGATGGATGGATAAATGGAGAGACTCTTTCTTCTTGCTTATTAGATTATTATTACAGTTTGTTTTATATGCAACTTTTTCATTATGTAAAGGACAACAGCTACTTGAATAATAAGACCTCCCGCACTGTCTGGTCATTAAAGTGAGGAAGAAAAAAACTCCATAGTTAGTGACCTAGACTGTTCGTGTTAATGCATATCACCTCCTGATGTTCTTGGACCATCTTGTTGACGCCTGAGTAATTCTGTTGACCTTGCGTCGCACTCAGCGGTGATTACAGCTGGCCTCCCTCCAGCCTCGCCAACATACAACACGCAGGCCTTTCTTAGCGCCCCCCTGTTGAATTTATAATTTTTCTTATTTTCTTTATTATTATATCGTTATTTTTAGACGCCTCGCCCACACCTCTGTTCTCACTGGGGGAGCGAGCGTGCGCCGCTCCAACACGTACACCCTTATTGCGCCGTTGCCAGAAGCATACATCACGACTCCTCGCGCTGCCACACTCTCCCCTCCGCCGTGATCACTGTTCTTTCGGCTGAAACACATTAATGTTTCAGCTGTTTGTGTGTGCGCGCGCTCTCGCATTTTCTGTCAGTGAATGCATCATGGATGAGGTGATTGCTGTTGAAATCGCCGTCGCCTTGTCACTTACTGTGTGCACGTGTCACATATGGCAGGATATCACAAAAAAGTCAAACCGCATCCCAATTAGCAATTAGCATCCCACCCCGGTCTACCCCGTCACCTCGGTCCTATGTGTATGTACATCCAAGTGTTGCTATTCCAGTCACTAGCTATGTCTACATTCGCAAATTTCTCCAATCCGATCTAAACCTTGGTTGATCGTACATTCCTAATCCACTGTTAACGCGGACACGAAATAAAAAGATCCGATCATGCGTACACATGCACCAAGCGTTTAATCAGAATAAATCATTTGGGAATGCGCGGAGTTGTCTAATTTTCCGGAAATAGTAGTAGAAGAAAAAGCTGCAATTCCGCCTGTGTTGTGAACAAACACTGCGTTGTCTGCACGTTCTAGGCTCGTTCACTCTTTGTGCCCCTCCCATTTTATTTTCCTCTCCTCTGGGGAGGAAAACTACAACGTCTGTTAATGTAGTAATGTAGTTATTTATTTATTTTATTTTGGACCAGTTTTGCTTCCCTCCCGCCATGTTTTCTGCTCGCTGAAAAACAACCAGCTATCGCAAAGGCGGAAACGCGTCACGCTGACGTAGCACACCTGCGGTGCAAACCAGTGGAGATAATTTGACCCCAACCAGGAAGACAGGATCCGAATGGACGTGAATAGGATGCCATTCGGAATAATTATCGGCATAAACCACGTCTCTCTTTCGGTATGAAATTTCTTTCCGAATGGACCGGGTCGGACCAGAATCTTCCCATTGACGTGTTTACATGTGTTTACATTTTAATCTGATTGGGCCTTTAGTCCGATTATTTGTGTCCATGTAAACATAGCGAATGAGTCTATCCTGTGTGCTTGACAGTTAAGCTAAGCAATGTCTGTGTGGTTGTGCCATGTTTGTCCAGTTTTGGCTTCTGGCGCATAATGAACTGAGAGCGAGAGCAAAATCCTCCGTCTAGTTCGCTATGAGCATAAATGAGTCCGATAGCAACACATGTAGCTCATATTATAACCCTCCACGCTGCATGCGGTGATTTGAGTGAAAGCGCAAGTGATGAATTTTTTTTTTTTTTTGTGAGGGAAATACAAGTGCTTTAAAGTTCACACTATACCCGGCTAAGAAATAAAAGTTATGCACAAAGCATCTTAGCGCTTAAGAGAGCTCCGGAGGTGAAAAACTTTAAAGAGGCTTAAGAGTTTCTTCTGCAGTGACAAAATGGCAGCGAGACAAAGAGGTAGAAGGGACAGACTTCAAACTGAATCGTAATGAGTGCGCGGGGGGAAACAAAACAGAGTCCGCTCTTAATAACGGACCTCGCGCAATGAACTTGGGGAGGGCGTGACCCTCGCGCGCGGCTACGCGTTTGGCGGCCAGCGCTGTGCGAGCACGCGGCGGCGCTGACCTGATTCTGTCCTCACGCTAGCACGCGCGGCGATTATACAAACACTTCCATTCTCCCTTCATTAGATTGCAGCTCGTACATCCCTCCCCACCTTAACACACAACCAGAGGGAACGGGGCTTATCTGGTGCGCCGCGTTCTCCCACACCTGCCTCTTGGCTGACTTAAAACCGCGGCTGAGCGTTCCGCATAAAACGTCTCTTGGATTAAGTTCTAAAATTACCAACGCTCTGAATGGAATTACAACAAATGTGTGAAAATAATATTAATAATAGTAATCACGGGGGAAATATAAATGAATGGAAAAATGATGTCTGTCTAACATCTTTGCGCCGCTCGCCTCGTTCGGCGTCAGTTCAGGTGAGTTAATTACACGCATCCGTCTGGTTTAGAGCCCAAAGGAGACACTTGTCATCACTTTCCTACTTTAAATAAAAACACAGAAGGTGACTGGATGACCCTTCCGGTTGTAACATTCAAAGCAAGCCAATCAGGTTTTTTTCCCAACTGTCAAGCCACGTAGCAACGGCTACAGGCTTCGTGTTGCTGCAAAACAAGAACAGCCTTCGGGCAACCGCCAAAGTCTTCAACTAAACTCCTGCCAAAGCCGGCGGGGAGTAAAGCAAAAACATCTTCTCGGCAGGGCAAAAACCTCCAGTGCCCTTCTTTGTTTCTCTTTTAATGAGAGAAAACCATCCAGTTTTGATGATACTCCCACCACTGCGGTGTCTGCGCTAATCTGTTTATCCGCAGCTTTGGCTCGCGTGAGCCTCTTCTTCCTTTCTCATCTGTGGCTCCGTGGCGTTCAAGGGCGCCTCGCAGCTCTTGCTGCCTGCTTGCGTCACGCCCGTGCCGATGTTGACTGGTGTCAGGGTGCGACTGGTGACTGACCGAAGACCTTTAGGCGAGGTTCAATGATCAGGTTCTATCGTGAAGTGACGTCATTCCAAGGCAAAGCTAAGACGGACGGCTGTCTTCCCTTTTTTTCTCCTTTGGGCTCCTCCCAGATGGATGGTCACAGCCAATCATGTGCCTCCATCTTACCTTGTCATCTGCGTACTCTTCAACTTTTACTCCTGTATTTTTTAAGTGATGTTCATCTCTGCTATATAATAATATATAATAATATAATAAGCTGCATTTTCCCCTTTATTTTGGAAATTATTTTGCTTATGTGCCTGACATCCTGTCCCATTCGATCTTCTTGTGCTTGAATTGCTGTGTTGATTTCAGGATCTGGCGACACAGATGTCCCGTGTACTTTGACTTGATTGTGGTACATCGCGATATACCAGTATTTCACGGGTAAGACCGGGCACGGAACAACTGGAACCGACGAAATATCTTCTCTGAGATGAAAAAGTTGCCGCCATCCCCCTTTCAGGGAGTTGCTCTGAATCATTCCTCAGCTCAGATTCCTTTAGGCTAATTCAGGAGCTGTTTGTTGACACGGCCCGCGGGCGAGTGAAGAGGAGCCTCTCTGCTCCGTGCTGGAAAAGGCGAGCCAAACGAGTGGCCAATTTTCTCCCGTGCACCCTTCAAACGGGACAAAAACCCCCTTGGTTTAAACTGCCTCGGAATCCAACGCGCCTTCACCGTGGCTCTATATTTACACGTGTGCGCGAGCGGCGGGGAGGCTTTTCTTCATGCTGTCAATTTCGGCAAATTTGCATCCCCGGGCTTTTGATTGCCCGTGTGATTGGCACAATGCAGCCACGCAGGGCGCAGGGGACGCCAAGCACACAGACGGACGGACGGGACCGCCAGGCTGAGGATAAATGAGCGGGAGCCAGCGATGATGTTGGTTTCAATGCTTCAGATCTTCTCCTGGCTGCCTTATCAATTCACTTTTATTTATTTTATTTTTTTTTATCACGTCTATTTAAGCGCCTCTGCCCTCGCTTTTTTGTCTCTCTTTTGAAAACGATAACCCCCGACACTTGTTGCTATAGTGACAGAAAGAGGCAGAGTGCCCCTTTAGTCATGGCCGTTATCCGTGCCACACGCACGCCGTCAAGCGCTACCACACGCCGGAACGCGGCTCTCCATTGAACAACGCCACAGGTTCCAATCCCCGATTTTATCTTTCGCAATTTCCTTTTCCCCGACAAAATTCTCCATCTTGTAGACACGTGTAATTGCGTCAGACTGTATTTTCAAATAATCCGTCACCACCGAGCGTGTTCCAACACTTACATGTTCCGCCAGTCCCTGAGTCGAGTGATCGAGCGGGAGGACGCGTGGCAATTGTGCTCGCGGCGCGCTCGCTTGTAAACGGCAGCTATTTGGCAAATATGCTTTGATTTTCTTATTCACCACTGTTTCCAAAGGATCAAAACACATCCTTCATCCAAATAAAAGTGCTGCTGCGCACGCCCAGACGGCGTGTCAGGTTTAGATGGGCGCGCGGTGCGGATGTCGCCACCGCTCGCATCTTTCGGAACTATTCAGAATCGTGGAACAACATCTTGAGAGTCATTCACATGATGCCTGGACCGAAAAAAAAAAAAAAAAAATTTGTTTACTCCTGTGATTTATAGGTAATATGAAAGCAATTGCAGGTTGTACTTGTACCATCACAGAGAGGTGGCTAAGGGGAAGGTGTAGACAGAGATGTAATGATGAAGTTCCAGAGAGGAAAAACTTAAAGCTTGGCTTGCCATCACTGCAAATGAACTGATTCTGAGTAATTCTTACTGTATTCATTGGGTAAATATCACAGGTCCATTTTGGAACAAAGACTGCAGACAACAATTTCAAAGGAAGGTCCTCTTTAAAGAAGAAAAAACAATTGTGGGGATGATACCAGATTCCTGTCATCATTCCACAACGTGCTGAGATGCATGTGACACCCTCTACTTTCATCGCCTTCTCATGATGGATCTTCAGCAGTTAGGTCTCAATATAGACGCGACAGTTCACACGTCAAGCCGGGGAAAGGGCAAGAGCAGGCCACGTGTTCGAGAAGACTGTTCTGATGTCACGCCTCAATTTGTTGTATACCGAGTATATATCACGGTTGCGCCCAACACGTGCTTTCATCAATCTGCGACATCGTTGTTTTAGTTTGTTTTTCTAAATTTCAGACATTTTGTGGATAATAAGACATTTTTAGCTTGCAAAATATTTCAGAAAAGTACCGCAATCGTTAATCTATAGAGTAATTATGATATTATTACCAGTTTTGCCACAGTAATCCCGTACATTACTCAAAAGCAGTTTAATTACAGTAGTGGATTACTTAGTAATAGATTACTCACCAACACTGGTGGACAATATAGTGTCACTAGCCTAAAAAACTGAGAAGAAATCAACAACAATCAACTCCTAAGTGCATAAATAAAGTCAGATTAGGGGAGGTGGCCTCTGACATTGTTTGGGTTTGCCAATTCTTACATTCCCACTGGTTATTTATTAAAACAGGCTGGGTAGTTACTTTGTCCAAAATGATCTAAACTTCAACAGATCACTCTGAACTGAACCGAACCGACTGTGTAAGACTGGTGCTGCAAGTGGGAAGCCCCACCTCTGTATGCTGAGGTGCTGAAGTGCGACTGCTGCTCCAGTTTTCAGGTATAAAGGAAGCCTCATGTCGCTGCATCAGCTGGATCCCCTGACGAGTTTAAGTCGGGAGCGGACCCACGGGGGGCCACAGTGAAATGCAAGGAGCTCGTATTGAAAAGAGGAAGGCGGGCGCTTGCCTTTATTAATTTTTGTCGCTCCACTTTAAAAAAATACAAATAAATAAATAAAATGAATAAAAAAGCATTAGGGCTCTTAGTCGCAACGGCACAAATTTAACCTTTGGACTGTCATGAATGCATGTCATGTTCTGAGAAAGCGCTTTCAGTTCCGACGGCCCCGCAGTCTCGTAATCGCCTCCTCCCAGACACATCCTCTCCCAAAAAGGAAGCGCGCTTTAATGTGCGAGCGCAAAAGGCTATCAGCCGAGCCGCGGGGCTCGGGTAGTCACTCACTACATGAGTCACTGATGAGGTCTTTACTGACGCAGGCTCTATTTTCACACGCATTTACACTTCATTATTCCGTTTGGAGGTGGGCCGTTCGGCGGGCGTGTCAGCTC
Source organism: Thamnaconus septentrionalis (assembly GCA_009823395.1). Classification (NCBI taxonomy): domain Eukaryota; kingdom Metazoa; phylum Chordata; class Actinopteri; order Tetraodontiformes; family Monacanthidae; genus Thamnaconus; species Thamnaconus septentrionalis. The sequence continues at coordinate 16,570,314 of CM020518.1, forward strand.
TCATTAAGCAGGGGACCAGACTTCCTCCCTCCCCGGAGCCTCACCCGCGCTCACCTAACCCCCGTCTGGTGGCTAAATTATGGCTCCCCACCCCCCCGCTCGCCGCTCGCCGCGCCCGCCTGCTCCTGTCCTGATGGAAATGAGGTGGAGCAGCAACACTGTCGCTGCAAGCCCAGCTGACATTAATCATTACAGTGAAATGTCCAACACAGTTAGGCTCTCACCTTGTGTGGCACCCAACCTGCTCGCCACGGCCGCTGCTGCAGGAAGGGAGGGAAAGCACAAGGAAGAGGGAAGGAAAAGAAAGACCCAACAAAATCCTTCTCAGCCACAAACCCCCCAGAGGGACATGGATTAAAAATTTGAGGTGAATTGAAAAAATGAGGACTAGCTTGTGCACTCAAAAAAAAAAAAAAAAAAAAACTTGCCAAGTTCTGATGTGCTCTTATTTTTTCTGGATGCCAATGACAGCACACCGCATGCTGTAAAAACAGGCATTTTTGGCCCCCCAAAAAACAACTTTGTTCCATTTGAGGGAAATCATGTTGTCTCACAGTTTGAGTATGTTCATCTTGGGTTTTTTTTGTTTTGTTTTTTACTGGTAGCAAAACAGAACCAGCAGAAACAAAGACACTAATGGCTCTTTTGACAGAGGGCAAATGAAATGCTCCGTCAGTGAGCTTTTAACAGGCGTATCCAGGGCTGCCGCCAACTGAAGCCACGTTCAACCGTGACATGAGCGCAACTGTGCGCCAGATGAATCTCCAAATGAGGCAGGAGCTGGTCCACAACACGTCGCGTTGCCGAGAGCACAAACCAAAGCCAACCAAACTCCGACGAGTCCGCGATCTCATCGCCAGGTGGTTATAGGGGAGGTCAGCCCGCGGAGAAACATTGTAATAACATAGAAACGGCAACATCTGTTAGCCCCTCTAATATTCTGTTGGAAAACAACAGTAACGTGTTACGGGGTACGACAGCTGCAGAGTAAATGATCTCCTGGTTGCGACACAGACAGCGGCAACGTATCCAAATGACGGCAGCTGTGCTGTTTTTTTTTGTTGTTTTTTTCCACAAGCTGTAATGACTTTTAAATTGACTTATTACAGGAAATAAGTTAGGTGTCTCTTCACCGCCGTCGCCAGCTGCTGATCAGCCAACAAACCGCCTGCTCCGTGTTCACCTGCACCGAGGAGCGTAAACATGTCATGTCTTCACGTTAACAAGCGTTCATGGCGAGCGGCTCAGCCGATTAGATGAATGAATAAAACCTTGTTTCTGAGTCATGCCATTCCGTCAGCGGCGCTACTTAAGAGCCTATACCGACGTGTTTATTTAAAAAAATAAAATGAAATGAGAACAGAATCCATAGTCCACTGAGGTTTGTCTCCTTCAACTAAAGACACGTTGAACAGCACCGATTAAAGAGTGATTCACTAAAAAGGCGAGTCATGTTTTTTTTTTTCATTTTTATTTCACACTAAACATGTTGATTAAGGCAATTTTAAAAACTTGTCAATTCCAAATCATAGCTATACAATAAAACGTCATCACATATTAATCATTCTTGTTCTTAAATTCTCACTGGCAAAAAAAAAATAAACAACAACAAAAAAAACATGGAGGAGGATAACTGATACTTCATCACGAGAATCGATCCAGTCGCATACACCGATGCTGTCGGGTATCATATGCATCAATACTTGAGTATATGCACCTCTTGAGTAATGCTCCTCTTTCCGGGGATCCACCACCATATGTTTCCCACTCCCACCTGTCAGCAGGCTGCCAGCTGGACCGGAGACTGACAAGTGACCTTGTTGTCTTCCATCAGTCAGTGCAACACGAGCCTCATTGATAAGACCAGGTATGTCCTTTACCCCCTTGGCTGTAGACCTGTGTTTTGAACAGGAAGGCTTGCAGCAGTCGTTTCCTACCATCACCACTGGAATAGTGCTGATTGATTACAAAATTATAAGGATGACTAAAAACACTGTATTTCACACCTTTTCAAAGCAGTGTTTTGCAAGATTTCAGAGCTGAAATTCCTTTTTCCTTATGCATTGCAAGGTTGGGAATTACGCTTTCAGAATTAAGGCTAGTAGTGCAGCAGGAAGCATGAAAAAGACTGAAAATTACAGTGAAACTGTATAATTTTTCTTAAACTCTAGATGCCTCTAAAAGAAATCCGGTTGCTGAGTGAGTCAGAATAGAATAATCAGTGTGGGGATAAGAGATGGCTCTTACAAAGGGAGATGCTAAGAAGGATAAAGCAGATGTGACAGAGGGATTCGCCATGAGATGGGAGTAAAATAGAGACGGACGGATGGAGTTCGATTTCCCAACAACCTGCTATAAGTATCGTCTGAAGAATGAGGATTTGGTGGAGGGAACGCCGGGGTGGGGACGTACAGGAATGATGGGTTGCGAAAGCCGTGCGAAACAGAAAGATAAGAGCCGTGGAAGGCAGACGCACGCCCACGCACACAAACATCTACGGTCAGGCTTATTCTTTCTCATTTAAACACTCTTTTGATGCAAGACTGTCAAAAAGGAAGGAAAAAACAGCTGTGCCTGTCACAATTTCCAGTTTGCCCGTCTTTTCAGTCTCCCCGCTAATCTGCTTGAGGGTGATTCAGTGCGAGAGTGCATTGGTTTAAATACCACCTCATATTGATGGCAACAGTTCATGAATGACAGCATTATTTTTTATTATTATTAAGAGCTCTGTTTTTCTCATTCTGCGCAGGTGAGGAGAATGTGTTTACAATTAATGAAAATTATTTACTGAATTAATGAGATACATTTTTTTTTTGTCTTGTATTTAAATCCTCTGCTTTTAATGGGATGATTAAGTTGTCAATTCAGGGAAAAAAGCAGAGTGGATTTTTTTTTTTCTCCCTCAAGTAAATGCAATAGACTTCTGTACATGTTCAAAAAGACAATTTGTCTCCTCAGCTGACCACTGCTGCCTCTTTACCTCCATTCTGCACAGCATTGTCGGCTTTGTTTAGACACACCTGCCTAAACCCAGTGTCAAACACCAGTTTGTTCCTTATGGCACTTAAAAAGATGCCCCTTTTTTTTGTTGAGGACCAGTTCTGTCAGGGTCTGTCGTAAAAGAAAAAAAAAAAAATCTAATACAAATCTAAAATACCCACAAGGCTTGGAACTGGCCCTGAAACAGCATTGGTACGTACAGAGGCACATTGCATCTGAGTTTAAACCCACAGAAAACCAGAGTATCAGATAGTTTGTTATTATAAAAGCATTACTACATTGTGTCTCGACTTAAAGATTGTACTTTCAAATGTTGTGAAATTACATTGATTTGTAACAACTGGTTGGAATGGCAGCCAGTGCAACTGGCACGATGTGGCTGGTTGTCGTGATAGAGGATGATAGCATAGCCAGGACCTTCTCCTGAAAAAAAAAAAAACCTAGCTTAATGGCACATCACTCAACATCGTAAATACTTTTGCATGTTAATGTCAGAAATTAAAAATTATAAAAATATTCACCTAAGTTCAGTTAATTGGCATATTACATTACAAATTGACAAAATACCAATATATGTTTACACTGCAACCTGGCTCATTAAGCTAGCACAGCAAATGAACAGGAGAGAAAGAAAAGATGCAGCATTTTTTTTTGTTACAGTTATTACTTTTATTTAGATCTCCAGACACATATTTCACACTGCTGTAGCTGTTAAAGTTGACAAATATATCAGCAAATTTACAACCTCCTTCAAACCGCGGTCCGCAGCTGATCCACTTGTTTCTCAGTTCCCCCACATGATCATTAAGTCTGACACCCCCGTAGAGGCCTCTGTGTTTGTTACAGCAAAAATACCAATAAAAATAATATTAATCATCATAGTAATGAGAATTGTGCTGAAAGAAAAATATATTGATGGCCTTTTCTGTAAAACATAAAACATTGGTGGGATGTGTAATGCTGCTTTTAAAACTGTAGATCTGTCCCATTCATCATAACACCATTTTATGTTAGAGCTTTCAAAAAAGTTACTTCCCTTGGTCAAAATTATTTAGCTTCTGGATTATTTATTTGCACACACCTATCAGGGTCGGTCACTATTAACATCTCAATAAACAGATCCAGTCTAACCTAAATATGGTACATCCGTCATATTCTTTATGGCATTGGAGACTTTAAACTAGATTCTTCTGCCTGCTACTTTTTGCTGATGACACTGTGTTCTTTCTTGAAGAACTTTGTGTTCTACTCGCAGACCATGGCTTGCTTGTTAGAAGAATGTCCCCATGCAAAAGCTAATCTTTGGATCTGTATTGTGTCATTCATGTTAACCCCCCCCCCCAGCAATTCTTATTTTTGCTAACATTTGAAGTTGTTTGCTGTGATAAAATTTTGTGTTTTTGATGAATGAAATATGAAAAAAAAAAACAGTCAAGTTTAATGTCTTTCATCTCAGCAAGTGACAAAACTGGGTTTATATTTTACTTAAATGTCTACATGATGCCTAGGGTGGATTTTGTTGTTTCCTTTTCAGGCCAGTGACCGCAGAACAAGACCTTCTCTCTGCGCTTTCGTATGAAAAAAAAAAAGCCACATCTTAGTCAGAGACATCCACCTTTCATCTTTTTCCAACTGATGGAGGGAGGGAGGTGAGAACTTCCTTATGAAGATGGAAGTCACGTTTCTAAGCCTCGTTAGCCTCTACAAATAATAAAAACAGCCCACAGAGAGTTCAAGGAAAAAGGAACATTGAAGATATCACACACTCTGCCGAAACACACCGACGCAGTTATAAGGGGCTGAATACCTGTTTAAAATTTGGAAACATGTAATCATTTAGAGTGCACAGAATACCTAATTCATATCCAATTCTTTGTTGTAAATTGACTCATCTTTCTAGTTGCCAGTCAGACACTTTTATTTTCCACCAACCTAACAGAGATTTGAGTTGTATTTGGTAATATTGTAATAAATCAAGTTTAAAGTTGGACTTTAGCAACTGAAATTCAGTTGCAACAAAGGTGAAAGGGGTTTTCTTTATGTTCTTTTTGGAAGTAGAGTTCTTGGATAAGGAGTAAACACGTTTTGGTAAGTGCCAACTATTGGACATTATTTTTATTTTTATTTAATTCTTTATTCGAGCATAGAAACTGAAGCCACACCCCTTAGAAACCCCCAAAATGTAATATCAAAAAAGACCTTCTTGGATGTGACTGGACGCAACTCCAACAGTTGGCTAACACTCATCTTGCATGTCCAAAACCTATAACCCCAAACTTCATATTTAAATTTTGAAACTGCATGTAGAGCGATTCTAAACGAATACAATGCAAATGTTCTCACAGTAGTTAAACATATGACCTGGTGAATTTGAAGCCTCATGACACATGGATTACCATGCTTTAATGCCAATGCCAGTTTTGATTGGCCTTTTCATTTAAATTTCTTCAACAAATAGAGACACTTTTCTTTACTTTTATCTGGTAGCTAAAATGTGAGTGAGAAAACAATAAATTGTCAAAAATAAAAAATGTGCAAATGGAACCAAAGGATTAAAGAGAAATACATCTGAAATAAGCACATTCATTTACTAAGCACAGTATTATTCAACATTTAGAGGCATGTTATAGTAGAAGTAGATGTTATGGTTGAAAAATACCGTTCCCTCTTTGTACCAGGTTTCCTTTTGCTGCTTTTATTCACCTTTCATCCTCCCCTGAGTGCTCTCTCATCCTGGTTGGTCAAACCAACTGCTGATCTGCTGTGGAGGCCCCAGTAGCTCAGCAGCAGCTTGTGCAACACTCAGACCAGCAGCCTGCCTGGTTCCAACAACCATGCCATGTTCAAAGTCACATCAACCCCCTTTTCTTCCCCATTCTGGTGCTGGCTTCCAGCTGTAGCAGGTCGTCTTCGCTGAGTCTTGCCCAAATGCGTTCACATTCTGCCTCGCCATTGGCTGATTGGCCTTGAACAAATCCCCTAATAAAGTGGCCAGTGAATGTATTTCAATATATTTGCAGGGTAACTTAAAGTTAGAGTGAAACCAACCAACCAAACAAACAAACAAAAAAGACCACCACCTGTTCAATCTCTGACTAGCTTTCAATTTCCGTGGAACATTCATCATTTGAAAACGATATTCCCGGCAATTCCAGACGATCCCCTTTGCCAAAGTAACGTCACGATTACACACAGGACAAAATTTCAGTTCCATCAATTTTGGTGATATTTCAAAATGCCGACAGGCAAAGTATTCAGCAGTGTTTACAGGCTCACGCGGTGATATCCAGTTGCTTATGAGACCCAGATGTTGCGTAACTCGCTGCTCCTCGTCACCCACGGGCCCACGCACGCGACACGCACGTTCTAACGGAAAACGTACTGAAAGAGAGACGACAGAACGCACACGTACTTGCACTCACAAAACTATACACTTACGGTAGCTGAACTGTACACTCTCCGTTGAGGTTCCGTTATATATATATTTTTTTCCTCCATGATTCCACATTGACTGCAGTGTGTACAGAATGCCGACAACAAAACTGAGATGAGGGCCTGCAAAAAAAATAAAATGTAAAAGTAACAGTAATGGGAAAGCACACTGCCGCACAGCATAAGTGTTTGTGTCCATGTGGGGACCCTGTTTGCCCGCTGACGAGTTGTAAGGGTGTGTGTGTGTGTGTGTGTGTGTTTGTGTGTGCATGTGTTGGCGTATGTATGAAGTCTAGATTCCTTGCCACTAGAGACATCCAGGGGAGTTTACGCGAGCGAAGGATCTGGACAGGCTCTATCGCGGCGCTGTCACGCTCTTGATTTTGTTATTTTCTTTTTTTCCGAATGGTCCGAGAGTGTGTTTTTCCTTTTTTTTGGAGGGGGAGGGGGAGGGTGGGTGAGGGCCGGGCGAGGCGGTCTGTGTGTGGTGTCGCGCTAGTGCCAAAGTCTTCTGCCTTTTTAGCCCAGCTGTCTCAGTTCCATGAGAGGGCCGCGGGGAGGTAGGCAGCGCCGCGACAAAAGGGGCTCACAGAGTCCCCGCGAGGGAGGCGTCGGAAATGTAGTCGCTCTGATCCCAACTCCCCGAGAAAGCATCTCTCTCTCTCTCTCTCTCTCTCTCTCTCTCGCCTCTGCCTTTGTTTGATTCGCGGCTTCTGTCTCTCGGTGAAGTGCGCGGCGGTCCTCGGCACCTCCGGTTTCGGGATGAGCCGGAGCGAAACCTTCCTTTTGCGGAGGGATCGTCTTCTTCAGGAAACGCAGCTGCTGATGTGTGCGGGTTGATGTGCGTCGTCGGCCGTCGTCCGTTCTGCCGTCGCCTTCTTCGGTGTCTCCACGTGTATGCGTTGCTTGCGAGTGTCGGTGGGCGAGAAGGTTGTTTGTGTGTGTGTGTGTGTGTGTGTGTGTGTGTGTGTGTGTGTGTGTGTGTGTGGTATGGTATGTGTGCGCGCGTTGTTTTTAGACGAAGAGAAGAAGAAGTGTTGGAAGCAGGGACACACACACAGTCACAGAGAAGCGATGCAGGCGTGGGGCCCACTGCCGCCTGTTGATGCTGCTGCCGCCGCCGCTGCTCTTCGGCCCCCCAGGGTCCTGAGAGTCTATTGACCCCTGGGCCAAAAGAGCCTGAAGAGGGAAAAGAGGAGGAGGAGGAAGAGGAAGAGGAACATGGGGAGAGGTGGGCAGAGAGGAGCGGAAAGGAAAGTGTGTTAGTTACAGAGGAAAGGAAGGGAAACCGGTCTTGAAAAATGCCTTCCAACGTTTCGGTTTGGGAACCGAATGGGGAAAAAAAATGACTGGCACAAAATCAGACGTGACACGGACGTGGACGCCGCGATCGGGTTGGAATTCCGAGAAGCACGGGCTTTTATACCAAACGAGCCTCACACTGAGGGGAGCACAGGGCTGTTGCATTTAAAATTGTGTGACTGCACCGAAATCACCAAATGTTGAAATCCTCAAAGCCGCCAGAAAAAACTAACTCCTGGAATTGTGCAGAACTACGGAACTGTCGCATTCGCTCTCAAAAACTCAGCTGATAGGAGAGAAGCGGAAACTAAACGCACCTTATTGAACACAAGTGGGCCTTTCCCCTTCTAAAAAAGAAGTAGAAATAACAAGGACCTGGCAACGTTAGAACCCTCACCGCTGCAACAATGGCCGACTTTGCCGTTGCACACTTGCAGGTTTCGAACAACTGCCGTGCACAGCTAATCCCCCACGATCGTGTCGCGATTTAATGCAAATATTTCAACTTCGGCAGCGAGCAGCACTTCAAATACTGGGTGCCGGGTGCAGTCAGTGTCAGTTGGGATTACTCCATAAAAATAATCCAACTACTGATTTTGATTACTCCTCAAAAAGTAATCTAATTACTTCTTCAACTACTTTGTTGCACAAGTAATCAATTACTAATGACTAATTACTTTAGTTAAAAAATAATAAAGTAACAGTTGCTCAGTGCTTTGGATTGAACTTTTTCAAAGTGTAAATTTTGCAATTCCAAACATTGCCTCTGTCCTCTTAACATGACGGAATGTTTGCTCTCTGAACACAAACTGCACATTTCACAGAACAAACTCATGTACAGCACTGTTGCCTTTTGTTTTTTTCTTTCGTCGCAGCCATGCTTGTTTTGGTGCGTCGTCGCATATCAATGAGGCTTCATGCACGGCTGCATCATCAATCTGCGACATCGTTGTTTTTGGTTGTTTTTGTGGACAATAAGACATTTCGGAAAAGTAGCGGAATCGTTACTTGATAAAGTAATTCTGATATAATTACCAGTTTTGCCACAGTAATCCCATTTCATTACTCTGTTACTCAAAAAATTCTTTAATTACAGTAGTGGATTAAAGTAATATATTACTCTGCAACACTGGTCGGGTGTGTGCGATTGCACTGACTGAACCATGAACCATGTAGCACGCCATGTTGAAGGCTCCTCACCTCTTCGCACTCAAAGTCGTCAGAGGGGATGCACTTTTGGCCCCCGTCCTGGAAAGAAGAGGAGCGCAATTAGGAAAAGGTCTCACAAATGGTGCAGCCACATTTCCTCATCATTCAGACACATATCATTATTGGTCAGATTGCAGTTTGTATCCAGAGTCCTGCTTAAAATTTCAGTTAGACCGACAAGCTTTCTGTGCGTGCTCAACATGCTAAGATAGCTGTTAAGATGATCATGATGATGATGGTGCAAGACACATTAGTATGAATTAGAAAGGGAACTCAATATTGACGTACGGCAGTTAATAATAAAAACTAGAATGTGTTGAAGTTCCTGGTCCAAGTAAGAGGCAACTAGTCAAAGAAAGCGCCCACATTCTATCTACTGCAGCCGAGGAATGAAACGCACAGCTTGTTCTCCTTCTGTTGCCCCCCGAGTTGATCTGAAACTACTCAGCAATTACACTGAAAAGGTCAACATGCGACAGGAAGGCTAAAGTCAACAAGGCAACCTGCCCGTGCAGCCCCGACCGGCTACCAAACTACCGCGAGAGCCCACATTTCAAAATAATCACGCTTTTAGTGGTGCCAGTCGTTGCATCACCCACAGGGTTCGAATTACCCCGTGATCTTTGCTGGAGACCATTTTGAAGCGCAGCCGCCTGAGCGTGCAAACCGTATCCCTGTGTGTCAATAACAGGGTGACGGCAAAAAAAGGAAAAAAAAATAAAAAAATAAAAAACCTCTGCTGTTGCTGCTGTTGGCTGTTAATGCCTTTGGCAGCTTTTCCATGTGAGAACCACACACAACAGTGTGCAAACAGCAGACAGGACACAAAGCGGAGGCACAACATGTACCATTTTTCTCCTTCCCGTCAAAAAAGAAAATAAAAAATTTATTTCAAATGACCCCCCCAAAAGAAGATTATTAAAGAGAAAATAAAGACACTCTAATTGTTGGTGAGGTTGATATCTAAGCACCGTACATTCAAACCCCACTCTTATTTTAACATACTGTCAGGTCCATCAATATTGGGACATGGACACAATCCTCATCTTTTTGGCTCTAAACACCACCACAATGGATCTGAAATGAAACAAACAAGATGTGCTTCAACTGCAGACTGTCAGCTTTAATTTGAGGGTATTTACAAAAGCAGCAGGATGAGTTCTGAAGTATTTCAGGCAATATTAATAATAATAATAAAACTTTATTCATATAGCACTGTTCATACACAACATGTGCAACCCACAGTGCTTAACAAAACAAAACAAAACAAAACAAAGCAAAACAAAGAAAGATAATAATAATAATAATAAAAAGAACAACAATCATAATAGTAACAATGAGAGAAAAAAAATATATATATAAAAAAATAAAAAATAAAAATAAATAATAATAACTGATGAGACAAAAAATATATACTTATTATCTGTCTACATGAAAGATACTAGTATATTCATGACTGACATGTTTTAATAGCCTTTGAATGTTCTGTCTGCCAGTTGAGGAAAAAAAAAAAAAAAAAAAGAATGTTACGCAATCAGTGTCCTTTATAACTTCATTCAAAGCCGACGAGTTGTCATCACAGTGCACACGGTTGGAAAAATCACTTTTTTTTGATGATTCTTTGTAATGGACAATGACCGAAAGAATAACTCACTCCCTGTTTGTCGGGCGGCATAGGTTAGAGCGCACGAAATGTCGGGCAACCAAATCGCTAGGGCCTTTTGTTTTGTTAAGGCTAGAAGTGGAATTTTGCCTTTTTGTCTTCATTTTCTTTCATTGTGTAAAGAAGTGGAATGCTATGCAATGGCCAAGTCAATCACCTGACCTGAATCTGATTGAGCATGCATTTCAGGGACTTGCTGAAGACAAAACTGAATGCTATGCAATGGGAAAATCTGATTGAGCATGCCCCAAGAACAATCAGGAAGTGAAGATGGTGGCAGTAGAGGCCTGGCAGAGCATCTATGCCTTCCAGTCTTCAGGCTGTAATTGACTGCAAAGGATTTGCAACCAAGCATTAAATAGTAGAAGTTTGATTTCTGTTTGTTAATTTGTCCCATTACTTTTGGAGGCACATACACTATACATCCTGCACCGTTCCCTGATTTGGATGCAATTAACCTCAAATTAAAGCTGACAGTCTGCAGTTACAGCACATCGTGTTCGTTTAATTTCAAATCCATTGTGGTGGTGTTTCGAGCCAAAAAGATTTTCTCTGTCGATGTCCCAATATTTATGGACCTGACTGTACACTGGAAAAACAAGTTTTCATTTGTTTTTTCACAGTCATAAAATTAATATTAAAGGTAATTGAACAGACTGACTGGGCAAAAAAGACTCAATATTATGTAGAGGATTATTCTGTATATGTATAGTACATATAGACACACATACACACACACATGTACTTCTTACACAGTGAGAAGATAGAGGAGGAAATCAGAAACAGCAGAAATGTGTCACAGTTTGTATGCAGAGTATGAGGAGTTTCTAGGCTGAAAGATGGACACACACACACACACACACACAGGTCCTCTTATTTCCACCAGGCTCTTTGTCAGCACCTTATTAGCATATCTCCTCCTGATACATGGACAGGAGAGCCAATCAGATCTTATCGCTCGTCGGGGAGGAAGAGAGCCCTTTTGAGCGGCCGGGATTCATTGAGAGCAGCAAAGAAAAGACGGGACGCGCCTCACATTGAATCCTTATCGTCGCTCATACATTACATTACATTCTGCCGCTCATACGTGGCTGCAGATACGCGTCCGCGGCGCGCGTGCGTGCTGCGAGAGTTGATAATTAAACCACAGGGGTGAATCGCGCTCGCATCGACTATTACTTCAGACAGCTCTGCTCGCCTCTTCTCCAACAAACTGGCGACGTGGTACCGCTGGCAGAAAAATGAATGTGCCACAGGGAGTGAGTGAGTGAGAGAGAGAGAGAGAGAGAGAGAGAGAGAGAGAGAAAGGGAGAGGGAGAGAGAGAGAGAGAGAGAAAACATGACACAACTCAGAGGAGATATTCCCAGCAGCATGTGCAGGTAATTCAGAGGAATCCAGAGGGACGCTGCTGTTGCTGCATCTTTGCTTTACGCCGTATCTCCGCTTCCCATCTGTTTCCCATCTGCTTCGCTCCCTCTCTGTCTCTTCTGCGCTCCGTCCCCTGGGGGCAGGTGTGAGTGAATTAGCCGGAAATGAACACTGAGATATTAGGGAAACCACCTCGAAAGCGGATGCTTAGCGCACTGATATGTGCAGGTGCCACATGAGTGTCGAGGCGTGAGGTTATGCTTCCACAATGGTGGGGAGGTGGGAGGTGGACAAGCGGTAAACTCAACGCCTGGAGCGTTAAAGGTGCTGTTTGCAACATTTGAAGGGAGCTGCTGGCATGAAAGGAAATGAAAATATATCCTGGCTCATCTTCAGACACTGGGCTGCACTTGATCTTCCCGGGAAAGTTGTGTAAAGTCGCACATTCAACCGCAACTCACCCCAACCCCCACCCCACCACCCATTTTTTCTTCTTTTAAAATGCATGCACCCACTTTGAGTTGTTGATACTTTTGTCAATAGGTTTACTCTCAAGAATTAGTATGAGAGTCAGGATCCAGTCAATGTTTCTGCTTTTAAGAAAGTTTTCTTTTTTGACTCACACTGTCGGCTCGGGGTTTGCTCTTGGTGGGAACAACTGGCTGCAAGAGTGTGATAAACGGACTCAACATGGACAGTGTTGTGATTCAGGTCTCCTAACTCTCTCTGTTTGTTTCAGGTCAGAGACAGGAGGGGGCGTCTCCTCATTAGAACCCCTCGTTATACTCTAATTTCTCTTCACTCAGTGCCAGAGTACAGAAGCACATTGCTGCCATCCTACAAAAAAGTAAAATAGGGCTCAGTATCACATTATAACGTGATAGTTTCACGTTTTTACGTGATAATTTTCACGTTATAACGTGATACTGAGGGGACATTAAAAAACGCTTAAAGAGCTTAACGTAGCTTAATGACCGAAAACAGCGATCAATCATTGCCAAATTTCGTGTGGACATCTCTAGTCATGCCCACTTCCACCACTCCACCAGAAACCAAAAAACCAAAACAATAATTCCCGTTTTATGGATACTCTCCATGTTAAGGCACTAAGCTACAATAAAGGCTTAACGTAGCTTAATGTCTGAAAACAGCAATCAACTACAACCAAATTTCACGTGGGTTATACAGGATTTTAAAAAAATAAGCAAATCTTAAATTGTCCAATATGGTGAAATATGTTGATGATTGATCGCTGTTTTCAGTCATTAAGCTACGTGAAGCTCTTTAAGCGTTTTTGAATGTCCCTTCAGTATCACGTTATAACGTGAAAATTAATACGGAAAAATGTGTTAGTTTCACATTTACGACAATTTATCACAAAATAACGTGACAGTTTCACGTTTTTATGTTATATTATCACAAAATCTTGCTGCTGTCGGTGCAGCAATATTTTTTAGTATGATACTTTGCCTTGAGGATTTCCCCCTGCCTCTTTGGACCTGTTTTTGCCAGAAAAAAAAAAGACTTTTAATCAAGACTTTTATCGCACATTATTCTGTTGGAGGACCTCTTTCTTTGCTCCGGGATCATCCTTAACAGAAACTTACCCACAAATGACTTACACCTGTTTGAAAGTAATTGGATGGGACACTAAAATGCGTACAGCGATGCCAGCAATCTGCAATCATGTCACCCTTTAAAAGTTCATTTCTTCCCTCTACCAAAACATGGTTGTTTTTCCTGTCTTTGAACAAGTGAGGGTAGAGAGAGGAGGAAAAAAAACTGCGAGTTTCTCTGAGTCATAACTCATTCGGATATGAAAATCATCTGGGGAATAATGCATGGATGTCTTTGCTGCTCAGACTTGGCAGGGGTATTGCTCTTCCGAGTACCGGACGGCCGTCGGTCCGTCTGTGAATCCAGTGCAAACAGCAAAGAGCAAATTAATGCACTGAACTCATTGCCAGTGACGGCGCCGTTTAAAAAGGGACAGAACTCAAACAGGAGGGCGCCATGGCAACGCACACTTCCTGGTTTAAGACTCCCTTCAGAGCGGCAAGAAAAGGAATCATTTCCTTCCTGTATGCATGCAAAACGACTGAGGCCAGTTGGGAAACGCAGAGGTGCACGGCTGCACTTTTTTTTGCCTCTCCCTTCCCTCCCTGCTGTCTCCAGAGATTCTTGGACCGAAATGAAAGCTCGCCCGCTGCAGTCCTCGTCGAGCACACTCTCACTCTCTCTAGCTAATCTGCACTCCTGTCTCAGTGACATCTGCACCGGGCCCCCGCTGTGCCTTCTGAGTGGAGAGCGGCCAAATATCTCCTCGCCCACCCCAAAAAAAAAACGAAAGAAAAAACCCTGCGGTGTATTGACAGAGCCGCTGGCAAGCGCACATTGTGGCCCCGCTACGAGCGTGTCTGCGGGCTGGTCATAAAGGGGAAACAGGGTCCACCTCGAGGCTTGGCTGAGTTCAGGGAGGCATCACAATGAGCCGCAAGGAAACGTATCGGCTTCAGGGGGAAGGACACTGACTGCAGCATCAGACCTGCTTTGCACAGCCAAAAGCAGTGGCGGCTGTAAATAAATATTGATGCGGAAATGGTCACTGGTCAAATCCCATGAGGGGGAAAGCGACAACAACGGAGACTTTAATTTGAATTTGTTTTAAAATGCAGACTTTACTTGCTGTAAAAGGTGGGAATATAGATGCCGGGTCTCCCTGCGCTAACATATGCAGACTTGTTTTTCCGCAGACTCGGAAATTTCCTCCCGTAGCCTTTTGTGCCTGAGGTTCTACTTAGAGGGTTCTACAGAGTAAAGAAGTGAAATAGAGTAATGCTTCCACTGCCAGTTGTACGTCAGTAGCTGCGTCTCCATGAAAATAAAATTTTGACTTACTGAGTTCAATTGCGATTTGCAGGTGTTGCAAATTGAATGGCGTGAAGCGCATAAGCCGTAATTCTCGTAAAATCTCGTTTCGTGGGACACAATTCTAGTAAGATCTCGTCCCGCGAGATTAACGAGAATTACGTTTGCTTTTGTTTGTTTATGTTTGTTTGACGTCAGGAATGGTTGTTATATTTTTCTCTTTGATTACTTGTAAAAAATAATTTGTCTCCTCCTCCGTCCAAACATAACGCGCCATTTTCACTTGATGTAAACTGGTCACGTGACCCCCGTACATCACGTCCGGTGACGCGTAATTGCGAAAAAAAGTGTTTTCATTCCACTTTTGCTATATACCTCGATACATCTGAAAAACCACCTCATAAGAGGTAAAAAACCTGTAAAAACCATTAGCCATTTTTTAGAGTTTTTTTCAAAATTTAGGTGTTTCCATTACCAGTTTTTTATTGCAATATTTAGGTTTTTCTAAATATCGCAATTGTAGGGGTAATGGAAATGCAGCTACTGTCTGAAGCAAAACAAATTTAGTATAGACACAGTGCTACGTAAAATAGTGTATTTTCACATTTTTTATCCATCAGATTAAATGAAGACTACACATTCGGCTAGAGTGTTTGAGGATGTCAGGAGAAGCACCCTCCTCCCACCTAGAGGAGGGTATAAGTGACACATTATTGCTTCGCTTATTCACTTATCAACGTTTCAGTCCTTAGTGGTGTCATCATCTCCTGACACCCTGTGTGCCATTTGGGGACGTGACTAAGCCTCCCTGATTCAAGACGGCACCACGGCCGAGTCACTTGCTGAAGTCTATCCGGCCTGTTGTCAGGTGAAGGCAGGGCTACGCCTTACACCTCACCAGCCATCCACAATCCCTAACTACATTACGTGCATGCATGTCTGTGGGACACAGGGAGAACATGCAAACGCCACACAGAGAAGTGGGAATCAAACCCGCAACCATGCTTGCCGTGACCACCGTGCAAACCACTGCTCTGCAAAGTTTACAAATAAAAGAATGTACCATGACATAATGTCTTCAGGTTCTCTAGTGGTATTGCAGACTAGAGGTGGGGAAAAAATGCTTCTTAGAACAATCGCCATTATGACATTACCGAATAAGGATTGATTCACAAATTGAAAAAATTGATTTTTTTTAATGAGGCTGGAACTCATGTGTGACTGCACGGCAGCGTCGTACTGGACCGTTTAATGTGACGCACACTAGACACACGAGCACGCAGATCCAAACCAACTCATGAGACGAGACTCCGACACACACGGCATAAAGATGATTAAAAACGAATTTGACAGGTTCCTTCGGGATTTAAAGCCAGCACGTGGCAGCATTTTGGGTTTTACGAGCTACAAACAAATATTGTGGGAACATGACGAACATGAGGAACCCTATCGCCTGCTGGCACCCGGAGTTGGAAGAAAATCCTCCAGTTGCTCCAAAGCAGACAACCATCCCCAACACCAGAACAAAGCTGCCAATACAGTCGCAAAGGGTGAGGCCAATTACAAAGTCTATTGGGACTTTGTCGTTCCGCGGTATGTTGCATGCTTTGGATATACTGTATATACAGTATGAATCGCGATAAATTACAATTCTTGATTAATGGCGATTAATTGCATCGTAGCCCTCTGAATCTGAATCGAATTGAATCGTCAGGTACATAACGATTCCCACCCCTATTGCAGACTGTGTGATCGCTGGTATGCAACTCTCTTTGTTAACATCTTGAGATTTCATATTTACATAGAACATAATGTTGAAAAAATCCACAATCAAAGAGATTCATTTGATACCCATTTGCGAAAGAGCCCACTGAAAACCTTGGAAGTACCCTCTGTGTGTTACAGTCAGACTGGACCCCATTAGGTTTTTTCTTTAATTTTATTTTTATTTTTTTTGTCAACAGCCAGATGGAGACGCGGCAAGACTTCCTACTTGCGTGACGGACAACATCTGATGACATTTTATCAAGATATGCAGCTGTGTTTCACTATAAAGTCTTGCCAAACCCAGTTGTAGTAGATGGGAGGGAAAAAGTTCCATGCTGCTACTTTCTCAAAAACGTTTCCCAGGGTCTCATAAAGTAGTAAGTTACCAAGCAATGTTGGTAAGAGCTTCCCGTTTCTATCACAAAACCCAAACACTGTCCAGCACTGACCCCTCACTGTCTTTCTGTGTGGAGTTTCCCTTGAGATATTCCGGGTTCCAAACATAAAGTTCACACAAAGACAATGTTAGCGCGAAGGCTTGTTTGTCTCCATGTGGCCCTGCAATAAACTCCTCCCTGGACCCCCCAAACCTCCCTAAAAAAAAAAAAAACTAAAAGAAAAACAGCTGGGATAGGCTCCACCCACAGGAGTCACCTCAGGTGTGCAGAGGTAAAGTAACAAGTCCAACACATCTGCAGCAGTTCAGCACAATATCTCAACAACAAGTCTGGATATTAGGCCCAGGTCTTACATAATTCATGCCTTGAATCTCTTACATAATGGGAAGCAATTTATGGTGGCCTCTCGCCTCCGGCCTCGCCCATGTAGGTAATGGATGGCTTCCCACTTTGGATGGCAGTCTAATGTGTGTGAAGGTGAAGAGCGCGAACATATGCACAGTACGTATATGTTTTCAGTCGAGCAACCCCTTCCTCTGGATGTGTCTGTGCTGCTAATATATGATCAAAAAAAACATCAACACTGCCAACTCTCTTCCTCTATCACGTCCTCTGAAATAACTTTGATTGATCCTCCATCATCACGGTGGCGGTGCAATGTTTCCTCTCTTTGAAGCAAGTGCACACCGATGACGGATTTCCCCCAGAACTGAGAGAATAACAGAGACGTGTAATCTTTTGTTTAATTTTTAACACTCAACTCAAAGACTAATGGCCCAATCCAGCTCGGGCAAATCTTTCAAAGCACTGACAGCACACGGCACTGTAGCCCGAGTGGGATGTAATTCACTGATACGGCAGCGGTTGATTGGTTTTGATACGGGAGCAACTGTTCCGCCTTGCTCTTATCATTGTCTAATGACCATGTGCGGTGCCGTAGAATCAATGGAAAACAAATCTGCTCATCAGCGCAGTACAGGAGACGTTTGTTCAATGTTTTGTCAAACAGTTTTGGACATTTGCCATCATTGACTACTTTGTAAATCATATCCACTTTACTCAAGCCAAGCAACTTGGCTTTTAAAAGCTCTGTCATTTGAAATCTTTCAAGAGCTTATTGATGTAAACTATGCACCGCAGCTCTTGCAAGTGAGATGAATCAACAGCTTATTGTTTTTGCTGGCTAGAGATAAAAAAAAAAAATCAAATCAAATGAAGAACATGAAGGTTTTCTCAAAACTGATTCAAAATAAGGGACAGTTTTATTCCTAAACATTTTGAGACTAATGCCCCTCCCCTCACTAATACCAATTAATTAATGAGTTATACTAAAAAATTGGTTATCTTTGAAAATCTATATAAAATATAAGATAAACAAAAAGTTGATCAATGAATGTTAGGTGGAATTCATGGAAAACGTAAAAAAAATAAAATAAAATAGGGCATTTTAGTAGAGACCTGCAGTGGTCATGTCCTTATCCCATACAAGTGATTGAACCAAAAGCTAAGGGCACACATTTAATGGCTTGTGTGACTTTGTTGTTAGGCGTCATCTTGGTCTCATAGTGTCAAAATCAGATCAGACAGTTAATCACCGTAATAAATGAGAGCATTTTAGAAAAGTAGCACTGAAATGCTGAACATACATGCATATTTAAATGAGAGAAGTTCCAATTAAGTTCACCTTCAAAGGTTATAGCGAATTTTCGCTGCTTTCTGAAGTTTCATCAGTGAGTCGAAAGTGTAAAATAAAAAAAACAAAAAACAAAAAATGCCTCACCTGCAGGTTGGCACAAGTGGAAAACATACAAGCACTGTCTATGGGTTTGATGGCGTTGCCGTGGAGGGACGGAGCTGGTTTGGAGATGATGGGCGGCTGGACGGGAGGCAGGAAGGAGGACGGCGGCTCGGTCACCAGAAGAGTCCCTCCCTCTGAGCCGTAGCCAAATGACTGGATGGCGTTTTCTGTCACGCAGGAGATTTGGAAAAAAAAGGGAAACACAGGGCACAGATGGACTTAATCAGAAATTACACAGAATTGCAGATAGTTTGTGATATCCTACTGTCTCTTACACACATTTTACATGTGTGTTTATACATATATATATATATATATATATATATATATATATATATATATATATATATATATATATATATATATATATATATATATATATATATATATATATATATATATATATATATATATATATATACATACATATATATATATATATATATATATATATATATATATATATATATATATATATATATATATATATATATATATATATATATATATATATATATATATATATAAAGAAAAGTGTTACTAAGTAATCCACTACTGTAATTAAACTACTTTTTGATTGACTGAGTAATGTAATGGGATTACTGTGGCAAAAATGTTAATCATATCATAATTACTTTATCAAGTAACGATTCCATTATTTTTCCAAAATATTTTGCAAGATAAAAATGTCTTATTTTCCACAAAATGTCTGAAATTTAGAATAACAACCGGAAACAACAGCGTTGCATGGCAACGGCAAAAGAAAAAACAGCGATTGCGTTTGATAGCTGGAAATGCAAACATTATTTTGAGTTCATCTCGTCTAAATCAAAGAATATTGTGGTTTGCTGTACATTATGTGCAGGAAACAACATGTTGTCAACTTCAAAAATATCCACGCTGAACCTCATAAATTGCTGAAAGCCATGTTTACAAGTAAGTCAGCAGTACTGTGCACAGTAGAGATCTTTAAACTGCTGTACTTCTAATTATTTGAACAATATGGGCTGTTCAAAAGACAACAGTGCTGTACATGAGTTTGCTCTGTGAAATGTGCAGAAAACATTCATTCATGTTAAGAGGACAGAGGCAATATTTGGAATTGCAAAATTTGCACTTTGAAAAAGTTCATTCCAAAGCACTGAGCAACTGTTATTTTATCTTTTTTTAACTAAAGTATTTAGTAATTATTAATTGATTACTTATGAAACAAAGTAGTTAAATAAGTAACTAGATTACTTTTTCAGTAATCAGTAGTTGAATTACTTCTATGGAGTAATGCCAACAACACTGAAAAAGAAAGAATGTGTGTTTGTATCTGTACAAAAAGAAGAACAAACCACTATGTTTTCAAGTCAATGAAAAAAGTTTGGTAACCTTAGCCTCGCTCAACTAAGTGCAGGTGAGTTTGAATGAAGTGTTTCTGAGCAGTGTGGAAAAAGTGCAGCAGGGATGTCAAGGGGAACGTAAAGCTGCCTTCAATCGCAGGACAGGAATAATAATTCCGGTAAAAGGTAAAAGCTGTTAATAAAAATCTGGAGAGCTCCCTTGGAGGTCGCACACTACCTGTAGCTGCGTTTTATTGGAAACGATTGCTGGAAATACGGTTGCGTTGTCTGTACTTCATTCTGAAGCACACTGAGGGGACGTCTTGTACAGCGTCGCGAGGCAAAATAGAGATGAATGAATGAGTAAACTGACGGGAGCGTAAAGGCGATAGAAAAAGATATGTAAGGTAACCTTCAAGTAAAGTGGATGGAATAAAGATCTGCAGCCATGAAAAGAAAAACCGGTGAGATGGCCGACCAACACTAGTTAGACGTGATCAAAGAAAATAAAAGTAACACTTGATTAAAAGAAAACTAAAGATTATGATTAAATAGGAAAATGATCCATCTACTTTCCTGTTTGTTTGTTTTTTAATGATGACTCAAACTCTCTGGCCATCGACAGCCTCACACGCTGCATTGTGGCCACGAAAGGACTTAACTTTGCTTGAGCGTAAGCAACTTTACGCCAACACGTCTCTTGTCTCGGCGAGGGAATAAGCATTAAACATATGAGGCTCTTTTTTTTTTGTGTGTGCGTTTTTCCTGCAGTGTTTTGCGTTTTGCTTGGCCAACTGCAGCCAATGTTGTGATCATTTGCAGGCTAAATCTGAAGTGATTCACTTCTCAGTGAACATATTAAACCAGCCTATTATTTGACCATCAGTTTCAATTTATCTCACAGTTGCCTTTGTTCTCAGTAGCAGCAGTTGGCTGAACCTTCAATTTGTCTGCCATATCAACACAATTGAGAGTCCAACTTTGTTTGTTTTTTTTTTACTACCCCCGCCGCCGCTTAACAAGCACAAATAAAAAGACGTGTTTCGTTCATCTGGACGGTGAAAGAATTAGCTTCTGCTTGTATAACGTTTGCTGCTGTTCTTTATCCAGAGAAGTCGGGCTACAGCCCTGCAATAACCTTGACACAGTGTTTATTTCTCTCAATCAGTGCGTTCATAGTTGGCAATGTGTTTGGAGCACTCGGCGGAAGGAGTTTAAATAGAAGAAATTACCGTTAAATTGTAGGGAAAAAAAGTTAAAAGTGGAGAAAAATAAAACATCAAGTGCAGACACAAAAAATCCACTTGAACAGCAAGTTTTTTTTTCCCCCAATGAAGACTTTACCTCAGCTGACTCTGCTCCTCATCACCTGATACATTTTTCTTATAAATGAAAATGGATGAAGGTGTTTTTATAAATTGCCTTATCTTAAAGTAAAAGCTGACAATTTCAGCGTTGTCATTCACTGATATATTCCGTGACGCAATTTCTGTTTCTATCTGGGTTTTTTTTTTTCAATCTGAGGAGTGAAAATTAAATAAAACTATTAATTTCACAGAGTATAAATTAACGCCAACACTTCACGTGACGCGTGAATGTGTCGTCGGAGCTGGCGCAGCATCCAGCAACGACAAGACGTAATAACAAGAAGATTCACTCAAAAGTAAAGCGCATAAACTTTTAAAGTTAAGCTAATCATTCAGAGAAAACCCGTCAACAAATTTTATGCACAATTCTAAGCAAGTTTTTTTTTTTGAGAGAGAGAGAGAGAGAAAGAATTTACAGATTACGTTTAAATGAAGCTGTTAATTTCAGCCCGAATAAACACTTTTCGTCTGAAGACGCTGAAACGGCTGACACATGGAGCGAGGCTGGCAGCAATTCCCTCTTCCGTGTGTCTGTTGCGCGACGGAGTCGGCAGCGCAGGCCGAGGACACTCACTGAGGCAGGTGTTGTGCGTGAAGTCCCGGTGGAAAGCGTCGCACTCGGGCTCCTGACCGCCGGTGCCCCTGCAGGTGCACCACAGGCTGATGGTGATGTTGGAGGGGCTGCTGTCGCTGTAGTTTGGCGTGACATCGGAGCCTGAGAGGAGGAGAAGGGGGAGGGCAGAGTGTCAGGGAGGAAGGAGAATTAGGGCGGAGATTATCCAGGGAGAAAGGTAATTTTTTTTTTTTTTTTTTTTTTTTTGCAAATTAGGAACTGAATCACATGGTTCTTGCGACCAAGGGTTGAGTCACGCTGCTTGCAGAATAAGTGCACCTTTTGTCATTTCTTCACTAAAGGATGGACCTCAGTAAATGTTTGGCTTTTCTTTGTTTTTTTAAATCATGAACACAGTCGTGGATTAAATCATCTGTACTGCAACAGCTGCATGAATGAACTCACTATTCCTGATTTCTCATAATCTCTAAAATCACTAATGCTCTCTCTCTACTCTCTCTCTACATATATATTTACACACATTAGGGCTGTCAGTCGATTAAAATGTTTAATCGCGATTAATAGCATGAGCGTCCTGAGTTAACTTGCGATTAATCATGAATTAAGTGCAAAATTTTTACCCTGCTCTGTATGTAACCTAACAAGATATTTATTGTGTTCCTTATATTCTAGGAAATATTGGAGAGGACAATAGTAATTCCTTTGTGGAAATATTCTGTTTTTATTTTCATTGGAACATTCCAAAACGATTACATGCTTAAACTGTCTAGACACTCTCCAAAAAAGAAGACCTCAAACCTTGAGGTATTCTCTAGCCAATGCCCCTAACCATTAAGGTTTACAAATAAAACAATTCCTTGTTTGTTCCTACTTGTGTGCGTAATATATATTTACATATGTTACGGCCATAGTTGCTTTTGTTTATTTTGCTCTTTCCTTTTCTGTTCCAAGAGACCTATCTGTAGCTCCCTGGCCGTGGAGGCACTGCTTCGCCTCTCCTCTCCTCCGATTGGTGCAGTGCTGAAGAGGATCGGCTCTCCAATCAGGAAGCACCTAACTCCTCATTGGTGCGGCACCTGCTCCACTTGGCCTCCACTTGTCCTGAGAGCACAAGAAGCCAAGTCACTTCTTCTGCAGGTGGCTGCCGGCTGAGGAGGAACCCTCGACCTGAGTTTGCATTTGATAGAAGCCCTTGCAGAACTCTGTGCCTTCTGTGGCACTCTGGTGGCCTTTAGTTTTGTTTAGATTAAGACTGTGGGGTGTGGCCAGGGATTTAAGTTTAATATACAGATCTGTTTGTTTTTACACCGTAGCCTACGTTTATGTATAGCAACACTAGGTGCAGGGGTGCTGGTTGATGTAGTTTTGTTTTGACAGCCGTAACTGAAGAGCCTTTTGGTTTCTCCTTCTGTTTCGTAACTTTCTTGTTTTGAGAACAGCACTTATAGCTCACGGAGTCCTCTTTATGTTATATTCAGTTTTTGATTTAACCAGCACCCATTGGCCCTCTCCCTCAGTTCAGTTGTGTTTGGTGTTCGTTGCCCCTTTATTGTTCCGAACCAGGGCACAATAAATTTACTTTATCATAACACCTTGAATTTTGTTTTACTTCGCTTTTCCCCTGCGAGCCGGGGACGTAACAATATATAAAACTTTTATTGGCTTTAAAGGCATCTGTTCATGAGATATAGTTAGTGTTGTAAAAAAAAGAAACACGTACGTACATCCAAAACTAAAATAACACTATAGGCAGTAAATGTTCAGTCCAGTCAAAGCAAGTTTGTCGAATTGCTGTGGTCGCTGTCCATGGTGCTGAACTGGTGTGTAAGAAGAACGGTGCCAGAACGCACCTTTGTGCCAGTCAGGTACCTTTGTTGTCTTCTTTGTTGGTGTCCAACTGTCTCATCGGCTCCAAGATGAGAGTCTGAATGTGTTGCCTTGACGGAAACATGAAGCGCAAGTGGCTTTTTCTCTTGGGGCTTCTTCTATCCACTCTAGTCACATAGGTTTTTCTAACAAGTGGACCTGGTTTGTACAGATGGAACAACATTTGTCCACTCTTATGTCTTAGTAAGATTCATTTTACTCATGTTTCCTGACAGTACCGTGTGTCAGTTCCATCAGCCAACTCCCAGAAATGAGAGAAGCCTTGTGCTTGGTCTGCCTTTTAGAGTGTGCCCTAAAACTGTCTTCATACCCAATTTGTTCTTTGAAAATCTTTTTTCTAAACTTGAGGAAACTAAGATTACGTTGCTTCTAGTTTGATCTCTGAAATCTTTCAACGAACGGGGAAAAAGTTACCAAGGAGTCCGACGTAGGACATGAGGCAGCCGTGGTAGTTGTCGTGCGGGCAGCTGGTGACCGTGTGCGGCGTCATCTGGCAGTTCATGTGGAAATCAGCAAGTCGGGACCTGCGGCGACAGAAAGAAGAACAATTTAGCGTCAAACTTGGCACCTGTATTTAGTCTGTTCCGCTTCCAGCCTGAGACTCAGTGATCAGCTCTAACAAGCGACTTTCAAGTGGCCTTTGTCCAACAAATACTTTTTAAGCATTAAAGCACACTCTAATCGGTTTTCTGTTTATTGCACTTATGATTTTAATCTTCATGGCACGACACATGCCAGCACCTCGACGGCGCCTTAAAAATCCACAACGTCGCCCACCTCCCCCTGAAACTGCAACAAGGAAACTAATGAGACAGATGGCCGTAAAACGCCGCCGAGTGCTGACAATCCTGGCGAGAAGAAAAGGGCCGATTCACACAGCAGTTTGGGAGATTATCCGCATGCTCGCCGCATCATGCATATGTTAATGCGCGAGGAACTGTCACGGGCAATAACCGCACAGCCCCCCTGAGCTTAATCCAGCGCCTGTCCTAGTTCTGGGCTCCTCCGTCCCCCCTGCTCCGCCGTTGTCTCTGACCGCTCCTGTTCACGCCGCCGCTTCGCCTCTCTTGCGCGACTCCCTCTCCCCGTCTTGATGGATGCTTTGTTGCGCTACATCATATGGGCAGACGGAGGTGAAAAAAAAATAAAATAGATTGACGCCCCGTGATGGAGGGAGTATGCGTTTGTTTGTGTGTGTGTGTGTGTGTGTGTGTGTGTGTGTGTGTGTGTGTGTGTGTGCGAACACATTAGCACTTGACACACAGCATAGATGCATTTATCAGTGTTGCTTAGATTACAGTTTGCTGGCTGCAGAGAATAATTCATTATGAAGGAGCCAATATATTTGACTTTCACACAAACAATAATGTAAGCACATTGTGTGCATGTGTGTGTGTGAGAGAGAGAGAGAGAGAGAGAGAGAGAGAGAGAGAGAGAGAGAGAGAAAGGCACTGCAGGGCACTCAAAACGTTACAAAATAAAGACAAATTAAAATTCAATCTTCAATTCAGCAATGTTTTCTTCCCAAAAGTCTATCTTTTGCTCTTTTTGGTTTTCATTACTTTCTTAAAAAAAAGAAAGAAAAAAAGCGCTAAACCACACAGTTCTGCAATTCAGAACTCAGTGATTGGCACTTCTAACTGATACACCTCCCAGGTCAGTGGAGAAACCTGCTACCAATCAAAATATGCAAAAGGTCCAACAAAAGAATCAGTGTCAGCGTGATACTAAACAAAGAAAACAATCAACATTGCACGTGGAAGCTGAAAACAGAAGGCTAAATGTTGTTTCCTGGAGATCTAAAAGAATTTATGGACAAACAGTCGTGAGGCTGCTCCACTGGAGTCCAAGATGACAACACAGGTTCAAACAACCACGAGTGAATAAAACAAACACTGCATGCAGCTGCAACACTGTATGTTTCAGTGTTCAAGTTTTTTTTATGTTTTAGGTTCTCACAACTTTGCAATTTGCCAATTCATTATTAATTACACGCCTCTTAATCGCTGAACTTCGAGAGCTCCCTGTTAGTTAGCGGTGACTGTTGGTGAGTGGTTCACTTGCATGTCACGCCTCCCCGCCAACAAACCTAAAGTGCGATGGGACTTCCGTACAAGTCATTCGCCAGGTTTTAAATTTTTATTCCGTTCATCCAGTATTAAAACAGCTGCGGCTGCTCGCATTTGCTCAGTCGCGGCCATTCTAATATGGAAATAAACAGACGCAACTATTTACCCTAAATACGCACATATTGCATTACTTGCACATACACACAGATCCACAACTTTTCAGAACAGATTGCAGCGTGAAGGAGTGACCTATGGCTCTTATATAGGCACCCACTTATTTGAACACAGGAAGTGTCATAACACTCATAAGGATAGAAAAAATATTTTTGAGACTTTTTGTTCTTTACAAAGCATAAAGAGCAATTTTTCAATTTTTTTCAATAATGCTCAAGCCTTCAAAACATACAGTCACTCATTGACTCCTCTTTAGTTTTTTTTTCAATTTCCAGGGACACATTTCTCGTCGTGGCAGCAAACTCGATGAAAGCCCTCACTGTGTCTCATCTCTTAGCGACTCTGGCTTTGAAACGCCTTTCGCCGCAGCCGAGTGCCTGAAGGTCAAACTATCGAGAGAACAGCATTTAAGTGTTATGAAACGCGGCAGGTTAAGGTTCAAGAACGGCCGCAGGCGACGGCGTAACTTGGCTCGTCGCCCTGCACTTGGCCGTCCCGCATTAACCCGCGACATCAACCCGGCCGAGTCCTGATCTGGCTCATGATTACCAGCTGTCTCCGTTTAGTCATGGCGTCATTTGAGGAGGACATCCAGCATTTTGAATGGACCCATTTGGATGGAGGTCCAAGTTGTTATTGGTTATTTGTATCATATATTTACAATTTCCCCTGCTGTGATGCCCACCTGTATTTTGTAATCAACTCATCGTTGGATGTGGGATTGAGCCTGCAGGCTTGCAGCGAGTTTTTGAATTCTTGCTCATGCAAAGTCAAGCGAAACACATTTGTCAAATGCTATTTAAGAACTGGCAAACATTCAGGAAGCAACAGACATTTCCTGGATTCCTTAGAGGGAAACTAAATTTTAACTTTTAAGGTTAACCTGTGTTTCCTTCATCAGTCTTGTGTGCTTGTGTCCGCCAGATGTGTCTCCACAATAAGGGAATAAGGCCAAGCAGCATTTTCTATAGTCTGACTCTGTCTGAAGTGTAAAATGTGATGATGCGCAGGCAGTGTTGTAATTTCATTGATCATCTGCATTAATTTGGCGCACAATGACACCAAAAAGCATCATTGGAAATAGTGCCTTACCAAAGACCACTGGTAAAATGGACTGCACATATATAGAGCTTTCGAGCACCTTCACGGTACCCCAAAGTGCTTTACAATGGCCTCTCATACACACACTGACACACCAATGGGTGGCTGCTGCCATGCCAGCCCCATTGGGAGCAATTTTAGGGATTAAGTGTCTTGCTCAAGGACACAACAACAGACTGGGATGCAGCGAGATTTGAACTGACAACCTTTTGGTCATTGGACAACCCGCTCTACCTCTTGAGCTACAGTCACCAGTAGCCAGAGTGGACTCTCTCCTCCCTGCAGAGTTTATGAGGACTGGATGATATTGAAATATACTAGATGATGTGAAGGGCCAAAAATATGTTTGTTATGAATAAATAAGAGCGCTGACAGAGCTCAGAAGGGGATGCGTTGTTCAAAAACTGCTGTTTTTTTTTTTTTTTTACACTTTATCACTGTTTTTAAACAAATTCTATTTTTATACCGTGGTTGTGTACTTTACTTTATTGTTGTGTTGTTTTTATACCTTGCTGACATTTTTATATTGTCTGTATTTGTCTCTTTATTGTTGTGTGTCTAACATGTTGAGGAATTGAGGAGAATTTTGTTGCGCAATGACAAAAATATCCATCTATCTATCTATCCATCTATCTATTTTTTACCACATCAACCTGAAAATATGTACCATGCACTTACTTGACCCACTTAGGGTTTTGGATGTGACATCCCATGTGTTTTCCTTTCACTTTAGCTAAGTTTTTCTTTTTTAATTGTAATTTGGCTGCATGCCTTTAAATCTCGGCAGTACGGAAGAGGATTAGGGCCACAAGAAGAGAAAAAAAAATTACATTGATTTTTTTTTTTCAAGTTTCCAATTCTAGAATAAAGCTGAAATTTCGAGAATAAAATTGACGTAAAAAAATTTCATGAATAAAATCAAAATTATAGCGGCTAAAACATCAATGCAGCCACTGATGGCAAAGCCGTATGGACTTAGTTTGTCCTCGACATCCATGTGCCAGAGCGCATTGTGTCCTTGGCTTTGGTAAAGCCTGCGCCTTAGACGCCGGGCTCATCTGTGCTCCACACCTTTAGGGTCAATTCACTTGATCAGTTGTCTTATTGTATCTTGCGATACAACATAGCCTCGCTGTATAGCACGCAGGTGCAACCAGCGATATCCTTGCATCTGCCCATTTCCAGCTATCTCGTTCTTCACAAGTTATTTGCCCATTGGCAGTTTGCTAGAGTTAAAGAGGACTGTAAAGTGATGTGCTAATTTAAAAGTGAACATGCCAGCCACTTTTTCTTGGACTGTGGCTATTGCAAGATAAGCTCATTTATTTCGCTGTGCGACCGACTCCTTATGGCATCCCATGCAATCTTACAACTGAGAACTCAACCTTTCCAAAATCTGAGCGATCCAGCTGTTGCGCTGCTGTCACATTTCCCCTTACATTATTTCTGCCCTGTCATCTCCTAAATTGGTCAAGCCTACTACAGCTGAGCCAACGGTGACTGTTGTGGCAGATTCAGAGGAAGCGTGGCCACGCACACACGTAAGAAGACAAAGGTGCCGCCGCTACGGCCCTTAAAGAAACGATCCTGCGGCTCCTTGAGTTCATCAAGGCCCGATCCAAACTTGCACTTTTACAACCTGAGTCACTGGACTAGATTTGAAATGCAAGTCATTAAAATGTTTCCTCTTCGCTCCTCTGTCCTAAGTCCTCTGATCGCGAGAGTCTAGAGCCTCATTGTCAGGTCAGAGAAAGTACATTAAAGTTTCCATTTCTCCCGGTTGATCATTAGTTGAGACGACTCCCTAACGAGCCCTGTAGGAAGAAAGAGGAAGCTCAGACGGGATTTGATCAAGTGCTTTCAAAGGCGGGAAATCTGTGCTGCGGCTCTTCCCGCTGCTCCCTTCTCCCCCCCTAACCTTCATTCGTCACCGCTGCTAACTGCTTCTCAGACAATCCAAGTACATTGTTTAATGATCAATTAGAGTCTCATTAGCAGCGAGATTAGCTGATAGATTAGCCTCTGTCACAACTTTTTCTTTCCCCTCATCTTTTTTTAGTGCGGCCCAAAATACACAGGAAAACACAGCAGAGCTTTTTGAATCAGAACCAAAAGTTTGCAGAGTCTGGTGGGTGGGGGGGGGGTGCGGTGGGGAAGCTTATGAAAGCCAAGAAATGCTTTTATTCAGGATGTCTGCACTTCTAAAAGCCAGTCTGTCACTCCTTCACTTTGCCTTCACGGTAAATACTCACAAGCACATGCTTTTTGTAGGTTCCCTCATGCAAGTCAAGCTAAATATACTAGTTAAACGTTCGCTAAGAACGAACAGATTCTCTAGAATCAACATTATAAATGAACTCTTTAGGCGGGAAAGGCCCTACAATGAGCCTAATGAAGCTGTGTTTTGTTAGTTTGACCCAGCCTTATTCATGTCAAATAAAAAAGATGTGTTTGGCTGTTAAGACGTGATCAATGACACGTTTGTGGATGGCACTTTGTAATGAGAACGGCAAGGACACGCATTTGACAGTCAAACGAAAAACAAAGGCAGGAGCGTCGCGCTCAGGTTTAAACGCGCGTTTAAATGTCACGACGCGCTTTGTTTGCCCCTATTTTTTGACGCGGGAGCGTGCACGAGGGTGGGAGGAGCTGTCAGGGGAGCGTTTTGCTCTCCTCCTGTGACCCTGACTTGTCAGCGGATGTAAGAGACTCGCGGAGTCTTGCACTATCATCGCGCCTGCATTAACTTTCCCCAGAGAAAACAGATGCTTTTCTCGAGACACCCGCCGCACATATACTTTTTTTTTGTTTAAATAACAAGCTGCTTTTTATCGACAGACACCAAAGCAAGAAGCTTTGCAAATTAATCAGCCAATCAGCATTTTGAATGTCAACGGTCTATCCTTACATTGGTGCTATAGAAAGAAAACCAGTACTTTTAATTTATTTATTCATTTATTTATTTATTTTACTGACTTTGCAAATATATATCCTTTTACATTCACTCTCCAGTACACATGGACTTAGACGAAACGCTTAAGACCGCCCACTGTTGGTTGTCCCTTCACTCTTCAGTTCTGGCACTTAACACCGGAGCCCCTCAGGGATGTGTCTTGAGTCCTGCTGCTTTTGTCCTTATACACCCGTGACTGAAAAAATATGCCTTCTTAAAATAGGCTTGCATGGACAACAAAGCTCGCTGAAATTTCACTGTAAGGAAAGTGACCGAGTCACAGAAGCATCATTCAAAGTAGCGTGGAATGTAGCTAGAAGTCAACGGCCTTTCACGCCTTGAAGCAGAAATATAAAGATGAGTCTCTTGTGGATTTCTGGATGCATTTTGTACCTGACATGTTATATAGCACCGTCTCTCTTTGTGCAAAGAATATTTTGACGTGTTTCGTTAAGTAAGTAGATCTATAGCTGATTGATTTGTAAAACATTTTTATTTTTTGATATTCAAGTAGTACTATGACTGAAAGAGTTCATGTTTCTGTGTTCGTCTTTAACTGTATTTACAGGTCTGAATCAATAACCATCTGTTCATCTTCAACAACAATTTTCTACAGTTGAACATAGATGATGTTTTCTCACCAAAACCCGAAGAGACTAGATTTGTATTTCATTTACTAAATTTATTTTTTGTTATTTTAATTTTATTTCTTACAAAATAAGAGTGACAATTTTATTTCTGAAAAATAAGTTGAGTCATTGACCTTTCACAATTAGGATTGTTGCACTCCAATTGTTATAATTTGTTCTCTTCTGTTTATGAATAAAGCCTAATTTGATAACTTCATAATTTCATCATTCCATTCATGACAATGTTTTTGTTCGATGAGGTTTAGCCTGGCTTATATAGACAGAAATGTGGCTGTTTTCCATGTGTTTACTTAATTATTAGACTTGTCATGAAGTGTGTCACAAAATCATTGTTAACGTTCAAAACAGGACTTGTCGTTTTTAGCTTGCGGCTCTTAGACCTTTGGGATTTTGCTGAGTGGCCCCTGAGCCATATTAAGTTGAGTAGCCCTGGTTTATAGTCACTTCAGACTCTGACAGACCACCCAAGTCACCCACTTCACTCATCCATCCAGCACAATGTTATTTTCCCTATTTCACAAAGCCAAGTTCTTCCGTCATTGCACAGCAAAAGCAGACCTTGAGTCCCGAACAGTTCAGGAGCCTTGACGTTAAGGAAATTCATTCTGCCACTCTCCTTGACCACGGTCAAGTATTTTGAAAGCACTCTGTGTTCTCCAAAGTTTTGCCTTTCGGGTGTCAGCATGTTGCAACAGTCTACCTACTGTTGTCGACCACTGGTTGATTTTTTCTTTTTTTCTGCTACTCCAGCCCAAGCCCAAACTGGCAAATCAGCCATGAGGAAAAATCAGCGGTTCAATCGAACAGCCCACTGGCAGTGTGATGACATATTCCCTTTCACTGACTGACCAAGCAGAGTGGCCAATCAGGAGTTAGTAGGGGCAGGTCTTGCTGATCTCCATTGCAGAAAATAAAAAATAACGCATAATGACCACAGCAAAAGAGCATCCAGTTGGTAGACACAAACCTGTGGTGTGTTTGAGGACGGCTCGTAATAACGGGTTGCAACAGTTGAAAAAAGTGCAGGGCACAGATTCGGGAAGTGGAATATTACCGTACACACTGTGCTCAACAGTGCAAAAGCAGTCCAAAGTGAATGTGTCCATTAAGAAACCTTCTGTTTGGGTGGGACTGGGTTGCAGGAGGTTGGGGGCCACGCCCACCGCGTCCCATCTACAGCTAAAACATGACGGTTCAAATAGATCTTGGTTTTGTACTGATCACAAGCAAATTAAGAAACCTTCAAATTAAAAAAGCAAATTAAGAAATCTTCTGATTGGTTGGGACTGGGTTCCAGGAGGTTGGGGCCACGCCCACTGAGGCCCATCTACAGCTAATCAAATAGATCTTGGTTTTGTGCTGATCACCAGCAAACAGTTTGGGCTAAAAATGGACGTCGCTGACATGAATTATACGTTAATTACGCCGCTAATTATGAGACGTCACGCCACTATATTGTTACCACAAAGGCATTTGTTGGAACATCTCCTATCTTCTCATTTTGCTGTGTGTTCAAGCAAGCGTGCGCGTGTTGTGTGCCTGTCTATACATCGCTGTGTTTGGTGATTAGCCACTCTGTTTTTGTCTTGATGTCCTCTGTAATTAACAGTCCCTTAGTGGGACTGCTCATTTACATATTTACATATTTGCATAGCTTATTAGTCGCCGCTTGCCTCTCTCCATCAGCATCAGGAAAGACTGCCTCCGGTCGCACCTCCGGTTATGTTGTTTTCCGCTCCATCTCCCCATCTCCTGAGGTTTGAGCCTGCCTTATTTCGGCTCAAACACTCATCAGTCGGCCCTCACCATAAAGCGGCTGGACGCATTCAAAAGAGCGCAGGGAGGAAAATGAGACGAGGCCTTTGTGCGTTGAGAAAAAAAAAAAGAAAAAAACTGCACGGCTTGGGCTCCCCGGCGTCCCCTGTGACCTCCAGGAAAGCGGCAGCTATTTCCATCACGCCGGCACCTCACCTCACTGACCGTGTAATGGAGCGACACACTCGCTAGATTGGCTCCCTCGCCTTAAAACACCACCCCGTTCCTGAAGTCGACTTTGGGAAAGCAGTTTAGCCGGCCACGCCTCGGCAAGTTGCTGTGCGTTTGCATACATACTAGTGTCATTAGCGGGGAGGGTGGGTGTTGCCGGTTTGATGGGGGTCATGAGGAAGCGGATATATATTTATAAATCTTCCCCATGCCACCAGATGCGTCCTGATGAAAATCTGCAACAAGTCCATTAAAGGCCAAGATGTGTTTTCTTAGTTTGACCCCGAGGCTGCAAACATCAGAGATGTGTATGGTGGCAATGCGTGCAATGCCATAAACTTGAGCATCATAATTAAAGCTAAATTGTTGTAATATCTCATTTAACTACATTGCCCTTGGAGTAAAATACAACATATTTTCAGTGGAGCATAATATTCATCTTAATAATACCACAGTATAATACTGTCACTGCATAATTAAAAAAGTCAATCAAACAAAAATCCTTATTGGAATTTTAGGTCGTACAAGCCAAACAGTCACAGACTTTTTTCAGCCTTCCACCATAGCGGTGCTAAAGTTTTATTCTAGCAGATGGATTTTTTTTTTTTTTTTCAAATATTATGTTTTTTTTTTTTTCTGGAGGACATCGAACAAGGTCCCGCTGATAGAAATGAGAAAATGCAGCTGTCGTCCTGGAATCCACAGACGGGTAACATATTGTCTGAACCCGCTGAGTGAAGCTGATGAAGAGTCCTTTCACAGTGGGCTGCTTTGTTTGTACTCGGCCCATTATCATGTCCTTTGCTGATGACGTGGTTTGAACTGCAAGACTGTCAAGCATCCCTGGTGTGCGGCGTACTGGTTGGCACTGGCATCTCAAAGCAAGAAGGTTGCGGGTTTGATTCCTAAGGGTTTTGCATGGCCTCCTTGTGCCTCTGTGGGCTCTTTCCAGATTGTGGTCTGTCAAAACAGGCACGACACTAACTGGCAACTCTATATTGTCCATAGCCGTGAGGGTGAGTGCGGATGGTTGTTTGTTCTCCCTGTGTGGCGTTGTGACAAACTGCTGACTTCCAGAGAGTAATCCCACCTTTACTCCAAACTGCTGGAATCCACTCCAGCACGCTGGGACCCTGAATGCAGCAGAAGCAGTGGCAGAACATGGATAAATGTCAACGTTTGGTGCAAACATCTCATTGTCAAGCTCATGCGAGACACTGGTAGCTGGGTTCTTCTTGCAGGAGCAGGAAAACCAAGAATGCTGTTGAATGGGACAAATGTTGTGGAATTACCTGATCCTGGTCTACTGATTACAAAACGGGCACCTAAAAGCATTGACCTCGCCACACCGCTGATGAAATAAAGAATGGGAACGCAGCAGAACTCATCCTCCTTGGCCAATTTTTAGGTGCCTAATTCCATAAATGACCGCCAATACTGACTGTGGGCAAAATTTTCCATTTAAAATAAGCACCTTGGTATTAAATGTGTCTTTAGAACTCTCTGTGGGTTTCTCACGCATTACCACTGGCAAAAGACCATAATTAATTACTCTTTCTGTCAACCCCTGAGCCGCCATCGTTCTCCCCTGCGTGCTCCAGCCGCAGCGGGAGATAAGACTTCCTTCGAGGCTATGGAGACCTGGACGACCTGCAGGAACTGGGCTATTATGCACATCCGTTCTCTCCGTCGGAGGTCAAAGAGGCTAAAATGAGGGAATGCTGTTGGATTCTGTGAATAGATTTTTTTATTTTCTTTTTCACCTTTTTGGTTGGTTTTCGGTGGTGTGGGGACTGCTGACAGCCGTCCACAGCATTGGATTTTTCCATATTCATAATGAATTTGCAACTGTGAAAGTCCCCAAGCTTCTGGATAAGAGTGTGTCCTTGAGTTTGGAAAATAATCCTGAGTTACTTGTTTGTGTTTAAAGGTATTTTTAACAAACACATTTAAATACTTTAGTTTAGGTCAGTTTCACGTTATTATTATGCCTAATCACAGCTGAGTGCTCCAGTGGGCTACACATAACGATCTTAGCCAGTTTTCAGGGCACGAGTTACTGATTTTCCAAGCAAAAAAAAGAGGGAGAAAAAAAAATCTCACCCTGACCTTGCCTTAAAGTCATTTTCCCTGAGTCAGAGGCTGGAATTTCCAAATTTCATGAACTCAGTGTTATTCCCGGTGGCGGAAATCGATTATCCACGCTGCACCCCCCCCACCTCCCCTGCTCTGTGATGCTCCCTCAGAGAGACGGCTACTCACAGCCAGAAACACGACACCGGCACAGATGCACACCATCAGCAGCGAATCCACAAACAGAGGAATGCAGATGCCTCTCAAACGCAGGTCTGTGAATCTTCCCAAATGTGAAACTCTTCCCCAAACGCGTCTCCTCAGGCTCAGCAGGACCGTCACATGTGCTGCGAATGGAGCTCGGCTGCGTCTTTGATACGTTGGGAACACCCACAAACACTGGGAGACTCGCAATATTTGGAAAGCAGATTTTTTTTTCCCCTCTTCATGAGTAAATGGATGAAAGTGAAATCGGCCACCTTCTGAGGTGGCTTCACAGGTATTCATACGGTCAACCTCTAGGAGAACTTTAATGTGTCTGTGAAGGTTCTCAGTCATCCAGGTCATCTTAGAATAG
The DNA here is from genome assembly GCA_009823395.1 of Thamnaconus septentrionalis. NCBI lineage: Eukaryota > Metazoa > Chordata > Actinopteri > Tetraodontiformes > Monacanthidae > Thamnaconus > Thamnaconus septentrionalis. The sequence goes on from CM020518.1 coordinate 16,605,859, forward strand.
AAGGGTTGAGTCAGGGCAACTGAACTTTAATGTGATGCAATAGCATACATATAGTTGTTTAATTGTGAAATACTGGAAGAAACCAGAATGTTTGTATTGTTTGTTTTGTTTGACTGTGGTGTGTTGTGTGGATGCTCTTTTGAATACAAGAATAAAAAAACATTTATAAGCTATTAGTAGATATTAGTGGATGCTCACTAATCATGAACAAATTGCTGATATACATATGTAAATGGTCATTAGTGTGCTGTACAAAAATGAATGAAGCTGTTCTGATAAGAAGCCTGTTTATTTTCACTGTTATGTCGTTACTCCTTATTCCTCCGTAAGGTGGGGCACTCACTTATGTTTGAGCGGGAAATAAAACAACAGGGCGAATATGTGAAAGGAGGTCAGCCCTTATTTGCAAATGTTACAAGCCGCTTTTCCGGGAGAATGTGTAAATAATGGGCCTGTACTTTGCTCGTTAAAAGTGCGGAAGAGGCACTACGGTGCAGCTCCAGCAGACAGTCAACAGTCAAACTCAGCGACAAGAGAGAGCCGCCTCAACAGAAGAACCCCCTTGTCCAGGCTTCACTTCAGTCTCCACATCAGTCTCCCTGCCTCCATCCCAGTCTGAGTTGTGTGCAGCCAACGCCCGGCTCACACGGGGATGGGGGGCTCGCTGTTTACACGCGGCGCCTGTTTACAAGTCGACTAAAACGGACGGGGAGAGACATGAAAGACTCGAGTGAGGAATCAGACGCCGTAGGTGATGTGGACTCACGTAAGACGGTCGACGTGTTGCGAAACCGCAAAGTCATCCGAGAGATGAGGAACATTGCGGATAACGAGCCAAACGGCGGCGCGGCAAAGGTAAAGTTGGAACCGAAGGTAAGTCTTCTGATTACCTGCCACTTTCGCCAGTTCTTCATCTACTTTTTGGAGGGGAAAAAAGCGCTTTGGTAATTTTTCTATCGGGTTTCCCCATGGACCAACCAACCTGTCCTGCTGGCCAGCTTGAAAAACTGCTTCAATGCTCCCTTGTGCCAGCAATGTGCATCTGTGCACAACAACAGTGTTGTAAAAAGCTCCCAATGCTGGCATATCTTCCAAGGTGGTCAGATTTGTTAAATGTTAAAAAAAAAAAAAAACGCTTTTGGCCGTTGGTCATTTCCTGATCCTGATCTGAGAGATTTGGATCCTAAACTTCAACAAACATCCCAAAATGTTGTGCCAGTGTAGAAACTATAACGGAGACATGGACATCAGGAGTTTTCTTTTCTCAAAAGTATCCGACATTAAAAAGAAGGGTTACGTACTACGGGTGCAAAACTTTCCGTCAAGTTTCAGTGAATTGACTCATTTTTTGAGAAACTGTCTTGTGATGGGTTGACGATGTGTGAGCCATGGTTTCTGCCTCCCTACAGTTCATTAATCTGCATGATTAGCATTTATGGGTTGCATCCAAGCCCCCAGAGTCCAAGATGGCGGCCCAATCATTTCAATGAAGTTGCTCACCCAGCGCATGTCCCGAAAAACTTCCGGACTTCCGCATTAATGGGTAAATACAGCATGCGGAGTAGCGTCACTTTCCATCGTGCCTCTGTAACTCACATGATCTTTGGCCAATCAGAACGATCCTGGAGAACGTCACTTACAGATACGTTGGGATGCAGCCAATGAGAACGAGCTGAGACACAGCCCATGGGATTTTTTTTGCTGCAGTACCTCGAGTGGCAACTGGAAAAAACAAAACAAAAACAAACTGGCCGCCGCCATATTGCCAATCTGGCATCCAGTATAATCCAGTATAATATATCCATGGTTGCATCTATGTCGAACTTCCTCATGAAATGAAATACACTCCACCTTGATCTTTTATTCATTGTTGATAAACGTGGCCGCCGAATTACACCGTAACCTCCAGGTGCTACACGTTCACCAAGCTAAAACTCTAACTTGAGGCGGGTGTTTGTAATGACGTCTTTCGTGGTCACCCGGAAAATCGAACGTCCCTGAACGCGCCGTAAGTGGCAGACGCCCCAGGTGTTAATACGTCTTAAAGGAGGGTCGAGGGTTGAATCAGACCAAATCCACCACTGTGACAAAACCCTGCAGGTCTGCGCAATGGTTGTGCTGCAGGGGGAGAGTCAATTAATTGACACAATAGTGCCAACTGTGCCACGCCAAGTGCGCAGTTTTGCCGTGTTTGCGTCAGGGTCGGAGACGTGATTGGCAGCCTGCAGCGGCCACCGAGTTGAGCTGATCTGCACTCGGCTTGCCGCCGGAGTCTGCAGGGGGCTCATTAGGAAGGAAGGAGGGAAACGCTGCTTTTTACTTTTTCTTTGCGGCGGCGTCTGGATTTGATGGGAGTGTGACCTAAAACCCAGACCCAGCCCAAGTTCTGATTGCCAGGATTTACATGTAAATTATGCTACAATCACAAGTTTTAATCTCCTTATTACTATTCTTGGAGACACCGTGCAAGAAAAGAAAAAAAAAAGAAAGAAAGAAAGAAAATGAGAAACTAATTTGCAAAATCCAGAATGTAGTCTTTCACTTTCCGCGAGCAACAGGAGCTCAATTATCACCTGCTCACTTTTAGCGTAACAGCAGATAGGCATTTATGAATACATAAATCATTAAAGTGCAGAGAAATAGCTGATTTGCTGTTATCTCCGTGCCGAAGACTGCTGATTATGACCTGCAGGGTTAACGCTGAGAGCAGGCTTCGTAAACAGCCCCCCCCCCCAATCCCCACCACCCTCCACCCCTCTCCCCGCCCACCCGCTCCTACTTTCAAAATTAACTTGAACTACACGCAGGATGCGCCGCCTGACCCCAACAGCTACGCAGGCCAAGAGCACACGGGTAGGAAGCGACCTTTTACACTTAAGTACAACTATAAACATGGGCCTAAAGCAGCTTATCATCTGCTAAGGTTAGGGTAAATTCTCAAAAGAATTATCTTGGGCAGGGTGGAAAAAAACCAAAAAAACACATGATGATGATTTAAAACTTAAGAACACCCTCACAGAGCAACGCCGGAGAAGTTTTGGGCCAAACAGAAGGAAAATACTGTAAAAGTAAAGAAGAGGAATTATTGATTAGAGACCAAATGACTAAGTTTGCTTCATAATGATCTGATCCATGTCTAATGGAGTCATTAGAAAAGGTTTTGGAAAGGGGAGTCAGTTTTTATTATTATTTGGCAGGCTATCTGATTTCTGACCAATCTGATTTGCATCTAGACACATCAGTCGTTGTCCTGTGTCTCGCTGCTATATGCTGCACTATTTAGTGGAACTTTTGCCGAAGCCAGTTGGGGGCAAAGGAAGAAAAAAAATAGTTGTTGTTCATGGAGAGAAAGCTGTTACTTCAATTTCTATGAAATGGTTAAAAAAAAATAACCCAATTTTGATAAAAGTGCCACTTTAGAAGCACCCATGCGGACCATCATTCACAGCCCGTATTAACTTATTCCTCTGTGGCTTTTGCAGGAAAAATTTGGAACGGAATCTTCCCACTTGCCTCTTTATCGATAAAGGAAGCTGGTTGGTTAGAGTTGCTAAATACAGTGAATATTTTACCATAAAATGTTGTTTTTTTTAGTGCAGCACGTTCACCAAAACAAACCGGCTACTCACACTTACGCAGTTGCCTGTGACTTAGCCAGCTTTGAATCTCTACCAAGCAAAATGAGTGACGCTACCATTATGGTTTGTGCTTTCCGGCGACATTGCTATGTTTCTTCAACTCTTTCTAGCATTTTAGCTCGCTATGGTATGGTTAGCATCAATCCACTCAATGCTATGTGTTGTTTGGCGGCATAGCGCCAGGATATCAAGGCACCATCGGGAGTGTACCTATCGGGCCATGACAATAATATGCGGTTGGCTTGCCCAGTACACAAGAGCGCTAGAGAACACTATCAACTGTGGCGGTCACGACGCCGCACAGCAAAATGTGTTTCAAAAAAAAAGAAGTCGAGCTGCAATTTTAAAGAACGTTTGAAATTGCCGTCTGCTGGAGGCTGGCGGGGTGCATGCGCTGGAATTCAGAGAGGGTATTCCGAGCGATCCTGCTGTCGCGGAGGGTTATGCTTGTCCCCCCCTCCCCAACGGCAGAGGAGACCGCGAGGGGTCGGGGCTCACTCTCACACATGGCTCGACGGTGAGAACCGTCTGCGCTGGCCCCCTCGGATCTCGAGCAGGCTTTCATCAGCATAGAAATGAGGTGGTTAAATGCGGTGGGGCTTCGAATATAGATCAATGGGAAATTAATTTGGACTCCCACTGTGATGGGATTCTCAGGTTTCCAGGGAGGATCCAGGTGTTAATTAAACGTCCCCCTTTTTTCACGTATTCTTGCTCCATCCCTCCCGAGTCTCCTTGCTCTCGCCGTGCTGGCAGTAACCTCGGCTTGAACTTCCTTCTCCTCCCCATCTGCAGCCCTCCATCCCTCCCATTCTGCTCCATTAGAAATCCCTGCCTGACTGCCTTCACACCCAGGAAAAGTCAACCATCCCCACCGTGCGGCCCCTCCCTCAAGGTAACCCCGCGTACAGTCACTGAGGAAAGAGAATAACCTTTAAAAGTCACTATTTATCAATCGCACATGCAGTTCTGACCCAAGTGTGCCCGGCGCCATTTCTGACTATACGCTTGAGCGACTCCTTCTGATTCGCTCAAGCCGCTGATTCCTTCCTCAAAAATCCAGCATGTGAAAACAAACAGGCTGAAGAGACGTGAGGCCTCGAGCGTAAAGTACGAACGCTTTCAGAGACGAGCAAGAAGGGAGAAAAAAAAAAAGCCAGCCGGTCACCGTGACACCTGATTGGCTGCCCCGACGGGAGCCGCGTCTCACCTGCAGAGAGCGTCGGAGCGGCAGATGTGCCGGAGCTCCAGGCAGCTGGGCTTGTGCCTCTCCTGGTGGGAGCAGGAGGGGACGATGGTGCGGCGGCGACGCTCGGCACACGCCTGGTCCGGGCACGAGCAGAACAGCAGCGGGTAGCTCAGCTCCCATGAGACCTTCTCGAAGAACTGACGCAGGGCCTGCGGTGCGCACACACACACAGCGGCGGCAGAAGAGTTCATCTTATTCTCCGTGTGCAGAATGTAAGACAGAAGATTGGTCAGAACTATACTTACTTACTTGCTGCTGGCTCTGGAATTTGGAATTTTGGAATTTATGCAAAAATAAAAATCCCGACCTCTGTTAGCCCTCTGTTTGCGGCCTTTCCCCATAAAACCTGTTTTAGCTTCCTGCTAACTTGTTTTAGCTTCCACACGTTCAGCAAGAGTCATACAGGTTGGCTGAAGGGTGGTTGAATCGATGCTTTGCAAGGAGAGTCAACAACCTGGGCAAGGTGTCAGGGCCCTTTATGACATCACAAAGGGCCAATTACCAGCACCGCATGACATGTTCTGAACAGTACAGCCAGCAGAAGAAGCGTATAGACACATACAATAAATACAAAATGCAACCTTTCCACAAGGAAGAATACAAAAAAATTCTGTTTCTGACCACAGACACAATTAATCGTAGGTTTATACCGAAGGCCAGACGGCAAAATCAGGCATATTACAAAAGCAAATAAATTATAAATAAATAATAGTGCATGTTTATTATGTGGCTGTAAATTGTTCACACCTTCTGACATCTCTTCCGGCTACACGGCTCCTGATTGGCCAGGGAGAGCTGAGGGGGAGTGGCCTTGCTGCAGATGGAGTTGTACGCAGACCGCAGGCGCTTACACGTCTCGTTGAGGTTGCATGCCTTGGCCGCATCCAGACAGGGGTTGCAGGGTTTCCCTGCCTCGGAACAGGGGCTCACCTTCGACAGAGACGAATCTAAGAGGGGGAGAGAGATAAATATTTAAAACCCAGCGTTCGGAGGGCAAGTGCGAGTGAGTCACAGACTCGGAGTTCGATTGTTATTCTTGGGCTTTTGCCGTACACTTTATTCAAAAAAGGCCAAAAAGAACAGCAAGGAAATGGAAAACATTCGCACAGTTCTGACAACAACTTTGCGAAATGTGTTGAAGTTTGAGACCCACAGGTGTTAAACATTCTGCAGACTGAAGTAATTGTCTTCTGGCTTTAAACACCTCTCCCTTTGCTGCTGCTTGCACTTGCATCCCCTTGCAAATGCGATCTCCACTTGCTTTTATTAGCAAGCTATCTCGTTTACAGACGACGTAATATACGTTTCTTCGCGAGCCTCTGCATGGGGACCTCAGTTTAAACGCCCACACACACACACACACACACACACACACACACACACCTCATGCAGCGGGCTCCCTTTGAGCCTCGAACCATGCGTGTCATGTGCGCCCTCCCCTCCCCCATTCGCAAAGGCACACTTGATGTGTACGATTCCATGTTAGCTTTCAAAGTCGTCCATCTGAAGAGCACTTTCTAAATGACCAATTAGCCACGCCATACGCTATTGGGTGAAAGTTAGGGATGATAAAGCAGTGTGACTTTAGACACAACCACCAACCAGTGGCTGAATGATAAAATGCTCATTAGAGGCAAAGAAGCCAATACTTCAATTTGTACTGGGAGGAAAAAAATAAAGCTGTGAGCTTAGGGTCCCGCAGAACTCAGTTTTGTTTGCTTACAAAGTGTGTTTTTCCTCTGATTTGACCTACTTGCTGCAAGTTTGAGATTTAAAAAAAACCAAAACAAAACAAAACAAAAAAATGAACCCAAACATATTTGGGTGGTTGCTGCCGGACGAGGGCGGATGAAAAAGGAGCAACAAATGTCTCCAATCAATCGAGGCGTCGTCGGTGTAGAGCACATTGTCCATTCGTAAGTGAATCACGTTTTGGCATCTCATCACATTCCCATCGCAGCTGACTGCCTGGCCGGCCGCTCGGTGGCTTCATTAACCTGAATGAACCCAGTGTCTGCCTGCATTAGCGGCCCGAGTGGACACATTGCCAGGCGCGTCGCCCACGTAGTTCAGCCGCCGGTTGAGGTTCTTCGTGTGGAATTTGACGACGTGCCTTCGTTAGCGTGATGAAGCAGGCGAGTTTTCGTTGGCATGCGACATTGTTTTGCCACCAGAGTTGAAGGAGATGAAAGACCAAAAAAAAAAGAAAAAAAGAAATGAAACCACCACGCCGGACCAGTCGATCGACTCGGTGGAGCTGTGGACACGTGGTAGCAGTGTTTACTGATAACGTGCTGGCGATAAAAATCTTATGGGCAGCTTAAGTGGGCTGTAATAAACCGACGGCGGGCGGGCGGGCGGGCGGGATGAAAATTAACGTTAACATCTTCATGTTTGCACGACAGACAGTCATGCTAAACACACGCAAGGGCATGCGTTGGAGGTTCTCAGCGGTCTCGCACCAACTCGGTCATGTGAGAATTCAGCGACACACCGGGCTTTGAGGCGGCCCAGTCAATATTTCTTGGGAGGCTGCTGGTCAAGGCACAAAGGTTTTGCTATTTTCTGTTGCCGCACCTGCGCACGAGGATGGGCCCCCTGAAGCCAGTTCCTGTGACATTTTTATTTCCTGTCTTTGGATTTATTGATTGACTGAGCCTTCTGTCTTTCCATCCTTGACACACATTGAGACACGAGCGCGGGAACACAGTCGCAGCACGGCCGAGGCAGTGCCGTCATATACGAGACGCGCAAAAAACGAGAAAATTAGAAAAATAAAAACGACGACCATGGCATATTTTACATTAAACCTGCTCGGAAATGCTGTGATATGTTGCTCAAGCTGGCCTACTTGTGTGCAATTACGCGTTTGACCAGATTTTATTTCATGGCGCAGCAACAATTTCTCTACGATAAGGTAACATGAAAGAGATGATATCTGTCACCTTCACAGGTGGCTCAAAAACAGCAGGGGAGAGGAAGAGCTGCGCCTGGGCGGGCCGTTCTGGCCAGTGGCGGCAGAACGGGGGGTGGAGTTGTGGGGGGGATGGTGGGGGGGGGGGTTGGGCAAGGCAGTGTTACGGCGCGATGGGGTCACACGTGTGAATGTCACATCACAGCGGCGGGCGTCGTATCGGCGGACGGCGCTAAATTCCAATTCAACACATCCAATTACAGGAGCCTAATGGGAGAGACAACTGTAACAGTGGCCCGGAGGAGGACGGGAGGAGGACGGGGAGCCGCGCTGACATTTGGCCGTGTCAGAGCGGCGGCTTCGCCCGGCCGTCATTACGTATTCTAATTAACGAAAGAGCAGCCGCTTCGGAGAGGGGAGAGCAGGGCAGAGGAGTCGCTGCTGTTCGTCAGCCAGAAACTCTGCGTCAAAAATTCACCTTTTTGTTGTAAATATTTTAAGGGTTGCGCGTTCTCGCGTGTGTGAAAGAAGCAACGTGTCGACCCTCTGCGTGTGCCGTGCCCGGCTTGAAAACTATTCATCCGTTGTCGTTTCCATGGAGTCAAAAATGCAATAAAAGAAGGCATCTGGGCTAAGATTCCCAACAGAGAATCATAAATGTGCTGCAATTGAGAATGAACAACATGAATTATTCAACCACAATTGCTTCCAAATCATATTTCTTTTTCATAAATAGCCATTTGTTTTTGTTTTTTGTTTCCCCCTCTTACTATTTGTAATGATGACAAATACCTAAATGAATAAATAGGCTGCACTTTTTCATGGAGTCCAAGGACACGTTTCAGCACGACTGAAATGTGAAACAGATCGAGGTGGGCTGCGGCTCAACAGATGGCGTCAGATAGGTTGTCTGGGAATGAGGCTTACGGACCGATTCTGCATCTTTAAAACAACAGGAGCTTGTGTTAGGGAAGAGAGTCGCCGCTCTTTGCAAACTATCTCTACATTTGCTTCGCCGGACTGGCTGTTCCTTCCACAGGCTTTGCCCTTTGCAGTCATATGCGATTATTTTCAGGCTGAATTTAGGGCGCATTCACACCAGGCCTGCCAAATTAAGTTGCAGTTTGTTTGCTCCACTTTGTTTGAGTGCACAATCGATGCAGATCAAAGAGGCTCCCGCCTCAAAACACTGGTTTCGGTCCGCTTCAAGTGAACCAAGTGTTGGGGACGGGCACGACATAAACACGTGTAGCGAGCTACCCCGCATTCACTGGCAGATGAGCCAAGTTTTATTCCGTCTTTATTCATTGTTTGTCTTGTCTTCCGCCTCAGCGATTCCTGAATGCAGGCGAGTCGGCGAACGCGTTAAGGAAAGTAACTGCGGTGTGAAAGCACCAGCCAAAATGTTGCAATCTCAAGTGTAGCGAGTCCACCGGACTATTAGGTGAAAAAGAAAAAAACGACCTCGAAAACGTTCTTATTCTGGAGTTCTTGCAGTTATTGAAGTGGTGAGGAAAATTCAAGAGCAGAGTTTTTTTTTCTTCTTTTTTTTCTGAACCTCCCTCACTTGCACATAAATGACTGTTTTATCCCTGGGTTTGAGGTCCGCCGCTAACGTCATCCTCTTCCATCAGAATAAATCTTTTTCCATTTGCACATCACATCTTACCTCACACCAGTCATTTTTCTTAAAACCAGGACGCGCAACATTTCCTTCATTCTCCAGTTCCACTTGCAGCTCAGCGTCTCGGGGCCAAATCAGACCGAGAGAGGTGGCAAAAGTATTTGAATTTTGTCCTGAACTAAAACTATTGGTACCTGTGTAAACAAAAAAAAAAGAAAAGAAAAGAAAAAAAACATACTCTGGTGAAAGTCAAAGCAGTAATTCAACTTCATTCTATATAAATACTATAAATTCATTGTTACATACACGTGAACACTTTTAATAGCGATGGCAATATTAAGCAACAGTTTTGTTTTTCTCTGTTCTGTAAACATAGCCAGAGGCTCACACTCCCCAGGTGGAGAACAGAGAGCTTCAGGCTCCCTTCTCCCCACACACAGCCATCAGACTGTTCACCAGTGCCGAGTTACTGTAAATTCATGGAACGTGCACGTACACACAGACACACACACACACACACACACACACACTAAGCTCTAGAGCCCTAAAACATAGGTTTTTATCTTATCCTATTCATTTGTTGTTGTTTTTTCTATTTATTGTCATATTTTATTGTTGATGGTCACATCCGGCCCGCTGCGTGTCTCTGTCCGGCCCGCGTGAAGGCATTCATAAATCAGAAAAAAATACTCAAGTACAGGAACAAATCATCCGCACATCGTTTCTTCCCACCTCTTCAGACCGATCGCGGTGAGGTGCCACAAACTGAAGGGGAGAGCTGGTGACGGGGCTGATGGGAAGGCGGGGCCAGAGGTGAGAGGGAGGCCATCGCTGCGAGCTGTCATCGCCTCGAACGTCAGACGGATGTAATTAAACGTGGCCGCCGCGGTTTCAGCGTTGCCGTTGGCGGACATCACACCCCGAGCTTCACGTGTTGCTTTCCCCCCTGCAGGTAACATTGACAGAGGCCACGCAGGCACGCACTTTGTCTCGACCCACTGAGCTGCATGCACAGCGCATGGTTGTGTTTCTAGGGAATGAGGGAGGCGTGGAGCAGAATCGTAGGGGAAACATCAGGCCGCATCCCGTTCTTTGATCGGACAAGACTGCAGCTTGGTGTCAAGGAAAACAACGCAAACTACGTAAGGAAAACGCAAAGATGACCAGACCACAGATGCCGGATGTTAACTGAACGACCCGACGGTGTTTAAAAGCAGTAATGAGGAGCCGATGAGCGGCGATTTACTGAACCAAGCAGCGATAAAGCCGCCAGCGTGCTTTAGCCGGGCTCGTTGGTCTCCATTTGGGGGGGCCGATGTCCGAGCGATATTTGCACTCGCACAGTTTATTGTTTTTAATTAGTCTTTTATGCTGGCTGCAGCGATGTTTCACGCGCGGCTGGCTCGCTTGCAAGAGAAATTCCGCATCCACGCTCGGGCTAATTGGACGCACGGAGCCCCTTTAAAGTCTTTTGTTCATTGTTCAGGTGTGGCACAAGACCCCCATTGCAGAAAAGCAACAATCTAACTTCAGTGCGAAGAATGTTCTAATACTGACTGGAATGCACGTTATAATATAGAATCCAATGTATATTTGAAGGACAGTAGACAATAAAGGCATTTCATTGCAGATTCAAGGCTTCCAAACATGCTGATTATCAAAATAATTGGGGAATATAAAACAGTTAATAATAATAATAATAATAAAGAGGAGGTCCCATGTCATGCTCCACAGGTTTTTCTAATACAGCGCATTTTCAGCTTTCTTTTGCATGAAGACCATGATAATCACCCAGGCTTTCATTTCCACAAGGAGGCCATGACAGGAAGGCGCAGGAAGTGAGCTTCACCAGGCATTCAATGTATATTGCAGGAAGAACACAGCCTTGACTGACAGCTCTGCAGGGACGAGCAGATAGCGACTGGGGTGAGGCAAGAGCGGAGTCGCTGCGGCGGGGAGTTGAACACCGACTGTAATTTGCATCGGTCGCCAAACGTTAAACTTCAATCCAATCAAGTCCGAGTCAAAGGCAGCTTTTTGTCACCTCAGAAGGCTGAAGTCATTTATTTTGTTTTTTTTGGTTTTGAGAGGAAAAAAACAACAACAATCTTGTAACTTGTAAATCTGGAGGCCACAGTGAAGTCGTCGCCGCGGTTTTACCGCCGCTGGAAATGACTACTTCTGGCAGAACGGGGGGCGTCGACGAACAAAAAGTGCCGGCGCCTCGTAACAACACTGCCGCGCGCCATTACCAGCTGGCATAGCCAGCGGTAACAGAGTCAGATTTGTGAAGAAGAGAAGGTCTCTTCCAGTTTCGTGTTCCAAAAAAGGCCTCCCCTGTCAAAATGTTCTGTGGGCTCATTCCCAGGCGGACGCGGAATTAACGGCCTTTCCAACACATTTGGGAGACATTACATTTGGTGCGCCGGGTTAGCCAGAGTTAGCCAGGTGCGTCCACTCTCATAATTCACTTGGCAGATGTATTCGGTTTCCCACGTGAGTCCGGCCATTTGTGAGGTGGTTTGCAGGACTGGAAAAAAAAAATCACTAGGCCATCAGCTCAGGGGCTTCAGGGAATTCTAGGCCCTCCGTTTGTTTGTTGAAACAAGGCGAAAACATCAATTTACTCTTCGTGGCTGTGCCAGAGAACATGTTACTTACTTTAGCATCAATCAAATCGATGCTACTGGAGAACAACTGTCTGGATCTTTTCACACACACACACACACACACTCAAAAAAAGAGTTGACTGAAGCCAAAGTAAAAGGGATTCAACTCGATATATCCATTAACTGAATGGAGACGCTTAGCTCTGAGGTTTCTGTCTACTTGCAATACAGAACATTTGGCGTTGCATTCTGGGGCAAACAGTATAATATGCCAGAAAATAAAAAAACCAAACTCTGCGTCCAGCCTCTGAAGCAAATGAGTGCAGGAAACCATCAAAAGAGCCTTTTTGGCCTCAGCCGCACCTCCTTCTTCTCCTCCTCACATCCACTCAGCTTAATGCTGGCAGCTAAGCACAGATACGGCTGGAAGTAAGTACTCTTGAAAAAAAAAAAAAAAAAAAAAACACGTCAGGAGGAGCAAGACACGTCTGAAAATCTGACGCTGGAGATGGAGAGAGGGGAATTATGTTATAAATATGAATAAGCACGGTTGGGTGTAAGCAAAGGAGGGGAAAAAAAAGTGTGTGTACGTGAGAGATCAGGATATTACTGCTGCACCGTAACTGTTTAAAATGGAGAGAAGTAACGCAAATTGGAACGGCAAATACATTTCTTCTTATGTAGCTTGAAAAGAAATCCTCATTTGGCTTTTTCCAAATGTTTTGACACATTCCATCTGCATTTCTCATCTGTGCTGCGGTGCCTGATCAGAGCTCAAAGTTCTGCACAACTTTGTTGTAACGGTTTCTCCGGGGTCGTGCTGCACAGTCGTGTCGCAGTTTCATTGAAGCGGCATTATGCACCTCTGTAGCTGGGGAGATGTACTGGTTTTGGTGATATTTGCGGACACTTGCTGCGATCCATGGACCACCGGTGCACCGTGCTATACGCCGATGAGACCGTCATCTCCGAGGGTCGGAGGCAAAAGAGCCGCAAAGGATCCTGAACATCAACAAACGTGACTGAAACAAAAGGAGTAGCTTTTTTTTTAAGCGTTTAAAACGATTGTAGCCGGAGAAAATGATGCCTCGCTCGCAAATCGTGAGCAGAGATCAAAGTGAATCAAAATGAACGACTTCTAACCCAAACAGAGCAATTACTCTTTGGTTTTAACCTCAAGCTGTAATATCTGCTATTTGGAAACGGCACTCGACTCTGGTCGATTTGACTGGAGATGCGGGCGACGCAAACGGCACGCTCACATTGCAATGCCGTGGCATTTAGGGCGTTGCTATTTTGCATTCGTTTGGAACGGCGTTCGATAAAAGCGGCTAAATCTCTCTTTAAAACAACAATAAACGTGCTCTCACCTCGGCTGCAAGCTCACACTTTGAAAGGTCCCAGGATCAATACTCAGGGGATTAAAATGAATTTACTTTTTCTGTGGCGTTTGCACTTCTTGTCCTTCCTTGTCCTAGTCATTAAGACGGCATAGGGCCAAAGCAGCACAACACAATTCTGAGCTGCAACCAACATTTTTGCACCTCATTTTTATTTTAAAAGCTGGTTAGCGCTGAACGCAGATGCAGTCACTGGCTGAAATCTTGCATATATATATACACAGAAGGGTTCCTTTCTTCAGGGTTCACAGGGATCACAGTTTGAATGAAACAAAAGCCGCTGCAGCAAAGTGTGTCTTAAATAACCCAAGAGAAGAGAAAGAGGAAGTGATCACAAGTTTGCCAGCGACGACCGCCGCCAAGGGGGTTTGTTTCATGCCGAATGGAAAGTATTTACGCATTGAAAGAGGAACAAAATTTAAAAAAAAAGAGGGGAGGGATTACAATCTTTGATACATGTTAAGAGCCAACTATGGTGCCAATAGGAAGCCACGCGTCGCTACCAGCTGCTGGAGAAATCCGATTGGTCCACTTTGAAAGAAAGTGATAGCGGGTTGGTTCAATGACCTTCTCAGGTTGTTCAGCCTCAGGCTTTCCAGTCCTCCTTTGAACTCAGGCTACCTCGCCGCAGAGAGAGGAGGGGATGGAGGCGAGGAGGAAATGAGGAGTGGAGTGTTTTGTATTGAAAGAGATATGCACACACACACACACACACATATGTATATATATATATACATAGACATATGTCTGTGTAGTGAGGGAGGGAGCAAGTATCCGGGGCAGGAGTGCGGGCCAATTAGAGAGACGCCTAAGGTTGTTCTGTTATCTTCCTCACACACAACCTCAACAGGATCAGTGCACAAAGCCCTGCCCTGAGGTGCACACACACACATTTATATATTTTTATATATATATATATATGTGTATATAAATATATATAGAGGTAGATACGGAAAACACACTCAGTCGCTTAATATTTTATTAAAACGCTGTGTTCTCAGCAAACAGTCTCCAGCACACACAGACATACTGTATATAGGCAAGTGAAACACGATCTAACAAGGTCAGCAGCAAGACTGGGGGGGAGAGATGGGGGAGGCGGGGTGGGAGGGAGGGAGGGAAGCAGAAAGGGGGCATGAGAGGGGCCTATTGCGTAGCAGAGCGCGGCAAAGAGGAGTGGCTGTGACAGAGTCAAACAAAACAGGGAGAACAAAAGCGGACATGGAGAAGGCGCCGAGGCCAAGGCGGACGCTCGCTCTCGTTAGCCACAAACTGAGGAGCGACCGCAGCTGCGCTCCACAAGGAGGGGCAGACAAGTCAGGCTTCACTTTCTGAAGAGCCCCAAACGGAAAGACAAAGGGACGGAACAGAACTCTCGCGACGATTTCCTCAGGGAGGTGGAATTGTGCAGTTCGAGGACCTCACGCCGCGGCTGTGCAGGGCCGTTTCCGCGGCTAACGTGGTCACGTTCGTTTTCAGACTGGAGCACAGTAAAGCTGTGGGGATTTGTTTTCCTTAGTCAGTTGTCCACTTTTCCCTTGATTACATGACCAAAGAGTTCTGGAATAAGCTGACTGCTGTCAGCATGTCGCCCAATCCAAAAATTCCATTTCAGATAAAAGGTCTATTTTGTTAACCCTCAACCAAATTAGGACCTCTTGGACATTCAGAATATCGACTGACTGACTGACTGACTGACTGTGTCTACTGTAAGAAAATATCACGTGATAAGACTTCCTACAGAGTTAAAGGAAGGTTTCCATGTTTCCATTTCCGGCAGTGTTTCCATGTTTGTGTGAAAAAGTGCACAAACAGACAGACAGGGAAGTGTGACAGTTGAGATGTGTGTAGCGAATGATAGTAGTTTACCAATGCTTGAGCAAAGCTTTGCCCGAAGATCACGGTAGTGGAAAACTGCAAAATCCCAAATCTTTGGTTTGCATGGGGGATATTTCATGGGGAAGGGGTGTTTTTTTTTTTCCTGGAACTTTATTGAGAACGTGGAAATGGACAACAAAATGGTGAAGCATCGACCAGGAGACAGAGGGTGGCTTGTTTGTTCCATAAATAATTAACCCCAGACACTTTTAACAGACCTTAAGCTATTTAGCCGACCTTTTTTTCCGTTCTTTCAGCGGGGATTTGCTGGGTCACCACTTGTTCAGAAGGACGCTGAACACACTGAACACAAAAGTGGCAGTGACTTGCGTCACCCATCAGAGGCTTCCACACACAAAGGTGCTTTCACTGTTGGATTTTGCAGTCCCTTCAAACTCAACTTGCGATTTAAAAAAAAAAAAAAAAAAAAAACACCCCCCTCACCCTCCCAACATAATTGCAATAAAGCTGAAACGGCACTCTAACTACATTATGTGGCACCGGGCTAATCCTAATCCAAATACTAATCCAAATCCTAATCCACGCATTAATCCTAATCTAGCCCATTAAATTCAAAATCAAAAGACTTTTAATATACTTTGTATAAGTTTCCCATCCCAACTCCATTTTACCCTCTGCATCTTTAAGGCCAAGCCCTTTGCAAACAGCCAACATGGCAAAACAGAAAAGTGGCTTTAAAGGTCCAATGTTGTGTAACATTTGGTTTACCAACATTTTAGAGCAATATTACCTCTATCCTGCCAGTAAAGCTGCAGAAATTGCTTACTTCTGCTTATTGCACTTCAGACGAGTGCTAAAACACCCAAATCTGTCTTCTCGTCCCTCAGCAGGAGGCTGTAAGCAGAGGGCTAAATCTGCTGTCTTCTGAAGGTCAATAGAGCTTTTGGATAAGTGAAAAATAACATAATGTGGATTTTTAAATGTTTTTAGAATGTGTTAAATCGGGGAGGGACTCACACCTCTGCAACATTTCTAACACTTCAATGTTGTGAAGTTATTTTTCACACTCAACATGAGCAAGAACAAAAGAAATATTCAAACGTTCACTTGAACCTGCAAAAAGTGGAGCATCTAAATGCATCTAAAAGACTGTTTTACACTCCAAAACCAGAGAGAAATGTTTAGGACATTGTGTTGGATTGATCTCATCTGTGTTGTCACCAAGTGTTGGTGAGTGATCTATTACTAAGTAATCCACTACTGCAATTAAACTACTTTTTGAGTAACGGAGTGATGTAACGGGATTACTCTGGCAAAACTGTTAATTATACTTTCCGAAATATTTTGCAAGCTAAAAATGGCTTATTATCCACAAAATGTCTGAAATTTAGAAAAGCAACCGGAAACAACAATGTCGCAGATTGATGATGCAGCCGTGCATGCAACATCGTTGATATGCGACGACGCACCAAAACAAGCATGGCGGCAGCAAAAGAAAAAAGAGCGATTGCGTTTGACAGCTGGAAATACAAACGTTATTTTGAGTTCATCTCTTCTAAATCAAAGAATATTGTGGTTCGTTGTACGTTATGTGCAGGAAACAAGACGTTCTCCACTTCGAAAATATCCACGTTTGTTACTTTATCTTTTTTTTTTAACTAAAGTAATCAGTAAGTTATTACCTATGAAAAAAAAGTAATCAATGGTTGGATTACTTTTATGGAGTAATCCCAAGAACACTGTTGTCACTTTATGAACTTCAACTACACTGCAGTTTGAAGATGTTGGGGGGGTGAGGGGGAGGTCATTTGTAACACCCGACTGGAAAGACTCGTGATACAAAAAGACCTCCTTAATGTTTCAACTTGTCAGGATGAGATTCCTCAGCCAGCGTCAATCCCATATCTCCACAATCTGGAAACCAAACCCAACCCCGATCCCGTCCTCCCAGATGAGAGTGTTTGCCCTCCCACATCCAGGGTTATCACACACAACCTCCTCAAAGTGGCAGTAGAGAGGATGGACTGGCCGACCACTGGCAAGGACTTTGACCCAACTGAACGCTTAGCCTGGACCACCACTGCCAAACAGCCGCGAGCGACCACCAGGCCCCAAAATCAGGGGAGAACTACAAACTGCCACTAAATCCCAGATGTAAACACGAGTTTACTTTGACATGGCTCATCTGTATCGCCAATATTACTTGAAATGCTAACCTGCAGATTTGCTAATTATCCCCAAAACTCCTTCAATTTCACCTCAAGGCATCTCATTTCTTTGAGTGTTGCTCTAAGAGGGATGTGCAGAAAGATTAAATAAACAAGCACAAAAAAGCTTGGCCGTTTAGAGCACCCAAATATAACCTGAATAAATAACAACTCTTCTTTTTCCAGGCTGCCTCTGCGGAAAAAAATGAAATGAATTCAACAAACCAATGTCGGTTGGGAATGCAGTTAAAAATGTCAGGTTGGCGAACGACGCTGAAATTACTATTTTAGTGGAAAAGTGGAAGCCTGGAACGCATAAAGGTGAAAAGATCAGTGGTTGAGCTGCTGTCGTCGTAAAAGTGAAAGTAAATGATGCCGATTAAACAAAACTAGCAGGCCTACGAGGTTTGCTCAGCGCCGGCAAAATGAAGGAGTCAAGTGTCCAATTTACGCCCTCAAAGTTTACACTCGCAAACGCTCTGACAGCTGCAGAGCGAGAAATGAAAATCAGCCGGAAGCGGCGGAGAAGGCGAAAGAGACGAACGCGCGCGCGGCGCCGATACAGGGAGTCGCTCGGCGACGGAGGAGACAAAAAGCAGCGGAGCTGTCGGCTTGATGCGCAGAGAGCAGTCGCGCGGTTCGCGGGACGAGCTCAGCGCGTCTGAACTTCAAATCTCTTATTTAAAACACCTTTATAAAAATAGATGTGACGCAAACGCCGTCGTCGAAAAAATACGATCTTGGCGCGGTGAAATTGAACCAGACGCTCAGACGCTCCTCCTTCGTTCACGGGACCCGGCTCGGGTGACCGCGAGATGGGACGGAGGCGAACTCAGACGCCGGGCCGATGGCTCGGCGTGACAACTTGAGCGCGAGATGCGGAGCGACGGCTCGCGAAACCGCGGCAGACAGCTTCCCGGCGATTGAAACGGGATCATCTCGGAGCGGGCGACCGTACGAAGGAGCGTTGAAAAATGAAGAGATTAGGATAAAGACGGAGTAGGACGAGGCCTTTATTTGGCACTCGGTGACGAGTCGTATTACCGTCCGACATGGCCAGCCGAGCGACTTCTTCAGCGAGTGGCGTCTGTCCAGCGATTTGACGCGATGCGACGTCTGACGCTGGGTTTTTGCTTGATTCCATCACTCCAGGGACGATGATGGTGGTGACGCGACGCTACGGCTGCAACGCAAACACTGTAGCTCACATTGCATTCTGTGCAATAGTCCTACACATAAAGTCAAAACTCTCATCACACCAGCTTCATTTGTTCGGTGCCATATTACAACAGCTGTTCCAAAACTTTTCCATGCCACGGCCTCCCAGACAGCATTAGTCTCCGACTGGGGACCCCCTTCACAAACAACGCTACAAAATATGTAAGAAATATCAGCGACAATTTCTTTCTAAAATATTTTTATTTCTTACTTTTATTTGCAGCTGGGATAGGCTCCAGCAGACCCCCGTGACCCTGAACAGGAATAAGCGGGTATAGAAAATGAATGAATGAATGAATGACTTTTATTTGCTATTCAATAACTGTTACATTTGTTAATAATAAGAACACTATCCGATAAAATGTTGGCCTTTTTTCTTAACATAAGCTGCCTCACATGTTCTTACTTCAATTGGCCAATTTGTAGGTTTTTTTGCAGCAGTGTCTTCCACAGCTGGACTGTCTGTTAGTTCCTTTGGGCTCTTTGTCACAAACCTGTTGTCCATTTTGTACAATCTAAAGTAGCTTAAGGAGCCAATCACCTCGAACTGGCGCAAACGTCACACACACAACGTTGTGACTGGCAGGCATATGATAGATTCTTATACATTATATTCAATAATAATGATTGAACAATGATTACATTATATTTGAAAATAATAATTTAAATATCATGCGATTATATTACTTATTTATTATTTGTGATTTTTTGTTTCTTATCTTCTCTTCAATTTTCTGTGGCCCCTCTAGCGCTCCCTGGTTGGCCGCTACTTTGAAATCCACTGATTTAGAAGGCCCTCCCTCTGATAGTCAACTGTTCCC
Organism: Thamnaconus septentrionalis; assembly: GCA_009823395.1. NCBI lineage: Eukaryota > Metazoa > Chordata > Actinopteri > Tetraodontiformes > Monacanthidae > Thamnaconus > Thamnaconus septentrionalis. The sequence continues at coordinate 16,625,378 of CM020518.1, forward strand.
ACCAAGAGCAAACGCCGAGGTGAGAGTGCCAAGGAAAAACTGGCTTTTAGAGGGCAGAAACCTTGAGTGGATCCTGACTCTCAAATTGAAGATGCATGGTGACCTGTTGCAACCAGAGTCAAGAGGTCCAATGAAAGTGTCCCTAGAGATTTTTTCCACTGCCACACCCTACTCATGTGAGACATATTTTTAATCGTCATTGTCTTCTGCAGGTTTTCAGGGCTAGTTTGTAGCGGCAGCTCCCTGCTTCCTCTCCAAAATGAAAGGATCAGGGGTGGTTAGAGAATGTCAGGGCAGCTTAGAAACTTCAGACGGGAGCTTTTCAGGGTGCGTCAGCAAAATTTTACCCTTGAAATCTCAGCGATCCGGACGAACTGCAAAATTGGTGTGACTCAGGAAAACAAGCTGAGTTCAGTTCAGAGTAGCCTTCGCTGGGAGAAGCTGATCTCTTCAGACGGCTGACGGGCAACCAAGATAGTTGGCATGTCAAACATGTAGCCTGATTTTCTTCTTTTTACTGACTGTTTGTGCATGACTGTGTGAGAGGGGATAACCTCAACAACTGACCTCCGAACAGAAGCCATTGCTTTCTTTTCCTCGTGCAGTTTGCTCAATCAGGGGGAAAAGGAATTTTAAAATGGTATGATTCAAGTCATGACCAAACCCAGTGCAGATTGTATGTCCACTTGATTTAAGGTATTGTTTCAATTGTATTAAGTGACTCACAAAGCACAGTATCATGTTTATTGGCGTATATTTGTTGGCAAATAAGTGATTAAGCGGAATCAAACATTCATTCCCTACAAAATAACCTATGCTAAAATTTGAAATTAGTTCCTAGCGTCTCATGACGCGCCTGGATCATTTGGAAATTTCAGTGAAATGTATGCTGGGAGTCCCAGTTTACGCTTCTTCTTTGTCTACTGGTCTCTTGCGGGTTACAATTCTTGTGTCACATCTCACGCATTTCACAGTTTTGACTTTTTAAAACATCCTAACGAGACCCTTGTCGCATCATTAGCTTTGCCGTTTGCGCGGCACCGTCGCTGGAACCTGAAGCTTTTTGGCATCTGACACTAAACGGGATGATGTGAAATGTAATTGCGACGGGGGCCCTTGAATCCTGCGGGGATTCTTCTGGGTGTGCGAATGTGTTTGTGGCGGGAGCGCGCATCTTTAACATACATTCGCTTTAAATGCGGAGATGTTAAACACGCCGGTAAACGGCACTTTATTTCCCCAGCCGGCACTTACATGGCAACACGAACATTCATTAAGTCTTATTCACTCTGCTTTAGTTCTGTTTTTGGTCTCCAGCTTCACCTCCTGGGGGAAATAACAGCCTCCTTAGCAGGTCCCTTCAGCTCGCAAGCTAACTGTGTTTGTCTGCTGCTCTGCGGCGGAGCAGGTAGAGTTCAGCGACTTTTACGACTTATTTCTGGAATGGTCTGTCTTAGTGTTGAGCTGATCTCCGCGTAGTGTTGCTGCAGCTAGCCAAAGAAAATAAAATAAAATAAAAAATGTAAGGCCAGTAGGTGAGGAGTCACATGAAGCTAGCTGCTAGCCTACTGGCTTCCCCCCTAAATTAAAAGCTGTACAACACTTGACAACCGTGAAATTGCTACCATCTGATTCACAGCAATTCACAAATCATGGTCTGACGTCCAGCAGACACACACACCATTGCGCAAATATTGACTGCTTCGAAGGGCAGGCCGGGTTAAAATGTTTGGAAGTAGTTAAAAAAGAAAAAAAAGAAAAAGAAAAAAAGGAGATCAATCTGGTTACAGTCAGATTAACGCAATAACTCATATTTTCCTGCATCGCGTAAACTCACTGAGTGTATTTGCAACCGTGACGCTAACAACAATAGCATTTAAAGAACCTCTGCAGGGGGGAATACAAACACCAACATCTCTCATGCCTCTAAATATTCGAAAATACTGATGTGACTTTGAGCTTTGCACCGTCCATTAACTTTTGGATGGCCCTCTGTCATAAACACGTACACACACACAACACACACACACACTCACAATTTCTGGATTCACAAACACGCCGTCACGCCTCGCCTTTCCCCCTCCCAATCAATTTGCGACACTGTTGTCTGAAACACTCTTTAATGTTCCGCAGCTCTTTCTTCTGCCACTGCTATTTAACACACTTCTATATTATCCTCTTATCTCTCCCTCCCTCTCCCCCGTCTCCCCCGCACCCCTTTATCTGCTTTGAGCAGTCGGCGGCTCTGCGACTTTGGATCTTCACATCACGCCTTGCAGATTCCAGCGGACAGGTGATTTGAGCGACACGGACACAGTGCAAACAGCCTTAGCGAGGCGGCAGCGCGGCCGGAAAAGGCTGCGTGCATTAGCATACGCGCGCAGACGGACGAGGCGCCGCCCCCCCTCCCCCTCCCGCCGGCTGACGTTATAGGTCGCACATTGGAAATAATTGAAATGTTACACACCACCTGCACGCGCTTTCATGCAAAAAAAAAACAAAAACAAAAAAAACAGTAAGCTGGGGGAGACGGGAGAAGGGGCGAGAGAAAGAGGGCCGCTTTTGAAGTTGCACCGGCTGCTGTTTGACCATGTTTTGCACTTGTGTTGTGTTAATCTCGGAGAGCAGAACCCAATTTACAGAGCTGCGAGTCTATTTCACAGCTGTTTGGCCACACGCACGCACGTACACGCACACGCCCAGTGAGAGCGTAAATGACGATGTATAGCTGGAGGCTCGTGGCATTTAGACGCCCCTCAGATTGGCATCCCAGGGCCGAGGCGCAGTCCGGGGGAGGGAGCGCCGTCGTGGTGCCGGACTAACGTTGAGCCAGTCGAGCTGGCGGGCCGCTGGTGGAACGCCAAGGTTAGGCGGGACAATGTTGTTAGAGGTTATTTTGTGTTTTGTTTTGTTTTTTCTCCCTCTTCTTAAGCACGACATTTGCAAGACGCTTCCAACCTGTTGTGTCTTTCTGGTCCCAGTGATGCAACAGAGTTGAATAGCAAATAAATGCTAATATGAAATGTACTGTGGTATCTACTTTTACTGGGTACAGTGCGCCTTAGGGACTGAAGTGTGGGTTGGTTAGTATGTAAGAGCCTTATGTATGTTGTATGAGACCGTTTTGTATAGTGGTGTATGTTTTATGTTGGACCCCCTTGAAAACGAGACGGTGCATCTCAAGGGGCTGTCCGTCTCAATAAATTTGTATTTAAATCTGTAAGTTGGGTTTTTAGCCCTCACCGTTCGAGATAAATAAAAATGATAAAAATCATAATCTGAATATGATTTAGACGTCGCTTCTTGCTAAATTTGATGATTTGTTGAAGCCTCCGCAGGTTTGAAAGGAATCGATAGCAAAGAGCCGATAGGGCAACAACCGTCACCAGCCTCGGAAGGGTTTCAGTGACATCACAAAGGGCTGACTTGAAGAACTTAATGCTTTTGCTAAATAAAAAAGGGATGGACTTCTGTTATTTCTTAGGAGTTCAGAGACGCTTCAAACAGAAACCATCCATCCATCCATTAATTTTCTACTACAGCTTCTCCTGCACTCTCCTGGTCTCTTGTCTTTGCCATTTCCTCTTTTATTTTGATAGTCTCGTACTCCCTAGTTTTTCTTCCTGTCCTTGTTTTCCTGCCTTTTCTGTCCCAGTTTTTTTATTTTTTTTATTTATTTTCTTACCTGTGTCTCATTGTCAGTCCTTCCCCTGATCTCCTGATTCTTCTCACATGCGTTCCTTCTCCTTGTCTCCCTTTCTCACACCTCTGCCTGTCGCCAGTCTTTGATTTGTTTGCCTTTGAACCGTGAGGACACTTTCCGTTGGGTCTCAAACAAACAGCCTTATTTTTCTGCAACCTGGAGTTTGTCAGCACACGGGGCTCGCCACAGAGACCAATTTGCCTCAGGTGCATGTTTTTTGGACTGTAGGCAGAAGGCGGAGAACGCTGAGAGAACCCATGCAGACACAGTAGAACATGCAAAGCCTGCACAGGGGATCCAACGCAGGAAAGAAAACTTACAACATGAGATCTTTTAAGCTCTTCACACAACTTGGTTTGGTGCCACCAACATATCTGACATTTCCACAATTCATCCCTTCATTCTGCACTTCATTGTGTCATTTCAAACTCTTTGGACTTGCACCATTTTGTCCCACAATTCAACTCTGGTTCAACTTCCCACTACAGGCAGCGCATCTCCTTAACTCTCTTCTTACCCTGGACTCCTAAAAGAGGATGCCGAGTTAAAAAAACAAAACAAAATACCAATGACAACTAAAACTGACAGTTTTACATTTACCTTTTAGACTAAAATCTATGAATCATGTGCAGCTTTTTTTTATTGAATAATGAGACATCTTTGTAAGCACGGACATGCAGGTTTGGGCTTCGGAGAGTGCATGTCTCTCTCTCACACACACACACACACACACACACACACACGTGAATACAAAGACACGCATTCACTTGCGCTCGCACAGACGGGGGAGGGGCAGAGGGAGCTGTCGACTTCATCTTAATCAGCGGCCGAGGATTTGTATTCCTGTGGAATTTTCCCGCCCCGGCTCTCTCCAGACGACGCTCGGAGCGGGGGAGGGGGGCAGTTGGGTGGTGCTGGTGCGTGGGAAGAAAGCACAAGGGGAGGCGGTTTACCTGAGATGATGGAGGCATGTCGGAATTCCTCGGAAAAATGGATTGGCTCGTAGGGAGACGTCTCATAAAAGGCTTCGCCTGGAAAACAGCAGCAAAACGGAGAGAGGCATTGAGCTCGCGGCCGCCAAACCCGCAAACATCCCACTGTACCTCGCAGATAGATGAATGAAAAGTTTCTGTCGGGCACGTGGGAGTTGGAGCAGCAAACAAGGGGTGAGATGAACTGATAAAATAAATAAAATTTAAATAAATCAAGCAGCTACTCACACCAGATGCGTCGCAGCGAGGGAAGGAAGCAACGCACAGAGAGCGATTCAGGGTAAATAGCAATTATGGGTAATTTTTTTTCTCTTTTTTTTTCCTTTTCTTTTTTTTCATTTGATGGGGAATTATGGGAATTATGGGTAAAAAGGAGGTGACAGCGGACGAAGCATAGACATGTTCCATAAAAAGGAAGTCATTTTTTTTTTAAAAAAATCACAAGCTCGAGTCAAAAAAACAAAAACCCAAATGGAATCTGAGCGCACAAAGATAACACACATTCTTATTTTACTTTCCGTAGGAGTTTTCAGCTGCCGGGAGTCGTTATCTTTGGAGCGTGGGGGAAAAAAACAACAGCATAGATACTGATTCTGATTACTCCCAAATCACACTTCCAAAACCCGAGAGATGACAGTTTCATGACTAGAAGGCAGACAAAGCGGCCAACTTGGAGAGTTTTTCCTGGAGCGTCTTGGCTCCATGATTAAAAAAAAAAAAAAAAAATACTTTACAGCAAATCATTTGGAATTCTGATTATGAGACCGCAGTTAATATCGACGATGATGTGTTTATTTCATTGTACGTCATCTGCATATTTGGTCATTTAAACCTGCTTTGTATTTTTATCAAAATGAAACCTTACGTGGCTTCATCTCTTGGAACAACCATCATCATCATCATCATCATCATCATCATCAAAAAACCTTCAATTAAAGGTCCTTCAATTATGAGACCTGCCAGCGAAGTTCTAATGCAACACCTTACAGATAAAGTCTTTGAAAGGCACTGAAAAAGAAATTCCGAAGGTTTTCGGGGGGGACGTAAATAAATGTGATTAAGAATCCAACCGTCCCTCAACAACATCATCACGTCGGGCCGAAGCCTGCGAGACTCCCAGCTGTCAGGGGAGACGCCGTGTGCTCCCCTTTGCCCGCGCCAAGGACAACCAAAGCAAAGTGCCCGAACGCGGCAACTGTAAACCACAGGTAGAAACTGAGCGGAGCGCGGCGAGTCGGCGTGAATTAAACGAGCGGTACTTTGGCTGATTGCAGCTCCCGCTGGAACGGCCTGTGCCGAGCAGGCTCTGAATGGACTCCGGGGGGAGAGAATTAACTCGGAGCACGCAGAGACGTGTGTGTGGAACGTGTTTGTCCCCAGTTGGGATCGCTCTGAGATGTTGAACACAACATGCGAGCGTGAGTTTGACGCAGGTGAGGTGGAGATTAAAAGTGGAATCAAACGCTGCAAAATGAAGAACTGGGTACCGGGGTAATGGCTAGATGGTATCAAAGATTCGTAAGGAAGTGACGTAGATTCTAACAAAGTCTCGTAGATTCTTTCCGACTCTCGTCGGAAGAGATGGAGGGTCCAAGTAGCTCAGGGTCCACTGCAAGCATGAATTAAATAAAATCAATGAATCAACAGTTAGGTTTAGGAACAGGACTCGGGTGACGGTTATGTTTAGGAACAGGACTCGGGTGATGGTTAGGTTTAGGGACAGGACTCGGGTGACGGTTATGTTTAGGATTCGGGTCACAGTCAACAGTTAGATTTAAGATCAGAACTTGGGTAACGGTTAGGTTTAGAAACAGGACTCGGTTGACGGTTAGGTTTAGGAACAGGACTCGGGTGATGGTTAGGTTTAGGGACAGGACTCGGGTGACGGTTATGTTAAGGATTCGGGTCACAGTAAACGGTTAGATTTAAGATCAGAACTTGGGTAACGGTTAGGTTTAGAAACAGGACTCGGGTGATGGTTAGGTTTAGGATTGGGGTCCGAGTCAACGGTTAGGTTTAGGATAAGGACTCGTGTGACAGTTAGGTTTAGGAACAGGACTCAGGTGATGGTTAGGTTTAGGATTGGGGTCCGAGTCAACGGTTAGGTTTAGGATCAGAACTTGGGTAACAGTTAGGTTTAGGATAAGGACTCGGGTGACGGTTAGGTTTAGGATTGGGGTCCGAGTCAATGGTTAGGTTTAGGATAAGGACTAGGGTGACGGTTAGGTTTAGGATTGGGGTCCGAGTCAATGGTTAGGTTTAGGATAAGGACTCGGGTGACGGTTAGGTTTAGGATTGGGGTTCGAGCCAGTGGTTAGGTTTAGGAACAGGACTTGGGTGACGGTTAGGTTTAGGATTGGGGTCCAAGTCAATGGTTAGGTTTAGGATAAGGACTCGGGTGACGGTTGGGTTTAGGATCGGGGTCCAAGTCATGGTTAGGATCAGAATTCAAGTTACGGTACTGGTCAAGAATACCGTTTTGGAGGCTAAGGATGTTACATAGGGTAAAATCATTGCCTATCTCTATCAATGTTAGCCACCCTCTTTGACGTTAGCTTTGTCTTCAACAGGATTTTTTGAGACTTTTTTAGAGTCTACATCACTTCCCTACGAATCTTTGATACCATCTAGCCATGACCGGATACGGGACTGGCAATACAGCGGTAGAGCGTTTTTTTTTTTTTTTAGTGGCCAATCAAAGCACTGCACCCAATATACTCCATCTGGCCCTAAAAGCATTTTTCCCATAGACCGCAACACAAAAAGAAAGGCCTCTGAAACAGATGAAGAAACGACGGGGGCCATGAAACGAGGTTCGGAACAAATCTATTTACTGCACATTTTTCAGTCATTGTTTTTTAATCGTTCAAATAAAATTAAAAAGGCCAGAAAGTTTCTCCATGGCAACTGCACATCCTTCAGTCTTAACGAGATAAGTGGACATTGGACGACCCGCTGATCACAGACGTGGTCTTGGAGATATCGAGCATTGAAACCTCAGCGCCGCAACCCTCCTCGTCTCGACTCGAGCCATTTTTTTGCTTTCTTTGCGCAGGAGAGAAACCAAACTGATGAAAAAACATTTTTTCTTTTTCATGAACACTGGATTTTTCAATAGTATTTTTTCCACAATTCTGATGAAATGATGGCGAAGGTGCTGGAGTGGTCCGCCGGCGTCCCTGAGGCCGCTGGTACATCTGCAGTCTGCAAACCAAAGTGGCGTCAGGTAGAGTGGGTGGCCCATGTGAATCAGACAAGGTCAATGTCAAAACGAGGACATGTTAAAAAAATAAAAAATAAAAAATAAAAAACTTCCTTTGACAGACTATAATATTTTCTGTGCCTTTTTTTTTTCTCAAATACACCGACATCTATGCACCCATTTTGGACGTTCTCAGGGGACCAGGGGCCAATCACACGCCTTGGTACATCCTGGGCCAGACCATGAGCCAACCACCGAGGGGGGGACCAGATTTTTTTTTTTTTTTTCGTAACAGTTTTGTCCTGGTTGGGGGCTGAACTCTTGGAACAACAACTTGCTGGATTGTGAACATACCTGCAGTTGCACATCAATTGTTTCGTAATCTATTGTAAGAGCCCTCCGTACTCAAAAGCGATATATATTTTTTAAATGTTCATCTTGTGTGCATCTGACCGAGGTCTTCTCTCTGTTCTGGTCCTTCTAGATCTCAGTGCAGCATTTGATACAGTTGACCACAGCATTCTTCTTAGGAGATTAGAAAATGCTATTGGCATCAAGGATCGCGCCTTGGACTGGTTTGGATCTTACTTGTCTGACCGCTTTCAGTTTGTTCATGTTCATAATCATTCATCGGAACGTAGGAGGGTTAGTCATGGTGTCCCGCAAGGATCTGTACTTGGACCACTCCTCTTCAACATCTACATGTCACCTCTTGGTGACATCATCAGAAAGCATAACATCAGTTTCCATCATCAGAAAGCATAACATCAGTTTCCATTCCTATGCAGATGACACACAGCTGTACTTGTCTTTTAAGGCAAATGAGGCTCATCAGTTGGCCAAATTGGAATCTTGTCTTCGTGATGTTAGAACTTGGATGACACAGAATTTCTTGTTGCTTAATACCGATAAAACTGAGGTCATTATATTTGGTTCGCGAGAGAGTAGGGACAGAGCCTTTGATGGACAGGGTGGTCTATTTGGTACTACACCCAGTTCTACTGTGAGGAATCTTGGAGTCACTTTTGATCAGGACCTGACCTTTAATTCTCATATTCAGAATGTGGGTATGTCAGCTTTTTTCCACTGAAGAAACATTGCCAAAATTCGAGGTTTTTTGTCCTTCAAAGACGCTGAAAAAATAATCCATGCTTTTGTTATATCTAGGCTAGATTACTGTAACTCGGTACTAGCAGGATGCCCAAATTCATCCCTTAGGACATTACAGTTAATCCAAAACTCATGCACGATTGTTAACCGGAACTAGAAGGAGGCAGCATATTACTCCAATCTTAGCTTCCTTGCATTGGCTGCCTGTCAAATTTAGAATCGAATTTAAGATTCTAGTTTTAACTTACAAAGCTCTTCATTCTCAGGCTCCTTCTTATATTAGGGAACTAATTGAACTTTATCATCCTCCAAGAGCCCTTCGCTCTGAGGATTCAGGTCTTTTAGTTCTCCCAAAAATTTCTCGAGTTAGGTCAGGAGGTAGGTGTTTCAGTTTCCTGGCACCTTTATTTTGGAATCATCTTCCAGCCTCGGTGAGGGGGGCAGACACAGTTAGTTTATTTAGGAGTAGACTTAAGACTTTCCTTTTTCTTAAAGCTTATAGTTAGATTCCATCTACTGTCAGTTAAGCTGCTATAGGCTTACGCCGTGGAGGGATCGTTGCTCTGTGCAGGCGGAGCGTCTATCACTCTCCTCACCCAATCAATCTTTGACTCTTTTGACTCTATCTACTCTGTCCAAACTAGCTCTCATTATGCTTTGTACAGTATGCTCGATATGCATGATACTGCCGCAGTCTCTGTGTCCCCGGCAGGTGATGACCACTGCGCCAGGAGCTGGATTGTGCTGTCCTGGGGGTCTTGGTGTCATCGCTTGTCCCACCACCACGCCTAGGACCTGGACTTGTCCTATCGGCAGATTGTCCATCGGGATAGGCTCTTGCCTTCCAAAGCATGGACACTTACAGCCCACACGGACAGCAGCCTTGAATTATTTCCTATTCTTTATGTTTATATCCGTTTTGTGAATGCCTGGTTGGTGTATCTGTTTTTCACTCTGTCCTGTCTGCCACCCTGGCTCACTCTACTACTTTCTCTCTTTCTCTGTCTCTCCTCTATTTTTGTATTTCACCCCAACTACTCATAGGCAGATGATGGCCCTCTGGAGTCTGGTTCTGCCCTAGGTTTCTTCCCACAGGGGAGTTTTTCCCAGCCACTGTCGCATTTTGCTTGCTCCGGGGGCCCAGTTGGTTCTCTCTGATTGTATAAAGCGCTTTGAGACGCCATTGGTTGTGATTTAGCGCTGTACAAATAAAAGTTTATTATTATTATTATTATTATTTAAATACAAACAAACAAAAAAAAAGTGTCTGCACATTTCTAGTTCCATACCGAAATTCCTGAATTACTTGATCTTGTCAACAGTTGCAGAAAAATCCTGCTATTATCTGGCACAAGGATAAAGGAAGCTAGGGTTAAAAAAAAAAAAAAAATGAGAGAAATTTCAGAATGTGGGACCTGAATAAAGAAAATAGGTCGCTACTTTTTTGCTATTTTTAAGTTATTTTTCGAAATGTTTCCTCTGAACCCTGAAATAACTGTGGATTGCAACACTGGATAAACTCGGGACTGTATAGAAGAAAGGAGAGCAGCCTTATGGCGAGATCATGAAAATGGCAGGTTGTTAAGGCAGACCCGCACATTATTTCTGCATGCGCCGCTTTTGTTGTCACGGACTGCGTGCGTCTGCAGTAGCTATGCTCTCTCTCTCTCTCTTTCTCTCTCTCTCTCTCCCTCTCTCTCTCTGTCTCTCTTTCCCACACATTTCAGGATTACGAAATGCGTTGAGTCGGCTCGAAAGATGGGACGGGAGGCCGTCTGCCTTTCTTTTCATGTTTCGCCAGCGTGCAGAAGATTCTGTTTGTTTGTTCTTCAGTGTCGGAAGAACGGGGAGGAAACGCTTGAGCCTTTTTATTGCTCTATTATATAAATAATAGCATTTATTGCACTCTGCGCCCGGCGGATGTGTGTGTGTGTGTGTGTGTGTGTGTGTGTGTGTGTGTGTGTGTGTGTGTGTGTGTGTGTGTGTGTGTGTGTGTGTGTGTGTGTGTGTGTGTGTGTGTGTGTGCGTAACCTCAGCAGTAGCCTGTTGCCTTTGACTGATTGCGTGACGTTTACATCATGGGGCTTAGAAATGAGTTTGCTGCTCGTCTCGCTTCAAAGCCGCAGGAATGTTGCTACAAAAGCAGCCACATGCGCTCATCTTTAATGTTACCTGGTCATGTGCCCCCCAGCCCCCCCGTTTGCTACGTGTCACATCGACTCCAGAGGCACAGCTTTTTTTCTTCCTAAACATCCTTTGTAACATCACAGTGTGCCACCGACTTTGAACCAGGAGGTGGGAAAAAACCTGATCAACAGTTGCGCAAGCTAACGTTTGCTCCACCCGTCAGACTGCTGTCGCGTAACCGTCTGCTAACAAGGTGATAGCAGGTGCAGGGGAAAGGGACTTGCAGCGGGAATTGGGTCGACGTGTCGGTATTCGCTGTAGTTTGAAAGCCAGCCATTTACATGCAGTTTGCATGTTATTTTAGTGCAATAATAGGCAACTATTATGCAGCAAAAGAGCAAGACACAATAGTAAGGACACATAAATGTGCTCCTCTGATCAAAAAATAATAAAATAATATAAAATATTTACTATACTCTTGAACTATTACTCAATAGAATTCAAATCCCATTTTGATTCAATGTGCAGATGATATGTTTCCCACTTTTCTCTCTCGACAGAACAACACGTGATCCAGTGACCTATTCCTCATGCAAGAAGTTGGCCTCCATTTTCGACCCTGTATTGTTTCACACCAGGCCGGAACGTCGGGCGGCCGCGGCAGCGGCGGCTCGGCAAACAGCAGAGAGCGCCGCGGCGACGGACGCGTGAGCCAAGCGTCGCCTCGGTTGATCAAACAGCCTGTTTTCCTTTTCACTCCTAACAGGAAATGGTCTGAGGATTAGGGGCTAGATTGCTTCCAACAAGCTACATTTCCTTTATCCTTCAGGTAAACAGCCCGCAGGGAGACTGGCTTATTCACGCCGCATTCGCAGGCAGCTTTACATTTTCACTGACATCTCCTGGAACGCGGCAGGTTTTTTTTTTCCGCCGTGCCAGAGTCTCGGCAGCAAAGCGACAAGGTTGTTTCCTTCTTTTTTTTCCCCCTGTTCACTTGGGTGGTTTGTTTTTAATCTTGTTGTGCGACACGTTACCGTGCCACTGATTTCTTGCGGTCTCGCCCTATTTTTTTTTATTTTTGTTTATTTATCCGTTTATTTATTTATTTTTTCCTCAGCAGTCATTTGCCACCCGGGAGCATTTGTCTGCCATTTAGCGGTGACGTGGCCTCCCACTATGCTCGACTGGCACGGCTCCCTGCCTACAGTTACAGAGCTGAGATCATCATGTCCTGAGAGCCTTGGCTAATTTAGTCCCGCAGTAAAACAGTGTACTCCGCAAGAGACAAACAAGTCTGATGCAGACTACTGGAGCTACAAATAAAGCTACAAATAAACAGAACAAGGGGAGAATAAAAGGAGGTGATATGTCACGGTGGGCGTATTTTCTCTGGGAAAAAATGTTTCTTTGGATAATAAAGGGGTCGATAGTGGCGACGGTACCCCTGTAAATAAGCACTGGGTGTACACGCGGAATGGCCGTGACCTTTTTTTTTTTTAGTCAAGGGTAATGCGTATAGATTATTGCTGATGGCAGATGAAAGGAGCTCGAAAGAAGGAGGGGAGAAAAAAATCAGGTGGAAGCGCTGACTGAAGTGCAGCTCGCAGTCTCCAATTACAGGCAGGCAGATGCTTCTTGCACCGTTAACAGGGAAGAGACACAGTCCCGGGATTTTCACACCCATATTGGGCGATTTCAGCTGACAGCATTCGTTCTGGAGCGGTGCGAACTTTACACAAAGGCGAGGAGAGCGCGGAGGAGCGGTGGGCGGATGGGCGTCTGGACGGAGGCGATGGGCGCCAGACGTTTCAGAGCCACTCAACAATTCTTGCGATGTTGGTGGCAGTCTGGTCGCAGAACTGCGCTCAGGATTATAGAAATGTCTCTCACTGAAGACCTGCGTCTTTGACAGGGTCTTTGGCTAGTAAAGTAAGGTGTTTCAGCTCCCAAAGCAGGATTTCCGCCAAATACGAGTCACCAGAGTACAGAAGAGAATCCACAGGCGCAACGTTCTACCAACATCTGTGGCAAAGACACATCACAATGACGTTTGGACGGGGAAGTGGGTGATTCCAACCCGTTTGAACCTCTGAGGAAGAGTCCAGGTTGACTGTAGCAAAGCATGACGTGGACCTCAAACTGTCTCTGCCTACAGAACATGCCCGCAAAACTCACATTTTGGTAGAATGTTTAGTGGGTCCCTCAGTTCCTGCAGGGCCTGATGACCTCTGCAATCTCGACGTTTCGAAATCGTAGAATTGCGGCTTGTGGCTTAAAATTCTGTTTTCTATGTAAGAAGCCAGCAAGGAAAAAACATCTCAACAAAAACGTGTTACCCAAAAACACAGGGCACAAGATGTCCGCAAATGATTAGGTGAAATGCCATACCAAATACTGTATGTTAATGCGTGAAAAAACCACTTGCAGTCTCAAGTCAATGCACAAAAAAGGGCTTTCTTGTTGAAAGAAGTAAACAAGTAAAGAATTCCAGTCGATTAAAAAGAAAAAATTGGGCAGAGAATAAAATGGAGAAAAGATCCCTTCTCCTTTTCTGTCCCTTTCTACATGAAACCCAGCTTTAAACCAAGCCTTGGCTTTTATGCTGATGACACACCGTGGAAGCGCTTAATCGGGCAAACTGATCTCGAACAAGAACAATGGCTGGTGGGAGTGTGATATTACTGTCTGCAGTGACTTTGTTGTGTTTTAAATGGAAACGGCAGGAGGTAAACTGGAAGGTGAGCAGTTGGATAAACGATGATATCACCATCTGGTCTAGAAAATTTCATCAGATGGTGACAAAAAGACACTTTTGAGTTCTTCACCGTACAAGTCAAAAGTTTTCAACTGGTTCTGGCGCTATAGCCTTATTAAGCTGTTTGACTGCTTGTTAAAGTTCTTTGTGATGAGGCTTTCAGTCTCCTCACACAGTCCCCATTCAGACAAAAAAAAAAAAAAAAAAAAAAAAAAAAGCTCCCCATTGTGGTTATTAACGATAAGAAGGTTTCCACCGAACTGCCACACACGTTCTCTAAAATATGTTCCGCTTGGAGCAGACCCCTGCCGGGCCGGTTTAATTGGCCACTATGTGTTTACTGCAATCCAGCAGTTTGATTTGAAAGCCTCAAAATAAAATACAATAAAAGAACTTGCATATATTCTTTAAAGGGTCACCTTCTTGCTGAGGCATGCTCCACTTTCGCCTCTAAATCCCCAGGACTGTGTCGCTGGGTGACTCTCGGTACATTACACCATATTTGACGATGGCTCCCTCTCTGCTCTAATTCATGCACCGTGTCGCACTGTGTGTAAGACATGGAGTCTTACGGCAGAAGCCTCCGTCTTATCTATAATGTAGCGTGTAGCCTCTAATGCCAGTCTGCAAAGTGAGTGAGTGGATGGGTGGGTGAGTGAGCGAGGGAGCAAATTTATTAAGGTAAACTTTATGGTCCCGAATGGGAAATTGTGTATTCGACTCGCAGTGCAACATAGCTGCAAAGCTGCAGCATTGCTGCTAAAGTAAGCAACATGCTTTCTTGCTGGTGCAACCCCGACTGTACAAGACGTATACCCATGCAATTTGGATGAATGATTGAGTGAATCAGCTTTTGCAATAAAGACGTACAACAGCTTACCTTGAAAATTAGCACAAAACTAACCAAATTATAAAGACAAGTCTAACATAAGTGTCATCATAGGACGCTTATAGGACTCATGTCCCAAATTTGACGAAACGTCACAATAGCAGCCGAGCTCCGCCGTCGAGACGCAACATCTACTTATGCATTTTCACAGGATGCTTGTGCCAGTAGATCAGCAGCAGATTGTGAAATGTTCAGTCCGTCTGGCACCAGCAACCATGTTGCAAATTAAAGTCACTTAAATCTGATGCTTGAACTTCAGCAAGTTGTGGCCACATCCCTGGAAATGCAGCTGCTGCCCTGCAATATGGAGATTCAGCCATATGTGTTCCCGAGCGTTCAAACTCAATAAATGACTGTCGTGTCAGACTGCTGGTATGAATCTCTAAAAATGAACGCTGTGCATTAAGAAAGAAACTAATTTCGATTTGTCTGAGGGATTTTTTATTTTTTTTTTATTTTTTTTCAAATAAAACCAAATGAGATTGTCAAGAACCGGCGGCAATCGCTGTGGAGAATGTGCCACTTACGTCATCTCGCTTAGTCCTGGATTAGACCCTCATTGTTTTATTTTAAGCTTTATTACCACAGATGTGCGCTCGCGCCACGCAAGGCACCTTCAAGTCCCACCGAGTGAGACATTGCGCCGCCAGCGGACCGCTAATCCGGCCCGGGGACGAGGCAGAGGAGTTGGGGGAGGGGGTGGAGGTGGAGGTGAAGGTGAGGCGAGGCGTCAGCGACGATAAACAGGGCCGGATGTTTATGCATGAGGCTGCAGCGGGCGCGGTGCGCGGCTGACACGCACTGATCGGGTCGCACGGGGAGAAGGAAGGGGGGAAAAAAAAGCAACGGGCTGTCGTCGCTGTGCGCTGAGCATTTTCACACGCTTCGCACGAGCGCATTCGTGTTTTTAGGGCCTTGCGATGTCACAGGAAGACGTCGCGTGTCCCATTCAGAGCCCTCCACTCAAACAGAGACAATATGCTTGATCTGGTTTTATACGGGTTTAAATAAATAAACATGTTCTTTCAACTCTTGTCTTGCGATAAACAAAAGCCACAACCTTGCGAGACAAACTTTTCATTTTTTGCTTTTCTGGAGTCGAAAGTGCGCCGAGCATCCTCGAGCGGTTTTCCTCGGGAAAAAAAAAACGAATGGTGGGAAACAAAGCTCGGCAAGCTCCAGAACATCCAGTGAAATATTATTCTTATTCAATGAGGGCAAAAACACACACTGGCCTACTCGCCTGAAGCCTCCAACCCATCTTTTAAAGATGTGCTCCAGATCTAATGCGCCTTTTAAATACAAACTATCCTCATATTCACATGTTCTGTGCTCCATCCCAAGTTCAGTCTTTGAAACAGGGCCCCAAATATTTTACACACGTTTCATTGACATTCTTCTTAAAGTTTGGGGTCACTGACTTATTTGTTGCAATGGACTCCATTATAACCAACTTCATGAAATAATCTACTGGAAAGCTCTAAGAACATTACAGGTGCACGAAAATCAGTATGGATGTGCTGAACACATATGGGACGGCTTTGACAGCTGTAGCCTAATTAATTCAGTGTGATTGCAGAGAATGAATATCAAGTGTGCAATATGCGGTCGTCATTACAGAGGTTGAATGCTTTACAACTGCTAAAAAAATATATATATATTTCTAAAACAAAGCTTTGTTTTATAATCACACTTAGTTGTGTTTGCTAAACCACTTGCACACTTGGAATTCTCTCAATCACTTTTAATCAGACAACGGAAATGGTCTTCATCAAACACTACCCACACCTTGACTGATTTCCGTGCACTCATAATGATTGCAAAGCACTCAAGATCATCATTTGAAAAAACTGGTTATTATGGCATTCAATGCAGAAATGAGTCAGTGACTCCAAATGAAAAAATGAGCGGTGGTGTATGTTGTGTCCACTTTTAGTCACTTTAGGAAAACGTGGCTGGTAAGATATTCGTGGCAGCAGATGTTTGGACCACTTCAGCGTGTGTTGCGTTTCTCGAGGATGCTTTTCGAATTTGGACTGATTGCCAAGCAAAGCCTGTGAAAGAAAGCACCCCACCCTCGAACTGCCACTGCGGCGCCAGTTTTTTTTTTTGTTTATTTTTTCCTGTCAAAATGGCAGTGAGAGCGACAACTTGAGGGGAAGTTTCCCTCTGCTCTCGGCTCGGAAAATCTTCGCCCGCCGCCAGCCTTGTTGAGCGCCGCTTGTGTTCGCGTGTCAAGGAGCGTCTGACGAGCTGGATTTGAGGGGCTTGTAAAGCCGAAGCCACTCCCCCCTCTCGGCTTTTGCTCCCTGTTTTAATTATTCCTGACAAAACAGGCGAGAGTGGATAACCTTTCGGAAAACGCCTCCGCCTAAACGCGTGTCTCCGCTAGTTATTTAACTTCCTGTCAAAACCGCCCTTTGTCGTTTGACTGCCTGCCGCTACATCAGTGTCCCACCTCTTTGTCTCTTTGGCTTCATCTTCATTTAAGTGAAGGGGCCATTATCCGCGGCTGACAGCGGCACGGCTCCGAGCGCGGCGCATGATACGAGCCGATTGTTCCCACTGCTCGCTAGTTAGTTTTATTTATTTATTTATTTTTGTTTGTTTTTTTCGTTTTGTTTGGTTTTTTTTGGGGGGGAGTGTTTGGGAGAGGGGGGTTCAGAAGCAACGGAAAGTCCTGCTGACTGCCTCCTCGGCAACAAAAACTAGTGACGTCCGATATTGACTTTTTTACCGATATCCGATATCCCGATATTGTCCAACTCCTAATTTCCGATACTGATATCAACCGATATCATCCGTTATCGATATATCCGGTCATGCAATTAACACATTATGGCTAATTTGTATTATGATGTCCCGCAAGATGTAGAGATAATGATAAATGTAACAACTTCAAGATTTTACAAAGAAAAATAAACATTCTGGTCAAAATAATAATCGTCAGTTACGAACAAGCTATTTTGTTAGCTGCCAGCCACCACTGAAACCACTCTGCTAAAAACACGTGCGCCGCTTGCTGTTACGCTTTGATGCAGTTTGATGACATCACCAAGCATAGTTGAGACAAGGAAAGTAAAGTATTGTTATTTACTATTTAGTAATACCAGGAAATTTGAAGAATTCATTCTTTGGCATGACTACTAAATTTGGGAGAAATTTTTAAAATAGTCATATTTTATTTATTTATTTTATTTAATAACGATATCTTCCGACATTAATTTTTAATGCCATAATCGGCCGATAATATCGGGAGGCCGATAATATCGGACTTCCCTAACAAAAACACTTCACGACGCCAGATGTCCCATCCACCCGCCTGATCCTCAACTCATGCTGGATCTTAGCCAAAACAATGTGTTGACAACTTGCCAGCTGTTTGGATTCACTCCATAATCTACTCACTCATCTTAGAGATTTTTCCATCTTCCAACGCTTTAAAATTAACCCCTGATTTTTCTTCTTTTTTTTTAAAAAAAAAAAAAAAAACGGGAATTCAAAGGCCTTTTTCCCAGAACATCATCTGACTGCCTCCCATTCCAAGGCCCCTATTAGTGCATTTTCCGCAGAAATGTCAAGCGAATATTAAGTGACCTTCTGGAAAATTCACTTTTAAAGATGAAAATGAATAAATTCATAAAAAGGCATTGTCTTGCTATTAAGCAATTTAATGCTAATTAGTGCGGCTACATAAAGTGCAGTCACGTCGTGGGATGCCGACGCTATTTGGCGTCGTCATCCCAAGCGGAGGCAAAAAACACACACAGCATGGTCACCATTTACCCAGCAAAGCTGTGTTACATGAACATTAGCTCTGATTTGAAAGAGACAAAAAAAAACCTCGGGCGAGCGCACGAACTTCACTGTAAATTCCAGTACTCTAATTCCATTCAATTGCAACTCACTTTCCATCACTGCATACTCACTTAATGTCTATGTGTGCCGTATCCATTGCAGGCTAAAAAAAAATAAATAAATAAATAAATAAAAGTAATAACACGACTCCAAAACTGATAAGACACCATTTAAAACATTCTGGAAGCAAAGGTTTTTTTTTGTTTTTTATTGTTGTCAACCGACATAATCAGCAGTCCTTGGGGGGTTTTTAACTCAGGGCTCCTCAGCTCTTACCTGCTTTACAGACCCTAATGCACGGCCCTGGCAGCAAACAAAGACATGATGCTGATTTAAACAGCGAGCCAAATGACTTTAAACGCCATATTTTGGTCGCAAATCTTGAGGAAAATCGACACTTTCCTACGCGCATACTTCATCATCCACCCATGACTTGAAGCAGACGAGGACCAAAGGGTTTGTTTATTGTTTAGTTTTTTTTCTATGCCGGTTAAATTATGTGTATTGATGATGTAACTCCTCGAGGTCCGCACGCAGAGCTTTCTCTCTGCCAGCGGCTGGCGTTCAAAGGATCCAGGATGGGCTCGGCGTTGAGGTTCAGCGCTGCTGATTTGGGAGATGAAACACTTTTGCGGGCGGAAATGTGTCTTAAGAGGCAGCAGAGGCTAAATCTGTCATTATTTCTGTCAGATGCACATAGGTGTGTGTGCGTGTGTGTGTGTGTGTGGTTGTATATGTTTGTGTGTGAGTGCTAACAGAGCACCGAGAGGGGGAGGGAGAAACATATTTGTTTTGGTTCCTTAATGAGAGAGCGCGCACTCAGCTGAGCTTTGCTGAGAAAGTAACTGAGAATGATTTCAGCCCTAATCACTTTAATTAGCGTGCGTGCGTGCGCTCGCCTTGTGTACTCGAGAGGGCTCATTACATAAAAGGTGCTCACCAGCACAAATCTAATAGAGGAGATATCCATCATTTCCTTTCCGGCTTTGCAACGGCACACTGCAAATCCTTTTAAACTGAAGGCTAATTGTAAAACGTTTTCACTGCCAACGGGTCGGTGATTGACGTTATAATTTGTCGTTCCGTTGACTCCCGGTCAGAGATTGAGTTTTGGCATTTCTCTGAGGCCGTGGCACTTGAAATCTGAGTGTCAGCCTGTGCCAGATGTTTCCAGGCTGAGTCATTGGTGTCTCACTGCCTGAGAGATAAGGTCCTAAAGCCGACTTCCTCTCCTCAAGGGACTATGGAAACAAACATTCATAGCAAAAGCAAACTTCCTTGTGAGGCCACTGTGGCCATTTCAATTTACTCAAAGGGCTTTAATAACCCTGTGAGGCAGCGATAGATTGAGCTGAAATTCCAAGCCTGAACTCTGACGGATCTTGAAAAGCTCCCACAGAGTTGCTTTCTCACTGCTGCGAAAGCAGTAGTTTGTCCATTGAGGGCAAAGAGGCCAGGGAGTGCACCAACGATGTTACTGTAAGGCCGCGTTCAGACTGCCAGCCAAAATCCGATTTTTATCTCATTCAGATTGAAACCGGTTGGCTCTTTTGTAGTCTGAACAGTCCCAAATCACATGAAATCCGATTTTTGCAAGACGGATTGAAACCGCCTTCGGAAGGTAGTTCCAAACCGCATTTGGACAGATGTTTCTCAGTGTGAACAGCTCCAAACACACCGATTGGTTTTGACTGTCCGTAACGTCACTCTACGCGACGCAAGACCCAATGCGCCACCAGAGGGCGCCATTCCAGGTGCGGAGCTGCAACGTAATGGAGCAGACAGAAGAAGTAGAAAACAGCAGTCCCTGGACAGAGGAGGAAGCTCATTGGCTCATCAGTGTGTGGGGAGATAGCTCCATTCAAGCCAACCTCCAGGTCTTGTATCGCAACAAGTACCGCTGTCGCAATGATATGACGTCACGCACTGCACGCCACGCTGGACAACGCCTCCACTCCGACGTCGTTGCTGAAGCAAACTTTTAGGTGGGTCAATAATGTGGCCCAGTCTGAACAGAACCAGATCCCATTTGGACACTTGCTTAAAAACAGTGGATGGTCAGCCCTAAAAATCGGATTTGAGAAAGAATTTGATTGGAATCTTATTTGCCTGCAGTTTGAACGCAGCCTAAGATGTTTCTGTGGCTCTGGTTGGAAAGTCAATAACTCATAAATTTACAAATGTACATTCACATGGATGCAAACCTTTATTTGTCGGCAGCTGATGATGCAAAGACGCGCTGCAGATGGAAAAGTCACCACACTGCGTTGGCTGCGCATTATGTGTGAACAGATGCTTGCAATGCTGCTGCTGTTTAGTTTCATGAAAGCCGTTGCTTCTGCTTTCCGTTCAGCTAATAGTCACTAATGCGACACGACCATTCATTATGCGGGGAGGGACCTGCAGCATGAATTGATCAATTATCGAGACCTTTCTGGGTGCTTCTTATGCATATAGGTTGGCGCACGGCATTTAAAAAAAACAGACATTTTGCTCATTTGAAAAGCAAATAAAGTCTCCCGGTGACTTTTAAAGATAGGAAGTGAATTATAATGTCTCACCATGAAACATAAAGATGCCTGTTCCGGTTTGAGAGAGCTCGGACTCGGAGGGGCGGGGGAGGGGATAGTTTTGGACTGACGTCCATCTCCCGAAGTGAAAATTTCCAGGAAGCAGTGTAAATATTAAATTGCCAACTTCCTGCCTGAATTTCAATCAGCACTGCAGCAAGAGATGTGCATGTTCCCGGACTCTCCGTGACAGATCCCGACGCGTCTTCACCCACCACGGACAGCTATGAGCAGATTCATTATGCCGGGATCCTACACATCTGAAATGTGCCATCAGACATTGTGGCTCATATATACCCATCAGACAGGAGCCTTGCTGTGCTGGCCATCACTGAACTAAACTGAGCGAGAGAGGGAAGATGGGGTGAGTGAAAGGCCATTGCTGTGAGCTGTCATCACCCCGCCTCTGTGATGTCAGATGTAATTAAACAGTAATAACGACCACAATTACTCTGTGCTTTCGCAGTTTGAATGCGGCGCAGCTGCAACTGACAGAGAGGTTTGCGTGTTGTTTCCTGACTCACTTCGGACTCCCCACGCTCGCCGTCAAAGAACATTCTAAAATGACCTACAAGCAATTACTGTCCCTGCGGAAAAATCTTTTTTTTTTTTTTTAATTCTGAAAGCATAATGTACTTTCCATACATTAACAATTGCATGTTTGTGACTTTGTGACCTGCTCCGAACAGACTGTCTGGCACAGTGCGTTCACCGAAACTCAGCGTCTAATTGCACCAAGTTATTCCATTCTAAATGCACACACACACACACACACACACCGTGGTTTATAAAGTGTTGTTAGATTATCAGTATTTGCTGGCATGTCGAAGGCTTTCAGTTTTTAAATGTTCCTGCAACATAACACTCTTCTTTGTACTACCATTTACACATTCTTGCTAATATTTTAATCAGAGTACATGCACTCATCAACAGAGGAGCGAGGGAACATTTTCTAGCTTTCGAATTTCTATTTGAGAACCAAAAAAGGGAGTTGACTATTGGGAGACCAAATAACAACTCTTTTCTCTGCGTGTTAACACAGCTACTCCCGCTTGTGCAGGTGAAAATAAATGAATAAACAAATGTTTCTTAAAAAAAAAAAAAAAAATGTTGTAGACAATCACATGCACGCCCTGCTGACGCTCAGCAGGCTCCCGGTGACTGTGTTCATCCGTCAGGCCGCTGACAATGAGATGAGTAAACAGTGAACAGCGGTGCCTCTCCGTGGAGCAATACTCATCAGCCTCCAGCTCGCTCATTAGCCCGCATGCTAAATACCTCACTCATTAGCCTGCATGCTAAACACATCAGTCATTAGTCGAGCTTGTAAATTAGCCATTTACTCGACTGCATGCTAAATGTCAATGTCACTGTTAAATGTGCAATTTAGCAGGCTGAACTCTAAGCACCTCTGCGATTAGGTGCCGGACAGAATACTTAAAGCCTGAAATATTAGCATGCAGCGCTAAAGAGCTCCGGTCAATACCATGTGCCCTGAGCTATTAGCTAAAAGATTTGAGCATCCAGTCAGAGCAATTAGTTAAAGGCGGGCAGGGCAGCGTGTGCCTCAACTGCACTTTATAAATCCTGCACATTCAGCAGCTCGGCTCGATGCTGTGGGAGGTATGAGGGTTGGGGTCCTTCGCTATCCCGCAATAGCTGTGTTTTTATTGTTGCAAGATTGCTCTTGCTGGCGAATTACACCCTGGGCCTCCCACAGGGCTCCCTGGAACATGGCGAGATCTTTCAGTTTTTGAGCCCAGTGGGGGTTTGACATTATGAAGCAGAAGGGCAAAATTATCGGAGACACAGAGAGAAATGGTGTTGAAAAATAAATAAATAAAAACAAGGAACGGAAGCCCAAAAAACAAAAACAAAAAAATGTGGACGTCTCACCCTAATGCTCATTACGTAAGTGCTGCTTTTCCTCATTGTAAAATTGTTTTCCTGACATGATGCTCCCAAAAATGTGATTCCGAGTCTCGTGTGGACCGCACACTGTGTTCCCTGATGATACATTCGCCACCAGGTCCAGAATATAATGTAAACATGTGTTTACACTTTTTTTTCTCTTTCTGTCAAAAGCACAATATCCCCTGCTGGGAACACACTCCAGCTAGCACTGCAGGGCTTGTGTACTTTTTTTTAAATTTTTTTGTTTGTTTTCAGATTTTTGTGTCTGTGCGTCTGTTTCCAGTGCTGTTCACAGCCGAACGCAATTCCCAGAGAAAAAAGAGAGATTTCTCTCCCTCGGTGCGTTCGTCAATTTGGCCTGAAAGAGTCCTTTTTATCTTCACGTGACACATGTTGGCTGGCAAACAGCAGCAGGAGGTAACCAGGAGGTTTTAGCCCGAGATGACAAGCTAGTAGTGACAGGTGAGCACAGATGATACACTACTGCTACACTAGGGCGTCTAGCCTAATACATTAGCGAAACATGACACAGTGGGGGAGCAATATTACCTTTTTTCTCCAGATGGGTACTCCAGTCATGGTTTAACCCTTTCTTAATCTATCGCAGACTCCAACCTCTTCCAAGTCCTCGCCTATCATTTTTAGGTACCGAATTTTGCTACAAAAGACAAGGGGATTGTGTCAGAGACACGTCACATATACCCACATATGCTCCAGGCTTCTACCGGCTGCAGACTACCCAGTCCAGACTCAGCATCAGCAAAGTTATGTATTCGCAGACTAAGCATCGCAGGAGCCACTAGAGTATATCACTTTTTTTTTCTAGCCCCGTTTGTGGAACAGAGGGCGGCTGGATTCTTTTGAGTCTGAGTGTGATTATTTCAAGAAATCCTTGATTGAATCATATGAATCAAATTTTGGAAAAATGATCAAACAGGACATATCAATGCTCTTCGGTGTACAAGGGGGAATATCTTGAACCAGGGTTTGATTGTGCTTGTTTGTTTGAGCGAACTGGACAGCGTAGCCACATTAGAGAGAGTAGATAAAAATAAAAACACAACAAATGAGTTCCTGTTTAATTTAGGCTGACTGCAGTTTGAGTTTGAGTTTATTAGGATTCACATTAGCATGACAAAACCAGCTATTCTTCCTGAGGTTGTCAGTGGGGTTCCGTTGGTTCATGTATTTTTTAGCTGCTGTCAGTGAAGCGGTTTGAATAATTGGCCCACGTTGAATGAGATCAACCAAAATTGTCCTTTCTGTTTTCCAAGGTGTCTGTTCAAGGGTCTCCCCTTGGACTCCCATCTGTATGGACTTTTCTCTAGACTAAGAAGAGACATTATGATTGTGGACTTGTGAATCAATCCAGCTGCCATGTTTGCCAGTATAACTGTTACACCCACAATAAGCTGCAGTGGTTTAATTTTTTTTTTTCACCTCCCAGACATGACAAACCTGCCTCAGCTTCTGGGTGCACTAGTAGAATCACCTGATTATTCTGTGCAAACACAGAAAATATGTGAATTGAAATATTGAACCAGGACATTGAAATATGTAAACCAGGACCAAGCACACGGCTAAAGGAGTCGGCTAAAGGAGTTGTTTTTCCATGTAAAGCTGCAACTAGTTGTGTTCAGAGGCCTCCCTTGCGCCTCCTGTTTGTCAGGTATCGTGAGCAGCAGACGTAGCGGAGGGTGGAGTCGTATCCCTGTCCTGCCTGTCGGCGTGCTTTGGTCCCACCAGGCGCTCGGCTCCGAGCAGAGGTGAATAAATGAGCTCTCC
Source organism: Thamnaconus septentrionalis (assembly GCA_009823395.1). NCBI lineage: Eukaryota > Metazoa > Chordata > Actinopteri > Tetraodontiformes > Monacanthidae > Thamnaconus > Thamnaconus septentrionalis. Next base: position 16,650,283 of record CM020518.1, read on the forward strand.
GTGCAGAGAGCAAGCCGTGGCTAATGCCGCCGCCTGCAGCCTGGCCTCCCAAGCACGACTCCCTCCTGGGACAGCTTAGACCAATCCCTGCGCCGGTTTAGCCCAAAGACTCGCCATTCCATCCTCCCTCCAGTCCTCATCCGGACTCCTCACGCAGATAAAAGCAATAATTATACATTCCGTGTTGTCTACACATTGCCTTTGCTTTTTTTTTTTCTATCTTTCTTCTAGTACAGAGGCGTGCCACCTGATTGCCTGTCACGCTTTGATGTCGTCAACAGTTATATTTTTTTTTTTGTGTGTACGCGCGTGTCCCAGCTGTTCAAAACACCACATCTCAGAAGGATTAAAATCAATGCAAACTAGTTTGCCTTTCATCAAAGCTTTTCAGGAGCGTGTCAAATTGATTTAAGACGCCGATGAATTATCTTTTCCTCCTTCTTCTTCCCGCCTACCCCCTCACCTGGATCCCCGAAAATGCCAGCCTTGATTTTAACGCAATCTGCTTTTTGATCTGGCGTGTGGCGATAAGGCGAGAGCTGCTGATTCACACCTTGAATGGCTTATGCGTCTAAAGTCATACGTTCATCCCTCTGGCTTCTTTGAGGTGGTTTGATATCATTCCACGCCAACAGTTGGCCTTGAGTGCATTTATTTTCAGGAAAATCAATTTTTCGGGTTAATATTCTTCCATTTTCTCCTCTTTTATCTCACCTATGTGCGTCCTTTCAAAATTTCGAAGAACTTACCCGCAGCAGAAGTCTCGCCTCTTCTCCCTCGGCTGTCTTGAGCAAAAGGTGTATGCCAAAAACATTGTCAAATTGCCAATCATTTAAGAACAATAGTGTTGCAAGGGGTAGAAGATTAGAGTTTAATGTACCACAAACAGGTTGAACCCCACGTGCTCAATATAGCAAAAACAAACAAAAGAGAAGCTTGATAAGATTGTGTAAAATCCCTGCAAGGCAGCTGGATTGCTGCAATTTGGCAACAAAGACGTGTAATTGGTCCACTTTGAATGAGACAACAGACGTTTTGTCCGGTCATCTTCCAAGCCCATGGACACACACTGTCTATGAGCCATTTTCCTTAAGATTTAGATTAAACATGTTGATAATTAACCAATCTAGTTTTTGACCAGACAATAGTTAGCGGTGTGTAAATAACCCAAGATATTGATTTGTTTTAATGAAATAGTGCCAAGTGCGTAATGACTACAACCAATAACCCGGAGAGTCACACGTGGCAGTGTGAGCAGGTGGAAACGCTAACGGACTACTTACAGCCAGAGCCCTCTGGAAAAGTTCAAAGCCTATTTCATGTAACTGTACACAAGGGTTTCCCTTTTAAGTTAATTTCATTTCATTTAAATTAAAGAGCCCTCGAGTGACTCAATGGAAAGCAATACTTTAAAGGCGCCTCGTACAAAATTCAGATTATTGGTCCGGAGGAAAGACAAATTTTGCAATGCGTGGAACGAGTGGTGAGTGGAAAGTGACTCTTCCACCCTGTGTTCTCGTTCACCCTAGTGACTGGATTGGTCCAGCCGTGTTCCGACCATGAGGTAATTAACTAAAACTGTATTCTGCCCTACAAATCCTAGAAAACCCAACTGTTGTTTAGTTCTAACGTTTAGTGTTAGAGAAAATTTATACCAGTCTGCCCGAGTCCTGTCCTAGTTGTGTGTAAATAAATTTCTAAAAATTAAAAAGTAAAAGGCTTCTAATCTTACTTTATGAAATGTTCTTTATTATATTTTATCTGGACCATTTGATCGAAAGGATGATTTTGACACTCTTGGACTCAGCAACAACACTATTGAAGCAAAAACAAATTGCAAATCAGAAACTTTTGGGGCTGAAAAGGTTGAGGTCTTCATATTCTATCAACTCAAACATTTTCAGAATTACCATGATGGGTCATAATTTGGGAGTCAGTCAGTCACACATTCATTACTCCACTGCTCGAGGCTCATCAGAGTTTAACAAGCAAGTAGTAACCAGTAAGTAGTACCTTTGAACTTGCTTTTCAAACTGGGAACTGGCTGATTCAGCAGCCATTCAGACACCATCGTGTGCCCTTTGATTCACATGCAGTATTTAAGATAAATGGAGATCTTACCCTAATCAAAGCCTTGTCCCTTCACCAAATTATTTCATCGTGTGCAGACTTTTGCTTTAGTGCAATCGAAAAAGAAATTTTGCTACAAGAAATACAACTTTTAGGTTGAATAGAAACATAATGTTCTTTTTAAAAAATTTGCTTTTGAAAATGAAAAACATTTCATGCAAAAAATGAAATATTTAAGCTTTTTGGCTCAACGAAAACGCAAGGTCAGTAGCATGTTTCCTGAGGCGTTCGAAAAGAGTCACAACATTGTACATGTCCCAACAGCCCATAAACAAAACATTCAATTAACTGAGACAGAGTCTGAAGGTTAGCACGAAAATTTTTATGTTAATAATAAATGTACAATAATGATGACTGAATCCAACACAAAAAGCCTCTTTGGTGTGCCGCATGCTGAACTGGACGCAACTTCCAGATTTGAAAGTGACAAATACTTAGAACATTCATCCGAATGCTATCAGCCACTCTAGTTCCCTATGTACACTGCCTTCAAAGCTTTGTATCGCTGTAAGTAAGGCATGAAGCTGCAGCTTGTTGAGATGAGAATGTGTTTTTGTCAGCGCTGCTCCTGACGCCAAACTTCCAACTTTGGCCGCACAACATGCTGGAAGACAATACTAGTCATAATGATGATATTAATTTAAAAAAAAATAATAAAACATCACTGAGACATGTGGACCATCTCGTTTTGTGCTCTCTGCGGCCTCTATCTTATCTGACAAATTGTCTCTTTAGATCAGCCGCGGGTGACACTTGAAAACACGGCGACACAAAATGCGACAGCAACGAGCGCGGCTGGCGAGCTTCCCCCACCGCCGGAGCATCAGGCAGCTTGAGAGGAGGTTTATTTTTAACGGGTCTTATGCCGGGGTAAACTTTTAAAGTAGGGCAGCGAAGGGGAGAGCCAGGATTCTCTACCGCCTCCTCATTCAGACGTCGTCGATTCACCCCGTCCGCCGAGAGGAATGTCGGCTGACGTGGATGTTAAAACCCGGGCGGAACATCGCGCTGGCAACACAAGGTGATGAATCATGGCGAGAGTTGCCAACCGTCCCTTAAAATACAGAATTGTCCCGTATTTAACGAGGAATTGGTGCCTCCCGTTTTGAATTGATCCGGGACGGGGTTTGCCCCGTATTTCTGAGTTGTCTTGAACGTAACTTTCTTTTCGATGGAAACTCGCGGTCGTTTCCAGAGAGTTTGCTTTCAATAGCGTAATCTACGTCGCTGCAAGCAATACCATTGCGAGCAAACCGTTCACAACTACTGCGTTCTTCTGGCTGCGTAGCTTGCGTAGAGTTGGCTATGAATCAGGATCGCTTGTTCGTTTCAGCAGCAAACGAAAATGGCTGAGGCTCCTCTCGCTTATGAGGAGTGAGCTCTTGAGCACTCTCAACTTTGAGCAGTCCTGTTCAGTTTTACTGCAATGTTCTGAATGAGAAACAGCCACTCACAGTGCTACAAGAAGTGAGAAGAAATACACCTGAAAAGGAAGTAACACAGTTGAAATAGAGAGGACTTTAAAAAATTGACATGAAGTCATGTGTGGTACCTATTTTTTTGCATACCTATTTATTTGTATTTGCTTTATTTATCTATTTCCTTTGTAAAAGTCGTCCATGCACTTCATTGATTGTTGTGTAAAAATAGGTTCAATTAAAAAATTTTAAGACAATTTTTGCTTTTTTGAAATCCTATTTAAGTTAAGATTTACTACTACTGGCAAGCCACTGGTCTATGATGGTCCGATATTTTTCTGAATGAAAGTTGGCAACACTAATCACGGCAACGACAGTGTTTTTAGGATTCTTGCGTGGCTATTCTGCGGGAGAATTCCAGCCGGTGATGCTCAATGCTTCTTGTGGTCCTCAGGCGCCCGAGCTCCACCCACTCCCAGGGGAAACTGAGTGATGTTGTTCATTCGCAGCATTGCAGGGAAGGAGCGGGAGGAAGACCGTGCTGGTTGCCCCATCGCACTAAAGCAGCCGCCAACCTTGTATATTTATGAAAATGGGGTTGAACTTACTGACGCATGACAGTCTCATGTCTTGTCAGTGGACAGCGAACAGAGATGAGGATTCCGGAGTCATGAGACCAAGATGACTCTCAAGTTTTCAACGATTCAAATAGGATTTGCGGATCTCCACTCTGGAAATAGCTTGCATTTAGCTTTCCGATAAATGCAATATTGTGAAGATAAGGCTAGTTTTCACTAATGTGGCAGAGGTATCAGTGGCGTTTGCGACATCACAAAGGGTGGATTTCAAGGATGGTTTTTGGTGTTCATAAAAGGGAATTTTGCATAGTCTCAGTTCCGTTTGCATGCCAAATATTCAAAAGTGAGTTTGTTTTTGTCATTTTGTGAAAACCGCTGCTTCGGCTGACATTTTGCCAAACTCTCATTCTATCCCAGGACGTCCATAAAATACAAACTAATGCGCAGCAGATTTCTACAAAAAAAAAAAAAAAAAAACTTGAAAGTGCTACATAAAAGTACCGGAGGTGAAGAGAAAATTAATGAGTTTGACTGGTTCCCTCTGTGTGATTATTTCCTCCACCGTGTTCTCAGGCTGAGAATCCTCAAAGAAGCGACAAAAAAAAGACAAAGTGAAGAAAAGGTTTGCAAAGAGAGAGAGAGAGAAAAAAAAAAGACGCCGCTCTCCATCTCAGGACTCAGCTCTTTCTCCACCCACAACCAATTTCCTGTCCCTCAGCTCATTAGTCATCTCAGACGCTCTTTGTGGATCTGCTAATCACAGATTGAGTGGAAACTCCAAGGTGGAAATAAAAAAGGAAAAAAAAAACTGGTAGCTGCTGTCAATCAGGACCACCTTAATTAACCTGAGAATTCACAAAAAATATGAAATATGACATCACACAAATTGTAGCCGCAAAGCATTTGTCACTTGGGTAGCTGCCAGCCAGGTGCGCTGCGACCAGTAGGGGAGTTTCCCCATTAAAATGCATAGTTCCAGCTGGAGGAGGAAACACAAGTGTCAGGAATATCTAAAGGTCTGTGTAATTTCAGGGGCCATTCAGAGAAACAAACTGCTGTGTCATAGACTTTTGGATTTGTTTCTAGTTGAACGTGGACTGACAAATGATCACTTCATGAATTTATTACAGGACGTAGAGGACGTTGATTCTGCCTCGGGCTCCGTCGCAGTAGGTTGGAGGCTGAAAAAACAGAATTGCAGAATTGTTTGACGGCAATGCGAGCATCTTGGAATTGGCGACAACCATCTGGCGAAACGGCAGCATGAGTTCTACATCCTCTCTCTCTCTGTGGTCTGAAACTTTCTAAATCAACTCTCAATAGTTTATGTCGTTATTTTAAGTAATGCATACGAGGAGGATTTAATTGATAAATACAAGGGCTGTCAGTCGATTAAAATTTTTAATTACGATTAATCGCACAGTGTCCTGGGTTAACTCACGATTAATCGCAAATTAATTGCATTTTTCTTTACCCTGCTCGATATGTAACTTAATAGGATATTTATTGTGTTTCTTATACTCTAGGAAAATTGGAGAGGACAATAATTATTCCTTTGTGGAAATATTCTATTTTTATTTTTCAGTGCCATGATCAGCAATTGTCAATTTTTGATTGCATTTGTCATTCACGGTATTTTATTTTGAAAACTAACCATGTTTCTTTTAGTGACTGCCTGTCCAGCCTGATGAGGATTGCTCGTGGCCCGCGCACAAAATAGACCAGACGCCGAAACGATCGCTGCGAGGCGGCCGTGGAGGTGCGCGCCACTTCGAGTTTGGCGTGAACGACGCCATTGGTTAACAAGGGCGCCGAAAGGAAGCGGGCTCAGTTCCGTGGCACTTCCGCCTCTGGTGTGAACCAGGCGTTAATCGCGTGTTAAAATATATTAGTGCCGTTAAAAGGACTACCCTAACCCTTGAGTTAACACGTTAACGCATTAACTTCAACAGCCCTAATAAATACACACCTAATTCGGATCAGTTATTAAAACTTTTAAGTTTTTTTTTTTATATTCCTCGTCAGTTCACGTTTAACTCCACCAGGTTGCTCTTTATCACCCTGCTGGCAAATTGACTCAAGCAATTGATTTGGCAAATTAGGCACACAAAAAGCTTTTTTTTCTACCTGGCCCATCGCTCCCCATCAGCATCTCATTATCATCGCCGTAAGGAGCGCTCCTCTTTCTCCTCCACCTCTTCCTTCTTCAGCTCCTCCTCCTCCTCCTCCTCTTCGTCCGTGAATCCATCCAAAACGTATCCAGTGGTCCGAGATGGCCGAGCGCACTCATTCCACCAAAGCGTGTGGCCCGCCTACTGTTCTCCTCATGAGTTATTCCAACTGAAAGGCGTTCAGGTGCGGAGCAGCTCCGACTCAAAGGAAATCATTTCCCTCCAGTGACTTTTTGGCGGCCACTGGCTGGACCGATGGATTTGCACTCGGCTGAAGAGGCCGGCAGTGCAGTCAGGGGTGAAATCCTGCCACAAACACGCAAACCAATAAAGTCCAATCCGTTTTGAAATAATCTGTGTTTTCTGTTTTGTTTTTTTGCTCTGAGTGCGGACCTCGGGACAAGTTGCATTTGATCAGGCTGGATGCGCGATTGCATCAAGTAGCATTAAATGCAGACTGTTTGGTGTAATGTCTCATAGCCTTTGGCAGACCGGCCTCTTATTCCTTCCCTGGGTCATGTAATCCACATACAGTGGCGATTACTTTGGATTTCGCAGCGGTGGCCTTTAAATTCGGCTACTCACATTCAATTACTAAACGCAGCAACTGCACAGGCAAGAGCTGAGCCGCCCAAAACGCCCAGCAGCTAAATATTGATGTGAACACAGTCGTAGGCTTCTATTTTCTGCAGAGCTCCTCTGGACTTTGACCTCATTTTGCAGCATTAATATCAGTGATTACATAAAGTTGCAGCATTGGACTCGCACCTCACTGATACAGAACAGTGTGGCGTTTGGTACAATCGTTAGTCAGCCAATCACATGGCAGCAACTCATTTAGGAGTGTATACATTGTAAAGATGACTTGCTGGAGTTCAAAGCGAGCCATGGAATGGGGGATGGGATGGATTCCAGTTCACAGTCTTGTCATCAGGCCTTGCGTTTCTTGCCTCGCTCTGTTTTGTTTGCTACTTTGTGCGCATTTTGTATTTTTCCTCTTTGGGGTGATTTTGTACTTTGTTTGAACTTTACCTACCAATTGATTTAGTATTATTCCTCGAAAGATTTTGGGGTTAGATTTTTGTTTTCTGCCTTTTTTTTTTTTTTTTGGAAAATTAAAGGTTTCTTAATTTGATACTTTTGTTTGAGTTGTGCATTTGGGTTCAGTTCTGTAAGTCCAGTCCTGACAGTTTGTTGGTGGCAGTCACTCAGACTGGCCTGAGTATTTCAGAACTTTCACTTTCCAAATTATTCTTCTCCACTTTTCGAAAGTTTTGCACTGAAACTTTAACCAGACGGATGCGCAAAATGATCCCGCTGATTTAGGACACGTTCCGCTTGGCTTGTTTCATTCTTATGTGTCATCAAGTCCATCCCCCGCTCTGACCCCGACCAGTGTGCGCTACTCTTTCCTCACAAGAATGAGCACTGGTGGCAATTCGCAACCAATTAACCGCGGTTGGTTAATTTGTCCACAAAAATTGGCCAATTGGTCTGTCAGTTCAATCGTGGCCCCAAACTGAGTAATTGCTTGTTTACATAAATACAGATTTTGTTTATATTTCCACACGCTGTCTGTCCCTACAGCAGTGACGCTAATACGTTTGTCCTCCGGTAAAATTGGTCTGCATGCCTCCTCCGGTGATTAAGCTTCAAAAAAAAAAAAAAGCAAAAGTGGCGAAGAAGAAAAAAAAACGAAAAGTAAAGCAAAACTCACAACAGAGCAAAGTCGCATCGGGAGGTCCTTCGCTAAGTGTTGTGTACCGAGTTAATGAGCCACTGAGCGTTCAGAAAGCTGCTTTAAATGTTTAATGGCACATCGTTGTAAAGCCCTTAAACAAAGCAGATCCTCTCTTCCTGTCTTAACGCCAGGACCAAAGAACTGACACACACGGGAAAAAAAAAGAACGTGAAGGAGGAGAGAATGCACATTAGCAAGTCGCACAAATACGATGCAGAGAGTCCTCAGCCGGGCCACACAAACCAACGTACAAACAAAAACATGCACTAAGACGCACAAAAGGAAGCAGTGTTTTGTGTGTGTGTGTGTGTGTGTGTGCATGCGCGCGCCCGCGTGTGTGTGTGTGTGTGTGTGTGTGTGAAATGCAGTGGCTTTGCGAGCACTGCTGGCACTACACTGACATCCTTAGTGGAATGGAGAACAAAGAGAGCGGCTCTTAATGAGCTCTGTCGCTGCTGAGACCCAAACTAGGCCAGCCAACAACTGGTGTGCTTTTGCCAGTATGTGTATGTGTGTGTGTGCGTGTGTGTGTGTGTGGGTGTGCTTGCGCAGTCCTTCTTGCCGGTGCTGAAACACACAGAAGTGCGCAGCGAGGGTCCGGCGCTGGGACCTGCACCAAGTGAAGACATGAAGCCAGGTGAGTCCAAAGCGCAGCGGCGGCGCCGCACTGAGAGAACGTTTGACGCGACTCGTGCGGCTTGTTTGTTTTATTAAAAACCCCACAGCACATTGCAACGGCAGCGGCAGAAGGGTTGTTATTAGAAAGAGCTGAGACCCCCAACCGCCACCCCCGCCCCCACAGGCTGATTTATCGGCACGTTCTCATAACATTTAGCCTCGGTTTAATAAAAAGCGCGGGCTCGGCCCCAGAACGCCATAATTGTTTTTTAATGGGACCGAATTCTGTTCGCCGAAAAAGTACGAGTCGGACAAAAAAAAAAAAAAGTGCGTTTGGCTCATGGGCAGCATTAGCCATGGCGGGATCCGGGCCCGCCGGACTCATTAACCCGACACTGCACCCCAGCGGCAGGATTGGCGAAAATTAAAGTCAACATTAACCCCAATTCCACAAGTGATGACGCCACAAATCAAACGCCGCGCGTCGTCTTCCAAGGACCTGCGCAACCTCGCCGCAACACATCCCAGTTAATCTGGGCCCCGGCCGTGCGCGCCAAAGCTAAGTACCTCTCACGGGAATACGGCAGCAGTTTGCCACCGTAAGCCGTTTCTTCTTCCAGGCAGGGACACAGCGGAATCGGATATGGAGCCGATCCAGGGCCCTGTGTGAAGAACTGGGACTCAGATTGTTCAGGTTGGCCGGATGCTGCGGCTCATGGTCTCCCTTCAGAGCCCAACACACACACACTATTTCAACAGGGTTGAGTCTGCCCGCGCCGCCAACACCTCAAATCGCTACACAGGTGGTCTAAAAGATTAACTTATCGAATGGTCGTTTTTGTGGCGATAAAGAAAAAATGAACAAAACAGCTTGACAGCTTGCACCTTTGGAGCCTGGAGCCACGGCCACTAGGGGGCCCCCCTAGGGCTCCCAAAATGTACTCGACAGCAATGTGACAACAATATGCAATTTTGCAATGACATGACACTGCAGTAGCAGACCCCCCTTGTAGGATTCCGCTCCATTTGCCTTCAGCCTGCACCTGACCCTGTACTGTGCGAAAAGTGACACTGGTCACATGACACTTCAAAACTTGCGTGATGTGGGTCAAACCCCCCCGACATCCCATGCTGAATGCAGACTATTACCACTATTACCAGACCACTATTTAATTGTTTTATATTGTGGCAATTTAATATTTCTTTTGCTGTGGCTTTAATCGTTGTTTTCTATTTACTTTCTATTTACTCTTTTTAAATTTAAAGTTTTAAATTTTAATTTGCAGTGCACTTTGGAATAAAAACAAGTTCATATTTTACATATCTTTGTTGGTGTCAGATTATTTACAACAACGATTATTAACAGGCCTGTGCTTTCAGGGACCACTGTTGGTCCCTGGACCTCACTTTGAGGACCACAAATCTATTTTTTCAGTATTTGTCTCAAATGTTCTGGAAATTGTGCATTTATGTGTGCAAAAAAACAATGTTTTTGTTGGCATGCACCGGTGGGGTGGGGGCCCCAGGGATTTCTTGCTTGGAGCCCCAAGGTAGTGCTGGCTCACGTGACTTGACAGACTCATCAATTCAGTGATGCAGAAACGCAGACTCAGTCTGAAAGCTGGTCAGGCAAAATAATGAGAGGCAAGAAGTGGAGCGTATTTTCCCACGTTTTAGGGGATTCATCACTTAGTGCGGGTCAAATCCAAAATAATCCCCCTGTACTTCCGCAGCGTGAGGGGTTAGCATCACCCTGCTTTCCAAACTCCTAAAGGTTTCATTTATATCCTTATTCAGAACTGTGTTTCCCAGGCCAAAATTGTCCCAAAGACTCTCTAGATTGCCAGAAAAAGAGCATATTTAGCTCTCTGTTTACAGCCAACAGAAAAAAAAAAATACTCTTTGCCCGCCCCACCCCCCTTCCAGTCCAGAAGAACATACATCCTAGCTTGTATTAGCTCCACTAACTTTACTTGCAATTTGCATCCATTCTTAATAATGAGCTTGAAATATAGCAGATTTTTTGGAAAACATCACAACAACCAAACTTCTTCTTCTACGACTTCATACAGGCAAAATTTCCAACAGACTTTATACACCCGGTGTGGGAAATCAAGATTGAGTTCATGGAAAACAAGTTAACCCTTGTGGTACATGTAACCCCTTTGGCCCTTTTTTACACTTGAACCAAAACCCAAACTTAAACCTATACGAGCACTAATCAGGATCTTTCATCCACTGGGGTAATTCCCTTTAAAAGAAAAAAAAAAAAAGAAATGATCTCTTTCATCCGCCAGTGCAGTGGAAAAAAATCAACAGGCAGCTGGAGGAGACTTAATTAGCCCTCAACACGGCAGTGTGTTGGCGTTGCTTACCCTCAGTCAGACCCATGTGGATGCTCCAGTAGTTCTGCAGACACTGCAGCTCCTTCTTCATGGCCCTCTTGCAGCGGCAGTCGTACAGCGGCGAGTCCTGCAGCACCTCCAGCGCCCCCTGGCACTCCTTGGAGGCCAGCATGGCGCTGCGCTCCTTGTCTCCGCCGGAGAGACACTGGCGCATGATCCGGTAACGTGAGCTGCACTGGCTGTTCTGGTTGCACAGTTCCGAGGCACGAACGCAGTCCAGGGGTTCCCTCCACCCGGGGGAACCCAGCTCCGAGTCACACACACACACATCTGGGGGGGGGATACAAACAAAATCAGAGTGAGACTTTGTTATGTCAAAAATAATGACCTGGGTCTCTTATTCTGGCTCATCTTGCAAGAGCAGTGGTGCACGTTAGAGAATTAACTCTGTATGCTTTCCATTTCCCCCCAAGAAATAAAAAAGAACAGTCTAGATGAATTTAGACGGAGTTAAGACACATATGTTAAAGCAATTTAGCTCTTCCACTGCAACAGGATTATTGAGATTTCAGCTCTGAAATCTTGCTCACACATCTTGCATACACAGAAAATGTTCTCAGTCAGTCTTAATTTTCCATATACAAGAATTCACTTCCTTTACAAGAATAAGGTGAGAGCGGGTGGAGAGTAGAGATGTAACGGTATGGAAAATTCGCATAAAAGAACAAGCAATTCCTCTAGGTTTTTTTTTTTTTTTCCACACGTAACGCTGTTTTCTGTTTGGCGTTGATGTAAACATGGAGTCAGATAAAGCAACTTAACGGACGACTGGTTGAGGTTAGGGATAAGGTTGGGTGCATGTTAACGTAAGAGGATCACATATCGACGGGTGAACAGATTTCGACATAACACCAGCATCCTGAGCTACGAAGGCGTTTATAACTTTAGCAGTGGAGCTAGAGTTGTGCCGGAGCAGAAACGGACCCAACATACATCTCTAGTATAATTATTGTATAATTCTGAAGCAGCGTCGGCAATAAATGAGTAGCAGCGACCGAACCGAAACACAAGATTCTGTTTTGTTGCTGTATGTGCCGTGTGCAGAGACCTGCACGTTTGCTAATCGCACCACTAATATGTTGTCATTTTAAAGGAGTAACGTTGGCCAACACTTAAAACTTCAGTTTACTTTATTGACGACCAGTTGCTCCTCAGCGTCCTTGTAATAGCAATACGTCCAGACTTCGGACTTTCTGACGGCGAAAAAATCTCGTCCGCCGAACTTCCTTCCGCCATGTTTACAACCAAAAATTGTATACTGTGCATGCGCGCCTCTGTCTGAGGGACCGCTGCTACTTTTCTGAGAAATGAACATTAGCTTTTCAAACTGCGGTAATCGAACACGATTTTAACGCGAATTAAAATTTGAAACGGTATAACTAACCGTCGGACTTTTTACCCTGGTTTATCCTTTTACCGGTAATCGTAGCACAGTAGCTGCTGGAGCAGGGACGGTTGTTTTTTTTCCACAAATCGTGACAACATTAAAAACGGCCTTGAGCTGGCGAGAGCGACCAGCAGCACCGTAACACCTGGGGAGGCGACGTCGGCACAACGTGTCAGTTTCCCTCTGAGGAACCGTCGCACACTTCCAACACCTGTCAGTCCCATCATGACGTGATAATCAATAAAAGTCAATACAGCTCAGCACTTTGGCTCCAGTGTTTCCATCAGCCAGAGGCAGTAACTGACTTTTTGTTCCGGTTAGAAGAACAAGCTGGAAGTCTCGTGTAGTTATTGTTTTTTGTTTTGTTTTTTTCATCACTGGACTCTGCCGCTGTCTGTTAGTTGTTGTGGATCATGAGTGCAGGGTTAAATCCATTTTTAGATGATGAAATATTGAATATTTTCAACAGAATGCAATAACCTAATTCCAAAAAAAAATAATGTATTTTACCAACTGAGGTTGACTTTTATGCGCTTTCACGCTATGAGGAAATGCATCTGCCAATCAAGGCGGGGGGGGATTCCATCTCCTGCAACAACAACATCAGCAGTCAGCCTGCCGAGCAGTCAGACATTGCCCTGGGGTTATAACCTCCCGGTAGCAGCTGCTCCGTCTTCTCAGATGAGATACGAGCAATTCCAACGATCCAGGCGACATCTCAAAATAGTTCTTGGGGAGGTAGAGTTTCAGCTCTTCCACGAGGAAGTGCAACTCTTCCTCTCCACCGCAGCTTCCCTCCTCTTTTGTGTGGAAAGCATGACAAGGACAAGCGCTTCATCAGATTCTTTCTTTTTTTTCCGGTCGGATTTCTCTTCTCCAGCACTTTATCGGAAATTTTGAATTTTGCCTTCCCGTATTTCTACGGCAAATGGTTATTGGAGCCGACGTGATGTGGCAGACTTAATTAAAACATTCCTCGTCTGAACATCTCGAAAGTTCCACGAGTTCCATCACTACCCATCCAAAAGTGTAACAGCCTTTGGATGTGCTGCAGCACTGCAGAGATATTGGAGAAGATAACTTGTGCAAACTTTCTAAAAAAAAAAAAAGAAAAAAGAAAGAAAGACTGAAAAAAAGAAGAGGAAAAATAGGTCCCTCCTCAAAATGAAATAATCTCTTAGCATAACACAACATGCATACGGGATGAAGCCGATATCGTTGGCGGCTGTTGGATTATCCGGGCAGAAAAAAAACTGTTGCGTGCGTAATTATCATATGAATCTGACGATCTGTTGTTTGTTGGCTGTGGAAAATATAACAAGCTGTGGAGAGAGAAAAATAAATACGCAATACCAAAATGTATTTTCCATCTTAAAGATTTTTCTTCAACTCTTGCCGCTGTGAGATAAGGGCCTTCGCTGCTGATAAATTTGTGTGTGTGTGTGTGTGTGTGTGTGTGTGTGTGTGTGTGTGTGTGTGTGTGTGTGTGTGTGTGTGTGTGTGTGGTTGTTCAAATGCAGAACAGGCCGGCTCAGACTCTGCAAAAGCTTCCATTTGCTCCATTTGTAAACTCTCAGGGAAGCCGTCAGTCAGTCCGTTCAGCTTCCAGTCGGAGCGCATTTAATGGACGCCTATCAGGGGCCCCGTTTGCTGGGATCAACAATGGGGGCTCTGTCACCAGCCGCGCCGTCACTCAGGGATGCACGAGCGCGCGTTGAGGACACAAACATCCGTAATCGCTTCTCTTATGGACGAAGCTCCGATGGACGATTCTGCTCCGTCCTCCTGCTCCAGCCGAGACATTTGGGGGCAGGGGGAGGGGAGGCAGCGGCGACAGGTGCGGGAATCAGGTCTACTTGCAGGCTCGTGGAATATCATGATGAGCCAAGACGAGAGAGGAGTCGGCCGCTCCAACACAAACAGATCCAGTTAATTATGCAAGAACGGCGCAAAGTAAAGAACGTAAATGAGAGACGGAAAAGAAGCCGCAATTATCACTGCGCTCTGACATGACCCACATGCAGACCTTGTTTTTTTTTTCTTTCTTTTTTTTGACTGGAGGAGGTGACGGATAAAAAAAAAATGAAATAAGTAAATAAAAGCAGCCCACTCCAGATAGGAGATCAGTCTCCGAGAGGCACAGATTACATCTGCTTCACGGTTCATTTACGCCTCAGCGCGCCGAAAAACACCAACCGTTGTGTGTTTGCGCCTCAAATCAGTGGAGGATTCATTCTTTACAAAACAAAACAACGACACTCTTTTATTTTCTTAATTATATGTTCAAAGAGGGCTGGGGTTGACTGACGTTTATCATATATGTTTCATGTAATGCAGGCCTCTGCTGCTAAACACTGGAATATTTGGAAGGGTGTAGGTGTGTGTTGAGGTTTTGCAGTTGTTAGATGTGAAAACGCCACGTGCTCTAGGATGCAGCTGCAACAGAAAAACAGTTAAAATGAATGTGAAACAATGCAGTGACGGTGGCAGTGGTAAACACTCGTGTTATCATTATAGAGATGCTTTTACAATGTTTTGTTTGATTAGTAATATTTGGGTAATATTGTGACACTAGCTAGGTATCTCCATGATAGCTAGCTTTAACAGCACACTTCATTTTGTGTGCTAATTCATCGTTGTGCCCTGCATTTTTGTGTCATGATAAACTGGTCGGAGTGAATAAGATTGGGCAGGATCGCTTTGGTTGTGATATCTTGTATTTTAAATAGCATGTATGCACCTTTGCGTACGCGCTTGGGTGTTCTTTGCAAAAAAAATGATGACACGAATAAAAAGTTGAAAGTTCAGATTTGTCATTTTTACCGTGGAAATGTTTTATAATCAGTGTTTTTGGGATTACCCCATAAAAGTAATCCAACTACTGATTACAATTACTTCTCAAAAAAGTAATCTAATTACTTCTTTAACTACTTTGTTTCATAAGCAATCAATTACTAATTGTTGAATACTTTAATTAAAAAAAAGGATAAAGTAACAGTTGAGAACGTCTTGTTTCTTGCACATAACGTACGACAAACCACAACATTCTTTCATTTAGACGAGATAAACTCAAAATAATGTTTGTATTTCCAGCTATCAAACGCAATTGCTGTTTTTTCTTTTGCCGCCACCATGCTTGTTTTGTTGCGTCGTCGCATATTAATGACATCACATGTATGGCTGCATCATCAATCTGCGACATCATTGTTTTCAGTTGTTTTTCTAAATTTCAGACATTTTGTGGATAATAAGGTATTTTCAACTTGAAAAATATTTCAGAAAAGTAATGGAATCGTTACTTGATAAAGTAATTATGATATAGTTACCATTTTTGCCAGAGTAATCCGTTAACATTACTCCATCACTAAAAAAAAAGTAGTTTAATTACAGTAGTGGATTACTTAGTAATAGATTACTTGTCAACACTGTTTATAATCATTGCTCACCACCTGTTTGCAACCGTACTTTGTACAAAATGTACAAATAGAAGATGGCAGTTATTTATTTTTTTTGGAGGGGGGGGGGTTTGCTTTTCAGGGTGGGGTGGGAGTTTGTGTGTGTGTGTGTGTGTGTGTGTGTGTGTGTGTGTGTGGGAAGCGTTGGGGTTGGAGGGGGTTTCCTGTCGTCACCTCCAGTGTGTCCAAACCCCCGGCAGCACAATCCTGCCGACGCGAGCAGCGCCGCGCCTCACCAAAGTAGAATAGCGGGAGGCCACCATGCGGAACGCCTCATGCGTCTTTCATGGCGACGAGTCATCACCGAGTGAGAGAAAGCTGCTGCCCCTGACAGCAATACAGCCCTCCCCACACTAATCACCGTGCAGGATGAATATTTCATTTAAGCAGCTGTCAGCAGGTACAGATTTCTTCAAATTCAAAGCCTCATTACATTTTTGTGTTGCGCCCCACCCCCCTTACACACACACATACATACACACACACCTCGCTCCCCCACCCCCCTTTATATAAAATGGCGTTGCGGTCATGTTTCTCCTTTTTGTTATTATAATGAATATTACAGTGTGCCTGGCGCCTGGAAGCTGATGACCAATAAAAACAAATGTCATGTCAGCCGGCGGTGAATCAGCTGTGGTCTGGACGTGCGGGGCTGGCCTTTGGCAAAGCGGTTCAACAGCTTCCATTAGGGCTGTGACAGTAACACGGCAGCGCAGTCTAATTAACTGGGCGTCAGTGGCACAAGATAACTTTTGCTGGGTTTAATGTGAGGGTGTTTACTGCCTGGTGCGTCTCTCTCTCTCTCTCTCTCTCTCTCTCTCTCTCTCTCTCTCTCTCTCTCTCTCCCTCTCTCTCTCTCCCACTCTCTCTCTCTCTGTCTTTCTTTCTGTCTGTCTGTCTGTCTGTGTGGGTTGCTTCACATTTAAAAAGCTACATTCCATTATTAAAAAGAAGCACGCTGGCAGAGTGTCATCAATTAGTTAGTTGGGGAATAATTGCCAAGAAATAAAATAAACTTACAACCTCAATAAATCTTGGGACAATATCAGTTAAATCAGATATAGGCCGTCCTTAAATTTTGAATGGGTGTGAGGTGTCTGTGCGAGGGGCATATTGATCTGTGACTGATGAGCACGTGGCTGCAGGTAACAATTCTATTTTGAAAGATGTATAGCATTCAGAATGGCAGACGTGTCTGTTGCTGCCTTACAGCGTGGGGTTAATGAGTTTGTTGGGTTGCCAGCAAAACAAGGAGTTAGTCATGTTGCTTAATCTCGCTCATAAATAGCACTCAATGGGATTGCTTTTCTGGGTTTGCGGGGTTCAAAGCCACCAGCATGTTAGAAACACATTCACCAGAAGTCCCGAACAGGAAGTACACAGGAAGAAGGTTCTGAAACTATTCAAAAAATGTCGTGAATGATGCACTTATACAAGTCAGGCTTCAAAAGCGGTTTTGTTTAGTTGCTTGGAACCGATTTGAACAACACCATACTGTTACACTGGCTTCATTTTGTCTTCGCTGGTTTAGCTCGAACTAGTCCCACTTGACTGGATAAGGATGGTTTCTGACGTGAAGCTGCTCACTGTGATTAGTTCAATATTGCTGAGCAAGGCAGGCGGGACAGGAGGAAAGAGTGATGCTGATTTTTATTTTTATTTTTCTTAATGATGCTAAATGCGGGAGGAGTGCTTCTGGATCTCGTCACTCTGTTACACCACAGAGACACAAGAAGATGCTTCCTGCTGCGGCGCGGTGCCTGTTTCAGGACCAAGGACAGCGACAGAGCAGCGCAGAGCCGCTGGTGCTGAAGCCTCGCTGGTGGAAACGACTCGAGGACCTCTGCGGCAGCCCTGCACGGTCAAAGTGAAGCTGGCAGGGATTCAATGTAATTCCACTTAAATCTTTTTCAAGTCCACATTTTATAAAAAAAAACCCGTCTCGCTCGTCCACAGGGGCGCTAGAACCATCCCAGCTGTCAAGGGGCGAAGGCGGGGTTACACCCTGGACAAGGTCAACAGTTGATGACGGGGCTGAGACTAACAGACATTCCCGCTCTCGTTCGCTCAGTCCACCTGACGTGCAGGTCATTTGGAGAAGTCGCACAGGCTCAAAGGGAAACGTTGCGAACTCCACGCAGAAAGACCCCCGCAATTCTCCTCCTCGAGGAGACAGCCAGCGCAAACCACTACACTGCACTTAGGTGCCGTCTTACACGGACATCAGCGCCGCTAAAATGTAAACTAGACACGATTGATGTTATATTAAAACTCTAAAACTCTCCCCACACAGTCACCCAGAAAGAGTTCTTACACACACGTGCCTAAACTTCATTTTGAGTCTGTGTTGCACTTTGTGAAGGGACACCAGTCTGCAAAGAGTTGACTCGTGCAAATATTTACTGACTCATTTCTCATCTCATCGACGGTCGTCACGAGCCCGACAACGAACGCTTCACCTAAACATTGACCGGCGACGTTTCCTGCTCTGAGGGTTTAAGATCCACCGACATCTCCGAGCTCAAACACCTCCCTCTTAAGTTGCAGCGAAGATCTTGAGTTGAGATCTCGCGCATTTTGTACACCGCTCACCTTGAGGAGCCAAGTGTAACTTATTTTAGGGGGCGCTCCAATTGGCAACCGATTGCTCCCTTGACAAGAGGGCAAAGGGGAGGGTGTGGGGGGCTGAGGGATCGCGTGCGTGTCAATGTTGGGGCAGAGAAATGAGGGGGGATGTGTGACGTCACTCCAATGTATAGTAATAATTATTTTTTAGTCTGACTTGTCATTGATGGTGGGGTGAGGAGGGAGGGCGCTGGGAGGGTCTGTGGGATCTCCGAGGCGACTTGTCGTGTGTGTGTGTGTGTGTGTGTGTGTGTGTGTGTGTGTGTGTGTGTGTGTGTGTGTGTGTGTGTGTGAATAAACCAAATCTCACGTCCCCAACGTCGTGAGACGCACCTGCGACGGGTGAGTCCGCGAGACGCCGCCTGGGGGGCTTTTTACTCACCTAAGACAAACGCCAGAGTGATGATGTTAATCAGGATCATCTCGCGTCCGGTTGTAATCCAGCAATTACAAGAAAAAGAAAGAAAAGTCCTGAAGACGGTGGTAGAGAAATTTTGAAAAAGGAAAAAAAAAAAAAAAAAAAAAAAAGCGAGGCTCCCCCCGGTCGCCGCTGTCCGCTCCGGTCACCCTCCTCCTCCTCCTCGCCGGTGCCCTTCACTCACTCTCCCTCTCCTTCCAGGCTGAAAACCGGCACAACTGCCGCCGACATGCTGACAAAAAATAAAGTGACGACCCCCGTCCTTCTGGAAGACGGGCTCACCGAGGGGGGAGCTTCGATCAGCCAGCCCTCAGAGGACCCCGGGCAGCGCGGATGATGGAGAGGCGCTCACGCGGCGCGCCAAGAGAATCATATTCCGGTGGGAGGCTCCGGAGAATCCGAGGATGCTGGTCCGTCAAAAACCAAATGAACAAAATGAAATAAAGATAATGACGTGGCGGGGAGGGGGAGGTGGTGGAGAGAAAAGCAGCTTCCTGAACTCGCGTAACGAGAAGATCCCGGGTGCTCCGTCTGTCGGCGTCCGTCCGCGTCGCTCCAAACTTTCCCGGCGGTGCTTCGCTGCGCGGTGCGTCGTCACCGCGGTGACCTCTTCCCCCCCTCCTCCGCGCGCTCAAATTAACAGCACGGGGGGTCCGGTGGGTGGGGGACGCTGATGGACGGGATTAAGACGGTAACGCACCTTGGTGGTGTGTCGACGCGACTCGCTCCACGCCAGTGCGGCTTTTTTTTTCCCCAGTGCGTAATGGCACGCGCGTCTCCCTGTTCGTTCCCGCCCGCTCGCCGTCAAGCGCACGCGCGCGACCGCTGAGGGGAAAAACCTCGAAACCCCCGCCCCCGCACCACCCCGTCTACACACACAAACACACACTCACACACAAATACACGAGGGGCGCGCACACTCGCCCCCGCCTCCTCCCTACCGCTCGTAACGCGCACGCTCAAAGCGCGTGCCAGATCCGGATGAGGTACCATGACGCCCCCCACCCCCCACCCTCACCCATATTTCTGTCTTTCCAATGCCTTCCCACCTATAAGAAGGGCTTGGCGCGCGTACCTGCTCCCCACCAGGAATTTTGGAAGCGGCCCTCGTGCACGCGCTTTCCCACGATGCGAGTTCCCAAGGGCCTCGCTGTCTCGTTGCCACATTGAAACAACATTTCCCGGTCATGAGTTCAGCATGTAGATGCTGCCGTTTTGCCCTCTTCATTATAAAGTTTTTTTAAAATGAGCTCCTCCTCACTCAAGAACAAAACAAATTCTTACAGGCTGAGACGCTGAATTAATATTTTTGTTCTTTCCTAAAACAACATGCAGGTTCATTTATATGACAATTTGCAGGGCTGATACTGAGATGCGATTCAATTCCAAGAGATTGATGTAAAATAGAAAAAGCAATTACGGTGTGCAAGACAGAACCAAAGACAAATGTGGACGTTGACAAACGCCATTAGAAATGATGTAATCCATTCCAAACGTTGATGATGATGATCCCATGGTGTGTGCTTTTAAATATATTTTTGCGGTGGAAGACTAAGAAAACTGAGGTGGCTGCTCCCTCAAACATGACAATGACGTAGCTGCGAGCGTCTGAATTTATATGGAAAAACCTTCACAAACATATTTGTGAGGGAAATGATGAATTCATTTAGTCCCTGTTTTTCAAACCCCTAATACAGAGGCACAGAGGCTGTAATGGGAAGCTTACAGTGTCATTACCTGTGGCTAAGCATGGATGCATTTAGCAGAATGCAAAATGACAGGCTTGTGAACCAGCCTGCCGTTCCGCCACATCCTGATAAGCTTGCGAAATGTTTATCAGTTGTTTTCATTCAAGCAACTGACTGCAACAAAGGCCAACGCAGAGTCTTCCTCATTATGGGGATTTTGCCAACAGGGAACAAAGTGGTTGAAGTCGGTCCGTCGCAGTGCTGTGTGTCAAAGAAATCGACTCATTAAAAGGGAGAACAAGACGGGCAACAATTCTTGAAGGGGTCCTCAAGAGTAGAAAAGAAAAAGACTGCCTGTCTATTGATATAGTGGAGCAAGTGTTTTTTTGTTTTGTTTTGTTTTTTGTTTATTTAATTAGGGTGTATATTACAGCAAATATCTATTTCACAATGTGGTATGTATTTTTTTTTTCTATATCATATAATGCAGTAAAGTTGTTCCAAGCCATAATGAAAACATCTGCCTGTAATACCAATAATTAAATGCAGTAAAGTTGGAACGTCAACTTGCTAAATACTAAACATCAGTGTCAATGTTTAGATGAGAGGACAGCGCTGCTGAGGAGTGAGTCAGTCACCATTAGGGCTCAATGCTCTCCCTGTCGTGTCAAAACTCTGGCAATGGAGGCTGTGCCAGTTTAGAATGATTGACATTTCTAAGGGTGCGAGACAGAAAGCTTTGGCTGACTAGCTGAGACAAGGACAGATGGGCAAAGTGACGAGGCCCTCAGTCCTTATTTGGCACATAGGACCAGTGTTGTTGGGATTACACCATAAAAGGACTACTGATTACAACTTTAAAAGTAATCTAATTACTTTTTTATCTGCTCTGTTTCATAAGTAATCAATGACTTTTTACTAATCACTTTAGTTAAAAAAAAAGATAAAGTAACAGTTGCTGAGTGCTTTGGAATTAACTTTATTAAAGGGCAAATTTTGCAATTGCAAATATTGCCTTGTCCTCTTTTTCTAAATTTCAGACATTTTGTGGATCGTAAAAAATTTTTAGCTTGCAAAAAATTTTGGTAATGTTAGTAATGGACTCGTTACTTCATAAAGTAATCATGATATAATTACCAGCTTTGCCACAGTAATCCCGTAACATTACTCATTTAAAAAGTGGTTTAATTACAGTTGTGAATTACTTTGTAATAGATTACTCGCCAACACTATAGGACAGGGAGCTACCAGAACATGGCCACATATCAACACATTACACTCCAAATGACAAACTGAGCTGTACTGGCCTCACAAAACAAGGGTTTCTCTCACTCTGAACACTGAAAGGGCTGTTTTAGACCCCCCACCACCACCTGCTCCATCCGTAGCTCCGCCTTGGAACAGCCCACTCCCTCGTGATTGGCCAGAGGCTCACTGCTAGCGCTAGCTCTCGAGGACGATTGCTAGTAGCTCTCATGCAATGACACGTTTAAAAAAAAAGAAAGTCCACCGAGCCATTACTATGACAATCAGCTCGGCTCGTGACGCAGAAAGTTGAGCAAAATCTGAACAACTCGTTTCAGCGCAGTAACACAAAAAAAGAAATAATAATACATGCTCAAGTTGTCATTTTCCACATTTGGCACGTTGAATGCCAGTAGCGCAAAAAAACACCTTCAAAAGCTGAAGGGGATTTTTTCTGAATTGCAACCCTTGAAAACGGGCCTCCCTTTTGGCAGTCATGCAGTCATAATGTGCTTTTAGTAGATGTGAGACACATATGGCAGAACATTTTAAACAAAGCCTGATTTGAATGTGACAGAGGTGAATTCTGTCACTTTGATCATGACTCTTTTAAGCCCCGGAGGAAGATTTAGCGTCGAACTGTTTTCTTTCTTTTTGATCTTTTTTTTTTTTTTCTTTTTGATATCGACTCGTCTCTCCCGTCAAAAGATACCAACCGCGTCACGGGGGAGCGATTTATCATGCAGCCGTACAAAGTCAAACCCCGGCCGACTGCTGAAAGTGAGACATTTCCTCCGTATAAAAGAGGGGTGGGGAAGAGCGTGATTATCTCTGAGGGTGGTCCGCTCGTGGGAGTTTAAGCTGGAAATACAGAGAGATAAGACAGCCACAGTTTTATACTAGGTTCATATTCACATCATAAGAGGGTTAGAACACATCTGCGGAAAACAATAGAAACCACATTGAGGTCCCCCTAGAGTTTTCTATTTATTTTGTTTTTTCTTTTCAGAGAACACATAACTCTCATTTTGCTGCAATGTCATGCCTTAACTGTCTCAATCCCACTTGCATGTGCAGCCATCTTCTACAACCAGCCTACTTCTACTACTTCTTAGTTGCCGGGCTCACATCTATACAATACGTGCATCTTTCAAAATGTCACAGCTGCTGTTGTCGTCTGTCAATAGGCTATTTTTCTCTCGCCATGGTTCCACATCACCCGCTCTGCGGCAGGGCGAGTCATTTGTTGTTTGACCTGCGTTGTTTGATAAAGACTTTACGAAACATATATAAGTGTTTATATATATATACATACATGTATATATATGTATATACATATATATATACGTATATGTATATATATATATATATATATATATATATATATATATATATATACGTATATATATATAACTATATATATGTATACATATATATATTTATATTTATATATGTATATATATATATATATATATATATATACATATAGATAGATAGATAGATAGATAGATATCATAAATGAAAAGATATAAATGTACCCAATCTCAAAATATATGAAAGTACTCTCCAACCATGTGTGTTAAAGAAACCGACAAGAAATAGAAAATTACACCAATTTAAATGCCCCCAAAAAATCTTATCATTACATATATGTGTGTGTGTATATATATATATATATATATATATATATATATATATATATATCATAGATAAAAAGATAGAAATGTACCCAATGGCATTTCTGGCAGTTAAAGAAGTTTTTTTTTTTTTTTTTTTGATGGTTTATACTTTCCAAAAAAATGCTGCCAGTCTGGTTTACATTTCCCCAAAAATGTGCCGTGATTATCGACTTAATAGAATGCAGCCAGTCTATTTCCGCCGAATCTTTCAGAAGTTACACGTTTTTAGTCTCAATGCCTCCCCCTCCCCTTCCCACGAACCCTCCCCTCCCAGACTGATCAGTATCACACAAGATTTTTTTTCCCCCTCCTCGCCTCCACTCTGTCTCCAACAACTTGGCATCGAGGGAGGCGGCCGTGCAGACGACTGGCACGGCCAGTTGCCAGGGTTTGATTCTAATTTATGGAGGAAGTCTTAGGTGCCCGTCTTGAAATCACTTGCAGCCGCCAGATCCCAATCCCAGACACGGGTTTGAGTGGAACAGCGGCAGCGGTTGTTGGCTGCGAAACAGTCGTCTTCACATCACGAGGCACCTCGAGCTGCAGGAGATAAGAGCTTTGCAGCAGGACGCTGGTCTGCGGTGGATGTGGCGGGCGGTGACTCAGACAGACGGTGAGCTGCTATGCTAAACCAAGGAACACCCTCCTACCACCACCACCTTCACACATACACACACACACACACACTCCCAAGGCAGATGCTCCACCACCAGGCCACTGTCACACTCGCTTGGGGGAAAAAAAAAAAAATGACTATTGCTAATGCAGGTTCAGTTGGAAACAATCAGTGGTTGGAATACTGCTCACTTTGCTTCTTTTCTGCTATTTTCACCTTTTTTTTTTGAGTATGTTGTTGTAGTGTCATTTTCACCAAGTTACGGAATTTTCCATGTGAGAATACAAATCATAACCAGACTTTTCTGGTTGAAAACCTGAAAACGAACAATTGATGTAGAAGATGCTTCCCGCCGCAGACACCCAATGTCCTGCTGTCGCTAATGGCCGTGAAATGAAAGCGCATTTTGAATAATGAATCCACCCCACCTCCCACCACCAGCACCCCCCACCCCCCAAGCCCCCAATAAAAATAAAATATTTTCAAGCCATCTTTGTTGCTTAACAAAATAGAATGTTTTTGGCGAGGGAGGGAAGAGGGAGTTCAACCGAGTGAGTGCGAGGGTGAAATACGCTAAAGGGGGACGGTGTTTTGTTTTGCTAAAAAGGGGACGAAAATAATGTTCCTGTAGTGGGAAAATTAAGCGGCTAGAGGCTGACAGCCCAAACCAGATTCAGTCTGCTGGGAAATCACTTTCACAACACAATGAACAGCAGACTGTCAGACAGCTCCCGGATTAAACTGTCATGATCCCCCCCCCACCCCACCCCCTCTCTCGTTGTCTTCCCCGCTGCAGGCCTTCCACTCATCCACTCGTGCCGCGATTCCTCACGCAGCCCTCATTTCCCGCTCGGCTTCTTCCTTCCTGTGCCGCCGCCGCCGCCGACTCGCCAAACCTGAACTTCCAGCAACACCGAGCTCCCTTACCTTGGTCTCTTGGCGCTAATTCAATTTTCAGGCACCACTAGAAAAAGGCAATTACAATTAACGCTGATTAACGGGGTGAAGTCAAAGGAAACATCAGCGTTAGAGTGATTGGACAACATTAGGTGGGGACAATTACGCCGGGGCCGCCGGACGAAGCGAGAGGTGGCTGCCTCTGGCGCCGCTAGAGGAGAAATCACCTGTGGGGAAAGAAATTAGGCTGGAGGTTAATTTTTTCCCCACTAAACGGTGGCCCAAATCAAATCAAAATCACTTCTCCACATATCTGAAAAAAGGTGTGTGTGTGTGTGTGTGTGTGTGTGTATGAGTGCCTGTGTGTGTCCAACGGCCTTCTCAAATAAATGAAAGTATTTCCCGACCACATGTGTTCAACAAATATACAAGAAATTAAAATTAAAATCACGGCAATTAAAATGTCCCAAATTCTTTTTTTTATCATTTTCAGAAAAAGTTCTGGTCTAAACCGGGCGAGCATCTACAGGGCTACGTCCGAGATATTTCCGAGATATTAGGGTTAGGCTTATTTTATGATTGGAAGTTGAAACTTGGACTCCTTCGATGTTCTTGTTTAGTCTAATTGCAGCAGCCAGAGGTTCCATGAAAATTGCAAATAGTGAAGGGGAGAGTGGGCAGCCGTGTCTGGTGCCTCGCTGCAGATCAAACCTCTGGGAGGTCTGGCTATTTGTCCCTAACTGAGGCACATGATGAGCTATATAGTGTTCGTGACCAGAATATGAACGAATTTCCGAAACAGAATTTTTGTAGTGTGGCAAACAGGAAAGTCCAATTGACCCTGTCAAATGCGTTTCCTGCATCTAGCGAGATGATTGTTGTTTGCAGATTGTTGGCGTTAATTGTGTAATTGATGAGTCTACGTTCATTGGAAGTTGAATCTCTGCCTTTTATAAACCCTGTTTGGTCAGAATGAATTATATATGAAGTATTTTTTTCTAGTCGTCTAGCTATGGCTTCACAGATAATTTTAAGTATCAATTAAAGATGGACGGAAGCGCCGGGGCTTTAACACAAGGCTGATGTTAGCAGAGTTCATGTATAGAGACAGAAGTCCAGTATTTAGGATCTCTCTTGCCATTCAGTAATATGTAGATCCGATAGTTGGCGAAAGTGCCTTATAAAATTCTAACGGGAGCCATCTGGTCCTGCGGCCTCATTTAATGGCATTTGTATCAAGGCTTCTTCAAACTCCGCCAAGGTGACATCTGCGTCCATTGTAGTTGCCTGTTCCTTATTTAATGTTGGTAGCTCAATTAAGAAAGCTATCGATAGAGGCTTGTGAAGGATTATTATTGTTAATTTCTTCTGGAATATGGGTTAGAGTGCCGTCCGGATTTTTGATGGTGGAGATTGTTGCTCTTCCTCAGTTTGACTTTAGTCGTTTGGCTAAAAATTGCAATTATCATTGCATTTGAAGATCTTTAGGCGTAATCGTTACATTTGGAATTCAATCTTTTTATTTGTGAGTTTAGCTAATTCAGTTTTAGTTTAGGCGGCTCTTCTGGGTAAACTGAGCCAAAAAACTCCTCATCAAAAGGAATCACGACTCTAATCACTAATCTGAGAGTCTTTTTTTAAGAGGCTCTTTTTAGAACGAGCAGTAGCATGGACTTTAGCCTTGCTAGCATAGCTGCTCGTGAAAAAAAAAAAGAGGCAGGAGCCGACAGTCCTTTTTAACACGTACGGCATGGGGCACTCAGGTTGTGGCTTCACAATCTGACCGCACAGCAAGAACACATTAATCTTGAGCTGTGGATTCGTAAACAATTGACTCGCACAGCGTGAGTTGGAATTCAACCAAAAGGCTTCTCAAGCCGCACACCGTCCAGACTAACAAAACTGAGTTTGCCCTCCCCTTCCCCCTCCCTTTTTTTTAATTTTTTTTTCTTTGGCGTCACCTCAGTACTTCAAGCAATCCCAATGCCGTCCAACAAAATGCTTATAAATACCGATCAACTAATTGACATTCCGTCCATCTGTCAGTGCACGTCTATCAGAGCGCTGCCAGAGGGCTGGAACCTATCGCAGCTGTCATTGTTCAGAGGGCTCTTTCTTGACAGGCTGTCACTTCATAACAGAGTCGACATGGGGGCGACCAGCAAACCGCACACATACAATTTCGAGTCATCTTGACCTAACCCTGCACGACTTTTCTTAACTTTGCCGTGCAGCTGGATCGCTTCGGATCTCAAGTGTGAAATGTCGTTCCTCAGCTTGCATTCAAACTCTGGAGCCTCCGGCGGTAATGCCACACTGCTGACTGCTGCTGTTTCTTGTGAGGGGAAGGGACATTGTTACTCAACCTGGCACAACTATATCCCGAGAGAGAGACCTTTCCTTTCCATGAGCAGTAGCCCAAACCAGATGCTGCCTTTTTTTTTTTCTTCTGCGTTTTGATATCTTCGCGATCTTTGCCTACTTTCTTTTCATTCTAGTTGCTGCCTCTTCACCTTTTACCTTCGAAAGCCGCTCGGCAGTGAGGGCAGAAATGAGTTTAGCCTCGCAAGGCAGCTAGCTGGATGGCTCACATTTCAACCGTGAAATCAAGCTCATTGTCAGGGAGCAGGCAAGTGGAGCGACAGCAACACAACACAAAACTCTACCTGGCATTGACACGTGAGAATGAAATGGTTGTGTCGGGGGAAACAAGCTAGCTATTGGCCACAGCTATGGGCCAAATAAATCATTTCTTTAAACAGAAAGAGATTTTAAATGTGTGAATTATGCTAATAAGATGAAGCAAGATTAGGACTTGGTGCAGGGAGCTGAACTGATGAACCTCTTCGTCTCTGCGAGCCGTCATGTTTTGAAGCCGCGACTTAAAGTTTAAAAGGTTGCGTACAGTCACTGCAACCGGAACGAGGCTGCTGCAGATTTCTTCTTTTTTTTTGATATATAAATGAGCCCGGGGGCTTGGTGGGGGCTTGCTGCCATGGAGAAAGCCTTTTCATTACGACAGTTCTTCATCTAACCGTCACCTGAAGGCAGCATGTGCCAAAGACGCTTTTGTCTCATCATACTTCATTGACTCGCCGGCTTGTACCACTTTCACATGTCACAGACTTAAAAGAGAACAGTCGAGCGTGAATTGGACTAGTTGCACACGGTGGCTGTGTCCTTTTTATTAAACAGCGGCTGTCATTTTCAGTTTCACAGCGCTTTATTCATCTCATAAAGATGTGATCATATCTGAGAGCACAGACATCTGTTAGGGGGAAGTTCTCCTCAGGTCCCATCGCACGGGCGGAATTAAATCCAGTAAATCGCATCTAAAATTAAATCTCAGATCAAGTAAAATCCAATTTGGATACTGAATCTGTGCCACTTTTGAGGTAATTTGAAATTTGGAGGTTTGTTGATTTTACACTAATGATGTCTAATCCCCGCTGTGGCTGCTTATCCAGGTTGATTGAATGGAACTTGCAAATCAATATTGATGTTTACATATTTGGCTTTAAAAAAAAAACTCGTCCTAGAAAGTTCTTTATTTTTAACGATAAATACCAACATCTCTTAAGTCTTGGACTTGTGCTGTTTACTCAAAAACTATTTAAATTAATACACCAGATTGGGTCTGGTTTATAGTATGTGAGAATACTGGTACATATTTAGCAAAAGAAAAAATGTTTAAAATCATTTTAATCATTCATGATCCAGCCACTGTTCCCCGATAACAACTGCCAGACCACAGGGCTTCAAAACGGCGTTTGCTTCCCAGCTCCACTTTTAAATCCAACACCAGCTTCTTTTAAAAGCTGTTCCATGACTATCGTGCATTGGGATGCACTCAAGGAGGATATGAGTGGGGAATACATAGGGCACAGTGATGCACTGATGTCACCGTGACCACCTGAATGCCTCACTGTCTGCCGAAACGAGTCTTTCTTTTCGAGCCAGGCCCAGTCTCCCATTCAGGAAGCAGCGCTGGACCTGCTCTCAAGTCCCGCGAACATGGAAGTGCAGCGGATAACAATCCCGATTGGTCAGGCCACGCTGAGCCGGGACAAACGAACGGTCACAGTGCACTGTATTTTCTTTGAGCCCTACATTCTTTCAAGACTCAATAGGCTTCAAAGTTTTAAACCGCACGCGGTATGATTGCCAGCGCTCAAGACTGGAGCGAGCGGGTCGCTGAAGTGGGGATGCTTTGGGAAATTAATACCGTCTGTCCAACCATCTATCTTACTCCCTATTCATTTGTCCATCTAGTCTACCATTAAAGCACACTTTATTCATTTTGAATGTGATTTGCCGTTTTTCTTCAATAAGCTTCTGACCAGAGGCCAACTTTGTGTTAAAAACTCACTGCTCTGCTCTACCAACACCAAACAACTCCCCCCTCAAGCCATTAATAAAGCAAACTTCCAATTTAAATAGACTCTTCCCTTACTGTATAGTCCTTTCTCATGTTGTTAGGTGCTGCCATGAATCTTTGTGCATTGTTGTTCCCTGGAGGAGGAAGTCTATTAGCCAATGATATAGTTCCCTGTTTCCTGCCTCCTCTACAGCTGGTTAAAGTTTCAGTACCAGGGATTGTGCAAGCATCCGTGACTTCAGTCAAGCACCGGGTGGATTATCACGAAACGTAGTTCAAACATTTATACTCCTCTTGGGTTCGGAGCCATTTTAATCAAGGAAAAAATTGACTCACCGTTAGCCCAAGGAGCATGGCATATATATGCACTGCTAAATATTAAATGCTGCGATGTGATGTGGAAAGCAAGATTCTCAGAAACAACAACTTGGACTCAAAGCGCATCTGTGTCATTGGTGCTTCAGCTGCTGGTAAGGTGACCTCTTGTTACAGAATGCAAAAAAAATCGCAATTTATGGGCACACTCCAGTTCAGTCAGGACACAGTTTGCATTTACGAGAGAAGAAAAATTTGATCAACAATTTAAAAGTAGCCATAACTGCCTGACGTCAAGTAAAATCGTGGACCAGCAACCAGATGAAACAATGGGAGGGCTCTGAGTTTTGGAGCGATTACAGGGAGGGTAGGACTCTAAAAATGTGTTACAGTCACAAAAAGGGCAACACATTGACAATAAAAGCAGAACAAAAGGACATTTTTAACAACTCTGGGAGAGATTTTGCAGTTCTCAGACAGCCTTTTGGTCAATTCACTGGGAGTAGCAGCAGGCCTCTGCTGCTGTGTGTATTACTGTAGCATTGTGACGACAATCTGTTTCATTCATTTTCCACCGCCCATGATTGGCAACGTTCTGCATCACTCTTGCAAATATCCAAAAAGCGACACCAATCCTGAGCATCTCAGGGAAGCAGATGTGGAAAACTCAGCGTGGATTCCAGCGAAAAGTGGAAAACTGGGGGGGGGTTCTGTAAGAATTATCAAGACAAACATGTTAAAGTTTTTAACCTCTAAAATTGATTGAGGAGTTTCATCTGAACCCCCACTGATGTCACACTTGAGGGGTTGGCTGGACCCCATTTATTAAAATCGACTAAAGTAATCTAGATTAATAATTAGTAATGATCTAAAATAATCCAAGACTTTCAAATCCATTATCAGGTTACCACAGAACTATGCAGAAATCACGGCCATTGCTTCACCAGTATTGTAGACCAGCGGTCCCCAACCCCCGGGCCGCGGACCAGTACCGGTCCGTGGGTCATTTGGTACTGGGGCCGCACAGAAAGAATAATTACCTTACGTTAAATTATTTTTTCAATTTAATTTTGAAAAATTACTGGATTCTCTCCGTTAAATCCATCTACGGTTCAAATCTTGACGCGTGTCAAGGCGCTTGTCTCGGTCACGTGATACATTACTGCTAGTTTATCTTTGGAAAGAGGAAAAAGCCCAGTGAGGAGGCAGAAGAGCCAACGACTTCCAAGAAAAGGAAAGTTATAAATACCGGGAGTCCTACCGCTAACTTTACCTCGACAGAAGAATCCTAGGCAAAAAGCATCCTGCATTAAAAGACCAGCAGTATTTGGAGTATTGAGAAAGAAAGAAAAAAATCATATGTCACCCATCATGTTATTTTGTTGTCGCCATGTTAAGAGGACGCTGCTAATAAAGTTCCAAAAATGTACACAGTGGATTCACCTTTATTATTATATTTAGAAAATACAACAGTTTTCATGCTGGTCCGTGAAAATGCTGTCTCACATTAAACCAGGCCATGGTGCAAAAAAGGTTGGGGACCACTGTAGACAACCTCACAGACGGCCTCCTTCACTCCTCTTTTGTACCATCTGCCCCCGAAAAATGAACATCTGTAGAGTCTCCTGGCGCAGTCAACCCAACGTTATCCCTGAGAAGCTGGCTCCGCATAGAAAAATAGACAAAACATTTCAGTTCCCTCTGGTGAGGCTGCTTCTCGCAGCGTGCGTGGAATCATCGGCCAGGCGGGCAGTTCGCACCCTGGGGTCGCTCGGCTGTTTGGTGAAAAAAGAAAAAGGAAAAAAAAGAAATCGATGCCTAAACGCTCTCACTGTTACCTACGCGGCGGTGGCATTGGGGCGAGGCAGCAGGCGGGATGGTGACCCGGGGGGGTGAGGGAGGTGAGTCAGGGAACGGGGGAGGGGCACGAGGGGGGGCCACCCAAAGTGATGGAAGGCCGCGGGCGGTTTGGTTTGGTCTGCTGGCAATCACCGCGACTGATGAGGATTGACCGGGGGGGAGGGGGTCAGGGGCGGGAAAAAAAAAAACAAGACATCAAGAACGCAGTGGTGCACTTACACGTCGAGAAATGGCAAGTTTTAAATGCAGCACTTCTCTCGCTTGACAGGCCGGCTGATTTTTTTTCCCTCCTCCTCCACCTCCGTCCTACCGTTTCATGATATCCGCGCACCCACAGCAACACCTGTGAGGCGCCGTCGACGTCGAGCCGGGCCCGCGAAGCTCCCAGCTGCACAAGCGCGACAGCGATTTAATTTAATTTAATTTCGACTCCCCCCTCCGTGGGGACGCTCCGATAACATTAATTAGGTTTTCTCTTTTAACTTCTCCGACGCCACCCCTCGCGCTCCCGAGGCTTTTTATGCAAAGTGGGGGGGCTGCGAGTGCTGACTACCTTCCGCTGCCTCCCACCTCCTATCCATCCATCCATCTGCGGCCCCCGCCCAGGGTCCTTTATTGACGCCGGTCCGGCCTGTCTGGCCCCTGCGCGCGCATTACTTCTCACCTTTATCGGGACCCTCGCCCCTGACAGGAGCCATTTCTCTCATGCGCGCAAATATTTCCTGACGCAGGCGGCCTGAGCGGTAGTTACTGATACAGTCGGGGGCCCTTAAAAGGGTTTCTGAGAGTCCAGGAGTGATGCAGTGACTGCTGTGTAATTACAGTCGGCTGAAACGGGGGTGGGGGGGTGCGGGCGCGAGGCGGAGGATGACGGCAACTCCTTGCTTTTATCCATAAATACCAGAAATGCATTAACTAGACAGGGTGAGAGACAGTTGTTGTTGTTGAGAGAGAGAGAGATGAAGAGTTTTTCTCCAAATTGTGTCCATTGTGTCCAGGTTCACTGAGAATTCACTTCCCTAAGAGACAGATGGCAGGCGGCAAATTCTTTGTTTCATGTTCCCAAAGTTGATGACGAAGACCATGAGGAGGACAGATACTTTCTTCATGGCCAGAGGGAAATTTCAGTAAGTTCAATATAACTAATAAACATTCTAAAGGGAAAAAAAAAACAGATTATTCCCTAATTTTATCCCCTTTACCAGTGTTGGCGGGTAATCTATTACTAAGTAATCCACTACTCTAATTAAACTACTTTTTGAGTAACTGAGTAATGTAACGGGATTACTCTGGCAAAACTGGTAATTGCATCATAAATACTTTGTCAAGTAATGATTCCATTACTTTTCCAAAACATTTTGCAAGATAAAAATATCTTATAATCCACAAAATGTCTCAAATTTAGAAAAACAGCCAAAAACAACAATGTTGCAGATTGATGATGCAGCCGTGCATGCAACGTCATTGATATGCGACGATGCGCCAAAACAAGCATGACAGCAGCAAAAGAAAAAACAGCGTTTGTGTTTGATAGCTGGAAACAACAAACAAACATTATTTTGACTTCATCTTGGCGAAATCACAGAGTATTGTGGTTCGTTGTACGTTATGTGCAGGAAACAAGACGTTCACAACTTTGAAAATATCCACGTCTACCTCATAAATTGTTGCCATGTTTACAAGTAAGTCAACAGTGCTCTGCGCAGTAGAGATCTTCTAACTACTATGTTTCTAATTACTTTAACAACATATGGCTGTGCAAAAGGCACCAGTGCTGTACATGAGTTTGTTCTGTGAAATGTGCAGAAAACATTCATTCATGTTAAGAGGACAAAGTTCGCACTTTGAAAACGTTCATTCCAAAGCATTGAGCAACTGTTACCTTATCTTTTTTTTAACTAAACTATTTAGTAATTAGTGATTGATTACAAGTAATCAGATTACTTTTTCGAGCAGTGATCAGTAGTTGGATTACTTTTATGGAGTAATCACAACAACACTGCCCCTTACTGCTGCTGAATAACTATACACCCACAATGACGATCTGGAGCCCACTGATGAGGTCGTCTTTAGAAGAAAGGCCCTCCATGCCCGTCCATGTGACCCTCACTGAATGACAAACCCTTTAGGCCGAGGTAGAAGATGATGATCACTGACGTTGCACTGTTTCTTACGCGTGCTTTGCATAATCACTCCGACTTAAGTTGCATTTCCGTGTGAACTGGCTCTGAGCGGCGGATCCCTCCACCAGAGGCCAAGAAGTCATCAGCTGTCTCCCCCCGTTGCAGCCATTAGAAAATTATTAGCAGTTACTTTTATAGCAGGGGGAGGATTCTCTCTCCCTCGAGGGCAGGACTTTTCCGTACTGATCAAGATCGCTTTGGGATCGGGCTGATATTTGCCCAGGAATTCACTCGCTCGCTCAGAAGGAATTTGGTCTCAGCGGCAGGATGGAATTACCAGCTTCAGGCCAGAGCGTTTAGAGTGATAAGCATTTATTCACTTTCTGTCACCGCTCATTCTGCACTCACGGGCGCCGGAGCCTATCCCAGATGTCTTGGGGCGAATGTGGCGTTGGGGAGGTGGAAGGGTCGCACCCAAGGCAACTCGCCAAATCAGAAATAAGAGAGAAGCCACGCTTCTACGTGGAGAAGAAAGTCCAACGTGTCCACATCCAACGCAAAATGTTTTACTCAATTGCAATTTTCGTAAAACAACGGTTTTGAACTTTTAATGACATCAAATCCTCGTAAATTTTAATGACATCATTCTTTTGATTTTCCTCCCTTCAGTTTTTTCTGTGTCTAAGTGATACATAATAAAAGCAACTCAACTGTAAGTTGTGCAGGCTTACCAGTTCCCCTTCCAGCCCCCTCCACTGCGTCGCCGACAGTCCGTTCACAGGCTTCTTTAAATTGCCCTTAAATGTGAACATGAGCATGAACGGCTGCTCGTCTCAAGGGACACGCTTCCTCCGAGCCCATTGCTGACTCTAGTCTCACAACCCACCAAAAAAGGGTAAGAGGTCATGCATGATGGATGCACAACCTACTTGAGTAGCTTTAATTGCCAAAAATGTAAAATTTTCCCCCAGCTTTCTTGACTTTTAACTTCCAACATGGAGAGGTTCCTGAGACACCGTGATAAGTCGCCACATTGTTACACCAAGAAAATTAGCCTGAAGCAATTTTAAAAAAATGTTTTTTTCATTGTCAGACGGGACAGTCGCTGTGTCTGTTTATTTTATCGACAACGTGTAGGGGGGCTGGTTGTGCCGCTGCAAGCAAAAACCAC
Source organism: Thamnaconus septentrionalis (assembly GCA_009823395.1). Taxonomy (NCBI): domain Eukaryota; kingdom Metazoa; phylum Chordata; class Actinopteri; order Tetraodontiformes; family Monacanthidae; genus Thamnaconus; species Thamnaconus septentrionalis. The sequence goes on from CM020518.1 coordinate 16,685,201, forward strand.
ATATTGATTCCCCCTGACTTCATATGAATCTCAGGGGATTTCAAGCTCCAGTCACGCACATTAATTCATGCAATCAGCGTCACAACGGCAACAATGGCAAGACTTTAATTGGGCTCATTTAACATGATGGGACTGTCCACCTTTAGGGTGCAAAACAAAGAAAGTTAACCAGACAAATGCAATTAAGTCACAGATTCCTTTCGTGAAAACCTTTTCATGAATGGAGAACACTGTTAGACTGGAGAGATCAGGTATGTTATGCTACTGGAAATGGAAGGGTCTTCAATGAATGCCGTGCAAGATGTTCCGCCGCGAACAAGCAAGACAAAAATCATCCGTCGGTGTTCGTTTAGGCAGTTTTCACAGCTAGTAAGAGGTTTACACCATGAAAAGATTTCCATCTGGAACCTGTTGTGCAGTTTCACAGCAGCAAGGATCCGGCTGCCAATATAATGTGGCACTTTTTGCCATTTGATTTCACCATAAGACGTGACAAGTAATTAAGTCACAGATTCCTTTAAAAAAAATAACTTTTAATCAATGGAGAACACTTTTGGACGGGAGAGGTAAGGTATGTTATGCTACTGTCTTCCATAAACAAGCAAGCCAAAAATCACCTGTCGGTTTTCGTTGAGGCAGTTTTCACAGCTAGTAAAAGGTTTACACCATGAAAATATTTCCATCTGGGACCTGTTGTGCCGTTTCACAGCTGAGAGGATCCTGCTGCCATTATAATGTGGCTCTTTTTGCCGTGTAATTTCACCATAAGATGTGACACTTTACCACATGATGCGCGCCAAAACAAACCAGCGCCCTGCACATCCTGGGCAGCATTCAGTGTGCAGAGCGTCGAACCTTCACTGAGCAAACAAGAACGGACGCAAGGTGGCCGACCGTACAGCGCGGCATCACTTTCTCCTCTAGATGTCGTGATGCTGCTCGTTCGATACACGGAACAAGAGAGAGCGGAGAGAGAAAAAAAATCCCAGCTGTGTTTCTTTTTATCTCCTCGTTTAATGAGGAAGTGTTGTCCAGTAAAACTGCTGCCATTGCAGCATCCAGGCTGTGGCCACCGCGGTTAACAGTCTTGCCACAGCTTCCTGTTTTACGTCAAGTACTAAAGTCCTCCAGCACCTGCTGGCTGCTCCTCCTCAATGGTGCAGTTAGATGCATGTTGGAAAACAGCTCATTTGGAGGGGGGATATTTTTCGAGACAGATCTGCGAGAATTGGAAATGGAGATCGCCGGTGATTCAGATGCTTTACAAGGTCAGGTTGCAGCACTGTCAGAAATAATCGTACAGTAACGGTATCACCCTGAGAGTGAAGTACAAAGGCCAATCATATTGATCACAGGGAATAAATAATTTTGGAAAAATTATTCTTACAAGACAAACAAAAGAGGACAGACGCCGTCGAGAGACTCATTTCAAAAGTTTATGATCCCCATGATCCTCCATTCAAATTGACTCCATTGAAAATTTAGATTCCCCGGTGGGTGCGAAATTACATTTTACTTGGCGGGAGTTGCAAAGTGCCTTATGCTAACGTATAGCAGGCAATTACTATTACACATAGCGCACCATATGGGATTTGACTCATGGATGTAGACAAGAAACTGTATAATCAGCTTTGGATGGGTTACTTGAAACTCTGCTGATTTGCTGCCTGCTGCCTGCCAGATAGGAAGCAATTCTCAAATTCTTTAGTGATTTATGTATTCAGTTTTGGCACGGGGTGAGAAAACGACTGTAACACCCATCTCACCCACTGACTGAGGCTCTCTTCAGAATACACGGTGCCCCCACTGATTGATGGTGAGCCTAATTCTTTAGTCAGCGCCATCAAACCAACAGAGGGGAGGAAGACGCAGCATTAAAGCGTCAACATAAATCTGATCAATGTTCCCGAGGGAGGGACGCTTACATAAAAATAAAAAAAAACCCTAAGAACTGCACTGCTCCAGTGTCTCCACCTGCCTCAATGTCATCGCACACGCACGGACACGCGCGCACACAACTGCTGTAGGAAAAAAAAAAAAGAACTGCATGCCTTTCTACCCCCCGCCGCGGTAGCGGCGCTCGCTGCGCGTCAAACACCGAGCCTGCTGTCACATCCAAACACACGCAGCCAATGAAAACAACGCTGCGTGTTTCCGCTGCGTGTTTCCTCGCGCCGCCTGCGATTTTAATAGGTGCCTGCGCGGCCGGCGCTCCACCCCCCCCCCGAAAAAAATCCTCGCAGCTGAAATGACGGCGGCTTCCAACCCCGTAACCCCTTCCCCCCCGAAAAAAAAAGAAAAAACTTGCGACAATGCTACGATGGCGTCGGAATACCAAAGAGCTGTTCCCGCACGCTCTGAACACAGAGGCATGGCGGGGGCCGTGGCACATTACGCCGCCGCCGCCTGCCGCCGCCTGCTATAAACACATCCGAAGGCTCTCAGATTGAGAGAGAAAAAAAAAAAGCGTCTGCGAGGAGATAATCGAGCAGATGACGCGAGAGGAGGAAATATTGAGAGAGAGCGGAGCAGCAGGGTGAGGCTTAGGGCAGTGGGAGAGCGCTAGGAAGGCAGGAGTGTGAAGGACTTCAGAGGCTCCGAAGGGTTGCTGCGAGCGCTCTAATAGCCTCACCGCAGGACTCCAACCTGAAAGGGAGCCGCCACTAAACTCTATCAGCCTCCCTCTGTCTGCCTTTATACATTAGACACGGTGTCACAACCTCGGGCGGAGGAACCACTGGCTTGCAAATAAAGGCATCACTCCACTTCAGTGGACAGTTCGACCCGAAATCAGAGTCTGTTTTCTGGGTATCTTTTCTTTCCTGTGACGGCAAGAAGGGGAACTCTTCAAAGGAGGAAAGATTTGTAATTTCTAAATGCTTGGTTGTGGCTGCAAGGTGGGGCGGGGGTACTCGTTCTTCACAGCTGGTTGCTGGAAGATGGAAGTGCAACAGAACCGTGCACTGGCTGAGGGTGGGATGCACGTCCACAGTTTTCTTACATGTCCCAGTGTCAGGGTCAGGAACCACAGGCAGACACTGGTGGCAGTCAGATTTCTTTATTTTATGTCGTTCGTTCAATTCCAGCAGGCAGGGGCAGAATCCAAAACAGGTGGGGGTCAGACACAGGCAGGGAGGCAGACTAAGGCAGGGTGATCCAAAACGGCTGGTGAGTTCTAGGGTCCAAAATAGGCAGAGGTCAAAACAGGCAGGATCAACAAACAGAATAAGTGGCTTAACGACAGGTCAGGAACATGCAAGGATTTGAGCTGATGATCAGATAAAGCAAGGTTGTACTGGCTGGGCTTGAATGGTCTGTTTGATTGGTCAAGATGAGAAACAGGTGAGTCACTGAAATGTCGGGAAAACTCAAAAACAGGAAGTTGCCCAAATAAGGAGATGGTAAGTCACATGGGACAGAGCAACAAAAGACAGTGGCAATCGCTGACAGGTAGGGGGAGACAAAGACGCTGTTCCAGGTGGGAACCATGGATGTATTATAAGAACTGGATACCGGACTGGCAATATGGCGGCAGGCCGATTTTTTTCCAGTGGCCATTTGAGGTACTGCAGCAAGAAAAAATGGGCTCATTCTCAGCTCGTTCTGATTGGCTGCTCCTGACGTATGTGTCAGTGACGTTCTCCAGGATCGTTCTGATTGGCAAAAAAAATCATGTGAGTTACAGAAGCACGATGGAAAGTGACACAACCCATTAATGCGAAAGTCAAAAACTTATTCGGGACATGCGCTGGGTGAGCAACTTCATTGAAATGAATGGGCCGCCATCTTGGACTCTGGGGGTCTGGTGGGAACGCTGACACCCAGAGAGATTATTGACCAAGACTTTGCGCGTGTCTCCTTTATATTCAGGATTTCTACGGCGGCTGTGTGCACCGCAAACAGGGAATACGGTCTTTTGTTAACGGCAATCACTAATCAGCCAATCGCGCTCCAGGCACTCAGGCAAAGACGACTCTCTGAAGGTCAAAGCGAGCATCAGAACAGGGGATTAAAGTCACTCTGACATGGGTGTTGGTGCCAGGCGAGCTGTTGGTCTGACGGTTCCAAAAAAAGAGAAAGTATCCAGCGGTATCAAGCGACTATGTCAGAGGGGTCGGAGGTCAGAATGGACAGACTGGTTGGAGACCAGAGGCGCGCGACAGGAAGTCAAAAATATCAGAATATGATGATTCCGAATGCACGACACGTCCAACGTCCGGCGCCCTGTACGCGCACTGGCGATGCGTACCAAACAAAGTGGCCCGTGGACAGAAGGACAGAGGGCAAAAAAAAAAAGTCAATGACCTTCCGAGAAAGCCGTTGACCAAACGGGGCCGCGCTCGGCGGCGCCGTGGAGCAACTCCAGCTCCTGGCGCAGTCAGGGCGGCGAATCCTCCTGAGCGAGCGCGCGACGGGAGCAGATGTCGACGCGGGGGCCGATAGATAGTGTGATAGCGAGCCCGGGAAAGGCGGCGCCGCGGGCCGTTTGCCAGCAGCGCGCACTGGAAAAGACGGATCATTTGCGCGGACGGGAGCGGCGGCGCGTGAGAGATTCACTGGCATGTCGCGGAATTGATTCGCCTTAACGGCGGCGCGTCACATGCCTGGTCTAATCACTGCACTCCGGCTCATTAAGGGACCTCGGGGGGCCGCCGTTGCGGATCCTCGGCTCAATGGCCTCTTTGGACATCGGTTTATCGGCCGGGGCGCCTAAACATGCTTCCCATTTGAATAAATTTCGAGCAGCTCTGCAAGGACGCGTGCGCTCCACGGCAGTCGGCAGCAGCCTCTGATGAGCGCTTAGTTTTATGCGCCGTGCGTCGTAACGTTAAATGCTTAAGCGTGCAGTCAGCAGGCAAGGGGGTCTCAGTCATTTTCTTGCTACCGCCGCACGGGGAACACGCGCAGCAGCGATAAAGTGCAGGCTGGAAAAAGGTGTTGTTATTTTGTCAGTGTACTGATCTGTGGAGGTACATGTCGTTAGCCGAGCGGTTACATTCTGGTTCTATCGCTTTCAACCGTCTGCCATTCCATGTCAGCAGAGCAGCAGGGAAGTCTCGGTTGCTTCCTGCTGTTGCACAGAGGAGGGAACTTGGGATTTGGAAAACGCGCCCTTTTACTGTCGCCGCATCGAGCTCTGACTGATAGATTTACACTGTGTGTTATTTATTTCCAACTTTAATTTATATTTGGTTGTTTTGAGACATGAATTGTCAACACTTCAAAAGTGTTTCTTCAGTGTGTCTTGGGTGTCAAGATCTCTTTTTTTTTCCTTCACTTGTTTTGATTTTGGTTGACAAAAAAAGAACAAAAAAACCATCATGTATGTCCATCCATCCATCCATCTTCTATACCCGCTTATTCCTATTCAGGGTCACGGGGGTCTGCTGGAGCCTATCCCAGCTGTCTTAGGGCGAAGGCAGGGTACACCCTGGACAAGTCGCCAGTTCATCGCAGGTCCACATAGAGACAAACAACCATTCACACTCACATGCACACCTACGGACAATTTAGACAATTGACCTCACATGCATGTTTTTGGACTGTGGGAGGAAGCCGGAGAACCCGGAGAGAACCCATGCAGACACAGGGAGAACATGCAAACTCCACACAGAAAGGTCAGCCCGCGCGCCCCAGAATCGAACCCACGACCTTCTTGCTGTGAGGCGGCAGTGCTAACCACTGCGCCACCGTGTCGCCATCATGAATGTCATTTCCCAAAAAAAAACATTGTCCATTCCAGTGCAACTCAAGAAACTCACCTCAGTCGGGCTTGTTGTGCAAGTTCATCAGCCTGCACAACAGTTGCAATTCTGCTGCAGTACATTCATTCTGCTCTAACTAACTGACTTGATTCAGCATCATGATAGCTTTTTGCTCTCTTTGGTTCTTGTTGTTCAGTGGGGGAGAGAACACACCAGGAAACACCTGGCTGAAATACAGGAAGTGCCCATTGAGATGTACCAAAGGCGTTTCATAAGGGGAATGAGGTGAGACCATTTCTTTGTTTATTTTTGGACTAAAAAAAAAAATCTAGAATATATCAGGATTGAAGGGGATTTTTGTTATTATTGTGGATGACTTCAAGTAAGACTGAGATTTTTTTTTTGTAATTACATATACCTGTTTTTTGGTGGGATTTAGGGTCAAGATTCTTGACCTTTCCAGGTTCTTGACAGGAAAAAAAAATAGCAACTGTTGTATAAAAGAAATTCACTTAATGTACAAATAAGTCTATTAAATAATAACTTGAGCCGAGAGAACTTGATTTCAAATGGAAGCAGCACATTATTCAAAATGGGTCAACAGCCCCTCTTAACTCAGCCAGGTCTCTCTGACTGTGACTCCGAACCCAGCTGAACCATCTCAAACAACTCCACGCTGACATTTTGATTTCAGAGAGCCTTTCGACAGCTCTCACATTTATCAGGCGGAGAGCCATTTTTCATGCGTGTGGACCCCTAGCATCAAAAAAAAAAAGAATGCTTTTATTATGACAGGAGATATGGAGATAAATGCACTGAGCCATTCCGTGCACATCTGTGCAGTGAGCCGGAGTCGGCTGGAGTTTTATGAATGCCCTAGCTCCACATTAAACTATACATGATGACTAGTTCTGGAGGTGTGAGGCAAAACGAAATTCTTCCAAATGCGCCATTGTTTTAATATGCAAATCAATAATGCACAAACTTTCCTTCTCCAACAGTGGTGTTGAAAATAATGGCACAGTGGCTTTCATCAAGCAAAAAACAAAGAGACTGAATATTAGGCTAAGATGTGTGCTCGTGTATCGAAAGTGCACAGCAACCAGCAGAGGTCCACTTGTTAAAAAAAAAAAAAAAAGAAAAGAAGAAGGCAACAAGAAGAAGAACCTGAGTCTGAGTGTGATTCATGAAACATAAATATATTTAGCCAATTGCAGTTTGGGAAGTGAGGGCATGTTGATAAATGTGGTAACTGAAAACAGTGCGATCTTTTAATTAACATGCCCTTTGAAACGCATTATTCACGGTTTAGTCCGCCTCGCCCCCAGGACACTACGGGGGAGGTACGCAATCCGGCATCAAGACGGAACCTCTGGAAACAATTAACGAAACCAGAGAAGAACGAGGAAGAATGTGGTGGATTGGCAGATTAAAAGGTTCAATTAAAGCAGCACATCTGGAAGGAAGGGAGGAAATTGCTGCTGCAGCCAACACTGATGTTCTGATGATCCAGCTGATGTTTATAGTAATTGATTTACACATTTGTGGTATTAGTCCCGCTTGGCAGAGGCTATACTTATTGAACATAACATGGATAGAGCAAGATTTTTTTTTTTTTTTTGACTGACTGAGCAAACCTTGCTTTTTGTTGGCAGTTCACCACCAAAATGAATTCATTAAATCTAGGGAATAGCCAGAACAGGGCTCCTTTGGAGCTCAGGCTACATGTGGTGTCAATGTGAAAGTGCAGATATCAATACTTTCCAGTTGAAGAACTACTTTCTCATCAAAAGTCCAGTTTCAGAGGCCCAACGTTGAACTTTTAAATATACTGTGACTTGTCGTGACTCCTTACTTCCACTGTCTGCGTCTGTTTTTCCATCTAAGTCTTCGGCGTAAGCTTGCAGCGTCACAACTGCGCACGCGCGGGACCTGCGCGATAACCCAAGGCAGCCAAGGCTAACCTTTTAGATTAGTCAGGAAAACAGCCTTTCATCAAATGCTGCACAAAGGAAAAAAGCTCACGCAGAGAAACACATAAGCCAAAATAAACGCAGTCTTATTGATTCAAAATAAAAATTGTCCACGTTAATTTCCAACCGTGCGCGCGCCCAACCTTCCAGTGTACATTAAAACGAACAAGGGCTCCTGATTGAAAGCAGTCCAACGTGTCAAGGTGAAATGGAGCGTGACAGTGATTGAGCCGAGCGCCGCGCCTGACTCCATCCAGATCAGCTGATCAAGGCCAGCCAACACACGGTTAATTGCTCTCTTCATTTGGCTCTGCGCTGGTCTTCTTCAAACAGGAAGGTCTTTCAAGTCGCTCCAGCTGGCTGCTGTTCCCGTTGCCCCTGTGAGGTGTTTGGCAACTGTTGTTTTTTTTGTTTTTTTCTAATTTAACAAAAAGAAAACTGATCTGTTCAGTCTGGATCTCGTCGCGGTTGCTCTTTCTCCTGCCAGCTTTTTGTCCGGGGGAAGTGAGACATTGGGGGTCCAACACTGAGCTTCCCTTGGAAGTGAATGAACAGCGCCGCACTCCCAAATGAATGACCCGACATGATTTTGCACGAGCAGATCAGCCCTCGTTCGTGCAGTTAAAAAAAGTCAAGGGCAGCAGATTACTAGCTAGGATAACCATCAGCGCCGTGTGTTGCACCATCTCAGGAAGACAAACCATGAACAAGAACGTCGCTCATCTGTAGGTCATTACTATTGACCACATGTCAAGAGGGGGGAGGAGGGATTTTTTTGTAAACACTGATTTTGAAGCCTGGAGATTGGTTTCACCATCAGCACCATCTTGAGCTTCCGATCTGTTTTGAAACCGGAGGAAGTGTGGCTGGTTACCCAACTCAACCCCCACATTTTTATTTTTTTTTCTCATGCCAACAAAAACATCAGTCATCAGTCTGTAACACTATGAATTTAGGGCTCCTTTCCATCTTGACAGCCAGTCATTTTTAGTCCTTTTGCTATTATTCTTGGCAGTCCCTGCTGGCCAAAAGATAGAAATGCAGGTTTATGGCCGCCATTTTCTATTTATTTATTTTTTAACTGGATGCTCCATCCATTTATTTATATAGTTCATAGTCAATACAGGGCAACTTGCTACTCAGTTTTATTTTTGGATGTGTGTACCCACAATGCCCTGCGGTGCGGTCCCTCATCCCACTGTCACAATCTGCACCTGTCAGTCACCCTAGTTTTAGCACCTTCTCACAGCTCACGCCATACCTACCCTCGCTTGATCAGCGCAGCTGTAGCCCATCCGCTGCAATCAGCCCCACCATCTATTCACCAGCCTCTCTCTCTCTCTCTCTCTCTCTCTCGCTCTCTCCCAGATTATTTTTTGCGATGCAAGACTTCCTGGCACTCTTCTGCCCGGTGCCTGTCTCTGACTCCCCCACTTTGTCTGCGTCCCCGTGAATCGTCTCAGTCTTCTGTCCCCGACCGTTGGTTCTCCATGCTCCACCATCTCCTACTGAAGTTTTCATTCTCCTGCTGTGAATCATCTGTGTGGCAGCACACATTCAAATATAAATTAAATTAAAATCATGTTCCTGTTGTACTGGATTCAAGTTCTATACAGAGATGCCAAAAGCATTCACATTGTCTGCTTCAGTAAAAGTATGAATACTTGAGTATAAAATATTCAAGTAAAAGTAAGGAAGTAGAAGGTTCTGAACGTACTGAAGTTAAAATTATTTATTTTTTTTGCCATTAATGAAACAATATAAATTTAGCAAAAATGAAAAAGGTCTGACAGAATAATCTAGACTGAACTCGCTAGAGCACTTGAATAAGTCAAACAGCTTTGCTACTCTCAATACTATATTTCTTTTCTTTTTCATCTGCAGCACATTCAAACTATAAGCAGTAAGAATTATTACCAGTGAGGCATTATTAGATGTTTACCGTTTTGATAACAATAGCCAGTGTTGCTTTCTACATAATAATGAGTAAAATACGTTTAGCAGAATTTGTACATTTAAAACGCCAAAGTACCCAGCATGTTTTTCTAACAGATATCTTTGTTACAAATGTAGTGAAAAGGTCGTCAGAAAAAGAAATAGTCAAGTAGAGTACAGATACGTGAAAAATCTACTTGAGCACAGTAACAAAGTTTGTATTTGCCTTTTCTTTGGACAGACCAGGGTTAAATTTCTTTTTAATCAGAGTCATAGTTTGCGTGTGGGTTTGCACGTACACAATCAACTTTCTGCCCAAATTGACCGGAGTTTGATTTTAGCAGGGCGGTTTTAATGGCAGCCTGATGTTGACACCACAAGACTCACATAAAACTTTCTCTCAAACTTCAGAGTAACGTCCAAACGACATGACGCAAAAACATGCATTGCTGGGATAAGAGAAAAGAAAGAAAGAAAGAAAGAAAAGGTTCAGGAACTGTGATTGTAATTGTACTTGAATACTTTGTGCCGGCTCTCTCCAGCGAAAGTGTCCAGAGCTGAAGAGTAATTTGTTTGCATCTGTGAATGCCAGCTGCTGTTTGCGGCGAAGTCTGATCAGTCTGGCATCTCTAAAAGCTCAGCTTGACAAGAAAATAGCTGCAAATTGCCTCAGACGAGAACGGTTTTGGCTTTTGTTTTGATTCCTGCAGAAATTGTATTCCTTTTAGGAAATGGCAGGAAGATAGCAGGAGCTGGAGCGGGGCGCCTTGTGAGGCGGCCGTCATTAAAACGCTGGACGTGTCGGCGCCGCACTTTTGTTTCTTCAACTCGGGCTAATGTCAGCCATTTCCTTCGCGCGGGAGGTGACGCCGGAGATAACCTCCGCCAAAACACTGCTCTCGCATTATGGCAAATGTTGAAACACTGGAAAACACGGCATTGTTTGGATGGTTAAAATGGGAGGTCAAGGCACTTTTAAAGCAGGAAAAATATTTCTTCATACTTTGTTGATGTCTGTTGCGCGTTGAGATATTAATCTTAATCATAAATATTCCAAAGTGTTTTTCAAGGTGTTGGAGGGTTGTAGCTCAGTGTGTCTCGCTAATGGCTCGGGTCCGGCCACGAGGGCTCGGCTTAACCAAAATAAAGTGTTTCACCTTTAATTGCATTGGATGCGAAACGCTGTTGAACTGTTGCAGCTTTGGCGAAAGCATCCGTTTCTACAAAATGAAAAACAAGCTTCATGTTGAATTTTAAAAGGCGCGATTCAGCTTCTTTCTGTGCTTTCTTGCATATTCTTTTTTTTTTTTTTTTATCAACGCCTTGATGCCCTGAAGCCTGGAAGTTGATTTAAAAAAAAAAAAAGAAGATGCTCATCCTGATGAATTAACAAGCGCTGACAAGTCTGAAAACCTCTACGGAATCCCACAATGGCGGCAGTACAAATTACAATGACAATTGTCACAACTTGTTAACACCTCACTGCATTCTATCCCATCATCACAGCAACTCATTATAACTGCACGACAGCCGTGGATGAGAATTCACAAAAAATGTTGCTCTCCCTGTCTCTCTTTTTCCAAAATTTCTAAAAAAAACAAAAAAAGAAAATTGTCAAACAAAACTTGTTCTCAACACGAAACTTGTGTTTCGGGAATCCGTGAGGTTTGAAACATTAGAGGAGGGACAACATCACACACACTGCTGCCATGTGCAGATCGTGGGTGCGATTGGACGGGACGTGGGTCTGGTCTGTTTCATTCGGCTCCAGTTTTGGTATCCACCAACTGCTAACAATGATTTTTGTCCCTTTATCAGCCCAAAGCTCAACTACTGTCACCCGCTGCCTTAAAACTAACTCTGACTAAGCCTCATCTCTGCAAAACTGAATGCAAAAAAAAAATATGCCAATGTTCCAGAAATGCAATCGCAGACTTGCTCAATCAAACGCAGCAGTGAAGGAAAAGTGTTTTCCAGGTATTCTTATATGCGACATGGGTGCATCACAGCTGTAGGTAGCGCACGCTCCCCCCCGATCGTCTCCTGTATTTGTGCATATCCGAGGTTCAGATATTAATTTTTATGGCGAATTATGCCACGGTGGCAAATCGCGGCCGCCCCCTTGATTCAAAGCGGCTTTGATCGTTTTCCCGTGAGAGCGTCAAGCGTTCAGCTCTCAGCCTCCGAAAGAACAAACGAACGAACGTCAGACACAACAACTGCAAAAAAAAGAAGAGAGAGAGAGAAATCGACTCCAAAGACAGATCCTTTCAACTGCAACCTGTGGTTTTTTTTTGTGGGTTTTTTTGCCACGTCGCGATCTTCGTGTGAGAAAGACACTGGTGGCGGCGCGCTGCTTTCATCTCTCCACCTTCCCACTGACTCAAATTAGTAACACACGCACTTAAAATCCACTAGAGCAGCATTTTCTCCCATTGGCCTGCAGTCTGTCGCCAAGCGGGAAGTTCGGCAAGTTCGGCCTTCAAGCTTCCTCACGCGCACATACACACGTTAACGCACAAATGCTAGGTGCCTCTTAATGTCTATTTGCTGCAATTGTAACAAGCGCGGGGACTGCGGAAAGGGAATTTGGAGGTCGGCGTTCACTCAGTTAACTGGAGGGAACACAAATCGCCGGGAAGTCGGCCGGAATCAAAGTTGGAAATCAAAGAGGTTGACACGCGGGAGGGAACTTTAATTGAATTTGACTCAGCAGCTAGTTGGAAGATTTTTGCCCCTCACTGGCGCTGAAGCACCAGTGGAAGTTCAGTAAATGGAGCAACTTTTTGTTTTTATGTCTACTTTCCAATGGTGGTAGCGGGATGCGAAAGTCGAACCGTCCGCGTCCTTTTGTGAAGTTGTCCAACACTGAGCACCAGACCATTACATTTATCGCAGCAACTGGCAACTTGGTCCCCAGATGGAATGGAATAAATTAAAACTTGCGAAAAATAAATAGCGAGCGGAGCAGCTTCGGGTAAAATTGTGACCAGAGAGGTGGAAAAAAAAGTCAACTGCAGCGCCGTTAGACTTGGCTGCTGTTTGACTTTGCTGGAGTTTGATTTTTCTTTCCATATTTTTTTATGTGATTTAATTGGCTGCTTCAATTGGGACTGTTGTACCATCTTCTTCTGTGGTGCAAATTAAAATATTGAAAGATCTTTTTGATTGTTGTTGTTTTTTTAAAAGAAATAAATAAATAAAGTGAAGCCACCGGCTTGGACAGATGCAAGGAGAGCAGTCCAGCAAGGCCCACCAGGGAGACAGATGATGAGCAGATGGCAGCACACGAGTGTCCAGTAGAGTCTGAGTCCGCTGCAAGAAAAAAACAAAAAAAAACAAAAAGTGGTGTGAAAATCGTGAGCATTTTCAACAATAACCCTTCCGTTTGTTCCTAAACGAAGCCACCGATGCTTTAATTGAACAAATCTCTTTGAAGTGCGCGTCTTTTTTTCCCCTCTCTTTTTTACCTGCTTCCCTGAGATTATCTCCGCGCCGCTCGAGGCGAGTATCCGCGCAGGTTTATGTGGAAACGTGCTATTTTGTATATCAAAAGGGAATGAATCGGTTCCCTAGCAACTGCTTTAATATGCGTGAGAAACTCCCTGCCCCCTAGTTAGCGCAAAGAGCTTCTTTTTTTTTCACAGGTGTCACTTTAAAGTTGCAGAGGAGGGATGAAAAATGGGGGCGCCTTGCTGTCAATCTCACCCCCCATATGGGGTTGGAGCTCGGTAAACATCACTTTATTGTATGTGATCGGTGTAAGTACGGATCTTCACCTCGAGTGAAAAACACACAGCCGATGCCTGTGAAGACTGTCAAAGTCTGTCTGGAGGTGCTACTCCACTGACGACACTGGATCCGGAACGTAGCGCAGCACCGCAGAGTCAGTCAAACTGGTGCCTGACCAGTGATAGCGATGAAGAACCCCCTTCCTCTGCTGTCAGCCCCTAGTGTTCATCCAGTGGAGCTGCAACACAGCATCCGTCATCCAAAAACCTCGCTGATTTCCTGAAATTACCCCATATTCCGGTGTATTCCATGCACCACTGTGATGTCACAAAGGGCAAACTATTGCTAGGCAACACCAACTTTCAAAACATAGACGTGTGACTCTTCGTCTTCGTCTTCGTCAAAACCTCCGGATACAAGGAGAACACACCAGAGATACTTTTTTTTAAAGCATGTACATCACAGAAAATACCACCGGCATAGATTTGAGGTTCACGCCGCGGCATTTACACCTAAAAAAAAAACAATGAAACCCAGCTGAGAATGAAATGCAGTCTGAGCCGCTGACTGACGCAAGACCGCATAAGTGCTCTACCGACGTTTATTCGAGGGGACCTCAAGATTTCTTCCGGAGAATAGGTTATTTTCACATGACGTCAAACAGCTCAGATGTAGGTCAGGTTGCTGAAGATCTGTTGTGTAGGAAAATAAAATACCCGTGTTTCCATAGTTTAGGGTTGCTCCAATTGCTCTGACCAAGAAAAATAAGTGTTTTTTTTTTGTTTTTTTTTTAGAGTTCCAAAGAAAGAGAGGTGAGAAATGTGAAGAGCTCACGGAGCAACGCCGTGAAAAGTGGATTTCAACCGTCCACATCCAAGTCCATAGACTTATTCTCCATTTCCACTTCCTGCCCTCCGTCTGAATTCGCACCACTTTGGTGCGTCATCGTAAGCACGTGACTGAAACTCCAGTCTTCAAGACGTGAACTTCAAACTCAAAAAAACAAAAAAACAACTTAGACGGCCGGAGATGACGTCTTCGCAAATCTGCCAGTGGCTCCTGGATGTCCTTCTTCAGCGCCCCCCAGCAGTGTAGCCGCGTCCTTGAGGAAAGGATTTCTTGGCGGCGCACAGCTTTTGGCAGATTAACCGGGATCTGCTGTCGATATGTCGCTAAAGCCCGTTTAAACCGTGTTCTCCGACACCCGGTATCGTCCCTATCGCTTCCTGGTGTCTGGCCCGTCTCCTCCTCCTCCTCCTCCTCCTCCTCCTCCTCCGCCTCCCAGTATGAGGTATAACACACACGCGCCTGCCCTCCGCTCATTAGGAAGCTTTTACTAATGGCCCTGAGCATCGTTTACGTGCAAATCCCCGTGCCTGTCTTCATCTCCGAAGCTAATAATGAAGCTATTAAATGCTTAAGCCTGGGAAAAAAAAGTAGTAAACAGCGAATCCCAGAAGAGATTCCCGATCAGCGCCACAGACGGCAGCAGCCGTGCAGGCTGCGATGTGTGCGCCTTCTTCCTGCTTCTCTCCAGTCCTCCACTTTGGGTTTTTTCCCCGCTCCGAAATGTAAATAATGCTCCTGTCCTCCACTGGAGTCATCACCGGCAGAATAACAGGCGTCTCTCCGCTGAATAGAGCGCTCAAGTGAAGAAAGGAAGAAAAAAAAAGAAACGCATTTGCTGAACAGTTTCTCTGTGACGGACGTAGCGCAACCCTGGTTTGTGACCTGTGTCAGGAGTGGTAAGAGCGCAGCTTGTCGAAGGGGGCGGGGAAAGCAAACTGCCTTTGTACGAGACAGAGGTGGCCTTGGAGCTAAAAGCATCTATTGCGCACGCAGTTGCTTGCTTTTCTCTCGTACTGATGTGGGAAAAAGGCAGACTTGAGGCCGGGTTCTGAAGCGTATTCCTGCGCTCTGTGTCACCGCAGCAACCGAACACTCGGCGCAGGCGGCGTCGATGAGTGCCACTTTCGCACTTGCAAGAGTGACTCTGAGTTTGTGAACCACTTCTTTAACTGTGTCAACTGCTTTTTTTTCACCGCTGGCCTTTTATTCGCACAGCAAAACAACTTGTTATCAAACATAAATCAAACACGTCATTGAATTGTGCCACCCTAGCTAGCAGCATGTTAGCTAGCCGGTGGCCAGTCAGGAGAAAAATAAGGTCCAGCGAGAAATCAATTTTGTTATTAAGGTGAAAATGTCATCAAGTTCTGATAAAAACAGTAGTTTGCACTCATGCTTTCTGGCTGAGAAAGAGCTTCAAACTGGAGTGTAGCCTGGATTTAGAACTTTACAGTAATGCGGTGCTAGATAAGTTAGCTGATAATCACTCCGTTAGCGTTGAAGCTAACACCAATCATCTGCTGTGTAGCATGTTTGATGTTGCTTTAAAAACTTGAATTAAATGAAAATGTTGACTCTATTATAAAGTTCCACTAAATATCAACTGCCTATTTATCTTTTTAAAACATGCAGTGCTGTTAAAATTGCTGAAGAATGACATGAGTACAATTTACTCTGAGACGAGAAATGAGGAAGTTTTTTTTTTTTTTTACGACTCACCCGGAGGAAGTTGCCTCCTTTGTATTTTTTTCCTTCACACCTCGGAGCCTGTTGTTCTCGTCAGCCGCACACTGAAACTGTCAAAATCAACTGACACACAGGTGCATTTCTATTTCCAAGCTCTTTGTCTTCTCAAAACCTCCCACGCTGCTCCCAAGGTTAATGCATGAAGCAAATAGGAAAACCTGAAGTCAAAAGCAGGAACGCTGACATTTGTCAAAAGGTGTTTGAACGTCGGCTAACAGAGGGATTTGGCGGGTTAATCTGTATTCAAGCGTCCGATGCAAAAAAAAAAAAAAGAGAGAGAGAGAAAAGAGTTGAGCATTTTAATCCTGTAGGTGTTTAGGTGTGATTTGTGGTTTTCTCCGAGTCACTTCTGATTTTAATTAGCAGGACTTTTTCAAAAGGAAATAGTTTTTATAAGCCATGCGTGAAACAAAATGGAGAAAATTGACTTTTTTCTTGCTTCTGTTGCTTCCAAGAATCACTAAACTGCAGACATTTCCATTTTTAGTCTTCTTCGCACTTTTCTGTTTATGCAAAGGATTTTTTAAAAACTTTTTCTTGCTCTCCCCCTACACATTTTGACACATCCTACGGCACCTCACAGAAAGTGTATAATGCGTTGGTCTTCTTTTTTTTTTTTTTTTTTTTCTGCGTGACCTGTGCGGAGTGGAAGGTGATTAATTATTTGAGGAGCGCAGCAATTTGGAGCTCTTCACTGCAATCAACCGTCGGGATTGCACGCGCATTCAAAGCGGATTGAATGGACGGAGGGGGGAAAAAAGAAAACGTATTCGCAACGACCGTCGACACAGGGTCAGATGTTATTGAGGGATCCGTTAAAGTTCTGCATGCTTGAGGAATATTCGATTGGTCCGCGCCGTTGCTGTGGTAGCAATCATCACGGCATTTACACATTCTACCTACCTGCTGCGTCTTGGTCAAGCCTTGAAAGTTAAATCAAGTCAACTTGTATGTGTGTGTGTGTGTGTGCATATATATACATATATATAAATATATATATATATATATATATATATATATATATATATATACACACACATATATATATACACATATATATATGTACACAAAATGCATGTATGTATGTATGTATATACACGCATTTCCCAAATTGACTCTAATTAACTAATATATCTATATATGTATATATAGATATATATACATATATATATACATGTACATGTATATATTATGTATACATGTATACATAAAAGTATTATGTATTTATTTATATATATATATGAAAATACATAATATATGTACATATATATACATATATGTATATATATATATATATATATATATATATATATATATATATATATATATATATATATATATATAATGTTTATTGCACATCTGAAAAGTGAAATAAGTCCCTGGAATTTTTTAGAAGTAGACAATCACAGACGAACAAACTGGGTGTTTTGACACACGCAAACTTCCGTCGTTTTTTGTGTTTTTTTCTTCACCTGCGCTGGCATCCAGCTTCTCCTCTGAAATGCGACTATTCTTGTCTCTCGGTATACTCGCTTGCGCTTTGACTCCGTCTGACTGCGGAGCCACAAATGCGGAGATCAGTCAGCCGCAGCCCTTTCTCCTGCCTCCCTCGTGGTTGCCACTCGCTTTGTGTTTGTTTTCTCATCACGCTGCATAATACCTGATTCTCCGAGGAGTCGACAAAACCAGGGCCTCGGTTTTGTCCTTTTGTGCCATTCCAAGTTTGTTGCCAAAGTGCACTCATCCTGCAAACCCCGCCCCACCCGAGCCCTTAAAACGCACGCTCCGACGTATATGCGCGCGCACACACAAACACGAACACACACTCCCGGCTGTCAAACGTCAGCAGCGAGAGGAGCAGTGTGTGTTTGTGTGTGTGTGTGTGTGTGTGAGAGAGAGAGAGAGACTTCACAGAGAGAGATGATTGCTCACGTTATCACTGTTGAAACAGACAAATCAATCCCCGCCCCGACAACTTCACAATTAGCGGCTTTATTAGCCCGCTTGGAGACCAGCTCATCTGGAATGGGGGGTGGGCAGAGGGAGGAGGGGTTGGGTGGAGGGCGGGGGTGGGGGGGTCTGGGAGTCAAGTGTCTGAATGATCCGGCATATGGAGTCAGCCAAGGAGGAGACTGAGTGTGTGTGTGTGTGTGTGTGTGTGGTGGGGGGGTTAATACGAAGAGGTTGGGCAAGGCTAAAGATTGATTGGACTGATTAACGCAGTGGATTACTGATAACAGTCTCTCTACACCTCTTGTGCTCCGAGCACAGTGACACACACAAACACCCACCCACCCACACACACACACACATTAGCGCCAATTAAAGAAAGCTTTTTTTTTTATTTGCAGCGCCAACGATGAAAGACACTTTTCAGCAGCGAGGCCAGTGTGGTGGATTGTCGGGCAGCAGCAGTGATGTGTAGATGATGAAGGATGACACAGACTTGATAGTATATGAGAACGTTTATTCCAAAAAGCATCGATCAGGCGCCCAGTTCTTCCTGAGGGAGAACTCGTAGCCCACCCCACTGGTATATATGCAGATTTTAAGAATGGATGGTCATTGTTATTGGGAGAACGTACACAGCTGGTCACAAGGGAATTTGTTCGTATGGGGATGATCAGGAGGAATATCGTGTGTTGTCACGGAGCTGCATAGAAACCCTTCTTCAGGTTGGCCTCTTCAGACTCGACTGCTCTCTGACAGGAGGGCGACCCTCCAGTCACAATGGCTCCCAACGTTTGTCACGAGACGTTTCAGACAGTGCACCAGCTAGTGCAGTGTCTAGTGTAGTCTATCAAACAAGTGTTTGATCGCTCATAAAAAAATAATAATAATAATTAAAGAGAAAAAAATTCCAGAAAATTAAAAAAGAATAGCAAACAGCAGGATCAACTGCATTATGTTTTACTGGCCAAGTTCGTACACATAAAACAAAGAACTGACTTTAGGTGTCTTTGCTCTCTGTGCAGTAACTGAGATAATTCATTGTGAAAATGAATTCCAGAAGGAAGTTAAAAAATTGCAAGTACAATAGTGCAAGTGTGATGTAGAAAAGTCCCAGTCCCACCTTCCTGCTAAGAACCAAAGCTCTGCTCTACCTGCCACCCTTAACCGACACCTGGCTCGGGGTTTGGCCTTGACTTCTCTCGTTTCGCAGAACTTAAGTGGCAGGCGGGAAGCTAATATGTATTAATATGTTAATCAATTTGAATTTGGAATAACAACATTTTAAAGTGCTGCAGCTAAAAGCATTGCAAAACATTTCTGTCTCTTGCATCTTTTCCTGCGGCCGTCCTCGCGCGCCGGTGTCGGTATAATTCAACGCGCCGATCAATTGATGCGCCTTTAACGCGGGCGGGGAAAGGGAAAACAGGGCGGGAGGGCGACGACTCAACTGGAAATAGGAACTTTCTCACACACACACACGTGCTTGGAGAGCGCAATCCTCTGCCACCTAATCGTTCGGTGCGGTTAGCAAACATGAGGTCATTGGAGGGGGGGGAGGGACTGAAAATCATTTGAATCGAACCCGTAGCGTCATTTATGAAGCTATTACTAAGCTTAACCGCCAAGGTCTGCGTGCGTGTGTGTGTCCGCGCTCGTGCTCCGTGCACGTGTGTGTGTGGAGGCATAGGTACAGCGGCCATGGCCATTGATTTTCCACCCTTCTGCAATTGTATAGGTTAACTCAGCTGGACTAGAGAGGGAAAAATGGAGGGGATGGATGAGGATTATTTGGTAGTTTCCACACACACACACACACACACACACACACACACACACAGTCACAGACACACGCGCACGCACACACAGCTAAAATCAATAGAGGTAAGAGGAACATCACCCCGAAGACTGATTGTTTCCAGCCCAGATGCAGAAGGAGAGAAAATAGCTTTCCTTATTGAATTCCCACCAACCTGCTGCTCCCTTATCACGCGCGCCGCGCGATTTCTCTCGCAGCTCAACCGGCCGCCCGTGCACAGCGAGCCGTGTTTATGCCGCCCGAGAGAGGCGAGAGGCGACGGGGGTGAGAGAGAGATAAAATAAGATGGGATAAAATTATCCATCAAATCCATTAGACGCTTCCTTAATGAGGCCCGAAAGACCAACGCAGGCGGCGGGGAAAGCGGAAGTTGGCCCCTTTGGCGCTGCCTCGGCAGCCCGTATCAGCATCAACTCCTCGCCTGGAGATTCAAGGCCAGCACGGCGAGAAGGGAATGCGTCCAAACAAAAGCAATCGCCATCGCAATCTGATTTTATTCCTTTTATATTTTTAGGGTTCGCGTGTGGAAGGTAGGGAAGATTCTTTTCCTTTCATTAGAAGCAGCAGAGTTTGCTAAATATGCGGTGTGGTTTTTGTAGCTTAGATGGTGTGAGAATGGGACAGTGGAAAGAAACACAGCAATTATTTTTTGTTGTTTTCCAAAAAAAAGAGAGCAAAGACGAAGAAAATTATGATGTTCATGCATCTGTTTTAATTTTTGTTTGTGTATCGGCCTCATCTGAAAATTAGCAGACGCTCACAACAAATTCCCACTGGAAAAGCGGAGTCAGGACTGGAACAGGAAGTGAAAAGCCAAGCAGCACTTTTTTTTAGAAAAGATTGTGGAGTGTTTAGACTCTGGGGGCAGGGCCCCCCAAAAAACTTTGCGTTCCCGGTGAAAAACACTTGAGGTTTTTAAGTGTTGCGCCGACAGAGGGTGCAGGAGAAGGAACTAAGTAGGAAGGAAGTTTCCAGAGTTGATTCGGAGAGGCAGATTAAGTGTGTCAGGTAAAGAGGGAAGCTGCGAGCTGTTCTTTACCTTGGGAAGTCCTCTCCCTCCGCTGCTGGGGCTCCATGACTTTTAATCCCCTTAATCTCGGCACATTTCACTGGAGTCGCTTCAGACTGGGTTTTGATGTCGAACGCACTGTGTGTGTGTGTGTGTGTGTGTCTGTGTGTGGCGCGCCCATCGCTGCGTTAATGCATGCAAATGTGGGTTAAGTCTGAGATCCCGATGAAAAATGCAGGCTGGTGATAGGGAAGAAGTGACTACGGGAGAAAAGCTGTTTACCACAAACTTGACTGAGTTCTACTGAGTCACCGAGTTAATAGCGGCTGATGCTGAGGCTAAATGGAAGTGGGTTGCAGTGAAAGGGGTGCAGCCCAAGTTTAGAGGATGAGATGAGAAGATGGAAAGTACAAGTACAAGTACAACAATCATGGGTCCAAAGTTGTTGTTTCGTAAGGGGCCGAGGTTCTGGGGCAGAGCGTCACATCAAGCAGCCGCCTACACTGCGGGCAAACGTGCAGCAACTTCAGAAAACGCGTGAAAATAGCTTGAAGCGTGCTGCAAGCGAATGCTAACATTAGCTACAATTATCCTGGAGATACAATAACCCGTAATCCGGAGATTTGCCTTTTGTTACCAGAACTGTTACAATGTTGTGTTTCCCGGGGGACCAGTATGAGTGACGGACCCGCCTCCAACACAGAACTCTGCTACTCTGCTAATACTTCAGTGAATCGGTTTTGTTTTAACTGGCTCTGGATGAATAGAATTAAACAAAAAGCATGCAGGCGCAGAGGCAGGTCCGCCACTGAGAGTCGTCCCCTTAGAAATATGACATGGCAACAGATTTCAGATTTCTGCCCTCTAGATTTCAGGTCACGTCCTGTCCAGCTCACGGACTGCTAATTGCCCGTCGTTGTCATCCCAAATCTTGTCATTCCATGTTTTCCACCAGGTGTATTTGAGCTGTGGTTTCCAGCAAGTGTTTCCTCTTTTATTGTTTTATGTTTTGTACGTGTGTATAATCCGAGTTACGTATATTTCATGTCTTAGTTACCAATATCTGTGCCAGGCTGCAGGAGCATTTTCCAAAGCTCTTCACATCGTGGGGTTGACTCTTGAGCAGCACCAGCAGCGTGGCAACAGCTTCCTACTAAGCGAGGGTCAACAAAGGCCTCTCCTCAAGTGCCTCTTAATGGCTTCAAACCACAGGGAGGCGGCTGGGGTTGACCTGTAGCAAGCACTGGCGGCGGGGGACCCTAGTTTCTGTCAAGCTGCATATATCTGAGCTGCAATAAAATAAACTGATCATTTTTTTTCATTTTCAAATGTTGGTATTGCAGCTACGCCCCAGGACAGATCAGTACAGAGAACACGTACAAGCTGTACTGCTCAATAATGTTGTCTCTGACAAGTCTGTTTAAGAAATGGTGATCAAAGTTTTCAGAGGACTTAATAATTAATTATGTTGTGACTACATTATGACACATGTTAAAGTAGCGGTATGCAGTATGTTATGAATTTGGAGTTTGATCAGACATGGCTGCTATCTTTGCAGATCCACTTTGATCAGGATGAGCCCAATATAAACACTGGTGCGTAGTGGGAAAGTATAATGGGAAAAGTATAATGTGTGCTTGATGTGCTGTCTTGTACCAATCAGAAGTCTTTGGCTGTAGCAACCTGAACAGACTCGAAGTAAAAAAAGAAAAAAAAAGAAAAAATGTAATTGCTTAGGTATCAAAGCACCTTCCAGGTTTTCCCTCCCAATTTTCTTAATGCTTTCTATAGGCTCTTCACTGTGGGATGAATCCAATCGATTTAGGAAACGTTCCACCTAGCGCGCCAAATTACTAGCTAGCTCTTTAGCTTGTAAAAATCAAACTGACTTGAAAAATCCCTGCAGCGTCTGTTTATTTCATGTCTGTTTGCATCTTTCTTTTAACATTTCTGGAGCCACTTCCTTTCGTAGATGTACACGAGCCGCCGCAAGGATATTTTTTTTGCACAGCCTTTACACTGCAGCCGTTCCTCATAATCACCCGCGCGGTGAAAGCCTCTTCAGTTGATGACACCACAGTGGAAAGTTGCTAACACACTCAGGCTGTCCCTGATTACAGCATGGGAAGCTCATTGATTAAAAAGGGCGGATTTTTACCTGCTTTGCTAAGAAAGAGAATTTGTTCCTGTGTTGAGAAGTTGCGAATACAGAGCACAAAGCTCACACAAAGAGAGGGAATACAGCATCACTCTGGGCCTCACAAGCACTGTTAGCAGCTCCAATAAACCATCAAGTCAGTACTGCAAGGTTTAGCTTTGGAAATCTGCTCTTTGGCCACTTTATTAGGTACACCCTCCACTCCCCACTCCACTCCAGTCCCTAATAAAGTGTTGGTAAAAAGTGGTGTACTCACTGCTTCAAGACTGGAAGTAGCACTGTGCATCTCTGACATCAACAAGGCATTTCCCTCCAAAACGACTTCCGCTCACTGGATATTTACTCTTTTTATGATCCATTTGTCCATCTATTTTCTATTGCAGCTTCTCCTGCAGTCAGGGTCACGGGGGGCGGCGGGTTTACAATTCGCCAGTTTATCGCAGGGACACATAGGAAGACAAACAACCAATCGCACTCAAACCTACGGCAAAATTGGAGTTCCCGATTTGCCCCATGTGTGTCTTTGGACTGTGGGACGAAGCTGAAAAGAACACACACAGAAATTGCAGTCCACACGGACAGGTCTTGGGCCCATGACCTTCTTGCAGACAGACAGCAGGACTGACCAAGCAACTGTGTCAACCTCTCATTTTGTTTAATCCAAGCAGTATAAAAAGCAAATTTTGCCAGTGAGGAAAAACATGGCGAGAATACGCGGTAATAGAACTGCCGGTATGTCGCCGGGTTCTAACGATCATTGGCCACAGAAGAGGAGCGACCTCGAGCAGCAGACCCGGTGGCCCTGTTGTCTTTATCAATGCATGTGCGGGTCTGCCTGTGGTTGAATTGCACCCGCCGCGTCAGGGATTAATTGAGTGTGAATCTTGCATTCCATCAATTACGACGGTGGATGACAGTGCCAGTCAAGCAAGGGAGGATGACGAGGAGGAGGAGGAGGAGGCAGCTCTGCGGCCCTGCAGCTGCGCTGGAAGGTTAGAGGGCCTCATTAGCTGACCATCAGAGGTAGTAACTCACTCAGAGAGACATCAGTAAGAGCACCAGAGCTGCAGGTCCTCTCCATCTGCACGCCCCCGAGTGTTCTGCTGTTTTGCCTGAATCACAAACACTTTCTCCTGCCACTTCTCACCCTTCCCCCATCTCCCTCTCTCTCTCTCTCCTGTTCGACAACCACTAACTATATGTGAGAGCAACACTTTTTTTCTACTCTTCTTGAACCGTCGGCATCACGCCAGAGCACTTTGGTGTTTTATCGGAATTCGGCAAACTTTTTTTCGCACCACATGCTTGCTTTTGGCCTGCAGGATTTTTCCCTTGTTAATGAATAGCGGTGACATATCCGCGGGCATGTTTGAAAAAAAGAAAAAGGATGAGAACGGATGTGGTGTTCCACATGAAAACACACACACAAAAGAGAGTTCCGAAAGGAAAATTAAAAGAGTTCAGCTCAGCCAACAAAAGAGTTGCCTCGGCATCAAAAGCTTGGTGTATTTCTACATTGGCCAATCAAAAGGCTGCTTGTTTTTTTTTCCAATTACACTCGGTTAACCTCCTCCCTTGCATCGCAGCAACTGGTAAAGCGGATTGTTCTTATGAAGAAACATGTTTAAACAACATCTTAAATCATGAAAATAAGTATTGGCCCCATTTTTCGCATTTTGCGTATCTCCTACGATAAATGACGACAGCGGCATGGGTAACTGAAGGACGTCTACCAATGAAAACAGTTCCAGAGCAGAATGATAGAGAACAGCAGCCTTTTTCAACAGGATCCCAATACTTTTCCATGCTTACTGCTGGGTACCTCATCTCCCAGATCACCCATCATGGAAAAGTGCGCAAATCACACCAATTTTGCCGCGTGTTGCTAAGCAACGAAAACAACAGCTTTTTTCCATCCGCTTCTTGCAGGCTCACATAGAGCGTGTTCCAACATAGAATGTCACCAGTAAACACGAAAAGACCTCTTCAAGAATTGGAAAAAGGCAGTTTTTCACAATTGGCCCCCTTAAACTGATGCCTCAATCCTGGTATTAAATCAACACATATCGTTAGCCTAATAGCATAATTGCCTAAGTCATTTGGCCAAATTGTGATATCTGAAAAAAATACCAATGTGCTTGTTAAAAAATGTTTTTTTTCTTGTTTTCTGAAACCGTTCCAATATGACTTAGGCGACTATGCTATTAGGCTAACGATATGTAAAATTAAATTTGCACCAAGACCACAAAATGCACAAAGCAATCAGACTTTTGTTGTTGTTGTTTTGTTTGGTTTTGTTTGGTTTCCTTCAAATTTTTACCCAAGGCTCGCCCAACATTGGGGAATTGTCGAATGCTGAGAGGCTGCAGTGATTATTCATGGCTGGACCGCAGGCGACACTGTACATTTACTGCCAACTTCACAGCTTACCTTTGTCCATCTGCTCTAATGGCCAACAGCATCTGCCCTGAGTGCTGCCAGCAGAACTCTGTGATTTCCTTTCCACCCAAACGTATCTCGCTAACACTGTTATATGCATTCGGTTTGATGGAAAAATAGGAGAGCAATGCATCACAGGAGAAGAAAAAAAATTGGTGCAGTCCACAGAAAGCCGGCCCAAACTGCGCTGAAGTCAGAGAGGCCTTCAGTGGATTTTCTGCCCGGCAGGTGAAGAATGATGCTGTTTCATCTGATTTGCTGAACTGGACAGAGTGTTGCAGAATTCCATGACTTTTCAGCATTGGAAACTTTACAAGGGAATAAACAGATATAAATCTGAAATTTAAAAAATCTAAAGCATAGCACAAAACAACTGGATTCAAAGCCGGTACACACAGCACACTGCTGACTGTAGCGGTGCTGAGGCCACACACCCCCAACATGCACTATGCAGTCTTCAGTCATATACACAGATGATATGTAGAATCCTGGAATATCAAGGCCGCACGTTAAAGTGGACATGAAACACAAAACATTGTTATCCTAATTTTAAAAAGGTCCCCCTCCCTAAAAAGTTACATGTGTTTCAACACTGATGGAAAAAGGTATCTTAAAATACGGCCGTTTAAGTTTAGCTGTTAAACAAACGGGCGGCACCATTACTATTGTGTGGACGGATGTGACGGCATTGGTGGCTGAACTTGTGAACCCTAACTGTAAATAACTAAAGATTGATAAACATTGGCAGGAAATAGGAGCTAAGACAAACAATGAAAAATGGAGGTATGTTTTGCATGACTCATTGACGTTCAAACCCATTTTTATAACGTAAAAGACATGACGACACCCGTTAAATTCCATTATTTGCCAATGAGAAGACCACCCGTTCTCCGACGTTGGCGAACTACAATTAAGAACAAGATTCCACCAGTAAGCAGATCTACAAGAATTTGCAGTGACCACTTAGTAGAGGAAGACTATGTGAATGATTTTTTTAATGAGGCAGGTGTACCGACAACTCATAGAATAAATCTGTTGAAATTAGACTGTCTTGTCTTAACGACAGTTTAATGTTTCTACTCGTATTATTTAACGCAAGTCTTCCATTGGGCTCTATCCTTACGGCGCAGCCGCTTCTGAGCTAGCTTGCTGTGAAGAGCAGTCTGCCATCTGTGAGTTGTAGGAAGAGAGGGACAAGCGTCTGACTTCAACAGATTTATTCTATGAATTGTCAGAACTCCTGCCTCATTAAAAAAAAATGATCCACAAAGTCTTCGTCTACTAAGTGCTCACTACAAATGCTTGTTTAACTGTTGACTGGTGGAATCTTGCTCTTTATTGCAGCTCGCCAACGTCGGAGAACCGGTGGTCTTGTCATTGGCAAACAATGGAAGCTAACGGGTGACATCATGTCATTTACATTCTAAAATGAGTTTGACATACCTCCATTTTTCATTTTTGTCCTATTTCCTGCCATTTTGAATCAATCTTTAGTTATTTCCAGTTAAGAATGCTGGGTTGACAACTTCAGCCACCGATGGCGTCATGTCACGTCCGCCCACACAGTAGCAATGGCGCCGCCCGTTGGTTTAACAGCTAAACCTAAATGGCCGTATTTTAAAATACCTTTTGCCATCAGTTTTAAAACATGCAATGTTTTTAGGGTGGGAGACATTTTAAAAAACATGATAACTATGTTTTGTGTTTCATGTCCACTTTAAAGCCCAAAACACAAAAGAGTGACGCGACAAACTTAATGTATGATATTAAAAGTTAACTTACAAATTAAATCAAATAGCATATATATGGTTCTTAACTTTGGGTTTATTTGTTTATTATTTAGTTCATTTTTGGTATGATGCTTAAGACTTAAGATGAAGGATCGAGATGAGACGTCAAAAGCTGTCATTTTAACCTATTTCGATCACGTCCTCCATCATGAAGAGCAAATCATTTTTGGGGGGCGGGTTTGTGCGTTTTTATGGAGCAAAATCCCATAACTTTGTCTTCTGCAAGGCCATCCATCATCCGAGTGGTCAATCAATGTTCAACGAGTTCAGCAGAGCTGAGCAGATCTCTAACTGCTGGAGTTACTTAGCGAGCGAAGTTGCCCTCCAATCTCGATACTCTCCTCAGTTTCGATTCTTTTTTTCCTGTTTCAGTGGGCAACGGCGGTTAGACATCACCAACAAGGAGGAGGGGAAGATGTGCCTTTTTATCTACCTGTGCCTATCACTTATTCCACTCATCCTATCGCCACAGGTTTTATTGTTAGTACTTTGTTTTGTAAAGCCAATATGCCAGCATTATAATCCATGATCTCATTCATTCATTCATCTTCTATGCCCGCTTATTCCAATTCAGGGTCACGGGGGTCTGCTGGAGCCTATCCCAGCTGTCTTAGGGCGAAGGCAGGGTGACACCCTGGACAAGTCGCCAGTTCATCGCAGGGCTAATCCATGATCTATCACAAAGAATTACTTTGGAAGCGAAATTTTCTTTTCAAGTTTCTTAATCTCTTAACTCACCTTTTCGTGCTCATCCGCTGCTACAATGCATCCGGGACAAACATAAGAAGAACGTGGCACACGCACAACAGAGCACGCTCACAGGAATCGGCAGTCAGAGGGGCGACAAGCCGTGTTCTGCTACTGATGCTCGTCTCTGAAAGACATGTCAGAACTCCTTTTCCTCTTCCTCCTCTACCTACCTACCTATCACACACACACACACACACACACACACACACACACACACACACAAACACGCACGCATGCACTTGAGACCCGAGGTTGTAATCAGGGAAATGTTCTAGCAAATTTGTTGTGCAGCAGCAACCCCAAAGGAGGCTGAGTAATGATGCATTACAACAACTACACACCCACAAACACACTCACACACTCAGGGCCTGTGTGGCGTGATACTGCTTTTCACGGCGACGTGCCGTGTCCCAGATCCATATACCGTGTGTAAAAAAAAAAAAAAGTATAGGATAATGTGCTTTTCACTCCGCATTAGGGGGATGTTTTGGTCTCCTACATACTAATGGCTGATGATGAAATTAAACAGAAGCTCCTCGAAAACAAAGAGGGAAGAGAGTATATTTGTTGCCGTGCAGAAATATACCTAAAAAGAAGCTATCGAACAGGAGTGAGGTCCCTGATCCAAGTTTACATGTAAAATAAGAGTATTGGCTAAGGTACATTCAGTATTTGTGCCCTCGATCTACTCTCATTTCAACCAGCAGGTCATACGAGACTTCCGGTTGACCTTTTACAAGAAAGAGAGACAGGGAGCAGAGCGCACGAGGAGATAGTGGTGCCGGTTCGTGCCTGCTGTGTGTGCGCTCTTGACACAAATCAGATCATCGACGGCTCTTGTGTTTACGAAGAAAGACGCCGCCGCTAAGTCATACAGGAGAGCGAGTCATTTGCTTCAAGAATGGAGATTTTGACCTTCAAGGGAAAGGAAGCAAACTGGGGCTGTCTGTTTGCCAACCAGCTCAACAGAATTCCACGGCCTTAAAACTGGTAAAGATGACTAGATCCAGGTGCCTGACGATTCAATTTCATTTTGATTTCAGAGGGCTACGATGCAATTAATCGTGATTAATTCTTATACACATACACACACTTATATATATATATAAATATATGTGTATATATCCAAAGCATGCAACATACTGCGGAAAGACAAAGTCCCAATAGACTTTGTAATTGGCAGCTTTGTTGTGGTGTTGGGGATAGTTGTCTTGCCAGCGGGCAATGTTCGTTGTGTTCCCACAATATTTGTTTGTAGTGTGACACAACTTACAAACAGTGTGACTTTAGTCGAGTTTCTTTTTACCCTCAACCTTGTAAAACCCAGAATGCTGCCACGTGCTGGCTTTAAATCCCAAAGGAACCTGTCAAATTTTTTTTCCAGTGATCTTTAATGCCGTGTGTGTCGGTGTCTCGTCTCATGAGCTGGTTTGGATCTGCGTGCTCGTGGGTCTAGTGTGCATCACCTTAAACGCTCCGGTACGACGCTCCAGTGCAGTCGCACATGAGTTCCGGCCTCATCAAAAAAAAAACAATATTTTAAATTTGTGAATCGATTAATCGATTAATCTAAGAATCAATTTTTTTTCCTACCCCTATAATTCTTTGGCTCTTTCCTTTCGACCTCGCCGGCTCAGTCTACTCCCGGCCTGTGCAACTTTTTCAGGGCGGGTTTGACTTTTCCCGCCGCCGCGTTTCATTCCGCACAACGCCTCAAGCGAAACGTGCATGGAAGACGCCGCACATAACAGAAAACAAACGAGCGCACAGTGGCTGTCGGACTGAATCAGCACATGGGCAGCCTTTCCGAGATCTGCTGCACAAACGAGGGCCAAAACAAACAAATTGCGCGCGCATGATTCAGCCACACACACACACACACACACAAAGCGCGCACGCACGCCGACCTCTGGGATCTGATGAGAGGAGATCGCAGTTCAACACTATATTACTTTCGTGTCCTCGGGCCCAGCTCCAATCAGAACCAGCTGCTGATAAACTGACTGTGATATCAGGCCCCTCGATACCGCACAAACGGACACATCCTCTCACTCCGCAACGGCGCCGAGGCGTCGCCCCCGGAGGCTGGGGGGCGTAAACACCACATTTATACACGCACGCGCGTACACATACACAGGCCCAGTCTTTTACTTGCAAAAAAAAAAAAAAAAAAAACACGGTGAAATGATTCCAGCAAACCCAGTGGAGGATTTGCAGATGGCAGAGATAGAGTTGCTTAGATGGCTGCTGCTGCTGCTGCTGCTGCTGCTGCTGGTGAAGACGGAGGGATGCTGGAAGGGATGAAGAAAGCTGGAGGAGGGCGATAGGAAACTCGCGGAAGTCTATGGGCGGAGCGGAGAAGGAGGGCAAGCCGGAAGGCAGGCCGATCTTGGAGCGCGTGTTGTCATAGACGGAGGAGTCCAAAACAAGAAACAGACGTGGGACTTTATTTTTCACGGGGGACGGGGAGGGCGGTACTATTTCTTGCATCGCATCAATACACACTGAATATGTGTGTCATGTCAGTGACGTGCGTCAACATTCGCCTTTTTATTTGTATCTTTTCACCGAAATTGAGATCCATAGTCCAACTGCCGCACGCCTTCCGGCCCAAGTTGAGCGCACATCCTTTAATTGGATCAGCCTCATCTATATACCTGTCTGAAACCTTTAACTTTTCAACGTGCATCAATGGGGGGGTCTCATTAGGCTGTGAGCATTTTTATTTTCATTTGTCTAACAGTCTAAACCAATCTAACGATTAATCCAATCTTCGCGCCTAACCCCGGGTTAGTCATGCGTGGCTGTCCGTAATTACAATTAAGAGAGGTGACTCACTCCTTTGTCACCTTCTGCCATCACCCCTGGAGGAGCGGCGTTAGCCCGACGGCTTGAAACGATGGGGAGCGGCGACGGCAGAAGGAATAATTGAATTTGTCAGCGGCTTATTTTTTCCTCAAGCGGTATCGATTCATCCCTAACTTTCCCTAACTTGTGGCCGCAATGCATCCCCAACCACCGTCAGTCCGGGGCAGATAGCGCCCGCTGCGTCTCCCAAGTGTGTCCCGAGCGTGCTCTCATTTGGCCGAGCGCTATCTAGATGCAATCACACTCCTCAAAAGAAGTATTTTTCTTTATTGCAGATGCAAAAGGGAGAGCCGGCGACAAACTGCATCATGGGAGCAGCGCGAATCGATTGCGCACGGAGGGTTTCTGCAGCAATCTCAATGTTACAAGGCCGGCGGACGACCACAAGCGCTCGTCCTGCTGATTACCGTCTGGCGGCGTGACGAGGTTCCCTGTCGGCCAACCGCCGACTTTACAGGTGCGCGGAGGGGCGCCGCACAAAACGCCGACCTCTCCGTGGCCGCGTGCGGTTGCTGCTGGCTGAGGGTCTTGCAAATTGTCCATTATATATCAGTCAATAAAACATTGATCCCGCCTCCGTTTTCTGGAGGCTGTTATCACTAAGCGCATAGCGCAGTCACATTAGGCGCGCGTCAAAAAACGATTCAAAAAGGACTTGACAGGTGAAATCCATCTCACTGTTAGGACCCATGACCCCCCCACCAGGAGAAGGGAAAAAGGAAGGTGTCAAAGGTCAGCGGTCCCTTCTTGACAGCGGCGAATAACTAATCAAGACTTCACCCAATAATACTGATGTGCCGTGTCACCGTGATGGACTTGCGGCCTTAGGACATGTGCACCAGTGGATGCTGTCTCGTTTGGTTTATCTCGACACCCGTTCTCACATCTGATCGCAGCCGATCAGCAGACTTTTATTTATGGTGAATTTATATTGTATTATGATAACAATGACTTTTATTCAGAAATACCTGAGAATGATTCCTCTTCCTCCTTTTTCACTGCAGTGCATGTAAGCACTGAGCTGTTCACGGGCTTTCTATATTTCTTCATGTAAAAGAGCCACATTTTAACAATAGACTGCATACACCAAAGACAAAACTGATAACTGCCTTCTTAATCTAATCTGGAACGCTTTACCTCGCTTTATTAGGTTCTCGCCTTCTGTTTAGACTTTTAAAACCAATCTTAAAACACACCTGTTTTCTCTGGCTTTTCTGTGTCCTTAAAATTGATTTTAAAATAGTTTTTATACTTTGCTGTTTTAGTTGTACTGGTGCAGATTGCAGTCTGTTCTGTAACGTTAGCTCTGTAGCTTAGCTCTGTAGGGCTCTCTCAGCTCCCACTGAGTGACTCCTACCTCCTCTCATTTGGTCTAAGTCAAGTCATTAAATAGACATTTCCAGCAATCTATTTCAGGCAATATAGTGTTAATGGGATGCCGCTTTCTCCTTTGCGCGTAATGCATGTTTGTGTGCTTTGACATGTGCACATAACGCACAACAAAGCACACATTAGACTGCGCCAGTACAACCTCTGTATCCTGTCGCGTTGTCTTACTGACATCTGAGTGCGCTTCACGACGCACTCCGCCTGGATGTGGAGGTGCTGCGGAAACGTCACAGAGCGTCATTTGCTCTGCGCGGCTCGTAAATGGAAAATGTGGCCCTTTTCCGACGAAGGCGACGTCTGATTTCAGCACACGTTAATAATCGCGGAACAATAACAGAGCAGCTGCTCTATTCAGCCTCTCCGGCCCTGCTCACGGTTCAGGGGCTACAGTCGGCTTCGCTTGGGAAAGCGGAGCGGACGGAGGTATGGGACGTTGAGATTCTTGGAGGAGACGTGCGGTTTAAGCTCATTATTTAAAAAAAAAAAAAATGTGAAATGGGTCATATCAGTGCACCGACGCTCTCGCCACAAGGAGGATGCGTTTAATTATTTAAATCAGATTTATTCGCGTACGTTTCAAGCGTCTCCGCGAACAAAAAGCCGGGGCTGCAGAGGCCAAGCCTGCAGAGCCTGGGCTTCACTTCAGATGACAATGAGCTAAAAGGTTCGTGATGTAGCCGGGAGCTGGAACCAGCCATGCCTCAAATGGGATGAATATAGCTTTGAAATTTGGCTGAAAATAATTGGGAAGCAGGGTAAAACCCATAATTGGTTGGATGGTTTATTTTGGTACATTTAAAAAAAATAAATAAAAAAAAGAGCAAAGAAATGTTTCAGGTTTTTACTTAATGAAATTAGTGGATGGTTAATCGAATGAATTCATGTTTTTTCTACCTCAGTTGAGAAACAAACCTTCAGGAATTATGTGCTGACACGAAACCAACCAACGAGACTATCCTCTGGCCTTGTGGTCTGAAATCGCCCCGTCCACAACGACATGGAGACACTTTCATCACACACAGCAAAAATGAGAATGCGCTTGAATGTTGTTCCAAAACTGGCAAATTCATCTTCTGCTGCCGCCTTTCCTTCTAAGAGACTTACATTGTAGACAACTTTGGTCTCTGTACCGATGTCCAAAACCAGGAATATACCACCTCAGTATCATCTCTGACTTTATGCCGTGCTAGATTCTCAACGCGTGCGGCGGTTTTCCGCAAGGTCGTTACCGCATTGCCCTCCGCGCAAGAGAAGTGGCTGAACGCAGGAGGACGTCGTTCCTCATTTCAGTCCTCTGATGCCCACCACAGGTGTCCGGAACAAACGAGGTCGTTGTCCCTGGTCCGCTGGATTCGCAGCTTCGAACCATCTCTTTGCACGCCGGGCGGGTCGCCAGCGGCGCAGAAGTTCCCACTGTTGATCCTCGAGCAATCTAAATATTTGAGTCCAGCAAAGTACTGAGAAGTGCTTCTCCCTGATGATCACCGGTCACGATGGGTTCTATCTCATCAGGCAATCGGACTGGTTAAAATTATAAGCAGGGATAACGTTTTACATACGATATACGATAATAAAATGGCTTAAATTTATTATCTCTTGTTTGCTGCTTCAGACCTGGACTACACATTAAACACCAATTGGTATACACCATTATACACCAATTGTTATACACCATTATATACCAATGTATACATAAAGATCTAAATATATAAAAAATATATATCTTTCCATGGATAGACCCAAAAAATAAACACTACTGCCCCAGTAAGCCTGCGACAAGCATGCCAGGCCAGTAGATTACGATAAGCAACAAATGCAGTAGAAGAGCATGCACAGTCAGTTGGCGGTAGAACAATAAGTTACAGTGGCTACGAAGAAAGGAAAAAATGGGACTTTTTCCCTGCTCTGGTGGGTGCAAACTGCTGTAGTGGGATCCGTTGGTTTCTCCTTTGATGGTGCAAAGTGTTTTGATGCATCTCTGGTTGTAATTTAGTGCAATATAACTGAAACTTGATTGATTGATTGATTGATTGATTGATTGATTGATAAGGTTGAGTTGATGCTTAATGTCATGTTACATTTCAAAGCCATTAGAGCCCGACAACATCTTTACAGGGAGCAGTCGGGAGTAGACTTGAATGATTAGTCAAGAAAAAAATGGTTACTGATTCAAAAGAGTGAGGTAACAAATCAATACTATCGCCCATGCTCAGGAACTAACCCAGTACACGTCCACGTGGGCGAAAAATACACACTTGTGTAGCTTAAGGGCACAATTGTACAGAAAAAATGTGCGTTTAGAAAATATCAGCACGGGTTTATTCTTGGCCACAGTTTCAGAGATGGACCTGGTTGATTATGGTGCAGCTCAACGACGAGCTTGGAGACAAGACCCACATGGACAGGTAGAAGATTGTATCCATCAGCAGAGTGAGTGTGATCAAGGGAGACGGTCAATACACACTGAGCCACTGATCGGAAAACCCTGGAGCTCCAATAATATTCTGTGTCTTTCTACCAAAACAAACAACGACTCCCAACCAGCTACGCTGCAAGTTCATAATCAGTGAAGGTTCACACAGAACTAGGGAGCTGTTTACTTGCTGAAATACCTTCCACGGCCTGACCAAAGGGTGGCTTCAGATTACAATCTTATAAAAATCAAGAGCTTGCCGAGCCAAAATCTAATTGTTATATCAGGACTAAGTTACTGCACACCAGAAATTCGAAAGTATTGTGTATCCAATATTACTTGAATCTCTGTGCAGGATATTTCAAGCTAGTCAACAGTTGAGTACATGTACATTGTTTCGTTTTAGCATAAAAACAGAGAAAGTGGTTAAACAACAACACGCAGTGGTTTTCACAGGGGGCAAATATTGTATGTTTTCATTAAAACAGGTGACAGGGCTGCATCTGTGCGATCTGAGATATCTTTTTTGCGCGTTTGTTTTTTTTTTTTGGCGTAGGAGGTGAAACACCTCGGATGGCGGCGGAGTGCTCTGGGAACGTGTGAACAAACACACGTTCAGCTCAACTCGCTGTCTGTAAAATCCATGCCATTGAGTTTGTCGGTGCCTCAGAGGTGAAGTCAGCAAACTGAGCTTCGACCCCAGCCGACGGCAACACCTCAGGCCCTGACCGCGCACTCCCACTACAAACGACACAGGAAGTGTTTCCGAAACTGAAACATTAAATACCCGGTGAACCTTGTGTAACTATCACACCTTCTTTAATTATATTTTAATCTCAAAGCAATGTTTTTGACTGAAATAGAATATATATAAAATATATTGGCTTCATGAAGGGAAGCTCTGTAGATTATCTTTTTTATTTTTCTGCAATTCTGCACACAGCCATTTACAACCATTATTGTTTGAAAATGGTTGTAAATGTATTTATTTATTTATTTATTTAATAGCAACAACGGCAAACCCAGAGGCAAAGGCTTCAATGGTGCAGACTTGTTTGATTTCTGTCAGGGCTAATTTGGCTGTTTCATATTTCTCTTAAATAAATAAATATAGATAGATAGATAGATAGATAGATAGATAGATAGATAGATACATATATATATATATATATATATATTTTTGTTGGCGGTATCCATTCGGCACCCTTGTTAACCGATGGTGTCGCTCACGCATTTTCTAAATAAAATACCGCGATTGACAAATTGACAATCATATTTGTTCACGTTATATTTGTCAGTATCTAGTGTCAGAGTGCGACAGAGATTAAACAAAGAAATACAAAGACACACACACACACAAGGGGATGAAGGGGCACACAGTGAAATGACCAATATCGCACGCAAGTAAAAATGAATTGCTTGATTTGTAAACTTTAATGGTTAGGAGCATTGGCTTGAGAATACCTCAAGGTTTGAGGGTTTTTTTTGGAGAGTATCTGGACAGTTTAAGTATGTAATCGTTTTGTAATCATCCAATGAAAATAAAAATAGAATATTTCTACACAGGAATTATTATTGTCCTCTCTAAATTTTTTCTAGAGTATAAGAAACACAATAAATATTTTGTTATTTTACATATAGAGTAAAAAATTTGCTCTTAATTTGCAATTAATCACGAGTTAACTCAAGACACTAATGCGATTAATCACGATTAAAAAATTTAATTAAAAAAAAAATATATATATATAATTAATTAAAATATATATATATATATATATATATATATATATATATATATATATATATATATATATATATATATATATACATATATGTATCAATACAAACACAGTGTTGTGTCGATCTGAGAAGAACTCAAACTACTTAATCGTCAAGCTTTACTTAACAGAGACCTGACGCTGTCTCTTTTATTTACGCTTTTGTTTTCCTCCTGACGCTGTGAATGCAGCCAGTCCTTTTTTTAGTCCGTCCCCTCTGCTCCAAGCAGCTTCGCGGAGGAAAACTTGTCACAACAGGGTGACCGGCTGCGGGCTATGTACAGAGTGCCGGCGAACGGCAAATGGCCATCGTCGCTCGGCTCTCGCCAAAACAAATTACTCAGAGCCCCTGGCAGTGTTCATTGCCCTGAAACATTTTCTGCCATTTCTCCACCACTGTCACATTTTGATAAGCTCTGACTGCTCCACAGAAACACCTCACATCGCCCCATCGGCTCCATCTCGCTGAGATCAGCACAGGCTAGCACAAAGCCTGACGCAGAGAGCGTTTTTGACACTCTCTGTGACTACGCCCGGCCTTCGCCTACTAGCGTTTGATCATAATTATATTTACCGTGTTATAGTCATCTTGTGACTTTTTTATTTACAGTGCATTGACAATATGGCAGGGGTAGGTTGTGTTGCAAATGTTCAATACCATAACAGCTATTTGATGGAAAGGTGACCCCTTTTCCATCAACTGCCCATAAAGCCATGATTTCTACCTGCTGAGTTTCTTATGGGAGAATCCTACTAATTGGCTTCTCACCTTGTGACAGACGTGCACTGTATTCATGAAACTTGGCGGGGCACCTTGTATGGCTTTACAGTCAGTATACGGGTGGCAGCCTTTCTTTCAGGATCTAAATCGAGTACACACAAAACTGAAACATCATGAAACCTCCTGTGCATTTCTATTTTTTTCTTTATTTTCAGTCGTCATTCTTCCACTGCAAAATGGCTCGAGCAAAGTGCCCCTTCTGGACAACAAAAACACAATGCTGTAGTATCACCGAGAATGAGAAGAGGTCAATGTTTGGGTGATGGAGGTAACAGATACCTCTGGGAGAACCTGAGGAATAGGTTTGTTTTGAAGAAAGCTGCCGGATCAACACACATCATCTTCAGCTTCTTCTGATTTGTCTCCTCTTTGGAAAGTGCATGTAAGCGGAGATGCCATTTCTCATCCTTCAATACAAAAACAGCAGATTATTTTTTTGATTCAAGTTTTCCAGTTTGCTTTTCTTTTCAATTATGTTCTTTTTACTAACCCCGATTCTATTTCATATTTCATATTTGGGTGCTTGGGGTACGGGCGGTAGTGTTGTTCATACCGGCCTGCTGCACGGTGACACGGAGGGAAATGAATCTTTGTGCGATTGCTTCACTACAAGACAGCCTCTTGTTCCTGCTCACCAAGCCGCATCCCGCCTTATTCCACTGCAAAGCCATATCCGAGCAAAGGCGCGATTCTAATATGCCGGGTTCCATGTGAAATCTGTCAGTTGGAAACATCACAAACTTTAATTTGCATGTCTCCCACTGGCGCGTGTAATTCAACATATGGTATGAACTCGTCTGATCTGGCAGATTAGCATGCCGTCCTGCTCTGCATTTGAAAAAGAGTCAATGTGAAAGGATGAAATGGTAGCTTTGGGTGAAATATTTAGATACACAATGCTCTATAAGGGGACAGTGTTGTTGTGATTACTCCATAAAAGTAATCCAACTACTGTTTACAGATTACTTCTTTTAAAAGTAATCTAATTACTTCTTTAACTACTTTGTTTCATAAGTAGTCAATTATTAATTACTAATTACTTTAGTTAAAAAAATATAAAGTCACAGTGGAGAACGTCTTGTTTCCTGCACATAACGTACAGCGAACCACAATATTATTTCATTTAGACGAGATAAACTCAAAATAATGTTTGTATTTCCAGCTACAAACGCAATCGCTGTTTTGTCTTTTGCCACCATCATGCTTGTTTTGGTGCGTCGTTGCTTATGAATGTGGTTGCATGCACGGCTCAATCATCAATCTGCGACATTGTTGTTTTTGGTTGTTTTTTAAAATTTTGTGGATAATAAGACATTTCTTGCTTGCCAAATATTTCGGGAAAGTAATGGAATCGTTACTTGATAAAAGTAATTATGATATTATTACCAGTTTTGCCAAAGTAATCCCATTACATTACCCCGTTAATTTAAAAGTAGTTTAATTACAGTAGCGGATTACTTAGTATTAGATTACTCGCCAACACTGTAAGGGGATATTTTAAAGAAATTAAGCATTTAAGAACAAACTTCATTAAATTTAAACACTTGGCATGCGTTTGAGTTAACATACAAGTCACTGAGTTGTTTTCTCACTTCAGCAAATTAAAGAGTAGAGTAAAGAGCTTTTTATTTTAGAGCAGCAGAACTTTTCACTGCAGTGCAAAGCATGTAACTCCATTCCCGTGGAACTGACTTTCCTTGTGATGACGGCTCGCCTGTGTGCAGATGGACTGATGCGGAAACAGCCAGCGGGATTTACAGTTGGGGAAAAAGCTTTGAGAAGGATACAGGGATATTTATTCGTCACATAGATGCTGCAGGCTGAAATGCGAAGTGACAAATATTGCAGGTCTGTAAGGAAGATGGCAAAAAAAAAATCCAATGTGCAATAGAAAGATGACAAAAAATTAAATAACCATTTGGGTAAAAAAAAAAAAAAAATAAATTAAAGATTTTGTAACCCACAGAGTGGAGAGTAACAACAGAGGGTTTGAAGTCGCGGCGATGGGCACCGCAACTGTGTCTTTAATCTGTTTAATTAAAAAAATTCAGCCGACTGAAGCATCAGAATCACTCACGACGCGTCAGAGCCAACATGCCAACATGCTTCCCGATGTCGAAAGGGGATTTGGAGTGACAGTGCCCACCATGTGTCACATTATGGTTTGCAAGCTCTGTTTGTTTTGTTTTGGGTTTTTGTCTTTTTGTTGGGTTTTTTTGGTTGGGGTTAGTTTAGTTTGAAGAGTGTGTCACAATATCTGGGGCTTCGTGGTTTCTCAAAGGGTGAGGTCTCGGTCTAATTAGTCCACAGTTTTTGCACCCAACGAACCGTGGTTTGTCCTTCTGGGTATGTTATATAACCTCTCTAGACCTGTACCTCGGCACGCTGCTCTGATACTTTGAGGGACAAAAGCAACAAATCAAATCTCCCCGGGAGAATTCATTCGAATTGCGATGGCGATTTGCAGTCTTTACTGCACAGTCGCTTGCTCCAATTCTCATGTTAACCTTGCACAGCAGCTGGGTCGCTGCGATTTCAGCTCCGAGCTGCCGCTTATTTATCTTGATGCATGGGGTTAGTTCCCCAAATGTGTGGGAATACGTGATTGTGGATTCGGTGGTGATGAACCTTGTCTCGTCAGTGATGAAGATGGCGCCCAAACACCAGGATAATCAATCAACAGAGTGCTCTTCACGTCTTCTCTGTGCTTTGTACAATCAATATGTCAATCAGGTCCTAATTAGCCAATCCTCAGCAACTCAAAGAAAGACAATCAATAACGGGCCGAGAAACCAGGCTTGGGTCTTTACTGGTTGCACAACGCTGTTGTGATTTTACTCCGGCTCTGGCGGAGAAACCACAGCGCGCAGCGGCTAGCGGCTGCGTGCATTCACAGGAAGCCTTGAACTGCGAGGCGCTGAAATGATGGCGGCCGAGAGACGTGGTGAAAACACTGTTGCGGCGTGCACCTTCCAGCACATTGGAGACAAACAGTTTGAGCACAAATCCACAGTGACGGGGTCATAGGTCTTGGAGAATTGCAGAGACTGGGCAGAGAGTCCAGCTGCCGATTCTCAACCCGTTTCCCACTGAAATTAGCGGCTGAGGCGTCTGACATGGATCAACCCACTAAAAATGAGCTCCTTTCCCACCTTTACCAAAAAATCTGAGATCTGACCGCCAGTTGACGAGATAACCAGGGACGAAAGAGGTGTTAGATTGTGATTGAGCACAAAATTACTGAATGTTGTTACATGACAGGAAGCTCTGACTCATCTCAGCACATGCTAGCTACCCCATGTTGCACCAGGTGATTTTTGACAAATCTTGCCCCATTTCCCGATGCAGAAATGATTCACGTACGAGTGACCAACAGCTCAAAGAGAGACACACGCGTCA
The DNA here is from genome assembly GCA_009823395.1 of Thamnaconus septentrionalis. Lineage (NCBI taxonomy): Eukaryota > Metazoa > Chordata > Actinopteri > Tetraodontiformes > Monacanthidae > Thamnaconus > Thamnaconus septentrionalis. The sequence continues at coordinate 16,725,684 of CM020518.1, forward strand.
CGTGGGACTTCTCCGCTTTCCTTCCCCACGTCTGCACAGTCACAGCAGTGAATGGGTGACTTGAGGAAGAGCGCGGGGCCGTGAGTGCGCCGAAGTTTCCGTAAAAGACGGCGAAGGGTCATGTGGCAGGGCGGCCAATGTTCCTGCGTCGGCTGCGTCTCCATATTTCCCCCGCCGATCGATCCTCCCTCCTTCCCCCCGCGGACAACAATCTCCTGCCTCTGATGGAGTCGGGACCGGACCACCTGTGGCCCCAGCGCGCTTGAAGCTAGCACCCTTCCTCTTCAACGCTCCCTCATGAGTTCAGGTCACGCGTTGCTCTTTCTCTCTTAAAAACCCGCTCACACCCACTTCCCTCTCCTGCCCACCGGTATATTGTCGGAATTTTGCTACCGCTCCTTGAAGCAAACCGAACCCAGCCCTAAACTTAAACCCAAAGCTAAGCCAAAGAAACGTAAACAACAATGAAACTTCACAAACTTCACATGTCAACACTCTCCTCTCCTGCTTCCTGCTTTTTGTCCTTTTCATTATTATAATTTTTCTCATCTCAGCATGATCCGTTTTAGTCACATGCGGTATAACATGCTATATCACATATAACTGAGAATGTGGATTCGTACTGTATGCAAAGTGACAAAGTGCAGGGATGTAGTGGGAAAGTTTGCACTGGTTATATTGGCTCGTGTCGAGTGAAATCAACTAACACGTCACTTCCCGGCTGACTTGACTGTTGCAGCTTATATAAGACCAATCAATGCCTTTTCCATTCATTAATAATACCCCCGAATCCCATGAAATGTTACATTTTAAACATCTAAAGGCAATATTCCATGTACATGGGGACTTAAAAGTGGACTTGAGAACTACGACCACCCACTGCATATGTTTGCTTTCGTAAGTAAGAAGAACAATCTGCAAGCGTCTGACTCTCGTGAATGACATTCATGATGCTATACTGCCCTCTAGAGGAGAGTATATCGCTTCAAATCGCAACTGCGTGGACAAGTCAGAGCTTCAGCTTTTCTTTTCTATTTTGAAGGACCTTAAAACACTGGAGGCGTCATTATGGCAGCGTTTCGACTGATGATAGTTACTGCACTAGGTGCTAAGTATTACCTTGGCTATATGAAGCGGATGATATAGGATTTTTATCTGTTTATAGTTCTTCTTTTAAAATCTTGCCCCATACAGACTGAAGTCCGTTCCCTGCAGTTTGTCTCTCAGTATGCATGCTCACCCTCATTTTTCTCTGCACACAATCAATGTGTGAGCCAAACCGATGATGTGTGCCAGTGCGAGTCCAGATGGACTCAGAACTCTTCGTAACTCAATGCCACTCTGCTCAGTTTCATCTAATTCTTCCTCCATTAAATTGAGCTCCACATCCAGACTCTTACAACCTCTGCATTTTGATCATTTCAGTTTGTGGTTAATAACATTTTACAAAAACAACACTTATCCTTGAAATTACTGTGGAACGTCTTCATGGTGGATTTGTTGAGGTCAGCTTTCCTGGCTGGGTTGAATTAAATGAATCACTTTTGTATGACATGAGATGGGTGATTTTTTTTTCTTCTCAAAAAACGCAGAGTTTGTGTTTTAATTCTGTATGAGTCTTGCTTTTTTTTTTTTTTTCAAGCACTAGCCGTCAGTACAAACCAGACACTCAGACTGACAAGATGCTGTCAACTATCTTGATGTTTTTTTTTTTTTTTAACCTTATCAAATTTTCAACAGAGCTTTGATACTTCACAATCTCTTGCTTGGTATGTCTTGTGGTCTGCATTTCAAAGCCACCCCAGTTGCCTTTTTTATTTTTGGCTTTTTCCCCCTCAACAGATTAGTGTCAGCCTTTGAGGTGTAGTGTGCATCAAGAAGTCCATAAAATAAATTATGGACTAAATAAGTTTTCACATGAGGCACAATTAAGTTAGAACCCAACCAGCTAATTCACATTTGACTGCTATTTCTTAGCTGCATCTATCAAAAAATTATTTCACTTGAAACTCAAAACCAGATAATAAGGGTGACAGCACACTCTTATTTTGAAATAACCTTGTAAAATTCATTCACTTTTTTTTTTTTTTTTTTTTTACAAAACTGCCATTCTACAAAACTTCTTTCTAGTTTCTAAATTCTAAATTTTTGAGAGTTTCTGGCCATTGCTTCATCACTCTCTAATTTGAGAGTCTCCTTTTTGAATGCTCATTAGTTGCACTTTTGTCACATGCAAAGCTTTCGGGGTTCTGTGTGTGTCAGGACATCTAAGATCCGACCTATTTGTTCCACCGTGAGGTCCCATGCAAGCCTTAAGATAATTCTGTACTGCATTGTTTTCCGCGTGTTTTGACGATTATTGAACAGGAAATAAAGGGGAAGATTTGCGTGGTTTCTCACACAGTCCAGCCTCGACTCCTCCAGGGCTTTTACGACGTTGTCAGGCGGCCCGCCATCTGAGTGTGTGACGAGCAGAACGGCGATTCTAAAGTCTTCATCCAGCAGGGACGCCACCGAATCGAAGACGTACCTGAGTCGGCCGCTCAGTCGGTTGTCACTGGCTTTCAGCACCAGGCCCACTACGTTGATCTCACAAACTCCAGGTCCTGGCTGGATCAGTTCCAACAGGCTCGACCTGGTGGCAACATCCCTCTCGGCCCCTCTGCTGTTCCCGTATCCAGTTGTCAATGACGGTCACGGCGAAGGGCAAAGTTTTGCCTGTAAACCCGTGAATCTGGTAGACTGTGACCTCTGACGTCTGACCCCCTGACCGGCTCCTCCTCCCATCCTCTACGACCTCAAACCAGACGTTGTCCTCCCACGTCACGCCCATGGCGCAGATGACCAGCGTGTTGACCAGGGCAGACTTTTCTGCTCCTGTTTCCGGTTTTGTTTGTCTCGTTCGCATCCTTCTTACCAAGTGTCACTCTTCTCAGGGCTCCAGTGGTTGGCCTCAGCTGGTAGAGGGCAGGAGGTCCTGACCGGACCAGGTGACTTTTTACGATGACGTCTCTGTTCTTTGACAGGGCACTAGTATATTTCCTGCAGGTGCAGTAGATGGTGCGCACATTTAATTGACTTCCACAGACCTGCCAGTGCAAGCGAACGTGACCTTCTCTCCACGACTTGTGAAACATCAGACCACATTTAGAGAAACCGAAAAGCCACACAATCAACAAAAAGATACACCCACAACTCAGGAAGCTGATCTGCAGTGTTTAACCAAAGATAAGGGCAGGGAAGGGCCAACCACTGTCTAATTAAGTTGTAACAGTTTTCTTTTAAATCAATTTTATTAATAATTTGGCGGAAAAGGGTCCTGCTTTCTCTCTCAAAAACTTTGAACTTTCATAGAAACAAGGAAAAGGAATTTTCTGAGTTACAAGACCTTAAGTTTAATGAAGAAGTGTTAACTCAACCTTAGGCGTGTTTTTAGGCCATACACGTGTAGGTCGACTGCTTGCAGCTATTACCACTCGCACTGGGCAGCAAGATGCATATAATGTTTCAAACACAAATTACTTGTCCCATAGCTCCCACGAAGAACTATGGGACAAGTGTACAGCTGAGATAACAACTCGGCGGACACTAAAGATGATGAATGGTAACCGAGGGATGGAAGGCACATGAGCTCTGATGCACCTACTGGCAAACAGCGACGGGATCGTGAAGGATTGAATACATAAAAGAGCGTGGGACACCAGACAGACACAGGCAAGTTTTCACAAAAATAAATGAGACGTGCAGTCAAGAAAAAATAAGTCTACAATGAAAAGCCTTAATCTGGACATGTAGTAATACAGTATATTGCAGTCACCTTTCCATCTCTAACGCCATGATTCAGCATCTGTTTTGAGTGCTCCTACCTGTTCTTGTCTCAGGATTGGTCTCCACCGCTGAGGAGCCAGAGGTGGTCACTCTTATACCAGGGGAGCCAATCTAACTATCATTTATAGTTGTCGCCATGCGAAGACTCGGCACAATCTTGACTGGAGCACTGCTCATTAATAGTCTTAACTTTATCTTTCCAAATACTGTAGCTTGGCAAACATATCTACTTGTCGTAGAGACTGTAAAAATGGGTGTGTTGATTAGAAACAGCATTTACAACATGCGAAACAGTGCTGTGGTTCGTTGTGCACCTTTGGCATGACTTTCTTTATCTCAAATTCATCATACTTTCACTGTTTGACAGACTTTCTTTACAGGAGCTCTTCTAAATGATGTATGTTTTCTGTGAATTCCCTCGACCACAGGGGTGTAATCTAGTTTTATGCGGTTCTGTTTTTGACTTCAGCCGGTGTTTTCTCACTCGAAGTCATCATCAACATTTCATTGTAACGTTCTGTTTTCTTACCTTTTTGGTTGCAATAAATGGGAACACCACCCAAAGTATAACAACCTTGACTGCAATTGAGTCAAGCTCAGTCCTAAACGCACCAGTAGATCACTAATGACGCTTTTTTTTCGATAGTCACCACGTTGTTTGATTGTCTTTTTTGGTTCATCGACAAACAAAGTACACACAAATACAACTAAAATCAAGCCATAAACTGAATCAGGAGAAGCATGAAGCTATATCAAAACCTACCCCTAGTCCACACTTAATGGTCCAGTATGTAAAATTGGCTTTAGAAAATGGGGGCGGGACTGAGGTGAGGGAATGAGGAAGTCTGGAGAGTGAGTGTGAGTCGAGTCGGCGAGACAGAGAGCCAGAAACTGTTAGCGAAGTTTGATTATTAGTTTGTGTTTGGCGTGGTTACGGCCGACAGTAACCAGGGTTTTCAAATAAAGCATTCTGTTACCCCAAGTGCCTTCTTCTTCGCACCGTCTGGCAGATAATTACATTGGTGTCAGAAGTAAAAAGACCGGTTTTTCGCTGCTGGTCTCCCGAGCCACGTTTTCCATGGAATCGGCAGGCTCTGCCCGGAAGTCTGCGGGGAAAGTGGTGGCACAAGGTGCTGGGGCCGGTGCTCGGGGGAAAATCAAACAGGAAGCTATGGACAGTGAGTATGCGAGCGTACATGGACGTGGGAGCGACTTTGACCGCGCTGCGGAGCGCATGGCCCGGACGGCCAGGAGGATGGCGGCTGACGCTGGTTTCAGTTTGTCATTTGCAGCGGAGTGCGCCAGCGCGCGAATGTCCGCCAGGTGCGACGCGGGGCCAGCCGCGCACGCCCCGGGTTGCCAGCCACATGTCAAGACGCCGAAGTTCTCCGGTAAGGCAGACTGGGAGGCCTTCCATGCCCAGTTCGAACTGTTGGCAAAGGCTGCGGCCTGGCCAGACTCCACTGAAGCACTCCAGCTGGCTCTGTGCCTCACTGACGATGCCTTGACATGCTTGCTGCTGCTTAGCCCAGCCGAGAGGTGTGACTATGGGGCTTTGGTCGGGGCATTGCAGCGTAGATTTGGACAGTGTGCCGAAACTGGTGTCCTGCGCACAGAACTGAGAAGCAGACAGAGACGGCCAGGCGAGCCGCTCCGTGCGTTGGCTAATGACATCGAGACTTTGGCAAGGAAGGCATATGCCCACATGCCCACTGATGTACAGAATGAGCTAGCTAGAGACCAGTTTATCCGAGCCGTGACCTCTAGAGAGCAACGCATACAAACTCAGCTGGCGCATCACCGCAGTCTGCAGGAAGCACTAGAGTTGGCCGTAGAGAGGGAGGCTGTGGGTGCTGCGGCTGCAAGTGACCTCGACAGGGGCGGGCCAGTTGCGAGGGCCATGGTGCCGGAGGACTCAGCCCAAGAGAAGCCAGCCTGGGCTGCCGAGCTCACTGAACTGGTCAGGGCTATGTCCCTACAATCAACCCGCGGAAACGCCTGCCCTCGCCGGGACCCCCCTGTGTGCTGGACATGTGGCCAGCCAGGCCACATCAGTGTGCAGTGCCCTAAGCGTGCTGGTGGTCAGGGAAACGCCTCAGGGCCTGCGTAGGTGGGACGACGCAGGCTCCGTCTTCTGTGTCCCAACCTGTCCTGCTTCCAGTGGACAGAGCTCATCGGTACAGCCAGGGGAGCAGGGCTCCACTCCCCCCAGAAGCAGACGATGGCGCAGAGGCCGCAAGAGTGGTGGGTTGGACCCATGCTGGGAACTTTTGCCATATCCCTATCACTCTGGCAGGGGCTCCACATACAGCCCTGGTGGACACTGGCTCCACTGCTACACTGGCGAGATCCGACGTGGTACCAGTGGGGATGCAGTTGGAACCGACAGCAGTGAAGCTGTGAACAGTGACTGGTGCGTTGGCCCCGATGCTTGGAAGAGGGGTGGTGGCCATACAGGTGGGGGGACTGTTGGTGAACTTTAAGGTGTGGGTTGCAGCGGTACAGGATCCCTGTATATTGGTCTTGGACTTCCTACGTGCTGCACGGTGTGTGTTAGACCTGGGGAAGAACACACTAGCCTTTCCTGGGGGTTCCACGGTTGAAATGGTGCATCCCACACAGACAGCAGGACCGCACCTGACGAGTTCGAGAACGACAGAGGAGCGTCATGTTTCACACCCCGAACCCCAGACAACCCTTTCTCCACCCCAGTCCCCCATCACTGATTTGCCAGAGGTTGTATGCCTGCCCGCCCAGGATGAGCAGCCCCTGGTGGAGTGTGGGGACAGACTGGCAGTGATGAGGGAGGCTTGGAGGGGCAGCTGTCACAATTTTGCCCCTGCGCAACAGGAGGCGCTATGGCAGGTGTTGTTCGAGTTTCAAGACATTTTTGCACTGACAGAGGAGGAGGTGGGCCTGACTGACCTGGTACAGCATGACATTGACACTGGGGATGCACGGCCCATTAAAACACGCCCCTGCCGCTTGCCTCTGGCACACCAGGCCGCGGCCGACAGTGCGATTGAGGAGATGCTGAGGACTGGCATCATTGAACCCTCTGATAGCCCCTGGGCCTCAGGGGTTGTGATGGTCAATAAGAAGAGGAGCTCAGAAATTAGATTTTGCTTTGACTACAGGCCACTCAACAGTATGACTAAGAAGGACTCATATCCGCTGCCCCGCATCGATGAGTCTTTGGACCTGGTTTCGGGCTCGTCTTGGTTCTCCTCCTTAGACCTGCGCAGCGGGTACTAGCAAGTTCCCCTCAGCCCTGAGGACAGACCAAAGACTGCTTTCTGCACTGGCAGGGGCTTGTGGCAGGTCCGAGTCCTTAGCTTCAGCCTGTGCAATGCCCAAGCCACATTCGAGAGGCTGATGGAAAAGGTGTTGGCTGACATTCCCCATCAGGAATGTCTGATCTATTTGGACGACATCCTTGTACTTGGGAGCTCCTTCGAGACAGCTTTGACATCTCTGCAGCGGGCTCTTCAGCGGATCGCAGCAGCGGGACTGAAGCTCCACCCAGATAACTGCTGCTTATTGAGAAGAGAGCTGGAGTTCTTGGGGCGCAAGATCGGAGGTGAGGGCATCGGCACACTGGAAGAGAAAGTGCGAGCAGTGAAGGACTGGCCAACCCCCACCAACCTGAGGGAACTCAAAGGTTTCATTGGGCTGGCGTCCTATTACAGGCGGTTCGTACGCAGCTTCTCATGTATTGCTGCACCCCTGTTCCACTTGCAGCAGAAAGATAATGACTTTGTCTGGACCGCAGACTGTGAGCAGGCTTTTGCTTGTGTCAAGAAGGCCCTTACGGAGTCCCCCATCCTCACCCCGCCAAGCCGCGACCTGCCGTTCATCCTGGACACAGACGCCAGTGACGTGGGGATGGGAGCTGTGTTGAGCCAGGTAGGGCCGGAGGGCGAGAAAGTGGTAGCGTACTTCAGCAGAACTCTCAACAAAGCTGAACGATGCTACTGTGTGACGCGCAGACAGCTACTAGCCATAGTGAGAGCGATAAGTCACTTTAAATACTACCTGTGCGGTTTGCCCTTCACTGTCCGAACTGACCACGCAGCTCTCCAGTGGTTAATGTCGTTTAAAGAGCCGGAGGGGCAGTTAGCACGCTGGTTGGAGGAACTGGCGCCTTATGATTTCCAAGTCGAATACAGGCCTGGGTCTCGCCATGCTAACGCCGACGCCATGTTGCGGCGTCCCTGTGATAATGTGAAAAGAGGGAGTCCCGGGAAGGAGAGCTCCGTGCAGAGGAGTAGCATGCTCCCTCCCCACGCAGCGGAAGCGGGCTAGAGTGTAGGGCAGTGCAGGTCGTTGACGCAGCTGAATGGCGAGTGCAGCAGGAGCAGGATCCTGACCTCCAACCAGTGCTGCGGTGGGTGGAGTTTGGAGGGAAAACTACGGTGGGACGAGGTAGCTGGGTGCTCACCTGCCACTAAAGGACCTGTTGAAAAGTTTGCTGCGCTCCGAGTGAAGGACGGAGTGTTACAGAGAGCCTGGAAAGAGCCAGCTACTGGTGAAGACAAGTGGCAGGTGGTGGTCCCCAGGGCCCTCAGAGAATCTGTGTTACAGGCCTGTCATGGAACAACAGGTGCGGGACATTTTGGAGTCTCCAAAACCCTTCGTAGACTTCGGCAAAGTTTCTACTGGGGTCAGATCAGGAGGGACGTTGAGGACTTTTGCCGCCGCTGTGACCTCTCATAACCCCGGATATGAGTCCTTCTTAGTCATACTGTTGAGTGGCCTGTAGTCAAAGCAAAATCTAATTTCTGAGCTCCTCTTCTTATTGACCATCACAACCCCTGAGGCCCAGGGGCTATCAGAGGGTTCAATGATGCCAGTCCTCAGCATCTCCTCAATCGCACTGTCGGCCGCGGCCTGGTGTGCCAGAGGCAAGCGGCAGGGGCGTGTTTTAATGGGCCGTGCATCCCCAGTGTCAATGTCATGCTGTACCAGGTCAGTCAGGCCCACCTCCTCCTCTGTCAGTGCAAAAATGTCTTGAAACTCGAACAACACCTGCCATAGCGCCTCCTGTTGCGCAGGGGCAAAATTGTGACAGCTGCCCCTCCAAGCCTCCCTCATGCCCAGCTCCAGCAGCTGGCGGTAGGGGCCCCGATCGAGAGAGTGGCAGTGGACGTAATGGGTCCGTTCCCATGCTCAGACAAGGGGAATGGTTATGTTTTGGTCGCTATGGACTATTTTACAAAATGGGCGTATGCCATACCGGATCAAGGAGCAGAAACGGTTGCTGACGCGTTAGTTGAGGGCATGTTTTCCCGGTTTGGGGCAGCTGAGACCATCCACAGTGACCAAGGAAGAAACTTTGAGTCAGCTGTTTTCTCGGCCATGTGTCAGCGCCGAGGGATGCAAAAAACCCGGACCACACCCTTGCACCCACAGAGTGATGGATTGGTCGAGAGATTTAACAGAACTCTGTAGGGCTGGACGATATAGAAAAAAAGCATATTGATAAAAAAAAAATCATATTGATCGATATCGATAATTATCAAAAAATTTTAAAACATATTTTAATTGCAGCGCTGGATGTTTTATACTATTACTTTATGACCGACTTTTTATAAAGAACACACGAGCACTGAATTCAAATTCAAACTTTTATTCAACCACCTTTTTTAAACACAACTGAATTATTATTATTTTATTTATTTATTTTATTTTATTTTTAAAAGAGGTTGAGATCGGGCTCGAACGTGCGACTCGACCAGAGGTCCGACGTTGTGGCGTAGAAAGAAACGGATAACGGCTCGTTTTGCACTGATTCCCTGCACTCGATTGGCAGCATATCCCTCGACCCTAACCCGCGAGGGCTAGGCCGCGACGAGTAGGAGGGCCGCCGCGGTGAGCACGGAAGCCTAGGGCGCGGGCCTGGGTGGAGCCGCCGCGGGTGCAGATCTAGTAGCAAATATTCAAACGAGAACTTTGAAGGCCGAAGTGGAGAAGGGTTCCATGTGAACAGCAGTTGAACATGGGTCAGTCGGTCCTAAGAGATCCTTATGCCGCTTGGACGCTTTGTCGTATTTACTGCAAGAAGTCTAGTTTGGTCTGCTTTACTTGCTTGGTGCTGGCGCTGGCAGCGGATTCCTCCGACGACGTGGAGCCGCGGTGCGGGCGACACTGCTCGTATTCCTGCGGATGCGACTAGTTTAGGTGGTAAAACAATGACCGCAGTTTGCTTTTTGTCGGACTTGAAAAATGATTGGCTATGATGAAAAAGGAAGTGAAACTTTTTCTATCGAACTTTTTATCGACCCCTTTTTTTCCTATCGCAGCACACGTCTATCGATCGATATATATTGTTATCGAATTATCGTCCAGCCCTAGAACTCTGGCAAAACAGCTTGGCATCCTCACTGCAGAGCACCAGCGAGATTGGGACATGCACCTACCCCTTGTCTTGCTGGCCTACAGGTCTGCTGTGCAGGAGTCCACGTCATGCACACCTGCCCTGCTTATGTTGGGACGGGAGCTACGGACACTGGCGGAGATGGTGTTCGGGAAACCCCCAGATGCGCCGACTGTTCCACCCAGGACCTGAATACGCCAGGCGGCTCCAGGATAGGGTGGAGACAGCTCATGCTTTTGCCCGAGATCAGCTGCAGAAAGCTGGGGTGAGGCAGAAAAGGAACTATGACATGAGGGCCAAAGGGGGAGGCTTTACTACTACCTACCGGAAGGCCCCAGAGACAGACGAGACGCCCAGATTACCTCCGAGACTTTTTGTGTGATCCCTCGGGGCGAGGGATTCAGTAAGGGGGGGGCAGTGTAGCAAGCTGCTGTTGTTTGTTAGTGTTCTAGAATCTGTTATGTTTCTGAATGCACCTTAAGTTGGAAGAGAGAGGGGGGACTGAGGTGAGGGATTGAGGAAGTCTGGAGAGTGAGTGTGAGTCGAGTCGGCGAGACGGAGAGCCAGAAACTGTTAGCGAAGTTTGATTATTAGTTTGTGTTTGGCGTGGTTACGGCCGACAGAAACCAGGGTTTTCAAATAAAGCATTCTGTTACCCCAAGTGCCTTCTTCTTCGCACCGTCTGGCAGATCATTACAATATATATATATATATATATATATATATATATATATATATATATATATATATATATATATATATATATATATATATATATATATATATATATATATGAGTATACATCCTAGTTAGCTGCCATCTTGCGCAGCAATTTTTTTAAATATGAAACACGCTGCCACGTGGGCTTCCTTTTAAGTTTTACACACCGGACCTTTAATGATGTGTGTTTTGGGCAGCACAATTTACAGCACAGTGAACATCACATCGTTGTCTTATCCAATCAACATTTAACTTGTGAAAGAAATTAGCCCCTGCAGTTGTTGCATGTTAACTTAGCTCAGTGTTATGGGGGTCATTTGTAGTGCAGTCATCAGCACTGTCGTCTCACAGCGAGAAGGTTGATGCTTCGGTTCCTGGGCCTTTCTGATTGGAGCTTACGTGCTTTCTCCAGGTACTCCTCTTACAGTCCAAAGACGTGATCAGTTAATGTGAGTGAAGATGATTGTATGTATGTGTGTGTGGTCCTGCAATAAACTGGGGACTTGCTCAGAGTGTAACCCCACCTTCGCCTCAAGACAGCTGGGAAAGGCTCCAGCAACCCTGGTACTGAGAGAAAATGGGTGGACGCATGGATGGATTTACTCAGGGTTTGCTTTAACGTTGACATACTTCACTCTTATAGCTCAGCCCTCATCTTGTGCACCAGGTTCATAGGAAATGAATATATGTGACAAAACTCTTGTGGCTCCTCCTGTGCGCTACCTTCATTTCAGCTGTTCAAGATGTCAAAGGAGTGGCAGATTTCTTAATGACTGATTTGATAATGTGTCCCTTATCGGATCCTTCTGATTATACTATGCAGCCTCCTTTCCCTTCAGCAGGGAGAGCAGTTAGCGCATCCGTAGAGTGGGCAGAACGCTGTGTGGTCACAGAATCAGACTTCCTGGCAGAAGAGAAAACTCCATACGTTGCATTGTGTGGGAACACAAAGTGGATACAATAAACTGATTTTTTTTTTTTTTTTTGAGTTTTGTTTAATTTATTTAAAAAGGCAAAGTTAAGGAGTGTAAGGTAATTTCACTATAGTTCATAGGAAATGACACAGTTGAGAATGCGCAGCAGAGATGCACGTACATAATGCATTTCTTTTTCCTGCAGATTGCTATTCAAGACTCTCCATATAATAAAATATAGTCGTGGAAAAGGTTTAGAAGGGTTTTTTTATTGGTTTGTTTTCATTGTTTGTTTGCTAATAGGTTTTATGCATTGGTATCACTACAAGGACATGCAACATCTGGGAAATCAGAATATGACTAAGAGCCTGTGAAGTAACAGAAATTAGGAAGAGGGACAAATATAAATCCTACTTTCACTTTGTTTGCCTCACAAGGCAGGATGTCAAATGGTGCACTGACTGGGAAACAGTATATCACCCTCTAGTGGTGGATAGGCAAAATCTAAGATAACGTTATAAGAGACTATATTATTGATTAGTCACGTCACAATAATACAGTATTATTTGTATAAAATGCAAAGTAAATGACTCTTAATATAGAGACAGAGTAAAAAAATATATGTTAAATAGTTTCAATAAAAACTTGTCACACCTGTATTTGACATGTAATAATAACAAGGATAAACAACGGTCCAACATATTTTTCCAAAAGTCTTGACAATATAAGTTTAAAGCATTAAACTAGTCCTAAATGACAGACGAGAATTTTAACAGTATGTTTTGAATCGACGAACGTGGCGTTCAACGGCACACTGGTGTCAAATTTGATCCTCGCACTACTCGGGTATTCCGCGGGGGGCGCTGTTTGCCGACAGCGAACGTGACCTTGTGAAACATCAGACCACATTTTGAGAAGCCGAAAAGCCACACAATCAACAAAAAGATATGTCCACACCTCAGGAAGCTGATCTGATAATAATTTGGCGGAAAGGGTCCTGCTTTCTCTCTCAAAAACTTTGAACTTTCATAGAAAGAACAAAAATGAATTTTCTGAGTTACAAGACTTTAAGTTTAGTGATGAAGTGTTAACTCAACCTTCGGCGTGTTTTTAGGCCATCCACGTGTAGGTCGACTGCTTGCAGATATTACCACTCGCACTGGGCAGCAAAATGCACTGAGTCATCTGTTTGATACCATGCTGGCATTTTATTCACAATTTGCAGAAAATTGCATCCTGTATACATTGTTGCAACAACATTTGTGGACACACAACTGACAAGAAAGTTATGATGCGCAAATATACACATACATTACAATACAGATATATGATGACAGAATAACATTTATTGATGCATTTGTTCAGACACAATTTGACTTGCTTATTTCAGGTGTCAATCACACGGGAATTTGTAATTCTGAACATTGAACACCAGAGGGCGTGCTAAACCTTCTCAAAGCCGAGCGTGAGAGCACAAATAGGATGCACGTTCACCAAGATCTAGATTTATACAATTAAAAAAATAAAAAACAGTCATATGCAGTTCACTGCGACATTTCTCTGGCACTCTTTTGCCTCTCCGTTTGAAAAATACCACCTCCTAAGTAGTCAGTGGTAATGAAACATCACTTTGTAATATAGGACAGCCTTTGTAGAAAGCAGGACGTTGCTCAATTACTCAGTTGCCTTTGCTGGCCTTTTGTCGATGGTATTGTAGTGCTGCTTCAACTCCTTCATCTTGCCCTATACGACTTTTCATGGCTTGCAGGTACTGAACCTTCTCCTTATATCTTGGGTCCGCCATTTTCTCAACCAGGTAGTCCAGATGATCCAGAGTGGACAGCGCATTAACATTGAAGGCGATTTTCTCCAAGGTGAGGACGTGCTGGTAGCACTCTTCCAGCAACCTGTGCTTTGCCGCCTGCTTCTCCTTCAATTCTTTTTCCATATTTTCCAAAATGCTACACTGGCTCTTGAAGTCATTTTGGTTACTATCATACTTCTCTTTCATGTCCTCCCTGGTTCTTTTAACTCTCCTGGTCTTGGTCACATAGATCCATGTGTCTTTAACATGAACCTTTCTGCTACACTTCTTTGTACACACTGTGCAGTTGTCCCCTTCAAAAATCACACAGCGGGAATCATATGGACTGGTAGAGTGTGTGCACCCTTCATGGTGACATGTCTCCTCACAAGCCAGACAGGACATTGCCCCTTTGTAATTCCACCACAAAAAACCCCAGCGACCTCCTTCAATAGATTTTTTTCTTTATAGGGTTCATCAACTTCCTCAATGTAATTCTCATTCTTTTTCATCTTATCCTCAAACTGCTTCTGAAGCTCCTGCTCCTGCCTAATCATGTTTTCCTGACCTTCAATGAACTTTACCCTCTCTTGCAGGTTCCAGATGCAAGAATTCAATTTAATTCGCTCATCCATAACACTTACTGTGGTGTTCAGCCTTTGGGGTGATGTTTTAGTCAGGAAGTCAGCAAACTGGAGAATTCTTTTCTGAGTGAACCTCCATGCGAACTCTAGACATTCCTCATCTTCTTCTGTTCTCTCAGAGGTCTGCTGGTTATTGAACACAAAATGATTAGGAAGTCCATCCCATTTTTGGAAATTTTAATTTTTGCATCCTGCAGAGCTTTGAGAGCATTAACAGGTCGCCCACCATCTGAGTGTGAGATGAGGGCAACAAGGTTGTTTTCCATGTTTTTGCCAAAAAGAGATATCACTGAATCAAAAACGTAGCGCAGTCGGTCAGTCAGTCGGTTTTCACTTGCTTTCAGCAGCAGACCCACTGCATTGATCTCATGAACGCCAAAGTCTGAGCGGAACCACTGCAGTAATCTTTCGCTGATCATTGCATCTTTTTCAGCTCTAGTGTCTCCAAATCCTGGGGTATCGATGATGGTCAAAGAGAAGGGCAGAGTTCTACCCTCAAACCCAAAGATCTGATACACAATCACATCTGATGTCTGACTCTGGCTTTGACTCCTCTCCTCTCCGCCCTCCCTGTCCTCTACAATCTTGAACCAGATGTTGTCCTCCCACTTCACTCCCATGGCGTAGTTGACCAGAGCGTTGATCAGGGAAGACTTTCCTCCTCCTGTTTCACCCACCAGCAGGACAGTTTTGTTTATCTCGTTCACATTTTTCTGCCCAAGGGTCACTCTTTTCAAAGTTTCCTTTTCCTCGATCTTTGGCTTCAGCTGATAGATATTTGGAGATCCTGAGCTGATCTGTTGACTTTCCATTAAGATGTTATGATACTTCAAGGCATTGCTATTCCTGTAGAAGAAGTAAATATTTAATATTAAATGCAAATGTTTCAAAACAATCAATATGTACTTCTTTCACTTTGTTTGTTTTGGTATCTTATTTATTGTGCCGGACACTCAACTTTTTTGCTCTTAACTCTTTGAAGGAGACTGAAGATACTAAAGGTATATGGAATCTTCTTTTTGGAAAATGAAATCAATTACATCCAGTTTTTTTTCTTTGCTTGCAAAATATATTGTCATCATTTGACTCACTACTAAAATAACAAAATATCAACAATGATACAGTCTCTTGCCATTATGTAGTCTCTCCTGCAGGCTACAGGAAATGAAGGTGGACATGGCCTCCTTCAAAGGATATAAGTTGCTTGTTATACAATAAGAGGCCAAACTGAGTTTAACTTAACCCAAGTTAAAGTAAGTTACTGACCTTGCCATGTCTCTGCCAGGTAGGAAGGGCTCCACACAGCCAGGTTAAATGTTGAATCTGGTGAAGACAAAAAAAAAAAAGAATAACTATAAACTTACAGATTTGAAGAAGGATACCAAAATGGTGCTTTGAATGAAATAGTAAAAAGGTGTTTGAGAGACAGAGTATTTTGACAAATAATCGAAAGAACCCAACAAAGTCATTCAAGTGTGAGTCGTCTTTTCTGCCAAAAGTGTGTGCCGTGTTTTCTTCTGTCTCCACTCGGCGAGGTGGAGGACTTAATAAGTTAATTAATGACATTAGACTACAGTGGCCGAGTATGGTGCTAATTGGTGATACACACATTAAGAGCATTCAACAAGACGCCAGATGAACATGGCACTCTCATATAATGTTTCAAACACAAATTATAATAATGAAAATACCTCTGGGCCATTTAGTTCTGCCCTTGTGCAAATACGAAGAACTATGGGACAAGTGTACAGCTGAGATAACAACTCGGCGGACACTAAAGATGATGAATAGTAACCGAGGGATGGAAGGCACATGAGCTCTGATGCACCTACTGGCAAACAGCGACGGGATCGTGAAGGATTGAATACATAAAAGAGGACGGGACACCAGACAGACACAGGCAAGTTTTCACAAAAATAAATGAGACGTGCAGGCAAGAAAAAAATAAGTCTACAATGAAAAGCCTTAATCTGGACATGCATATACAGTATAATGCAATCACCTTTACATTTCTAATGCCATTATTCAGCATCTGTTTTGAGTGCTCCTACCTGTTCTTGTCTCAGGATTGGTCTCTGCTGCTGAGGAGTCAGAGGCAGTCACTCTTATACCAGGGGAGTCGGGGCAGAGGAGGAGTCTGCATGAACTTTCCGGTCACATGGTTTCTAAGAAACAGCGAGACTTCAGATGCACAATCATGCATGTGCAGAGAATGCAGAGGTTGCTGAGTTGTTGTTGTTTTACTTGACGATATCATTGATAGTTGTCACATTTTTAATAATTTGTACACAATTTCATTTCATTTTTATAACTGTCAAAGTAAATGAATGAGAGATTTCTAAGCACCTAATATGCCACTGTGCACTTTTCCTGTTCCTTTTGAGCTTTCCTGTCCTGCAGCTTCCTTTCTCCTTAACAGTGAGAGCAGCTTGTGTATCAATAAAGGGGGAGGAACCCTGTGTGGTCACATGATTTCACAGAATCAGGCTCCTTAGCAGAAAACACTCCATTCCTTGCACTCAATGAGAACAAGGAGTGATTCTTTATATATGCTACGCTCAAAGTGCACCAGTGTCATTTGTCATCTACAGTAGCTACAGGGACTTCACCCATGAGTCAAATACAGGTTTTAATGTATTCTGCTCTAGATGGTTCATGCGACGACTCAGCACAATCTTGACTGGACCACTACTCTTTAACAGTCCTGACTTTATCTTTCCAAATGCTGCAGCTTGGCAAACACATCTACATGTCCTACAGTAGGGGTACTCAAATACAAACTTTAAAGGTCCACAATGAAAATTTTCTATGACTCAAAGATCCATTTATTATACAAACACTGACTGATCAAATGAAATAAGATATGGTGCCTTTGGTCTGTTGCCAAGACTGAACTTTGGCAGATCTTAAATTAAAAAAACATTCTTTTAATCTTAATAATAACTCAATTAAATGCTCAACTAAAACAACACCCTTTTCATTTTAACATCAATTCAAATATATACTCATATAAAACAAAACACAATTAAAATGGTAGTGCTCGTTTCCCACTCCCACTAAAGGTAAATCAAGTACTTTAGGAATCCTTAGGAAACAAATATAGCTCAGGAATCAAAGTGCAATGAAGAACTGTTGTACATTGTGTCAAACACTGCTGCTTAATGAAATGACATCTTGTGTCTGTTGCCAAGACGTTGAACCTTGGCACAAGGATGATTTCGGCTAATTAATTTTTGTTTTTCACAGGTCTGAATTTTGAGGATAGGAATGTTCAAAATTATGTTATTGTGTTTTGCTTCATAATGACGTTTCAAGTTTGGGCTTTTCACCAGAGCCACGATCCCCTGACAGATAAGGCACAGTGGTTTTACGCCAGTTGTTGGACGAAGGATGAATGCGTAGCGCTCCATTCATTCCTCTTTTAACTGTCTGTTTTCATTGTCCACCTTTCTTTTACTGGGAAACTTCGAAAATGCCATGTTGACTTACGTCAATTCAACTGCTAGCCTAGCAAAGTAACGATATAATCCACTTGAAAGCAGAAGTTAAAAAGCTCTGCTTTTCGTTGCAGCTGTGACCCCAAAAAGTAACAGCCTATCAGAGTATTGTTGACAGTTGACAGCCCATTATACACGCGCTGGCAAAATCGAAGCACACACAGTGACACGTTCAACTGATAATTGTGACTCGCGCAAACGCTTCGCATGTAACACAAAGACCATATTTATTTGTAATATATATATATATATATATATATATATATATATATATATATATATATATATATATATATATATATATATATATATATGTATATATATGAGTATAATTTGCACCAGCAACCCTGGCACTGAGAGAAAATGGATGGATGGATGCTGGATTTACTCAGACTCAACTCTTGTGGCTCATCCTGTGCGTTAGCTTCATTACAGTCATTCAAGATGTCAAAGGAGTGGCAGATTTCGTAATGACTGATTTTATAATGTGTCCCTTATCTGATCCTTCTGATTATACTATGCAGCCTCCTTTCCCTTCAGCAGGGAGAGCAGTTAGTGCATCCGTTGAGTGGGCGGAACCCTGTGTGGTCACATGATTTCACAGGATCAGACTCCCTGGCAGAAGAGAAAACTCCATACGTTGCATTGTGTGGGAACAAGAAGTGGATACAATGGACTGATGTTTTCTTTTCTTTTTTATCTGAGTTTTGTTTAATTTATTTAGAAATGCAAAGTTAAGGAGTGTAAGGTAATTTCACTATAGTTCATAGGAAATGACGCAGTTGAGAATGTGCAGCAGAGATGCAGGTACATAATGCATTTCTTTTTCCTGCAGATTGCTATTCAAGACTCTCCATATAATAAACATAGTCGTGGAAAAGGTTTAGAAGGTTTTTTTTTATTGGTTTGTTTTCATTGTTTGTTTGCTAATAGGTTTTATGCATTGGTATCACTACAAGTTGGCAGGACATGCTACATCTGGGAAATCAGAATATGACTAAGAGCCTGTGAAGTAACAGAAATTAGCGAGAGGGACGAATATAAATCCTACTTTAACTTTGTTTGCCTCACAGGCAGGATGTCAGACTGCTACAGGGAAAACAGTATATCACCCTCTAGTGGTGGAAAGGCATAATGTAAGACAACATTATAAGAGACGATAGTATTGATTAATTACGTCACAATAATACAGTATTATTTGTATAAAATGCAAAGTAAATGACTCTTAATATAGAGACAGAGTAAAAATATATATGTTAAATAGTTTCAATAAAAACATGCCACACCTGTATTTGACATGTAATAATAACAAGGATAAACATATCCAGCATATTTTGTCAAAAGTCTTGGAAATATAAGTTTAAGGCTTTCAACTAGTCCTAAATGACACACAAGAATTTTAACATTATGATTTTAATCGACCTTTTGCTGTTAAATTGTATAAAACGTGGCGTTCAACGGCACCCTGGTGTCAAAGTTTGGTCCTCGCACTACTCGGGTATTCCGTGAGGGGCGCTGTTTGCCTCCGTCCATACCCATAAGCGGGGGAGTGAGAGGTGCATGAAATGGAGAAAAATGGCGGATCATGTGCAGGTGAGCAAAGGTTTCATGTTTTTGTAGCCGACGTTTCATCCGGCGGCGCGAGAGTGGGCGCGAGCGCCGATTCGGGTGCTGCGTTCGCGGCGCGGAGGCCGCGTACGGCCGTTGCGCGCCAGAAGCGCCCGTGTTGGGGGCTGTCGGCGGTGAAAAGAAAGGATGTGGCCGCCTGTGTTGACTTGTGGCCTGCTGTCATTGCTGGGGCTGGCTGGTTACAGCTAGCTTGCGTTAGCTGCGAGGGTGGCTTTTTATTAGACGCCAAAACGCAAACAGAAGCTAGTGACGACCCCGTTTGTCACGCGCAGGGTGGAATTCCCCGTGTTGGCTTGACAGGTCGCATCCGCGGACACCACCGTCTTTATTTAGCCGTTTGTCCGCGTTGGACATCATGAAACGAACGAGTTGGACCGCGGACGTGGTAACTGTCAAGCTAGCGAGGAGCTGGATGGCTGTCACTTTGGCGCCAGAGAGAATCCCAGCGTGAACACTGCTTGCGATCACAAACTAACACATTGAGTTATTCCCCCGCTGCCCGGAGTGCAGGGGTTTTACATCAGCGCCTTGAGTTTTTGTTTTCCGCATGCTTAATGACCCTGTAGTAAGACATGCTAACGTTAGCTTCACACAGCCCAGACCCCAACTTCTCCCGCGTGGGTCCATTTGAAAACATGGTTCCGGTGGGCATGTTGTTGGTCCGTTACAGAGTAGTTTTGTCCCTGAACCGGGTGCCGCCATGCAGGATGTCAAACTTCCGTGACGGGAGCGTATTTCGGAATCATCCGCGGCGTTGTTTATGTGCGTAACTAAGCAGGGCTGCGTTGTTTAGCTAGTTCTGCTCTGAGCTAGCTTCGTGGTGTGTAACGGACACATGTTTAGTAATAGCCGCTCATCACAACAGCTTGCGTGCGGGGCGCTGGAATGGGTTTACGTTGATGAAATATTCCCCCAAGTGGACCCATATGTCACTACTTTAAACGCGTAGTCAAGTTTCAGTTGAGAGTGTTAGGCGTCACCTCCACTTCACGCACGATGTTATTGTTGTGGTGCTAGCCGGTGGTGTCATGCAGCGTTTTGCGTTTGGTTACTTTGGCCAGCAAACGAGGTGTGTGAAGAGGAGTGTTGTTGTTGTTGTTCTTCTTCTTCTTCTTCTTTTCCTGTCGTCCCCGATGTCTCGCAACAGGGGTGCAGGGTTGAGCTTGTAGTGATGCTCTGTGGCAGCCACGGTGAGCACAAGCAGCAGCTGCTAGCAGCATCGATGTTAGCAGCAGAGAGGAGCAACCGCACTGACTGTAGTGCAGCATGGAAGAGCTGCGGCACTGACATTGACAATGAGTTGCGCTGGATCAGCGCCAAACTAGCTCTGTTATGTCTGTTATTCGCGTGAGCTGCGATGAAACGATGGTGAAACGATTGTACAAGACATTGTTGAAAGACTCGTTGGCCCTCCTCTTTCTGACTTTTAGCACTTGCTTGAGGACTGATACACACAGCCTCGCCTGATGACAGTGGGTTACCTAGAAATATCATCATATGATTCCGTGGCTCAAAGGGTTTTTAGTATATTTATTTTTCTCAGTGAATGTTTTCATTCAGTGCAGATTTGCTGAGGAAAAGTAAAATAGCAATGTTGGTTCAAAAGTTTAATGTGTCATTAGACCAACCTGTTGTCAGTGATCCAACTATATCTAGATTGGCTTGATACAGAGAAGCTGAAGTAAACCTGTCACATTTGAAACAAAAATCCTTCATTGTGTTTTTGATTTGTCTTTCGTTTCTATGTCGTTATTGATTTAAGACTGAACACTTAGACATTTCAGAGAGATCTGTTGCCGTGAAATAAAATTCAACAGCACATGTGTTCCAAATAAATGTCCCCTGTTGTGTCTCAACTCATTCATTATAAGCATTGTATATTGCATTAGGACTGGAAAGGAGGTGGCCACATTATCTAGAGGAACACATAACGTGGACCTGCTCAGCGTTTCGTGATTTTCACCTCGCGTCACAGCTGGTATGAGAGCGATGTAATAACCAGTGGGACATTGAAACCAGCGGTTAGCTAATGCTAACTCATTGTCTGCGCCGTGCTTTCATAACGTTACGTGCTACCAAATCAGACATGCTTTGGGCCTTGAAGAAATTATTCGCTTTAATGACTTTTTCTATGAAGTTGCGATGGACGAGCTGAAGTGTTGCGTCTCCGAGCGTCGTCCTCCGGCTTCCGGGGCCGTCGGCCTGCATTATTGCAGCGAGTGCTCCCAGCATCGTGGCCCGCGCGGCCCCTCGTGAACCTGAGCGGCCCCTCCGCGCCAAGCCCTCCCCGAGGCCACGATCTCGTCGGTCATTCTCGGTCACTGGATGTCAACACAGGCCTCGCGCACCTTTCTTTTGTCACCCAGGGAATGTGGAGGAGGCGCACGGTCACGGATAATCCCACCTCCATTCGTTCTGCACGGCCGCTTCTCCTAATATACGCATACTTGTCTCATCTCTTTGAAGAGCATCGGCCGCGGGACTCTGGCGTAGCGCTGGACCCTCAGCTCGTCGAGGCCGGAGTTGAACTGAATAATCGCACGTGCGTTTTTCACCAGGGCTGTCTGAGTTTGCAGGACGTTGCTCTGCGTCAGTCTTTATCGTTTGATTGGATGAAGCGCACTCCTCCCTCCCAACCCCACACACACACTTTGGCTTCATCTGGCTCAGCAGATGGTAAATATGCAGTCAGGGTTTGGTGCTGAGCTCTTATCTGAGGCCAGCAGACCAGGCGCCGCGCCGAGTCCCGCGGTCCTACCTGCACGGGTGGCTCGGACCTCCGTCCTCCTGCCGTCCCCCAACGCCGATTCTCTGAGCGGCGGCGAGGGCGAGCGAAGAGCGACCCCCGAACCCTCCGAACCTTTCGTCAAACTCCACGTCTTGTTGTCTTCATCCAATTTTTAGGTCTATCGGCGGACGGCATGACTCAGCATGCCGGCCGCATGAATGAAAGTCATGGTGAGACGTCTGGGAGTCAACGTTCTCGCTGTCTGCCCTCAGTGAGGACTGAAACTACACAGGCGGGGCATGGAGATTTTTTTTTTTTTATCACCGTGAGGTTTCCAAAGTCTCAAAAAAGTTAGCATGTGTCACCAAAAAAATTCATCTTTGTCTACAAATACTGACTTTTTTTCTTCACATGAGCCCTGTTGAGCTATGGAGTTCATTGGCAAGATGTTTGTGGACCGCAACTAAAAGACGTGTCGCATTTCTGCCAAGTCAGCACGTCAAAAATGGGAAATTAATGAATTTTACAAGTTTTTCATGTAGAAAAAAATAAAATAAAAAAATTGGCGGGATATCGGCCCTCTCAAGCTAACCAAACGGTGATGAACGTTGAACTCCGCCGTGCCCTGACTTGCCAGAACACCCAGCCAAGCTGCACCACGCGGTGCGTTCCTCCGTGACGCTCGCGTGTGATCTGTGACAAAGTGCCCTTCCTCTGTGTCCGTCCAGGGCCTTGCCCAGCTGGAGATCCTATGTAAGCAGCTGTACGAGACCACTGACACCGCCGTCCGACATCAGGCCGAGAAAGCCCTGGTGGAGTTCACCAACAGCCCCGATTGTCTCAGCAAATGCCAGCTGCTGCTGGAGCGAGGCAGTGTGAGTGCAGAGGGAGAGCCACCCCCCTACCCCAACACCTTTCTTTCACTCTTTCTGTCTTTATTTCTAGCTTGAAGTGTTCTGTGAAGCAATGTCACCTTCATCCTTAAGTAGTAGAAAAAAGTTTTTTGGACCCTACTATGACTTTACTGCACTGTAATGATCTCTGTTGCAGCACATCCAGAGTACAAAAACCTACAAGGAATGAGTTTTCTTGTTTTGTCTTGTTAACAACAAAGAGCAAAATAATTTCAATTTGTTGATGTGCCTCTAATGCAGCCAAACCAATGATTCTATGGCAGTTATTTAATGGCAGTAATTGGAACTGAGTAAAATTTAACACTTTTTGAAACTTCTCTCTCTTCTACTGTGTACTAGTTTCAATTTATGCTGTAATTATGTGTTGTTGTTGTTGTTGTTTTTGTAGTTGCACGTTATTGCAAAATTTCAGTTTGCAATTATGTTTTCTTCCTTTCCTGTTGCAGTCGTCATATTCCCAGCTGCTCGCAGCCACCTGCTTATCTAAACTGGTATCTAGAACCAGCAACCCTCTGCCCCTCGAACAACGCATCGACATTCGTGAGTACACGTTGCCTTTTTGGGGAGCTTGCAAAAATGACTGTTTCTTCACAGCGTGTGCCTCTTTGGAAAAAACAAATTGTTGCTGATCAGTGATTACTCAAAAATGAGTCATTTATTTAAATAAAAAAAAGTTGTTCTTCAGTGCAGCAATTTTGTTTCTCACTTTTTCCTGCAATTTCATACATTTCGTCAAATGCGCAAAACAGCGATAAGTTTTAGTAATGTGGCATCGGCTGTTTCGCACTTTTAAATATCTGCACCAGCTAGTGGGGAAAACATAAATGTAATAAGAGTCTTTAAAAGCTTCTAATGAAGTCAAGTCAATAAATTTGACAACTTGAAATGCTACAAGTCTTCTTCTGTTCAACCAAAAATCAAAATCACGCATCCATACCTCCTTGCCCTCTGTATCTCAGCTATTAATGTTGTTATAAACGTCACTCTGTTACATCAAACCTGCAAACTCTTTATTCTAAACTCTGCTTTTGAATTTTGTTTTGCAATGCGGCAATTAAACAGACTGAACCCTGAAGCACTTTCTCCTCTCGGAGCGCAGACGCAAAGCAGGCGCATCTTCTGCTCCCCGTCGGCAGCTGTCTCGGCGTCTCGCTTTTGCTCTGGCACGGGGTGTGAGCTGAGCGTCATTACCTGCTCCAACGTATCTTGTGAGGGGGTCCCTGCAGTCTGCTAGTGCGTGAGCAGAAACCTTCAGCCTCGTCAGAATCATGCGGGCTTTTTGGGGGTTTTTTCTCGCCGCATCAAAAACCATTCTGTCCGACTCAAATCCAGCCCGTCGCACCTGCAAAAGGACTTTAAATGAAAGTCTGTGCCCGGCTGTGCAGTTGAGAGCATCTTGAGTTGAAGAACGCCCACAAATAATCTCCAAACGTCCAGGATGAGCCAACCGATCCAGAAGCTCAGACGATCATTTGTGTTTATTGCAAGTCGGTTTATTCAGCTGATGGCTTGAAAGGTTTTGTGTCGCCCGACGTCCTCTCGACAGGGAACTATGTGCTGAACTACCTGGCGACGCGGCCAAAGCTAGCGGCGTTCGTGACCCAGGCTCTGATCCAGCTGTACGCCCGGATCACCAAGCTGGGCTGGTTCGACTGCCAGAAGGACGACTACGTGTTCAGAAATGTCATCGCCGACGTCACGCGATTTCTGCAGGTTTGTCTCTGCTTGTTGCTGCGGCGGCAGCGGGCGGCGGCGGCGCTTCTCTTGGTAATGGTGCCACTGTGTCATTGATGTGCTCTGGGTTTGTCAGCAGGACAGTGTGGAGCACTGCATCATCGGGGTCACCATCCTCTCCCAGCTGACCAATGAGATTAACCAGGTAGGCCGTCGCCGTGTCCTCGCCTCCTCCGGCCGTCTGTCCGCCTTGTTTTATTTTGTTTACTCAACAGGTCTTTTCCTTTTTCTCTCTCTCTCTCTCTCTCTCTCTCCTCCCGACAGGCGGACACGACGCATCCCCTGACCAAACATAGGAAGATCGCCTCGTCGTTCAGAGATTCCTCCCTCTTCGACATTTTCACCCTCTCCTGCAATCTCCTCAAACAGGTGCGACGCTCGGGGAAGAAAAGGTGGCGAAACGTCACAAAGCAGTCGCTGAGCTCGTGAAGTGGAGACAAGAATACATAGTCTGACTCCAGAGTGTGCTCGGTCTGTTTTAGGGCCGTCAGCGTTCACGCATTAATCGCGATTAATTAAATACAATACGTAACGCGTTTTTCTAACCCGTAGTCTGGCCGATTTCTGGTAAGAAATATTTTACGTTATGGGGTTAAAACTGCCTTGGAATGCAAAAGAACAGAATTTTACATGCAATGCAATTCACAACGCGATTAATCGCAGTTAACTATGAGGATTCTGTGATTAATCGCCATTAAAAAAAAAAATTAGTCGTTTGACAGCCTGAGTCTATTTGCAAGTAGTGTTGGAAAATACTTAATTTAAGGAAGAGGGGGTGTAACTTGTCCACTGTGCTCAAGTCTTTGTTTGCAGGCTCCTATTATTATTCTGAAGGACCAATAGAAGTGACAGGACTTGCATTTTCATTTTCAACATAAAAACCTAAAATATCACATTAAAAATGTATCTTTTAAATGTGATACCTCTATTTGTACTATGGTGTATTCTTCCAAAAATGTAAATGTGGAACAAAATTTTATTCAGTTCTAGTGTTAGCCCTGCTGACAAGTGCCGATAGTGTCGTGTAATCTGAATCCAAAATAATAACAATCATAATAATAATATTTGAAGATGACAGGATTTTTTTTTTAAAAAGAAGCATCATGATCCTGAGAAATAGGTTTTTCCCCTCTTCTGCCCCTTATTTCTATTTTCAGTTCATGTAAATCACTTGTGTGTGTGTGTGTGTGTGTGTGTGTGTGTGTGTGTGTGTGTGTGTGTGTGTGTGTGTGTGTGTGTGTGTGTGTGTGTGTGTGTGTGTGTGTGTGTGTGTGCGCGCCTCAGGCGTCGGGGAAGAACCTCAACCTGAACGATGAGTCTCAGCACGGCCTCCTCATGCAGCTGCTCAAACTCAGCTACAATTGCCTCAACTACGACTTCATAGGAACTTCCACGGACGAGTCGTCGGACGACCTTTGCACCGTACAGATCCCCACCTCCTGGAGATCAGGTGAGCCGCGCCATCAGCTAACACACCTCATCTGTTTTTGTTCTTTAAAGTGTTAATCATCAGATCGTCAGACTTGTAACGCACCTCCTCTCTCTCTCTGGCTCTCTTTCACAGCTTTTCTTGATTCCTCGACACTGCAGCTGTTTTTCAATTTGTACCATTCCATCCCTCCGTCCCTTTCCCCGTTGGTAAGTGCGACGCGCTCTCCCCGGTCGAGCACGAGGAGCGGAGCGGTGATGCGGTTGTGCTGGTGTGCGCAGGTGTTGTCGTGTCTAGTCCAGATCGCCTCGGTCCGGAGGTCCCTCTTCAACAATGCAGAGAGAGCAAAGTTCCTTTCACACTTGGTGGACGGCGTGAAGAGGATACTGGCCAACCCACAGGTCAGTAGCCAGAATGAGAAGCAGACCAGATATGCGTGTTCTTAAAGTTCTCACTGTGACATTTGATGGTCAGAACCTCCAAGTCTGAGCTTCTTCTTTGTTTCCGTTCCAGTGTTTGCCGGATCCCAACAACTACCACGAGTTCTGCCGCCTGCTGGCGAGGCTGAAGAGCAACTACCAGCTGGGGGAGCTGGTCAAAGTAGAAAACTACCCAGAAGTCATTCGGCTCATAGCCAACTTCACCGTCACCAGTCTGCAGGTGGGTGCCAATAGGAGGAAAGGAGGAGGAGGAAAAAAATAATGTGTGTGTGTGTGTGTATAGTGTCTATATAATCATATATACGTATGTTCATATTAGCGATGCTAGCAATTAATCGATTATCAATTAATTGTTGATTAAGAATTTAATCGATTAAATTAAAATTAAATTAAATTAGTCGCAATTAATTGAAAGACTTTACACCGATAGTTATTGTCATTTTAACAGTGTAGTGCCAGGAAAGAGCCATTCACGTGTAGATACTATAATGGTGTTAATATACCTGGAACAAGTTACTTTTAAACAACATTAAAAAAAAAAAAAAATAAATTAAAAAAAAAGGTTGAAATGTGAGCCATTAGAAGTCAACCTAAAGTCAGGGTATAAATGTTTAGGGTGTTTTTACTGTTCTCTAATGTAAAAATTGGGTCACATTGG
This sequence comes from Thamnaconus septentrionalis, assembly GCA_009823395.1. Lineage (NCBI taxonomy): Eukaryota > Metazoa > Chordata > Actinopteri > Tetraodontiformes > Monacanthidae > Thamnaconus > Thamnaconus septentrionalis. Next base: position 16,752,999 of record CM020518.1, read on the forward strand.
ACCCTCAACATTATTTAAGGGTTAAATAAAGTGTTCCTGACACATTTTTCATTGTGAAATATAGGTTCTCAGGAAAAATCGTAATTAATCGTTAATCGATCGGTCAGATCAATCTACTAATGACTAAATTAACTGACTGAATTAATCGATAATTTGCAACCCTACTTTGTATAAACGTATGTATATACACATACAAACTGGCACAAAATGAATGGATGACTCTCTGTGAAATGGTCTCGCTCAGAATCAGTGACCTTCTTCAAGGATCGCGCGCTAACCTGGGTGCAAAACAGGAAATGAATCATGCCAGGCTCATTGCGCCACTTGTTGCCAAACTGATGGCCGGAACCTGTTACGCTCTCTCTCCCTCCTTCCCTCCTTCCTCCCCCAGCACTGGGAGTTCGCCCCCAACAGTGTTCACTACCTGCTGAGTCTGTGGCAGCGTCTGGCCGCGTCTGTCCCGTACGTCAAGGCCACCGAGCCGCACCTGCTGGAGACCTACACGCCAGAGGTCACCAAGGCCTACATCACCTCACGGCTGGAGTCGGTCCACGTCATCCTCAGGTACAGGCGCCTGGAATCGTATTGCCGCCCCTGGCGTCTTAATGCCACGGAGACCCCAGGAAAAGCCAGAAGTGGAAGTGAGCCAGCCTGGACTTTGAATGATACGATCATACCGTGACGTCTTGAAGTTGGTCATGCTGCAATTAGCTTGACTGATATACTTTGGATCAAAAAAGTGAACTAATTTCACCAAGTGAGCGGAATTCGCTGTCACTTGCACGGCCAAACGATGCGCAACCAGTTGGGTTTGCTCATCAGATCGCTACGCTACACAAAGACTTTAATGCAGGCATGGGCAAACTATGGCCCGGGGACCATGTGCGGCCCGTTAAGCTTTATAATCCGGCCCGTTGAACTTGAAGAAATTACGGTATCAGTAAGTGAGTAATAAAATAGCTGTTCTTCCAAGTGTTTTAAGAGTCATGTCAATAAAGAGCTAAATACCGTGGGGCTTCAAAGACACATTTTTTTGTAACACTTTTGTTCATGTTCAATTGTCATTAAAGCACCATGTTTTCTACATATCCCATGATAGTCACCAAAACACTCCATCCATCTGCTGCTGCTCCAGCCCCTCAGTCAAATTTTAGAAGCCATGTGGCCCACAAGTCGAAACGTTTGCCCACCCCTGCTTTAATGTGTCAGCCCCGTCGTAATACTTCCTATTATGTGCACATAAATTACATCAGAACGCAATTTTGGAATTTGAATTTTTAGTTATTTTTGAAATCATGTTGCAGAATATCTAAAAGTTCTACTTCACATTATCACGTAGCTGCATCCCCAGATCTTTTTAATTGATTAAAAAAAAAAAAAGAAGAAGAATTTCGTCACTGGCCGTGAGGAGCTAAGCGGACTGTGCTCTCCCCGCAGGGACGGTCTGGAGGACCCCCTGGACGACGCCGGGCTGGTGCAGCAGCAGCTGGATCAGCTGTCCACCATCGGGAGGTGCGAGTACGAGAAGACGTGCGCCCTGCTGGTGCAGCTCTTCGACCAGGCGGCCCAGACGTACCAGGAGCTGCTGCAGTCCACCAACTCCAGCGCCGTGGACGTCACGGTGCAGGAAGGTAACGTGCTGGGGGGGAGGGGGATCCAGCTGCCGGGTCGGTCCGTGTCGAGGTTCTTTGCAGCGGCCGACTGTCTCTTCCCCTGCGTCCCTCCCTCTCTGCAGGGCGGTTGACATGGCTGGTCTACATCATCGGGGCCGTGATTGGCGGCCGGGTGTCGTTTGCGAGCACGGACGAGCAGGACGCCATGGACGGAGAGTTGGTCTGTCGGTACGTAATCGTCACCGCGATCACTGGTCATCAGGTTTTTTTTGTTACTGATTGGCAGCTTATAATGAATGCACATCTGTCAGTTAAACAGTGTTTAACTCCACTGTTGACGACCAGCAGCGGTTCTGTTCTTCCATTTTTCTTCCTTTGTTTACATGTTTTTATTGAATTTTATCAGATTTAAACTTTAACTTTAACTTTACACTACCTTTTGAAACGTTTGGCGTCACTGACTCATTTCTGCATTGAACTCCATTATAACCAGCTTCATGAAATAACGATGAATGATTGCTGAAGACATGGGACAGCTTTGAGAGCTGTTGAATTGAATGTGATTTTAAAGAGTGAATATTGAGTGTGCAATACGCGGCCAGCGTTACAGAAGTTGAATGCTTTAAAATTGATGAAATAAAAAAAGTAAAGCTTTCCACAGCAAAGCTTTGTATTATAATCACACTTGGTTTAGTGTGCTAATCCATTGCATCATGTTTAGATTTCAGGCTCTTTCAAACAGCCTACTTTTAGTGTGTTTGCACATATTTTGCACACTTTTCACTTTTAATTAGACATTGGAAATTGTTTTCATTAAACGCTAAAATATTCCCATACTTATTAAGAGCAGCTAATTTTTTTTAATTATCATTTTATGGTCATTGTGAAGATCATCCTGACTGATTTCCGTGCACCCATAAAGATCACAGAGCACAGAGGTCATAATGGAGTTCAATGCAGACATGAGTCAGTGACCCCACACTTTTGAACTGGAGTCTTTATTCAAATCATCATCATCAACTTTATTTATATAGCACATTTTAAAAACAACAGTGCTGTACATTGGGACATATAAATAATAATTTAAACAATTGAATTAGAAGCATTAGGAAAAAACAAAACAAACAGGCTCACGGCAAGTGCTTTCTTAGAGGAAGCCAAACAATGTGGAAATAAGTGAAAGTGTATTAAAATGCATTGAAAGCCGAGGAATAAAAGTGTGTTTTTAAAAGAGATTTAAAACCAGGAAGCGCTGAGGTCCGTCTAGCGTTGAAAGGCAAATTGTTACAGAGCCACGGCGGCAAATGCTCCGTTTCCTCTGCGTATGCAAAGGCTTGGACTTGTTGTGTGTCCACCGGTCAGAGGAAGTTGTGCTTTGGAGTTACTGTTTCTTCTTTCATTCATCCACTCCCGCTGCGTTGCATCCCGGCTCTTCTGGTACCGGGCTTCCACAAACTAAACAAACGTGCCGATATACGGCGCTGCATTTTGCACCTTTGCCGTGGACCCAAATAACTTCAAACGTGTGTGTGTGTGTGTGTGTGTGTGTGTGTGTGTGTGTGTGTGTGTGTGTGTGTGTGTGTGTGTGTGTGTGTGTGTGTGTGTGTGTGTGTGTGTGTGTGTGTGTGTGTGTGTGTGTGTGTGTGTGTGTGTGTGTGTGTGTGTGTGTGTGTGTGTGTGTGTGGCCACCTTCAGGGTGCTCCAGCTGATGAACCTGACGGACTCGCGGCTGGCTCAGGCCGGCAACGAGAGGCTGGAGCTGGCCATGCTCAGCTTCTTCGAGCAGTTCAGGAAGATCTACATCGGCGACCAGGTGCAGAAATCATCAAAGGTAAAGACGCAGGCGACGCAGCCGCCATCGGTTACTCACCCTGAGGTCAAAACTTCCCGCTGCCTGTCGGGGGAGGGGGGAAGGGGGATTAGATCGGGCAGGTCTTTGTCAAGTTTTTTTTTTTTGTTTTTTTTTTGTGCTGAGCCCTGCTGTATTTTACGCAGACACGCGGTCTGCCTCTGCTGTTGCTGCTAATGTCTTTTTCTCTCCCTATTGTTGGGTTTGATGTGGTGTACAATGCACCATGGTCCACGCTTTGTTGACACGGTGTGTTCTTTCTGTCCCGGGGGGCAGAAACTGCAATATGCGAACAATCCAGATAAGTGGTTCCACGTTAGACGTTCAAGACGTGCGTGTATCTAGACGAGTGGTTCCCGCCCACCACCACCACCCCTCCACTCCTCCCCCATCCTTCCTGCAAGACAGTGACTATAGAAGTGGCCGCAGAGTGATAAACTCTTAGTCGTGTGCAGTAGAGATGTAACGGTATGAACATTTCACAGCTTAGTTATTGTGAACAAAATTATCACGATTATCATTATGGTCGCGGTATTGTTGAAGTGTGCTCAAAATGCTAAAAACGCACTTATACACCCACTGAAATCATTCAATCGAGTTTTATTTTGAAAGCGCAAATAAAAGAACAAGCAATTCCTCTAGGATTTTTTTTTTTCAGTTTGAAGTCAACGTAAACATGGAGTCAAGTAAAGCAACTGAAAGGACGACTGGTTGGGTGCAGGTATGAAGGTTGGGTGCAGGTAAAAGTAAGGGGAGCACATATCGATGAGTGAACAGATCTCAACATAACATCGGCATCTGGAGCTGTTTATAACTTTAGTAGCGGCGCTAGCATTGTGCCAGAGCAGAAACGGACCCAACATGCATCTCTAGTATAATTATTGTGCATTGCAGCATCGGCAATAAGTAAGTAGCAGCGACCGCACCGAAACACAAGATGCTGTTTTGCTGCTGTATGTGCCGTGTGCAGAGACCTGCAGACGCGACTTGCTAATCGCACTAATAATATGTTGTCATTTTTACAGGAGTAACGTAGGCTAACACTTAAAACTTCAGTTTACTTTACTGACGACCAGTTTCTCCTCAGCGTCCTTGTAACAGCAACAATACGCCCAGACTTCGGACTTTGTCTTTTTTGACGGCGAAAAAATCTCGTCCGCTGAACTTCCTTCCGCCATGTTTACAACCAAAGATTGTATACTGCGCAGTAGGTTTTCAAACCGCGGTAACCAAACACAGTTTTAATGATAAATTAAATTCAAAACGGTAATAATAACCGTCAGACTTTTTTATTATTATTTTACCTGTAATCGTTACATCCCTAGTGTGCACTTAGGCTGGATTTACACTCCAGTTTCCTGTCCATGTCCTGTGTCCGTGGTGACGTGCACTCGGCGGGAGGGTTGCAGGTTTGGTTCCCGGACCCGAGGCCTCTCCGCATCTGCGTCGGTTTTCCCCATGGATGTATTTTAAGAATTGGATACCCTTGAAGCAGATATTTCCCCCAAGAACTTCCACATTAGCTTAGCTAGCTTGTGTGAGCTGTGACGGTGCTGTGTGAGTCCAAACCCGAGGCGACCAGAATCCCATGTACATTTTCTACCACTTATCAGGGTGTGGTTGCAGTTTCAATCCATGTTCCTCAACTAGTTTGCTCCCTAAAATCTATAAATATTCAGGAATCTCAGTGCGCCTTGTCCTATTTGATTTTTTTTTGTTTTCAACTGACAAATTAGTTTGTTTGTACAATGTAATAAACAGGTGATATACTTCATGTGTTTGTAGAGTTGACACAAGTGTAAACTTTTCCTGCACGTTAATCACATCCTGCCGCCTTGTGTGTTTTTGTGTCCGACTCTCTTTCTCGCAGCTTTACCGACGGCTATCAGAGGTTCTGGGCTTGAATGATGAGACGATGGTACTTAGTGTCTTTATAGGGAAAATGTGAGTAGCAAACCAGCACTTAAAAAAAAGTCACTCACAGCGACATGTGTTGTTTTCTCTTTTATTAACCCTCTATTGCTGTCAACGTTTTCAGCATCACAAACTTGAAGTACTGGGGCCAGTGTGAACCAATCACCTCCAAGACACTACAACTACTGAACGACCTGTCGTTAGGATATCCTTTACCTGTGCCTTTACTGTCTTCGCTGTCAAACAGCTTGTGGTTTTCTTTTTTTTATCATTTCAGATTATCCCTAAGTTTTAAGAATTGTCTTAGAACAATGAACTGTGTCAAAGTGCCAAAATGAATTTAAATTCTCAGTAAATGTGATCAGTTTTCTTAGTGTTAAGTTCCCTAATTGTATTTACTTTGCCCAGTTTTCCTTTGGGCATTTGGATTTCTTGGTTTTTAGGCTTTTGAATCCATCGAAATTTTCTGGCTGCTGATTATATATTGAAAATAGTTTAACTTTCCTCAGTTTGTCAGTTAAGCCATTTTATTTGATCCTGTACGGAGCCAGCTCTCGAAGAAAACATCAAGCTTAACCGTCAGGTTTCATATAATCTGATGTTTAGCAAGTCTGCCGCCCCTGCTTGCGAGTGCACCGGCACATGACTCGGTATTTTCTCCTTGACTTGCCGGCCGTTCACATACAGCAGTGTGAGGAAGCTGGTGAAGCTCAGCGCTGTCCAGTTCATGTTGAACAACCACACGGTGAGTACAGTGACAGCCGAAAGACCTCAGAGGAAGCTGCTGACGGTAGTTTAAGGCATTTTCAGGAGTTAAATTACAGCCAAGTGTCATGGCAGAATTATTCTAGGCTCAGTTGCTTCCTGTATTCAGATCCAGACTGATCTGGTCAACTGTCTAACACTTGGTGATGTGTTTTTGGCCTTTTGCTGTCCCAGATACTTACGAAGTACAGATGTATCATCTTTACTTAATCTGTACAGTGTTATAATAGTATTAAAATAGTGTTATTACTACAGCTGCTACCTGCGGATAGGTCTGTACTTATATAAGTACTTATTAAGTACATCTGTACTTCTGCAGGTAGCAGCTGTAGTAATAACACTATTATAACACTGTTATTACAGCTACTACCGTTAATACAGTTAATTAGCAGATTGCAAAGGATGATGGGTAGGCAATGCTCAATAGTAACTATAGTTTTCACATCCTCCTGCTCTGTGTTAGGGGGGCAGAAAAAAATACACAAACTCAACCTTGTTGTTTGCGAGATGTGTCGACAACAACATCGGGACACTGTACATTGTGACCATGTCTGCTGTGTCCGTTCCAGAGCGAACATTTCTCCTTCTTGGGAGTAAACAACCAGTCCAACCTGAGCGACATGAGGTGCCGGACCACCTTCTACACGGCGCTGGGGCGCCTGCTGATGGTCGATCTCGGTAACGCACGTCAGTTGTTTCACTGCGCATGACTTTAAAAAATTTTTTTTAAAAAGCACCATTCCACAAAACCTGAATACGGCAACTCTGTCGAGACCAGCAACTTTCGAAGAGAAGCACTGTGACATGTGTGTGTTTGACCGCGAGCGATGTGTGTGTGCGTGTGTGCGTGTGTGTGTGTCTTGTGTACAGGCGAGGACGAGGACCAGTTCGAACAATTCATGCTGCCTTTGACGGCCGCGTTTGAAGCCGTGGCTCAGATGCTGAGCACAAACACCTTCAACGAGCAGGAAGCCAAGGTGACAAACACACAGACATGAATACACTTGTTTTTCCGAAAGCTGATGGAAACATTCACGTCGGCCAAGTCAAAACTTTTGCCTGAATCTCAACTGTCTTCCATCGCGATTGCAATTGCAGGAGTCCAACATGTTTTTGTTTTATTTTTGGGGGACAATTTTATGGGTAAAATTGTAGCTGAAAGTTTGAATGTCTTAAACTGGAGGTCATGAGACTACTTTTGCCTGTCAAAACTAGGGCTGTAGCTAGTGCTGGTCAATTTTGTTAAAAAAAATAAATAAATAAATAAAATCCTGATTATTTTTTCTTTCTCTGGAAACTTGATTTTCGATTTCAATTTTTTTTTAATATTATTTTTTTAGTAAAGCTACAAAAGACAATGGAATAAATTATTTCAAATGTCTTATCTTTATTTTTTAAAGAAAAATGACAAACAAATTTCCCTACTGGGAATGAAGGGCAACTGAAACATTCTGTAAATCCTCCTTGGGTTTAGTAAAGTGACATTTACAGTCTTCTTGACCAAACAAAGATGAATCCCTTGGGATGAATGAAGCGAGAACCTCACTTTCACCAAATTCACTTGAAAATGTACAGGTTTTTCATCAACTAAGATGAAGTTCCCTTATTTGGGAATAAAGTGAAAACTTAAGAACCAAACACAATTGAATCCCCTGTGGATAAAGTGACAACGTTAACTGTCTTTCACCTAACATCACTTAAAAAATAAAAGGTTTTTCTATCATCTTGAACAACGATGAATGGAGGCGCATAGCCCGGAAGCATGCGAGAGGAAAATCAATTTAAAGATTTTCCTTTTTTTAATTTTATTTTCTTTTCTTCTTTTTTTTTTTACATCGTCTTGACTAAAATAAATCCAATTTCGATTAAAATGGATTAATCGCACAGCCTTAGCTGTCGCGATGCGCTAAATTTACAATATGATAGGGTACACAATATTTATCTGACAATACCATACATATCACGATATTCAGTCAACGATGCGATTCGAAGCAATTTGATGCACTTGCATCAATTTCTGAAAGGTTTTATAGGAACAGAGAGATTTTGATGACATCTTATGAGTGCTCCATTGACTTAGATTGAATTCATCAGTTACATATGGCTCTGACTGTCTGACAGTCTCCAGCTTGCAAATGCTGGACAAAATGAATCAAAGATGTGATGAGAAAATAAGTTTAATTTATTGAAACTTGCAAATTCGCGGCTTACGAGCCTGTAAAAAAAAAAAAAAAAAGTTCAGTGTCACAAGTGAGCAAAACTGATACATGAGGTACAGTCGCCACCAAAAAGGTAAAAACAAACCATGGAGGCCAATAATTCAAAGTCTCAACAGAGTAGCTTAAAGATAAAGTGCATTGCGGTTAGAGATTTTGAGAAGAAACAGCGACATCCAGTGGTTACATTTAAGCTTGACACTGAGCTACGGTGGCCTGCACACCCAAACCTGGATACCTCATCCGCTTCTTTCTTCTATAGTTTATTTGGGACGCGAGTGTTGTCAAGCAGTCTGGATGATCCACACTGGAAACCCAAGTGACTTTTATTGCACTTTTATTAATGTTTTTATCGGCACTGTTTTAGGCTTTTGTGAATATAAAAATTACAAATCAGGCCAGATTTTACACACTGGACCCAAACTGCCTTGGACAGTGACCAGTGTGTTAATGAATTTGCTCAGCCTGAGTCTAAACATTCTTCCATTCATAACCAGTGACACTTTGTGTGTGTTTGTGTTTTTATTTTTCCGCCTGCAGAGAACACTGGTGGGCTTGGTCCGAGACCTGCGGGGCATCGCCTTCGCCTTCAACGCCAAGACGAGTTTCATGATGCTGTTTGACTGGATGTATCCTCACAGCTGAAAAACGTGACTTGTCAAAGTGTTGGGGTTTTTTTTTATGCCAGTGCGAGACGCTAATCATCAGTCAGGCACCTCCTGCATACGGTCCTTAACCTGGTGACTCAGATATCCGGCCTACATGCCCATCTTGCAGCGAGCCATAGAGTTGTGGTACCACGACCCGGCGTGCACCACGCCCGTCCTCAAACTGATGGCTGAGCTCGTCCACAACAGGTAGAAAGAACACGGCAGCGAGACTCTTGGCGTGTGAACGAATCAAAGCCACAAAGTGGATCTTTTTGATTAATATTGTTTCACTCCATTATTGCTTTTTATTGAAATTTTTTAAATGATTTTTTTTCCCCAGGTCCCAGAGGCTACAGTTTGACGTGTCGTCACCAAACGGCATCCTCCTCTTCAGAGAAACCAGCAAGATGATCACTACGTACGGTACGTCTGTCCTCCCTACAGCTGCTACTAACCTCATATGGGACCCAAAAGTGTAAGAAAATGTTAAATGAAAGACAAATTCAAATTGAAACATAGTTTTACCTTACATAACGCCGTTTCGAGGGAGGAGCAAAGTTTCTATTAGTCACATCAATCAGAATCAGAATCAGCTTTATTGAGCAAGTTTGTACATGCCAAACAAGGAATTTGACTCCGTTTTTTTCTCTATTATGCTACTTAGGTTAAAAAACAAACAAAAACAAACTACAGAATAAGTAAAAAGTAAGGGTAAACAAGTAAACAATGTGCAAGCAGAAGTATAAGTAAACTATAAAGAGTGTGCAACTTGGTGGAGTAAAATAAGGATCTATATACAAGTCTACATAGTATATATAAATAAAATATATAGATAGATATATATATGTGTATGCAGGAATTTGTAAAATGTGCACATAAAACTAAGAAATACCTGAATATAAAAAATATATACAAGTCTACATATGTAAACCCTGTGACAGTAAAGACAGTCCAGTGGAAATGTTCAGTGTAGTGCAATAATGTAATGTAAACACCAATGTTAACAGCTAAACAGTAGTGCAGTATGAGCAATGTAAACAAGTTAGAAGTCAGGTGGGTGGAGTGGAGGAGATGGCGATTGACACTCATGTTGCTCGCTAGCTTGCTAGCTTGTGGGTTTAATCTCGCGGTAACGTATCAGATGACTGGGACCAGCGCCTTGACATGCGTCAAGAGTTGAGCGTTAGATGGACGTAACGGAGAGAATCCGGTAATTTTTCAAAATAAGATTGTTCACTCAGATAATGAATGAAACGGTACCAAACGACCCACGGACCGGCACCGGTCCGCGGCCCGGTGGTTGGGGACCACTGATTTAATCCACGCGCCGTGTTGCCGCCATCCAGGGAACCGCATCCTGACGCTGGGGGAGGTGCCGAAGGACCAGGTGTACGGGGTGAAGCTGAAGGGCGTCAGCGTGTGCTTCGCCATGCTGAAGGCCGTGCTGAGCGGCAACTACGTCAACTTCGGCGTCTTCCGGCTGTACGGCGACGACGCCCTGGACAACGCCCTGCAGACCTTCATCAAGCTCCTGCTGTCCATCCCCCACAGTGACCTTCTAGTACGTACGGCCACACACATTGGACGCACGGGGTTCCTCACGCAAGTGTGGCAAAGGATTGGAATTGGCTTTTGTACATTATCGGATCATAAAGAGTACGGATGATGGGTGGGGGAAAAAATTGATTGATCGCGATTATGACATTGCCAATTAAGAATATATTCACAAATTTAAAAAAAATCTTTTTTTTAATGAGGCCGGAACTCATGTGCGACTGCACTGCAACGTCGCACTGGACCATTTAAGGTGACGCACAGTAGACACACTAGCATGCAGATCAGAACCAACTCATGAGACGAGACACCAACACACACAGCGTTAAAGATGACTGAAAAAGAATTTGACCGGTTTTTTCGGGATATAAAGCCAGCAGGAGGCAGCATTTTGGGTTTCACGAGGTTGAGGGGAAGAAGAAACTCGACAAAAGTCACACGGTTTGTAAGTTGTGTCAAGCTACAAACAAATATTGTGGGAACACGACAAACATGAGGAACCCTATCGCCCACTCTCACCTGGAGTTGGAGGAAAAGACAGAAAATCCTCCAGTTGCTCCAAACCAGACAAGCATCCACAACACCAGAACAAAGCTGCCAATACAGTCGCAAAGGGCGAGGCCAATTACGAAGTCTATTGGAACTTTGTCGTTCCGCGGTATGTTGCATGCTTTGGATATACTGTACATATACTATATATATAAATCGTGATAAATCGCGATAATCGATTAATCACGATTAATTGCATCGTAGCCCTCTGAATCGGAAGGTACCTAGCGATTCCCACCCCTATGGAAAATAGCATATCGGAAAATATTTTTTACAGACTTCCATCAATGCTATGTGTTACGTGAGGAACAGAGTTGCGAACCAGAACCACAGGCACAGACATGGACACAGTAGGCTCGAAAAAAGTTATCAACAAAATTTATTTTGCAAAGTGACAAAACAACAACGACAAAGGTGAACAAACAGAAGGTGCTTGAAAAAACCAGAGTAAAGCTTAGGCAAAAAATAAGTGAAAGTCACTAGTTCAACGAGGAAAGATCTAACAAGGAAGTAACAGAAAATCGACAACAACGTTATTAGCTAAAGGTCAAAGTTATGAACAAGAGATACTGTAAATACTAGAAAAACACTGCAACGAAAAATCACCGGGAAATCTCACCAGGAGCAAAGTAAAGGTAAAGATGGAAACAGTGATTTGGAATTTACGATCAGCCAAGGTTTTGATCGGATTGGAGAAACTTGCGTGTGTAAACCTCAGCTACTGAGAGCTTGAGGCTCCCCCATTAGGCGACCAGCTCATTTAATATTCCAGCGCCCTGGATTTGTTTTTCATCCATTCCGTCCTCTCCATGCAGGACTATCCCAAACTCAGCCAGTCGTTCTACTCGCTCCTGGAGGTGCTGACGCAGGACCACATGAACTTCATCGCCAGCCTGGAGCCGCACGTCGTCATGTACATCCTGTCTTCAATATCGGAAGGCTTGACTGCACTCGGTAAAAGCAAAAGGAAAAACCCTCGCAAGTTGTGGAAAGGCGGCTTCACCCCTTTTAGCCGTCTAAAAATAAATAAATAAATAAATGTTTGTCTGTGCGTGCGTGTGCTCACCCTTCCAGACACGATGGTGTGCACGGGCTGCTGCTCCAGTTTGGACCACATCGTCACCTACCTGTTCAAGCAGCTGTCGCGGTCCACGAAGAAGCGGCCCACGCCCATGGCGACGGACGACCGCTTCCTGCACATCATGCAGCAACACCCCGAGATGATCCAGCAGGTCAGAGGTCACACCAGCTTCGGTCGAGTTTAGCCTGCGACTGAGCTAAAGACCCAAAGTGGTTGTTAATGCAGAGCTCTTGGACGGTGGTCAGGCCTTTGTCGGACCGTTGTTAAAAAGAAAGAAAGAAAAAAAAAAACAGCATCCAATGTCTCTGCTCGGCAGCAGCCGTCAGGTCAGAGTAATTCAACTTAAAAAGAAGTTTTGGGTTCCTCGAGATGGAAATCCCAAGACACAAACGACTCGGTAGAAACCTAGAATGGTAAATTGTTTAGAAAGGCAGAGTCAAGCACATCAGACAGAGGCGTGAACAGACTAGTTTCCCAATTAATGGCAAAACCAGAGAGCTGACCAAAGTTCTTTAGAAGTTGTAGACGTTTCTTGAAATGAACTGGAAAACCTTACCATGCATCAGTCTCTGCAGTCAGTCTAATATTGCACTGGGTGTGACGCTACACCCCCAGTCAGACTAGTCTGTGGCCATTGAAAAGAACCTTAAAGTCGTCTCGTCAACGTATACCCAAGTTCTCCTGCGCTGGTTCTGTAGATGCTGTCCACGGTGCTGAACATCATCATCTTTGAAGACTGTAGGAACCAGTGGTCCATGTCGAGACCACTGTTGGGCCTCATCCTCCTCAATGAGAAGGTAAGCCTGTGTGTGCCTTGTCGTACATCTGTGTATGTGTTACTGGTATTATTTATTCATTTATTTCTTTTCAATGCGCTGCAGTATTTTGCTGACCTGAGGAACAGCATCGTGAACAGCCAGCCGCCAGAGAAGCAGCAGGCCATGCACTTATGTTTCGAGAACTTGATGGAGGGAATCGAGAGGAACCTGCTAACAAAGAACCGAGACAGGTAGGTTTTAAAATTACGGAAGCGCATTACTGCCATCCTAGGAAAAAAAAACAGGGCTCATTATGTTTCATGTTTTTCCATGATCATTTTCACGTTATAACGTGATACTGAGGGGACGTTCAAAACCACTTAAAGAGCTTAACGTAGCTTAATGAGCGAAAACAATGATCAACTATCACCAAATTCCACGTGGGCAATACAGGAATTTAAAATTCAAGCTGGGCACAACTACAGACGTCCGCGTGAAATATGGTGATGATTGATCACTGTTTTCGGTCATCAAGCTACATTGAAATCTTGAAGCGTTTTTGAATGTCCCCTCAGTATCTGCGTTATAATGTGAAAATTATCACGTAAAAATGAGGTTTTTACGTGATAACTTAAAAATTATCACAAAATAACGTGATAGTTTCAGGTTTTCATGTGATCGTTTTCACGTTATAACGTGACATGATCACAAAATAACATGATAGTTTCACGTTTTTACGTGAAAATTACCACTTAAAATGTGATAGTTTCGCGTTATATAACGTGATGACATGAGTCAATTTATAATAATTTAAAAAACACACACACACAGTCCCCTCCTTACAAGTGAACGTTGTCTTCATGCTAATTTAAATGAAAAAATGTTCGTCTCCTGTATCTTGAGTATGCGTGTTTCTTTTCTGTGCTGTTCTCTGCACATGGATAGATTGCTGTATTTATATTTATGATATAAAATGTATTGTATTGATTTATTATTAGTGACTAATTATTATTAGACTACCTCTCCTTGAGGGTTCAAACGTTCATTTCAAAAAAGACATGACACAGTTTTCCAGCCTTGATTGGAGACTCACTCAGTTCAACCCACCCACCACCCCTCTCTCCCGCAGGTTCACCCAGAACCTGTCGGTGTTCCGGCGGGAAGTCAACGACAGCATGAAGAACTCCACGTACGGCGTCAACAGCAACGACATGATGAGCTGACATTCCACGCGCGGCAGTCTCGCCCCGCCGCGGACGGAGCTTCTCCTCCCACCCCCTCCGCCCCCTCCTCGCTCGGCGCCCCCTCCCCCGCGCCCCCCCACCGGGCCCGGATGCCCTGGGATCACCTCCACCTCCTCCCCCTCCCGCCTCCTCCCACCTCCCGACACGGCGCATACGGGATCCCTGACGACGCTCAGCGATTTAGGCTCCTCCCTCGCACCCTTTTGATATAAACATATATAAATATACACAGATCTATTTTAAAGCGGCGGCCTCGCTCATCCGGAGCGGTCGGTCGGGAACGGGGGTTTGGGGGGGTGGGTGGTCACACGTCTCGGCGCTCCGAATCCTTCGTCCACAGGGAAGGGAAGAGCGCTCCGGTTCGGAAGAAGCAGTCGAGGCGGACGTGGAGGGGGGGAGGGGGAGGGTGGGAAAGTGGAACCCGAACGCCGTACTAATCCGCTTCTTGCCTGCCTTGTATAGAAAATGAAAACAAGACGGAAAAAAAAACCCCACAAAAACAACCAACAAAAAAAAAAAAAAAAACACAGCGAAAAAAAAATCAAAAGTGTACATTTCTTTTTCGTAACATTTTGAACAATGTTTATAACTGATTGAATTCAAAAAAAAAAAAAAAAAAAAAAAAAACCACAGAGGAAGAGTTCAAAAAAAAAACGACAGAAAAAAATACACGCAAAAAAAAAAAGTACGGTGTGATTGAGCTTTTTACAGTGTAGTGAGTTAGTGCAACTGTCCGTCTGCGTGGTGTGGCGGGGTGGGGGTGGGGTCAAGTGCTGCGGGGGGGGGCGGAGCACGGGGAGGAGTGGTGTGCACACACTAAAGGATCGGGGTGGGGGTGGGGGGCGAGTCAGAGCATCCACGTTGTACATTTTACTCCAAGTCTCTGGTTGAAGTGATGTAAATAAACCTCGGCAGGACTTAAAGGGGCATTTCTGCTGTTTTTTTTTTCTGTTGTTTTTTTTTTTATTATTCTAATGTTTGTTTGTTTTTTTTAATGTGTCTGCTCTGACACTGGGTCACGATCACCGTGACTTTGTTCCTACACTCTCTCTCAAGCCGAAAGTCATCAAAACCCGCTCCCCTGCTTTGGCTGACTTTGACTGTGTAGCCAGCCAACGTGCTGCTACTGCTGATTCAAGTCGGAGGGGGGAAGCGAATTTGACCAACACACGTTCTTCAATATGAAGTGAAGCACGAGTCTGAACCGTCAAAGTCTGGACTTGAAAATTTTTACAACACTGGTTGAAATAAAATTAAAAAAAAACAAAAAAAAAACAATCCCTTAACCTTGTTGCCTAAATTACTTCAAGTATCGAACTGATTGACTGAGGATATGTGCAAATCCTTGCTATGGTTATTTTAAACTAGTAATTATTTTACCGATAAATTCATCGTTACTAACTTTTCAAGATCTCTTTGATTTTTTTTTTTTTTTTCTTTTCGTTTTTTGCTGCCAGCTGTTTGGTTACACCAGTGGCATGAAACGGATCCAGATCGGAAAGACTCGCCAAAACACCAGTAAGACTCCGACTGCTGCCGGGCAAAGCGGCTTGGCGGAGGGGAGGGAAACTGTTTCAGTCTCTCCGACCCAGAGCTAGAGCCGACACAACCATGGGTTGTCTATTTCAAAGAAATGGCAGAATTTCCCCTTTACGCCATCCTGCGGGTCGCGCGCGCATTCACACGTGAGCTCGTGGACGCGTAAAACGAGACGGTCACAGCTACATTTTCCACTGTTTTGGTTTACACTCTCGGGATCCCACGGACCAGGTCTTCAGACCGCCCACCCCTCCCCCTCCCCCCTTTTTCGGTTCCTGCAGCTGAGTCTTTTAGGTGCGGGTGTGTTTTGCGTGTAAGTCGATGGGTGTGCGTTTTGTGTGTGTGTGTGTGTGTGTGTGTGTGTTTGCGCATTGAGCGGTTGGTTTGCCTGGTGCGTGTGTGGCGTCTCATGGTGCTGCATAAACCCTGCGATGGAGCTCAAACAGCCCAGATCTGTGCCACCTGGATGTGATTATGACTGAGTTGGAGGGTTGGTGGGGGGCCGGGGGGGTGTGGGAGTGAGAGAGAAACGAGGTCTCATTATCTGGACATCTACTCATCGGCGCTTTGTGAAGGAACCCAAGTGTAGTTACGAGATATTGAAGAACATTGCTTCGACCCTCAGTAGGAGTCCGAACAGTGTAAAAACAAAACTATATATGAGAGAAGGCGGAGGAGGAGGGGCGGGGGGCGGAGTCTATTAGCAACTTGTGTTACTCTCTACGATGTTGCTGCTAACTGTTCGTGACAACTAGCTCATTTCTAACCATGTCAGCACTCATGGGTGTTAACTGAGTTTCTCATGTTTTTTTTGTTTGTTTGTTATTTTGTTTTGTTTTGTTTTTGGTTTGTGTCCCTGATGTGAATGTGTTGGGTCCATAGAGTGAATAGCTGTTTGAGTTGTTTGGATGTTTGTTACATATAGTGTACGCTTTGTGACTGCAAATAAACCTCATTGATTTTTACAGTGGCCGTTTTCTATCTTTCATTTTGTGATGGGCGTGTCAGAAATGGTGGAAGCATCACTATCGAGGTGTCATGTTTTTTTAATATCATAAATAAAATATTAATGCATTATAGTTTAATATTTGTTTGAGGTCTGTCAGTAAATTTCACAAAATGTGAAAAATCCAACCTCAGCCTATATGTATGTGTATATGTCAATATGTATGTGCGGATGGGAAAGGTCCAACCAAAGTACTGTTAAGATGTCCTTGCTCCTCTTGGACTCCTGGATCAGATGACTGAGGATGGAGGTGTTCCAGGCATCCAGGGAATGTATGGACATGTATTATATATGTATGTATGCGCTACCGTTCTAAAGTTTGCATTGAAACTCTGCATTGAACTTCATTACGACCAATTTTATGAAATGCTATGCAATCATTATGAGATTTTTTTATTTTTTTTATTGCTATATGTTTAAAACCACTTTTTAAAAAAAAACATCTTTTAGCGGTATTTCAGAGTGTTTCCGAATTTTAGTTGTTTCCATGACCACTTTTCTTCTTTAATTGCGATTTTTACGTTTTGCGCAATTCTAGGAGTAATGGAAACGCGGCTGTATGTACCAAGTGGAAAAGATGGTTCGATGAATCAGAAATACCACCAGGGGGAGGCACAGCGCAATTATACTTGTACCTGCGCTTTGCTTGTCCTGATGGCCTTCAGCTGGTCTGGTATGGGAGTCCCAGATTCGATTCTTGGTCAGGGCAACTGACTGCCCGGGATTTATCTCTGACATTATATGTTGTTTTTATCCGATTTTCACATATGTTGAGATTTATCTTGGAACAGCTCTGTCTTGTGCTAAACTACGATAGGAGTGTGGTTTCAGTGAATTTTGCCCTGATTTAAGCATTTTTCTGTACTTGGAAAAAGCAACATACTATTTTTGTATGTTGTTTTTTCCAATTTTTGGACATGTTGAGATTGTGCTTGGAACAGCTCCGTCTCGTTCCAAGTTTTGCTGAATTTGGGGCTGATTTAACTACATACCATAGTATGTCGTTATTCACTGTCAGAAAAATGACTTTGGCTGTCTCAGAACAGCCATCCGTGCAAGTTTGGCCAGAATAGAGTCATTACCTCCCTCAAAAACAAACCAAAAAAACATTCTAATACAGTATGACATTTTTCTGGAGATTTTTGCACTGTATCACCTTGCTATAGAATAGTCATTCCTGCTCTGAATAAAAGCAGAATCATTTCACTGGTCACTGAAGCCTGGTGACATTCTGCCTGTTGTTTACAGATTGCGTCTGTGCTGGCACGGTGGAGGCGTTATTCACGGCCTTGCAGAGGAGAATGAGCTCCTCTGTAAATTGCATCTCCCAGCAGAGATATGAACACAGACGGACTGTATTTATTTTTGGCAGACCGGGGTCATGTCCATAGATTGTTGGCTGGTGGTCGGCGGATGAACAGCATGCCAAAATAAAGGGCGGAGGTTTCAGCAGTTTTTGAAGGAGCCTCTGTTAGCGCGCAGGCGCGTGGAGACAAAACAGCAAGTAGGCATTTTTTTTTTTTTGTTTTCTTTTTTTTTTTGCACCTCAGACACACACACGGGTTTTGGCTCTTCTATCAAGAAAAATACTTTCTCTAACAGCTCGTTTGCTTTTCGGTGGGGTTCGGCCGACGCACACACGGCACATTCACCAATACGGCGCTGGTTTTAGAAGTCGTGAAGGACACCCTGAGAACTGGCCCCCAGCCCACATGCCTGCAGAGATTCCTGAGTGTGTGTGTTTGCGTGTGAGCGTGCCCTATAAGAGTGCGCGAGCGGCGTGTGCGCCAGACTTGTGGAAGTGCACTCGTCTGCTGCGTGTGCAAGCACTTCCACCTCACCCCTCCCCCGCCCCGGCGGACACGTGACTTCAATGATACTGAGGGTTTTTAATTGGAGAAGAAGTCGGAGAAGGGCGACGCACTTTAACGTCAAGCGCGATGCAATCGGGTTTTTCTTCGGGATTTATGATAAGCGTTTGATTATTCCTGCATGCTAAACATCATAAAGTTGAGTTTTCTGGATCTCTTTCTTGACTTCTCTCCAGCTCATGTCGAGTGTCTCCCCGCTTGCTTCCCCGGTGGATCATGTGTCTCAGTCTCTCTCATGCCAGCAGTTCAGTAATCCAAGACATGAAAACATCAACTTCGCTGTCGACGGCTCAAACAGAGCGCGTGTTCTCGCGGCAGCCGGAGCCTCGGCTCTTGTTTTCTGCCCTTCTCCGTCTCGATTGTCTCCTCTTATATTTGCGCCCTTTGTCTGCCTTGCGCGCACACTCTCCCCGCCGCGCGTCTCCATCCAGTTCAAACCAGTTTCTGTTTATCAGACACAGAGACGCAGCCCCGAATGGCAGAAGCCAAAACATTAAGTGTCTGACCTCCTCATCATTTGTCTGGCCAGCGGGTTCGCCACGTACGCACACAAGGGGCGCAGAGGCACACAAAAAACACACACACACAGAGACACACACATGCGTGTTTGTGTTGCGTAACTGCGAGTCAAGGTAGATCTCAGCAAACAAACAAAGGATTCTTGCTCGCGCTGACGTCACATTTCCACGCCGAAAAAAGCGAGGAGGCCCCGACCCAGCAGCCAGCCTCCGAGAGCCAAGCGCAAGAATGTTGATTAGTCTCAAACTCCGCCTGCGGGGAGATAATGACGGAATAACGTGCAATGAGTGCGGTGGTGGATTTTAAGCTTTTGGATCTTTTACATCAGTTTAAGTGGCATAAATAGGCGGAAACTTCCCACTTGCGTGGCAGAAACAACGGGATTATGATGTGAAACAGTTTTTATTTGTAAGCCTTTCACCCAAGACGTCGGTTAAAGTGTCGTGACGTCAGGATTTGTGTATTCCAACTGCGCTTTTGTACAGCCGCACGCTCGACGAGGACGCGAGGAGACAATTGAACTTCCAGTTTTACACTGACACAAGCGGCGCGTACACGGGCGTCTTCGTGCGGGCCTTGTTGGATGTGCAAACAAAGATGCCACCATGAGAAGAGCCGCCAGCAGGGTCACCGCTGTGACTTTTAGTCTCGCCCCATTTGCACTGTGGGACAATGCAGCACAAAACGCATACCAACATCAGAGTTTGTCCTTTACTTCTGTCGCTCGCCGTGATGATGTTTAGTTTCATCCAAGGTGGCAAAAGTAGACACATTCTGCACTCAAGTAATAAAACAGATACAAGCAGCACAGGTTCTGAAAAATAAATAAATATGTTTTTTGGTTGTTTTTTTTGCCAGGAATAAAAATATTCATTTGTTGATAATTTTGCAAAAATTAAAAAGTCTGGATCATGACAGCTTTGGCACTATTTATACTATAGTTTGTTTTTTGTTTGTTTTTTCAACCGCAACACAACCAACTTGTAATCAGTAATTATTGGATGTTTACACTTTAACAACAGGAACGTAATTATCTACATTTTAGTTTTTCTCTGTACTGAAAATGTACTGAACAGTGGACACAACAGCAGACTTCAAATAGCTCAACTTGAAGCAACAACTACAGTAAATGATCGGTGAATTACTTGGAACAGCATTTGTGTCTGTTCAACACAAAAAGTAACAAACATGTTGTTTTTTTTTTTCCAACGTAAGTAGAAAGTACAAATATTTGTGTCCAAATGTAGGGAGTAAAAGCAAAAAAAGCGACACAGTACTTTACTCGAGTAAAGTACAGAAACCTGAAAACAGTAACAAAGTATTTATACTTCCCTACTTCCCACCTGTGGGTTTCATAATGGCAAAGCCATCCGCAGGGGTGGAGAAAGACAATCCGCCAGGCGCCGCAGGGCCCACCGGAGCTTCTATACCGTGTGGTGACGAGCCGGTGACGAGCAGGTGAAGCCTCGCTGCAGAGGCCCAGCAGGTGTGGATCGATGTGTAAGACTGAGCCGGCCGGGAGCGGGCGGCGGGGACGAGAGTCGCGAACAGGCGGGAGCTGCGATGAAGTTTCAGCAGAGAGCTGATATTTTTTGCAAGGGGGCTGCAAACAGAGGGCTAAGTGGGAGTTTTACTGGAGATGCCTGTCTGTGTCCCAACGACCAAGCCCAAAGTCACTTTAATCTCCTTTCTCATCCATTCTGGTGCACCCACATGCCTGAAAGCATTGAGTTGGTGCCATCTGATTGGCTGATAAGCCCTTTATTCGCCTTTGATGCTTGAAGTAAAATAACTTCCTCCATGAGGAATGAACAACGTTCACGTTCAGACTGGTTTACACGCCCCTGAATCTGCCCACGCCTGTGTTCGAACTGAAGAATAGTAGCGGAAGATCAGTCTGACGCTGCTCAATGTAAAACTAGACAAGATCGAGTCACTTTACGTTCCTGCAGGTACAAGGGAAGAAACTTCAGTCGTGTTTCTCACAGTTACTGAAGACGCCGACGGATGAAAACGCACACGCACAATGTCACAATTTTATAAAATAAAACTTTTATTTTATCAAAAGTTGATCATGACAGCAGTAAGATTATGACAATAATATATATTTATATATATATATATATAATATATAATGCAAAGAAATGGAATAAAACAGCAACAGAGTATAGGAAAACTAGTGCAAAAAAATCACATACAAAAATATATTGCACTTTGGAGTATCAGGTGGAAGAAGTCATATGTTTGAACAACATTCTCATTGTTTTTTTTTGTTTTTTTACATTATCATCTGTAAACATTTAAGTCTTTGCCATTCTTGGAGCATATGTCTTAACATCCACATGTAGGAAAAAGCAAGAGAAGCTCTAGTTCAGAAGCCAACAGGCGACTTGTGGTATTTGTTTTTTTTTCTTGGTTGGTTGGACTTTTTGTGCTTTTTTTTTTTTCTTTTTTTTTGTTGCGTTTTTGTTTCTTTCGAGAACCCTGTCCGGTGGGTTTTTACACCTGGTCTTTTAAACCAACACATTCATACACACACACACACCCTCACACACACACACGCATTCAGACACGATTAGAGCTTGGATTTAAGTGCTCGAGGTGTGTTAGAATCATCAGACGCCTCCTTTCCGTCTGCGGTTTTTTTTTTTTCTTTTCTTTCTTTTTCAAATCTCCGCCTTGTCTCGTTCCGCTGCGCTCGCGGGACGAGGCGGCGTCCACCTGAAGCCTGGCGTCGCGACGGCAAACCCGAGGGCGAGAAATCCGCGCGCGGGGTGGGGGGTCTGCCTCCAAAATGTGCCATCGGGATTGAAAGATCTTGGTTGTACGTGTGCGTGGAAGTGAGCACACCACCGACCCCTGCAGAGTAAGAAAGGAACCCCCCCAAGCCCCCCCCCCCACTGCGAGGACAACAGTAACGACGGTATGTGCAAAATGGAGCGTGAGGCAGGCGTCTCTCCTCTCGGCGGGGGGGGGCCGCTCTGTGCCTCCACCTGGTGGGGGGTGGGGTGGGTGGTCTTACAGTGGCGTAGCTCGACGAAAAGAAAAAAAAAAGAGAAAAAAAAAATCCATGGTCCACCCACCAACGCCCCCCCCTCCCCCTCTTCCCTTCCCATCCCCCTCCCCGCCCCTCCCTTCCCCTCCCCACCCCTCAGCTGCCTCCCTCCCCCCTCCGCTGTCGGATCGGAGGAGGGTCTGGCCATGTTTTTATAGCGATACACAATCTGGTGAGAAGCTGGTCGGTTGATGCGGGAGGGACCCCCCCCCCCGCCCACCACCGGAGCCGAGGGTCCGCTCCTTGTCTTTGCGTGCAGAGAAGCCTTCCGGGGCCGCCGGCCTCCTGCGAGTCAGCGGGACGGACACGTGTCGGGTCTCCTGATGTCGGCCGCCCGGGACATCTGCACCGAGTCGGGGTAGGGGTCCACCTGTTGGAGGGAGCAGGAGGGTGAGCGGAGGGTGAGCTGAGGGCGTCTGGGTGGCGCTGGAATTGTCGGAATGATTAGAGAACGTGGAAGTCTTGCTGGTGTAGTTTGGCAAAATTTGACCATTTTTTTTATTGTTACTATTTTTTTTTTTTTTTTGTAATTTTTTTTGTCTGTATCTGAAATAAAGTTTACAAAAAAAAACAAACCGTCCCAAATTTGATTCCATTATGGTAACTTTATTCTCATTAAAGAAGGTCCAGTGTGTAAACTTTTTAAGGAAGCCATGTGTAGGAGCTTATTGTCATTTTTGTAACATTTGATTTAGTTTTGTTTGGCTTGATTAATATACCTTTAGTAGTTTGAGGTCATGTGACAACCATCATCATTTTATTTTTAAGGTATTTCATAGCTGGGGCACACAAGGGGATCTGTACATATATGGGTCTACCAAGCATGAGGGGCAGCACTGGGAAGGGTTTGTCAAGATTGTCAAGATTTTACCAATGCAAAATCATAAATCAAGTCAAATTTTACACACTAAACCTTTACAGAAAACCTTTCACTTTTTCAGACCAGGACTGATCGTGGCCAACGGGCAGCAACCCACCACCCTGCCCATCCATACTCAACAAAATACCTTTTTCTTTTTAAAATGACAACATTCCTTAATGTGCTATTTCGTAAGAACAAGACGCCCCTTACAGTCTTGCAGTGGCCGATCCAAAACACAATTTCTACCAACGTCACTGTTCCGCGAAAGCACGAACCCGATACTGCATGAAGACTGAATAGAGATTCTTTAACGAAATAGAGCAAAACTGATGTTGCTACAACAGGAAGCACAGCACATAATCAGGACTATCTCATAATTGTACTTGACTTTTAAAGGGGAGACAAAACAAAAAGACTGCCCCCTGCTGGTGGAAAAAAACCGCTTCACTCCAATACTGAAAAAATACTGTAGTTGAAAAAATAGAATCACATGATTCACAGCTGAGGTAATTAAGCGAGGGTGAACATCACCCCTGTTGGTTGTGCCGACTTGAGATTGCTGTTTTTTGTTGTTTTTTCTTTTTTTTTTGGTCTTTGATCAGTTCACAAGAGTTTGACCGATTTGAAAGCGTCTTTGTTGGGAGTTTGTTTTGGGAAAAATACTCCTGGGCGCTGTTGTGTCCACAAAACCCTCCAAACAGCACCTTTTGAACCTCATTATCATGTTTGTTTGACCCATAAAGAGGACTAGAATTAATGGTAAAGTCACAATGTCATCATTCTATCCATCTGTTGAAACGGCCAAACATAATTCTTCCAAGTTGCCTCCAAGCCGCTCCTGCTCTTTGCTATTTATTTATGCGCCAGCGTCTCTATGCCGCCCTATCGGCCGGGGCTTATCTTGCTCACATAGTTCCTGTGAGGTCGCCAGAGGCCCCGCGTGTGCGTGTGTGCGTGCGTGCGGCTGGGCGTGGGGAGTCAACTGTACCTCAGAGTAGAGTGGCGGCGGCAGATATCTGAACTCCGTGATGTATGTTTGGAGAGATCCCAGGTTGTCGTCGTCAGCGCACGAACTATCGCAGCCCTGCAGGCAGTCGCGCCTCTGGGATTCCGATATGGCCAGGTCGCTGTAGCTCGGCGGCGCTGCGGCGTGCAAAGGAGAGGGGGAGCTGCGTCAGTTCGCGTTTGGACGACAAACGCAAACGTGACCGACCGGGAAATGAAAAAAAAAACTGCTGCAGGATCGAGTTTACTGTACACACCTTCGGGTCTCTCCTGGAGGCCCAGCCAGCTCAGCGAGCTGCAGTTGCTGCTGATGCTGGAGGTGCGGGTGGCGCAGGCGTGCAGAGGGATGGTCCCGATCACCAGGGGCAGGGAGAGAGACAGGTTCAGGCCGCCGGGGACGTCCACGTACACCTGCGGGTAAAAAAAACCCAAAAAAAACAAACTCGTATGAGGAGGAGCGGTTCGTTTGAGGACGAAAGGAATCCGTCTTTGCCGGCTGACCCCCGCGTGCCTCCGCGCAGTCAGAGAGACGGCCTTCTGTCACAGAGGTCGGCAAAGAGGTCGTCGGCGGAGAATGTCACAACGCGTGCGAGGAGGAAGCTTTTCTTCAACGAGGCATTCCTCTATTTTTACGCGGCTTGAGAAAGCTCGGGCCCGACGAGCGCTTTTGAACATCCTGTTAAGAAGACGGGGGAAGCGAGATGGAACGAACGGCGCCCCCTTCCTTCCTCCTGACAACACCCGTAGCCACTCTGAACATCACTAACATTATTGACACTGGAGGTTTAACATTAAGAGTTGTCTAACGGCCTGAAGAGAAATAAAGGTCACGTGACCGAGCTCCGAACAAAACACAAACACCTGCTTTGTCTACGTCCTCGTTTAATCTCAAAAAAATGATGACAAACTCAAAAGACTTTGGCCAGCAATGCTTCTATTTATCCATCCACTGTATGCTAAAAATTCTAAATTAAAACTTCAAAACTTTACGGCCCACTGTGTATCATATAGAGGGATATATTGGCGTGGAATTAATCTGCTTGGTAGGTTGTGGGTCATACCAAAGACTGTAAAAATGGTACCCAGTGCCTCCCTGCTTGGGTCAAATGCAGAGGACAAATTTCCAATCCTTCGCGATGTGACAATCACTGGGACTTTATATTGCAACACCACCAGTGTTGTTGGGATTACTCCATAAAAGCAGTCCCCCAACTAATTACTGATTACTCCTTTAAAAAGTAATCTAATTCATTCTTTAACTACTTTGTTTCATAAGTAATCAATTACTAATTACTTTAGTTAAAAAAGTAACAGTTGAGAACGTCTTGTTTCCTGCACATAACGTCCAACGAACCACAACATTCTTTCATTTAGACGACATGAACTCAAAACAATGTTTGTATTTTTCCAGCTTCAGTAACTGAGAGCGCAGTCGCTGTTTTTTCTTTTGCCGCCGCCATCGCTTGTTTTGGTGCGTCGTCGCATATCAACGACGCTGCATTGCGCGGCTGCATCGCCAATCTGCGACATCGTTGTTTTTGGGTGTTTTTCTTTCAAATTTTTAGTTTGCAGAAAATTAATGGAATCGTTACTTGATGAAGTGAATATGACATAATTACCATCATACCATACCACCATAAATCCCTTTACATTATTCCGTTACTAAAAAAAAGTAGTTTAATTACGGTAGTGGATTACTTAGTAACAGATTACTCGCCAACACTGAACACCACACACCTACAGCATATCTATAGCAGTGTGTGCGATATAATTCAATACGTATCAGTATTTAAATAAGTCGTACATTTTTATATTTAGCAGTGCAATGGGGTTTATGACTGATTAACATTGAGGTCAGCGGCGGCGTGAAACGTTGCTGAATCCAAGAGCTGTTGGATAAAGCCTCGGATTTTGCACGCGACGCAAACGTGCGCCTTTGATTGTTTTGCGTGCGTCAAGGCCGACGTGACTCACCACGACCGCGTACTCCACTTTGATGATGGGACAGTCGAGGATGGACGGGGACACCGGGGGGATCTTAAGCATTTTCCCCTCCCAGCTCTGGCTCCTCCCCTGAGGCAGCGGGTCCCCCCTGAGATTGGACACCAGCTGCTGGATCTGCTTGCCCTTCCCCTTGGCGAAGAAGGTTTGGTTTTGGTAAAGGGCGGCTTTGGGCACCACCACCCGGGAGGAGCAGTTCTCCACCTCGGCGAAGATTTGTATGGACTCGCCTTGGAGAAAAGGGAAACGAGATCAGCCCATTCGACTGAGAGAGAAGGGGGATAAGTCAAAAGGGAAAAAAAGATGGAGAATAAGAGATGGAGTAGAGGCACGCGGGGAGGGTCGGCCTTACCTGGTGTGTAGCCCTTTCGTTCGATTTTGGCACTGAGGGAGATGGGGCCCGAGGCACAGAACCAGCAGCACAGAGTTTTCTCCTTGGTCCCAGCCTGGGGAGCCTGTGAGGAGACAGTGGGACATTTCAGAAATAAAAGACGTGTGCGGAAGAACTGGCTCCCCGCAAAGGCAAACTTTGCTTCAACGACAATGGAGGCAAAACTTGAAATTATAAATATAGGCCCCTCCTCAAGAAAAGTGAATCCACAGCTTGGCATGAGCGACGGTTAACTTGAAAACAAGCTAGGCCCTGGTTTGTCGAGCCGGAGCCAAAAGAGCATCGCGTGCAAGCGTGCCTACCAGCAGCAGCGGCGTGTTGATGTCGATGTGCTCAAACACAATGAACTCTTTCTTCGCTCTGACGGGGAGCAGCCATGGACGGTGGAGTTCAGCTTTCACCCAGTACCTCACGCTGCCGTGCTTCCCTTCGAAGGAAGTGGCCAGAGCCCTGACAAGACGAGACAGAGAGGGCATGGAAGTGAGAGGAAGTGGGGGCGGGGCCGCGCCTGGGCTTGCAAGAATTGTAAATACTCGTACGTATGACACACAGGAGAAGAAGGCGAAGGAGAAGGAGAAGGAGAAGGAGAAGGAGAAGGAGGAGGAGGAGGAGGAGAAGAAGAAGGAGAAGAAGGAGGAGGAGGAGAAGCAGAAGAAGGAGGAGGAGAAGAAGAAGGAGGAGGAGAAGAAGAAGAGGAGGAGAAGAAGAAGGAGGAGAAGAAGAGGAGAAGAAGAAGAAGAAGAAGAAGAAGAAGAAGGGGCTCAGGCTCCATGAGTTATTTCACGTGGCATAATTAGATTGCGGCTATTAGGCTCCAAACGAGTGACATGGGGAACACATCATTCCAAGTGTAATTGGTGTGCTCCCCCCATTAGTTTGGGATACTTTACAACTGCAGACATGCTACGCTGACCTATCAACTGGTTTCCTCCTTAACCACAAAGAAATGATTGTTTACGTCTTCAAGGCAGTCGATACACTCCGCATATAGATTTCATGGCTTCTTTCTTTGCTAATGTATGCTTAAAAGTGCACTAAAAGACATGCGCACTGTCTGTTTTTATTGAGCGTGTCATTATCAAATAAATATTTAGCGCACGGTTCCAAGGATGATATGCATCGTTCCCCCATTAATATGCTTCCTGCACTTTAAGGGTTTCTCTCCACTAATAGTTAGGAAATTTGGTCGCTTATCAGTAGAGCACAGCTGCTTTATTCTGCCGGGATCGTGGCTCTCACAGCAGAGTTTCAGTACATTGAGTTTTTACTGTTGCTTTTGCTGTGGACAAAAAGCCATGTTGCCAACAAGGCTAGCAAACAGAGACGTTACACAGGGAAACTATTTTTGCCTAAAGGGAAAACGGTGCATTTCTCAGGGGACAATGAGGTCAGGTGATCTAGAGAATTTGGAAGAAAAAAAAAAAAAAAAACCCACAGCGACGTCTGGAGAAATTAAACATAATTACAGAGTGCCGAGTCAATGTACTCACATTTGAGGCAGGTTGAAACTGAAGGCAAACTCGTGTAATCCGGTGTGCAGGACAGTCACACTCTCGTCCGGACACTCCTCCTCTGAAAAAGACGGGAGGAGAAGAAATGAAGAGATGTTTCAAAATACACCTGCGGTCTGTTGACCCAGCACATCACATATTCTTAATGCACAAAAGACTTTTTCACTTCACCTCGGAGGGTTTAGTTCCAACTGTTAGAGGCATGTAAGAAGAGAATAAAGAGTACAGTAAGCACAGAAAGGACGTGAACAGGAAGGGGAGAGGTGCTGACGATGTCTGGGTTCGTTCACTCAAACTGGATCCTTAAGAGTTGAAACTATGAGCACTATGTGTATGATTTAATGGCATCCGCGGGTCAGAAATGCATATTTATTGCCAAACCCCGTTTTTGGCCGCCCCACTGGATCTTAAATCTTTGTTTTTGTTTTTTTTTAAGCAGTGCTGTCAGAGTGATAATACACAACGCTGAGCAGATCCACACTTGGGCCACTGTAGATATATTATGACACAATGAGGCCGTCTCCTTCCAAAGTCACCCACTCTTGATGTAAATATAAACACTTATTATCGGCAATTGAAAACACAACTGCTATGTACTTTTGGTTGACCTTATCTGACTTAAGTGCTTTGTATTTCGTTCCTTGCCAATGGATCCCTTCAAGTGTGACACACAGGACCTTTTGAAGGATTTGATTAAAACGGAGTACAAGGCGAGTGAATGGGATGTCTGAGACTGGACTTTATGGGGAGGGGGAAAAGGGAATTAGACGAAGCAAGTCTCCTTATTTCCGCCATGCTCTATTTCGAGCAGCCTCAGACGGTTCCGCTTCTCGCTGACTCTAAAGTGGCGTTCTCTCGAACTTGGCCGTGTTTGTTTCTCATTTAATGGGGAATTTCCTCCGTCCAACATTAAATTTGTACGATCTTACTTCCCAACCAAACAGGAAATGTGATGTTTCACTTGACTTATATTGCGAGGAGGGCTCAATACTGAAGACATGCGCGCTATTATACGGCGTCAACGTTTGGCGAAGGAGCCGCCGAGAGACACACACGCCCCGCGGAGAAAAGAACACGGCCTCTTATCACTTCCTCATTTCTTCTGTTATTGTTTGCATTTCGGATTCGACCCCGCTCAACTTCTGCTTCCTGCCACCTCAGCACTCGCTTCGCCCCCAGCCAGCCAGCCAGCCAGCACAGCCCGCCGCGTCTCCGTCTCTTCTCTCTCTCTCTTTTTCCGCTCAGCGCGCGTGTGTTTGTGGTAGGGCCGAGCTGTCATAAACAGCTTGCGAGCCTAACGTGGCGCGCGTGTGTGTGTGTGTGTGCGCGCGCTGCGCTCGTGCACGCCCGCCCACCGGCCCGCCTCCGCCGGTTAAGTCACCGGCGACGCAGAGCAGAAGCAGGAGTAGACCGGTATGAACCAGACTGAGCAGCTTCCTCCTCCGGCTGGAAACTCCAACGCACGCACTACAACTCGGCCGCCCATTGGCTGGCCGCGTGACGCGGCGGCCCCCTGACTGGCTGGGCCGCGACAAGCCCCTGCCCACATTTGTACTGCCATGTGGTTAGACGGGTGGAGACGAATACGGCCGGGACGGGAGGGACGGTGCTGGGGCTCGACTGTCACACTAACCGTGAACTTTTAGGTCGGGCTCGAGGCGGCGCACACGTGAAGCCGTGAATGGAATTTGAAATTGTGATTAAAAAAAAAAACAACGAACAAAAATGTTAACCCCAGACAAGTCCGGACATGCCGTTTATAACAAGAACAAACAGCATTTAGCAACGAAAAAACACGACAGCCTATCAACGCCGTTTTAGGACCTTAAGCAGTTGATGGCATGATGAGTAGTAGATGAGTGGAAGGAGCTGCTCAGAGGCCTTAAGAGTCATGTAGTATTCTTAAAAGGCCTGGCTCGTCCTGTAGTCTTCACATGATTAAAGTCCCACAATTTAACCTCGGACATGGATGTGAAGACATTGCTTTCGTCTTACATGATTACATGTTCTTTCAAAAGGCTAACAACGGGTAAGGTTTGAAACAACCGTAGGCGAACCAGGCCATTTTTAAAAATGAATCTAGAGAAAGGCTGTTGACATTTTAAGTAAACAAAGCAAGTCACAGTGAACTTTTCGCAAAAAGCCCGAATCAAAAGTCGATATTGGCTGGCACGTTGGCAAGTCCCTCACGTCCCCGAGACAACCTTTATTTAAATTCGCTATTTGCTCTGCAATGAGAGATGACTCAAAACAGCACCAGATACATCCATCGCAGTGGGTGGGGGTAAGGGGGCAGGGCGGGAGGGGGACAGTACCACCCAACACTGTCTGCTTTTATCTTGACCCTTGACCCCGACCAAACGTGTCCATCATCGACTGAACAGGGTGTGGACAAACAAAGGAGCTAACGTTTAAATACTAGAAGCCAGAGTCAAATGATATGTTTATTTTAGTGTAAGTCAACCAAATGAATCAGCATCTTCACATTCCAGAATTATGACAGATTCTAGCGTAAAACTTCAGGCCGATGCATCGTTCACACAGGCACACACGCACACACGCGCGCGCACACACACACACACACACACACATACTCTGAGCGGGCCCTCCCTCCCTCCCTCCCTCCCACCCTCTCTGGCAGTTTCTGAACAGGTTTGAACCGCTTCGAACAAAGGGAGTTGCCTGATCTAGCCTACTTCAGATGTCATCATTCAAACTGTGCCTTTTCCTGCACTTTGCCTCGATGTCAAAGCACAAAAAAACAGACCAAAACAAAACAAAAAACACCCAAATCTCAATCTTATCGGCTCTGATCGTTTGGTCGTAGGTCGTCTCACGCGTGGACCGCAACTTTCCCACCCGCCTCGAACCATCATCATTCCTGCGGTAAAAAAAAAAAAAAAAAAAGAAAAGAAAAAAAAAAAGAAATGTATGTAAGGTTAGGGGACGCCGTGCGTGCGAGACATCAGGACTCAGAACTCATGGTGAACCGGAACGGCGGAACCGGTTTGATCTGGCGGCAGCGCGGATGTCAATGGACGCAGTTGCGATGTACCGCATCAGCTATCAGCTGTTGCATCAGCACCACTGCCGCTGATGGTCTGCGCGTCTTTCCTCGGCAGGGGGAGAAGCACGGTGGTGTAAATAAAATGGAATTAGAAAAAAGACAAAAATGGAGAGATCGACCTCAATATGCCGACTCACGAATGCGCCCGTGGTGCAACGAACGCGAGTGGTCGCTTGTTTTGGAAGTTTTGCAAGGCAGGGGCTGCCGCCGCATACACGCACTGCGACAACACACAACCGGGCGCGGAAGCGCGGGGACTCGCTCACCTCTTTCCTCTCCGATCAAGGTGTCGTAGTGGTGCAGGTATTCCACCTCCTCGGTGTAGTTCTGGGTGTACGCCGTGTGGGCTCCGCCGTTCCTCGACTCGGTCCAGCGCACCTTGGCCACCCCTCTCGCCACTATGTCCAGGCTCTTGACGCGCACATCCCCGGCCACGTCCACCACCACCCGGCCGGACACCAGGTCTCCGCCGGAGAACACGGGCAGGTTGTTCTCGTTCAGAGTGTCAAAGTAGATCCCCAAGGCCCTCACTTTGCCCAGCACCATGTCGCCGCCCGAGCGAGAGAAAAAACACACACACCAGGGGCGGCAATTGTGAAGGAGGAGAAGGAGAGACGGAGAGGGACGGAAGCCCTAACGAGTCTGTTGGAAAGAGAAGTTGTGAGTTGAGCCGTGCACCGGCGCAAACACACACGCTTGCGCCGAGCTTCAGGTGCCCAGCACGGAGCCGGGTCTTCGGTGGTGCCCGCGACGGGTCATCTGGCTGAGGCACTCGGATGCCGACTTGGGGTCTCGCGATCTCCGCTGCCGCTCGGCTCGGCTCCGCTCGGCTCGGCTCTCCTCCCGCTGCGCTCGGCTCTCTCCGGTCCTGTCTGCTGCCGTCCGCCTCCAGCCGCTGCGCTCTTAAAGCCTCTGCGCGCCGACGCGGCACCACTGAGCATGTGCGCGTCGGGCGCCGGGCGTTACGTCGAGATACGCGCGCATGGGATGGCACCTCGCGGGAGATATCGTGAGGGGTTGGGGGGGGGGAGCACGAACCAGAGGGGAGGGCTCGGGGAGTTACATGTGAAACTCTTTGGAGATCTGACGCCTTTTTCCCCCTCAGGACTTCTTGGTTTAAAGACGGATTCCCCACTTTGGAATTCTGAGATTAAAGGCGCAAACTTCAGAGCAGGTTTGGGGGGGGGGGTTAGGTCACGTAGGGATTAGAGGGAGGCGACAGGAGAAGGGGGGAAATGAGGTGAACTGCCGGATAGTGTTGGTTGAGTGGATGGACGTGGAAGAAGAAATGGAAAAGGTGCTTGGAATTGGAGAGAAAACACAGACTGACGGTGTTTCAACGCTTTGGAGCACACTCTGCTGTGTTTGTTGACTTGTTTTTTTAAATGCAATAATGTCAAAGGCTTAGAACCAAAAATGAAACTATCATCAGTTCCTTTTGTCTTATCTCCATCCCAAGCAGGGGCAGAGGTGCATGGTGGCCAGTGGTGGAGGGATCATTTGATGCAAGGCCTTACACTTCCACACTAGAACATCCCACGTCATATTTTGTTAATTGATGTACAGTATCTTTTTTTTATTTATTTTTTTTAAATCTTAATATTTTATGCAATTAATATGTATAATAGTTCTGACTTGGTGGTTGGCCTGGATTTTGTCCGTAGTGGAAACAGAGCAGAAATTTCATGGAACACTAACCGGAATCCTAGGACAGTAGGGACAAGCTGATACAGGCTTATTGTTAATATCAACATTGGTGAAGATTTGCTGTCATTCATGGGAATGGTGACAGGCCGACTGTTATAAGGAGTAAGCCACTGCATGTGCTCGGTAAGCCTGTTTTCTCTGACATTTTGCGGATAGCAGGTTGTCTTAATCACGACGGGCAGTACAAGTGGTGCAGAATGTGTTCTTTAATTCAGGAAGAAGAGAAAAAAAAAATCAAAACATCAGGTCTGACCTAAATGGCAGGGAAGGCTATTACCAGCTTTGCTAAGTAGGCTAATACATGCAGTCTTTTGACTTGGTATGCTGGAAACAACAAATACAATTTAATTGCTTAGAAAATAGAAAATGTTCTTGAAAAAAAGGATTTCATAATGCCAGTTTTGCCTTAACTTGAACTGGGAGAGAAAAAATACACTTGACCTAAAAGGAAGAGAATTGCAACATAGAAGTGATGACTTCAAATAATTTTTTACATAACATTTGCGAAAAACAAAGGCCTTTTTGTGATAAAGGTCACTTCCGTTATGGCTGAGCTCCTCGCTCCCGCGAGAGGCACGCGTTTCTCACGAGATGCGCGGAACTCAACGTAACACCGGCCCGGCTGGCTCCACGTCCGACAGGTACACGCAAGCTGCGACTCCTCTCACCCTCCGGGCAGGTTGGAGCCACTCAAGTGTTTGAGATGAAATGATGCAGGGTTGCAGGGACAGCCAGACGACGTCATAATCTTTGAGAGTGCAGCTGTAGCTACTGGACTTTTATTTAATTGAAGGTGTTTCTAAGTTTTCTTCAGCTCCGTTTGTTCCTGAATTTTTTTTTTTATTCCTCTCAAAAGTGATTACTGTGGGGGGTTGGGCTCCCAGAACCAGCCATAGAACGGAGGTACCATTTTCCAATAAGAGGCGAAATGTCTTTAAATAACCGAGAACAAAGCCCTATAGCACTGACTCTCGAATATTAAATCAACAAATTAGCTCAGTCAAATTAGCAAACCAAGTCAGAGCCGGCCTGCGGTTGATTACTTTGTGTTTGGGGGCCCCTGTTTGAAACCTTGCAAGCGTCTCACTCCAAACACAACGGGGAGGAGTCTGCAAACCTTGAAGTGACCCAGTTTGACTGACAGGAGGGCGTTTGTTTGCCAAGAGTTACATGTTAGAGTTGCAACCCTCCTCCGTAACTCTCTGACCCTGGTTAACGCCGGCTCGAGCCTGTCTGTCATCCGTATTGTTCTGATGCCAGGTTACGTAACGCATCGTCCCGTCGTCATAAACGCTGGGTCTGCAAATGCGATGCGATAAGATTGCATATCACGCTTCCAGGAACGTGGACTCAGAAGTATTCGATTTAGGACCTCTGAGAAGAATCACCCCACTGGATGCTAACGAGACGTGCGGCTACGCTAAACAGGCCCCAGCCGCAACCATGTGATAAAGATCAACAGTATTAAGCGCCGTAGCCAAGCAAGTTTTAACTGGTTCCAGGTCTGCTGTGGTCTAGTGGAGTTGTTTTTTTTCTCTTTCTGGTATGGCTGACACGTGTGAGCGTGTGACTCCACATGGTTTAAAGAGTCCAATCAGGCAGCAGAGGACGATGCAAACCATCCAGGGTGCCACATCAGCACCCTTGTGATCTTTATATTTGTAAAAGCTTAATATACTGCCTGTAAAAACATTAATGAAAGTGTATACTCGCAGTAAAATAAAAGTAATTTGGTTTTCCTACCCGTAGGATGATTCTTATTTATATACAAGGATATACAAGAGTCTTAGTCTCAGTTAGTTCCCATCTTACATTTCATATTTAGGGTGAACACTCATTTCCTGAACTAAACCAACGAAGAAGGCGAATGAGGTATCCAAGTTTGTGTGCGCAGGCCAACGTAGTTCACTGGCAAACTTGGGAGAGGGCGGTGGAGTTTAAGAGTGCACTTTCCTCTCAAAATCTCCAAAAATTACTCACTTAGCCTTTAACGCATCAAAATGTTTAGAGTCTATTCAAAAGTGACTATGAGATCTCATTTCATCACTGAAAGCTGGAGGAGCCCTGCACTGGACTTGCAATGCACACAAATGATGGAACAACAAGACCGGAACTGTTTTGTGGACAGTTTCGAGTGACGACAATATCCAAACGAGAGGACGGCCCTCTCGCTATTCCGTCCACGTAAAGTACGTGATTGTCGTGCTTATTGTGGAAACATCGTGTTGAGCAGCATCATTATTATTCTTACTGTAATTTAAGGTTGACCGTAGTGCGACTGTCAGCTGTCACTTGATCATTATTTTGAACCCAGCATAAGAATAACAAAAAAAACCAACATGTGCATCAGGTGATTTATTTTAACACGATGGATGAATAATGATCTAGGTCCAAATTATTTGTTTTCCCATTTTCAAGTGTGCAAACACGGAATTTCCCTGGATTCAGCAGAGGACTCGGGATGGCTCAAAGATGTGAGCTACCTTGTGGATCGTTCAGAGGTGGACACAAAGGGCCATGAATATTGCTGGTGTGTGCTCACTCTCAGAAGGCCAGCGCTCACCATCTGTTTTTGTGTCACTTTAAGTTATTTGATAAAAGAAAGTTTTGCGTTTTTAAGAAATGGAGTT
Organism: Thamnaconus septentrionalis; assembly: GCA_009823395.1. Taxonomy (NCBI): domain Eukaryota; kingdom Metazoa; phylum Chordata; class Actinopteri; order Tetraodontiformes; family Monacanthidae; genus Thamnaconus; species Thamnaconus septentrionalis. The sequence continues at coordinate 16,788,356 of CM020518.1, forward strand.
AATTCCATTTCTATCACTTCCTTCGGTGCCAGCGAGTCCGCCCATTGTCTTTTAAACTACCTTTATTTTCTCTCTCTCAATTTTCATCTTTTTGAAGTATTCACGGATTTCTTGTAGCCGGCTGAAGGGGGAAAACATGTTTAAATTGGTCGGATATAAAAGTTTTAATCTAACGAGGCTTCCCACAAGTCATTCCTCACGGGCCGCAGCTCTGGAACTAATTTGGATACACCTCCCCCTGCTGGACAAAATTGTACTGTGCAACTGGATCACTGGATGTCCTTTATATTGCTTGGTCCTTTTTTTTAATGTATAAACTTCGACAATGCAAATAATTTTCAGCCTCATACTCTGAAAACTCCAGGTTTCAGAACAAATTGCTAATTAGCGTTTCCAAAAAAAAGCAAACGAAGCTAAAGCTCCAACCATGTGAGATTTAATTAGAAAAGCAACAACAAAAAATGCTTTCACGCATGTTGGATTGGTGTAGAAATATATTTCCTCACACAAATGCTACAGAGCTGTATTTGCATTTGGATCAATGGAAGCAACTATCCATAATGCAACAGGGAACAAATCACATTTGGTGTGCAAAATGCTGTAGCAACAGTTTGGGGATGATATATCGTAAACAGCGTGTCAGATCAGTAACAGAGCTTTGTTTTTTTAACCTGGCGGTTCTGATGATCACACACAGGTGACCGACAAACGTCACATTCAGTATCTGTAAATGCACTTCCATATAATTCAGTCATGCAAAACACACTGACGCACACAGGGAAGGCAGAAAGGCTCACAGAGACATGCAGTAAGTAACACCCATCACACCCATCACCCTCCCCCCACCGCCACCAACACGTATTAGTCCACGTATGGAATACATCAGAGATGGAAATCCTCCAAACAGTAAACACAATGGTCACTGACTGTATGCACACACAGAGTCGAAGACGTACACAAAGCAAATATAAAACAATTTTACATAAAAAAGTGAAATGATGGACTTTTGAGTAAATTCAACCAGATCAACTTAATGTTTCTGGGGCCCTTTGTTCCCACAGACATGCTGAAAAAGTGCCAGTAAAAACAAAAACAAACAATAAAAAATAAAGTGTAACATAATCCAAAATTTAAATGCTGAACCATTTTTTTTTTTTTTTGCTTTAAATGCTTGAATGAAAGCAAAGACTTACCAGCACTCAATACAAACAAGTGTTGTAGAACCTATCGAAGAAGCACTGAGCTAGGGAATAAGATAACATAAAATAAAATTAAATGAAATGAGATAGTACTTTACAGCTTTGCAGTGCATTTGAATATTGCTGGAATATGTTGAAATGTATTTTAACATGCATTTTAATGTTTAAAATAGAGCACATACATAATGCATAGTTATGTGGTAGCTGTACTTCATCATTGCTGCGAAGAAGCAACTTCAACTGAGAGAAGAAGAGACTCATTCAAAGAATTATGAATGCCGCTTTCTTTGACGGTCTGATTAATTTGGAAAGCATTTTTAATTTTCCCTCATGTCACTGGAGGGTAACTGGGAGATTACAATGACACACAGTCATCACACTACAGCCGGCCACTTTAGTGTGACTCAGAGCTGCGTCACATCCTTCACTCAGCAGTGGTACACTGTAAAATACTTCATTGAAAAGATAAAAGTAAGGGTACTACTATGGAAGATCTATTCTACAAAGAAGCTTTTTTTTTTTGTTGTTGCATATTTGCTTCATTTCAATCTCAAAATTCTTATACAAGTGTCACAAGGTGGGTGGAAGTAAACTCGCCTGATGAAGGAAGTGAGACAGTGGAAATGGGTCTTTGGCTTTGAAACGACATTAAAGCAAATCATGTGCGAGAAACCTGGCTACTACCTACACTGTGCAGGAAAGATGCAAAATGAAAACAGACTCATAAAAACAATGTAGAAAAGGAACAAGTCAAACCAGTCAAGGTAATGTTTTCAAAGGGGAAAAAAAAGAACATTTGGCTGTTTTTGAAAAGTCCCGTGTCACGCAAAATTCACTTTCAACATTTTCGACAAGAAAATGTGTCTCAGCCTGTCGTTGAGCTCCCTCCAACTGGGAGGTCAGAGAGCGGTTGCCAAATCCCACTCGTACGCTTCAATTTCGTACACGGATCGTGGAGTGCAATAATTCAATTTCCTTTATTTGTCATGTTTTATGCGCAGCACAAAAAACGGGAGGACATTTCGCAATAGCCAAGCAATAAAAACCAATAAGAAACATTTAGTGCAAGATACAGCTGTTGGGTAATCCCAACAGGGGGTAGGGTTTTCTCAAACCGCACACTGCCCGTATGCACCTGGTGGATCCTTTTTTTGTTTGTTTTGTTTTAAACCACCTCAACTACTTCTACCACGACCAGCTAGCAGAAATAAATCTGGCACGCCGACATTACCAAACGCAGACAGACGGACGGCAGTTATCTGACAACAGTTTACACACACACACTTGTGCTTCATGCCAGAAAAAAGTACAGTATAAATCTGTACAGCACGCTGACATTGACAAATGGCAGGTTGACAGTGAGGAGTTTGTGAAGCAACTTTCACCGTCCCATTAAAAAAAGTATAACAGATCCAGTTCTGGAAATCAACCCTTTGTGATGTCACAAGGGGCCCTTTACGACCACCTCATGGCCACTTTGCTCCTGAGCTCTCTGAAATGCGTCAAAAGGTTCAATGGAAGAGCAGCGACATTTGATTGGTTCAAACTTTCTTCTTTTTTTTTTTGCAGGAGGCTGTAAACAGTGGGCTACATCACGCTGCTTTGAATTATGCATTTGTGCAAAGGCTGCTCCAAGGAAGTCCTGGATGAGAACGCACACTTTTTACCAAATGGGGAAGCAAAAAAAAAAAAAAAAGCAAACTGACCTGAAGGTGGCAATAATGTAACGATTTAAATGCTGACTGCTGTTTGACCTCACAGAGGGAAGCAAAACTACATCAACTAAAAAAAAAAAAGGTCAGCGCTGCCACCCCACCCCCGACATTGAACGGACACAGAGAAGACCGTAGAGTTAGCATGCTACAGCTAGGTTGCGCGGCTGGTCAGCGTTCCGAGCTCACTGCATTTGCAGCCGCACAAGTTGAACCAGTATGAGCCAGCGAACTATTAGCTTAAGCTTATTAATTAGCAAAGCAGGATAACGACATGAAGAAACAGCCCCGGGAGTGACACGTTCTTATTAAGCAAACTGAGTTCGCCTCGGGACAGAGATCAGCGTCCGTGACGGTGGCAGCAGCAGCAACACGCAACTCCGTTCGTGTTTGGGAAGCATAATAAAGAAAACGGCATTAATGCAACGAGCCCATGCCACAGTGACGCGCCGTCGTACATGCACACAAGCAACACACGTTTGCATTCACGACACTAATACCAGTTTGGTTTAAAACTGCACGTGTGCGTTTTCGTGAAATCATAGGGATTGAAAAAAATGAAATAAAACAATCCTGACAAATTTTCTTTACAAGATTTAGAAAATAAATCTTTTGACAGTAACAAAAGGGGAAAAAACAGCAATAACTCAACAGGTAAAACTTTTGTCAATATTTAAAATTTACAGGTAATATATATATATAGATATATAAATCATGTAGTTTACAGAGTTTTACAGCAGTGTGTTTACAAGGGGATTGGACTCAGCTGCTAACTGAGGTTTGTCCTCCTGCGTTTGTTGGGGCTTTGCCCGGGGTCAGTCTTCAGCTCACGGTACTGCATCTGCACACACACACACACACACACAACATACCGTTTATATGTGACCTGTTGTGTGAAGCGTATATGTTTTGGCTGTCGACCATTCACTCTTGATGCAAATTTAACCCAAGCAATAATTTCAAAAACCTCATGAAAGAGAAAAATTCATCAGAAATTGGAATTTCACGTTTGCAACAAAGCATTTTGTCCCCCACTTCTGGACTTCCACAGACAAAAAGAGCTCCAACTAGCAGCTACTCTGTGAGAACCTGCTGCTACTCATGTTCTCACCCGTAGGGTAGGAAGGATTAAGAAAACAACAACAACAACAAAGTTCTGGTGGCTTTTAAGCTGACTTTCAATACCTACGAGAGCTTCATATCTCTCAGCCGGGGATACTTTGACATTGGTTCCATTGGGTTTTTATTCCTTGGTGCGCATGGCCACCCACCGTATGGTTCCACTGCACTGACACAGGGTGAAATTCTCTCCCTCTGTAAAACTCCACAATGGTCATGTGGAATTGAACGGTTTCCCAATTTTGGGGAGAACTATCCCTTCAACGAACAGAATCTCAATTCATTCCGGGTCTCTCACTCACCACTTGAACATCGGACGGCACCCTGGAGAGGAAGTCCAGCAGCTCGTTGTTGTCGATCATGTACGGGTCGCGCAGCTTCTTCGTGAACTTATTCACACCTGCGAGCAACAACAAAAAAAATGCTTAAACCAGACGTGGGCAAACTACGGCCTGGGGGCCTTACGTGGCCCGTTAAGCTTGAACTTGAAGAAATTATATTAAAAGTATGTAAGTAAGTCATGAAACAGCTGCATTTCAATAAAGAGCTCAATAAACATTAAAGCAAGTTTTCTACATACCCCAAGATATATTTTATTCTCCTATGAGGTGGGTCACCAAAACACTACATCCATCTGTCATGTAATAGGGGAAGAAATAAAAAAAACAACAACAAAAATGCTAAAGCCAGGCCTCACCCCACGCCAGCACGAGGTACCGCAGAGGTATGAGGTAGAGCAGGAGCGTGGCCAAACATAAGGCAGTGATGGCCAGCCAGCTCAGGAAAGGCACCGTCCAGTTAAAAGTGCTGCAGAGGAAGAGAAGAGTGGAAATACGTGACGGCCTCCGTCTTCACAGGTCAGGAGTCTCGATCGTCTCCCCGCCGAATTGAGCCAACGCTGTTCACCGCCTTTAGAAAACAATCAGTCACAATCTCGCGGAGACGCAAGCCCGACTGTCTCGCCGCCGCGTGTAAACAAAGAAATTCACTCCCCCGGGGCGACGCCCTTTTAATGGAGGGCTCATTAACAAGCTGCATTTTTTTGGGGCTTTTCTGCACGACTTCATATCTAAAGCGGTGAACTGAGACGGCCCCGAAGCAGGGACTGGGAGGGGTTTATAAAAGGTATAAACAGTACAAAAAGAAAAAGAAGAATACGACCACTGGTGTCAGTGAATAGTTTGATAACGAAGAAATGACGACTGCATTTCTTCTACTTTTATCATATATCGTCGTACCATGAGCTGTTTGCATTTGCCATAAATTTCACCGACTTAGACAAAGCTTTTTTGGCTCCTTTCAATTTATTTTCGAAGCAATTGAATAATTTTAGCTTGACCAGTTTGATTCGATTTGCCGTTGCTTCCCTTTTTGCCTACAAGCTGGATTTTAATGAGAATATTGTTCTACTGGAAACTACCCCGCGTCATGGCTTGAGTTTCTAATGTATATCCAATTCTGCTTTGCGACAGCAGCAACGTTTTCAAAGGCTAAGTGTGTAATATTTGGAGATTTTGAGAGGAAACAGCGACATCAAGTGGTTAGATTTTAGATTGCAGCGAGCTTTTGGTCACCCTCCCTCTACCGAGTTTGCCAGTGAACTACGGTGGCCTGTGCACACATTAACTAGATACCTCGCCCACCTTCTTCTTCGCTGGTTTATTCAAGCATGCGAGCATTCACCCTAATTATGGGCTGGTTTGTCCACACCAGGCTTCCTTAGAAATATGGCCAACCTTGCTCTATGTATATTCTTGTATACATATAAGAACTCTTCTAAGGGTAGGAAAACCAAATTACTTTTATTGCAGTGCGTGTATACACTTTTATTAATGTATTTATGGGTAGTATATTAAGCTTTTACCAAAATAAAAGTCATAAATCAGGCCAAATTCTATACACTGGACCTTCAAAGAAAAAAAAACTAAGCAAAACCACATATGGGCTGACAGAAACATTTTTTTTGTTGTTGTTTTTTTGCAGAATGCCGCTCCACGGTGTGATACGTACTTCTTTATCCTCTCGCCGTAGGACGCCACGTCATCCAGAGCGCTCTGCACGCTGATGAACACATCCTGGATGGCGTAGAGTTTATCCATGAAGCCCCTGGGCTCCGAGTCCTGCCAGGCAGAGACAAGGGAGAAGTTTTGTCGCTTCGCAGAGATAATTAAGGCTGAAGTGTCTGGCTGTGTTTAAGGCGACGCTACCTTGTCCTCTTTATCCTCATCGTCGTCCTCCCACTCGAACATGGCCTCCATGGACTGCGGCAAGAGCAAGAGGGGGCCAGTGAATTTTTTCATTTCAAGGACAGAGAGATGTTTTCCCACTTTCCTTACCATTTCATTGGTTTCTCTGCCAGAGGAAAACATAAAGTTCCAGACGAGCAGCAGCAGCAGAGCCAGCGGCAGCATGTAGAGCTCGAAGTTCCAGACGACCACCACAAACAGCTGGCGACGAGAAGAAAAAAAAAAAAAAACTGGTTGCCATTCGGGTTTCCTTCCCTTGAAAAAGTTTTTTTTCTCAAGCCTCTCTTTGTGTGGGAACATTTTTTTTCAATGCGAGTCATTTTTACTCACAACTCTCATTAAAGACTTGGGTTTTGAGGAACATATTAAGGTCTGGTTAGGGTTGGTTAGGTCAATGCTTAGCAATAGTTTGGGTTTGGCCCGGCAAAAGAATGGGAAATGACCCAAAAAAAGGTAGCAATACCAGTGTGTGTGTGTTTGCGTGCGTGTGCACGTTGGTTTCATACCAAGAAGGAGACGAGGCTCCTCTTTTTGGATTCCCACTCGAAGCAGCTGTTGATGTACGTGCCGTAGTTTATCAGGACCATGATGCACCTCTTCACTCGGTTAAAGTTCTGCTGCAGTAGCTGAAAGACACGCATCAGAATCACCCAGACAATGTATCTGAATTAAAGCGAAAAAGACTCAAATGAGGACTGACGCGTCGTGAAAATGTTAGAAAATCACCATTTAAAGTCTTAGAAAACACTGTAATGAGCAATTTTACACCAGATTTTAACATAAATTGAGTTCTTCCTAAAATCAAGAGCAGTAAATAGGTACAAACACACCTGCTTGGAGACTTTTGGCTCTTCCTCTATGTATTTCTGCTCTGCAGGGACGACAGTCCTGAGAGCAGCCTTGACCTGAAGAGGAAAAACAGGATGAATTCATCCAATGGAGGAATCTACGAATCTAAGAGGATTAGGGCCACAAGAAGAGAAAACAATATGACAGGAAGCAGATTTTTAATTAAGTTTTGATTTTGAGTTTTAACTTGAAATTTTGTGAATAAAGTCAACATTTAGTGAAAAGGGTTGACGTAAAAAAGATGAAATTTCGTGAATAAGCCGACGTTAAAAAGGTGAAATTTCGTGAATAAAGTAGAAATTTCGTGAATAAAGTCGACGCAAATAAAGAGGAAATTTTGTGAATAAAGTGGAAAATTCGAGATTAATGATATGGATGGTGGATTAACCCAGTTACCTACAGTTAAGTGCCGAAAACAGGTGTATCCCACAAGGTTCACGCACAGTAATCAGGAAACTGGCCAAAACGGAAGTACTCCACCAGACTTGCGCTCAGACCATTTCGACATTTTGACTTAGTTCACGTTGACATTAATCGCAAAATTTTGATTTTATTCAAGAAATTTATTATTTTTTTATGTCAACTTTATTCTCGAAATTTCAACTATAATCTCGATATTTTCACTTTATTCTCGAATTGGATATTTGGAAAAAAAATTCTTCCTTATTTTTTTCTCTCTTCTTTTGGCCCTAATCCTCTTCTGTATGAATCAGACCGTTGACCCTTAAGCTGCAACAAACGGCCCCTGTCTCTCTCTAGTGGTCCTCCATGAGTACTGTCAACCTGACATGTTTCTATCAGCAAGGACTGAAGTTATTTACTCACATGACTCAGAATTATTCGGCAAGCTCTTGAAAAAAAAATCTTGAACTGGCCCTTTCAGCTCGACCAATAAGAATGAATTCTTCCTACTCTGACGTGGGGCCTCAGTGACACTCACAGTGTTGTAGATGACATCGATCTCCAGGTAGATGACTCCTTTGGTCGGGCCGGTCAGCTCCTTATTTTTCAACAAGTAGCTCTTCTGCTCTCCATTTCGGATCTGACAAGTCAGACAGAAATCGGATCGACACCCTTAGAGGTTTAAACTTTAACTTCAGACAAAAGAAAAAAAAAAATCCTTTCCACTGGGGGTATGTCCCTTCAAACCAACCACCAGAAAGTGCTCGTAGCTTACATGTAACAAGGGGATGGCCACCTTCCCCAGGTAGTCGGCGCTCCGGTCTCTGTCCTCGTCAAACACCGTCACCTCCAGCACAGAGTGGATGTCTTTCACATTACTGTGAGTAAAGACACAGACACGCGTGAATGTAAGAGCAAAAAAACAACAACAATTGGACTCAATCAAGAGATCAGTCATCATCATTTAAAGGTAACAGGAACAAAAATGTGGTAACTAAAAAGTATCGTTTGAGGACATTAATTCCATTTTGTGAAATGAAAGAATAATTTGTGATATCACAGCATAATGCAATGCAAATAATACAGATATGGTGCAATGAAACCGTTTAGGGTGTCTATCCACACAGGGGTCGCTTGACAATCATGAAGGGTGCCTTGATGATAATCACACTCTTGCATTTTTTTTAATTTATTTTTTTTAAATAAATGAATGAATAATTGAGTGCAGGATTTGGCATGAAACACAAATCTGCGGCAAGCATTTCGATCCAGACGAAGCAAAGGAGAAGAACGCAGACTCACAAGGTGAAGACCTTGTTCCACTCGGGGTTGAGGTTCTTGTACACGGTGTGCGTCTGCAGCCGGTCGTTGTTCAGCTCCAGCACGCAGAACGGATCGCTCTTGCCTAGACGGAGACGCTGTGTTAACACACACACACATGCGCGTGCACACACGCGAGCGGCCACTGGGCGGCACCGTTGAGCTCACCGTTCACGTCTGCAGCCATGAGTCCCTCGGCTCTCATCACCTTCACCTGCACGATGCCCACGTCCTTCAGGTTGGAGAGGGAGCGCAGTAGACGCTGGGGAGGAGGTGACGTGTTTCATTCATTTTCATTGCCAGAAAGAGGACATTTTTCCCACTCCAACTTCCTGGCTGCAGGGCCAGAAAACATAAACTAACTCTCGACCATAGGTGGCAAAAGCATTCACATTCTGTACTATAAGTAAAAGTACGGATACACTGGTAAAACTAAAAGTACTGATTTAACTCTGTTACTCAAGTAAAAGTAATAAAGCACTGGCTCAAAAATGTACTTAAGTAAAAAGTAAGAATGTTTTTTTTTTCACAAATGAAATGACATTTGTTGGTAATTTTGCAAAATTAGAAAGTTCTTAACAGTTTGCTATTCTCACCACTATAGTTTTTTTTCTTTTTAAACTGCAGCACTAACCAAACTGTAATCAGTAATAGTTATGACCAGTGAGCCATTATTGGATGTTGACTTTTCATAACAATAACCAATATTGTTTTCTACATGTTTATTTTTCTCTGTGCTGAAAACATCCTGAACAGTGAACCCAGAGCCGAGTTACTACAAAAAAAAATCTCCCTCTAAAATATGATCCACGTTGAAATTTAACTGCACAACAGCAGAGTTCAAATAGCTCGACTTCAAGCAACAACAAAAAAAGTGAATTACTTTGAACAAAATTTGTGTCTTTTTAAGACTTAAACACAGCAGTAACCAGCATGTTTTCCCAATGTGAGGAGTAGAAAGTACAGACAATTGTGTACAAAGTGTAGGGAGTGAAACTAAAAAGATGTCAGAAAATGAAATACTCAAGTCTATTCAAGTGCAGTAAGAAAGTATTTGTACTTCGTTACTTCCCATCTCTGTTTTGGAGTCCTTTTTACGACACATCATCTAAATCTAAAGCCCTGCAGCAGATCAAAGACGGCATCAGGATAATCTGAGCTTGAAATTCCGAAACTCTTTGGAAAAAAAACAGTTGCTCACGTATCGCTTGAGGATCTCGCAGCGCTCCTGCGGGTCGTCCAGCGGCGTGACGGACAGGTCGGCGATGGAGACGTGAGCCGAGGCGGTCAGCGTGACCAGCAGCACCACGTAGCCCCGGGACTCCTCCAGCGGCAGCTCCAGGTGATGCGTGTGCTCCTTGGCCAAGGTGGAGAGGTCCAGCTGGCAGCTGCGCCATGATTGGATAGGTGTTATAAAGAGGAATGCACCGATTTCTTTACAGAATAAGTGGAGTATGAGTACTTGTTGTATTTCAGTACTCAGCAATACCGATACTGAGTACTTAATAAAGCCATTATACAATGTAGAATTACTTCCATTTTTTTTTTTCCCTCGGATGTTCTGTTATTTGAATAACATTCCTCGGCATGTTTTTCTAGAACATGGAGTGACTGTCACGAGTTTCACTGCAATACAAACACAGACTTTGAACAAATTTGTTGTGGTATCGGCACATATTCCACGAGTACCAGTAGAGTACTCAACCACGGTACGGATACCGATACCCAACACTAGCATCGGCATCAATCATCCCTGGTTGTAATTTTTTTTTTTACTATTGAGACAAGGTTTTATAAAGCCATGAAAGCTAGTAGAAGGATGTACTTAGGGCTTCTGGAGGAACGTTTGTGACTACTGGTAATGCCCCGAAGGTCCTTCACAGAGTCACAGAGGAATTCTGCTGACTTCACAACAACAATCGAGGGTTTCATGGGTCCAAAACCAAAAGAAAAATACAAAAAAAATTCTCTGATTTCACTTCAACTGCTTCCACGGGTCTCACAAGGTCAGACTGTTCGTTGATGATTAAACCGTGCCAAAAAAAAAATTTTCACAGTTCCCCCTTTGAGCTTCTTCCAAATACTGAACTCGTGAACTTCCCATACTGGTGATACTGACGACACAGCGACGCCACTGACCGTCCAATGAAGTCGTCCCTCCTGCCGGTGTCTCTGTCCCACACGGTGATCTCCAGCACTCCTCCGCTCTCCTCGTACAGGTGAAGGTCAAACTGCTCCCTCCACTGTGGACTCAGGGTCTTCGGCACCGTCTGCGTAAACGTTGCAACACACGCACACGCACAGAGGTTACGAGCCGAGGTCTCAGCGTCCGTGTGAATGAGGTGAACGCCAGCGAGTGCGAGCGAGACCTTGCTGCGGTACTTCTGCTGGCCCAGTCGGAACTTGGCGTACGGGTCGCTCAGCCCGTTGGCGTCCATGGGGATCAGGTTGCGGCCCTCGATCAGCGCGATGCTGACGATGCCGCGCCACAGCTGGGATTTCCGGTGGAGGTCGGCGAGCCGCGCCGACTGCTGCTGCTGGACGGCGAAAAAGACACAGTCGCAAAAACAAGGCTTGACATGCGGCAGGCGGGGGGAGGTGTGCGGCGTGCAGGTGGAGTAGAGGGGGGCCGTGTTCCTCATCGGTTCAACCCGAAGGTCCCGTATTATGCAAAATTCACTTTATCAACATCTCCGCCAGGAGTAGTGTTTGTGGCACCATTTTGCGATGCGACAAACCATAATTTTCGGACATTTTCAGGGCAATTTTCGTGGGCACACCGCTTTGCGGCGCTTCCGCATCTGGTGTGAACCCAGCGTAAGACCCATAGTCAGGCCATTCTAGCTGGTTTCTGGTAAGAAATATATTACACTGTGGGGTTAAAACTGCCTTGAAATGCACATGCAATTCAAACCGCGATTAATCGCAGTTAACTATGAAGATTCTACCATTAATCGTGATTTAAAAAAATGTATTGTTTAATATATATATATGTATATCTATATATATATATATATATATATATATATATATATATATATACATATATATATATGTAATTATTTTTATTAGTCTTTTTTTTGGATAGTTGTTGTGTGAGGCTGCTCTGCTTTGGTCTGGGATGGAAAAAAAAAAGATCTGAATTGAATCTAATATGGGTCCTTTGAAGCAACCCGACAGCAAGTAAAGATTTGTGTTTGGAGAGGTTGCACGGGGAGATGAACAGGGCCCTGCTCACAGCCACTGGACACAGAAAATCACTGGGTGACATTTGATGACATTTGAACATGTTCGTCGATGTTTGAAGACGTTCAAACATGTAAAAAAAAAAATCCCTGAATCTAAAGTGGGCAGGCAGGATGACGAAGGCACTGACGGGAAGGATGCTGACCAGGGGAAGGTGCTTCGATGATGGTGATGATGATTATGGGGATAATGAAGATGATGGGAGTAGCGGTGGCAAGTTACCTTAGTGGAACGTTTCCAGGACCTCCTGAGCAGCATAGTCTGAATATATATTGAGAGATGTTAATATAACTGACTGCGGTGAGAAGAAGAGGGGAAACTACTGGGTCGACTAGACACTGCACGGACTAATTACCTTGGAACTGCTAATTAACTAATGATTACAACTCATTTGGGAGAAGCAAAGCCTTTTTTGATGCCACTAGAGGGGGCCGCGTGACGGATTCCAACTCTAGGAAGCTAAAGCGCCACCGGGGCGGAGGAGGATCGCGCGAGCCTCTCGTGTCGTGAAAGACCAGAGAGGTGACGATTATTCACTAATGAGGGCTGAGCTATCTCTGATCCACCTGGCTCCTCCCTCTCTGGTTTCTGCGTTTTCTCTCTTTCTCTCTACCCCCCCATCCATCCGCATCTCTGTCCGTCCCTGACTGGAGCCGCCGCCCTGGGCTCGCGCGATAATTAATTCATACGCTGAATAAAACATGGGTGAGACGAGCTGCGGGATGGATTCTGGAAGGAGGGATATATTTGGTGGAAGGAAAAACACTTACACCTTGAAAGTATGAGCATAAACTAAGTGTGGTACATCAGAGTTATATTTTTAAAAAAACAAAATGAGCGCCAAAAAAAACACAAAAACTACTACACGATATGATATTTAAAAACATGATAGCTTGTCCGCCTGGAAACAGCTGATTTCAAAACTGAATTCTGTAATGTATTACGCCTCCATTAGATTTTTTTCTGCCCTCTGCCTGACGAGGAAAAGAAAAAGCCTCCCACTGGACTAGCGGCTAAAGTAGGGAGGGGACTCTCGCAGGGGTGAGATAACAGGAAGTCACTAAAAGCTTAATCACGGCTCCACTCACTTTATTCACATATGGCTTCCAGCGATACGTCCTAACCTCCCCCTGCCGCGGGAGACACAGACGCAGCACAGACACGCCGTCACTAAAAGTGAACCTGTGTGACGGGCGGGGGGAGGGGAGGACTCTGTGGAGCTGGTCTACTTTTTTTTTTTTTTTTTTTTTATACAACGAGCAATCAGGAGGATATTAGTGGGTTACATGGTTAGTTCAATGGACATTCGAAAATGTTCAAATTAGAAAATTCGTTTTGAGTCCAAGTCCGGTTTCTGCAGCCGTCCTCTTTTCTGGGAGTCTTTACCCTCAATGCAGTGTTGTTGGGATTAATCCATAAAAATAATCCAACTACTGATTACTAATTACTCCTTAAAAAGAAATCTGATTACTTCTTTAACTACTTTGTTTCATATGTAATCAATTACTAATTACTTTCGTTAAAAAAGAATGAAGTAACAGTTGAGAACGTCTTTGTTCCTGCACATAACGTACATCGAACCACGATATTCTTTCATTTAGACGACATGAACTCAAAACAATGTTTGTATTTCCAGCTATCAAACGCAATCGCTGTTTTTTCTTTTGCCGCCTCCATGCTTGTTTTGGTTCGTTCGTCGCATATCCATATCAATGACGGTGCATGCATCATTAATCTGCCACATCATGGTTTCCGGTTGTTTTTCTCAATTTCCGACATTTTGTGGATAGTAGCCATTTTTAGCTTGCAAAATATTTCAGTAAACTAATGGAATCGCTACTTGATAAAGTAATTATGATATAATTACCAGTTTTGCCAGAGTAATCCCGTTACATTACTGTGTTACTAAAAAAAGTAGTTTAATTACAGCAGTGGATTACTTCATAATAGATTACTCGCCAACACTGCCTCAATGCACCAAAAAGATTGCAAAGATAAAAAAAAAAAACACCTTACATGCATCAGCTTACTGAGCCAGGCAAAAATAGTTAAAATTGTGTGAATTAAAGTCATAAGAAAAGCCATTGAGAAAACATTTGCTGAAATTACATCTACGATAGTTTAAAGCAGCACATGTAAACGTGAAGCCGCTTTCGTACCGTTGAGTCTCGTCGCTCCTCCATGGGACTGTCTTTAGGGGTCAGGGTGACCGCCAGCTCCAGGGAGCCCAGGTCCTGTTCGGGGCACCGGGGGTCCTTCAGCACCAGCGTCACAGGTATCGTCCTGCAAGACAAGTCACAGGAGACACAGGCACAACCAAGGTTAGCAAACTGCTTCTGCACCTGAACTAGACGCGGCAAATGGAGCCGTTCCCAAAACTGTCCATCTGGGAAAACCACAAAGAAAAACTTTTTCTCGGAAAAGGATTTTAAAAAAAAAATTATGGAGGTTGTACTAACACTCTGTACATCACATTCAGAGCAAGCCAATCAGATCATTTATTTTTCCGGACAGCTCAGCTGTAGCTGACAGTTTTGCAACAGCTGGAGGCTTGAGCTGATCTCTTGTTTTATGCATTTGGCAGATTTGCTTTGGCCTGGCATTTCCTCATTGCGGAATAGAATTATTACACAATTTCTCAAGGTATCTACTTCCTGTTTTCTCTATGCTCTTAAGTATCCCTCTGCTGTAGTAATCACAAATGTGTGATATCCTGTGTGTGATATACATACCTAGGTATGAACTACAGTGCAGCCTAGTGTGTAATAAATAATGCAGAAAACTGCTGTATTTTACAACATAGTATAATCCAGTAAATTACAATTGACTTCTATGCACAATTCTGCACTAGGCTGTGCAATACATTGTGCAACAACAAATGCAATATGCTTCATAATATCCTGGTGAAGGATAGCATAGGGTAGCAGACCATAACATAGCATTGCTAAAGCAAAGCACAGTATGGTACTGTACTGCAGTACAACATAGTATGGCAATGCTCAGCAAATCTTAGAATAGTATTGCATTACAAAGCAAGTATAGTGCTGTGCTATACAGAGCATAGTCCTGTACACTGTGCTTTGCTTTGTTATGCAATGCTATACTGTACTATGCTATGCTCTGTTGTACTACGCATGCATGGCATTATGTAGGTTTTTTTTTTATACATAAAATGAAAGTGCGGTGGTGTATTGGGAAGATGACTGCCCTTTATATTTACTTGTACAGAAGGTGCAACACAAACGCTGTCCAACTGACTGATTGATAAATGATCTTACCTCTGCTGCTCCAGAGACTCCAGGTAGAGGTAAGCGGAACCCATGAAGTCATCTTGAAGGCCAAAGTCGTAGTCAAACACCTGTGGAAAAGCCACAAAAAAGACTTGAGCACTAACTTGCGTGCCGTGCGACCGATGGCGAAGTCCGCCCGAGCGCCGAGGTGCGACCTCACCTTGACATACAGCGGCTCGCTCAGACTGTCCAGCACCACCGTCGTCCTCTCATCCCACACTGGGTTCAGGTTGCGATGGATGGTTTTACTCCTAAACACCTCCTTCCCGGCCAGCTTGAACTTGACATAGGGATCGCTGCTGCCTATAGAAAAAAAAAAAAAAAATAGGTATCAGTATCTTTATTTAAAAATGAATACAACAATCTCTTCCAGACAGGAGTAAGCCCACCTCCTCTGTCCCGCACGGCCAGGTTGTGTCCCCTCTTCAGCTCGATCTCCAGCTTGTACATCCCTGAGCTGTGGACCGACCGCTCAGGAGGAACCGTCGACGAGCAAGAAACGCCCACGGCCTGTCAGCGCACAAAAAAACAAAAACAAAAGAAAGGTTTGATGCCGCACAGCAAGAAAGAGGAAGTCAGTTACCCCATCGCCGCAGGGGCCAGTCTTGAAAAGAAAAATCAGCGACACTTCCCCAGGAAATAAAAACGGGCAGCAACGACTGCTTCAGCTTCTCCGCTCCAAGCGCGGCAGAGAAAACCGGGCCGGGGCTGACTGAGGCATCCAGTCCAACGCGGCAACTTGTCCCATGGGTGACTGCTTACAGGAAATTACTCGAGGGTGGTTTCCTCCCATCTCACTAGCGATGGGGAGCTGATATATTTTTTTTTTCCATTTTTGTACAAGCCATTTTCCTCCCCGCAGCAGCAGCATCACCTCGGGTGTGGCGGAGCAGCACTTATGTGCAAGAGCGCGGAAACTTCTCTTCATTTTGAAACCATCTTCGTCTTCTCTATTGCGTTCGCCAACATAGTGTCTTTCCAGCACAGACGTGCCTTTCTAATAACAAATGTCTGAGCAGCGGCAGCAGCAATCCGAAGGTAAAGACGTGAAATTTGACAGAGAAAACAACAACGTGAGGTCATTGGATGGCCAAAACGCCAAAAAAGACACAGCCAGTATACATTCTTTTACATTTTTTTAGATACAATGTTCAACTGCTTTTTAAATAAAACATGACAACCATCTATTTTGGTTGGCAGATATTGGTGCCAAATCTGTCCTCTGAACGGCTGTCGTGCGAAGGAAAATTGCCTTGTTGATGTCAGGGGTCAGAGGTCAGACTGGGCCGACTGACTGGAGACCGCAGGAAGGCAACAGGATTTGCCTTCACTGCCTCAATTCCAACCTTGAGGCAGTGTAAATATAGATATATGCACGCACGCACACACACACGCACACACACACACACACACACACACACCTACTTTAGTAGGTACCAGGTTCTAATAAAATGGATGTTCAGAGTACAACTACGGTGGCCGACAAGGCCCAAACACAATACAATTGCCCAATGTGCGGCAGTTAGCGAAAACAGCTGCAGGTATGGAAACAACGCATATTGACAAACACAAACACAAGTCTAAACAAGGTACAAAAAGAGGATCGTGGCGCAAATGAAAAAAATGCGCTGCAAGACATGAAAACGCTGCAAACAGAGAAACGATGCAAAACCAAGAAAACACATGCAAACGAAAAACCCTGCATAAACCAGTCACTACAACGGAAGTGCTCCAATCGTGCGGGGGGCGCTCTTAATGGAACAGCTCAATGGAGAGACAGACAAGTCGACCGAGAACAGCTGACTAGAACGTTTCTAGTAGAAACTAGCGTAAAATCTACTCAAATAAAAGTCACATTACTGTGCTAAGTCGTACTTTCCCGCTGTTGCTTGAAACACCGCCAGTCAGTTTGTTTGCACCTCTTTCAGGACCTTGTCTAGACTTTTGTCTGCGTTTGTGAATTTGCATCGTTTTCATACCTGCAGCTGATTTTGCCAACTAAGGCGCATTAGGCATTTGTATTGTGTTTGGCCCTTGTCGGCCACCGTATACAACAGAAACAGGATGCAACAAAAAGGGCAGTTGAAGAGAACTTCAAAAGTGAAGTACGCGCAAAGAACAAACATAACATCACGTAACACTGTGATAGTGGGGGAAAAAAACAACAAGAAGTTCCCCCTTAAAAAAAACCTCTCTGAGGCGTAAATGGCAGAGACGCTGAGATTCTGAGACACAAAAATTAACTAGAAAATGAAGAAATATTTGCATGAAAAAGAGGTTAATGCTCAGAAATGTTGGTGCCGTTGTGTGTTCTGTGGCAGTGCTGCGGGCTTCCCGTGTGCAGAATGATGTCGCTATACGTCCTTATATTGATGTTTTCGCTCCAGTGCATGAATACGACACTCGCTCATAAAATGTGAGTAGTGAAAAACACGCCCCACCACGGCGCCCTGGCGTTAATCAAACATGCATCGTTTAAAAGCCCAGAGTTATTGGACTGGGGCTCCGTATCCTGTCAATAAAAAACACACACACACACACACACACACACACACACACACACACACACACACACACACACACTTGCACCAGCTCCCCGATCAATAAGTGCTTTGAGACACTAGTGCTGCAGTGGTACAGCTGTGTGAAATGAAAAGAGGCCTGAGCCTTCAGCGGATCAGGTGACCGTCACACATTTAAAACACAGAGAGGAACGTGGACCTGAACCGAGTTCCGAACAGATCCATCAGCGCCCCCCCACGGCAGCCCCTGCAGCCCTCACGGCTGATTGGCCCGGACCCTCTGGTATGCACGCTGTTTGCGTTCTTGGTATTTTGCAGCCGCCTGCTGGAACTTTTACTGGGCAGCCACTTCCAAGTGAAACCATGTGTTTGTTTCTGCAGGAAAACGCGGTTGAGGTGCAGCGGCTGCTGGAACCGGGGTTAAAATGACAGAACGTTGGGTCGATTGGGGGACTGAGGAAAATCGAGGGAGTGTTTTGCAAAATTCGTAGCAAATCCAAATCTGCTCGCCGAGAAACATGACGGGAAGCCGTAGCGAGCAACAGCTGAGTCAGGCTGGTGAAATTCAGAACCACATGTTGCCGACGGCTGCAGCTGGACCACAGAAGGTCTCGCTGAAAATTAGAAGGAAATGCCGCAGTCCGGGCGCGGTGCAAACGCAGCTATTTGGTTTGCACTTTGTGTGTTTTGTAATTTAGTTTTTTTTTTATTTAAACAGTTTTTAGCTCACTGCATTTTTAGGAATCTGTTTCACTTACAGATTTAAAGGCCTCGCCACCATCTTTGCCCTGCTGTGTTGCACCTGTGTCTCACGTCGTCCCGGCTCTTCCCTCTGACTTCATCCTGCGACTGTTCCTGCTTTTTCCCCCGCGTGGGTCCGTGAAGTTATTGATTGTCTCTGTCCTTCCTGCCTCAGCCTGTCCCTCAGCACTGAACCCCTGCCTCTTCTTCCTGTGTGAAGACCCTTTTATTTAATATTTAATGGGCCGAGGATTCCCCTGGTGGCTGACTGTGTCTAAGGCAGCTGTGGAGTTAAAAAAAAAAAAGCATAATTCTATTTACCTGGCAGTGAGTTGCGTGCACGTATGTGTATGTTTCCTTTTTTTTTTGTTCACATAAGTACTGAAATACGGTGCATGTGAATCAAGATTAAAGACAAGTAGAATTCTGGTTAGATCTTGGAAATTATATTAATAAAAACGTCTCTCAGACAGCGGAGGTTTGACGAAGTGGCTCCTCTTTTTCATCCAATTTCAAAACAATATTTTTAAATCGTCTTTCAGGTCCCGTGTTATGTAAAAATGGGTAATATGCGCCTGTCAATGACCTCCAAGGAAGAGATAAATCCACTGTCTTTTGCTTTCTCCACTTTTCAGCAAGTGTCATATCAGCCCTTCCTGACATCACAAAGGGCATTGATATCCATATAAGATACTGACACCCCCGCCTTGTTTTGAATGCATGAATGAAGGAATGAATGAATTCTTTATTTTGATCATGTAATGATAACTTAAAAAACAGCTTAGAAGAAAAATTATAATAACAATTAACAACTAAAAAAATCATAAGCTGCATTTGCGACTACATGAGCGAAAAAAGGAGTAGGAAGAAGTAAGTATGAACTGTTTTTGTCCCTTCTGAAGAAGATCCAACAACGTGTCAGATTTCGTAGGAAAACCAATCAGGCTGCATTCTTTTTTTTTTTTTTTTTTTACATTAGGCTGTTGAGAGAGGGCTCAACATCCTGTTTTCTGTAGATCTAAACACTTTTAGCTTAATTAACTGCGGTCAAAATGGGTATAACACAGGTTCTAATGACACTGTTTGGTCTGCTCGGCTCCCATTCACGGTGGGGTAATGCAGGGAGGCTGACTCAGAGACGTAACGCAGCAGGAGAGTCTCAGCAAAACTGCAAACAAGCCGCTTAAGAGCAGATTATCTGGCGGCAAAGTCAGGAAGCACCCAGGTAAGAATAGCGCGGGGACGTGCACAATCCCATCAGCTATTCTGATGCTCTCTAATTTTAGCTCAGTGTGTGTTTGTGTTGACAAAGAAAAAACATCTGTAAAATGGCGTGGAGTCAACGGAGTCCTTCTTATGTGACTGGTTTATCTGCTGCTGATCTGATTGCAAGATGTGAAAAGCCTACATGTCCTGTGAGATCTGCGTGTGAAATGCACTGTATTTGAGTGACTGTGAAATAGTGTTGGGCAATTTTGGACAAAAATAAAATCCCGATCTTTGTCTATGAAAACTCGATTTTCTACTTTTTTGGGTAAATCCCGTTAAATATGCTACTAAAACGGGACAAGTGCATGTCGTACGCGACTTGGGAAAAATCATTTACTAACAGGTAGTGGCAAGGGCAGCATACGGAATCACTTCCTGGTTTTAACATCTGCTGTAGCTAGGAAAACTACTGAGGCAAGTAAACAAAGGTAGCCAGTTAACAGCTTCTCGAGGGAGGAGGAGGACTACGGTAGCCTAAAGGCGCCGACTTAGAAGCATTTTTTTAGTCAAGACGATGCTAAAAAGAGGAAAATCAGGGCTGCTGACTAGCAAGAGCAGAGGCTAACGGTTAGCACCATTTTTGCAACATGGGAAACAAACGCTTCTTACTCGGCCATTTCTGCGTCTACCGGAAAGATATTGGTATCATCTTTTAGCTAAGGGCTTCAGGAATCTAACTGTGTAACTTATTCCAGGGTGTGAATAACGGTGTAGGCGTGGTCAGGGAAAAAACAGATAGTACAATCGATTTTCCTCTTTTTAACATCGTCTTGACTAAAAAAATCTGATTTTAATTTAAAAATCGATTAATTGCACAGCCCTACTCTGAAAGCGGTGATCACGGCTGTGGGTGTCAGATGGGCTGATCCGAGTGTTCCACAAACTAACAATCTACCAAGGTTTGTTTTCTTTACGCCGGCACAATCAGCTCTAGGATTCCCAGAGGGTGGTGGCAAACAGGGAGAGTTTCTAGAGCGGCGGCTGCGATTGAGGAAATTGCCCCTTGTTTTGATCTTGTGCAGTCAAAAGTGAGACACACAAGGCCTCGGGTGGGAGGAGGAGGGGTGAGTGTTTTTCATGTGTTGCATTTTGCAAGCTCGTAAATGTGTGTGCTTGCAGCATCGGTGAAAAGTAGATTTTAATCTTAGAGCAGCTTCCTGTGAAAATACAGCAGGGCCCTTTGCAGTAACTATCTTTAGTTTTAGTGTAGAAGGGTTCAATTGAGGCAACCTAATTTAACCCACACCAACTAGAAAATATATTTGCTAGCTGCCCCAACTTAGCCCTTCTACACTAAGATGACCTGGACCACTGAGGACCTTCACAGTCTCTGTGTTTTAGGGTTTTTATCATCAGTTTTGATCGTATGAAATGTTCCTTTTTCTAGATAAAGTGTCAAATATATTTCCAGCAAAAAGGTGTCTGTCTGCTTTTATTCTTTTCTAAAATGCGCAAAATCTATTTCCCGTGGCTGACTGAAGGAGCAAGGATCCGTGTTGCGATTTCCACAAAAACAGCAGCTCTGTCTGCTTCGGTTTTTCCCACAGTGACGCGGGTCTGACATGCATGACATGGCAGAAAGTGAAGCCCTGGCGCTTAACAAGACCGTCAGACGTGCGATCCGTCTTTCACATGGTCTGCACATACATCTTCCTGTCAGCGGAGGAGCCGCACACAACACGGCGCTCGGACCTCAGCGCCCCACTTCCGTTAATGCTGCTGCCGATTGCTTGCCACCGCAATCAATACCGCAAATGAAAGACGCTGGAGCCGCGGCAGTAAACATCGTCCTAGCGTGATTTATGGATCCCCCCCCATAGTGTTGCCATGTTGACCTAATTCGTACAGAGCAATAACATTTCAGCATTTTAGCCATGTATTTGTGGAAGAAGAAGAAGAAGAAGAAGAAGAAGAAGAAGAAGAAGATGATGACTGTTAAAACACAGGCAGTCTTCTCAAGTCGCTGGAGAGAGAAAAAAAATGTATTTATGAATAAAAGAGTTTATGAATATTCCATCATTAGTTATTAAAGTCAACATTAATAAGAAAGGTGTGTACACTGTAGTCTTGGAGATTGGGTGAAGGCAACCGGACCAGTTCAGTTGCCTTCACTCAACCTTCAAGACTAATAAAGGTGAGAGGGTTTTTGACTAGAAAAACACGTTGGTGCCCCTCCGATCAATCAGCCTCCTGCTCCTCCCGTCAGTCTGTGTTGACACCGCAGGAACGAAAAAGCAATTTGTGTACAAAACTAGTTGAAGGCACCTGGAGCAGCTGCAGCGCAGCCCACGTCACTGCATCACCTTGTCAGACAGAAATAATTGAGCCCCGGGGACACTTTGGAGCAGACTTTTAAAATTCAGTCAATTTTACAGCTAATTCTGCATCAACATTCATTTGGCGTATTCTATTGACAAGCAAACATATCTGACGTCTGTAGTATGCAAATATTCACTTTTCATCGTGGACTCCTGTGGAACAACTTTTTATGACTCACTGACAAAAAGTATTTAAAAAAACCTGCATATTTAGCCCTCTGTTTGCAGCGCTGATGCTTTTTTGGTTCATATTTTTTGTAAATGGGACAAAGACAAGATTGCTGCCAAGGGGATTTCAGGGGGTGGGTTGACCAGTTTGCTGGGGGTCCTGTCACCAACCTGGGAGAGGTATGATGAGATGTCGGTGACATCACAAAGGGACGTGCTCTTTAAAAAAAAAAGGGGGGGGGGGGGAGTAAAGAATGAATTTCACCACCAAGCAAGCTTGGGTAACGTGGCATTTTTAAATGAAAAAAGCGAGGCGCTACTTCACTGTTGCTCAAAACGCCATGAGTTCAGTTTTGTGATCTGTATTCTAGTAACATCAGGGATGAGGCCAAAGCTGCTTTTTACATGTCCATTTAGCAACGCTCAAAATGCTCAATGCTGAAGATGCTTAAAAAAAAAAAAGCTTGACATTGCTAAGAAATGTAGGGTCGCAGCTGCGCAACATCCTCTTAGACAGTTTATGTGCCGATAGTGTGTTTAAATATGCTCACGTTAAATCACCAGCCCAGTCGTTTGACTAATCCCAGAGCTGCCTGCGCTGAACAAAAAAAAACACACACACCAACCTACACATAAACAGTTTGCCAGGCCGCTGCAGAAGATCAATAGATCTCATGCAGGTCAGGAGGATCCCAAGCAGGACAACACAGCCGGTCTGAACAATGACCCAATAATGCCATGCTGAGTCGTGACCTGCGGCGGGATCCGGAGGAACGAACCCGTAAACAACAATCAGGTCATGCGGTGTGGCCGCCTATAACCGGTTATATACAGCCTTTATCTCTCCCGTGCGGACGACTGAGATTAAAACCGTCGCATTTGCATTTCTGACACACTTTGCTGCTGAGCTGTGCTGAGCCCGGCTAATGTACATGTAGTACCAGGGTACAAAAATACCCTGCCAAGTGTCTGCATTTGTGTTAGAAGGCCCAGAGCGAAATATTTCACAGGAATCGACTCCAGGCTTGAAGTGGAACAGAATACACTGTAACTACAGGATGTATTCAGTTACGCAATATATCTACCCATGAATAACTGGTTTGCATTAGCCGATGATAAACATTTATACAGCATTAGCACGGGTGGGTCCATTTGAAGAAACAAAAAATGTACATCAGAGTGAATATTTACTGGGGGAATTTGCTGATGAGAGCAAACAAAGAAAAACTGCTGAGTGACTCATAAATCTTCTCTCTGCAGAGCGGGTCATTGAGTATGCCAGTAAAATGTAAATAACGCAATTTGCTTTCTCACCACTAGATGCCACTAAATCTCACATACTGGGCCTTTAAAAATATAAATAATTGCTATTGAATAATAAATGCTGCTGTATTAATGTCTGGCTGAGTCATGCTGAATTCACGATAATGTATTGTGAGTTATTGGCCTGCTCAATCTTTTGAATTCAAGAGCTTAAACTGATACACTATTCAAATACTGATTACCTGTGACAGATGTTCAACAATTCCCTCTAAAGTTGTGCCAGTATGGACTATGAATGAGCTGGTACACTACAAACTTAAACAATTTCAGGGAAAATTCTGCCCATGTGTATCTTCAGAGCACCGTGGACATTTTCTAGACAGGGATCAACTACTACTCTGCTCACCGACAGCAGCCGTCCACAGGTCGTGACAAAGGAGGCCGAGGAGTCATCGCAAGAGGAGCAGCGAAGTAACTCTCGAATTGCAAGACGGGTCTCTGCCACATGGGCCTCCCGCGTGAAAAGATCCAGGATTCACGGAGGAAGCAGGGGGAGGACCCAGCCAGAAGTGAGGTGAAGTGCTGGCAGATCGGAGCAGGGGCTCGGTGTAATATACAACAGCTACGTGGGAGATGTGAAGGAGACAGAGGCCAAACTGGAATACTTCAGTAGTCCGTCCAGGCTGACGTCTCCGGGGCCGAACTGCATCTCCAGAGAGCGGAGTTGTGGCAGTGAGCTCGGCAGAGTGGCTGAAGAGTGGGATGAATGAAAGAAAGGAGCGAAGGGTGAGGAGGAGGAGGAAGGAGGACGAGCAGGCACCGTGCTGGTTGGCTTTTGCCATAATCCTTCTCCTGCAGAGTAAGCCTGAGCGACAGGACGGACCAGTGGGTGGAGAGGACGGGAGGCCCATAAGGTCACAGACAGATTTAAGGCCAGTCAAGAGTCAGAAATATATCCCCCAGGTTTGCTTTGTTTTGCAGACACTTGGTTACCAAGGATAAAATTCAAACAGTCACTTCAAATCATATCATGAAAATAATCAGACACTACAAATATATGCATTTTATTTTGTTGTGGCACCCAAACGGTGGCGCACTTTATTTTCCAGCTAGAAAAATTGGCACTATATTGTTTGGTCCCCTGCAAAAAATGTAAGATTTAAATTGATTCATGAGATAGAACAATGGATGTATAAAGTTGCTGGAAACGAATCAAGTGCAGTGATGAATTTACCCTGAAGTCATAGTTGGTATAACAAAGTTCCCGGGAGATCTCAGAAATCCAATCTGAGCAATAACAGTGTTTCCGTTATGCTTCCTCACCACGAGAAGCCTAATGCAGTTTGCCTTTAAGAATAAAAACCTTTTCGCAATGGTTCAGTTCAGTTCGTTATTGTTTCTATCGAGCTATTTTATGTTAAAATCACAATACACTTAAACTAATGGATCCCTAGCATGGCTCCCCAACAAAAAGTGAAAAAAAAAGAAAAAAGAAAAAACACACAAAACAAAAACCTGACAAAGATCTGGGGTATAAAGCTCGGGAGCCTAATCTTCATGGATAACATTGGGTATACCTAAAAAAAAAAAAAAATCACAATACACTGTAGGTAGGACTTGGTTGGGCTGAAATGAAATTTGATTGGTTTTGTAGGTCAAAGAACATCAGATGAATATGGCAAAGTAGGATTTCAAGCAATAATCCAGCTGTAACCTCAAGCTAACAGACGATACTGTATTCCTGCTTTCATTTGCCAAATTCAAGAGGATCTTCCTTGACCTGTTGCCTCAACCTTCCAACTAGCTCTGTAGAAGTCCAAAAACAATGGTTTTTGAATCTTAACAGTGACACCCAACACTGGGAACCGGGTAAAGACATGACTCTCTTCCTTTGGGTGGATTTCTTCTAAAATAGGACCAGCTGCTTAAACTCAACAGAGCAAACAGGATTAATAGCTTCAGGATAAATCCATGAACAAGCAACAGCAGCAAAGAGCAGCAGGTTTCAAGTCATTTAAATAAAGTACAGACAATATTGATGGGCTTTCAGAGGTACCTGTGGGAGGAAAACAACGTAGGTTCCAATAAACACAACTACTAACTTCCATGAGATTACAATATACGACACAGACCAGATCATTTTAGTGGAAACTTTATAGATGATGAAAACTCAAATTTCCCTGTGCACAAACAGGTCAGGTTGATGGCACACAGAAGCAGGCAGGGAAAGACAAACAATACAGATCAAGTCCCACAGCTATTTGTAAAACACACATACCCAATTAGAATAAAACAGCGCGAGTGTTTTGTGCTCCTTCTTAAGCGCTACGCACGGTGCCGACTGAACGATTGGCCCAGTCCTCCGCATCCATTACACTGCAACGTCCCGATCAATACAGGTCCAACAGCAAGTCCCGGTGTGTACTAAGCTCCCCTCAAAGTGCAAAGTGGTGCCCTGTAACTCATGCTCGCTCTCAACCCAACAGTTCCCGCGTCGTCTGAATTTATCTCACGTACCTACGTGGCAAAGAGCCCATGTACATTTCTGGGAAAGTGGATGTAAAACTTGGCAGGTGATGGGCGAGCACCATATCCATCACCAACCCAGCTGACTTGTGAATGCAAGCCAGGATTAGGCCTCGAAAATGCTGTTTTCTATAGTTTACAGGAATTTCATTCTCTTTATTTTATGATACAACAGAAAGTCCGCGTTGCAAGGAGTTTCTATCGTTTTCGCATAGGCCTTCGAAGGCAAGCAGGCTTGAAACAGGGGCTGCAACTAACAATTATTTTGTTGCAGATTAATCTAATGATTATTTTTTCGATTAGTCAAGATCATCGTCTTTATTTTCAGCACCTATTTTGGACTTCTGTTTTACCTAACTTGCTTAAATCTTCACACCTGCATTATACTGTAACACAGCTATGATATAATATAATCTAATACACAGCGACTCCAGGATGTCGGCGTTTAAGGTGTTCGCATATCGTCGTAGTGCTACCATAGTATGCTAGGTGAGCTTCACAGAGTTTGCACGTAGCGTGTTTCGTTGCTTCGTTTTCTATGAAATATTCCTAAACTTTAGAAACTTTGGGTCGGAGTTGTTTTTTGCTGTTTTTTGCAGTATGTAAACAGCGAGCGTCACCGCCACCCTCAGTGCTTAGTTCTGCACGATTAATCGATTACGTCGGTTAATCGTTGCAGCCCTACTTGAAACTGCATAAAAAACAGGATATTGCAATCCAGGTTTTGTTTTGTTTTTTTGGTTGACATCTTTTTTGCCACTTCAGCAAAAGTGCTTGTGTTGTTTCAAGAGAGGTGGGAGTGTTTCAATATGACGCCAAAGTCATCCCACACAATGATGACCCCGTAGGAATGTTGTGGCAAAAGTCCAACACCTAAAGGCTCATACACACTGAACGCGTCAAGCGCAGGGGGGCGTCAGCGCAGCCATTCATTGTGTATGTGCGACGTCGGCGCAAGAGCGCAACGCCGCGCAGAGAGCAGAGCGTCGCGCAAGGGTGGCGTTTGACGCCTTGACGCCTTGACGCTCGATTTAAAAATGTTTTAAATCGAGCGTCAACGCGCTGTGACGACATCTTGGCGCGGCCAATAGGAGAGCAGTCGGCTCCGAAAAAAGTGGCCAGACGCAGAGCGCCAGTAGCGAGAGAGCAGGAGTGAGAAAAGTGGAGGAAAAACTTGTCTCTCGCAGTGTCCCGAGTGTAAAATCTGAAATGACGCCGAGCTCTGGGACTCAAGACTAGCTTAAAAAATATGCATCTGGTTGGCGACTCTGCTCGGTTTCGGCGCTCTGACGTTCTTGTTAGCTCCGGTGCTCGTACTAGCTGCTACGTGTTTTTGCATTGAGGTGGCACCGGAGTAACTGCGGTGGAACGAAAACTCGTTGTGCCACAGTTTGCACACAACAACGCTCTCGTCCTCCCGCTTGCTACTCAGTGCGTTGCTATCCATTTTGCCGGAAACTCTACTCGTGCAATGTACGTTCCGTGTTGTCTTGAGTATAAGATAAAATGCGAATCATCGCGATAATGTCCCGACCCTAATATATATGAAAAAAACAACAACCTTATGTTCATAAATTGTCAGACACAGTTCGATGTAGAGAAGTTTTAACACACATGTAAACACTGGTGCCGTGCTCTGCATCTGGGCACTTTATTTTCCCCCAGAACCGGCTGCTCTCCTATTGGCCGCGCCAAAGTGTCGTCACAGGGCGTTGACGCCAGGTCTGTGCCTGCTTGCGCCTACTTGCGCCATACCGCGCGTCAGACCGCGTCAAAAACGCGTTCAGTGTGTATGAGCCTTAAGCGTGTGAAATTTGTTCTCCGCATGGGCCCTATACCCTGTGTGAGTGGTGATCTTACCCGCCAACTCCAACCCTTGATGCTGAGTTGCCTTAGTTGTCTTAGTGCATCACAGAACTAGATAAACACCCTCCTTTCACCTGTCGGAATCATGATTTCAGATCATAACATGCAATTCCACAATTCCATCTGCAGTTACTTGATGAGGGAAAAGGTTCCTTGCCTTGGACATCATTAGCAGCGTGCCATATACTGCGCTGTCTAAACTCTTGCTTATTAAGCAGCGGCCACTGTTTACAGCTTTTCTCAGTTCCTTTTTTCTTCCTGTGTGGTTTTTCAGGGCAGCTTGAAGCCGTCACTCCTCAATGTGGTGGCCCCTCCGCCCCCACCGGATCCATTAAAAAAGGATGTCCAGTTGAGACCGCCGCTGCACCACAGGAGGTCACGTTGGCAAGAAAAGGCAACGCACTGTCACAGGCGACTGTACCCCGATTCCGCTGCCGTGCGAGGGTGGCTCCCTGCGCTCCTACCGCTTCCTTTTCTCAACCCGGGCGTTGACAAACAGAGGAATCGGCGTGCATGAGTCACGCCAAAAAATACATCCCCAAGCCAAATGCTTTGGCCGTTCTCTCCGTAAAGGGCTGAAATGTGACCTGTGCAGGTCACTGCAGAGAGACACACCCTGTCTCTGATGTCCAAACAAAGGTGTCTCCACGCAAGGATTGTTTTATTTAGCCTATGCAGAGTTAGCTAAAGGTAGCTCCACCACAGCAAACTCTGTGTCTAGCCTTTGGCTCGGGATTCTGTTTACTAACTGTACATCTGTCGATCTCATCCCATCGCAAATTCAATTTATACACGACGGCTCTCAGTAGGAAAAGGTTAAACCTCGTCTGTGCCGCCGTGCCTTATCTCACAGCTATCAGGTTCTTTATCAAATTCAGCCTCCCTAATGTGATTCTTCCATGACTCGCAGGCCATCCCTCGTTTCCTGGAGAGTCCATCCCAGCCAGTCGATGTTTTTCCAATAATCACCTCAAAGGAAAGGCCCGGTGATTTGCAGCAGTTGCCTACCCTTCAAAACTCCTGTGTGTTGAAAACAGGTGCACTAGTATGACAGGGAGGGTCACTGTTGAAGCACTACTTACTACGATGTCAACAGAGGCGCTTACAGCGATGGAAGCGATGACAGCGGCAGCAGCAGCAACAACAGAGGATCACCAAAGTAGAAGGGAGCAAACACAGCTGGGAGTGACGGCAAAGTCCGAGAAGCAGGGAGGATGAATGACCGGTTTGTGATCTCATCATTTAGAGACACACACATCCAACTTTAATCTGCCAAGTGTCTGGGGCCCATCAGCTTAATTTAGGATGAAAAGAGGCAGAACTTCAGCGCAGTGAAGTTTATATTACTGCTGTGTAATTTATCGGCCCACAACACAAAAGCTTCTGTTTTACTCAATTACCTGCAAAATGACTTCACTCCAGGTATTCTAAGATGATGGAGGCACTCATTGGCTTTCAGAATTTCTTTTTTTGTTGTTTTAAATCCTAAAACAAATAAATGGATCATCACAGTAGCTAACATACATGTGGCTGAAAAACACTGCAGACATCAGAGTTTAAAAAAGAAACAACTTATGGGCAATACAATGCATGAAAATATGAGGCTGGCTATTAAAATTCAATTTTGTCACAGCAAAACAGACAATTTGTTGGGGGTTTGGAGCTCCGGACTGACTTTCAAACAGAAATCTGGCAGGTGCTTCTCTTTAGCAGGCAGTTAGCAGAGCCCTGCGGTATTTTAGCTCATCCATTGGGGGTCTGATGGGTCCATTTAAATCTTGCCAACTCTTCTATCTCTTCAATCAGGCTTGACTTCAGCTGCAATGCTTCTGCATGCAGTAATTAAAGTATTACCATTAAACGAATCATGCATTGGTTTTCTACACATGAGACTCCATGGCAATGAGTCCCCCGGCCGAGACGCGCACAAGCATCGCTGTTCTGATGAAATGTCAGTTAGTTATGGTATACAATAAATTAATAATATGCAACCGCTGCAATGAAACACACCGTGTAAATTGAGTGATGGAGTTACAGGTTGATGAAGCAGGAAATTATGTCAGATTAATTTGATGCCGATATAAGGTGGCTAACAAGAACATTAACAAGCTATCAGCTGGCTTTATGAAAGGAATGCACATTATCCTGCTCCTTGCAGAAGTGAAAATGTTAGCCTGTAGACAGGTCCCGCACGCTTCCATTCATCTTGTTCAAAAGGCAAAGACTGGCATCTATATTTATAGCTTGTCCCGTGAAAAAGCCACCCCATCACAAAACAAGTCTGGAAAACTCAGCAGGTCCACCCACAATATGCAGACGCCAGTGCAGACAAAAGTTGTCGCCTGTGCAGGATGTACCACAGAGGCCACGTGTGAACGAGTGGAGGGGAAAAAATGATGCAGTTTTTAACACGGTTTCATCACTTGGGCGTCAAAATTGTTGTGAACTCAGCAGTATGACCAGAATGTGCAGAAAATTTCTCACATGAGAGATGAAACAAAAGGTCCGACAAGAGATCCGGGCCTGCCAGTCGTCTCCGGGAGAGGCCAAGTCACGAGTCCAGATGGAATCATGGGAGGTCATGAATATTCTCTGAGCTTCCACTCTATTCTACAACACGAATTCACAGCAAAACAGCTTCCCATCCCCTCAGCTCAGCTCTTTCCTTATGTGTTGCAACAGCAAAAAGCCAAAAAGTCAACAAGTGAAGCGAATAGAACAGTTGATTGAATACATTCTGTCATTTTGTGAGCAATCTGGCCATTACGAAACAGAATCGGTGGGGATGAAACTCGGCTCCCTCAGGCTGCTGTTAGCTAGTTTTAGATCTATTTCCTTCGACATCAGCGGGCTCTTGCTTCATCCAACCCATACGCACGTGTAATTTCTTCCAGATGAACCCTACCGCTGGAGTCGTTCATTACATAACGACTCCCCTCATCATCGTCGAAGGCCCGTGTTAAGACACATGCAAATATTCTGCGTGCGGCGGTTGTAGCGTGTCCAGTGTGTTATCGGCCCCCGGGATCGGCCTCTCACTATCTCTGGCATGTCGAGCCGTCAGTGAATTTCAGTTTTTTTAGACTTTCAGGGATGGACAGGAGTTTTGTGCTTGCGTGAGTGTGTGTGTGTGTGTGTGTGTGTGTGTGTGTGTGTGTGTGTGTGTGTGTGTGTGTGTGCATTTGGCAAACTTGCTTAAGTTTGCTACATGAGCAGTAATCTGAATGAACACTCTGCAGTGATCAGCCAGTGTATATATACACTTATACTATAAGTGTATTTAATGTATAAATAAAGAAGAAAAGATTTCTTTATCCTTAAGGCAAAGCAGGGTGATATATACATATGTATATATATATATATATATATATATATATATATATATATATATATATATATATATATATATATATATATATTACATACGTAACAGTATGCAAATCTTGAAATAATCAGCAGTTTCTCTGAAAGCTGTCAGGGGGTCTTTTTCATCCAAAACTTCAATCCAACCCCTATCTAAATGTTTACTATCACCATGTGCCCCCTCCAAACAAACATCACCTCTGACAGGTTAGCTGGACGACTCACCGGCTGCTCGTCGCTGGTGTCCAGCGGTGCTGCAGCAGCCGGTGCGGCAGCTGTTCCCGCTTCGGCGCCCGGAGCCTCCGCCAGCCTGTCCAGACACGCCGAGCCGAGCGAGGAGCTCTTGTGGTGGTGGGACTGCACCAGCTGGGCCAGGGTGGGCTTATCGGGGCTGGCAGACTGCTGCTTCGGGGAGGACGGCGGCGGCGCCAGTTTCCCACCGGCAGCTTTGACGCAGAGTCGCGCCTCCTTGGCTTCCAGGTCCGCCTGGGAGAAGAGCAGGTCGGGCTGCGAGGAGGAGATGATCCGGTCCAGGACGACGTGCTCTTTCCGCCGCATCTTCTTGAACACCCAGCCGCCTCGCTCCTTCTTGTCCTCGGGCTCTCTGGAGCCCAGCTTGGGGCTGAGCAGCGGCTTGGCTCGGGCTTGGAGCTGTTTCCATATCGTGTTGTGGTGGTGCTGGGGCGAGCTGCCGTCCGAGCTCTCGTCCCCCCCGTCCCCACCGCCGCGGCCGCCGCGCTCCATTCTTGCCGCTCTGGAGCTCCGCTCCGGACGGACGGACGCCCCTGCTGTCACGGCTGCGACAAACTTACGCAACCCAGCCGCTGACCCCGTTCAGCTGCCGTACGTAGAGGGGAAAAACACTCGAAAGCGCGATGAAGAAGCGCCGTTAACATACTCCAGCAGCAGCGCTGTGAGTCTCTCTTGTCTTGCCTCCGTCCACACGGAAGCGTCCCCCCACAACAACAGCAGCAGCAGCAGCAGGGCCGGACTCAGCGCTGAGAGACTCAGGGCACGTCCCACGTCCCACCCCTACCTTGAACAGATGCCAAACCACAAAGCATTCACTCTCAAAAACTATTTTAAACACTCAAGGGCGAGCGAAGCCGTTGTGAAGGACTGACTGGTTGAGACATAAACACCAGAAACGTTTTCCTTGCATTTGCGTCTAGTATGCAGGATTTGGCAAGGTACCACTTCCCTAAAAAACAAAAAAATATGCTCCTAAAAAAAAGAAGAGTAAAACATGAGTACGAAATGGTCAGCATTTCTTTTTCTCTCTTTTTTTTTTTTTTTTACTATTCAGAGTAACTACCAGTCACTCTAAATAGAATAGATTTCGTCTGATTTTTATTGGTGTGGGTTACCCTAATTATGTCTCATGGCACATTTACTTGGCTTTTGATTTTACTTGGCTTTTGATTTGTTTACTCACTTAAAAGTTTATTTGAATAATTGTCTGAAATGTATAAGTAAGTGCTGAAATATATATGTAAATACAGCTCTTAGAGTAAATCTTTCTTTTTTATATAACAGTGAATTCTATTGAAAACTCCCTCAAGCTAAATAGGAGCATGTGGCACTCCAGGGAAACTGGGTCTATAAAATCCAAAACAACTGTGAAACAGGAATTGAAAACTATAAACATTCATTGTTGTTTTACGATAGTCTTGCCATTAAATCTGAGAAACTGTCACCTCACATCATCGGGAGATTTTTAATAGATCCAATGCGGTCAGAGACGCTTTAAAAATTGTTGTCGGCACATTTGTATGAAAGCAGACACTAGTAAGATAAAAGTGGATTTCATTTCATTTATTAAACCTTACAGTAAGTCATGACATAACACTGTTCCTGGAAAAAATATAAAAAGGAAATGCATTGTTCCTGTAAGGATAATTCATTGCAGGACAGCACTTGAACCTCACTCAGACGGTTCCTTTGCAAAGGATGTGATCCTGGAGAGGGGGCCATATGTTCCAGCAGGCTTGACATGTTCACTGACAACACCACTGTAACACAACGGTAGGAAACACTGACATTGTTCTGCGCTGAACACTGAATTTATTTGTCGTTCTGCGCATTATTACTTCATCTTAACATGGCTTTACAATGAGAGTTGTGGAAGCTAACAGCAAACCTTGGCTCCAGCCTTCTTTAGGTCCAACAGATCTCAAAATAATATTTTCTTTTTACCTCACGAAAAAAATTATTGTGTGTGTGTGTGTGTAAAACAACAATTGCTTAAGAAAAGTGTTCCAAGGTATTTGAAACTCTTTCATATTTACAGCTTACTTTATTGTATGGTAACAAGAAATGGCTTCTTCCAATAAAACAAAGATTGTGGAGCTGTGCCTTCTTTGATCGGGTCTCACTTGTCAACGTTATTCTCGGCACTGAATCACTGGAAAGTCGAATTTCCCCTTTTAAAGGTTACTTCATTTATTGTTTTGTTGAGTCATTTGGTGACATTTGTCAAACTGGGTGACAAATGCTAGTTGCATGCTTCCAAGGCTCCTTATTCAGCTAAATAAAGAAAACACTTCCTCACTTTCTCAGTAGCAGTAAACACCTACAAACAAAGAAACTATTTTTCAGACAGGAGGAAAGTTTGGCACGCTTTCCTTCGGATCGTGTCTGCGTATGCATCACACTGCACGATCCTTATAAATGAGACAGAGGCAGGAAGGGGAACAACCAAAGCTTTACAATGACAGATTCAACTGCTTTATGATAGACCAAACACAAAGTCCCACACTTATTTTGATGAAGTTGAACAGACTGGAAGATAGAAGATTCTCCAAATGCTCAAAATCAAGATATTTCCCAATGGTAACATTCTGCAGTATAGCGTAATACGAAAGGAATACGTGTTTAATGGTCTGCCTGGCATCTTGCATGTTCATCGCATCTATCTGAGCACAATTTGCTTGCGCTTTGTTTGGTTTTTGTTTTTGTTTTTTGCAACACTTATAGTTTGCATTGGAAATCACTACACACAGGGAATCCAAGCAGCACGCAATGTTTTCAAACCACCGGCCAAACCATTTACATCCTGGTGTCGCTTCGAACATCACATGGAAATAGCAGCGAGGATGTCGCTGCCTTTGTGTCACTCGCTGTTTCAAGTATAAAACTGAACGCTAACCTAACCGTGACCTACGAGTAGCAAAGTGCCGTCTACTGTCTATTGCCTAAATGCATCCGCTTGGCCAAAGACTGCATCCATAAAGTGTATGAAAAGTAATGGCAAACATAACCCTAACATTTACACGCACAGGGTCCAAACATGTTCCAGCATGCTGTGATTCATCATGTGCTCACCGGAGTTTTCTATAAACCAGGACATTGTCTAAAAGGTTCCCAAGTCACGCTGGGTGGAATAAATACCTAAAATAAAAAAAAACTCGACCGTGCGCCGTGTCGTGTGCCGTCTGGGCCGCGGGCTCAAAGAGCTCAGAGGTCCTGCTCGTGCATCTGCTGCTGCATCTTCTGAAGCATCTGCTGCATCCTCCTCAGCTGCGGAGGCAAGGGGGAGAAACAATAAGAGGGAAGAGGTGGAGGGGATAAGGAGCAGCTTACGTAACGACATTGTTTCCCATCAGCATCTCCGTTACGTAAGGGCCTCGCGGCGCTGCATTTTTCAGCATTTGGAGCGGAGTCGAGGCAGATCATTATTATTCTGTGTTCCCCCCCACGCACGTCTTACCTCTTCGTCTTTCTTTTTGATGAGATTCTCCGTCTCCACATCTGGCGAGCTCAGCGGCAGCAGAGGGATGGGGCTCTCCACGCGCTTCTCAGCGTTCATTTTGCTGTGAGACGTGAGGGGGATAAACAGGAAGAGTGGCAGAGCGGAGAGGGCAAATGTTTGTAACTGGGGCTGTCAGCGTTAACGCACTAATCGCGATTAGTTAAATGCAATCCATGGCGCGTTGATTTTTTTTTTTAATCGCATTTCAAACGTGAGGCCCGGGTTCACACTGGAAGCGAAAGCCCGCTTCCTTTCAGTGCCCTTGTTAACCGATGCTGTCCGTCAGACCAGACGCGGAGGACAGGAAGGACAGGAAGCCACTCAAAGAAGCACAAGAAAAGCGGATACATTTTCAAAATAAAATACCGTGATTGACAAGTGCGATCATATTTCTGCATGTTAAATTTGTCAGTATCTAAACAGAGTGCGAGAGAAACCCCAGCTCTACTTTCCATATGTTGGAAAGAGGAGAAAAAAAAAACGAGTGCTGGATGCGAGCAGGTGGCAAAGGGCAAAGGAAATTCCCACCAGAGGGCGCTGTCACTAGCCTGGAGGGGGTTGTTGGTGCCCTTTGTGACATCACAAAAGGCAGATATTCAGAAGTGTGATGCAGAAGGGGTCACACTCTCTAAAAAAAAAGTGGAGCAGGCAGAAGTAGATGGATGGACGATCATTTCGACTGGTTCAACATATTGCTAGAAAACATAGCAATAGATTTTACATGGCATGGCACCTTTAAAACTGAATTTTATTTATTTTGTTTTTTGTTTTTTTATATAAGAAAAAGGCTTTTTACTTTGCTGATGTTTCTGATTGCACCACTAGAGGGAGCGCTGGTCAATGAATATTGTTGAACGTTTATTGTAATAACTTTATGAGGTTTCCTTGTATATCTTTACCAACTCTTACCTGCAGCTGTGCTTTAGGGCTTTACAGCAGCTGTACTACTACTACTACTACAGGTTGAAGGTTGACTGACTAGGCGGTTGGTTCGCTTTCTTTTACGTAGGATTAGAGAGGAGTCCACATACCTTGGCATGTTTCGACGGGAACCCCCGTCTTCCTCTGATGTGTCAGTGTGATATTTGCTGCTGAGTCTAAATGTTGTGGGTGCGGTTTTTTTCTTTTTCTTTAACCTTTTCCACACGAAAATAAATTTTGGTTCATTGCAACCAGAGACACAAAGAATCTGAGACGTGTCCAGAGAGCTAAATACCTTTCAAAACAAAATAAAGTCAAAAGATGTGTAGATAAAAGTAATTTTTAAAATCCAAAAATTGTGACTTCAATGTATATATACAAATATATGTTTATATTTGACCACCTTCACGCCTTGCCTGTTAGCAGAGCAGTCATGCTGTTAATAAAATAAGTTTTCCGATGCTTTTGCTGTCAAACCTTCTAATCACTACATTAAAATCAATTTGGTTTGGTTACCACGGATAGGTCATCTTTGTACCGCCTCTCTGTCAGGGTATATTCTGACGCACGCGCACACACACACACCTGGTCATGTTCTGGATGCACAGGGCTCGGTAGTTCTCATAGTGGGAGTCGTTGGTGATGTCCTTCAGGTCGTGCATGTGGGTCCGGATCAGCATGGTCCTCAGCTTCACAAAGTCGCAGTGCGACGGGTTTTCCACTGGCAAGGAGGATTCATGCACGGTTAGCGTTGTCACGGTAACCCAGCTTCACTTGAACCAGCGGCAGAGCGCTCCTCACCCTCCACGATGCCCCACGGGTACAGCCTCCCTCTCACCCTCTGACCCCGGGCTTCCACCACCGTGTTGCTGCCAATCACGGCGAACGGAGTGCTGTCCTGCATGACGGAGCAGCGGCGCAGAGGGTCAGTGGCTGTTAACTGGGAAACACCTTAAGGCAGCAGATCTGGTGAACAAAAGCCCATTGTGCAGTTCCCAGTGGCCAGTTATGATCATTTGAAGTTCCTCTATTATGCTAAAATGAATTCACTATTGTGTTTCTCTATTCTGTCAGTGGCCCTAAACACACACAGTTCCTAAAACCAACCCTTTGTGATGGAAGGCCACATTTCAGCCACCTTATTTTTTACATGTTCCAAATACATGGAGGGTAAATTCCAAGAACTGGACAGTGTCTTCATCAGATCTGTGGAAAGATATGTGGTTTTGACAATAATGAGTGCTCAGCTATTTGCACAATATACCTAGTTGGTTGTTAAATTACAAAGCACTGCATCCTAATGATGGAATTCTTCTCTCATCTCATTTTGCGAAGAGAGCAGGTGAGCACAAATGCATGAACATGAATAAATAGCCTGTATTTAGAATGACCACCGGGAGGAAAAACTAATGTTAAAAACCTTTAAACCGTTTGACTAGCATGACGTGCGTTCATCGGACAGCGACACGGCAAACCTTCAGCTCTTTGTCTTGACGCTTCAGCTCCTCATCCTCGTCAGAGTCGTTGTCAGGGTACTGGTAAATCTTGATGCCGTACTTATCTATTTCTTCTCTCAGCTAAGAGGGCAACACACGTGCGCGCGCACACACACACACACACACACACACACACACACACACACACACACACACACGCAGAGAGACAGAGGTTCAGAGACACAGGCACGGACAGGCCTCGCAACTTTGGATCCGATAAAATCTCAGAGAAGGGATCAGCAATTCATCAACCGCCCTCTTTTTTCCGCCCCTGCCACTCCAAGCTAAGCTAACATTAACCTTAATCTGTGTCACACACCCCATACTTTTGACATGGAGCTGATAACGTATCTACGGACTCATCCTTTAACGCAGATGCGCACCCTGCCCTACGTGGCGTGCGGGAGGATAAAGTTCAAAATAAAATCTTGGTTGAAGGAGAGTCACTTCTATGGCATAATGAAGATTCAGACACAGGAAGCATTTCTATTCATGCAACAATATACGGCAGAGAGAAAGGTCAGTGCGTGTTGTACTTCCCGCTCTCAATGCTAAAGGCCTTGAAGCGAGTTACCATCATTTTTCACACGTCCTCAGATCATCTGCTGAATCTGCGATCAGCATTTCCCGTTTCGCCGTTTTGCCCCTTACCCGCTCCTTGAGCTTCTTGATCTCGGCGGGGGTGAGGCAGTCGGCCTTGGCGATCAGCGGGACGACGTTCACCTTGTCCTGCAGGGCTCTCATGAACTCAATGTCGACCGGACGCAGCCTGCGGGAGGTGGAGGGGGCAGGCGTGAACTTCTGTCAATGGCATTTAAAGGTTAAGTGTGTAGAATTTGGAGATTTTGAGAAGAAACAGTGACACCAAGTGGTTACATTTTATATTGCAGCGCTGTTACGTTCCCCCTCCCTCTCCCGAGCTTGCCAGTGAACTGTGGTGGCCTGTGCACACCTTCTTCTTTATTGGTTTATTTGAGGAGCTGCATTGTGCACAGTTGCTGCCTTAGAAAGATATTGGTGGTGCAAGATGGTAGCTAACTGGGAACAATTCTCTATGTATATTCTTATATATAAATAAGAAGCATTCTTTGGGTAAGAAAACCAAGTTCCTTTTTTTGCACTGGGAGCATGCACTTTTATTACTGTATTTCTGGGCAGTATATTAAGCTTTTACCAATATACAAATACTAAATCACTCCAAATATTGCACACTGGACCTTACAATGGAAAAACAAAAGCCAAAAAAATAAAAAAATAAACGTGTTACCCATGTCCAAACGGCGGTATGAAGTAGAGGCAGCAGTGCACCCTGTTGTCCTGGATGTTCTTCCTGTTGAGGCCGCTCTCGTCCCTGAAGTACTGCTCAAACTGCTGGTCGATGTAGTCTGTGACCGCCCTCCAGCTGCCAACCGCGCAGAGGAGGGTGTTTATTCATTTCCACTGGGGCCTCCGTGGATGTTTTACGGTTTCAGGTCATCGCGAACTCACCATTCGGTGTTGTTGACGGCGTCCCCGAAACCCGGAGTGTCCACGATGGTCAGCTTCAGCTTCACGCCCTTCTCCTCAATGTCCACCGTGTGCTTGGTGATGTCCACTGTCTGACTGATTCGCTCTTAAAGTTTTTTTTGTTTTGTTTTTTTAAATCACATCAAAAAGACAGGAGCAGTTATTCATCAGGATTCCTCTCGCAGCGGCGTTGGAGCTGTAATTGCGATGACTCACCCTCCGCGTTGAGCAATTTCCGGTCTTTATGCAAATCAGTGAGGAACAGGCTGTTCACCAGGGTGGATTTACCAAGGCCAGACTCACCTGGAACACACACACACACACACACAGGCTGTTTTATCCACAGTGAACACAGTCAAAAGGAAGATCAGGTTCTTATTCATGATGCGATGGCTGAAGGACTTACATTCACATCCTTAACTACAAAAAGAATGTAAAAGTAAAGAAAACACTGTTACAGGTCATATATCAGGAACTCGTGTTAGCAAAAGAAATAACAGACAAAACGAAACTTTAATTTGCTTTATTTATTGTATCATTTAGGATATTTCTTTATTTTCTGGTAGGTTATCAGCTTTTTTGCCTGAGTCAGTTCAGGATATTTGTCTTTGGGATGAACGTTCAGAATGCAGATAAAAGGCATTCCTCGCTCTGCAGACAGACTCGGGATCGTTCCGATTGAACCCTGAGAGAGATATTGATGAGTCCTGCCCTCACACTATACCATCCTTCCATACATCTACATATCCACCAGAGTTGCAGACAGTCTTGCAGTGCTGAAGACTAAATCACGCAGCCGAATTGAACCTAGCGGACGGCTCGCTCGCTCAGGGCATCGACTTTATCTTCTATATTTTCTGAACTGCGGGAATTAGAGGGATAATGTTTCAGTCACTTCACACAGAAGATTTAAAAAGCCTCCAGACTTTCTCAGGGGTTGGATTCAACTTGTGATTAAATGCAGACGGAGTTCGCAGAGAGAGAGAGAGAGAGAGAGAGAGAGAGAGAGAGAGAGAGAGAGAGAGAGAGAGAGAGAGAGAGAGAGAGAGAGAGAGAGAGAGAGAGAGAGAGAGAGACTTTCGGTGACTCATCCTCCAGATTGACGTTCCGATTCGAGCTGAGCCAAAACATTTTTCACAGGACCTGGGAAACTTGTGAAGAGGGAGCCGGTGCGGAGGTGTGGTGGCGCTGCTGCCTTCGCCACGCTAAACATCCCAGCAGCAGCGGGAGCGCGGAGTGAGCTTGAGCACCGCCGTTTTGATGAGTCGAGCACCAACCCCACCCCACAGACAGGGAGATCTTTCTCACCCGTTAGAAAAATGCTCAACGTCGTACCTGCCACCATCAGGGTGAAGTCGAATCCTTTTTTCACTGACTTCCTGTGCACCTGGTTGGGCAGCGTTGCGAAACCGACGTAATCCTTTTCCTGAAAACACACACAAAACAAACAAGACGCAAAAATTAGGCGGTGTGACCAAATGATGTAATTGCCATAAATATTTTTAGCCCAAGAAAGGAAAGTAACACAAAAGTATCTCCGTATCAAACACTTGTATAGAAAAATACTGTAGTTGTTGTGCGCGTTGCTTGTATTTAGCCATTTTTAGATTATTCACATTTTATTAGCAGATAATACTTAGGATTTCACTATCTAAGGAGCCTCACAGGATTCGTGATCTAAAAACCTCTACAGATCGATGGCATATTTAGCCTTTTGTTCACAGCCTGCAGCAAATGCACTCAACTAGCTTTCCGCTAAAACTGATGTTGTTGCAACAATCATTCGGAAGGAGACGAAAACAAAGCACTCTTAGAGGGTGTGACAAACAGCTAGCTGCGGGAATGCTGTCACTGAGAAGTGCCCCTAATGACATCACAATGGGATGATTTCTGAACATAGACAAATACTGTTCAGAGAAAAAGAAGGATGAGTGATATTTGCATAACATGGGACCTCTAAAGCCTTAACTTGTATTAGCCTGGCTCTAGTTTTGGCTAGTGCTAGTGTGGCAAGGCGCAGAGGGCCCGGGCGGGCTTCGAACCCCAGACTCCAGGGTAATAGCCATGCGCGTGCATGATCAATTGGAGGCATTGTGACACTAGCGATAGCTGTCTTGCTAGTTTACTGATAAGTGCATTCTTCTTGTTCAGGTCTCTTTTAATGCAGAATATAAAACAATTATGATTAACATGGATTAACATTTACCCTAATTATTATTAATTGGCCCGTCAGTCCCAACCAAATACGAAATCACAAATGTGGACCCTGTATCCCACGAGTTAGCCTTGGCCGGATCTGGGTCAAAGCAACCCTCCCAGCTCGGCAAGAGGGGGTGGTTGCTGTGTTAGTAGGACATTTCCCATGATTCTTTGCATGTTTTATTGAAGTGGTGGTGGAGGGGGGGGGCAAAGAGACTGTGAGAGAACCCTGAGGTCTCCCCAAGTATTCATAATACAGTGTGGCAGGCAGCCAGTGGCACGGTGCAGAGGAATTCATGTGACATGGTGGTGAGAAAAGCTCTCAAACAATGCAACGGGACAAAACGGAGGCCTGGAGAAGGCAGATGGCATGTGATGGCGATGATGATGATGATGATGATGATGATGATGATGATGATGATGATGCAGTAAATTTGCCTTGTTTTTTAGTAAAAATCCAGAGTGCTTTTCTTTCAATTTTCACAATCACCCGTTTTAACGTTTTACTGTCTGAGGATGTGTTTGCAGGTCACGCCCACGCTCTCCTCACAAACACACACACACACACACACACGTCCAGAC
Source organism: Thamnaconus septentrionalis (assembly GCA_009823395.1). NCBI lineage: Eukaryota > Metazoa > Chordata > Actinopteri > Tetraodontiformes > Monacanthidae > Thamnaconus > Thamnaconus septentrionalis. The sequence goes on from CM020518.1 coordinate 16,830,230, forward strand.
TGCCGGGTTGCACTTGGCTGAGTCTCTGTCCGCGGCTCTCTGAGTCAGCCTTGACGCTGCTGCTGCTGCTGCTGCTGCTGCCGCCCGCCCGCTCGAGACGACGTGAAAAGGCAGAGCTGTGAGGCGGGATGGAGGTACATTACGAAACCGCCTGTCGATTTTTCAGGATACATGTTTTATAAATAACCGCGTGGAGGCGGAGAGGAGATGCTCCGTGTAACAGACACCGGGGTATCTGCTTCCTGTCCTGTCCTGTCTGCACCATCTACTACCTGCCTTCTTGCTTCGTGGCCCTCATGTTCACAATATGCATTTTATTTTTCCTCTTGATGGTTGCAGATTTGGGCCGTACGTGATATACACTCTGGACTGATCTTATCTCTTCATCTTAAAAAATATTTATCTGCCTGCCAAATTGATTTTGGGTGTGACATTCTCCATTTATAGTGGCTGTGCTACCCAGAAATGACTTGTAAGCAGCCCAATCTCAAACTATTTTGCAGGCAGTTTATCAGGATATGTGAACAGTAAATTCGGCAAGCAGTTGCCTTCATGCGGCGTGTTGGCACACTTGCACGCAGGACGGCTGAAAATCAAAGCGTTCGTCAAAGGGAGTTGTGGGGAAATTATTTGTAAGGCTTCAGGGTGAAAAGTCACGCTGTTGTTTACGTTTGCTTTAAAATCAGCCTGGGTAAAGATTAAAGGGCAAAGCATTGTCGTACAGGGCTGCGGGGTCAATGAATGATGATGATGATGATGATGATGATGATGATGATGACTGACGTTGATGACGTTGTGATCTGGGTTCATGCAGGAGCACAGCCACGCACACCTTTGTCCTCTCTCTTACCTCTGCATCATCTGTGGCGTGGAGCCGAATTCCAGCAGGCGTCGGTTAGATGCGCGCATCCATCCATCCATGAATCCACCCATCCGGTTGGAAGAGAAAATGATGAAAACATCAAATGCATTTTCTGCAGATTCGTCCGTCAAATATTGAAATCGGGCTTTGAAATCGGTGATCGATTAGCTTACCTGACCGGGGAGCGCGGCTCCTGAACCTGCTGTTAGCAGTCATCCCTGGTACAGGTGGTGGTGGGGGTTTAAGGCAGGAGGAGGGGTCGCTTTTAGATGCAGGCTGAACGCTGCAGAAACACACTTCCGCCAGCGAGCCGCACGTGTCCGAGAATCAGTGTGTCTAACCGGAACTGGCCATCGTAGCTCTCAGTCCTCGGTGCCGTCCGTTTGCACTGGCGCCGATCTCGGCGCACGCATCGCCTTGCCCACAATACTTATTATGTGGGGAGAAAAAAAAAAAGACGATCTGCAGTACAGTCACACCACCAGCGGGTGACAGTGTTGTTCCGAGTCAATACCGGTCACAGCGTGTTTGGCGTGATTTTGCTGAATCGTCTGTGATGCGGGTTTGACTCTAGATAGATAGATAGATAGATAGATAGATAGATAGATAGATAGATAGATAGATAGATGCATTAAAATCTAATCTAATTGAAAACACTGCTTACAGTGTAAGTGAGGTCCACAAAATAGAATTGTTTTATTTTTGTCTCACTAAATTAAAAACTATTATGAATTATAGCTGCTCTATTTGAAACCGATTGTGAAATCAACAGACCATAAAACAGGTTGCTTTGAGTTGTTAAGAAAAGAGACTACCTCAGCATGACTTTCTGTAAAAACAAACCTTTTTTGCCCTGATGATATTCTCCTAAACTGACAATTCAGGGGATTCTATTTAACAACAGCTAATTTATTTGACACATTCTTCACTACTACATCCCCCTTTTACTGTTTAAATGGTCCAAATAATATTGTTGTTTTTTTTTTTGGTTCATTTGTCTGTGTACCTTGCCATTAAAATGTCCTGAGTTGGAGAAGCTGATAAGGACAGTGAAAAGACATTTCCTTGTTACCCCCTGGGGTGAAGATTAAAGTCTATTTATTCAAACAATATCACACACACACACACACACACACACACACAGTCACACACATCTGTCCCTTCACACATGTGAGTGTGGACATCCTGGTGGGAACTGCTGGTGTTTTAAGGTTAAATACCCAACAACAATGTGGTATTGTCCGACTCTGTGTGTGATGCCACTGATGCAGTTACGAACGTGCGAGGGTATATATGCAAGCGCCTGGACTTTCAAAGCTTTTTCTCAGTGAAAAATTTAACACGTAGTTGCTATCATTTTCTTCTTTTTTAAATGAGCCTACAGTAGCCACTGGCTGCTGCATGCCAATCACTTCCCCTGTACTTCCTGTCAAACAAAGAGTAATTAATGGCAGACAGGCCCGGGCACGCCTCAGTGCTCGGAGACAGTGGGGCGATTCAGGCGCTGCATCGGGACAAAGCGAGCCTGGACGGACGGTGAGATTTTGCGTGGCAGTGGCAGTGGCAGTGGCGGTGGCAGTGGCAGTGGCGGTGGCGGCTGCTGACAGCTACCTGAGGGACGAGAGGTCTGCTGGCCAAACAATAACACGAGCGTGGGACTGGAGGCGGGAGCAGGGTGCCATAGCCGACCGTTTCCTGTGCTAGCACGGGGCCACATGGGTGGTTGGGGTTGCAGGGTTGTGACAATGAGTGACCTCCCCCCCCCCACATCAGCAAAACAGATCTCAGCGATCTCGGCGGGGGGGCTTTGCAGGACCACAGTGACCTCTGTAAACACTCACACACACACAAAAATAAGTCTGTATCTGCCCAATGCCACCCACGTGCTGAGTTATGGTGTCGCGCAGCATGAGGCAGTGACTCTTCAAATGTAGTAAACTGGGATTAGCTTGAACTCTTGCGATGAAATAAACTGGAGTTCAGTTTAATCTGTGATGTTATCTGGTGATTTTATGAGCAGCAGGCTTAAGTTTGGTGGATGCAGGTTGAGGGGACATTGCGGTATTTTGGCAGTGGAGTTGCACGGTACTTGTCAACAGGAAGTATTTCAACCACTTGAGATTAGAATCAGGTCAGTCTGCAGTGAGGAGAAACAGCATTCATGACCTGCGAGGCACCAGTGGAGAAAAGCGGGATCCATCCATCACCTTGTCTTCAGGTCTGAATATATTGGTGGAATCCGTAAACCATCAGTTTCCTTCGTGGATTAATAGAGGACAGGTTAGAAGTGAGTGGCCACTCCAAGCTGCCCAGAAAAACCACAGAGGAAAACCAGGAAACTACTAGGAGTTGTAAACAATGGCAGCTGCTAAAGGGATCAACCCATTTCAAGTGTACTTTTTTTTTTTTTTTTTCCCATTAATGACCTCAAATGTCTTGTGCTGTGATCTGTTGGAAAGAAAAATGAGGCTGATAAACACATAGGAGGGATTGTGATTTTTTTTTTTTTTTTCTTCTCTAAAGTAAAAGTGAAAAAGAAAGGAAAAAAATAAGTGGATCAACTGAGGACGATGAATGAATGATGTGAGCAGTTTGTCCTTAAGGAAGACATATATAAGACGGACCTTTCAGATTATGCACAAGTGAAAATTTGGAGGTGTTTTATACATTTTATATTATTTGTCCTTTTTTTTAACTTTATGTGTGCTTTATTTCTTTAAAGAATAAAAACCAAACTGTATATTTCTACTATTTCTTACGAGCAAAAGCCAGGAGACTCCTCAACATTTCCTTATGGTTGCATGACAAAAAACACTGCAGCACTGCAGTAAAAGGCCCGCAAAGCAGATTCCATTATCAAACTGATCATTTGAACTGGAACAAAAAAGCTCATGTTAATCAGAAAGCAGTTCTACAGGTGAGACTGTTGAACACACGGAGCACCGTCCAGCTCCACCACTCGCCGAGGAAAGCAGCACAACGCAAGTTTCGCCGAAGCAGCAGCAGCGGCAGCAGCAGCGGCAGCAGCAGCGGCAGCGGCGGCAGCAGCAGCAGCGGCAGCAGCAGCAAAGAGTCCAGTTGAGCTGGATGTGTGTGAGCTCATATGAGAGGGTATATGAGCATTTCCTCCCCACAGACAGACCAGCGTTAGTAGGTGGAGGTGGTGGCGGTGGGGGCAGGGGGGGCAGAATGACTTCAGCGAAGGAAGCCGGCCAACGCAGGAAGGCTGCCGCTCGGGGCCTCACAATGGCTCTTCACATGTGCTCGCCGTTGATTCCTCGGCTTCTGTCGTCCTTGCCGAGGAGCGGGAGGAAGTGCATATTGTTGTCGGAGAGCCTTTTTTTTCTGCTTTCCCCTGATGGACAGACAATGGCTGAGGAGAGGGGAGGAGGGAGGAGGGAGAAAGAGTGAGGGGAAGGAGGGAAATGTTCGTATTTTTTTTTCTCTCTCTCTCGACATGAATCTAAAATAACAATTTCACTTGTTCACTTGTTCACTTGTTTGTTTCTGGCGAAACAAAACAAATGAAGACGAAAACTTTTTCTTGGGATTCTTGACGATTTCCAGCCCTTTTGCAGTTCAATTGTGCCATTCTCTTTGCCAAATCAACTTTATTCCCTTGGTTGCAGCTGCCCCATACATCTGCACTCAAGATTACCTGTGGCATAGAATATGACATCAATACTGGGGACTTTTCGGAGCAACTCGTCAGCCTACATCAGTCAAAATGGTGGTTGAGTTTTCACAAATTTTACTTGGACACCACAAAGTTTTAATTTCCGGGGCCGCGTCCACTTCCATCAAGGCAAAATGTGGGTCAGAGTGCACGGGATAAACAAGACACGGAGCTAGCCGGACACCCATTTCCATTTGTCGGACAAACGCTAAATGACTTCCAACCCAGATTTTAGATTAGATAGGATCGCCAGGGAGCAGGGCGCCAAGAGAAACAGGAGGAGGAGGAAAGAGACGTGCAGGCCCAGAAATAGAAGGAGAAACAAGGGAAATTTAGGAGGATTTTTTTTTTTTTAACATGAGGAGCTTGTTTAATCTTTCTGATGCGCCTCCACTGAGACAGGAAATAGTGCTGTTAGAATCATGAAATGAGCCGATGGCAGAGATAAAGGCGGATAATGGGCTGTGGAAATCACAGGTCCGCACAGACTCTGTCAGGACCGGCAGGGACACGGCAGCGGATGAAGCTGCGCTCCCTTTTCTAACAATTACCCCTAAAATCACACCAATTTTACATCTTATTTTATTGAACAGATGTAATCTTTTTTGGCCATATTGCTCAAATACCCAACATCATCAGGCTGGCATGACTATGAGAAGACTTACAGGCCCTTTGATGCTTTCAGCCTGAATGAACAACGAGCTGCAAAAGCAGCCCAAGGCTTTTCGGCAATGACATTGTGATAACGTCTCAGATTTAGGGAGATTTATCTGACTTGCCAGCACAGAAATCAGCTAGTTTGCCATTTCATCCGCAGTGTGCCATGCACAAACACTAAGATAATCTCCTCCTGGTAGTGTTGTTCAACTTTCTTTGAATTAATGTATCAAAGAATCTTTTTTTTTTTTTTTTTTTTTTTTGCCATTGCTCTGCTCTTCCGACAGCATCTGTTCTACAAATGAACATTTTGAGGTTGCGTGACAGCGTGAGGAGCAGGACACGCCTCAGGGCAGCGTTGTTTGGGCCAGTGGCTCTCTACACGTATTGGAAAACACATTAACCTCCATGTTCACTGACATGCGAAGACATGTGTTGTCACTGCGTAAAATACGAAGCGACTGCAAACAGGAGGAGCTCACAAAGGAAGGGAAATCAGTCAAAGCGTTTGGGTGAAATCACGACATGATATTGTGACACAGTGAACTTTTTCCAAACCCCAAAGAGCTCAAAGAAAACATCTGGAAAGGAGACGCCCTTTGGAACCTTCGCTAAATCTGTGTGTTGTTATTTTCTTTTTACACTCAAAGCAAACCAGTGAGATGTTGTTTTTTTTTAACCGCAACAGATCGACGCTTGCTACTGATGCAAAGACCGCCTTTGGATGTATATTTTATCTCGTGTCAAGCTGAACTCTTGCAACAACGTTTTAGAATGGGAGCTTTTCATGCTGGATTTCCAAACAGGAAACCCAGCAAGCCACTAGAACATAGGTGTCAAACTCTGGCCAAATTTGGCCCGCTGTGTAATTATATTTGGCCCGCGAGGAAATACAAAGTCACTACTAGAGATGGCCCGCTGGTATTGTACAGCACATGTACCATTAATACAACACATCCCAGAATGCTCGGCTGATATTTTGTCAATCAGGACAGGAAGTTAATTGAAGGATATTATGACTACTGAACTGGTTTACTGTTGTTACTTTGTTTTCAAATCCATTATTAGCCCTGTGGAAAAATCAAATCAATTCAAACTTTATTTATATAGCACTTTTCATCCATGAAAAGAATGCAACCCAAAGTGCTTCACAGATTAAAACAAAAGTAAAATGTCAAAACATGCAGCAAAATGAACAAATAAAAGCTCAGCCCTCCGAAATGGACCCGCCCCTCCACACAAACACATACACACATACGTCCACACTCATACACACACATGGATAAAATAGCACGGCACTAAGGATACGGGTGAGGAAAGGCCACCAATGGCAAACCAATTGTTGAAATTTAAATCAGAAGGCTTCAAATAAAAAAGATGCATTCAGTTTTCATTTACATTTTATTTATATTGATGAGTTTTTTTTATTTGAAATTCAATTTAGCATGTGTGCAGTGTTAGGTTATTTTGCTTGTTCCATATTCAGGTTAAAGTAAAACTTGCTTGGGTCCATATAAAAAGGTTCTATCTCTAGGAAGATTTTTCAATAAATATCAATGTTGGCCAGGGACTTTGTCCAAGTTTTACATTTTGGCCCCAATGTGTATTTGAGTTTGACACCCCTGCTCATTATTTTACTTCATTTTAGAAAAAAAATAAACTCTATCTGTTGTGTTGGTTTTCTTCATAAGAAAAAAGGAAGCACGAAGTCGGAAATAAAGGCACTTCTGTTACTCAACCTTTACATCATCCAGCCTGCTGATAAATCGGAGAGCACACACAAACACACCCGAAGATGTCGGGGGCCGAGTCGAAACAGGATGAGCGCGCCGCAATGCCACTGCGATCAGCGTCAACGTCCGCTGTTTGTTTTAACAGGTGGACTGAGTCACCGCAGGAAGAAGGGGGCAGCATGAAAGGACTCGCGGGCTACCGTCCGCCAGGCCTCAACCTCTTATCAAAGCAGGCTGACTTTCTCGTCCAGGGATTTCCTCCAGTCTGAGTCAACAACTTGTTATTATGGCAATAACGTTTTGTGACTGCGGCTAATTGCACCCCGAGTTGTGATTCACGCCACCGTCATTAGGCTTTTTTTTTTTTCTAATGGTCACGGGCGCTTCCTGTCAGCTGGCTCCCATCTCACTGGCGTTTTAAATCACTGGCAAATTATCCACATTTAATCAGAATTAATGGCTGTTTCCTTCCCCTCCTGCTGGGTAAATATGAGTTTGTTGGCTATTGTAAGCAGCGGGCCAACTCCTGCGATGCCTTTAAGTGCCTAAGAATTAACCGTGCAATAATTAAATTAAATATTTTGCTGCAATCTGAGAAAGTGGAGATGAAATATCCCACCCCTGGGGTGTTTCTGTCACATTTCCATCACCTGTCACACACTGTCTGTCAATATTTGTCTTGTTTTGCTTCATATCGGCAGCTGAACTTGTCTTCTAATTAGCCAACACCTCCTGGAAACTTGTGGAGGACAACTGAGCCCTGACTGGGTTTGGCAACAGTGGTGCAACACATTGCTTGTGCCAATAGAAGGCATCCAGATCAGGGTGTTTTTTAGCGGGGAAAAAGTGTGAAAAAAAACAGCTGATAGGTACCCTCGCATTGCCCAGAAGAAGACGAAAAACAGGAACCCATTGTGGAACTTGTTGCTGCTAAAGAGATTGGCGTGGCTGCCGCAAGCATGGACGGCATTTTCACATGGATAAAGAACAAAGAACGGCAATGGAAGGGCTTTTCTCTGTAGACAACATGTTTTCCTTTTACCTCCAAACTGGTTTTGGCAAGAGTTTAGGTATGGATGTCATCCCTCACACTAACAGGAAGGCACAAGCTGTAGTGCCCTAGCTTGGGTGGCAGTAGGAAACAAAAGAAAAAAAAAAAAAAAAAAAAAGATTGTTCAATTGTGATGGGCAGAGAGGAGGTCCAATCGACTGGCAAGTTTATTTTGAAAGGGCACTTCTGTGTCCAATGTTTTTCTATGGGCTCTTTCCTAGAGGTTGGTCTGAAATGGTGAAAATCCATCCCAGAAAGGCTATGGATTGGTGTCCACCAATCAAAGATAATGCAGCCCCCATCTGCTCTGTTTAGCTCAACCCACAAGAGTGCTGGCCCAATCACAAACACCCAAATTCCAAAACCAAAGTCCAATTACCGCATAAAATAAAATGCAGCTACTGTATACAAACGTCGTATTCCAAAACCTTTGAAACCATCCTATCTGTTATGTCAGGTAATAAAAATTGTGCATCCGTTCAAAAAAAAATGCAGGAAAATAGAGTTTTGAGATGTGCTTATGCCGCAACACATTTCTTAATTTGAATTTATTGCATCGCATCAGCACGAAGGGCGTGTCGGGACACATTTATTGTCAAGATTACAACCATATTGGCCTCAGCGCAAGGGCGTCTGCAGAAAAACAGAGAAAGTTACTCGCTCAGCACTTTGGAAATTGCTTTCACGATTCCCATCCGACACATTGCGTGTCGTTGTGCAGGACAATACGACTCAGACGTCACACGGGCCGATCTGCAGACCAATTAATAGTGTAAAACCGGACAGACGCACGGCTCGAGAGAATGCCAAGGCCTCACACCTCCTGCAGGGTATCAAACGCCGGCAGCAGGTGACATTTCAACCGTGGACAATAAAACGAGGAGATGTGGAAAAAAAAAAGGGAGGCGGAGAAGGAGGAGGAGGACAGCGCTCGCGGCGGCTCCCGGAGAACAATGGAGTTGGAGGGAAGTGATAAGGGACAGGACATCCTCGCGGTGCCGTCGCGTCACCAACACAGCCCTCACACGGCTGCGAACGCGTCACTTGGTAGCCTCGTGCAGCCGCCAATCAACCCTGCACGGCAAACTTGAGGGGAAATTTGATGGATGCAAATTTTGCAGAGGGAGAAAAACCCATTTATTCATTCGTTTTCAGCACCCGCTTCTTCCTGAACTGGAAGGGCTGAAGGGTTGCGGGAGTCTGTGGGGGTCTGCATCCCAGCTGTCATAGTGCGAAAGCAGAGTGACACCCAGGACCAGTTGTCAGTAAAATCAAATCAAATGAAAGCCATTATTGTCATGTCCAAGTAAAGAAACAAGTTTCCCTATGCAATGAAATTCTCCATTTGATGTCCACCGAATGCCAAAAAAGGGACTAGGTATAAGAAAGAGAATTAGAAATATACAAAATGTGCAAAAATACAAAATATACAAAATAATATACAGAATCCAAAAACAAAGCAATTTTAAAAAGGACAAATGTAAATGTATATTTAAACAGACAATTGTACATGTGCAAGCTGTGCAGTTATGGAGGAATGTAGTCCCTGATGATTCTACTCCTATTTGCTGTTTAGGAGTCTGACTACATTGGGGCTGAAAGAGTTTTTTAGACTGGTGGTCCTGCATCTGACACCTCTGTACCTCCGGCCAGAGGGCAGAAGTGTGAACATGCCGTGCTGGGGGTGGTTGTGGTCTCTGCTGTGGTCCCCGCGTTGGTAGATGCTCTGCAGGGAGGGTAGGCGGATCCTGGTTATCTTCTCTGCAGTCTTCACCACTCTCTGCAGGTTGTTTGCGGTCCACAGCAGTGGTGTTGCACTGTGTACCAACCACACAGTGATGCAGCTGATCAGGACGCTCTCAACAATGCAGCTGTAGAAGTTGCAGAGGATCTTAGGCGGCATGCCAAACTTCCTTAGCCTCCTCAGAAAATACAGCCTTCCTGACCAGGTGTGTGGTGTTCAGTGTCCATGTGAGGTCCCGGATGTACAGTGGCTGATGAGGTGAAATCTTCATCCTCATGTCCGCTATCATCTCCTTCTTCTTGTCTGTGTTTAAAGGGTGAGGTTGTTGTCCTCACACCATGTTACCCGACTGGCCAACTCCCTCCCGTAGGCTGCTTCGTATCCGCCACTGATGCATCTTATCACTGCCATGTCATCCGAGAACTTTAAGATGATGTCCTAATGGGAGGCGACACAGTCGTGGGTGTACAGGGTGTAGAGGATTGGGCTGAGGACACATCCCTGTGGAGTGCCAGTGTTGTTGATGATCCTGGCTGAGGTTCTGTTCCCAATCCTGACAGACAGGGGCCTGCCAGTCATAAAATCCAGGAGCCAGTCACAGAAGGTGAGGTGCAGACCAAGAGTGGACAGTGTGTGAGTGAGTTTGTGGGGGATTGACCTTATTAACGGCGGAGTTCTAGTCAACAAAGAGCATCCTGATATAGGAGTCTTTGTTTTCCAGGTGGGAGAGGGAATGGTAGAGGACAGCAGTGATAGCGTCTATCCAGCTTCTCTCTGTACTGCCTCTAGGCCACAGTGATGACTTTTGTCGGTCCATACCTGGCCGCTTGTACTCCGTCTCATTGCCTGATCTAAATGCTGACAGAAGAGTCCTCCAGAGTGGCTGCAGTTTTAAAAACATCCCGTCTGTTTGAGCAGAACAGTCCTGCAAGGTGTCCCTCAGGTCTCTGGGGTCCAGAACTTGGCCTGTTTTTCTGTTACTTTATTTTAGTCTCTGTCTGTAAGCTGGATATAGGAACAGAGAGATATGGTCAGAGTGTCCAAAGTGGGGGCGGGCTGCATCTGAACAGTACATTCCGGGACTTTGTCTGAAAGCCAAGTCTAAGTGAAAATTAGAGCGCAACATTCTCTTAGTTCCGTGTGTTCCGTGAGTTCAGTGTTGTAATCATGGCTCTTAGTTCATCCAGCTTGTTTACCAGAGACCGCACATTAGCCATCAAGAGGTTGGGTAGCGGTGGTTGGCTAGCGTGAGCTTTTAGCCTAGCATGGAGCCCTCCCCGCTTGCCTCGACGTCTCCGGATCGCTCTCCTGGGGTCAATCTGCTCCCTTGAGCTCAGTGTGTCGTGGCCTTCCCAGTGGTGAACAATGAGCTGTAGATCCGGTGGTATGGACCCGATAAATTCAAGCAAACTGAGTGAGTTGGCAGGTCCAGCAGTGCCTGTCTATTGTATGTTAGCAGTGCTTCACAAGTGTACACTGCAGAGAAAGTAGAAAACACAAAACACAGGAGAAAAAAGGATGTGAAAGTCAACTTTCAAGAGCGGAGTGAGCAAACACATCTGCTGTAACGAGTCGTGACAGTAGGGAGAAAAAAGATCAAAGATGTATTTTTTGTCCTCATGCAAAGGTTCCAGCATTGTTTACTTTTGTGTATTTTTGATGTGCAGTATTCACAATGCATCTCGAAGCAAAAATGTGATTTTTTTTTCATTTCCATTGATACATTCAAAGTGATATTTAGTGCAGAAGAACCCATCGGAGGTTGTAGATCACAGACATCTGCACCACATTTGTTTATTTTTCTGCAAATGAAGCACACATTGCAAAGATGCTGAAAGTGAAATGCTGATGATGGGAAATGTGAATAAAAAATGTACTTTGGTCTGTTTATTTTATTGAAATAATTTATTATTATCAATATTATAAATAAAAAACTATATTAAAAATAATTATATTATTTAATTCTTGCATTTCGGCCCCCCTTCCCTCCAACCTTCACCCAGCTGCCCCTTTAGCTGATGTTTTTCCCGCCTGAGGAAAGGAACAAAAAAAAACAAAATAAAAAAAATCAACTGTTTCTGTGTCAGCGTTGATTGTCATTTTTATGTTGGGGTAAACACACGGGCGCACAAAGAGAACAGGACGCATCTGGTCCTCTGAGGACACACACACATGCACGCACACACGCACGTGAACATATACATTCTCGCTCTCTCTCTCTCTCTCTGCTCTCCTCTCTCTCTCTCTCTCTCTCTCTCTCTCTCTCTCTCTCTCTCTCTCTCTCTCTCTCTCTCTCTCGCTCTCCCTCTCTCTCTCAGTGCTGGCAGCCACCGCAGCTCCTTGGCTGTGATGAAGGCTTCTGTTGAATTGACCTACTCACCCACTACGTGACATCACGGCACATTCCTGCGTGCGTGCGTGCGCGCGTGCGTGTGCGCCTGTGCGCTAATGAACTCCCCACATGGAGGCCTGATTGTGTTCCTCTGACGGGCCGTTGTTCGTCAGCATGTTGACAACACCTGCTACTGTCCTTCGTATGAAAATGTGATCATGAGCCGTGACGGTAAAATCCTGGCTGTGAAGGATGTTTTTTTTTTTTTGTTTTTTTTTTTCTGCAGATGTTTCAACCCAGAACTGCAGTGGAAAACATTCGTAATTTGTCCCCAGCGTCACTACCCTGTTGTGGTTATTATTGTCTTTATCTCGCCGGGGCAGTTCTTCCTCCACCCTGTTTGTATTTATCTGCTGTTCTCCCTCCCAAGAAAAAAAAAACGAAAAAGGAAAAAAAAAAGTTTGGATTTAGGTCTCTCAGTCTATATTAGGAGAAAACCTCATGACTCAAACTGAAAGATTGGGGCCAATCACGTTGGGTGTGGCCATGCTTTTATCACTACGCACCGCTCGCTTTACTGTAAACAATCAAATTAAGTTTGTTAAAAAAAACACAAAAATCCACTGAGGATGTTTTCAGCTGACGGGAATCAAGCGACCAGTTTAAACAAAGTCAAATGATGCACGTGCTCTTCCTCAGAACGTTAACCTTATTCCATCCGACAAAACAGTCTTCCAAGATGGAGAGCCATTGAGATGGCAAAAGTGTAATTACTGGTTGCTGTTTTGAGATTGCAAATCACACACATCTTGCTCATCTAAAGAGTCATATAGACGTAACTGTTAGCTAAACTCTTGCTAAGGTGTTTTCGACAGGGAGCTTTTGATGCTGGATTTCATACCAGGAAACTTAGATGCATTGCAAGGGACTAGAATCATTAAAATTGACTTTATTAGAACTATATAGATCAATTTTATTCATTCATTCATTCATCTTCTATGCCCGCTTATTCCAATTCAGGGTCACGGGGGTCTGCTGGAGCCTATCCCAGCTGTCTTAGGGCGAAGGCACGGTACACCCTGGACAAGTCGCCAGTTCATCGCAGGGCCAATTTTATTCTTTATTTATTTTATTTTTTTAAGTACCCATTATGTTGTTTTTTATTTACCAACATGCATGCGTCCGGCCTGTGAGATGGGTTCACAGTACCTGGACAGTACCTGGGTACGCAGTTACACCTCCCGTGACCTACTTGCTGTGAGGCGACGGTGCCAGAATCAGTTTAGTCCAAGTGGAGGCTGGTGGCGGTTCACCGGGATAATCACTCGTCGCCGTTCTGGTTGCGATTGTCAGTTCAAGATCCCCACGGAGCGCATGAACAGGCTGAGGGATGAGGGAACTTTTCAGTGCCAACGTCAGGAACACAATGGAGAGTGTAAACATGCCCCCTGTGTGTGTGTGAGTGTGTGTGTGTGTGTCTGTCTCGCTCGAGCTGGAAGTGTCCGTTGAAAAGGACTATGGCTGGAAGAAAAATCTGCTTGTCCCTTAAACTCTCTTTTTGGGTACTGGATAAACAGATGTCAGCTTTTTTTAAAAGCTGGATAAAGTTACCAGTTGCAAATTACAATTTGTGTGACTGAAGAAGAATTCCTGAATTTCCCTGGAGATGCTAAATCCGGAAATATGTGCAAAAACTGTTGTTTAAATAAATAAAAATAAAGGCTTCTTCCATTTGAACCTTCAACACAGGAAGAGGATAGCTCAGGGATGGGCAAGCTATGACATGAGGGCCATATGCGGCCCGTTAAGCTTTTTAATCCAGTCCGCTGAACTTGAATTTATATTATATCAATAGTAAATAAGTCATAAAACAGCCGTTTTTCAGACATTTTTCAGCGTTTTAAGAGTCGTTTCAATAAAGACCTAAATACTGTGAGGCTTCAAAGACACATTTTTGTTGTAACGCTTTAGTTCATTTTCAAATGACATTAAAGCAAATGTTTTCTACATATCCCATGATATATTTTTTCCTCCTACGAGGTGGGTCACCAAAACACTCCATCCATCTACTCTGCTGTCAAATTTCACAACCCAGTCAAAAAGTTTCCCCAGCCCTGGGATAGCTTATGTCTATGTGATTGTACATGTGTATATGTGTCCAAATGTACTCTTTTAGATTCGACTTTATTGTCATTACACATGTACAAGTACAAGGAAACGAAATGCAGTTCTGTATCTAACCAGAAGTGCAAAAGCAACAAGTGCAGATAACTTTATAGACAGAGGAAATAGAAATGATTGTAGATTATTAGGCACAGAGAAGAGTGTATGAGCATAACTCTACAGATGCACAGGGGAAATGTATATGTACTGTGTATAAGATTTATATACAAATGGATTTATATGAACAAGTTGGCCATAATATACATATTAATGTACTATACTATGCTATATTAATGTACAGATGAGACAGAATGCGCAGATTGTGCTGTGTATGGTGATGTGTAGAGGAAGGTCAGAGGGGTCAGAGCTGAAAAGGGAGGCATCTCTGGGGCAAAGGCTCTTTCTCTTGTGCACATAAAGAGTGTATATTATCATTCATGTTCTAATATTCTGCGATGAACTGGCGTCTTGTCCAGGGTGTACCCTGCCTTCGCCCTAAGACAGCTGGGATAGGCTCCAGCAGACCCCCGTGACCCTGAATTGGAATAAGCGGGTATAGAAGATGAATGAATGAATGAATGAATGTTCTAATATTATATATTATTTATTTATATATATGATCAGAGAAAAAGAGGATAGGTCTAGAAAGGTTTCTGAACTTCTTCCTGCTGTTTTTTTTTTAAACATGGGAATCTTTATTAGAATTGTGTTCTTTTTGAAGTCTGTTGTTAATCTTATGCATTATTGACACTAAATAAACTGAACTGAACTTTTCTCCCAGTGACTCAAAGTGCGCGCGGTTCGTATGAACCCAACACGTAGCCCAGTTCCCAAAGAGCCTATTGTCTCCTGTTATCCGTGACCACCTTACCAAGCAGTCTAATCAGCAATATCCTCCAAGTTCATTTCTGATTATCACTGAGTCAAAACCAGCTACTAGAAATTCAGATGAACTCCTGCTCCCACATCCAGGCGGCTTCTTGCCTTAATTCCCACCTCCCTAAAAAAGACCCCTCTGAATTGCAGGAAGATGAAGAGCGCAGCCAAAACGGATGGGACGCGCCCGCGCGCGCACACACGCACGCTGCTGCTGCTGCTGCCGACCCCGTGCCCTCATTGCAGTTATTTTGCCTCGGCTCACTGAAAAGAGCTGGTGGCTCTTTTGGCTCCCAAGCGGCTCCTCAGAATTTACGTGTTGCTTATATTAATTTATCACCAAATTATGTGCTAAAACTTATTACCAATGTTTAAGATATCAACAATGTTAAATGTGCATAATTTCTACACTCAACATGGAACACAATGCTATAAAAATAAATATTAAATACCAAAACAAACAACGATGGAAGTTAAGGAACACATCAATGTGACATCCTAAGACAAAAACATTTGCAAAACAAACAAAAAGCAGCATTCAGCTAAAACATTTCAGTTTATGTGTGTGTTTATGTGTGTGTTTTCATTTTATGGCTTTAGAAATGTCACAAAATGTGCAATGAGTGAGTGTTCCAGCCCCTTTTTTCAGGATAACCTCAACTTTCAGTATCTGGTAGTTATTGAACTTCATTGTGTGTTGATTACCTGTAAAAATGGTAAATAATAAACAAACAAACAAATAAATACATACAAATTGGGGGAGAACAAAAAACTGACTTTTTTTTTAAAGATTCTAATGTTAAATAAACTCTGAAATGACATGCACAAGAAAATATAATTAGAATTTTTAACTATTTTACATATGCACAAAACATGTGGAAGTCGCTGACTTTATATACACGCGCAAAATATCCACTAAAACAAAGAGTCGGCTCTGACTTACTGTGCCTTACTACTGTTTTTTTGTTGTGTTTTTTTTTTTTTTTTTTTGACGTAGGAGGAGGCGCAGGAGGAGGCGCAACGACTGCTCCCCCCATAAATAAACGCACGCGGGCTCCAGAGAGGAAACAGAGATCCCCGCGGCGACGACACACGCAGCCAGCCCTTCTTTGAGCCACCGCTTCGAGGGAGTTCTCCAACCGTCCAACCGAAGATGCTGACCGCCTGCTTGGAACTGCTCGGCCTGGCGCTGTGCGTGGCCGGCTCGCTGCTGGTGATGGTGGCGTGCGGGCTGCCCATGTGGAAGGTGACCGCCTTCATCGAGTCCAACATCGTGGTGGCGCAGACCATCTGGGACGGCTTGTGGATGTCGTGCGTGGTGCAGAGCACGGGCCAGATGCAGTGCAAGGTGTACGACTCGATGCTCGCGCTCACGCACGACCAGCAGACGGCGCGCGCGCTCACCGTGCTCTCGGCCGTGCTCGGCGCGGTGGCGCTGGCGGTGACGGTGGCGGGCGCGCAGTGCACCAACTGCATCCGCGACGAGACGCTGAAGGCGCGCGTGGTCAACGCCGGCGGCGTCCTCTACATCATGAGCGGCCTCTTCGCGCTCGTGCCGCTGTGCTGGACGGCCAACAACATCATCGTGGACTTCTACGACCCGCACGTGCCGCCGTCCAAGAAGCGCGAGATCGGCGCCGCCATCTACGTGGGCTGGGCGGCCGCGGCGCTGCTGCTGTTCGGCGGCGCCCTGCTGTGCTGCTCCTTCTCGCAGGTGGTGCGCGGCGGCTACCCCATCAAGTACGCGCCCACCAAGACGATCGCGGTCAACGGGGACTTTGACAAGAAGCACTACGTGTAGACTGAAACTGTTTGGTTTTGTTCGTCAAGTGTAATTATTAAGATTTCTTTTATTATTTGTTGCACGCGCTGGCAGAGGCTGAGCATCGGCGCAACTTTGAAATGAGCCCAGAAAGATGCTGCATGAAGAGAGTTTCTGGGCACCGGGTGGATGGAGGGTGAAGCTGGTTTAATACATGAATGAATTAAAAGGAAAGAAAGGAAGGAAGCACAGGTCACAAAACTGAGTGTTTATATATATTAAGTTTTCTTACATCAGAGTTTGGTCATTCACAAGTTCGGTGGGTTTTTTTTTTTTTTTTTTTTTTAGATGAGAGCAGTGAAACAGTTCCAGGCTGGCACATTGTGATCAAGCCTGAGGTCGGAGGTGCCGCAGATCTGCAAGTGTAAATAGTTTGTTTCGTCTTTTTCCCTCTCCCCGTGGAACGAGCCTGCGCTCTGCTTCCCACATGTGAACATGCAGCAGGCAGCGAAGCCTATTCAGAGCAATGTGCACTCATGTTGTGATCAAAGAGGGGGATTTGCATTTGAATATTTGTACAGTTGTTTTGTTGTTGATGTTTTGTTTTTTTACTCTTTGTCATGTGATTTCCACGTGCCTTTATAAATTTCTTACTTTTTGTAATAAATAAAAAGAAATATGCAAACTCTTTTGTATTTGTGATATTTGACACAACCAAAACTGAAGCAACTATGAATCCCATCGGATCTACATTTTTTAAATCTTCTTTTTTCATTTCTGGCAATGGAGTCAGGGGTTGAGTACATTCATTCAGTGCTTTTGGCACAGTAGTGTAACGTGAGATAATGTCCGGTGTCCAGAGAAAGGAAAGAAAAGAGCATTCCATTGTGCCTGCTTTAAAAATAATTGTCAGCCTATTTTCCTCCCTCAATTCCTCCTAGGATAACTTTGCTTTGTGTGCATTTTGACTGGCCCAGGTGTCACATTGAGTAGGTATAAATTATTATTTGGCTAAAAAGATTCAATTTACAATATTTCCGGTTGGTGGTGTGCCATAGGGTTTTTTTCAATGCACAAATTGCACTGTATGAATGAACCAGAAGACTGCAGAGATCTTCAGATAAGGCAATTTAGCCCTCTGTTTACAGCCCGCCACCTGCAAAAACACCAAGTTTTGGCAGGAAGCTAAACGTGATGAGTCTTGGACATTTTGAGAAAGGGACAAAAAAAGGCAGCAGATTGAACACCTGATTGAAAGTATTGTCACCAACATGGGAGTGCCCCTGTGTGACATCACGCAGGGCTAACATACAGACCTCGAAGTTTTAGAAGGCTTACAGAAAGATAGAGGGGGGTAAAGGACAACGGGGTGAAGCTTACTGACAGGAGACACAACCTTGAAATGTTGGTCACCCTGAACTATAGCAGGCGGCGTCCGTCAGCTTCACAATCATCACAATGTCACTGCCACAATGAGACCGAAATCCATCATAAACAGAAACGCAACATATTGTTCCTCTTCCTCCACATGCACTCATTTATATGCAAAGTGAAGGGGGAAACGGACCGCAGAGCCAGAAAGTGACGTCAAAATAATCAGCGCTCCAGGTTCTCACACTGGGACGGCAGCGGTTTGAACAATGCAGGCGGCACTCGATCATGATTAGCCCAATCAGAGGGGTGCAACTCCAGCGTCAGGAAGACTGGCCTAGATGTGGAGCAGCGCAGCAATCAGTGCCCTCACGTGCATAAACAAAACTAAACACACACACACACAAAAAAAAACAGCGCACGCACACCCACCCAGCGCAAACACAAACAACACAGCAAACTGGAACACAAAGTAGAGTGGGGGTAAAAGGAAGTGGAAGATCTACATTTAGATGAGCAAAAGGACTGCAAGGAGTTTGGCCTGAGTGGGACAAGAGATCCGGTTCAGACCAGAATTGAAACACTTTGCGGTTTAAAGGTTAGAAAGCAAAAGAGGACTTTGACCCTCGCATCAAATCCATTTCCAAGTTTCATCCTCGTGAGACTGAGGTCAATTTGCTGTGACGTAAATGATGTAAAAGTGGCGTTTGAAATAAACCAGATGTGCAGTCAACTAATCACGGCTCCTGATTTGTTGGAATGCAGTTCATTTAAACATTCTTAATGATGCAGAAATCACTGACGCCACTGACAGGAAGTGATGCTTGAACAAATATAAGACCAAGTTAGTGGTGCTCATGCATTTTGCTCCCTGGCAAAGAGTTTCTCTTTCTTTTTCCAATTGATACTATGAATTGTGTAGCTTAAGATGAATAGTAGGCATGCATTAATAAATTGAGATTTTATTTTTTTCTGAAGTGTATATAGGCTATGCCTGAAAAATAAAACTAAACTAAAAAATAACTAAAACTAAACTGAACAAAAAAGAGCTAAAACTCAAAGATGTGTGCATGTAAAATGTTTTAACAGGCAGGTTCCAGGGAATAATATTACTATTATTATCATTATCATGATCTATTTCCCGTTTCATGTTCTTCACACTTTCCTGCCTTGACTTTTTTTCTCCTTCAGCTTCCAGCGCGCTGCAGAGTATAGGCGGCCAACAAACACATACATTTTGTGAAAAGTACTGCAATTGTATTTTATTATTAACGTTCACACACACGATAAATTACATGGAGGTATGTACACGTGGCTGAGGCACTGAAGGGTCTGCGGTCTCCAGCAGAGTGCAGGCCTTTACAGACAAACATACAGATTACATCCTGAAACTGCTGCATCTCCGCGATCAAAGAGGTCTGGTAAGATGTTTCATCATTCAAGTATCGGCCGGCGTTCAGAACATTCAATAAATAAAAGCCTCGACAACCGCCGGGTTGAAGGAAACACTTTGCAGAATTGAGAAGATTTGAAAGTCTTAAAACCTGTTCGAGGCAGAAATGGGTCAAAGGAGCCATGGAGTCACACTGCTGCCCTCTGCTGGTTCATGCAGCACGCAAAGTAAATGTGGCTGAGGGATCAGATTTGTTAGTCTGAGAAAAAGAGCCTTGAGAGTATTATAAAACACCATAATTATTGTGATGCAAGGCAGACAGACACAACCTGAGTGCTGGTTTATTCTCCTCTGATCATGTTTCTCAGGAAACAGCTTTCATTAAATTGGTTGCTCTAAATGAAGTGGCGCAACACTGATGTTAAAGAAACCTAAAAGGGGAATTTTTAAAATAAAGATCCTAGAGTGACGTGGAGTGTATCATTTCCATGTCCGGAACAAATGTTTGTTCTGAATAAACAGTCCCTGCTGCAGGCAATGGTAAATTATTTATATCCTGGTCTGAAACAAACACTGCACAAGTGATAACGAGCACTGCAGTTATCAGTCAGATGTTTGCTTGTTTGTTTGAAAAAAAAA
The DNA here is from genome assembly GCA_009823395.1 of Thamnaconus septentrionalis. NCBI lineage: Eukaryota > Metazoa > Chordata > Actinopteri > Tetraodontiformes > Monacanthidae > Thamnaconus > Thamnaconus septentrionalis. Next base: position 16,850,489 of record CM020518.1, read on the forward strand.
AAAAAAGCAACACTGTGACTGGAAGTGTGATTTTTTTTTTTTTTGCAACATTCCCATTTCATTATTGCTAAACATGACATTATTAGGCAGCGTTTAAAAAAAAACTCCACCAGCAGGGGGAGCTCTGTCATAGGGACATGGAGGAAACCTTTCAGACGATGTTTGATGAGGACGTTTTTCAAAATACGGTGCTTTAAATTGCTTTGATAAGTCAGGCACACGACAGAAGTTGAAATCCCTTGACTTTGAAAAAATTTTAATAAAAAAAATCTAAACTGATCCAGAAAAATCACAGAAAAAAAATTGTCCTTTTCTAAATTTCTGTTCCACGATTCAGAATCCATATCGTACCAACGTCCCCCACGTGTCTACGCCTGGTACTCCTTCAGCAGCTGGCCGGCGATGACCAGCCTCTGAATCTCGCTGGTGCCTTCGTAGATTTCGGTGATGCGGGCGTCGCGGTAGTGCCTCTCGGCGGGCATGTCCGTCACGTAGCCCATCCCGCCCAGGACCTGGATGGACTGAGGCAGAAGGAGCAAACATTTTAAAAACTGAGCAAACAACCAAAACAGCGAGACGGAGGCATCGCCGTCCCTCCAGCTGTCCTCTTACCTGATGGGAGATGTACGTGGCCGCTTCGGACGCCGCTAGTTTGGCCATGGCTGCTTCCTGTGGAGGACAAAAAAAAATAAAACAAAGATGGTGAATGTTGCCTTGCAGCATTGCCAGCCAGACCCAGTCGGCGCAGGACGGCGCTGTACCTTGATGAAGGGTTTCTTGGAGTCTCGAAGCAGCGCCGCCTTCCAGGTGAGCAGGCGAGCGCTCTCCAACGCCACGGCCATGTCAGCCAGCTTGAACTGGGGGAGTTTGGACATGTTTAATGTTTTATCCAGCAGTGGTCAGACCTGAGACACCTTGTTCGGTTTGCGTCGAGCGTCAACGATGATTAGAGATTCAAGAGGATTTTTATTTTGGCCCAACAGGGGTCCGACCTCTGACCCTAGAACAGCTCAGGCGTCCTTACCTGCACTGCCTGAAGCTTGCTGATGGGGGCGCCGAATGCCATGCGTTTCTGCGCGTAGTCGGCGGCGCAGTCCAGCGCGGCCTGAGCGATGCCGAGCGCCTGGGCTGCGATGCCGATTCGTCCACTGTCCAGGGTTTGCTGCGGAGATCGCACACCAGGAAGCGTGACTCAAAAACCATCAGGGACAGATGCTCGAGGTTCCCACTCTTTCCCTGACATTATTTTCCAGGACTTTTCCCGGACATTTTTAGCCGCTACGGAGACAAGTTATCACATGACACAGATACACTGATGCTCTCCCCTGTCTCCCTCATAATTTGGAAGTGTTTTCCTACAGTTGTAACTTGCGTTTTACCCAGACTGTTTCTATGTTTATTCCTCAGACATCTGACCTGCAGTCTATGGTTATATTTTGTATATTAAATAACCCATTGGATTCTTAGAAATTATGACAAATTTATTGTAGAATAATGCAAGCACATCCACAGAACTCCATTAGCATGACCAACTGGAGTTTAAATGTTTTAATTGAGCACTTTCCAACTCAACTTTCCCTTCTCTCCTGCACTACATCCATTTTTTTTTTTGATTTTCAATAAATCACTAAAGAACAATTCTCTTCCTCTGTCTCTAGGCACTAAGTCCTTAACGGGATCTGAAAAGTCACTAATTTCGAAAATGTGCGGTTTCAAAAAAAATCTGTCTCTGTGTAAACGGCCCCTAATTTTCCAGGATAACTGAACCGTTTCCAGGAGGTTTTTTCTCATTTTCCATAGGTTTTCCATGACTGGAAAAGTGTCAATCATTTTCCAGGTTTTTCAGGTTTACCAGGACCCTGATGCTGCATTTAAATAGAACTCAGTTCAGTCTTGTAAAGTTTCTAATGCACTTGATGCTTCTGATGTTCTAGTTAAAATTCGAGCTCCACATTCAGCTGCTAATATGAGAATAGGATTTATCATACGTAAGGCATAATTAATACTCTATAATGAGGCATCCTGTGCGCAAAATTACCATGGCGATCTTGAAGCCGGCCCCGCGAGGCCCCAGCATGTTTCCCAGCGGTATCCTGCAGTCCTCCAGGATGATGTTGGCGGTGGACGACGCTCTGATGCCCAGCTTGTCTTCCTTCTTGCCCCGAGAGAGGCCCGGGTGCGGCATTGGGACCAGGAACGCACTGATCCCCTGCGGACAAGGAAAAGCAACAGCAAGACAATAAAGTCGGAGAAAAAAACAAAAAACAAACGCGAATCCTGCAAAAAGCAGCAGCATCGTACTTTGTGTTTGAGCGACTTGTCCGTGGTGGCGAACACGACGGTGGCCGACGCGTCCCAGCAGTTGGTGATCCAGGCTTTGGTCCCGTTGAGGACCCACTCGTCTCCCTCCTGACGGGCCGTCGTGGAGGCGGCACCTGCGTCGCTGCCGTTACCTGTTGTGGTCGGAGGGGGAGCGACCGCATCATAAACCACAATACAATCTGCCTCGTGGAGCTGCTGATGTCTCTTTTGCAACCTGTTTTTCAACGTGTAACTAGTGTGACGCCTTTGTTCCTGTTGTACTGCAGAGGCCTGGACGGCCCATCCTGAAAGATTGTCCCAAGCTAGGCGGTGTAAGCCCCGCCCTTCCTCGCCAAACGCTTCAAGCAAACACGTTCACCGTTACTGACACACACACACGCCATCCCTGCATCAAATCATATATTCTAAATCAGTGTTTTTTTCAACCACCACAAGTTTACCGCCAGATAATAACTGGTAGTGTTGTCACGATGCTCGATTTCAGACCTCGATACAATATGTTGAAAATTATTGATTTTCCGTATGATTTTCAATGCTAGCAACCGCGGAAGTTTCGTTGAAGGGGGTGGGGAGAGTATGGGTTGGGTTGTGGGGGGGGCGCTGGCAAGTATCGATATATCGATACTACGGAAAAGTCATTTGAACCGTTTTTAGTTTTCAATATCGATATTTAATATCAGGTGTGAAGTGAAAAATTATGCAATTTCACTAAATTGGTCTAAAAAATAGAATAACATTTTATTGACAAGGCTCACATTCCTTTGAAAGGAATGTGAGCCTATTTTCTTTCTGAATTCCTCCCAGGATATCAGCTTTGTGTGCAACTAAACAGGCTCAGGTTTCACACTGAGAGAGAGTAAATGAGTTAAAAGAATACGTCAGGCATGTCCAAACTCCGGTCTGCGGGCCAAATGCGGCCCGCCAACTGATTTTAAGGGGCCCGCGGGACTTGTTTCTGAAAACATGTTCCTTGCGGTCCGCCACTCAGCTGAACAAGCTGAATTTGCTCGATGATCCCCCATTGAAAAAGTTGGGACACCCCTGGACTATATTGTCATTATATTGACATTTTATAATAAATCAACATCAAGCTAAAAAAAACCAAAAAGTGTCATTTCTTATAATATTTTTGGTTGGTGGGATCTTTTACAATGTAAAAAAACGGTTGAAAAACACTTCTCTAAATGACCACTTCGACTACTTCTACCACGTACCTGGTTCGCTCAGGGCAAAACAGCCCACCTTCTCCCCCGTGGTGAACGGCGTGATCCACTGCCGCTTCTGCTCCTCCGTGGCGAACTTCAAGATGGGCCCGATGTAGAGAGACTGGGGAGGTAGACAAAGACAAGCGTCACTGCACAGCACTGCACTGCACCGGGGGCCACGATATTTTGCACCGGCTCTGCTCCTGCCGGACACGCGTCTGTGGCGAGAGGCTGCGCTCACGTTGTTCACAGACACCACCACCCCCGTGCTGGCGCAGCCCCGGCTGATCTCCTCCATGGCCAGGCTGTACGCCAGGTAATCCATCCCGGCTCCGCCCAGCTCCTCTGGAACCTCCATCGCCATCACACCCATCGCCCCCAACTCCTGGACCTGGGCAGAAGCAAAGGCGAGTTGATTTTCTCGAATGTACCTTTGAAAAGGTCCCATATTGAGGAAAAATATAATCATGTTTTCTAATAGTAGTGTACAGTGTTAGCGAGTAATCTATTACAATGTAATCCACTACTGTAATTAAACTACTTTTTTAGTCACAGTGTAATGTAATGGGATTACTCTGGCAAAACTGGTAATTATATCATAATTACTTTATCAAGTAACGATTGCATTACTTTTCTGAAATATTTTGCAAGCTAAAAATGTCTTATTATCCACAAAATGTCTGAAATTTAGAAAAACAACTAAAAACAACAAAGTTGCAGATTGATGATGCTGCCGTGCATGCAACGTCATTGATAGGCAACAACGCACCAAAACAAGCATGGCGGCGGCAAAAGAAAAAACAGTAATTGCGTTTCATAGCTGGAAATACAAACATTATTTTGAGTTCATCTCGTCTAATTTAATTTATAATGTGATTCGCTGGACGTTATGTGCAGGAAACAAGACGTTCTGAACTGTTACTTTATCTTTTTTTAAACTAAAGTAATTAGTAATTGATTACTTACAAAACAAAGTAGTTCAAGAAGTAATCAGATTACTTTTCAAAGGAGTAATCAGTAGTTGGATTACTTTTATAGAGTAATCCCAACAACACTGGTAGTGAGCCTCTCTGGCCATTCAGTCAACATATTATTCATGTGCGTTTGTGCGCTCAGGTACCTGTTTGGCAGGAAAAGAATGTGTCTTGTCTAATTTCGCTGCAATGGGTGCCAGTTCCTTATCTGCAAAGTCTCTGCAGGTCTGCCTCAGAATCTGATGAGTCTCTGGCAGCTCTGCCAGCTGGGACAGACTTCGACAACTGCTGAGACACACTCTCAGGGCTGTGGGACAGGTATAGCAAAAGAAAAGAAAAACAAAACAAAACAAAAGGACAAGTCAAGGACACAGCTGAAGTGGTGCACAGCAGGATTCACACAACACAAATCATTTATCAGCTGTTTAATGGTCAGCTACTAACCTGGGATGTGGCATCTGTGTGTGGTTTACAACCTCTGAAGGTTATGCAGTTTTTTTTTTTATAAGCCTATCTTTTTTTTTTTTTCCTACAATCTGCAGCCAGTATACTTATTAAGAGGTAACAACTCGGTCTCTTCTGAAGAAGCAGCTTGCAGTCTTAGCTGCACATCATGACTTACAACTCAGTCATAAACACATCGGCACTGAGTGCATTTAAAAGCAGCTCGTAAACAGCAGTAGCCAAACTACAAAAGTGTCCGGTTGTTACAAATGAATGCATATATGGAAAAACAGTGCTGCAGAACTCATCTGTCGTTGGCACCCTTGCATGGTTGAGCTCATGTGTGTGTTTGCAGTTGTGTCATCATAAATAACTGTTGTCTTACAAGTGCTTTGACATATCAACAGCCGCCCACAAGGTGGACCTGCTCAAGGTTTTGTGGCTTTCTCATGACATCGAAGATGCCATGGTATTTCATAAGTACATTACGATATTAAATCCTACACGCTGGGCCTTCATTGAAGCAGCCGTGCAGCTGCAGAAAACCAAAGGATCGTTGTTTTTTAATCATGAGGGTACTAAATTTGTTTTAATGTGAAGCTAATGAATAAACTACCGCGATCCATCTCTCACTCTTGCCCTCTGCACTGGTTTTTCAAATCCGTCATACTGTCTGTGAACGCAGCACCGGCTCAATCTTTAGCCTACGTTAATGTAGGTGAAAGGTTACACATCTCCACTATCAGTCACCTTTAGCTCACAATAACAGCGACAGGAACCAGCAGTGACTAAAAACAATAACACTTTCACTGATCGCCGACGCGTTACGCTAACCGTTTAAATCAACACGATGCCACAATTATATTCAAGCAGGTTACTTGTGACCCCAAACTAGCCCAGATGCTAATTATCACATCATTTTCAATGGCTTACACCTCTATCGTGAGCGACTGTACCGCCGTAAAAGTTAAATCAGGCAAACAATTTGATTTTTTACAGCCAAAAGTGATGGACACGGTCGGTTTTGAAGTTATGCACTGGTTACGTAGCCAGCTAAGCTAACTAGCTCCGAGGTGTTCCCAGTGCAGTATACATGCAAAGGCAGCTAATGTGGCTACAATTTATTTTAAATGTTCCAATTGTTTCATTTTAAGGCATGCTCGTTTTTGCAAGAACCAAGTTCTGCGTGTGTGCGTACCTTTCCTTGCTTTAAAAAGTGCAGCCATGCTTCCTTCCTGTCGTTCTGCTGTAGCTCTACTGTCAATGTTGACCGTGCTGCTGCCTTCACGGTGCTGTCTAAAATTTCGTAACTTATACAACCAGGGTAGACAATAATTGACCCAACGACGCATAGATGTTAAGTCAGGGTGGTGATTAGTTATCCAAAACATGTTTTGACAATGTTATCAACATTTCCCAATTATCTAGATTTCTAACATATGCATCTGCAACGTGTGCCCCCCCTATTATTAAGTGTTGTTTGAATATGGTCTTTGTCAGAAATATAATATGGTTTGGTGTGGATTGTTACTTTTAATTTTTTGCAGTGTTGAAAGAGATAAACCAAGTTATGTTATACTACAGTTGTTGAGAGCTAGGGAAGGTAGCACATTTGTAAGGTCTATATCATGCAATGCACACACTCACTCCCTTTCATTGGTCCATATTGGCCAAATGTGCTTTCAAATACGTATGAAATTAAAATAGTCGACACATTCCAAATATTTAAATATGTAACACTGAAAACACACAGTGAACCATTTTTGTGAACATCATGAGCAGAAAAAAAGGTAATCCAGCCATTGGGAAGAGGTTGAAGTTTTTCACAACATGTTTATTTTTTAGCACCATAAAAAGTCATTTAAGTTTGTCCCAAGTATTTTGCTCTTATTCTGTCTTTCCTCTGGGATGGAACGATGGTGGTGGCAATTTAGGAAAGAATTGTAGACAGGGGCCGTTTGGAGAAAATAAAAATCTGAGCGGGCTGCGTGGCTACAACGGCACCGGGCGGTCAGCAGGTAGTGTTCACTTGCTGGCGGAGGTCAGGTTGAAGCATCCTCTCTGGTTGAACTGCATGTCCCTGATACGACGAATGGACTGGACCTGGGGCTGGAAGGCGCAGAAGTCGTTGTAGTGTCTGTAGTCACCGCACTCAAACAGGTACTGGTAGCCTCTGTATCCAGGGTACTGGTAACCCACCCACCTGAGAATGTCACAGAGAAGGTAAGTCAGTGCATCAACCAGGTGTTTGGTTTCAGAGTGAGTATTTGTCCATGTAAACTCAATTATGTTATCAGTTGTGTCTTTCTTCAACTTTGACTTTCCCATGAGAAAAGCATGAGTGGTGTTTGTAACCTTGAGGAGGCTCTAGTTGAGTTTCAGGAGGTTTGAGGTTTTGAGTTTTAAAAAGAGATGAATGCTGCAACAGAGGTTCTATTTGATCTAAATGGCCTTTCAAGATGTCAGCGGGGGAAAAATATGGCATGCGGTTAGTCTTGTGATGACATGTTGTTCTACTTGTTCCTTAACAAAACCAGTGTATTGCATCTCTGGAGGCTTATTGGCTCTCATTTTTTCCACCTAAATCCTTGACATAAAGCCTGTGCTTTACTTTTAAGTTAACTTTGTCTCGATCCTTTCCAGGATTCCGTTATTTCTGTGGAAAAACAACACCCTGTCGTGTGTAAGTGTGTGCAGGGTGCCGGTACTCACGATCCTCCTGGCACCCTCACGCTGCCCACTCTGTCACAGAAGCCATGCGCCCAGAGGGTGGGCACATCATCCTCCTGGATCTCCATCTTGTTGCCCTTGAAGTCAGAGAGCTCATACAGGCAGATCTTGTGCTCCAGGCTGTCCTGCATGGAGGAAATTAGACGATGAAGACTTCGATAGCCTTTGTGTTCCACGGATTGTAACACGATGGCTTTGAATTATTTACGTGGCCATGCTGTTGTAGGCCTGCAGGGGGCAGTGTTTGTTGCTGAATCCTGTTGGATTGCAGATTGCCTTTGTATTTGTGGCGCAGCCTTTTTTCATGGCATTGTTGTGTGAAGCGCCAACAACAGGAACAGGAAAATAATAACAACAAAATAAAGGCCCATTGCCACTAAAACAAATAATTGCTGTGTTTTCATTCTAAAGCTAACAATCAGCATTTATATTTACACAAAGAACAGGTGGACTATGAATTATAGTAGCTACTATGAAACGAAAAAACTGACAACATGGCTTAAATATGAGCTATATGAGTTATTCTAAATCCACTATACAGAAACATTTTTTTCCATACATTCTTGTGAATGTGAGACATTTTTAATAGGGTCTACTAATTTTTCAGCTCTTTAGCTTCAGGGCCATTGATCGGACAGAACTATGCATTGAATATTTTTGTTCCCACCCACCACCACCAGCAGCAGCGGTAGATGACATTTCTTTAGATACATATTTGCAGTTTTGAGTGTCTGTGTTGAACGCACCATGCGGATGGGCCTGAGGGACATGAGGCAGTCACTGCGGTAGGAGTTGCTCCAGGTATCCCAGCGAGGATACTCTCCCTTCTCCAGGATGAACATCTCCCCACGGAGGTTAGTCTGCTCAAAGGCAACAAAGCTGGACAGGGGGGTCCGCCAGGCGCAGGGGGGGCATAGGTGGGTCGGGAACAGGAGGAGCGGAGAGAGCAGAGCACACATGTGAATGGAGACGACATGGAACACTGTCAGGCTTCAACCGGCTGAACTCGGGTCTGTGTGTCCACTTACGGGCCGCACTCCACAATGATACTACGCACTCTATCGATGCCACGGTCACACACGTTCATACACTCATTCTGGACCTCGATCATCCTGCCCTGGAAGTTCTCCTGGTCGAACAGCATGATCTGTGCAGGGAGAACGCGCATGGGAGGTTACACTAGAGGGCAGCAAACGCTGACGTCGTTCACAACTCGGTCTTTAAAGGCAACTGGCACGGTGTGGGGTCTAGTTATTTAAGCCCACATTGTCGGAAAATTGTTGAACTAGTTTCTGGTTAGCCTCATTTGCTCAGTTTCAAAGCTGCAAATGCAACATATAAAATTTATATTCTGGGGCTAATGTTCATTCTCCTAAACAGCCCTTGGAAACTGTGATACTTGCTCTGGTGCCTTTGTGATAAAGATTTTAATATAAAAAAAAAAATTTCAACGACAACAGATGTGAAAATTAACTTAAATAACACTGTGGGGACCCACAAGTGCTCACTTTGTGAATAACAAAAACAAGAATGAATAATATATCTGGATATCAAAACCGCAAAAACAAAAGCAGAAAAAACACACAAATGTGGCATTCATATTCTTTGGCTCTAAAGTGCATCAGTTTGTCCCAAAAACCTCTGCGGAAATAAAACTTAATTGAACCAGGCATCGCACACTGGGGATGGCATATAATCTCATTTTGATTTAAAATGCTAACGTTGATATGGCAATACAAAAAAATAAAAATAAAAAGGCTTTGGCCGTGACTCACTCTGAAGGATCCCATGCCAGGCTCGCCGGTCTTGGTGGCCTTGCTGGAGGCAGCGGGAGCTGGGGCACCCTTGTCCTTGGCATCGGTGCCCTGGCTGGAGGCGGACTTGGCGGTCTGAGACATGGCGAGGGGCTTCGGGAGGGTCCGGGTGTGAGGTGGCGGGAGACGAGGGGATGAACAGAAATAGAGGTGTAAGAGGAGGTGTCAGGATTCGCACAGGAGACAGACATGAATGGAGTGTGTGTGTGTGTGTGTGTGTGTTGGGGGGGTTTACACTGTCAGAGAGTGGTATGATTTTTGGGAAAGTGGGGGCAAAGAAAAATAAAAACAAGTCTGCTGTTTAACGTGGGAGGCTCATTGGGGGCTCTGGGCTTCTGTTTTTAGTGCTTTCCTCAGGCTGACGGTGGTGGCCAGGCACTGGGGCCCTGACTCTAAGAACGCCTGTGTTTTCTCCTCCGCACTCCACGCGGATGGATGCCCTGCCTGTGTTTTGCATGTCGGTGTCTGCGTGTCCTTACCTGCGTTAGTATAGCTTGCAGTGCCGTGTGAGGGAGGCTGGCTCGTGCTGGTCCCTTCAGTGCTCGACCCAAGCATTTATACCCTGGCAAAGGCCGAACGCGCGAGCGGGCGGCACAATGGAAAGCCCGTCGTCATCACAGTTGTGCCGCGACAAAGCCGCCGGCTCATCGCACAGTGCAGAAACGCCACGAGGCCCACTGGGCTGCCCGTAAGCATTTTACTATCAATGGAAACCACTGAGCGCTGCGTTTTTTTCGGCCCGCCGGGGACGGCCGAGCTCCTAAGCTGCGGGTGCGTGTGGGGAGCAGGACGGCAAAGGTCCACAGGGCACAAAGAGGTAATCCGCTCTGTCTCGCTCAAAAGTCAACTGCCTCTTTAAAAAGTTGAAATTAATACTTTCACAAGAACCACATTATGTCTTGACAAAGTTGAACAACATCAGAAGTAACACACAAACTAGAACAGCACATTTATAATAATATTATTTATGTCAGGGTATTTGTGTCATGAATGGAAGTTATACCCCCGGTTGTATAGGCATGGACAGTGAACCTGGCTGTGTGCAGCCAACAAATAGCAACAATGAATTAATAGTTTAACATAAGTTTGCAATACCAAGTTCACTGAATCTAAATCTGATTTAGAAGCATAAAAGACATCTTGTCAATATCACTTAAGTCTGTTTACTCTCAATAAATAAAAGTCCCAGAATTTGCATGCCATATTTTTCCAATATATGTCTGTCTGTCAGTGAACTCCGCAGAAATGACAAAAGTCCATCCTGACTTATTTCTGACTTACTTCTTTTGCTCCCTTCACTTTTCAAAAGCACACAAGACTCCAAATCAGCCCCTTTGTGATGTCACATCCTACGCCCGGTGCCTCTCCCAGCTGAGTGACACCTCCTCGAGCTAGCTGTTGATTCTCTCTTTTGACGCCTTGTTTGTCCCGCCCAAACGTTTGTATAGTACCCAAAAAGCGTCAGTTTCAGAAGGGAACTAAGTGCGCTTTTTTGTTAATTAATCATGCAAGGCTCCTTCACCAGAGTCCTGTAAGGAAAATAATCATAAAATGAGGTGTAGCTGATAAAAGGAACAGGACCTTTTGGAAACAAACAAAGCAAAAACCATTATCAGTTGACCTAAAACAGCATAAGCAGTGTTCTTGATGTTTGTCTAAGCAAAGATTTATTTGAGTTTCTGTTTACCAAGCTTTAGAAACTTGTTCTGCTCCTTCTGGCATGGGACAAGTGCAACATTTCCTGCGGTCCATTTATTTTAAATACTCATATTTACTTTCATGAAAGGTGTGCTTACTTTAGCCGACAAATATCACTTTTCACATTAGTCCAGGATTCTCCTGGACACTCCCGGATAGATTTAACCAAGTGGAGCTCCTGCATGGCATTTTCACAGCTCCACACAAAGAGCAAATGTGGTTGCGCCGTTACACAACAGTCATAATTCTTGCATGATCGTCAGTGGGTGTCCTCTGATTGGTCCTTTCATAATAAAATATTTTTTTGACTGTGACAATAGCTCTGCTCGCTCTGAGATTACAGCTGGATTAAATGCAGATTATATCACCTCAACAGTCATTCCTCACACTGAAGTCGGATTAACCTGTTTCTGATGTGAGCAGATTTTTTGGGAAAAAATTAATCCTGTTGTGTAATCTCTAAATTCTCAATCCAGTTTGGCTGTATATGTATTTTTCTACCTGGATGTGTCTCTTGTGCCAGCGGTAATAAACACCAAACACCAAAAAAAAAAGTTGCTAAAGCTGTTTTGTTCGTTGCCTTGATTCCATTTCAGACTAATTAATAATGAAACTAAACTAATTTTAAACAAAGCCGCTATCATACAGTCAAATGTTCCATGTCAGTTTCAGTGCTTTTAATTTAATCTACTAATTAGTAGGACAGTATATAGATTTTTATTTATTTATTTATTTTTTCTAGTGTAGGTGGGGTGAAATCCAGATATAGCATGTACATACACAATGCACATGTACCTAATATGCCGGAACAATCTGGAACCTTGACATCTAACCTAATTTGTAACTTCTTTTTATAACAAATTTTGGTTTTGCTGTTTTTTTTAAAAAAAAAAAAATTAGATCAGAGCATTGCTCTGTTGTGAGAATTTCCTCTGGTTTGTCATTCTGCAAGAAAGGGAAATCTTGATTCTGAAATGTTCATTGCACATTTTAGTGAACAGTCCAAACACTGGAGGAGACAGCTTTCGACAGCACCTGTCTACAATACTTCCCTAATTTTTCTGTCCTGTTTTGTTCTTGTTTTGTTGTGCAGGTGAAACAATGAGCAGGAAACGACACAAAGAGACATTTTTTGTAATAGAGCTATTTAATCTAAAATAAAAATAAAAATGGTTTTCATATGATCTTTTCCTTGTTGATCACTATTTTTTTTCCCCTGGTCTCTCATAACTGTGTTTTTGCTCCCAATCACTGCGCTTCTGTCTCCATGTCCACCACCCTCAGTGATAATGTTGTGTCTGCACTTCTGCCTCTGCACAGATTAACTATGCTTTTGTCGGCGGGGGTACAAAGGGGGAAAAAAATAAAAAAGTGTGGCTCCTCCCTCATGCTGAGCCGGGGCTTTCAGCATGGCCTCTTGCCAGGGGAGGCTTTAAAAGGGTGGGGGCGCGTGGTTCCTCTCACTCTCACGGCAGGACATCCCAAGAGCATCAGAGCAAGGTGAGTCCTTGTCCCCCAACTCAACCGGCGCCGCCGAGGGACAGAGGGCCCAAGCCACCCTCCCCTTCCCTTTCCTTCACATCCACACTTCACATAAATCCCCCCAAAACACAGGAGACACACTTTAGGCCTGAAGGCCCCGTTGAAGCCCCATGTGGCTGAGATAAACTGTGGAAAAATCTCTGTAGCGAGGAGGAAATGAGCAACACGATAAAGCGATAGGATGGGAGGGGGTCCTGAAATTTGGCATTTCCAGGCCCCTGTTTTTGCTGCCAGCACTATGCTGCTACTATTCAGCTCAGAAAATATCCATCTTTGGTGATTCTAGTACCATTAATCATCTGCTGCTGCCTTTAAATCTCTGAAGTTGTACACTGTTGCTGTTGTTGTTGTTGCTCTTGGTGTTGTTGTTGTTGTGTTTGGCATCTTACCATGTCGTGCAGCTTGTGCAAAGGTTTTGGCTTTTGATGGAATGTTCGCAACGATGGTTGGCATGCCTGATTGTGAGTAGGTATCCTGCATTGTTCCACTACCAGCCAGCGGTTAGCTCACCAATTTTTCACGAGTTGGAGCTTAGCTGACCTCTGAGACTGCATGCAAATGCCTTGGCCGTCCTTGCGCCGTTGTAAATTCTGTTTTGTTTTGTTTTGTTTTATTTTTTTCATTTTCTCGTTTGCTTCCCTCCACCCTCCAGACAAAATGACTCACCATTGCACCAAGTTCTCCGGCCACTGGAAGGTGAGTCTGTGGTTAAAAAGGCAGAGTTTGTTATTATACCTGCGCAAAGTACTACGCCAGTGCTTGTACCTACATGAGCACTTGTTTGACATTTTCCCACATAAGCTTACATTGTATTTATATGGCTAAATTAAAAGCTTCAGTCAATTTAGTGTCTATTTACAGTATTTGTGCATTGTGTCACTTTCACAAATGAGCGTGTTTTCACCCAATTTCCCGGGCAGATCATTGTCTTCGACGAGGAGTGCTTCCAGGGCCGCCGCCATGAGTTCACCTCCGAGTGCTGCAATGTGATGGAATTCGGCTTTGAGACTGTGAGGTCCCTCAAGGTGGAGAGCGGAGCGTAAGTGCAGCACCCCACCTGGGGGAAAAAAAAGAACAAGCATTTTGAAGCCACGGAAACAGTGACCCTGAGATTTTCCTCTCCCCCGCTCCACCTCCGTTTCCTCCTCAGCTGGGTGGGTTACGAGCACGCCTCCTTCCAGGGACAGCAGTTTGTGCTGGAGAGGGGAGAGTACCCCCAGTGTGATGCCTTCGGGGGCAGCAACTCCTACCACATTGAGAGGCTGACCTCCTTCAGGCCTATTGCCTGTGCTGTGAGTTCAACATAGGCCCCCCCGCTCCCTCCGCCCCCCCACCTCTTTCTGCTCCTCTTCTGGCTTTTCGAAATGGCAGATTTGACTGAGAGATGTATTTTGACTGCAGAACCACAGAGAGTGCCGCATGACTATCTTTGAGCGTGAGAACTTCCTGGGCCGCAAGGGCGAGCTGAGCGACGACTACCCCTCCCTCCAGGCCATGGGTTGGTGCAACAACGAGGTTGGCTCCCTCAAGATCCATTCTGGAGCGTGAGTAACCCAAACTTGCCTACACATTTTTCAATTTCCTATCTTAGCCCCATTTTTTTCCCATCAGACTTTTACAAAAGGAATCTTTTGCAACTTGTCCTCACAACTTCCTTCCCTCTGCGCGATTGCTCAACAGATTTGTGTGCTACCAGTATCCTGGCTATCGCGGATACCAGTATATCATGGAGTGTGATCGTCACTGTGGGGAGTTCAAGCACTTCAGGGAGTTTGGCTCCCACTGCCAGACCCCTCAGATCCAGTCCATCCGCCGTATTCAGCAGTAACTCCCAACTCCTTTTTTTCTCCCATGTGACCTTTCACCTCTGCTCACCTCTGCCTCTCAGTGCTGAATAAACTGTCTTTCTTAAACCTTACTACCTTCTACTGATGTGTCTGTTCATCCCAAAATAAGAAAATAGCACATTTCCCCTTTTAAAAGTACCTGGTTCACGCTTTTCAAAACAGAATTATTGTTTTGGTTCTCTGGTTAAATAATTATGTATTTTGGTTAATTTCAGCAAGACCAATAATTTGTACATTTCAACTTCACATTTTTTAACCATCTCGCCTGGTGCTCCATGGAGTCAGTAAAGAATAAAATATGATAAAGATGCTATCAACAGCTGCATACATTGGGTGAAGAAGAGCTTAGAATGTGTATTATTTAATTTGCAGCGAAAATAACAACAAAACTTGAAACATAACTTAACTATATCTTAGGTCAGATGAATATAACGCAAATAAGATATAAAAGTTATTTTAGGTGTTCAGTGAATGTTGAAAATTTGGGGTAAAGAATGGCATGCCTGACTGCTGCCAATATGTGACGCAAACTCAATAGTCTATGCAGATAATCAAATCATAAGCTAAACCTTGTTAATTCTGAGGCATGCTCATGTTCCCCAGGCAACAGGGGAATGCTGAACTTGATTCAAAAGTGCAAACATTTCTGTTGAAATATGATAAACTCTTTCCAAACTATTTTTTTTTCAGGCTTAGAGCAGGAACTGTGTATATTTACACAGGAACACTGTGCTGAAGTGTACCAACCAGGTCGTTGTCATTATTGCGTTGGTTCAGCTCAAACGAAAATACCCTTCTCTTTGTTGAAAGCACAGCAAATGTCATTATTGTTTATTGTACCATCCTGTGCTGTTACTAAAATGACTTGGCAGTGTGTGGAACGTGATGTGAAGATTTGCTGCACTATAACAAAAACAATGCATCTATTTAGACAGAAATCAATGAAGAAGCATTTTGATTGGCCAGGTACATGGTGAATACGTTTAGCGATTGTAATATTTCCAATACTAAATTCCAATTATTTTACAAATACAGTGGATTAGATGCACTACCTCTGTTGGCCTGGGAGGGGCGCTGCGTCTCTAGTAAATCAACGCATTCAGTTTGCAATGGCATTGTGGAGAAATCGTCTGACGTGTTGCAATATTAAACAGTGAGGGGCTGCTGCTTCGTGACCACTCAGACTCATCGGGGGGGAAACAAACGTCCCTGAGACGATTCTGGAGGACAATGGATGTGCTAATGTCCTGCACACAGGGTGCTACTCTCTCCCCATCCATATGAAACAAACGCCGATGTGTCACCTTTTTCTCTTTCAAATACCTCCTTCTGAGGCATTTCCTGAATGATACTTGCCCTTAATCACCTTTTGTCAGACGTGTTTGGTATATTGATGGGAAATTTGATTGGGTCGCAGCACGTTCCGACGGCTAAAAACGTGCGTGTTAAATGTTAAATTTTACGGTTGTGAAATGTGTACCCCTCCAAGACAAACACAAAAATGCCCATTATCAAAGCAGTTCGTTCCAGACAGCAGCGGCGTCAGCCCCGTGTTTTGCAGGCCGCTCCCCCGCCGCAGTGGGAGGAAGTGAAGCACGGAGCGAGTAGTGCCTCTCTGCTAGCAAGAAAACAGAGAGAGAGAGAGAGAGAGAGAGAGGGAGAGATAGAGAGGGAGAGAGAGAGAGAGAAATAAACCGAAGAGTGGGGGAACTTCAGCCGAACGTGTGCCATAGCGAAGCCGGGAAGCAAGCGGTTGAGACGCAAACGGGCGGAATACGACGGCCGGAAGGCGGCGGACCTGACGCTTTTGGCTCTAGCCGCTTTAGCTTCCCCCCAAAAACAAACTTGCCCGTATTGTGTGCGAGCGTGCGTGCGTGCTCTCCCCCAACACGGCCAACCCGGGAGGCAGGAATCGCTCACGGGCAGCAAGAAGGAAGAGAATCCAGCTCGGTGTGTTTTGGATATCGTGCTCCCGAGGCGAAACCCCCGACGGCACGACGCGGCGGTGGTAATTCGAATTCGTTTTGCCGTGTTGTGCCGCCGCCGCTGCCTCGCTGGGGTGTTTTTTTTTAAACCGCGGTGTGTGGCGACGAGGAAAAGTTACGGCAAGAGCCACCGCCGTCCAGCCGATCTCCATCTCCCAGCGCTTCCCCCTCCTCTTCCCCCCTCGTCCACCATCGGCGTCACTGTCAGCCTACAGTCGGTAGCTCTGTGCTGCCGAGTCTCCAGGCGAGGAGGGTCTCCCCCCGCAACGCACACACCACCACCACCACCAACAAAGCTCGGGGGTTGCGCAAACTCAACAGCAGCGATGGATTACCGTGTGCGGTTCTGCCTCTATTTTTGAAGCCACAGGACTACGGGAGGCTGCCATTCTCGTTAAACAACTGCAGGACTCCCTTCCACCCCCCGATGCGCGCTCCCAGTTTATTCGCCGTCGCTAGCTTCACGTTATTAATTAAACCGCTGTCAGAGAGCGAGGCCAGTGTTGCCGTTGCGTTTGTCAAGTGCCAACTTCCGTGTGCTGCTGGCAACGCGACTAATTTCTTTAGTGTTGGCACTCTAGGTCGTTATAAGTCAATTTAGGTGTATAAATTGGCGGAGCGCTCCCGCTGCACTCGATAGTTAGCCGAGTGGCTAACAGGTTTCATATCGCTAGCTAGCGTGGCGGCTAACTAGCTGACGAACTCAAATATCGACAGTGCCAGCAGCAGATTACAAGTTAAGCCTCCTCTCGACGCCTGGATTTGACTCGGGATGGTCATTACACCATCACCCTCGGACCGGTCGTGGTGTTAAACATCTCGGGGGGCGTTGTGCCACATCTTTTTCGGACGACGTTTCTCGTGATTGATGAGTCGCCGGGGAACATTTGGAGCCCCCTTTCGTTACACAGGAAGCCAGCTAGCAACGGCGACAAGATAAACAACGACGGGAGTGTAATTTCTTTTATTCTCGAAACAATGGCGTTCCAATCATGACTCCTGGCTCATCTTCGACCTGTTGTGGGATTTTATCGACGCCACCACGCATTTGAGAGAGCTGCATTTTCACCCCCATCCTGCTGCAACCGGCTGATACATTTACGGACATCGAGGTTACACCCTGATGATAACAACACATTGCAACCTGTCACCGATCGTCCTTCCTCTTGAATTCTCCCTTTGACGGTCCCACTAGTTGAGACGAAAGAAACCAGCAGCACGTGCCCCCGTTTTAATACGGTAAAGCTGCTTTCCCCACTCGCTCTGTCTCTCCTTCCCTCCTCGCAGTCGGAGCACAGAAGGGGCCAGTCACATTTCAAAGTGCAGCCCTCTCCACTAAAATTAGAACATTTTTTTTCTCTCCCTCTCTCGCGAGCACAGTGTTTACATACGAAGGAGAGAAGAAGAAGAAAAAAACCCTGAGACACATGCCGTGTTGGAGACAAACCAGTCGTTTGGACACGTTTCCAGCAGGAGGACCGGGAAGGTCCCCCAGAGACCTGTAGGATCTGATCGCTGTCCCGAGATCACCATCTGGTGCATCTACCCGCCGGTGTGAGACATAACACCCTTTTTTAAATATATATACTGTAAAGCGAGGACGTGCCCCCAATAAGCGTGCTTTTTTTTCAGACATCTACCCCCCACAAGCGCAATCTTTGGGGGAAACGCGCATATTGTTGTTTTTTTTTTGTTGTTGCACTAAATGGGATTACAAGGGCGGTGATCTTGAGGCCACCGGCGATCGCGCGTCTCTCCAGCAAAAAAACAAACAAAACAAAACCCTGTCAACCCAATGTCTTCCCATTTGAATTTCCCCTTTTCTGTGACAATGTTACTTTGAGACGAGGTGAACGGCACTGCATCCGGAGACAGCGACCCCCCCCCCCCCTCCTAGCCCGACGGTCAGCCCCGCCGTCCGCAGCACCCTCACTTGCTTGATGGTTGGACATATCCGGGGGAAGGAATTGCTTTTTTATTTCCCCGAAACAATAAAGCCCAAGCCCCAGCCCGGTTCTTCTTATTGATTTGCTCGTCCCAGGGTCGAAAGATGGCGGACCTCGAAGCGGTGCTCGCCGATGTCAGTTATTTGATGGCGATGGAGAAGAGCAAATCGACTCCAGCGGCCCGAGCGAGCAAGAAAATCATCCTGCCCGAACCCAGGTAACCACATTAACTGAGAGCTTTCATGTCGCGTTGCGGCCCAGGGCCTGTTTGTTTGCCTGCAAAGTGGTTGCGTGTTTTTTTTTTCTTTCCCCCCTCCATGCATGCTATGCAGCCAAATAGGGAGATGGAGGCGTGCTTCCTCTCCAACCTGTGACTTACTGTAGACGCAAAGTGAAAACAAAAAAAATGACTGTCGAGTTTGTCTTCGCCTCACTGATTCCATGATATCACCGGTGCATTCATGCAACCCCCCCTTTTTTTTTTTTGCATGCAATCTCGCACAACCACAACTTGGGAAGAAGTTGCCCCAAATTTAACTTGCAGAATTCAAAATGCATGCATTGTATCTGCCGATGTTGTCTTGTGCTTGCTATGTTTGGCACCTCTCATTTCCTGCCGGGACTGCATGAATGAAAAATTTGCACGCGCATATGTTTCTTTTCGCATGTGCCACATATCTCTCAAGGTGGCACAGCCGTGTGTGTGTGTGTGGCATTGTAGACTCTGTGTGAGCCCTTTGATGCAGTTTCGCACTCGGTGTGCGCCGCTCTTGATTGGAGCCCGTGTTCAGCCACACAATGTGCAAGAAACCAGCAGGTGGGCTGATGAGACTCGAGTCGAATTGTGACATTAACCAGTGCACCGCCGCGTCCCAGCGTCTACACAATGGCACTTTGCTTTTTTTTTTTTTTTTTTTTTTTTGCTCTTTGTCCCTGACATGCAGCGTGTTAGGGGTTCAATGCATATCTTCACGCCACACATTTTCACGCATTATAGACAGTGTTGCTCAAATGGAGAAGCTGTGGGCGACATTTGATACTTTACGTCGTCGCTTATCGCGTGATGTCTGTAAATTTGATGGTGAATTTCTGGGTTTGGTCTTGTGGTGACCACTGTGTGAACGGCACCTTTGTGCAAGGCACTCCTAAGCCCGCTGTTGGCACTGCCCTCAGTTTAAATTGGTTCGTTCTGTTTACAGTTGAAAGCACCTTGTAGTTCACATTCAATAAACACAAACCTTTTATTGAAGCGCCTACACGTCCATTAATAAAGTGACTTGTCGCTAATTTGAAAGAACACGTGGGGGTACTTTAACAGCCACTATTTTTAAACCAAGAGTGCCTTTTTTTTTGAGGAGATAGAGGTCGGTTATTGATCCACTGCCTGACTTGTCTTGGCAAATCAGCAGAAACTATTGATCTGAACATTACACGGCTATACACAAGTAATTATTGTTGACCGTGTTGATTGTTCCAGCTGAAATGGTTCATAAAGTCTTGTCCACAATAACTTATCACATTTGTTAGCTCACATCAGTTATTAATTTATGTTACAAAAATATTTGAAGGTTCTAATTATGTAAAACCGTTGCTATGGTGATTCTTTAAATGAACATAAGCCGTTGGTCAACAAGGTTTTTAAGATGGCAAATATTGTCTCATTGGTTTTTAATTTTCTGTCAGGTGGTAGTCGGAACTCAGCGATGCTCCAAACCTGTTGTGACTGCCAGATCCTGCCTTTTGAATGCTGCATTTTACAATTTAAAATGTCAGAATCATGTTGGCCATTTATAGAGTTGCAACGTTAGTGTTACAAACCTTGTATTTTGCAGCCCAACAGTAAACATTCATGTTTATTTGAGTACAGCGTTTTGTACTACTCTGATACTAAAATACAACGTTTTTTTTGTCTAAAAAAAATTATACCTCACCCATAGTTTTTGTGATGGGGTAAGTCCGACATATTTACAAAATTACAGCCTGGAGTCCACTTAACAACCAAACAAACAAACCTTGACACTTTTTAAATAGAACCTTACTGACACAAATCACTTTTCAATAATAATTATGGTGGCTTTTAAATTTGATATTAATTGAGGTTTTGCATTTTTATTGACATTTTTTCCTGAACTACCTTCGTCTTTCAGGAATGAAATGTCTGATCTGCTCTCTGCTATTTGTCCAGTCATCAGGCAGTTCAGGGATTGTTGACAGTAGCTGCGTTTCCATTACCCCTAGAATTGCGCAAAAACCTAAATATCGCAATAAAAAATGGTAATGGAAACATCCTAAACTTTGAAAAACCTCTCAAATATCGCTGAAAGGTTTTTTTTTGCTCTCATGAGGTGGTTTTTCAGATGTATCGATATAGAGGTATATTGCAAAAGTGTCATGGAAACACTTTTCTTTTTTGCATTTACACATCACCGGACGTGACGTACGGGGTCAGATGACCAGTTCACTTCAAATCGCTGCTCCAAAACGCACAACGTTTTGTACCTCCATCCTCTTCAAAGTGGGCTCTCACGGGACAAGATCTTACGAGGATTACGGCTTATGTGCTTCACACCATTCAATGGAAACGCCTGCAAATCGCAACTGTACTTTGTCGAAATTTTGTAAATATCGCTCTTATTTTGCGAAAAAAAAACATTATGGAAACGCAGCTTGCGTGAGCAAGGCACCGGCAGTCCACAAAGACGACACCAGAACATTGAGCTACTTAGCACATTATCAAGTGGAAACGGAAAGGGAACGCGGGAGATCACAGGTTGTGGCGTTAATGCGGCTTTAAATTTGCACGAGTCTGACGGGTGTAAAACAACCCAGCTGTGCCCAGTGGCCTCTGTGAACTCAGTGCGTTGCCTGATTTCTAAGTCAGAATATCAGACGTATCGGAGTGACCCGCTAGCGCTAGTCCGGATTGACAGCTGGGATTGTCTGCGACTCCGAAGCCTTTGTGTACACACGGTTTTAGCGGTAGTAGTTGTGCATGTGTGAAGCTTACCGTGGTATTTCTGGGTGGGGGAGGGGGGGTGCGGTTGCATGTGGCACTCTGGAAGATAGCGCGGTGCTGCCACATTCTCAACGGGCCAAGGCTGTGTCCTCTGGCAGTGGGGTGAGATTTTGACAGCAACACTGGAGCCTGGCTCGGAGAGGAGATGGAGGGAGGACTTGACTCGGCCTCGGGGGGGTTGTGGTGGTGGTGGTGGGGGAGCGGGGAGGGGTTTGGGGGGGATCAATATAAGAAATCGGAGACATGACAAAGTTATCAAGGGCGTGGACAAGGGAGGACGCTGTCTGGCATAGAAGTGACGGGCCCTCGACTGGATGTCCAGTCGGCAGCTTGTGGGTGAGGTGTTGATCGTAGGACCAGCTTCCCTTTCCCAAATCACATACTTTTGGACTGAAATACTTTCGAGTGTGCAAGCAAGGGCACGCATTATGTATGTGAAATGCTGTGCAATGTCCACGTGCAACGTGTATTCCAAACAAAAACAAACGATGGCGTGTGGAACGGTGCACGCACTCGACAAACACCACGTTGGTGATATAGTGAAAAGTGGTATAGTAGCATGAGGGCATGTGTAGCTGCTATATGGCTAATACTATCTGCCTATGGCAGCACATTTTGATCAGAGATGTTTGCAATTTCATTGAAAACGTCCTCGAAGACGCAGGGCCGACGTCTCTTCTGACGTATACAAAAGGACATTGTGTTATCCGAATTCATGTTGAAGTGTATTGTATTTAGATGGTCAGTTAAAGCATTTGATTTGGGGCGTAGCTTACAGGTTTATTGCTGGCATCAGCAGGTCCTTCCGGTGCTCTTAGACTTGGGACAGCAGCACAGCGGTGGCAGCGATTGGATTCTCTTTTGTTTCACTCCTTGCATCGAGATCCAAAGCTCAGCAGCAACAGAGGTTTTGTGTGTATGCAGTGCAGATATTGACCAGAGCAAAAATTGTGGTATTTTGTGATTCTGTATTTGTAGCCTGGCCACAGAGTATTTGTGGATCTTGCAGTTTTGCGATGAACACACAAGGTCCAGAATATCCCATTGTTGCAGCGGCGAGGTCTTCCTCTTTTTCAGAAAGGACAATTCAGACTGTTGGAATACGCCTCTATTTTCTACACAACCCATGTCTGGAGATAAGTCACTCCGATATGGAATTGAACAGATAAACACTATTGATGAGTTTTCCGGCAAACCCGACTTGGATTTGCATATAATCCAAGTGTTTTGATCCCGTGTTATCCTTAATTTTAGCGTGTAAGGAACTCATAGTGTTCTGAACATACTTCCTCTTTTCCCTGATGCAGAGGGGAACAATCTCACATTGCTTAAATAAAGCTGCCTGACAGGTCACTCATGTGGTGTTTGTATTAGGTAGCCGGACAGATTTAATATAATTTGGTCTGCCCTCAGTTATAAAGTTGAAAACACATTGAACTGTTTTGAGAAAATGTAATTTACAGTTACATTTTCACATAATTTCCCCCACTTAGTGCAAATTAAGAAATATTTTGTGGATAGATTTGACCCATTTTACAGTCGGTATGAGGCCGACTTCATTTGCAGGTGAAGGTTTTTCTTTTGGCAGCTTTTGGCAGGAAAAACACTCGTCTTACCCAAATACCTGGAAAAAAAGAAATCTTCCGAATCATTCTAGTCTCTGTGAACATATCGAAAGCGAGTAGGTGTTTAAAAACTGCTCTGTTTTCCTCTGTCTTCACCCCCCCCCCCCTCCGTCTTTAGGCTTGCTTGCAGCCAGAGAGACGAGAAGCCAGAAAAACTGGTTTCAAAGTCTTGTTAGTTTACTAGGTAACGATTGCCAGAGGTGTCAAAAAGGTGTCACATAGGCAGGGCAGTCTTAAGTCTTAACCTTCAACTTACATTATTGTAATGGCAATAATGATTTTTATTTATTTAATGTGTTTGCCGTGCTGAAAGAATACTTTGATGTCGAAGCACCAGGCCAGATCAGTACTTCAGTATTAAGCTAGTCCAAAATCAAGTTCTCCAAAATTCTACAGCCATGAGAAAATGCAATTTTGAAAACCCCAAATATACTCTCAGGAGCCGTTGCATCAGAAACGTCTTGCAATGATTCAGTGAGTGATATTTTCAGACATCTTCAAACCGTGCAGAGGACTGTGGCATGAAACGAGGACACCGTAGTTCCACTGCATTAATCGAGTCCTTTAGCTGCTCAGCTCTGCGTCAGTCCACAGCTAACTCGGCGTCTTTCAGTAAAGCAAATACACACAAATTCACATTGCTCGGGATGATGCAAGCGCTCGCGCTAACGCGCGCCACACTGCGCTTCCCTCGCATTGCGAGCTGTGCAGTGGTCGAAAATCCATGAACTAGCGATTAGAGATCGGGTTGAGCCTGAAATAAGTTTGAACAGGTGGCGTGTTATCACCACGGCTCAATTACACACCCCGACGCAGACCGAGCCATTGAAATGTTAGTGGCATCCTTGTTAATATGTTAAATATTTACACATCTGCATACTTCCTGTTGTGCTAAATAGTTCAGCGCCACACAACCATGACAGGGGGCGGGGGGGAGATGAACAGCTGATAAAAACTGTACGTTAACCTCATCCGGTTCCAATTAGATGAATGAACAATTCCTCAGTATCGACCGAAAACAAAAGATGTGAAACATGAAAGTTGCCTGTGTATGTTTTCTAGAGGCCTGTAAACTTTTTTTTTCCTGCTGTTTCAACAAAGGCAGATAAGAAAGTAAACACTGCAGTGCACAAAATGATCATTGATTTGTCAGCAAGACGATCTCAATCTCACCGCCGTTATTTGTCTTTTGTTTTTGCGTCCAAATTTGTCCACGGTTTGCAATCGAATTAGACGGGGGAGGAAAAAAACAACAACTATGTCACGTCAAATAAGTCAAGCTTTTTAGGTATGTGCCGACATGTCGCCAGGGTTAGCTGGACTTGTAATTAGGTCAGGGTCTCCTGCCGTTTGGGTGCCGCTTCGTCATCCCTTCAGTGGCTGACAGCGGTTCTAAATCAAAGGTCACCTCGCAGGCAGCGGAAAGGCCAATCAAGTGTCGGCGACTTCTGGCTCGCTGCTGCCGGTGCTCGTTCTGTTTGGCGGCCCGCGCGCTAACAGCTGCCCGAGCCAGCTTGCAAACGGAGGCGGCGTTATGTAAGCGCAGCCCAAAGCAAGGTGCAAGCGCGTGTTCCCGTAGACCTTGTCCGCATCCGACCATGCAGGAAGTGGTGTGCCGCTCGGCGAGGGCACGCTGCTCGAGGCACGGGACGCACACAACAGTGGCACAACCCTGCCGCCTTTCGCTGCACGGTGTTATGTAGTAGTGCAGCAGACAAGGACAACTGGGGTCTATCCTTCTATTCCCTGACACGCCGCCGTTTATTAACCTGTGACCGTCGGGACCTAACTCACCGGCCGGCAGGCGTCCTTCAATTCCTGCCGCCACGTTCTGCAGTGGACGAGTCCCAGCCACGCTTTATTAGCTTGCAGTCGGGAGCTTGTGACCTCTTTACCCCCCCCCCCCTTTCAACGCTTCGAACGGGGAGGGGCCCAAGTTTGTGTAAACACGACGTTACCACGTACTCGGGGCGTTTGGCAGCGGGAGTGAAACTGTCACTTTTGCAGCGAATGTGCGTGCTATTTTCTTGAACGATCACCAGCGAAATGTCAAAGGATGAAACGCCTTTGCCCCAGATTTCTTTTTTTTTTAACCGGCATTGGAGAGAGAGAGAAAAAAAAAAATCAAAAATTGAGTTCAGCTGTTTTCAACAGTGAGCGCAAAGGGGAGCCGCATTCTGGACTAGTTGCGCTGCCAAACCATAATCGGATCAAAGAATATTTGAATTTTCATTTGACAAATGCAAATCAATGAGACTCAGTTGTGGGCTGCAGAAGTCATTCACAACACAAACGGTTGAGATAATTTCACTCAAAGACGTGGTTTAGGGTGTGTCTCGCTAACTCAGGTGGGACTCGCCGGTAAGTATCCCTGTTTGTATATCAGGGTCCCACTGACCTTTATAGCCGGCCTCATGAGCCTTCGTGGCGCTACGTCGTGGCTACAAATCATTAGCTTCCGAGCTTTTGACATGGGGATGTTTTGGCTACTTGGCGCGATCTCAACTAGGGGAGCCACGTCGCCTTGTCGTAAATTACCCGTTTTTGTAGCTTTACTTTGACAAGTTTTTTTAAAAACCAGCATCACACAAGCGCGCTCGTTGTCCAAGCTCCCCTCTGTGGATGATACTGCCTTATTTATCTCTTTTTGCCAGCAGTCACACTGTCACTCAGTCCACGCAGCGGGAGGTTCTTCATTTTCTCTGCCCGGCTCCGGTCATCTGCAGCCGATAGCTAATGCTGGTGCGCAGCTCGCTGTGTTGGCTGTTGCTAGCCGATGGGTCCTCTCTGTTGTTTGCTATAAAAGTCCTCTCACAACACGGCACGTGTGCAAGAGTGCGACTTAAGTGTCATATTGCGTTTGCCTCAAATCAACAATTCTGCCGCGCGGCATCCTGGTAGCGCAGACCGAGTTTAGCTGCGAGCGGCGAACTGAGTCGTTCCGTTCCTTCTTGTCGAAACCCACCTTGACATGATTGTGTGCATCTCACCGCTCCCTATCACAGTTTATCCATACGCATACCTTAATGGCTAATCATAGCACTTCAGAGACGTCCCCTTGTTTTTCCTGCCTCATAAGGACCTCTGCAATGAAACGACTTCTCTCCCACTGCGGTGTCTGAAGTGTTAAGCGGGTTTCGGACGAATAATCCTGAGTCAGCTGCCAATGAATCAGTCGGGCACACAACGCCCCCCCTCTACGAAAAGAGGAAGTGTTTACTTCCTTGGTTCTTGTTCCTGTGTTCCTTATTTACAAAAGCAAGTGGCATTTTTGCTCTGCTGGATTAATATTTTTGGGCGCCAGAGTAACAATAGAGAATCGTGCCCCTCGAAGGAGGAAAGAGTTTAACTTTGCTCCACTGGGTCGGTGCGTCCATGTCGTTCCTTAAAAGACTTGTTTCTCACTGCCAGTGGCGATAAACACGCCGGGCAATGTCATGCGAGCTGCAGCCTCGCTGTCTTTCTCACCAACTATAAAACAAAACTATTTTTTGAGAGCATCGGCCACATGTTGGGTTCTCTGGTCAACACTGCCTGGCTCCACCCACCGTCCAAAAATAGTCGGCTGCACTTGTTCCTCTTCTTATTTGTGTACGTTTAGACGCGTCCAAGATTACCTTCGTATTTCTGGCTCTGTTCTTATTTTGTTTATTTTTTAACTGGCCAATAGCTGTAATGCATTACTGATAAGCTACAGCCTGATGTTAGTTGTTGTGTAACAGCTGCGGAGCAGCGGCGGCATCAGCCACGTTATTGTGGCATGCGAAACTGTTTTTTTTTTTTTTCTTCCTTCTGCAACCCCAAGAGATGATGTGTTTTGCTTAGAATGACAAAAGAAATGCATTAATGTTTGATGAGCTGCACTAAAAACACGCCGCTGGGGTTTGAT
This sequence comes from Thamnaconus septentrionalis, assembly GCA_009823395.1. Taxonomy (NCBI): domain Eukaryota; kingdom Metazoa; phylum Chordata; class Actinopteri; order Tetraodontiformes; family Monacanthidae; genus Thamnaconus; species Thamnaconus septentrionalis. Next base: position 16,877,526 of record CM020518.1, read on the forward strand.
TTACATTAGCAGGTTTTTTTAAATTCATTTTGCACAGTTTTATTAACTTTGCGCTATAAAGTAGGACGGCACAAGATGATTTAGCTATTCCTCAATACAGATTTCATATCTATCCGTCACGAAACTTGTGTAGTATTGTTATACATAATAAATTGATACTCGATATTTCTAAAGAACCACGAGAAGCCCACTTTTATCGTTATCGCAATAAATACCAGAAATCAGAAATTATCGTGATAAATTGTTTTAGTCCATATTGCCCATCCCTATTTGTTAGATAAATTACACACCACCTGGTCTTGAACCTGACAACTCAATCGGCTTTCTGTGGCGCTGTCCGGTCTGCACATGCCCAGTTGTGTTGAGGTGTTTCTAGGTGAAGGCCCGGGCCGCTCGCCCCTGGTGTTTGTAGGGTGTTAATGGGCCCGCGGGAGGGGGTGCTAATTGATTCACTCCTCCGGCTCTCGTTCTTAATTATCACCTGTTCCCAGGGTGGAATGTATCTCTCCAGGCACCCCCACCCCCCGCCGTCGCCTATCCCGCTGCCTCCGACGTGTCGCCTCTGCGTCCCCGCGGAGGGACAGGTGGCTCGGAGAGTCCCAAATCTCGGCCCGGGGCGATGGATGGAAGCCGGATAGGCTGGACGGGGCTCAGCCGCATTCGGGGATGCGTTTGCCATTGAACGGAAAGAAACCTGTTGCGCTTATTGAATTCCCTTTCGCCCTTTCTGTGTGTTCGCAGTATTCGCAGCGTGATGCAGAAGTACCTGGAGGAGAGAGAAGAGCTGACGTTTGACAAGATATTCAACCAGAAAATCGGTAAGTCTTGACTTTCGGTGTTTCGCCTCCGACAAGGGAAAATGTGCAACTCCCGAAGAAGTTGACTTGAGAGAGGGTTGACAGCCCAGTGACATTCCCTTTTTAATTAGGGGGGAGGAGCTCAGTCGCAGAGGATTAAATGCTGCTTGAACACAACAGCAACGCTAACATCACATCACATCGCAGGCACCAAGAAACAAAAGACAATACACGGCCTTTCAACATCTGTTTTTAGAAACACAAATGTAGAGTCTGGTTTCCTATCAGCCGCTGGCGTCCCACAGTGGCTGCTAGCGTGACTGTGGTTTCATTGTGCATTAAAATGAACTGATGGTAGTAACAGTGTAAAATATGGTACTGTACAGACAACAGAAATATTCATACTGCTCCATAACTTATAGTATCAACACAAATACTGTAACATAAACACTAAATCAGCTGTAAGATATTTCTTTGGGAGGGCCCTGGGTACCTGGAGGCTCTCAGTTCTGATCCGAATCCAGTCTTCACACTTCAGCAACTCAAAATAGTTTCAGGAAATTGAGTTTCACTCTCTGGCCATGTGACCTGCACGCATGCTGCCTTCTCTGGTTCCCGGCCTCACCGACGCTGCCACCGCCGTTACTGCTAGCGTCATCGTTTGCTACAAACAATCTGTACCTGATGCGGCTCTTTCCTTTCACACAGTGTTTCTCAACTAGCAAACTAGCAATAAGGGATTTTAAAATGTATGTATTTAATCGAGAAAATGTAGGGCATTTATTTCGCACGACGCACTGTTCAATTCAATCAATATTTTTTTTTTTTTTTACCAGACATGATAGAAAGCGGGCTTGCGTTTTTATTTTTGTAGAATGAATTTGGGTCAAGCTTCATTACAAGGAGATAAATGTGGGTCCTGGTTCTCCACCAGTTGAGACGCGCTGCTTCTCAACTGCGAGGCCGGATGTTCCGCGTCCCCGGTGCTGCTTTTGCACCTCGGCCTGTGACACGTGCGCACGCCTCGGTGCGGACTTTCTGGATGTGACTGAAGCCCCCCCACCCACCATCTCCGCCTTTCTTTCGGTTTTTTTAAACCCGCGCTCGACACTGCTGTATGTCGACGCCGCGTCTCAACGGCGAGTGTCACACCTTCTGCTTCCTCTCTCGCCCTCTGGTTGTCGGTTAGCAGCGTCTCCGCGCCGGGGCCCCTCTTGAGTGTTTCCATTCTGGGCTAGCGGGGCGGCGTACTCGGGGGACCAGAGCCGACCTGCAGGCTTCCACCAGGTTTTACTTACTGCTCCGGTTCCCCCCGGGGCTCCCCGTGTTAATTCTCCCGGACCCTCTTTTTGTCCTCGGCTCGTTCGTTGCGTCTTGTGCCGGGTGTCATCACCTTCCACTTCCTCTCTTTTTTTTTGCAGTCTTTCTCTGTGGGCGCGGCGCGCTGGCGCTGATCAGACCGCACTGTGAAACTTGCGACCTTCCCACATCCAATTCTTTGTTCATTTTTGCGTTTTTACATTTTTTTTGTTTTTTGTTGAGACAACACATTGTTTTGGACAAGTCAACTCTCTGTCTCTCTCTCTCTCTCTCTCTCACACACACACACACACGCAGTTTATTCGGGGTATTTGTGGTAAACCGGGTCGTTTGTGTGTTTTGGATGGCTGCATGACGCCAGCAACTTGTTAATGTCACCTTGAGCTCTTGGGAGCCGTGAATGTCATTTTTTAATCTTGCCTGACATTTAGTAGAACAAATGGCTGCTCCGTGAGTTGGGTATATATACCGCCTCTGGAAGTGCATTGTAAATAAATGTCTCGGCTCTTGCAACAGTTCATTGAAATGAGCACTTTTGGTACTCGCTGTATATTGACGGAGCACTTGGCCGTTGAGGCTTTGCAACACCCCGGCTCGCCAGAGGGGTCGTTTCCCGCCTCCTTTAGAGTTGATCCACACGCATCCAGTCGGTAGGAAATGTTGGGAGGTGATTGGGCAAGCTGTCGCATTCAAAACAGATTAGTTACTGCCTCGCATCATCCGTGTGTCAGCGCTTTGCCCCACGGTGTTGCTTTTAACCTTTGCAGAAACGCATTGGCCACCAAGGAAATCCTAGCGTAGCTAGCATGATAGCCGTTTCGCAATCCGCCGTTTCCTTTCATTCTTCTCTTATTCTGGTACACTATTGAAACAATAATAATCTAAGTACTCCAATCTTTAGGTCTCTTGAGGGATTCCCAGCAAGGTGCCGATCTTCTTCTCTTCTTCTTGTGCTTTTTGGAACCGTCAAATTTTCTGAACGTCTTTAGCTTGACTGCGTCCTCCTCTTGGTTTTGACCGAACCGGACAGATCTACAACTAGGAGGTCATTTACTGTCTGACCTTAATGCCTGCTGGAGATGGTTTGTGTCTTCATAGCCTTCTGCAGTGTTCTGTATATTAATAGGCGAATAGTGAGTTGTACTAATAACAACAATGTCGTAAAATGATAATAAGGATAATAATTATTAGTAATGCGAATAATAAGTTCAACAAAGATGGAATCCTTCACATGTAGCTCGCCGCAGTTGATCAAACATGTCGTTTGCCATGTCGCACAATAAACAATTGGGGCAAACGTTCACATACGTGGCACGCTAGCATGGACCGATGACGACGGTAACTAGGGTGGCGGGGCTCAGCTAAGGGTCAATTACTCTTCAGGTCAGCGAACGTGGGCAAAAGCCCTCCTGCGCCGTCCGGATCTCTCGAACAATGCACACCCGCTTGTTTCTGCCAGAGTCGGCGAAGCTTCCGATGCCTCCGTGTTTGGACGCTGCGAGCCGTTTTTTGAATTCATCGTGGCCGACGTTCGCCGTCAGTCACGCCGCCGCCCTCCGTTTTTTTCCCCACCGTCACCGCCTTTTGTGCCGTTTTTCGCTCCGTCTGCAAACGGGCCAACAGAGAGAACTGATGAGCTCAGACAGCGCAGCATTAGGCGGAAAAGCCGAGGAAGGAGCCGTGGTGCTCGGAATGGCAAATGCCGGAGCTCAGTGTGGGAAGTCGGATAGTGGTCGGATGCCCTCGTACGGAGCAAAAAAAAAAAAAAAAAGCGAAATAAAACACAGATGTAACAAACTGTGCAGAACACAGAAAAGCCATTGAGCTTGATTAAAAGGCAGGAGGGCGTACAAAATTGCAGACAGAGCAAGTTGAACTTTGGAGAGAAGGAAGGCGGAGATCAAATCCTCAAAGATGTTTGGAAATCTTGATTTAAATCAAATTAAGATCACAACAAGATGACACCACTGACACTTGGCTCCATCTGTTTTGCCCTTCAACTAATTAAAGTCACCGCTATTGAGGTGGTGGCGGTGGTGGTGAGGGATGGGGGTTGGGGCAAAGACGGTAATCACATGACCACAATACCAAAGTCATGCGTCACCTAATGTTTGGGTTGAGGTCATGCCTGCCGCCGCCACACCGCCGTTTGGTTTTTTCGTGTTTATTCTGCTGCGGAGAGCATTAACCATGTCGGCCGGGCACGTGGCACGGCCGGCAATTTGTCGGCGATTCAGGGGAAAAGGCCCGCTTGGTTAACGGACCCCAAGGCATCGTCAAAAATTGAGCTCCACAGCGTGATTAGGAGAGCCAACGAGGCTTTTAAAAAGCCTGTTGTTTTACAATCTGTGGAAGGTGCGATCACAGAACAAGTCATGTCAAATCTGTCGGGAGTGCTTCTCGCCTTGGACTGCCGCCGAGTAGCTTTTCATGATCAGTTATACTGAAACTGTAGCTTCTCCTGCAAAGAAGAAAGAAAAATGAGATTTTAGGATTTCGTCCAGTGTATACAGGCTCAAAAACCAACGCCTCACACACCCTTCGGACTTTAGGCAGAAAAATAAAGTGGTCGCAGGGGGCGGAAGGAACACCTGGCTGGAGGCATCGGTACCAGAGGTGTGTTTCATTGTAAGAGAAAACAAGTTTCCCTCCTTGCTTCCTTCTGAAAGAAGAGATGGCTGCACTGCAGATTGCTGATTAGGTTTAGTTATTAGTTAAGTTATTTTTACCTTAACACCGGTGTAGTGCAAAATTAGCCTCATTTGTACTTGCTACTAGATTGGGAGATCGCTCTCTACAGCGATACAGGCTTTGTTCCACCATCCGTTGCCAGTCACTCAACACTCGCGCCGTATTGCAGCCCCTCGTTTTTCGCCAACTCGCCAGACTTTCAAACATCGCATTTCAGGAGTCGATTTTAATCAACAGTGGCCGGAGCGCCGGGCTCCCAAGTTTTTTTTGCCTTTGATTCAAGTCCCCCCTCAGCGCCGGCGTCGTAGTCCTTGAAGCTCGACGAGGCTTTGCTCGCTGCCATGACAACCGGAGGGTCCCGGGGGGCGGGGCATGTGTGCGTGAGTGGCGGGGCAGGGTGGGCGGCCGATGCTACGGCGCCACTGGAATGCGTGTCCTCGTGGTGGCGAGAGACGGCTTTTGATGCGAGGTGGCGCTGCAGCGTGAAGCGGGAGGGAGGCTGAATGAGTGTGCGAAATTCAGGACGGTGTGGGCGTTGAACCCTCCAGCCCCCCATTAACCCGTGAGACCCCCTGGAAGCAAGAGGTCTTTTTTTTTAACAAAGCTAAAAAAACATAAATTATTGTCACTAATAGTCACTAAAATGTCTTAAAGATCACCCTGTCTAATATAACATTTTTTTTAATTATTATTTATTATTATTATTCACAAAAGGGAAAAGGGACTGGGTTTACACCCACAGAAGAATGAATACAAGATGATGTTATTAGCTCTGATACAAAAAAAGCCACAAATTTGCATCCATGAAAGATTGTAAGACCTCCTGCATGTTAAGGAAGTTCAGATGGGTATTGAGTAACAATGAGGAGGCTGATGGGTATTTTGCGCACTGTGCAGATCCACAGTTTCCAATGCTACTGTCACCACTCACCGCCTGTAACAAAATATGCTTCATTGTTCCCGCCTGAGGCTCGCCTCTGTCAGCGTGCACGAGCACAGGGAGACTTGCCTCACGTTTACACGGCCCTGCATCGTGTCGCACATTGCGACACAGCGGCGGCCGTCGCCGCGAAGGCCACATGCGTGCCACACTTTGGACATGGTGGGTTAGGGAGAGGGTTTTGGGGGTGGGGGTGGGGGTGAGCGAGGGAGGGTCGCTTCCACGTCGCCACTGCGGGGCCTCGTGATACACGAGAGGACCAAAGGGGGGGGAAAAAACAACAAAAAGTGCACGTCTCATCTGTGAGGGTTGTGGTGAGTCACGACTTGTAGTTCAAGCAGACGTCATTCATGAGCGGGTTCGTGGAGCCAGAATTGGTTCGCGAAGGTAGTGACTCCTTACGGCCGCGGCGGTGTACACGAGTGGCCGTTAATGGAGGCTTTGAAAAAAAAAAAAAAAACGTTCAGGAGCGTGTCGGGGATTGCCGCGTCACCTCCTTTGATTCGCCGCGCAGGCCGTTTCTTCTTCTTCTTTTTCTTCTCTCTTCTACCCTCAAGCGCCCCCCCCCCATCCATCGACTCCCCTCCCTCCTCCTCACCACGGCCTGGGCAGGCACACGCTCGCTCGCTCTTCATCTGTCAGACTTCTGGAATGGATGATGGAGAGTTGTGCGTTGCCTAGCAACTGCGGTTGCCACGGCAACGCCGGCGAGAACTGCTGCATTTGCGTGTCGATGGGGAGAAATGAAATTGATTAAAGGAGGAATAGGGAGGAAAAAAAACGAGTGACGAGGTTCGGAGGAGGCAGGGGGGGGGAAAGAAAAGCCTGGTACTTGATCACATTTTTATTTTTTTCCCAGAATGCACAGTTTCTGCCCGGAGGCAAGGATGTGTATGTCAACAGACTGCGCACGCCTCCGGACCCTCCTCGTGTCTGTCCTTTTATTCATCATCCCGATCTCTCCGTCCTCACGTTGGAGGAATCCGACCTTGGTTAATTAGAGTTTAGAAATCGTGGGGCGGCGGCAGCGGCGTCAAAGCCTCGCTGCAAGATTTGTCTCCGTCCTCGGATCGGAGGAACTGACGACGGATGCGAGTCATTCAGTGTTGCACAAACGACTGCGTGATTACTGTGTGTTCCTATGAGCTCAAAACCAAGCCTGAGGTCCAAATTGGAGCCGATGCCGAAGCAGTGGAACACTGGTGTCGTCGCGCTCTGCAAGCTAACAAATACTGTGGCTTTCAAGGTCAAGTACGGAATATTTGGAGATTTTTAAGAGAAAACGGCGACAAGTGGTTACATTTTTGATATTTTGGATTATTTGCAGCGCTCTTTCACTTCTGTCCCCTTCGGGACTCCGTACACTCCCTCTGCTGAGCTTGCCAGTGAACTATGTTGGTCTGTAACCACCAACCTGGATACCTCGTCACCTTCTTCTTCGTTGGTTTATTTAAGGACGTGAGCATTCACCCTGAATATGAAAGGCAGTGTCAGGCGATTGGATTGTCCATTCCAGGCTTTCTTAGAAATATGGCGGTGCAAGATGGCAGCTAACAGGGAGCTAGACCCTTGCTCTATGTATATTCCTATACATATAAGAACCGTTCTATGGGTAGGAATACCAAATTGCCTTTATTGTACGGTGGGTATACACTTTTATTAATGTATTTATGGGCTGTATGTTGAGCGTTTACCAATGTAAAAATCATAAAATAAGCCAATTTTTACACACTGGACTTTCAATTCAAAGGTGAGCTTCAGAATCGTTGCCCTAAATCAATCTCTAGTTGGGCCCAAGTCATTTTCCACCGTTGCCAAAGTCAAAGGGAAGCGGAGTTGTTTTTCCGCCTCCTCCATGGTGCCTTTGTTGCCAAACAATTTTTCGACATTTGGGGAGATTAACTCACTACTCGGGTATGACTAGACGCTCGACCGCACGGGCAAATACAGCAAAGTTTGCAAAGTCATTCAGGCTGTCCAACCGTCACCACAGCCGCGCAAGGAGGTCTCAGACTGCACCGCCATGTGTACCGTCAGGCGATCTTTCGTCACCCATCGTCGAGCACCGCGACGAGAGGGAGTTTGCCTTCCATGTTGCTGGAGCCTCACCGCAATAACGAACCACTGCAGGTTTCGAAAGGGGGACTGAACCGAAGCTGCTTTTGGTCTGAAACTAAATAGGTTTCTGACCAACATCTGAAGATGGACGCGCTTCGCTCAAAAATGTCTTTGTCTGTCAGTGGTTGCACAATTTTGTTGTACACGTTTACGTGTTGCAATGACAATAAAACCATACCATACCATACCATACCACCATCAGGAACAGTATTCCACCCTCGGCATGAGAATGCTCAAGCATGGCAACCTCTCAAATACCTCCTGAAATCACCATCAAGGGACAGCCAGAATTGTGACCGTCAGTAAAGCCGGTCGTGGCTTCATGCCACCATATGCATCCATATGCATCCATATCTCCGTCTGCTCGCACCTCAACAAACCCGACAGCACTTTAATACTTTACATCCCATTCTGCATCTTCAGCAGAGTGCTGACCTCACTTATTGACATTCCCACTCTTTGTTACATCCTACCAATTCTAATGACTGCTGCAACCCCTCAGTCCACCTTCACATCAGCCCTGCACTGTGTTGTTTTACTGTAGTGCACTTGACTCAGCGATGTCTGTATCCCTCTTTTTTAAATGTATGTTCTTAATTATCTATGGACACCAGATGGAAACTAGCCTATGGCGACATTCCGGCATGTTTACATTGCATTCTTAGTGATGCATTAACGTGCGCCGACCTTCCCAAATAAACTGAACTCAGGTGTGAGCTGCTCTCCGTCCTCCAGCCTTTCCACCCTCCATTCGCCCGCAGTGGCGTGGACACTGCAACGGCTGCGGTCCGTCCCCGATGTTGGCCTGCCACCAATTAATTAGGCCCTGACTGGAACCAGCGCGTCTGGGAAAATACACGACTGGACGTAATACAGAGTGGATCGACTCGGTGGGCCGACGCTAATTAAAACCATTTCTTAAAATTAACGAAAGGCAGCGCACGGAGTTCGTCTGGAGCCCGCCGCCGTGACGCTCGAGCCGGAGATTTGCGCCCGGGCCATTTTTTTGTTTTTTTTGGACTGAACGCAGCGTACCAGCCCCCCCCCCCCCAACACCACCACCACTACCCCCACCTTCTCCCCAACCGAACTGCGGCGGAAACAGATGTCAGCGTCTCGCTTTGTTGCCCACTTTTCTGTTCCCTTCTCCCTCCGTTCTGCCCGTCACTCCCCCCGCCCCCCGGTTTGGCTGGCACTCGGCACACATGACTTCCAAACCGGGACTTTTAATTCGCCATGTGTCTCAAAAACAACAACAAGTCCGTGTGTCGGACACCTAATCCTCCGTTTGAAACAACTGCGCAAAAACTCCCCGCAGCTAAATGTCACACCATGGGCTTATGTCACTTTTTCTTTTTTTTCACCTTCATCCCAGGTGTGTGTGCGTCTCGCTTGCAGTGTGGCGGATTATTAATTAAGACGCCACACTGGATGCAGCGGCCAGCCTGCAGGCACACGTGCTAATTCCCCTCCTTCCTTTGTTGTCCGTTGCGCCACGCACTCATCGAATGCCTTCGAAGTGATTCACACGAAGGACTCGGAGCTGCTCTGCTGAACTTTTTTTGGCGGCCGCGCCACGGCAGAATGAGCACCAAACCAGACGTCGCACAAAATTGTCAGGCATCCAATTATGCAATGAAGAGTAGCTGCGTTTTTTTGCACGAGCTGGCCGAGCCGCCCTCGCATATCATTTTCAGTCACGCGATCAATAAACAGGGGGAACCAGCGCGAGCGACCGAAGTGGTAACCAAAGCCACTGCCGCCCGTCTTTGATGGAGTTGCATAAAAATCCAATCCAGTCCAGTGCGCCTCTCCACCGACGTATTTCCTCCCAGTTTGATCCAAGTCACCCCCATTCATTACACAAATGGCTTTATGAGGCCAAACCAATTTACTGGGCTGACTGCTGAGTGGTCCACCTTTCATCTGGGCCTGACAGTTGCAGCAGTTGCGGGCTCCTGCTCATTTACCGTGATGTATTGCGGCGACGAGCCGTCCGCAGGCAGTTGTCGATTTCACTTTGCGCTTTTTTTTTTTTTTTATGCATCCCTCTTTTTTTTTTTTTTTTAAAGTAATCCCAAAGCTTGTTTCAAGTCTTGCTAGTTGCGATAACCAAGCGTGAGAACAAAGGAGGCGCACATGACGCGCCGCCTTTCTTTGACCTTTCCCTAAAGGTGTTTGTGATTCCACGGGACGGCGGCCGGTGCGGTAAGTAAAGAGCGTTTGAATGGTAGGCGCTGGCGCTCATACTTTGCATATTTAATCATCCGCGTTTTGTAAACACTTGTTCCAGGACAAGACATCCGCTCTGCAATTTGTTTAATGTTTCGCAAACATTCCTTCGGCGATGACTTTCAAAGCGAAAAGCCTGAAAGTCTCGTACCTGCCCTCCCCGTGCCCGAGGTGACAGTCATTTCCTTTGCAAATGACTTTGAAACCCATCAGATCTCATGAAGGCTGAAAATAACAGATGTGGCGTCGAAGGAATTGCATTTCTTTCTTTCTTTTTTTTCAATTTCTTGAGGTCTGGGCTCCTTTTCATTTTTTACATTTCAACAAATTGTTGTGAAAAACGTCATTTGCCTCAGTGAAGTTCAAATCTTTATTGAGAGCAATTGTCTAATTGACTGAATTGTATTCACCTCTGATAACTAGCCGACGTTTTGGTGCCAGTTGCACAGGCTTTATTCATAGTCATACCAACACGTAAAATGAATCCACGTCTCTATTTGCAAGTATCCAAGCAGCAACTTGTAGATTCAGCTTAAATCTAAGACGATGCTGTAACTTTAAAGCATCGCTCCACTTTGCAAAATGGCCGTGGGGTAAAGTAAATATTCCCATATGCAAACTGAGCACACAAATGGCAATCATGTATTGTTTCTTTGCTTTAGTTTTTTTTAAACCTAGTGCACTTAACGTTCAGCCAAATTTGTTTTTCTAACACAGCTTTGAAAACTTGCCACTGATGAGTTCATGAGGTTGAGTATTTGTTCTAGCTGCTACTTTAGCTACAGTATAGATCTATTTGTAATGGCTGTGGCAGTTCAGTTTTATTTTTTCACACAGTTATGTATTTAATGTGTAATGCCACATGTCAAACCCGCTCATACTGATGCGGAAGCTCACACAGGTGCACGACTTACATCTTGTGCTGCAGAGGAGCTACTGTACGTAACTCGATGCTTTCATTTGTACAAGACCCGACATTTTATTATGCAATTTTTGTCGCAGCCTTATTCTCCGGCAAATAATGGGACGACGCTCTTACAAAACCCTTTCTGTTCGAGGCCTACGTGAAGCGTCTGACGCGGCCCCCATTTTCCGAGATCGCCGCTCCCTCCCGAGTTAGCGCAAATCGCACACAAAGAGAGTAGAAATCGCAAAAACAGCCACCGCCAGTGATGAAAAGCAGCGAGACTGGAAGGACACTTAACATTGTTTGCTAATCCCGCTGTTGCATTTCAATGGATGCTCCCACTTTACACATGCACACGCACGCACACCCACACACACATCCACACACACACACAGCTGTCTGCTCAGTGCTGGCTTGCAGGCTTTTTTTTTCCTCCATAAAGGTCAGTGTATGTATATTGCAACACTGTCATCACCATTCTCACATGGCCCTTTGCTAAAAATATGAAGGAGGGGATTTTTTTTCCCCCACCCCATAAATTCATAAAATGCATGACGCAGCACTCACTTTAGGATGATTAAACACCTGCGATGAAGACTTCACATGCACAACAACAAAAGTCACAGTGCCGCTGCGCTGCGTGGCCTCTCGCGGAATGACTCAACTAATTTCAAGATGCTCGGCTGAACCAGACAGGAACTAATTTTACCTCATTCTTACCTAAAGCCTAAAAATAAAACAATTGTAAACGCTGTTTGCAAAGTTCCAAGTTAAGGCAAAATCGTATGTTTTTTCAATTAGAAAAGCGGAACCTGCGCTACACAGTGACTCCTGCGGCGCGAAACTTCGGTCACGTTATCAGTCAGGTGTTTACTGGCAAAGTGACTTTTTTTTTGGGGGTCGTGACTATATGTTGACTCGAACCCGTGGCATTTATTTAAGAAAAACGACTCGAGAGCAAACACAACGGCGGCCCGAAAGCCAACTCGCCGGGAGGACAGCGTGGCTTGAAGCAACAAGCTGAGAAAACAGAGCAAAACCTTAAAAGGCTGATTAAACTTGGAGGGTGTTCCCGAGCCTTTGCTTGCACAACAGCTCCTGTTTGGCGCTTGCACGTTATTTACTCACGAGTTCCAACAATGGTTTGCTGTACGTTGCATCCTAATTTTTCACCCCCCCACCATAAAGTTCCTATCAAGCGGACCGATATCTTTTTCACATCGTGAATTTTTCTTTCTTTGTTTTAATCCTCGTTATGCAGAAAATTAAATTAAAAACGGAGAAGTTCGGCTGTGCAAAACTTATCTGAAGTCTGCATCCGCACGGCGACGTCCATCTGCTTTACTTATCGTGCAACCGGAACACTTTGGAGGGAATCTGTTGCACTACCTGCCGCTGCCCGGCTCAACCAAATGTCCAAAATGTTGCCGGGTGGTTGCAAGCCAGTGATGAACGACCGGGGCAGATGTTTGAACAAGCCTGTCTGCTGCTTTAGTTAATATCATTTTAACAGTGTAGTGGCAGGAAAGAGCAATTCACTTGTAGATACTGTGATGGTCATAATATACCTCGAACAAGTTACTTTTGAACAGCTGTTACTTTTTAAAAAAGTTGAAATGTGGCCCTCTAGAAGTCAGCTTAAAGTCAGAGGAGAAATGTTGTGTGTGTTTTTACTGTTCTCTAATGTAAAAATGGGTCACATTGGACCCTCAACATTATTGTAAGGTTAAATAATGTGTTCCTTACACATGTTTGATTGTGAAATTTAGGTTCTGAAGCCTGTCTGCTGCTTCTTCTTTTTTTTGTACCCCCCCCTCGACCGTTCAGGTGATCTTGCTAATGAGGCGAAGCTCGAAGGAAGCCTGTCGCCGGATTTAAGCGAAGTGCGTGTGTGCGTGTATTCTCCACGGAAGGAGCCATTTGTTGAATTAGCCGGGCAGCGTGCAAGTGTTTCCGCGATTAAGCTTAATCCTCGAGTCTCGGTGATGTAACGCCGGCCGCTCTTCCTGTTTGCCACTCGCTCCCGACGCCTCCCTCGCACGTTTTTATTTTTTTTTCTCTCAACCACCCTGATGTTGAAAACCTCTATATGTCAGTCGTGCCCGGCTCAGCAAACAAGGATGCCCTGTTTTTGTCAAGGCCCTGCTTGTGTACACACACAAGCATGCGTTGGATGCGTGCGAGCCGAGGAACACGCTCGCATGGGGCCTGGGCGCAGGAGCGAGGGAGGAAATGATGCATCATGGCCGGAGGGGCAGATAAAGCGGGAGGGAAGGCGTGAGGAGAGATGATAGGCCTGGAGCGAGCCAGCCGGGGGCCGGTGCGGCCGGCGCGGCCTCAACTTGAGCGGCACAAGGCCGGCAAATTTGAATTGGAGTCGCTTTTTATTCAACGTTGTTTTTGCTGGGTTGTTGGCGTCTCGTTTTCGGATGTGTGCAGTCGGGAAGCTGAATTCAAAACAAATGGATAACTAAATAAATCAAATTACGAAAACCAACAAACCAGCCTCCTCCAAATGCTTTATATCAGCAAGTGAAAACACACATTTACTCAGCGGTTGATGACTTTAGCTAAAGTTAAAAGATGCGTGTGCACTTTGTGAACTAGCTACCTCTCCTCCTGTCCCCACCACCGGGACGTCCGGCCGGAAGCTTCAGAAGCAACGACCTGACCCCGGCCGCTCACTGATCTGTCGTCATCTCACACCAGAGCTCATTAGCGGCTCTATTTTTTGCTATTACCTGCCGCTAATCGGGTAAAGCCTCGCAGATCCTCACTGGCTGTGCCTCGGCGGGCCGTCACCCTGATCCCTCGCTGTCCTCGTGGCACGCCTCTGTGCACACGCACGCACACACCCACACCGTGGCACCGTCTACCGTTCTTCTCCCTGCCGCTCCATTCACACGCGGGCCCTGTAGCCAGGCAGGCAAAAAAAAACAAACAAACCATGGCAACAGCTCCTCTCTTGTCTGCAAGCAGCCTTTTCTCCGCTCCCGCCCCTCCCCTTTCCCTTGTATATATTTTATTGCGCGTGGATTTGTCTGCACAGGGGAGGTTGCTCGCAACTCTGCGTGTCATTTTCAGACGCCGGTGGCCGTCGACATCGGCCGCGAACGAACGTGCGACGCACGAAGCGCGGCGGGAAGGGAACCTCGTCACTTGTTAAAGCAGCTGGAACGTGAACATGAGCAGCGCTACCTCTAATTAGCGTGTCCAACTCAGGGCTCTTCTCTGTGGGAGTTCTTACACTTACACTGAATGTTAGAAGGAAAAGTTGTTGATTGATTTCCTTTTCATGCAGCGTGTTGTTTTTTTTGTGTGTGTGTTTGCGCTAGGGATGTTAACAATTGATTAATCGATTAATTGTTGATTAAGAATTTAATTGATTAAATTAAATTTGTCGCAATTAATTGAGCATTTTTTACACAGGTAGTTAATATCATTATAACAGTGTAATGGCAGGAAAGAGCAATTTACCTTTAGATACTATGATGGTCATACCTAGAACAAGTATGACCATCTTTTTTTTTCTTCAACTTTTAAAAAAAAGTTTTTACTGTGTTTTTACTGTTCTCTAATGTAAAAATGGGTCACATTGGTGCCTCGTCGATCGATCAACTAACGATTAATGAATGAATCGATAATTTGCATCCCTAGTTTGCGCTAACCTACTATCAGTTCAAGGTGCCAGTGTCTGAGGCTGTGCCTGCTAATATTCACTCTGCCATTATGCATTACAGAATGATTTTTTTTTTTTATGTTGCCTCCAGGGGAAACACAAATTGACTAAATTGAAATAGAAACGCTCCTAGTCTCAGTGCCAAGTTAAGTCATGAAATCCAGGTTGTGAAAGTCGGTCCACTGAAAGAACTGAAGCCACTGAAACATGTCGGGAGATTCTGATTGTCACCCTGCTTACCAGCAGCATTGGAGTTCATTTTTTGTTGCCGTTTTGCTTATGTATTGCAACACGACTTTTATTCCTTATGCGTTGCAAACTCTTGGCTGTTTTTTTTTCTCTTACAATAAGTCACAGCGGAACAGGAGTTTGAAACCTCAGACGGAAAACGGGTCGCGTTTCCCGAAAAAGCGCTGAGCCGCTCGGCCGTTGGTCCTCACTTCCTCTGCCCTCTCCTCCTCCTCCTCCTCCTCCGCAGGCTTCCTCCTCTTCAAGGACTTCTGTATGAACGAGATCGACGAGGCCGTGCCACAGCTCAAATTCTACGAAGAAGTAAGTATCCCGGGGACCTTAATCCCAACCCAGCTCATTCAGATTAGGAGCGGCCTGTGGGCCTTAACCTCGCCTCTGCTTGTGGTGTCCGTTCCAGATTAGGGACTACGAGAAACTGGACTCGGAGGAGGAGAGGCTGAGCCGCAGCCGGCAGATTTACGACGGCTACATCATGAAGGAGCTCCTGTCCTGTTCACACGTGAGCGTCTCCCCGCTGCGTGATCGCCGCACTCCACGAAGCCCCCCCTCGCACCCCTGAGAACCCCGGGAGCCGCAACCGTTTTCATTATTCATGAATCTGCACATTCTTTGCAAATTGCTCGCAATCGCCTGTGTCAGTGAAACACGACTGCAGATGTCCTTAAATTATACATCTGTCCGACTCACTGCCGAAGACCAAAAATATTCCTCTTTAAACCAGCCCCCCCGAAAATGACTCGGTTTGAAACATTTGTAGAAAAACTGACAACTTTCATTCAACGTTGCATTTTTTTTCATCCAATGATTCAAGATCTCATTTTGTTTCTTTTGTGTTGTTGTACCTTTTTTCAACCTGCAGTCCAGGGTGACCCCAAAAAATGTTTGCAGATTGTCGCAGATGTGGCACTTGCCTTTAGTCTCCTGCTAAATCTGATGCTTTGTTTTAGCCTCCACTCAACCGGAAGGCGACAAAAACAACAAAACTCTCCAGGATATCACAGAAAAAACATGGTTGCCCAAACCGGGGTGTGCCCTTTGTGACATCACAGTAGAAGCAGCACAGTGATAGTGATACTGCCAAGATAGCACATCGCTTTAACACCCAGAGTCCCGTCAGATCACCTCATGCGCCGCCTCTTGGAAGAGCACGTTTTTGACGATTTGAGTGAAATCCAAACTGGATGTTGATTTTCTAATGATCATATTAAGATGCTGCAGTGCCACTCTGACCGCTGAGGTCTGTCTGTTCAAGCTGCAGTCGTACCGCGAGTACAAACATAAGCCTTTGTGTCGCTGCTGCAGCAGTCTGTCCATTAGATGGGTATTTTTTAAGTCCCCCGTGTGCGTTGGCTTTCCCATCACTGATTTGAAAAAAACAAAACGAAAAACAAAACTGAAAGGTATGTCGAAAAAACAGAGGGGATGATGGGAAGTGACTCTGAGCGCAGCGCGAAACGAGCGACGCGTCACAACGCAGCCCTTTGTCTTCCTGCGAGGCAGCAAGCCGGGATGTAAAGTTTGCCGTCTGTCTGCGGAGAGGAAGTCACTCCAGCACGCTCGGGCACGCACGCAACGCACGCGCGCACCCGCGCACACCGTTACTGTTCTTGTGATCTCGCACGAGCGTTATGTTCCCGGTCATGTTACTCAAGGGGGGTGCACCCCCGACAAAGGCAACAGCAGAACCGAAATTACTGGCAGCGCTGCATTTTTCATGGTTCTCTCCTTTTATTTCCTGTTTTGTGTTGCAGCCTTTTTCAAAGAAAGCGGTGGACCATGTTCAGAGCCACTTAGCGAAGAAGCAGGTCCCCCCAACTCTCTTTCAGGTAACGGCGCTTCATATCCCTCACACTTGCCAGCGCTCCTCAATGCTTTTCCCACAGTCTGCAGTCTGCATTTACATTAATGATCTGTAACTGTTCAATGGGTTGACCTTTTTTTTTTTCCATTTGGTTCCAATATTTATTTGCCCTCTAATGCAAGTTTCTATGCAAGTGTTGTGGAAGCAACAGAAATGCAATAAATAAAGCACAGCAGTGGAAACAGGATAAGTTGGTAAATAAATAACACCTTTGACTTGATTGTCAAGAAGGTGCTTTTTCAGAAAGGTAGACTATCTACTTCATTGGTGTCAAACTCTGGCTTTTTGGCACACAGCGTCATACCAAATCACTACTAGAGCTGCTGACCCGCTGGTATTATACAGCACATGTACAGCCAATACTACAAATCCCAGAATGCTCTGCAGCTGGTATTTTGGCTCATAAATCAGGACAAGACGTTCATTGAAGGATATTACTACCACTGAATTGGTTCATTGTAACTTTATTTTCAAATCTATTATTTGAAAATAATAATAGATTATTTTCTATTGTTATTTTCAAATCTATTATTTGAAAATAAAGTGGAAAAAAGTTACTTTTGAAATAAATAAAAAAGAGGCATCCAGTTTTAATTCACATTTTATTTATATTGATGAGTTGTTTTTTTGTTTTGTTTTGTTTTTTTAAATTCAATTTAACTTGTGTGCAGTATTAGGTTTTGTAAAAGTTTTACATTTTGGCCTCACCGTGTATTTGAGTTTGACACCCCTGATCTACTTCAGAGATGCTCACGGCTTCGTTAGCAAGTGCGGCCCAGTCAGACCTGAGACTGAGGATGGCCACTCGCGCAGGAACACAGAGTCCCGCTTTATGGAACGCAACGTCGGCGGCGAATAATGACTGGGCTCAGGGCATTTGTGTGCATACGTGTCAATCCAAAGAGTGACATCACACTTGTCAGTGCACCGTACGCTCGCGAGATGGTAATTAATCGAAGCAGGGGCGTCTGGCCAGAGAGAAAAGCTTATTTTGAGTTGGGATGAGTTGAGACAGAAATACTCAAGGTCAGGTGCCGGGGGCGGGGGAGGGGTAAGGGGGGGGGCAAACAGCCCGCAGGCCAGACACCCAACTGAAGTGATCTTGATAAACAGCAGCCAGTTTCACAGCCTCGAGGAGGAGGCGGCGACGTTGTTTAGTTCTCGCTGCGGGTCTCCTAATTCAAGACTGGGTTTAGTCGTAGCAGGAAAAGCTAGGCAGCTAATGCCAACAATTTTAGCAAGGCCAAAGCCGCACATGATCGACATAAAAATTAGAAAGCGCCAACAATAGGACGAGACTGAACATTGCAGTCGGCTGACCCTGAGCAACGCGGCGATTAATCAATCGCCACTTCCTGTTTGTGAAGCCGCATTCGTCTCGCAAGTAGAGCCGTTTTGCAGCGGCTCCGTCTGCGTCACTCACACCGACGCCGAGGTCATGTGACCCCGCGCGTCCGCGCCGGCTCGGCTTTTCTCACACCTGATGCCCCCCCCCACCCCCCACCCCCGCCCCGCCCTGCGAGGGAGTCGCTCGCCTCAGACGAGCGGCAGCAACAAAATGACAGCACGTGACACACTCTTGTCAAGCAGACCTATTTTTAGGAGATTTTTTGCTATCTGTTCCTGTAAGTCACATGATTGGCTAGAAACACTGTCTTCCCCCCCCGCATGTCCTCCCTGCGACACCACTGGGTCAACAGTTTATTTCATCCAAGCACGATGAGAGGGTTTATTTGATTTCTGCTCGGCGTTAATTACTGTGGATGCATTTTTCTTGCTTTAACCTCATTGTGGACTCGCACTTATTAAATGATCGGCGGGGGCACAGCTTTGAGAAACCAAATTTCTGGGAGTGAACAATTGGGTGCCTTCTCTTCCGACTTGAATTTTAACAAAATGTTACCGTCTCAGTTGGTGAGCCCGGCTCTTCCTCTGTAAAATTACTCCATAGTGACCTAAGAACTATTACGTAATCCTGTCCGCCTTTCCTGTGTACGTACCGAGTGCTTCGTCTTGCTAAATATTTATCTGGAATGTGGAAGCTGCTCTTGCTGCTCTCTTGCTGCAAGGTACCCTCGCCGACGTTGTTTCCTACCTCCTCCCCCGAGTGAGCAATCGCACACGTGCACTTCTACATCTTGGAAACCTGACCTGAGTTGCACTTGTGTCTCTGTCCCACCACAGCCATACATCGTGGAGATCTGCGACAGCTTGAGAGGAAAGATCTTCCAGAAGTTCATCGAGAGGTGAGACAGCTGATTTTTTTTTTTTTTTTTTTCCTCGGAGGTAAAGAGGAACCAAATGTCTCGAAGCGCTTGCGTTTCTAACGTCTGTCTTTCTTTTTTTCCCCCAATTCCTCAGTGACAAATTCACTCGCTTCTGCCAGTGGAAGAATGTAGAGCTCAACATCCATGTGAGTCGCGGCGCTCCCGAAACCCCCAAATCCCCAGCTGTTGCTTTGCTCTGGTCCCCTTTTCTCTGTTGTAAACTCAAAAGTTTGTCGCCTTCCTCCTGCCGAGAAACCTTTTCAGCCCCGTCCCAAAGTGCCAGCGGACTCCGCTCGGATTCCTTTGAAGACAAAAACCGGGCAAGAGGCGCAAGGCCTGAGGAGCAGCTGCGAGCCGCTCTGAAAAACCTGCTGACTTAAAAAAAACAGGAAGGAGCTACTATGAGTTGTAAACAATGGCTGCTGCTGAAGACATTAACAAGCCGAGGCGGCGGTTTAATCAGAACCGGGGCGGCGTCACCTTTCCTTTCATTTGGAAAACCCCTGTGCGTTCTGTCACACTTGAATACGTTCAATAAATGCGGAGTATTCAGGAAATATTCCACCTGCGCCACTTCCAGTCCGTCTACTGCGGCAGCCATTGAAAGACTGTCGGTCTCCTCCGAGGTGATCGCAGCGAAAAGGATGAAGAGGCAGAGGGGAACGAGAATACGAAGACGCATTACGCACCACTGCATTTAATGTTGCGACGCTCGCCGAGCAGCTGTTGTTGTGCCCCAAATTTGAGCTGCGTGAATTCCATAAAGATGTATTAATTTATTATTTGAGTCCAGGAAACTGATGGGCAAAATCTTTCTCATCTTATGCGTCTATTTATTCCGGTTTGGTGAGGTTGCAGTTCAAAAGAGAGGCTTGAAATATTGAAACGGCTTCATTCCGCCCTAATTGTCAGAACACCAGTTTTGCAACGAACATCTGCCTGCACCTGTGCCTCTGGCGTCACGCCACAGCGTCCTGCCCTCACATCTCCTCCCCCCTTTTTGTCTCTCCCGGCTGCATCCGTTCACCAAACAAAAACCTCTGCGCCAAACGCAAAGATTTACTATAACCGGCCTGCCGCCCTTTAGTTCCAGTCCATTTCACGTCCAAGGTAACGTATTACAGATTAACCCGGAGATGTAAACACGCCACGGACTGCCAGGCACTGCTCTCAATTGGCTTGGCTGTAGTAATGACTCACCCTCAATCATTGACAGGGAAATCAGTGTGGTTACCGCTGGATGAAAGTGGAGAGTCGGGGTTTTATGATTGTCTAGTAATTAGAAAATGAACCGATCCAAACAGTTTTTTAATATGTTTTATGGCTGTGCAAACATTGCGCAGTGCAGAATTTACGTCTACCGCTGAGCCGCTCCAGCCTTTCACCAGACTCATGACTATCGATTGTTTGGAATTGTTCCTTCCAGCTGACCATGAACGACTTCAGCGTGCACCGGATCATCGGCCGGGGCGGCTTCGGCGAAGTGTACGGCTGCAGGAAGGCCGACACGGGAAAGATGTGAGTGCGCTCCCCGGCGGGCGGAAAGGGCACGGCCGTGCCGCGACTGCCGATGAGTAACCCGCCTGCCGTCTGAATTGCCAGGTACGCCATGAAGTGTTTGGACAAGAAGAGGATCAAGATGAAGCAGGGGGAGACGCTGGCGCTCAACGAGCGGATCATGCTGTCGCTGGTCAGCACAGGGGTGAGTTCAAACGCGGCTGGGAATTCCTGGTCTCGGCTGTTTTTTTACGTTTTCGGACCTCCTTAAAATTTTGCCCAATTATGATTTATTTATTTTGTGTGCGTTACAAAAGTTTTGGAAATGGTTATGTTGTTGCGGATGTGCTGCAAACGGACGTCATCTTGCTTAAATACACAGTTCTGAGCTGGACCGAACCGTGCAAGTGCAGCATGTGGGTCAATGTTGGTGACCGCGCCTAAATAAACCCGCTAATAAATACCTAAGACCGATTCTTGCCGCAAAATGGTACGTTGCATAAGCACGAGGCGTCCGAAAACTTTTGCCCGCCACCGCCGCATAAGACCCCTGTATAATCCCGAAGGTCGACATGGAGCATCGTAGCATCACAGTGATGTGCAGGCAATCGCAACAAGATAAGAGAGCCTGATTTGGGTAACGGCACTTTATGATTATTTATCTAAGATTCCCACCCAATGTTTGCAAATGCAGTCACCCGCCGGCACAGAGTAAATCCAAGGCAGTTAGAAGCGGACTGATAATATCAAGCCGGCCTGCTTTGACTGGCAAAGCGCGATGCGGAGACACACAAACGCAGCACACAAACGCAGCACACAAACGCAGCACACAACCGTAGCACACAACCGTAGGCGTCTTTGAATTGGACGCTTTTTTTTTTTCTTTTTTTTCTTTAATCGAGCAGCAAACGGATAGGGCGGATAGAGGAAAAAGTGGTCGGAGCCACTCTGCGGACCGCCACGGTGATGCTGAAGTAATTACAGCGCTTCCACCTGCAGCACCACGCCAGGCACGTGCAGCTTCATCATTAATGCATCGGCACTAACAGGTTTTTACGGCCTGGCAGTCATAAAAAGGGAGTCCCCAGGTCCAAATATAAACTGCTGGCCTTTTGCGTTGGCCGCCCTTAAACGTCACTGACTCTGCATTTTTTTATATCTAAGCTTTTCTTTTCTTTTTAATTATTTGGAGTGGCTGCGGTGGCTGCTTGTTCTTAGATCCATTTGTCCCGATTTCAGAGCTTTCTGTTAATTTTGGTACCCATGCAAATTGTGTCTCTGGATGTTGGAATAAAAGCACTTTGCTTACCGTTTGGTTGTAAAGGGAGTAGGGATGTTAACAATTAATCAATTATATATTAATCGTTGATTAAGAATTTAATCGATTAAATTAAATGAGTTGCAATTAGTTGAAATTTTTTTACACAGGGAATTAATACCATTATAACAGTGTAGTGGCAGGAAAGAGCAATTCACCTGTATATATTCTGATGGTCATAATATACCTAGAACAAGTTTAAACAGCTTTAAAAAAAAAAAAAATAAGTTGAAATATATATGAAATATGACCCATTAGAAGTCAAGTTAAAGTCAGAGGGTAAATGTTGAGGGTGTTTTTACTGTTCTCTAATGTAAAAATGGGTCACATTGGACCCTCAACATTATTTAAGGGTTAAATAATGTCTTCCTGACACATTTTTCTTTCTTTTCATTGTTGGATTAACTATCTTGTTCCTATTCAGTTGTCGGTGAATGGAAAGTCATTTTGCACAGTGCATTTTACACCTCCGACACTTCCTCCTCAACTTTGCTCTTTAACAGCAGGAGTCGAACTGCTTTTCCTGAGTTGCCGCTAACTTAATCGATGCGACCTTCCTCCCTCCCTCTCGCAGGACTGCCCCTTCATTGTGTGCATGACGTACGCCTTCCACACCCCCGACAAGCTGTGCTTCATCCTGGACCTGATGAATGGTAAGGTCGCCTCCTGCCTTCGGGACCCGTGTGCCGGGGGGGGTCAGAACAAAAGATTGGATCACTCTGCGTGTCGCCGACTTCCAATCCAGACTTGGTGGGACTTTGACCTCGTACACGAGGTGACTTCCCCGCCTGAGCCGCCCAACGGCGGCCTCCCTCGGCACTCCTCACCTCTGAGTATTTCCTGTTGAGAACCTCCCGGCTCCCAGCCAGCCTCGTCTCAAAACAATAAAACCCGTGTGACTGCTCAGCAGCAGCACGGCCAATCGCGCACGCCGAGCAGTAATATTACAGCCGCTGTGTGCAAAATAAATCAAGCGCTCGATGCATCCGAGCACCGAGGGTGCTGGGCTGAAAATACTCATCGAAGGCCCCTCAATTGATTGTCGCCGTCGCTCCCGGAAGGTTTGATATAACTTATCGACTGATATTGATCCAGGCGCAAGGTCTCATTGATACGCATTATTTGTGTGTGTGTGTGTGTGTGTGTGTGTGTGTGTGTGTGTGTGTGTGTGTGTGTGTGTGTGTGTGTGTGTGTGTGTGTGTGTGTGTGTGTGTGTGTGTGCTCTTGCAGGGGGCGACCTGCACTACCACCTGTCTCAGCACGGCGTGTTCAGCGAGAAGGAGATGCGTTTCTATGCTGCTGAAATCATCCTTGGTCTGGAGCACATGCACAACCGCTTTGTCGTCTACAGAGACCTCAAGGTACGCCCAACCGTCCAGCTAGCCAGTCCACTTTTATTGGGTGACTCCCGTTGCAGGGTGCAAAAGGTGCCTTAGCCATTTCTTGCATCCGACAGCGGCAAGAGGTTTGCATGGCTTCACGCAGAAAGAAAAATGTGCAACACATACATCTGGAAGCTGCAGTTTCTCCAAATGCTTTCAGCAGCTGTTTTTTTCACGTTGCAGCCTGCCAGATAGTTTTAGATGGACAGATAGTTTGTTGTCCATATCTGCTGCTGGTATTGCTGTTGGTAATGGCTTGTTAAGCCCTGTTCGCTTGGGATTAGTACTACCTGGGGACCTCTGGTCATTTTTAAATTGCTAACATTAAGACCCGGATATGATCTGGTTGTGAATGATGGTTATTGGCTCATTTTAGCAGATTTTAAGCCAAAATCTGGAAGGAATTTGGAGTGCACGTTTGGTCTCATCATACGTTCGTGGTCATGGAAACTGTAAATCAAATGTCAAAGCAGCAACGTGACTTCTGAACAGTGTGCAGTTGGATAACGGGCCGTCATGAGCCATTTGAAAGATAGAAAAATGTTCCTTACCGTGCGCTGCTATGCAAGGCATCCATCGCGTTATCTTCCGAAATTTCACTCTTTTGATTGAACAGAGCTGGCTCTTTCTCCGAATGGCTTTCCAGTACCGATACCAGACCGTATTTGCACTTAAAACGCTGTCAAAACTGCCACTGATAACATCCCCCCGCAGCCTCCATTTTTCAACTGGAAAAGAAGCAGAAAAGACACGCAATAAAACCAAAAAATTCACTGAGATGCAGATTCGCAGGGGACTGGTATTATCGCAGGACGTCTGTGTTTGGCGAAATATGGTGGGTAATTTGCGGTGGAATTTTTTTACTTTGCAAATTACAGACACGGCGCATTCGCACGGGATCACGATCACAGGCGTCCTCCGTGATTATTATACATTACCAGAGGTCCCCAGGTAATACTAATCCCGTGCAAATAGGGCTTTAGACTGAGGGAAAACATGATTTGAAATACTGCTGTTGAAGGCCTGTCTCGCTGTATTGCAGATCCTGTCGACGTAAAGTGGATTTGAAATGTGTAGATGCATGCAGGGGCCACCAGTGATCCACCGAGCATGTAAAAACAAGGAACAACCCCAATACTGCACATAGGGTCAAATTTAAAAAACACATGCCATACATGAATTCCAGTGAAGTAAAACAGCAAAACTGGGAATTTGGGAATTCTCCTGGATTCCTTTTTAAACAATCTAAACATTTTAACATGACCTGTATGTGAAAAATAAAAAGGCAGAAACTGAGGCCCGCAATAAAACACTCAGAATATTATGCTCAAGTGGAGCTCGTGGGGGCACGCTGCAGCCGAGCGCTGTCTCCACTTCCAAACGAAAACAGAAATAAGTATCGCGTTTCTCAAGATTTACGTTTTGGGTTAGAACCAGCAGGCAGAGAGGAGCTCGAAGCCACACACAGGAAGCCGCGCCGCGAAAACGTGTGAGCAAAGCGCCGGCTGCGGTCTGCAACTGAGATCCGTTGACATGCAGGAAAGTATTAAGTAACGCCAGGCTTTATCCTTGAATCTGTAAAACCGTCAGTTAATGGATGTATTAAAGTGGCAGCCGCAGAAGGGAGACATTTCATGTTGTCTTCCCCCTTTTTTTCCCCGACAAAACCCTCTCCGTCTTTGAGTTGTGGTGGTATTTAAGGGAAAATAAGATATAAAGAAGATCAGAGAGGAGGCTGCAACCCGGAGCTTTCACGGTCCCGAGCTGCGCGACACAAACCAACACACCAGCGCACCTCCACAGATTTGATTTCAAAGCTGCAGATTCCCATCAGCCGCATTTTCGGCCGCCCTCTGTTTTTCTTCCAATTCCCCTGTTTGGACTGGTTGCCATAATAGCAGATATATTTTGCTGGAAGCCACGGAACAGTTTTAGGGCTTCAATAAACAGTGCAGAACAATGCAGATAATACTCTGAGGCTGAGAGTTGGAGGCCCGGGAGGGGGGGGGTGTAGAGTAAGCAAATCACCGTTTCTGGGAGGATAACCAGGACAACAGGTTTCCTCTTATTGTCCAAAAACCTGCTGGATTATCAGTGTTGTTTGTTTGTTTGTCCCCTGCAAAGCGGAAATTGTAGATTGAGTTGCGAATTAGTGAGGTCTCCTTCATAGTTTCCAGCGCCCGTGATGTTATCTCCGCTGCCTCGCCATCATCAGTATCACTCTCACTCTCTCTCTCCCTCTCTCTCTCTCTCTCCGCTCCTTCAGCCAGCTAATATCCTGCTGGACGAGCACGGTCATGTTCGCATCTCCGACCTGGGCCTCGCCTGCGACTTCTCCAAGAAGAAGCCACACGCCAGCGTGTAAGTGTTTGCGGCGATCATCACGCCGTGGGTTTTTTTTTTTTCACCATTTTTATGACAAGAAAAATACTTTGAGATAGTTTTAGCATTGTCACTGGTAGAGGACGCAATGACTTCCTGTGCCTCTAAGCTGGCATAGATCGCAATCTGGACGGTGCGCAAATGAGGAAGAATTCTGATTCATTTTTCAAATAGCATTTTCTTTTTTCAAGGTTCAGCAGCAGCCCTTCAAGTAGGGGTGGGAATCATTAGGTACCTGACGATTCAATTCGATTCCGATTCAGAGGGCTACGATGGAATTAATCGCGATTAATCATGATTTATATATATATATATATATATATATATATATATATATATATATATATATATATATATATATATATATATATATATATATATCTACATCCAAAGCATGCGACATACCGTGGAATGACAAAGTCACAGTGGCCTTCGTAATTGGCCTCTCCCTTTGCGACTGTATTGGCAGCTTTGTTCTGGTGTTGTGGATGGTTGTCAGGTTTGGAGCAACTGGAGGATTTTCTGTCTTTTCCTCCATGGCCGGGTGCCAGCGGGCGATATGGTTCCTCATGTTTGTCGGGTTCCCACAGTATTTGTTTGTAGTTTGACCAGCTTACAAACATTGTGACTTTTGTTGCGTTTCTTTTCCCCCTCAACCTCGTAAAACCCAAAATGCTGCCACGTACTGGCTTTAAATCCCGAAGGAACCGGTCAAATTTGTTTTTCAATCGTCTTTAATGCCAATGTGTGTCTGCAGTGCAGTCGTACATGAGATCCGGCCTCATTACAAAAAATGGTTAATTATTTTTGAATCGATTCATAAATGGCAATGTCATAATCACGATTAATCCCAGAAACAATTTTTTCCTTCCCCTAACTTCAAGTCCCCTAGTTATGGGTTAACTTGTTTTCTAACACATTTCTTCTTTTCTTCATTTCTTTAGACCATAAAATGTCATTTCATTTGTACTTCTGTTCTTAGCCCGAAAAACAGGATAAAGATATTTTCAATATGAGCCTTGTGATTATATTAGTTTTTCTGTCTGTATTTATCGTCCTCGGCTGCTTTTTCCCTGCGACCTCTGTCACCATCCAGTTGGTCATCAATTTGCACATTTCTCACAGAGCGCTTGTGTGTTTTTCCACCAGGGGCACCCACGGCTACATGGCTCCAGAAGTTCTCCAGAAGGGCACGGCGTACGACAGCAGCGCCGACTGGTTCTCCTTAGGCTGCATGCTCTTCAAGCTTCTCCGAGGGTAAACGCCCGAGCTGCTCTTATCATCCTCAGCCATCTCCTCCTCCCCCCTCTTCCCCCCTCTTCCCCCCTCTCCTCGCCGCCGCGTCCCTGCGTCGCCCCTGCTGCCGCCGAAGCTCTCGAGCATCTCGGAGTGGACCTCTTTGAATCTGCCCTCTCGCCATCTGTCTGCTCCGCGTTTGATCTTGATCTTGTTTGTGTCCTCCCACCGCCTCCCAGATCTGAAGTGTGTAAATGCCATAGGTCTGAGCCCAGTAGGTCAGAAATCAGGGAAAAGAGGAAGGAGAGTGCGTGCGTGTGTGTGCGCGAGTGACGCGCTTTCCCATTGATCTTTGCGATGTGCGTGCATGCACGCTGCACGGCGGCAGGAGTGTATGTCGGTCTGAGGGAAAGGTTGGCTGCTCCAGAGACGGATGAATACACTGAAACCCTTCAAGAGTTCTGTCATTTTCTCTTGTCTGGTCACGTTTTGACTGCTCGCATTTCGCAGATTTCCATTTGTCCAGATTTCAGTGCTTTCTGTTAATTCGGTACCAGTGCCATTATATCTCTGGGTGTCGGAATCAAAGCACTTTGCTTACTGTTTAGTCATAAAGGGAGTAGGGATCTTAATAATTAATCGATTAATCAATTCATTGTCGATTAAGAATTTAATCGATTAAATTAAACTAAATTAGTTGCAATCAATTGAATTTTTTTTTTTTTTTTTACATGGATAGTTGATATTATTATAACTGTGTAGTGGCACTGGAGAGCAATTCACATGTAGATACTGTGATGGTCATAATATACCTAGAGCAAGTTACTTCTAAACAATTTAAAAAAAATAAATTTGAAATGTGACCCATTAGAAGTCAACTTCAAGTCAGAGGATAAATGTTGAGGGTGTTTATACTGTAACATTATTTAAGGGTTAAATAATGTGCTATTACACATTTTTCATTGTGAAATTTAGGTTCTCAGTAAAGATCACCACTTGTGTGTGTGAGTGACGTGCTTTACCATAGATTGGCTGCTCCAGAGACGGATGAATACATAGAAACGCTTCAAGAGCTCCGTCACTCACTCTCGTCTCGTCACGTTTTGACTGCTTGCGTTTCGCGGAGGTGAAGAAACGTCACACCGGAGCCCCTCTAATAGCGACATGTGTTTTGGTTCGGAAATGATTCACACGATCCTTAAAAAAAAAAAAAAAAAAAAAAGTGTTGAAACGAGTCCAGTCGATTTTCTCAGCTGCCAGCTAGTTGGTGTCGGCAGCTCAACCCCGAGACCATAAAAGCAGCAGCACATTCCCCAACCCGTCTTGCCTCGTCTGGAGCTGTCGCCGAGAACTTAGTCTGTAAAAATACATTTTTCAAAACGGCTAATTTAAGCGATTGGTTGGAAACCCCATCTCAGCTGTGAAATGATGCACAACAGAACCACAGTTCAAGTCCATTGTAATTTCTTGGTTTTATCTTCACACATCTGAAGTGTTTACTTGACCATCATGTTCATGGTTGTGGAAGCACGCTCCATTTCTGTCGTTTGTTTTGAAGTCGTACTTGTCTTTCTTGACTTGCTACTTTTATCCTTGTTGTGAAAACAGGTTATCGCAGTCTGCCGCCAAAGTTTGTGTCAGAGTTGAAGAGTTGTTGCAGAGACATTTTGTGTGTTTTCCATGCTTTCAGGCGCTAAGAAGAAATTTTGCAAAAGAAATTCTATGGAAACAGGTGCAAGAGATGCAGCAAATAAAAAAAAGAAAGAAGAAGAAACCTAGTCATGGGGCTTGATTAAAAAAAAAAATTGAATTAATTATGGCCTTAATCGTAATTAATTGTATTCTATTCGCATATCAAGAGTTGGTAACAGAGATTTGGAAGTACTTAAATAGATTTTTCAGGTATTTGTACTTTACTTGAGGAATTCTTTCATTCAGCTTTTTACTTTTACTCCCTAAATTTGGACACAAATATCTGTGTTTTCTCCTTCTTACATCAAAAAAAATAAAATGCCTCTTACTTTTGCGTACTCCTGCTACTACTCCGACTTGCGCTTGTCTGACGCCACTCAGTGCGTCGCTATAATCCGTATTGCCGGAAACTCGTGCAAACATTCCGTGTTGTCTAAAGTATAAAATAAAATGCGATATATTTTTTAACGCCATCATTTTTTTTTTCCGTTAATTATTGAATTAACACAAAAATTTCCCGACTAATCTAAGATTAATTAATTTAAGATTCATTTTTAATAGGATTTCCCAATCCTACTAAAAACATGTCGCCTCGCCGATTCTCTTCCTGCTTACTCGCCAAAGGAAGGATCCATTCCTGTGAACAGTGGAGCGGCAGTGATCTGTTGTGATACGCTGCGTGTGCTGTTAAAAAGGTTTTTTCCCAAATTGTCAAGTGCGTTTTCTTTTAATAGCCGAGCCCTTCGCACAGTTCTGCTTTATATCTGTTTTCCAAGTGCAAAAATGGATATGAAGCTGAATCGCAACTGACAGTTTCCATGGAAACAGCGGGTAGCAAAGGTGACCGCTTTTTTCCTCTGCACGGAACGCTCCGATGGAATACCGAACCCCAAAAGCTTCTGAAACCTGCTCGTGCCTAATTAGAGCGAGTCTGATCTGGGTCACTTTAAATTACCGCTGCTCAACTCGGGCGTGCTGTAATTTTTTATGATCTCACTGCCTCAAGTTTAATCAAAGAGTGTCGGGCTGCGGAGGGTGAGGTTGGGGGGAGGGGTGGGGGGTTGCGATCGGCAGCGCGAGGCTGATTTATTGCTCGCGTCTCATATCTCAACTCGTGTTGCCCCAATTAAAGGGACGTTCCACGTCGCTCACCCCCTCAGTGATTTGTCAATGGATAAAATGTTCGAAGACAAGAGAAGCCACGAAACCACTTCAATCTGATAATATGGTGTGCAGACAGAAGACCTATTCATGTTAGAAGATATAATACATATTGTATCGCAAAAGTTCCAGATATTTAGCTTTGGGATGGAATGTCAGCTAAAATGCGCCTCACACTTAAACTTACTTTGACTTTTGAGTCCATATGTCCAACTGTTAAGTCTCTCACGACTTTTTGCATCATCCGCTGCTCAACAACAAGGTGATTAGCTACAAATATCGCAACCAAAAGTGTTGGATCAATGAATCGACCTCTAAATGCTCTGGTTTCAGTGGCAGTTTATCTTTAAACAGTCTTCTTCATCAGGCTGTTCACATTTTGACACCATGGGACCCAAGACGACACCGAACAAAAAGGTCACATGACAAGTTATTGATATATTGACACATTTTTTGGAGGTCAAGCTTCCACTGTCGCCAGCTTGGAGATGAAGAAAGGACCACTGCATGCTCCTACTTAAACTCCCGAATTTAGCAGTCATGCCAATGAGTGAATTCCTCGAATGTCCTGGTATTACTAAATAGTAAATAACAGTACTTTACTTTACTCGTCTCGACTATGCTTGATGATGTCATCAAACCACAGCAAGGCATAACAGCAACCTTGAAGTTGTTACATTTGTCATTATCTATGCATCCAGCGAGACAACACAATACAAATTAGCCATAATGTGTCGATTCCACGGCTTCGTATATCGGTATCGGTTGATATCGGTATCGGAAATTAGGAGTTGGGCAATATCGGGATATGGGTAAAAAAGTCAATATCGGACATCACCAGTTACAACCACTGTATTTTCCATTGACATAGTAGTGTGTAGAAAACCGGTGAAGTTTTCATTTTTGGGAGACAAAACATCCAATTGACTTCCTCTTTGAGTGTCAGGGCCTTGATCCTCTGCCTCACCTTGTCTCTTTGTCTCTCTGTCTTCCATGCGCAGGCACAGTCCCTTCAGACAGCACAAGACCAAAGACAAACACGAGATTGACCGCATGACACTCACCATGGTAAGGCAACTCTGCACGTCGCAAGTATTTTTTTTTTGTTCCTGGAAATCGAGGCTAAAGGTGCACCAGGACTATGAATCTTTGCTTAAGTCGGGAGCCCCAGAAGGAGGCTCAGCGCTGCGGCAGTGTGGAAACTCTGAAGTCTCTCCTGCCCAGAGATCTATCGAACCCTCGCGAGGCGTCTTTCATTCTGCACTTTAAGCCAAGGAGAATTTTTTTTTTTCCTCCATGTGGCTTTAATGTCTCTGGAACAGTATTTTTCCGAGAATCTGTCCCCTCCATCTGTCGTGGGAACTCTAAATATGATCACTCTTTTTAACGATATTGCGATACCTCCCAGCCGCGCTCAGTAACGGAGGCGACTGTTCACATCAGCAGTCTGAGGGTCAGCACATGTGCTGACCCGGACTTCCTGCCGCTTCAAACATTAACTCCCATGACTTGCCAAGTTAACCAGAAAACCGGCGTGTGATGCAGTTTGGGCCACATCGCAATCTGATGCTTTTACCTTGTCCTGTCGTAAGCGTGTTATAAGCGTGTCATAATTCAATCTTATTGTTGGGCTCATTAGGAATCCTTCTCAGTCAACCAGTGATTCTGCGATTC
Organism: Thamnaconus septentrionalis; assembly: GCA_009823395.1. Lineage (NCBI taxonomy): Eukaryota > Metazoa > Chordata > Actinopteri > Tetraodontiformes > Monacanthidae > Thamnaconus > Thamnaconus septentrionalis. The sequence goes on from CM020518.1 coordinate 16,908,932, forward strand.
ATGTCATCTAAAGTGGAAGTGATTGACAGGGATGCAGTGTTTTTAAAATGAGGCCAAGTAAGGGACAAAAGGTTCGCTTTACTTCGTCTTCCTCTGCCTTCTGGAAAGTGTTGTTTAAAACCCCTTTGTGATGTCAGAAGGGGCGCTGCCGCTCTTGTCTGAGTGGTGACGACAGCCCCGGTTGGTTTCACCCTTTAGATCGTGACCACTTTCTCAAAATAGACATAAAACTTTTCATTAAATATCGAGGGCGTCGCTCCTCACGAAGGGGTCGGCGTGACGCCGAGACGGAGACACAACTGTCGCCTCGCCCGCCTCTTTCAGCAGCCCCTCCTCCGTCCTCCCCCCTCCCCTGGTGTCCTGGACAGGACTCCGTTTGAAGCGACAAAGCGTCGGTCGCGGCCTCGCTGCACCTCACTGGCTCCGTCTGCTGCCAGCAGCAGCAGCAGCAGCAGCAGCAGCAGTTGTCCATCACGGTGGAACACGTCCAAATATCCGTGTCCGCTCATGTGTTTCGTCAGGACACGAAGTGGCTGCGGCAAGGCGAGCTGACCCCGCCTCTCTCTGTCTCTGTCTGTCTCTCTCGCTCTCTCTCGCTCGCCCTCTGTTTGGCCGAGCAAGACCTCTAAACAGAGAAAGTATGATCTTTCATATCGGCGTAAATCCAGATTAGGATTTTAATCCAGCCACTTAATCTGGTTTTATCCCTTTAATCCTCGTCCGCTGGCGTGCATGTGTGCCGACGAGGGACAGACGGACGGACTGACGGACGGATGGGAGCGGGGAAGGCCGAAGTGCGAGGTCTGCGAGGCCGGCGCTGCTTTTCGGGGGCCTTTCGGGCCCCGTCGGGGCTAAAAATACTGCTCTATATGTCGCTGTGTTTATTGGATGTGATGAATGGTCTCATTACATAAACACGGTGGAAGCAGACGGCAGAGTAAAGGTTGGGAAGTGTGCAAGCCAAGACAGGAAGGGATGGAGAGGGGGGGGGGGGGCGGAGGGGAGGGTGGATGGATGGAACAGATCCTGGTGGACGGTGCTCTGTCCGCGGCCGACGGGATGACGCGTTGCTCCCGTCTTTTTTTTGTTTGTTTTTTTTTGCGGTTGGGGATCCATCGCGATCGAAAAGCAGTTGTTTTTTTTGCGGTTGGACAGCACGGTAGCCTCGATCCTCCTCGTCTCCGTTCAACTATTCCTGGAGTCAGCGCCGTGCAGGGGGATAGAGAGGGAAGAGGAAAAAAAAAAACGGGGGCCATTTATTTTCATTGACCTCCTCTGTGTTCCTGCTCCGTGTTTTATTGCGGCTCTCGCGCTGAATAAATGATGCTGGTGGTGGAGGGAGCTTCTGCGGCAGCAGGGGTTTTGCATCATCCGAGGACGCCATCGCAAGCGAGGCGCCGCAGCAGAGGGGGTGGCGGCGTTGGAGGGGGCGCTTGGTTCATTGAGGGAGTTGCCCACTCGGCTGCACAGCGAGGTGTTTTTTTTTGTCTAATTAATTCTTCTAACTATTAAATTACAGCATTGATTGATTTTTTTTTAAATTAGATATTGGTACATGTAGATGATTAGCAATTAGCAATTACCAATTCCATATTGCACAAATATCATCATTGAATTTTAAAAATATTTTAAGATTGAACCAAGCGAACTACTCTCTTGTCCTTGTACCAACATCCAATTTTCATTTAGACTTTTAGCTTTTTTCCTCTTCCAGCAATCATTGTCTAAATAATATCATTTTATAGGTCACATAGGGAAATTCCAATTGTTATCTAATTATTTCCCAGCATCCCTTGCCTTCGGTCGATTTGACATATTTCCAGGAGCTACTCCGTTTTTCTCGCAGCAACGGTCTCGTGAGCGTCGTTCGACTCCCTCCTCCTCTTCTTCTTCTCTCTCTTATACATGAAGTCAATTTATTCGAACACGTAAAAAATAAGTTTTTTTTCTGCCTCAGCTCCGTCTCCACTTTGTAGTATTTTCTTTTAAGATCCTGCGCGACAGCCGACTCTTGAGTCCCCTTAGCGGTCGAGCAACAGGGAGGCGACCGGCTGCTTTTATTTGCTGTCAAACTTGTCGTCCGTCCTGCTCCTTGTGTTCTCCACCTGATGCATCCGCCGCCAGCAGGCGTCCTTTGTCCTCGCCACCCGGGAGCCTCGCGTCGTTCACCTTTTTGGTGGCCCTCCCGACAAAGCAGGGAGAGCGCGGATCTACCCGCGGGCTCTGAAATACCATTACCGCAGCCTGCACGGCTCTGCACGGCTCTGCACTGTGAGCGTGTTTAGGGGTGTTTAAGGCCAACCATTAAATAGTTCCTAGAAAGATTTTCTGTGCTCGCAAAAAAAGAGCACTAAGTCGCTGTGTCCACAAGGCGAAAGTTTCTCAGAGTCCATTCTGAGAATCTTCTACTTTTCCCTTCATTCCTAAGTGTTTTAAATGCTTTGGTTTCACACGTTTGCACTATGAAAAGCAACAAAGACGTCCAGGGAGAAGAAAAAAATAATCATAACAAGTTGCCGATTTCAAACAAAATATTTTGTGGAAGCTTTTCTTTTTTGGGAGCGGGCGAGCTTCTCTCTTGATCGCAGCCAGCTCACCTTCTGCTGCCTCGTCCAGTGGCCTTCGCATAAACACAGTCGCTAATGGTTTCGGAGCGCTTCTTCCACCACCCTACCTCCCCCACCCGCCCCCCCTTTGCACTTCAAACATCCAGGTGATGTATGAGCCCGCCGTTCCAGCGGATCGGGGGCCCTCCTCTCTCCTCCCCTCGGGTGACTGTCGGTGAGGTAAAAGGGGGCCGGTGGCGTGTCCTCCCCACCACCAGGGGTCGCCACTTCCTCTGACCGTCGCAAACAGAGGTGGTTAAACAGGCGGTTGAGGGGGGTCAAAGGGTCGGCGGACTGTCGAGGGAACGCGGCTCTTCTTCGCCCAGCGAAGCGTTTCTCACCCCTCTCTCCCTCCCCCCTCCTCCTCCTCCTCCGCTCCCTTTCGTAGAATGTGGAGCTGCCAGACTCCTTCACCGCCGAGCTCAAAGATCTCCTGGAGGGCCTGCTGCAGCGAGACGTTTCCAAGAGGCTGGGCTGCCAGGGCCAAGGGTACGTTCGTCTGTCTCTCTGTCTGTCTGTGTAACACACACACACACATGCCCCAGCCTCATCAGTGTCCACAGGCGTTTCAAATGAACCCATCAGTCGGATGCCTCCTGCCAGTGCGCCCCCGCCCCCCACCACCACCACCACCACCCACTCACTGTGGTGGAGGAGCGCTGGACAGAGGCAGACGTCACATGACTCCCCCGCCCCAAACCCCGAACCACGACTGATTTCACTGGTGCCGTCATTTCACATCAGCTCATGACTAAAGCAGAGTGATGGATCGCTGCCCCCAACACACACACACACACACACACACACACACACACACACACACACACACACACACGCACTCCTCCTCCTCCCCAAATAGCAGGGAAACGCTGGGGAAAAAAGAGGAGTCTCGCGGCAAATGCTGCCACCCAGTGGACAATGTTAACCAGAACTGTACCGTCTTCTCTCCACCCTCCCTCCCTCCCTCCCTGCCCACCCACCCACTACCCGCCATGGCACACAGGGCCCCCGAGGTGAAGGAGCACCAGTTTTTCAAAGGCATTGACTGGCAGCAGGTTTACCTCCAGAAGGTGAGCGAACGTCTTTTCCCTGTCGGTTTCCTCGCCGCAGGTTCGGAAGATGATGTTCGTCGTCGTCGGCACTCTGCGCTTCGATTTGTTAGTTTTTTGATGTTGTAAACATAAAAAAAACTTTTTAATGTTTATTTTTTTCAAGCCAAACAGATGATCATTTCTCCCTGCAGCCATCAGGCCGTACAATTGCACTCAATGAATTCATCTTCTAACCTAAACCACTTTCATAAAGGTTACTTATATGTCAGCACTATGTAGATAACTGTAAATAATCTAACTGTTCATAACATGAAAATATCTTGGTTTTCCTTTCTTACTCTGTAAAAATTTGATTAGATTTTTATTTCTTTTTTTGATTAATATAATTTTCCTTCACTTTTGCACTACTTTTTGTTGCTGTAATTGTGCAAATTGCCCCAAAGACGTTCTATTATATTCTATTCTAAAACAAAATCAAGTTGGAGCGAAAGCTTTGATGCTGTATAACCTTTTTTTTTTTCAGTGTGCTTTATAAAAACATCTTTACAAAACACAACAGTGTTTGGTTCCGGTTGGGGGTGGGTGAGGTGTGTGGGGGGGTATTTTCAGGTCACTTGATTTATTTACAATTGACCTATAAGCATAATAACGCGCTAACAATGCAGCGGCTGTGTTCCGAGGATCTTTCCGCCGCTCTCTTGTTGTTTGACCTACATCTTGACGGCGTTATTTAACAGTTGTTTGCGACGGAGCAGAGCACCGCGGATATCTTTTGTGTTTGACCCCTCTGCTCTGCACAACAGTGGTCCCCCCACTCCAGGGACAAGTGCGCTCAGCCGCTTTCCTGCAGTAGTATTATATAAGTATTTGGATTGTAAGAAAGACCCCAACAAGTAAAACAGAAAGGAGAAACGCAGCACTTTTGGCTTTTTTTTTTTCCAGTTATTTATCAGTTATCAGCCGTTCTAGTAAACACTTCAGCTCCGCGGCGTCACTCTCTGTTAATCTGCTCCTCCTCCTCCGTCCCACTTGCTCTGACGACCGCCTCTCCTCTCGTCTCCCCCTCCTCCCGCAGTACTCGCCTCCTTTAATCCCGCCGAGGGGAGAGGTGAACGCCGCCGACGCTTTCGACATCGGCTCCTTTGATGAGGAGGACACCAAAGGCATCAAGGTGAGGCCGACTCCTGCACGAACGGGCCGTTGAGTTTCCTGGAACATTAAAAGGATTCGCTTCTTGCTGGAGGGTTTTCGGCGGGGATCGATTTAAATCGGGAAGCCTTTCAGGTGACGCCGGCGCAGGACTAATAGCGGCGTCAGCCCGCGGGGCAAACGGCCAGACTGTTTCCTAAAATAGTAGCTTCGATGAGTCTCCAGGCGGCAAACGCAAACATTCGTTTCTAACGAAATGTGACAATTTGTTTACGTTAGCCGCCGAGTTTGTTTGAATTTCTCCGGCATCCAGTTGCAAACGAAGGCCTCTGCTCTCCCTCCCGAAATACCCCCCCCTCTGTCCCCGGTCGTCAGCGATTTGCTCCTAAGAAGCTGCCCCAGAGTGGAAGCGCAAAGGGTTGACGTCACGGTGTGTAAACAGACTCTCGGCCTCTTGGCCGGCGTGTGGACGACGACGGCGTGTGCACGTGTCGCTCTGTGAAGAGGAAGAGCAGAAACTTGTCAGATTTTGGTCGGTGGAGAAGAGAAACAATGTTTAAGATCACCACCACCAGTGTCACTCTAGAGAAGTTTTTTTAAATTATTATTGCAGTTTGTGTTGCAATGCAATTTTAGCTCACATAGTTGAAAAAAAAGTTCATTTTAAATTGTAGTTGCTCATAACGCTAAAAAGAATTGCAATGTGAATCTTTCTTACTGCACACTGCTGATTCAGTCACTTACAATCATCGACCACCTTCTCTCTTATTGACGGTTTTTTTTTTTTTTTGTCCCCACCTGCGTCGAACCTCTCGTCCCTGCAGGAATCTACTGCTCTCCCGGACCAGTAGATTCATTAACAGCATTAGCGCAACTGTAGTAACGCTGAATCATCCTTTGACGCCGCAGAATCGATACCAGACAAACACTTGGGTTCACTTCTGTGGCGTTCTAGCCGGTCGGTTCTCTGATACGAGAGCCTGGCTGCAGACGCTCCTTCGTCCTGGGCAGCAAGACTGTCTGTCGTCTCTGCCCCGGTGTCTCACTCAAGGAGGTTAGAATTCCTCCAATATAAGATGAGGAACCAGATACGCTCATTTGCTGATGTGTATTTTTACACTCAATTAAGTTTTTCTTCTTCCTGCTCCTTTCTAACCAAGGACATGAGGATAGTGAATTTTAATATTATGTTACTAACATCTCGCCCCACAGTTGCTGGACAGCGACCAGGACCTGTACAAGAACTTCCCCCTGGTCATCTCGGAGCGCTGGCAGCAGGAGGTGGCGGAGACAGTGTACGAGGCGGTCAACTCGGACACGGACAAGAACGAGGCTCGCAAGCGGGCCAAGAACAAGCAGCAGGGCCACGAGGAGGGTACGAGCAGGCGGCATAGGCGCTCCAACAGGCCACTAAAAGCAAAAACAGACGGGGCCTTAATGACGCCCCCAGGGGAGTCGCGTGTGTTCCCTAACTGGGACGCTCACAGAGTGTAATGCACATCACGCAGACATAAGGCAGGGACGGCAGATAGAAGAGATAAGAACTGTAATCGGCAACTTTTGAAAAGTGCAAAGTGAACTCTTGGAGAACACGCAGATGTCTTGACATTGTTTTCCTGTGTGTGTGTGTGTGCGTGTGCGTGCAGACTACGCCCTGGGACGGGACTGCATCATGCACGGCTACATGCTGAAGCTGGGGAACCCCTTCTTGACCCAGTGGCAGCGCCGCTACTTCTATCTCTTCCCCAACCGTGTGGAGTGGAGGGGCGAGGGCGAGTCGCGGGTACGTGCACGCCCGTCACACCCCACGGTGACGCTGCCATCGCCAAATCCACGTGGCGATTGGTGTCGCCACTCGTTTCCCGTAAAACCTCCTTGCGTGTTGCTTCCTTTTCATTCAGCTTCGTAATCCTGGAAAAAAAAAACACTTTTAAATGGCAAACTTTTTCAAGTTGAGTTGTGGTGTCGAGCATCAGCATCTCCTTTTATGATCTTGGAGTGACAGGTAACCCTCACTTTGAGCTTTAATGATGCTTTTTCTTCTCTTACTGCTTTTTACCTTCTTTTTTTTTTGAAGTGGTTTCTTTATTTGGAACGGACAGGGAAATTCCACAGTACAGCAGTGAGTCAAACAGTTCACAAGAACAGTGAACAAATAATAACCTGGGGGTTACCCGCTGTCGCTACTGCAAAAACATACATAGAAATATACAGAAATGAAAACAGTCAATTTAAAAGAAATGCTTTTACTTCTTAAAGTAACAATTAATGACCGCGGCCACCCAAACATGTTGATAAAGCTAAATGTTTCCAATGTTGCGCCACAGTTGGAACCCACCTGGTCGGCTCAAATCCGCTCATCTGTCAAAGTAAACCTACCGGGGCGACGCCCTAAAATCCACCAGCGCTTTATCATTGCCCAAAAAGTCACTGTCTCACATCCATGTTTGTCTGTCCTAAAGAAAAAGATGTCTGTATGTCCATCTGTCTGTCTGTCTTGTCTGTTCTGTCGTCACACTGAAGGACTCGTGGCTAAAACATTTTAAAAAGCAAAAAGAAGGGGTGAGTGTCAACACAAGGTCCCCAGGTCCCCCGCTGTGTCCTCGTCCCTCGCCGACCCCCCCACACCCTCTGCTGTCTTGGTCCTCATGGTCGTTTAGAGGCATAGACCGCTACCGCTTCCCCCTCCCCCACTTTCCGCCTCTTAGATTCTGCTTCAGTGCATAGAAAGAAGAGCCCTTTTTTCACATTTTGATTTTAAAGAAAGTAAAGAAAACACGGTAGCCGAGGGAAACCAGGTGTCTCAGGCAGCCCAAATCAAAATGTTCCCTGGATGCTGCCTTCATTGACTAATAACCCGGAGAAAGCCGTGCTAGCTGCGAGTCTCGGTAGCTCACAGAGGTAGACAGCTGATAAATAACGCTCACTTACAAGCAGTGTTGGCAAGTAATCATTACTAAGTAATCCACTACTGTAATTAAACTGCTTTTTAGTAACCTAGGAATGTAGTGGGATTACTGTGGCAAAACCTGTAATTATATCATAATTACTTCATCGAGTAACGATTCCGTTACTTTTCCGAAATATTTTGCAAGATAAAAATGTCTTATCCACAAAATGTTTGAAATTTAGAAAAACAACCGAAAACAACGATGTCGCAGATTGATGATGCAGTCGTGCATGCAGCGTCATTGATACGCGAAGATGCACCAAAACAAGCATGGCGATTGCGTTTGCATTGGAAATACAAACATTACTTTGAGTTCATCTCGTCTAAATGAAAGAATATTGTGGTTTTGTACGTTATATGCAGGGAACAAGATGTTCTCAACTTTTACTTTATCTTTTTTTAACTAAAGTATTTAGTAATTAGTAATTGATTACTTATGAAAGAAAGTAGTTAAAGAAGTCATTAGATTACTTTAAAGAAGTTATCAGTAATCGGTTGGATTGTTTTTATGGAATAATCCCAACAACACTGCTTACAAGAGTATATTGGCCGTGGTAGATGTGGGCTTTGACAGTAAAATCGCCAGTAAATGTGAATGTGGCCCTGCTCCATTCCCTACATGCAGCTCAGAAGAAAAAAATTGTCTTTATTGGACATTCCTGGAAGGCGCATCACATGACCACGAACTAGAAATAAGCGTTGAAACTAGCAACAGGAAGAAAAGTTCACGCTCACGCCGCAGAAAAAGTCCAATTCTCGATTCTGACTTTTCTTTTTGGCTTTTCTTTACGCACCTACGTCACTTCAAACAATTTTCATGAGCAGGACACAAACCTGAAGGTTGACCTTTATACAAATAAGGGAGATGTGAAGCAGCTACAGGCTTCCAACCTTCTTAGCCTAATGCCACAGCTCAGGCTCAAACATTATTCTAAACAAATGTTTTTCTATCCAGCTCAGTCGTTTTTTTTTTTTGTTTTATGCAACTCACTTCAAACAAGTAGGCTTTGTCCATATCAGTCTTCTCTTTTTCGCCCCTTTTTACACGAGGCGATGATTTAGTCTGCGGCTGAGGCTTACCCACCACCAACCTTAAATCATTCACTTTCGTCAGGTTCGTGTCGACCACCGCCGTTGCCCGCAGCGCCGATGGTGCCGCGAGGCCGCTTGTAACTCGGCTGATTAACGGCACCGGCGAGATAGTCGCTTTCTTTGTGAAAGCGCGGCCAAGTTTTCAGAGGCGCAAATCATCTCGGACCATCTTGGAACGCGCATTTGCATTGAAGTGCAAAAGTCTCCGTGTCACCCCAGCCAGACAATTGCACTTCAATGTTGTTTGCCGTCGAGAAGGGTTGTTATATTTTTATCTTTGATTACTTGTAAAAAATATTACGTCTCCTCCTCCTTTGCAAACATAACGCGCCATTTTAACTTGATGTGAACTGGTCACGTGACCCCCGTACGTCACGTCCGGTGACGTGTAAAATGCAAAAAAAAAAAGTGTTTCCATGACACTTCTGCAATCTACCTCTATATCCATCCATCTGAAAAACCACGTTGTGAGAGCGTCAAAACTTTTTAGCAAAATTTGAGAGGCTTTTCAAAGTTTTCCATTACCAGTTTTTTTTTTTTTTACGATATTTAGGTTTTGCGCAATTCTAGAGGGAAATGGAAACGTAGCTGCAGTTTCCGTGAGGAAGCTGCTAATATATCGGCTAGCTTAGCTTCCGCTTTTGACTCTACAGTCTGTCTGTGCCAGTGGATGTCGAGATGTAGGGATGGTGTGGTTAGAAAGAAATATGACCAGTTATTGGAAAGAAAAAATCTTTATTACCCCGCAAATATATCATCCATTTTGCAGTAGCTCCCACTTTCAAGAATAATGGACAAATAACCCATTGTTTTGATGAAATAAAACATAAGCAGTCAAATATTTATTGCTTTTCTCACTGGGCTTGTTACTCCTCCAGTGAATCTCTCATCGGTTTTGCGCGAAGTGACACATTTGCTGCGGCGAACACAATTAGCTGCAAATGCAAAGTTCGCCAATTCACGGCTAGCCTCTCCCGCTCATCCCTCCTTTTCCCTCCGCGCTCATTTGTCACAACCTGCCTGTCCCCTCCCCCTGCAGCAAAACCTGCTGACGATGGAGCAGATCGTGACGGTGGACGAGACGCAGATTAAAGACAAGAAGTGCATCCTGCTGCGCATCAAGGGAGGGAAGCAGTTTGTGCTCCAGTGCGAGGTAGGAGGAGTCGGGGAGGGACCCCTTGTTTCTGAAGAAACAAGGGGGCTCGAAAGGCGGATGCCATTATCTCTCTCTGTCTCTGTGCGCCCCGCAGAGCGACCCCGAGTTTGTGCAGTGGAAGAAGGAGCTGACCGAAGCCTTCACAGAAGCCCAGAAGCTGCTGCGCCGCGCCCCCAAAGTCATCGGCAAAGGCCGGACCGGACTGCTGGAGCTCTCCAAGCCGCCCCTCACGCACCGCAACAGCAACGGCCTGTGAATACACACCCATATCCATAAACGCACGCACGCACGCACGCACGTACACACACCATACCTACACACACACACACTCACCCTCTCTCATTGGCTTCAGGACTTTTTGGCCCCTCGCACCTTTTTTTCCGCAGCCCACCCACAATGCCTCAAAGCGGGGAATAGGTCCACGTTCACCAGCCTCCGACCGACCAACACGCACGCACGCACAGACACACACTCTTACACAGACACACACACACACACACACACACACACACACACACACACACAACTCATCCGACGACCCATCAGGAGCACGGTTTCCTTGTGCCCCTCCCCCGCCCAGCTGCCCGCCCACCATGGGACCTCGCCAGTTTGACAGAGAGGGACGCAGAGAGAGAGAGAGAGACGCTCAGCATGTGAAGAAGAAGCTCTTGCATGAACGTGACGAGGAGCCGCTTCTTCTCTCCTCCTCTCCCTGTCTGCCCCCCCCACGCCCAATCCCCACCCGACCCCTCGTCCTCCTTCTCCTCCTCAGTCCTCCTCCCCCCTCCCAACACCTCCCTCCGCCTGAATCGGGTGAATCTAGAAGGGCCCTCTTTTGGTTTTTCTTTTGCTTTTGCATTTTTGCCTCCCCCACCCGATCGTCTTCGCTCAGTCGGACGGCCTGTCCAGAGACATTCCTTCCATCCCTGGAAGAAGAGGAAGAAGAAGAAGAAGAAGTAGAAGAAGAAGAAGGCCGCCGGACCGATTCCCGTCGCGCTCACGGCTCACAAACTGCTCCTCCCTCTCGCTCCTGGAGCGCGTGGAAAAAGTGCCAACGTCAATATTTTACTTTGACTCACATGACTCGCGTTCAGGAGGAGCCCTCGGATGCACGCCAACAGGCGAGAGGGGGCGCCGGTGGGCGGCGGCGGCGGCAATTGATCATTCCAGTGCAGGGAAAAAAAAAAAAAAAAAAACAGGAGGTACTGGAAGCACGGACTCCTTCTTTTGCTCTTGTGCAGCAACTTGGACCACAGAGACCGAGACTGAGATTCCATTGGCTGACATGCAGCAGCCGGTTGCCATGGGAACGGCGGAGACTGGGATTCCTGACGGTTCGGTAACTTGGGACGACGGCGTCTGAAGTCTGTGAAGCGGGGAGGGGGAAGGAAGGGTGGGGCATCCAAGGCCGTGACTCTCCAGCGGGTGTGTGTGTGTATATATAAGAAGAAGGAAAAAAAAAGCTCCTTTTTTTCTCTGTGCATCTCCAGTGTTTCAGTGTTTGCATTATCGAGGAACTCTCTTCTCTGTTCGTGAATCTGTCCTGCCTTTTCTAGTCGCGGGAGAGACCAAGAGGAGGAGGAGGAGGGGGGTGGGAGGCGGCTTGTCATACTTTGCGGGTGGTGGGTGGGAGGGGGGGCGGAGGGTCGGCCAGGAGTCCGACCGCATTTACAATCACTTTTGCAGCGCTGTGTTTACCTCAGTTCAACTGTGTCCAATTTAGAAGTCAGACGGTCGAAGCTTAGAGAAGCTGTGAAGAGCTGAAGCTAATTAACTGGGGGGGGGGGGTAAAGGTGTGGGGGGGGGGACAAACCCACCCTGAAATGTGCCAGTCAGAAATTAGCCACGTCTCTCGTTTGCCCAGCGCAGATGAAATCAAAGAGTCTTAGCTTCCCGCCAGACAGACGTCTCTCCTGAGGGAAGAGGGAAGCTCCCCAGCACGCTGCCAGCAGGCATCAGCAAAGTCATTATTATTACTATCAGCAGGATTTATTTTTTTTTGACCTTTTATGCCAACCATGAATTACAGCGCATCCGGTCCCGGTAGCTGTTTTCTTTTTTTTTCTTTCTTTTCTTTTCTATTCTTTTTTTTTTTTTTTTCCTGTCGTGTCTTAGCTGCGTCCGTTTTTGCACCTGCTAACTTCGTCCGTTCCGAGAACTTGGCTCCCCCTCACCCCCGGTGACGCCTCGCCTCAGAGGCGGAGAACAGTGTTGAGTCCATAGCAGGACCTTCCGACCGCTGCGATTAAACCACAGTTAATCATCGACTCGCATCTTAAATATAAAGAAAAAAAAAAAAAAGGAACTCGGAAAAAAAAAGAATTACACGAGAATAAAAATTGTATTGTCCGGCTTGTGATTGTCGACATTCCTCGCTTGTGTTTCAGGGTGGAGTTTTCCTCCAGGTCTACATGTGTAGTTTTCTAAATGTGACACAGTTCAGATGGGGGGTGAATCTTATTCTTTTCTCTCTTTTTCTTTTTTTAATTTAGCAGCGCTTTTTAACAGTTCTCCTCCGAATGCACCTGGTAGTAACGGCAGGAGGGGGAGAAACGCGCACAATGGTGTCAAACGGAAGCTCGCTGCTGCTGCGGAGGAGGAGAATCGTCCTGTTCTTAGAAACATTCATCGATTTCAGGGTTGTCGGTTTTTTTCTTCTTCTGTCATTAGTTGCTAAATTTTTTTTTCATGCAGTAGCAGTGTCCTTGTCTGCAACGTCCATGCATTTCCGGGGGGCTTTGATATGTGACCTGCAGTTGAAGGAGGAAGGAAAACAATTTGTTCGGGAGGGGGTTTCGTCAGGATTTTTCTTTCTTTCCGTCTTTTTTCTTTGTAGCCTTTACCGGTCGGGGGGGAGGAAGCGGTCGTCTTATAGAGAGAATCTCGTCACCTCTGAAGGTGTCTTTTATTTTTGTATACCAAAATGGTTTTTATTGTTTTCATTGAAGAGTATGTGGTTGCACCTTTTTTTCTTTTTTTTTTTAGCCCAATGTGTTACTTAATAGATGTTAAATGTGCCAAATAACTGTTGCTGATTGAGTGTAACCAATGGGAAGCCTCCTTTTTCTGGACTCTTGAGCCACGCCACAGTGACCGCGCACACATACACACACACACACACACACACACCTGGCACACAAAACTGCGGTGGAAGCTTTGGTGACATTTTCAAGGGTACAAAAACTGTGACCAAACAACTTTTTTTCTTGCTTTTTTTTTTTTGCGTTTTTTTTCTCTTCTTTGAAAAGCCGAGTGTGTGTGTGCGTGTGAGTGTGTGTGTGCACGCGCGTTTTATGTCCGCCATGTTTCCATCAGGACTCACGCCGCCTCTGCTCTCTGCTAAAGTTTCCATTCACACTGTATGCACACTCAGGTGTGTGTATGTGAGTTACGTGTGTGTGTGTGTGTGTGTGTGTGTGTGTGTGTGTGTGTGTGTGTGTGTGTGTGTGTGTGTGTGTGTGTGTGTGAGAGTGTGTGTGTGTGTGTGTGTGTGTGTGTGTGTGTGTGTGTGTGTGTGTGTGTGTGTGTGTGTGTGTGTGTGTGTGTGTGTGTGCGCGGGTGGGTGGCGCTTTGATGCAGCCAGCCTTTCGTTTTTGGTCATCCCACCAATCACGTGCTTGAACACACTCGACTCAAATCAGTTTTAGAAAGGAAGGCATATAGGAAAAAAAAAAAGACAAAACTCAAAAAGTATATATATATGTGTGTATATGAAATGAGAAAAAATGCTCTAGGTTTATTTAAAAGTTTAATGTAGAAAAACAACAATGAAACTGTTTCAGGGGCAGGTCGGGGATTTTGATGTGAGTATAATTGTTTGTGGTGAAGACTTCAGCTCAAATCTTGCACATAAAAAAAAAAGACTTTAGATATTGTACCTGCGAGTTCCAGATGATTATTTTTGTTTGAATACAGGACTCTTTGCTCTTTCATATTTATTGCGCGCCAGGGGAGCCCTGTCTCAGTCTCCCCTCGCCGTGGACGAGCCCTCAGCCAAGAGCTCGCTGTAGAAATCTCCTCCGGTTTACACCCATCAGACCTGTTTTTTTTTTTTTTATTTCATATACCACAGATAAACACAAGTACTACTGGCTTTGGGTTATTATTGCCATTAAAGGTTATGATAATACTGATATATAATTGATAATGTTATACGATGATTATTATGAAATTTTATTTTATTTCGATTCTTTTTTTTTTTGAGACAGGTAGGAAGTTGCGTGTTGGACTGCTTGTAAAAACAGTTCATGAATAAAAATCCTTTTTCCGTGTTGCCTTCTGCCATGCTTGCTTTTCTTTGCCGAGTGTCACTTGTGTCGTCACTAACAAGTTGTATGATTCTTTCACACATTCACTCAAAATTTGAAAACTTCAAAAATATGAGAGAAAAACGGGCCACCAATATTAAAGATTAAAATGACAAAGGAAGCTTAAACCAGCCAGTATTGCAAGACTAATGCAAATTACAGGAAAAAATATTTTCATCTTCCTGTAGATTTAAGACCAAAAGCTGATGAATAAACCCTCAGATCGCCATCAAGGCTTCAAACTATGATTTGAATACTTTTTATTTAATATGTATATTTGGTCAATGTAGCACATACATTTACCTGAAAAAATGTTTTGGAGTAAAATTCTGCCAATAAAAGGATTCAGTGCTTTAAAACCTCTAATTTACATGGGGAACCATAAAAAATGTTTTTAAAGGTCAACTCCTTGAGATTTACCGCCATCTAATGGTGGGAACGCAAACAAAAGACTGACGGAGGTCAGCAGACTGACAAACCCTTCACAAAGCAGCAGGCAACTTCTGTGTTGTGATGCAAATGTCTTTCATTTTTCCCCTCATAAGCGATTAACCCTGGTTTCTGTTTTCTGTACCTGTTATGGTGTCAGTGTAGAGTCACAAACCTCGAGCAGGTCCACGTTCTGGACCCCTTACAAGTGGACCTGCTGCTTCTTTAGTCATATGTAAACTCTTAATATTACGCACCTGGAAAACTCACATTTAGCCTTTGCACCTGTTGCAGCCGAAACATCTCTTCGTATCGCAACGTTGGATGCCTGGAGAATGTGTTTACCTATGGTGCAATGTGCTCGGTTGATGACAAAAAACATTTGATCCCTGCGTAATATTAGAATGTAAACATTCATGCATGAGGGACCAGGCTGCTGATTCCGGCCCTTCCTCCTCCTCCTCCTCACCCCTCTTCACCTGGAGCTGTCCGTCAGGCCGGACAGCTGACGTGGTGAGGACCTCACATGTGCACTTGTGTCCCCTCCCAGAAAAGCCGGCGTCTGTCGTCTGCCGGCCCTGTTTCGCTCAGCTTCCAAGCTGAGCTGACGTTCGCTCTGAGAGAGGAAGAGCGAAATATCAGCAGGTTCATTATCGATTCTGGCCTGGCCCGTTTCCCTGCTGCGTTAATTTCTCTCTTCTCTCTTCTTTCTTTATGGGGACTGGTGTCGGGCAGTTTAACCGGCACGGCTGTCGCTCTCTCCCCCCTAATCGCCCCCCTGACTGCCTGCAGATATTTATAGAGGACTCGTCTGTCAGGCCTGTTGCTTATCGGTGTGTGTCACTCTATTTCTGACACCGCCGTCCGGCTCAGTCTGCCTCGGCCTGCGTGCGCTTGTGGTGGTGTTTGTGTGACAGCGGGACTCTTATTTGGCCTCACAGGATTTTTTTTCTTTTCTTTCTTTCCCCCCATTTTTTGGGGCCACTCACTGGCCATCTGGAATTTGTAGATTTTTATTTATTTTTTCTCACCCCTTTTTAAAGGTATGTGTTCTTGTGTGTGTGCTTTGCTGTCTGGACAGGCAGTTCGGTTTTATTTTTGGCTGATTTGTGCTGCTGGGAGGGAGTCTGATGGTTGCCAGTTGTGATTTAGTTGCCAGGCTGCGATTTGACATTAGGAAGCAAACTTCGACCATTTCCAGAACACAGTCTTCATTTTCTTTTTCCTTCCATGTTCGTCTCGTGCGATCAAACTTGAGCGTTTCTCCTCATGGTCACAAAACGTTGTGCGTCAGTTGTGTACATGCGAAACAGTTTGTGTTGGGCATTTCAGCGATTATCGGTTTTAGGTGTCAGGTGTCACTTGTCAGGAGAGAGCAGGGAGTCCAGAGTTGGTGCACAGTGTCATGTGGAGGAGTGTTTCCATTTTACGGCTGCTGTTTGTCGTGGCCGAGCGCTCTGTTCTGTTCTGTTCTGTTGAAGCCAACCAACAGACCGCCGGTTACAGTGACTGACCCAATTAGCGGCCCATTGTGTTTGTCCTCTCGCAAGTCTGATCATGCTCAACCTCAAATGATTGTCTCTGGTCTGGATCAGATTGAGGCAGATGCGAGTTGCGATAAGGCGCGTTTGACTCCAAGTGATACAAAAGCGACGTCTCAAGGCTCATTTCCTGGGATTTTTTTTTTTTACAGCGTCCATCTAAAAATACTGGATCGCACACTCGAGAGACGTGGAGGGGAACTGCGGTGAATGCGGGGCGGAATGAAGGGTCCGGTTCAAAGTCCGTCTGCATCCATTTGGGAAGGCCGCGGCGAGAGGCAATAACAGGAAATAAGTTCTTGTGAGTCACAATGGTCATGTTGGCAGGAAACGCAGGCGTGGATATTTGTGTTTTGTGCCCTGACGGGAAAGAGCTTAGCAAGCATCCAGTCGAGCGAATTTCTAAATGAATTAAGTTTATATTTGGGAAACCATAAAAGTCTCCCCTAGTTTGCTACTGGAGGAAGGTGTAGCAGCCATGTTAACAACAAGAAACCGTTTGTTTTGTTTCAACGTTGACATAAAAGTAATATTTAAAACTATTTCCAGGGGCCGAGTATAGGGCCCTGAGGGACTCCACTGGTCCATGATGCTGATGATGCTGTGCTGTCCAAGGAATTTGTGACGCATACGCAGGACAACGTCATACATAATATAAAAAAACGAATCAGAGACCTAACAATGTAAAATTAATACATTTAGTTGTCTTCAAAACTTTGATTTGTTTTAAGCTCCCTGGAAACAGCAAAAAAAACATGAAAACAATTACTTTAAAGTGCATATTTGTAGTTTTGCTAGATTGGTACTGGAGGAAGGTCATGTTTGATTTATTTTCTGTCCTTACTGTAGACGTACTGGATGTCGATGGGTAGATTTTTGGATGCATTCTGTCGTATTCTCAGCAGTCATGCTAACAACAAGAAACTGTTTGTTTTGTATCAACATTGGCATCAAAATAATATTTAAAACTACTTCCAGGGGCCGAGTAAAGGGCCCTGAGGGACCCCACTGATCCATAATGCTGATGATGCTGCGCTATCCAAAGAATTTGTGATGCATACGCAGGACGTCATATATAAAATAAAATAATGAATCACTCTAACAATGTAAAATTAATCAATTTAGTTATCTTCAAAAGTTCTGTTTTGCTGTTTTGTTTTCTTTTAAGCTCTCTGGAAACAGCAACAAAACGTAAAAAATTACCTTAAAGTGCATATTTGTAGTTTTGCTTTGTGCCTTAAATGTATGTTTCTGCACTGTTTTGTTGATGGGA
This sequence comes from Thamnaconus septentrionalis, assembly GCA_009823395.1. Classification (NCBI taxonomy): domain Eukaryota; kingdom Metazoa; phylum Chordata; class Actinopteri; order Tetraodontiformes; family Monacanthidae; genus Thamnaconus; species Thamnaconus septentrionalis. Next base: position 16,926,487 of record CM020518.1, read on the forward strand.
TGCTTTGAGTTGGCTCATGTCGGATGAAACAGTCGCCTGTTTACAATCTGGAGCCAGTGTTTTGTCAACCTGTCCAGCGAAGTGGCAGGAGAATAAAAGTTTCTAAACTCCGATTAATACCACCAAAAACGGTGGGAACAAAAAAAAACCTGTTTGTTTCCATTAAAAAAAAGAACACTTGATGGTGTGACAGCAGCTCCTGCCATCATCACAACAGAGGGAAGAGGAGGCAGTTTGTAAGAGAACAAAGAAGCCAGCACAATGGCTGTGGAATGTCTGAAAGATTAAATTTGGCACGTGTCTGTGTGCGTGCGTGCGTGTTTGTGTGTTTTGTGAACTCCTCCCTCTCTGACTTCATTGTTTTGGTGGGTTCACCCCTCATCTTCCACTCCTGACACTTTCTCGTCATTCCCACAGCTGCTCAAGACCTGCAATGCCTCACTCTTTAACTTTCTTCTGTCACTTTTTTTTTGTTTTTGTCAGGTTCTTTGTCCTGCTCACACACGCGCACGCACGCAGGCAGGCACCACTCTGACACCACAGCTGGCCACCGTCACCCGCTGATTAGCCCCGCCCCTCCCCCGTCTGAGAAACCATGGCGCTGTCCTCGCGCTTAAAACTGTGGGAGAAGAAGGGAGGTGGAGAGTTTCATGCATGCGGTTCTGACTGGGCATCTGATAGCTAACCCCGTCTTTACAGCGCAACCTAACTTGGATGGCGTATTGGGGGCATGCTCTGATCTAACTCCCGGGTCACTCCGACGTACTACTGCAATGTCTGCATGCTGCTGCAAATGAAGTATTAGTCATGTTGCATGTTTGGCAAGTGAGCTGGAGCTTTTTTAAAAAAAAGAATCATTCTGTTGTTGACCTTTCGTCTATCATACATCCATCAGAAATGTACAGCATTCGCAAAGCTTGTGATGGGAAAAATATTATTAGATTTTGCAATAGAGCTTCATTGTGATGGAAAGGGATACATCGCTGAAAACTGAATTGTCATTTACCGCTCACTGTGATCTTAGTGGCGACTCTGGCGGCACTTTTATATTCATGCAACCATTCTTAAGTTTGACAGTAGTTTGTTGTCAAAGGCAGTGTTAAAACAATAATGCATGAATGATAAGACTCCATATTTCCTAGTATATCAACTGTTATTGTTGGAGGAAAATATGTAACTGAAAACACTCCATCTTTAAGTCTTTTCTATGATCCCCATGTTTACATTTAAGTTTTGTTTATGTTTCTTCTTCTTCAAAAAAGTAACTTTTTATTTTCCTTTTTTCAATCTTTACTTGGCTTTCCAGATAAGTATTGATTGTATTCAACTGAAATGATACTTTTCTGCTTTTCTGCAAAGTCACCAGAATTACACAACTGACATTTCCATAAATATCACAATACTTGTAACTGTGTAACTTCTGATGGCTATTAATCTGCAATCTGATCTCATGGTGGTAGCCCCAAACAGCAGCTGGATCACTCTAATTACCAGTCTTTAAACATTGCTCCTCCTACCAAAAGCCAGTCTTAGTACTAAGTCACCAATCAGTGTCATTTAAGCTGTGATGAAGGCTGTAAAAATCTATTCTAAGCTGTCCTAGAAAACCAGAAGGAGAAGAAGTGAATATGATTAGCAAACAATGGCTACTGCTACATCGGATAAAATGGACGTTGACTATCTGCCATTTAATGAAAAAGCAGTGACAAAATGTGATTGGCCCACTTCAATCTACTGTATTTAACAGAAGACACTTTCCAAGTGTTGCTTTCCCTTCCTCTATCAGATGGATAAATAAGTCCAGATGAATTAGGGAATGTTCCATCTGCTGTGCTGAAATGCTAGCAAAAGTAATTACACTAATGCTGAGGCAAGCCAACACTTAGGTGCATAAGAATGCCCATGTAATCAATCTTAAGTGAATTCTTTCCAACACCACTTTGTTGTCCTGATTTCCATTCTACTCTCTCGCCTGTGACTTACATCGTGTTTGAAGGTTTAATTCTGTCTTTTAAAGAAACTCAGATACCACAAAGATTTAGTGGCAGGAATCCTCCAGGGGCAGACTTAGTCAAATAGGCAATAAAAAACACTTATCAAAACATCGCTTGCACTTTTTTATAGTCTCAAGCACCCGACACACCAGGCGATTAAGGTGCTCGTAAAAACAAAAGTTATAATAATGATTCACCGCTGACAGTCCCTCACAAAGTTTTCTCACTTCAGAACTTTGCCTCATCAAACATAAAACAGCCGCCAAGTGCTGACCTTTATGGTGTTCCATCGTGCAGGTGACACATCACTGTAAAATGTCAGGGGGTCCGGCCGTCTGTTTTAGCTCTCTTCAGTGTAGCCGCTGCTGACTCAGATGTTTCCGTGAAGCTGCGTGAAAGTGCGAGAACCACTAAACTCGGGGTGAAGGTAAGGAAGGCAACCACCACAGTGCAACCTTGATGGAAAAGGGATGAATCATCCAGATGATACAAGGAGTTTCATCTTATTTTCAGACACAGTAAAAGGGTGAAGTGACTTTGTTTGAAAATAAGAAAAAAATCTTTTGTATCATAAAGGCAAGTAGACAAAATAAAGTCTGAAGTCAAAGAGTGGAGCTGCACAGAGTTCTTGACGAAAGTTTTTCACCTTTTGATAAGTAAATCAAGAGAAATTTCTTTTGACCTCTGACAACAACAAAGCATTTTCCTCCACACAACCGCAGCTGATGGATATTTTCTCTTTTTGGTGACCAAATCTTTTTAATCCCTTGAGATGGTTGTGCCGATGTGAAACCCCTGTAGATCAGCAGCAGTTTGTCAAACATTCAGAGCAGCGTCTTACCTGTCCGGCACCACGTTCAGAGCCTCTTAAATCTCCTTCCTCTCCCATCCTGATGCTCACAGTGAACTTCAGCAGGTCGTCTAGGTCGAATGCACTGAACAGTGTTGGCGAGTTATCTATAACAAGGTAATCCACTACTGTAATTAAACTACTTTTTTTTTTAAGTGATGGAGTAATGTAACGGGGTTACGCTGGCAAAACTGGTAATTCTATCATAATTACTTTATCAAGTAACGATTCCATCACTTTTCTGAAATATTTTGCAAGCTAAAAATGTCTTTTTGTCCACAAAATGTCTGAAATTTAGAAAAACAACCGAAAACAAAAATGTCGGGGATTGATGAAGCAGCAGTGCATGCACAGTCATTGATATGGATATGCGACAACGCACCAAAACATGCATGGCGGCAGCAAAAGAAAAAACAGCGATTGCGTTTGCTAGCGGGAAATACAAACATTGTTTGGAGTTCATGTCGTCTAAATGAAAGAATATTGTGGTTCGTTGTACGTTATGTGCAGGAAACAAGATGTTCTCAACTGTTACTTTATTTTTATTTTTTTAGTTATTGATTACTTATGAAACAAAGTAGTCAAAGGAGTAATTAGATTTCTTTAACAGGAGTAATCAGTAACCAGTAATTGGATTACTTTTATGGAGTAATCCCAACAACACTGGCACTGAAATGCTGCTGATTGATTTGTTTGATTAACCCTTTGCGTTAATAAGCAGTTGGATGTTGCACCTAATGAAGTGGCCGGTGTGTGTCAAGTACTGGAGCCTTTGTGTGGCATGAACGTAAGGCTGTCAGCCGAGCAAATCCACGTCACAAAGTGACTTTTTCCTTCCCGCGTGCCGTCCCTCCAGATCAAGGAGGAGAAGACGCCGGTGGACGCGGCCGTCCCCCCGCCGCCGCTGTCGGCTCTGCCGGGCGGCTTCCTCAAGCAGCTGGTCAGAGACTCAGAGAAGGAGACCAAACAGAAGGAACCCGAGGCCAAAGTGGAGAAAGCGGTGAGCGCAGCGCCTCGCCGCCCCGTCTTTGTCAGCGTTAACGAGGCAGAGCGTGACCTGTGAATCCGCCTCCTTCCCTTCCCGCAGCCCAGCAAGCTGAGCGACGGCCTGGTGCAGCAGTTCCTCCTGCCCGACCAGACGCCTCCCATCCTGGAGGCCGAGATGTCCCTCCGCGCCGAGCAGCAGCTGATCAGCAATAAGCTGGCGTTGGACGCCGAGCGGCGGAGCAGAAACCAGGAAGTGATGTCGCCGCCGCACATGCAGAGACGGAAGGAGGACGTGAGGTCCGAGACGAGCGGCGAGAAGCTGCAGCCAAAAAGAGAGCAAGAGGAGAGGATGGAGGAGGTGAAGCAGGTGAAGCAGGTGAAGCAGGTGGAGGAGGCGGAGGAGAGGCAGGAGCCGGAGGGGCGGCAGGCAGATGTGACGGTGACGGAGCAGCACAGGAGAGAGGTCAGTGGTGCCATGAGGAGGTCTTAGTATTTTGCAATTCAACAAATGCTAATAATTGGCAAATTTCATTCACACGAAACAACATTCTCCAAATCCCTCCCAAGCTTTCCAATGTTTCTGGTAGAATTTAAGTTATATACAAGTACATTGACTCTAATATATAATGAGAAAAGTGACAATACTCTGCAATTTCTTCCTGGCCTGTCGTTATTAGACCTCAGTTAAAAACTTTTACTTTTTACTTATTTTTCTTTATTTTTTTTCTTTTGGTTTCTTTACTGTCAATACTTGACATATGCTGTCATGTTGATGTAATGTCTTCTGACATAGACAAACTGGTTGCACTTCATGTTTATATATTGAAAGTTTAAATAAAGATTTTGAAAAGAATTTCACAGTGATTTTCACAATGAATTCACAATTAATCAATTATATATTAATAGTAACTTAATAATTGTATTAACTTACTGATTACTTTTGCTAATACTCTGCGTCTTTGTTGCTCTTGTGTTTCAGGTGAGGGACGTCTGGTACGAAGCTGGAACCGTGTGGTACGTTCAGAAGGACGGCTTCTCCCTCGGTGAGTAGACGCGGCCGAAACTGCCGTTCGCTCGATGCGATTGGTCGATAAACTTCGGAACGCACGGATCGTTTCCTTTCTCGCATCCACCTGCTGAAGAGTCCATAGAAAGTGTTTTGAGAAGATCAAGGGTCAGCTTGGAAGGTGATTGGACAAATCTTCTGTGGGTCGAATTTAAGTGGACCAATTACCAGCAGTGTTTAGCTGGAGTCTTGCCAAAGAGGGTGTGCGTGTCGTAGGCTCGTGGTCACTTCCTGTGTTTCTTTTGGTTTTGAACAAACTCAAAGGAAGCCGTCTGAGTTAAGTTGTTCTTGAAACTGGCTGAAAATGCTTTCTAGTGCTTGGCTAAATGGATGAGCGACTGCAGAATGTAAATTTAAGAAACTCAGGGCTTGACCAGGATTTCTCAAGCAACAAGGTGTAAAAGTTTTTCATTTCCATATTTGCTGGAAATTAATTCTAAATATTTATCTAAAATTATATTCCGCGAAACTAATTAGATTTAATAACCAACATGGAACAATGTATTGTTAATTTAATGCTGTACCATATTATAATGTTTGTGAAACCAGTGAAACCCCATTAAATTCTGTGAAATTAAATTTGACCACCATTTATATACAAAATTATTATTTTTACTTGTTTAATTTAAAACAAAATCTACATCAATACATAATATATTAATATAAATATATTAGTTTTGGTTTGCTCATCCAATCCAAATGATGGGACACAGATTTCTATTACAAACATCTCCTTAGCGCCATAATCTGCCGGGATTAGAGCAGAGTCCTCCGCTAATCCACTCCCAATCTCCGCTAATCGTTTAGCCATGTTATGTTAACTACCGTGCGTATGTCGCATATTAGCTGCGGCGTCCCTCATGCCGCCGCTCCACTTCTGCCTCTCCATCCATCTGCTCTTTTCATCCATCCATCCATCCATCCCTCCACTTAATTGCAGCCATCTAAATCCACTGGATCTGCACAGTCACACAAGGCCTTTGGATCTGCTCCGTTCCCGTAAAACTATGAAACAATTTCGTCTTTTTTTCTTCTTCTTCTTCTTCTTCTTCTTGAAGTATTATACACGTGGCAGATGGTTGTTTTAACCACACAAGTTTGTCTCAGCCTTCATCAGATTTATCGGCCGCTTGAAAATATAATTAAATTTGCTGTGGAAAATTTATTGCAGCTAAATGGCTCATTCGTGGCGTCTGTTTCATTTGTCATCGGGCTTTTCAAAACAGCAGCTCGCTGAGCAAAATGAAATAATAGCGACAATCAAACCGATATTCAAGAGTCAGCCAAAACGTGTAAGTCATTTTTTTTGAATAAGGGTGCTTATTGAAAGTCATGCAATTCAAATAAGTCATTTTGATAATAGCGCTTATTAGATTTAATACCGTGCTTATTAAAAAATCATGTAAATCAAATAAATCATCTTTTTAATAAAGTGCTCGAGTAAAATAACAATTTCTGAAAGCCTAATACCAAATTGAAAGAAAACAAACTTTCCCAGACTGCAATAGTAACGATAATGAAATTACAAACAGGTCAATAAATATTTGAAAATAAAAGCGTCAGCACAGTTAGCTGCACTCTGATGGTCTCGCCTGCAACTGTTGCAGCCACCCAGCTGAAGCCAGACGAGGGGACGCCTGAGCTCCCAGAAGGCCGAGTCAGAGTCCGGCTGCACAAGGACGGCTCGCTGCACGACGTCACGGAGTTCGAAATCGAGAAGGTGCCTCCTCAGTCCTCTTCCTCCCTCTCCTCCTCTTTGTCCGCCTTCCTCTCCCTTGTCCTCCTTCTCCTCCTCCTGCTACTCTTCTTTCTTCTCCTGCTCCTCTTCCTCCTCCTCCCCCTCCCCCTCTTTCTCATCCTCCTCCGCCTCTTCGTCGTCGTCCACCTACTCCTCTTTCTCTTCGTCCTACTCCTACTTACCCTCCTCCTCCTTGTCTTTCTCCCTCTCCTCCTCCCTCTCCCCCTCTTTGTCCACCCCCTCTTCCTTGTCCTCCTCTTCCTCTCCCTGCTACTCTTCTTTCTCCTCCTCCTTCTCTTCCTCTACCTCCCTTTCTCTCTCCTACCCTTCCTCCTTCTCCTCCTCTTTCTCCTCCTACTCCTCTTCCTACTTCCCCTCCTTCTCCTCCTGCTCCTTTTCCTCCTACTCCCCCTTTTATCCTCCTCCTCTTTCTCCTACTTTTCCTCCTACTTCTTCTCCTCGTGCTCCTCTTTCGCTTCTTCCTCCTCATCTTCCTCCCCCCGTTCCTCATCCTCCTACTCCTTCTATTCCACCTCCTCCCTCTCCTCCTCTTGTTCCTCCTACTTCCCCTCCTCCTCTTCCTCGTCCTCTTCCTTCTCTTCTTCCCTCTCCTCATGCTCCTCTTTCTCCTCTTCCCCCTCCTCTTCCCTCTCCTCCCCTCCTGTCCTGTCCTCTCCCTCTGCCTCCTTCTCCTCTTCCTCACCTCTTCACCGGCTCTGACGGCTCCCTCTTGCCCTCGGCAGTGCAACCCGTCAGAGCAGGACCTGTGCGAGGACCTGAGCGACCTGCAGAGCGTGAACGAGTGCGGCGTCCTGCACACGCTGTTGGGCCGCGCCAAGGCCAACCTGCCGCTCACACACGCAGGGCCCAACCTGGTCAACTTCTGGCCTCCGCTGCAGACACACAGCAAGGTGACCAAGAACATCAGTATTAATAGTCCTAATAGCTGATGGTTTAGATGTGGGTTTTTAAAACATAATCTTATATCAGATGCTGTTGTCTCGTTGAGGTTTAGTACCAGCTGTTTTGCATTTTCAGTGCTTTCCAATGCTTTTTAATGCTCTCATCCACTGTAAAGCACTTTGAGATCATATGCTCTATAATTAAACAGAAATAATCCAATTATTTTATTTAAATTATGATTATACATAAATCATTTAATTGTATCATTAGAATTATGATCTAATTTAAGTATTATAATTAATGTTATTATTAATTACCCAAACATACAATGTCAGCAGTTTTTCCAAAGAGGGTGAATGTGAGCACTGGAGCCTATTTTTGTTTTGTCCCAAGCTTCAATATTTTATTGCACATCAGCTCACGCCCATAGCACAAAATGCCAGTCCCAAAAAGGGAAATTCCACATTCATTAAGGTGTAGCGTTTTTTCTTGTTTAACAGTGTGAGAGCGTGTTAACTTTCCTGTTTAATCTGGTGGATTAGCCCCTTGTGATGTCAAAGAGGGCACTGACGCCTCACTGATATCCTCAGCCAGGCCTTGGTTCTAATTGTGTTCTCTGTATAATGAAATTCAGTATAATAAGTGGCTGCTGAATAATGTGGCTTTAACATGCAGGGAAAATAAGGAACGCTGACCCAAAATCCGACTTTATTAGTCCATCGTGGATTCACTTCCTCCTGCATCTCAGATTAGGTGTGTATATCTGGACTGATAGCTGCAGGCCTATTTGCAATTTACATAATCTGGGTTTTGGGGCATTAAAACAACCACTTAAGCCTGAAGATGTTGCTTTAATCAGCCTCGTCCAGGATTCACAGCCTAATTCTCAGGTGGGATTAGCTTCAGCCTGCCGGACCCTACAGGATAGGAAATACTGAATGATGGATCGATGTATTTATACGCTTCATGTATTAAAGATATTGTAATATAAAATTATTTTGATCTTTCTGTTTCAAGAGAAGTCGTACCCGAGCAAGAAGCGCTCTAAAGACATGAGCAAAGATCGTATTTAATTGTGTTCACGGAAGGAGAGAAAAAGGGATTGTCAGAGGGTTGAAGGAAGGACTGGCTGGTCACTATCCCAAAGGAGGTTTCTTTTCTTTATTTAACTAGGACATAGTCAAGGTTTATACAATAAAAAATAAGAAAAAAAAAAACGGACACGAAAAACAGAGCAAAACAAAACCAAAATTATACAAAGCAGACATGCTAGGAAGTCCAAAAAAAACCCTTGACGGTCTTGTCAGGAGGACCTCCTGAAAGCAAGGCAAAACAAAATGAAGACGCAAACCTTTATACAAAACAGATGCAACAAGTTCATAACCTCTCGGATAAAACCCAGTTGAACACAGATCAGGGATAAAAACACAACAAGACGTCCAGTTCTTGGTTCCACAGCATGCATTTCACAGGCTGTTTAAATACAGATTGACAGAGTGTAAGAAAATGAGAAGGAAGTGAATTCCATATCTTAGCACCTCTACAGTAGATCTTAAATTGGGATGAAACAGTTCTTGAGTGTGAGGGCTGAAACTGATACGGGTTGAAAAGTTCTGAAATTGTTTGTTTGAGGAAAATTAATTGTTTCAACCACTAGCCAGTGCTCTTTGTGACATCACAACGTTTCAAATTCCAGACAAATTATTTCTAAAAAAGCAGAGCAGGGAAAAGGCCAGAGTCCTGTGTCAATGTTATGAAGTCATGCTCAAGGAAGATTTTGCGTCACATGTGGCCTTTAAGAAATCGTCTGAGTTTTACCGTAAATGTCAGCCGAAAGAGGGCTAATTGGAAAACCAAATCTTTCTTCTTCTTCTGCTTCTTCTTCTTCTTCTCCTGTTGCTGTCAGACTCCAAAGTCCCGGCGAGGAGACTCGGCGTGGGACGCCCCCCCCGCCCTGGCTGCCCTGGTCAAGCGGGTCTACGTGTCCCTGGTGGGCACCAGGAGGGACCACAGCGTGTGCGCGGTGGGACGCAGCGGAACCGGCAAGACCACGGCGTGCCAGGCCTTCACGCGCGCCCTCCTCAAACAGGCGGGGACGACCGGAGAGAAGATGAGCGGTGAGTTGACAGCAGCGAAAACAGCCGTGGGCCCGCGCCAGGTCATCCACCCGCCGACCCTCCTCCCCCGTGCTGACAGCCCGTCTCCCGCTTGTCCCCAGCCGAGCGCGTGCACGCCATGTTCACCGTCCTCAAGTCGTTCGGCTGCGTGAGCTCGCAGCACGGCGACGCCTCCTCCCGATTCGCCATGGTCTTCTCGCTGGACTTCAACCATGCCGGCCAGGCTGCCGCTGGACACCTACAGGTGCTCCTCCCTCTCACACACACACTCATGTTAACCAAGTCAGATCAGTTTAGAATCAAAATGTCTGATGTGTTTGTTTTCTCCCGCTCCTCCACCAGACCATGATGCTGGACAAATGGAGGGTTTGCCAGCCGCCCCCAGGAGAGAGCAACTTCCTGGTCTTCTCTCAGATGCTGGCGGGGATCAGCACAGAGTTGAGGTGATACCCGCTCGCCCTCCGCCGCTGCCTGACGTCGACCATTTCTCCTGCTGAAAATAAGCAGGCTAAACGTTGATGTTGGATGGCAAAGTTGGCCGACTGTTGTATATGCAACAGCTCGCTATTTTCGTCTCTAATCTGGGGGCTTCCCTAAAAATAGCACGGTGAATCATATAAGATATTCCTTAGTCCCATCCCGGGCATCCGTGCCTGAAAATCCCTCTTGTTTGCTCGCCTGCTGAAGAGCCGCGAGGAGAGATTCAAAAGCTGGGCGTCTCTGTCAGAAAACACCACAGAGATCTTTGGTGCTTTTCGTTGCTTTCACTGAGGAGCTGATGTCGGAGAATCACACAACCGTTCAAAAGTTTGTGGACGCCGACTCAATTCTGCATTGAACTCTCACTCATTATAACCAGTTTTGTGAAATAATGATCCAGAATGCTCTGTAATAATTATGAGTGCATGCGAGCATTTTAGGTTTTAATAAAAAAACATTTCCAATGTCTAATTAAAAGTGATTGGTTGAATTCCAAGTGTGCAAAATTCTAAAAGTAGGCTGTTTTAAAGAGCCAAAAATATAAACATGAGACATTGTTTGGCAAACAAAACTATGTGTGATTATAATACAAAAGCTTTGTTTTAGAAATTTTTTTTTCATTCATTTTTTTTATTTTTTTTTATTTTAAAAGCAATCAACTTCTGTAATGATGGCCGCATATTGCACTTGATATTAATTCTCTAAAATCACATTCAATTTGACATTTAAGGCATCTACTGTCAAAGCCATCCCATATGTGTTCAGCACATCCTGACTGATTTTCATGCAGTAGTAATGTTCTTAGTGCATTCCAGTAGATTATTTCACGAAGCTTGTGATAATAGACTTCAATGCAGAAATGAGTCAGCGACCCCCCAACTTATGATTAGTAGTGCATTTAAAAAAGAAAAGAAAAAAAAAGCCATTATAACATGAACTCCCTTTGAGCTGCTACTAAAACTCAATACAACACGGACACATCCGACAACCCTGTAACCTCGACCTAAAGCTGATTGCGTTTCCTCCTTCACAAAGCAAAGTTTCGTGCAGGAACATTTTTGCTTAGCATGTCTGTGTGTTTGCTGCGAGGCACTTTATTTCTAAAAATGTTCTCCGTCAGGACGGAACTGCAGCTGCATCAGCTTCCCGAGTCCAACTCCTTCGGTATCGTCCATCCCACCAAGGTGAGTTGCAGTGCTCAGTGTGAGTGCAGTTGCTGTGGCCAAGTCACCATTTTTTGCGCAAAGACTAAATGAGACAAAGTTTTTCTGACGCACAAGGAAATCAGTCCGATAAGTAAACAGCAGGCCTGTTATTAAAGCTTCGTAACAAAAGCCTTGTTTCCTGGACTCCAGCTTCATCCTCATCTGAAAAAAAAGATTTCCAGGAAACAATTAAAAATTAACGTAATTAGCCCTCTGTTTACAGCCTTCTGCGTAAAAGCCTCATGCCATTGTTTCCACATTTGGAAGGAAACAAAAGCAGGTGCACCAACGCTGACATAGAAGAGATATCAGCGGCCCCTCCCCCCTTGACATCACGAATGGGTTGATTTCCAGACATGTGTGTGTTAGCGCACACTTAAAGAAAAGTGGAGCTAGCATCACAGGGCGAAACCTGGCACCATTCTCAAAACACATTATTGTTTTTATTTATTTGATGAGAACAATGCACATCAATTGACATGTCAGCAAAAACATCAATGTAAATATGCCGGAGTTATCTTAAATGCTAATTTTAATCCGTTGTCCTCAGGCGGATTTTTTAGAAACATATAAAACAATACATTTTGTATAAACAATACACTTTGACAAATAGATAAAACATGCAAAGATTAAGAGAAATTATTGTTTTTATTGCTTTCTTGCGACATGAAACATTGAGTTCCTGACTTGACAGATGTGCGTCCGCCTGCCTGTCTCCCTGTGTCCGTCTCCCAGGTGGAGGAGAAGCAGCGAGCGTCCGTGGCCTTCTCCAAGCTCCTCATCGCCATGCAAACTCTTGGCTTCACAGCCGGCGAGCAGAAGGCGATATGGCACGTCCTGGCTGGTATTTACCATCTGGGAGAGGCAGGAGCCTGTCGAGGTAACACTGACTCATCGCCGCCGTCACCCCTTCACACAGACGCTGCAGTGCTTTGAGACACTTCTGAAGCCCAAACTGGGTCTTTGCACCAGAATTAGACCGGAGAGAAGTATTACTTGTTTTTTGGTTATTTTATAAACCATCTAATCCAGGGGTGGTCAAACCTTTTGGGGACCACAATGGGTTCTAAAATGTGACAGAGGATGGAGAAAAATATACCATGGGATATGGAGAAAACATGTGCTTTATTGTCAATTGAAAATGAACAAAAGTTACAACAAAATATGTCTTTGAAGCCCCACTGTATTTAGCTCTTTATTGAAATGACTCTTAAAACACTGACAAATTGATTGATGAAATACAGCTTTTTTATGACTTAAATATTCATTGCCATTTGTACAAATTAAAAACAGGTTAAAACAGGTACATTGGAATTCTTTGTGTATTTCCCTGAGTGAGTTTAAGAATACAGTGAGCCTAATTAAAACATATTACATAAATTACTAAAATAAATAAATTGGCCAAAAAAGAAATATCGTGAAAAAAGTGCAATATTTCATTATAAGCTATAAAAAAGGATACATAAATATTGCACATGAGGTCGCGATAGTAAAAGGGGGCCGGGGATGGTTGTCTGAGTGGTCAGACTCTGTAATGTCCATCTTTAATGTCCTGAGCACCTTGGAGGTTCCTGACCGTCTTCTTTACCGTATCTGCGAACAAGAATAATCACGTTCTGTCGTCTCTGTGCGTTCCCCTTCCCTCCCTCTGCGCCTCGGCCGGCTCAGTGGGCAGGAGGCAGTTTGTGAGATTCGACAGCGCCCAGACGGCCAGCGGGGTGCTGGGCTGCGAGGGCGAGGAGCTCCACACGGCCGTCTTCAAGCATCACCTCCGCCAGCTGCTGCAGAGGGCCACCGGGGGCAGCAGAGAGCGGAGCGCCGCTGCCGAGTCGGAGGAAGGTGTGAGGGACGGGCAAGGGCACGCACGCACGCACGCACGCACGCTGACTTTTTGTTTATTCTTTTGTACAGTCGTAGCCCAAATTCTAAACTGAACCGAAACCAGAGGTCGGCAACCTTTACCACTCAAAGAGCCATGACAGACATTTAAAATGAAATAACACTGCATATAACGTGTTATTTTTGCCTCTCTGCTTTATGCGCATGTTATTTGACAGCAATAAAAATAAAGTACTTAAATTCAACGTGCAGTGATGTGACGTTTGCACCAACGATACAATATCTGACGATGTGGCAGGGTTACTAGAGCGCAATTTGTGCCTCTGACTCATCGGGTGCCGCATTTCATTAGAAAGTAAGTAAGTAAGTAAGTAAGTAAGTAAGCAAGCAAGCAAGTAAGTAAGTCGAAGCAGAAGTTCAACTTTGTCGTCTATCCACACCGTCTCTTTGCCTTCTTCGCCGTGCTATTTTAGCGACCTGCTACTTCTGTAAATACACCGGTCCCCAGGTCTTCTTCTTCTTCCGACTTCAGATGTAAAGCCACAGCGCCACCGAAGGCCTGGCATAAGTACTTTCCAGCGTTCCCGTGTACATGCGGATATTTTTGGAGACGGCTTTGTGTAATCTTTTTTTTTTTTTTTTTTGCCAAATGCTTTTCTTAACACGCTCGGTTTCAAAAAAAAAAAGTCCTCTCTTTATAAAAGGGGCCATAAAAATTCCTTAAATGTATTTCCATGTTGTTAGTTTTTTTTTTCAATGCTAAAGGGAGCCACTGCAGAGGCGCAGAAGAGCCGCATGCGGCCCCAGAGGTTGCCGACCCCTGAGCTAAACCATAATATGCCCAAAACTAACCTCAAAGTCACCTAAATCCACTGCTTGCCTCAAGGTTTCATTGCTAAAATTGATTTATCACGTGAGTGATTGAGGTCTGGCTACAATGTCCTCAGTTTGAAGATTCTCATAATGCCACACATACAAGAAAACACACACAAAGACACAATAGTCACTGTCACTATAGCTCATGCGACCTGTGCTTGTGGCGTGGCAGGTCCCAGGTTGACGGCTGCTCAGTGTGTGGAAGGAATGGCGGCAGGACTCTATGAGGAGCTCTTCGGCGTTGTCGTCTCACTCATCAACAGGTGAGGACGCTGACGAGTCACCAGTCTATCTCAGGGACACACTGAGAAAAACAACCTTCCACACTTGCGTTCACGCCTACGTCGCCAAATCAGCCCAGCCTTGTGTTCGAACTGTGGAAGGAAGCAGGAGAACCTGAAGAGAACCACAGGCAGACAGACAGGGAGAAGGTGCAGAACTCCACCTTCTAGCTGTGAGGTGAACCTTGAATAACGTGGCCTAACCTAGATGACACTGTGCTGCAATCCCAAAGTTTTCCCCTCTAGATTTTGACTAGCCATTGAATAAAGTAATTATAGCAAATGACACACTGTAAAATATTTTAAATGTATTTCAAACCTTACCAAAAACCTAAAACCATTTCCTCATTGTGTGAGATGTAGGCCTGTATCTCACTGAAAGGCCAAAAAAAAATCAGCACAGAGGTGGAAGTGTTTGTGATTTAGATGCAATGCGCAGCCTGGCCACTGGGTGTCACTAAAACCTGCACTGTTGGGCCTTTGAACAAAGGAACTTCCCAGCTGCACACTAACTGGCCACTTTATTAGGCAAAGCATTGAATTACTCGCTAGTACAAATGCATCTTTCAACAGTCATATTCATTGACCATATTTATTTCAGTCTCAGCAGCCAAATGAAGTCTTCTATCCCATCGTTCACAGTGCGCTCAGGCCATCAATCGCACGCGTGTCTGTCTGTGCGTTTTGCGTGCAGGGCTCTGAGCAGCCAGCAGCTGACGCTGGCCTCGGTCATGGTGGTGGACACTCCGGGTCTCAGGAGCCCGAGACACTCTGCAGAGGAGCGAGGAGCCAGCTGGTCCGAGCTCTGCCACAACTACCTGCAGGAGAAGCTGCTGGAGCACTACCACGCGCACACCTTCACACACACGCTGGACAGATATGCACAGGTAAACGCCCAGGCGTCAACGGAGCCACAGCTCAGTCTCATTTGTCTTTTGTTTGTATCCCCTGCTCCTACGCGGTTGCTAATTCCATGTGAAACATCCGTCCATTGATCATCTATCAGCGTCAATCATGACAGGTGTTGCAGGTCAAGTGATTCATTGTGGAAAGGTCACCAGTTTTGCCTTAAGACAGGTTCTCTCATACATTAGCAGAGTATGTTCCTTTGGTAAATGTACATTTTTGCAAGCACCCCTACTATACACATTAGGGGCAGAACAGAGAGTATATCGAGAAATGATCCCTCTGTTTACAGCCTCCTGCAGGAGGGCTTGTTTGTTGCCCCTTGTGAGGTCACAACAGGCTGAATTCGAGCTCACAGTGCCACAGCAAATAGTAAATATGTTTCGGTGAATTCATAATATCACCATGAAAGAAATAAAAGATTAACTTTTTTTTCATTTCTGGTTGCAGTGACAGACAAATATTGTTCCAAACAAATCAAATATATTTTGAGGATTAATACAGAAAAAAATCCAGACTTCCTTGTTGGATAGGTACCTACATTTCTACCTATAAAGCGTCTTAGTTCTGGGTGTATCAAGATTTTATTTTAAAAAGTTCATTATTGTATTTGAGTAGTAAGATGACTAATAAAATAACCTCTGTGTGGCCTGACGCTCTGCTCTGCTCTGCTGTGGAAATGCCAGTCAGGAATATGTTTTTGTTTTCATGTGCTGGGCTCTGAAACAAAATGCTGCCCTCCAGGTGTGTCTGCTGCCGTTCAGAAACTCTATCAGACAGCCTTAATTTTTATTTTTTTTTCTTTTGGTGCACATTTATTAGTCTGTGCCCAGGGTCTCTCTGCAAGTTGCGTTTTTTTTTAGACTGCACTGACTCCTCACACTCACAAAAACAAATAAATTAGCCCCCACTTTATGGATTTTTTTTTAGCCCCCCCTTCAGAAATAACTTCTCCCATCGCTCTCAATTTGCATGCACTTTAATGTACATTAACGTGAGCGCACAGCAGAAGCATTTCCCCCCACAATTATTCACAGTTTAAAGGCCTCCGGTTCTTCGAGGGATGCAAAAAAATGAAACCTGGAGAACGCGCCGCGACTGTCCCTGCATAAAAACGAACCTCTCCGTCGCCCGTTGTAGCTCTTTAAATTTTTAACGAGGCAAAAGAGGCGACGGCGCTCGGACAGCCCGGGTCGTGCTGATCCTCCGCTTCCCGGTGAATACAGATGAGGGGCACTCTGAGTTAAATGTCTCCATTTTCTGTGTGCGTACCGCAGGAGAAGATCCCCGCAGACCTGGAGAATCCGGAGAGCAGCCCGGCTGAGGTCGTTTCAGCCATAGACCAGCCGCCCCCGCAGGTACGCACCTCGTCATAATCACAGCGGCGGGGCACGCGAGACACATTACGCACCGCTGTAGAGCTATAACATCAATCAAAATACCATGTGTGTGTGTGTGAGTTTTGCATTCCTCAAAAGGCCTCACGCCTCCTCCCATAAGCAGAGGTAAGCGAGTTGATATCCACCTTTGGGATTCAGTGTTGTGAGGTCTCTTGATTCACTATCAGCTAAATGTTGTTGTTATTCAATACATAAATGTTATTTATCAGCTAAGTGATAAAATGCAGTTGAATGAATGCAACTGCAGTGATGAGTCGGTGTGTTAAAATGAAAATAGAAACATACATATATATATGTATGTATATATATATATATATATATATATATATATATACATATATATATATATATACATATATATATATATATATATATATATATATATACATATACATATATATATATATACGTATATATATATATATATATATATATATATATATATATATATATATATATCTATATATATATACATACATATGTATATATATATACATACATACATACATACATACATACATATATTCTGTCCTCACTTGAGTTTATGTCAAACTAGACAGACAGTTAACTTATGAGATGATCCAATGATACTGAAGCCAGGAAGTTTAAGGATTGTTACTGATTTCCTTGTATTTCCATATTGAACAATGTGGTTGAATCCACTCTCCACTTTATGTAAAACTGCAGCAAAACATACAAACAAAATATAGTCATCGTCACTCTTCAAAGTATTTACATGCAATTCAAACGTTAAATATATATTCAAATGTAACAGCTACTTTGCAAAGTATGATCAGCAATTCCGCTAAAGGAATCAAAGCTTCACTGAACATGAAAATAAGCATCCCGTCATCACCCCAAAACATCATTGGACAACAAACAAGCGTGTCAGCATCCACTCAGAGGCATATAGTTTCCAAATATTGCCATCAACAAGAGCATGAACTGCACATGTCACAACCAAAAATGGAACGAAACTAAACCATTCAAACAAAACAAAAGTATAGTTCCAGCAAACAAATTAGTTTTCATAATTTAAATACATTTTCCGTGTTGAAACTTAAAACAGCGGGGCGCACCGAAGATTGATTTGGTGCAAACGCGGGGGGACAGGTCTTTTAAGCTTTCGTATAAGTGCTGTGACAAAGAAACTGTAGAGTTGGTCGTGTCTTTTGATTTTATAAGACAAGCTGAGCCTCCATTGTCCCACGGCAGGAAAATTTGTAGTGTACGCAGCAGCTCAGTAGTAGCAGTAAGCAGAAACAACACATACTGTATATCGTTTGGGCATGCAAAAATACAAACAATGTGGACATGAGTTTGCACGCATGCTATAATTTATTATTGAATTAGCCTGGCTTAGTCAGGTTAGCAAATAAAGTATACTGTATATACAAACTATAGGCTATGCATGTGATTGAGTGTCTTCTTATTGAAAAGTATTGGATTCCAAGGAATTGTGTACAGTAATGCTCACAGTCCACCAATTACGAGAAACAATAAATCTAACCTAAGAATTCATCATTTTCAGTTTTGTTTCTTAATAGGTATGGGACACTTTAGGTCAGGGTCAAGTATTTTATTCCACATTAAATAGATTTCTGCGGGTAGGAATCTGTCTACCAGTAAAAGGTCTTTATATAAACATGGCTCAAATGGATCGATTTCCTTGGAGGGGATGCCGAGTCCAAAAGTTAGGAAGCCTGAATGGGACTTTGGACCAAGTCCTGCCTTTCGCAGACACATCCCCACATAAGCGGCATCATTTGGATATAGGATAATGGACTGAGACATTTTGCGTATGACTGCAGCTGTGTAACCAGACAAAAGGTAACCACCACCACCACAATATGGGGGATAAGCATTTGATTTCCGCACTTGAACTGGAAGCTTGCTCTTTATCTGCCTAAGAGGGTCATGGCTGTCAAACACAAAGCCTGTATAGAGGTGCTTGTTTCCATTACCTTCATTAAGGCTTTGGAGATACTCTACCATGTTGTTTGTATTAGCAAACGCGTCATCGTTGCCAATTAGCAGAAACTGAACATTTGGACAGTTTTTACCCGACCATTCCATAAAGAGCACCTGCTTCAAAGTGAGGTTGAAGAATGTGTCTGTGAAGTCCCACTGGATGATATCGTTGTGCTCCTGTTGCTCCAGTTCCAATAGTTTATTCATTCTGATTTTCTCAAATCCGTCCACACCTGCTGTTCCTGAGATGAAAATCCTCCGGACCCAAAGACCATTGATTTGTCTTTCTTTAGCCCAGGTTTTGCGCAGCACCTCTCTGAGTCCGTAGTTGCCAGGAGAGCTTTTGATGACCAGCAGGAGGAAGACCTCCTCCTCTCGTCCACATTTGTCAGGAGAGTCCAGAAGTAAGGGGAAATGGCGACAGTGTCGGTAGTAGAGGAACTCTTTCATGCTTGTAGGAAGAGAGTCGAATCCTGTCGTCTGAGCAGCTGACATACTCTGTTGACACATTTGTCCTTTTTGGGTCTGACTTTGGCTGATTTTTCTATTATTTTCCAAAACAGAATAATTTTCTCTCTGTTTGTACAGGTATAAAAGCCACAGGTTCACCACTATTACCAAGGCAACCTTTTTGTTGCAGCTTCTCATTATGAAAGTTTGTCTGTTAGAAAGTGAAAAACAGATATTCCATTAACACTTAAAGACAAAAAATAGAATCCATTGTTTCTTCACAGGTTTACTAAACAAATTAGGAATTCTCCATTATCGATATTAAATGTCCACTCTTTTTGGACTTCAATCAAACAAGAAAAAAAACCCATTCAAATCTGTTCTATGACAGGTGGTTTGTGATCACGTAACTGACAGACTTGACTCTCGTACCTTATACACTCTAAAGAGTTTCAAGAGTAAGATAAGATAACATGAGTTACATGCTAAAACCCTAGAAAGTCATAACTTATAAAATAAAACCCATCAGCATTTTGTCTTTAATGTTTGGTATTATCAACATTTCTTTGACTTAAGACTTTTAATTAAAAAAAATTCTCTTGTTGTGGCCCTAATTCTCGTTCATAGACATGTGATCTATTGATCCAATTCCGCATCAGCAGGGTTTTCGTCATCAATCCCTAATGTTTCTTTTTCATAGTAACAATTACTTGAGCCTCAGTAAAAATGGGCAACAAATTATGATCTTTCAATCAAAAGTCTGATATTTCAAAAGCTTATATCAAAATGCTTTTAAAGAGCCTCACAAATTAAACATTGAAAAAAAAATGTTGCCTTTTCTTAGTATTTAAAGGATGGAAAAAGTAAACCATAAATACCTCAACATGTTGACTGGGAAGCGTAAGTCTCGAAGTGGAGATTTACACGGTGGAATAGGCCTGCCTTTGGGAATGACAGTGCAGAATGTGTTTTGAGCCACTCTCTCTGATCCTCAGCCTGTCAGGGTGTTCTGTTGGTCTTTTATTTTGGCAGTTTCTGTTGCCCACTTTAGTCTTTTATTTCGGCAGTTAGCTGTTGTCCACCTTCATCACGGAATTTCCTCGGGCTACTCAAAGACTCAAACGCTTCTTCTCTTTGTCAGAACTTTGCTCCCAATGTGTGGACTTCCTGCTTTCCTGTGACTCCTTGATTCCTTTGTTTTTCGAGTACCTACAGTATCTTTTGGTCACTGTATTTGTTGATATGTCACCTTGGTAATTAAACTTTGCTAATTACTTTTTTCGAGCATACTGTGTGTGTTTCAAGGGTGGAAAAAACATCTCCCAAGAATGCTTTATACAGAAATCTCATTAATAGCCAATTTTTTATTAATTAAAAACTGTTTTTACCGCATCAAACTGTCATACCGATGAACTTTTTTATTTATTGTTTTGTTGATGTGCACAGAGGCTATTCAAAAAAAAAATTATTCATTCATTCATTCATTCAAACTTTTTAAAAGTCCATCTATAATGAATTTTAAAAAAGTTCGGATCAAACCAAAAAGTAAACCATAAATACGTCAACATGTTGGGCATGTAAGTCTCAAAGTACAAATTTAAAAGGTGGAATAGGCCCTTCTTTCGGAATGAGAGTGCAGCATGTGTTTTGAGCCACTCTCTTTGCTCCCCAGCCAATCATGTAACTGAGGCAGAGCCTGATGCACTTCAGCAAAAGAAAAAAGAAATGTCTGGGGACAAAACAGGTGCTGGCAGTTTGGTGTACAAGCGTGACTGATTGTGCCCCTTGCAAAACCCAGATGTGAACCATCAATATCACTGATTGAGCAGCATCATGCTATCTTCCACAATGGTACCTCGTTAAAAATAAAGTGACTATTTAAAAGACACTTGTGAATCATGTACGAATTACATGTGTACTTATTCAAAAGGTGTAGTTACTATATTGTTGTTACAGGATTGGAGAACAGAAGAACCAGGAAGAAAATCAACTGAGACACAACTTGACTTAGCAATATCTCAGTGAACAAACGAAAAGTCTGACACACCCTAAAAAGGATACCTGGAACAAACTAAAATGTGCTGCGCGGTCAACATCCTTTATTCCTCATGCTTGTCTAAAATGGGATGTGTGTGTGTGTGTGTGTGTGTGTGCTTCAGGTGCGGGCAGCCGATGGAGATCCCAGAGGTCTGTTGTGGGTTCTGGATGAGGAGATGGTGACGCCAGGCTCCAGTGAGAGCAACGCCCTGGAGAGGATCTGCCAGTACTACAGCAATGCTGGTAACACACACACACACACACACACACACACACACACACACACACACCGCCCCCTGTAGAGACTCTGCCAGTGAAAACTGTTATTTTTTAAGAGCTCTGCGAGTGTAATTCCCCCTGTCGTGTCCCTGCAGTGCGCCAGTGTGAGCAGCCCATGCAGTGCGAGGTGAACCATTTGATGGGCTGCGACCCGGTCCGCTACGACCTCACCGGATGGTTCGGCCTGATTCAGAGCAACCCGTCCGCTCTCAATGCCATCTGTCTGCTCCAGAACTCTACTGTGTGAGTGTGTCGGCCGCGGTGCATGCAGGCGGGCCACTGGAGTCTCCTGTCGGCGGAACGACCTTACTCTGCACTTACAGTCTTTATGAAGTGGCTAAAATCGTGCATGTGTATTGAACTCTCTTGAGTGCATTTCACCTCAGACATCTACACTGGCTGCATGCTTCTTGGACTTTTAGATGTGTAAAAAAAAAAGATGCAGACTAGCGCATTATCGTCGCAAATCTCAGCATTCACCAGAAAAACAGGAGACAAGGGCAGCAAAATCTCTTCCAGAAGTCACTGGACACTTCCAAGTGTATAATCTGGTGCAGACATATTCCAAAATGAGCATTTTGAGCATCAGTCCAGAGGTGATTACCTCTCTCTCCTCCTACCCAGCGGGGCGGTCAAGGCCCTGTTCACCCCCAGGATCTCGCTCCCTCCACTGTGTCGGGGGCTGGGCGGCCTGGAGGGGGGCAGCCAGCGCTCCCTGCAGAGGAACGGCATCATCAGGAAGACACTCAGCGGCGGCGTGGCCGCCCTGCGCAGACACTCCCAGTGCATCTCGATCAAACTGCAGGCGGTGAGTACAAGCGGCGCCCTCTGCTGTTCGCCAAGATGGGAGGTAACAAAGTAGAAATACTTCATTGCGATACTTTGGTAGATTTTGCAGTAAGTAAAGTACAGATACAGATAAATGTTACTATTACATACTATTGCTTAAAGTGGACCTATTTGAGCAAGGCTGTTGTGTCGTTAAATATAAAAGTAGATCATATTTTAGAGGGAGATTATTTTAGAGTACCTCGGCTTTGGGTTCACTGTTCAGTACGTTTTCAGCACAGAGAAAAAAAAAATATTGGTTATTGTTTATGAAAGTGGAAACATCCAATAATGAGTCACTGGCCATAACCATTACTGATTACAGGTTGGTTGTGCTGCATTTAAAAAAAATACAGTATTAACAAGTGGTGTCCAATATTGACTTTTTACCGATATCCCGATATTGTCCAACTCCTGATTTCCAATACCGATGTCAACTGATATCAACCGATACCGATATATGTGGTCGTGGAATTAACACATTATGGCTAATTTGTATTGTGATGTCCCGCTGGATTGCCCGCATGATGTCGTCAGTTACGAACGAGCTATTTTGTTAGCAGCCAGCCACCACTGAAACCACTCTGCTGAAACACGCACGTCGCTTGCTGTTATGCTTCGATGCGGTCTGATGACGTCATCAAGCGTAGTAGGGACAAGTAAAATATTGTTATTTACTATTTAGTAATACCAGGAAATTCGAGGAATTCATTCATTGGCATGACTACTAAATTTTAAGAAACTTAATAAAAGTCATATTTTTACAATATTTTTTCCTGATACCGATATTTTCCAACATTAATTTTTAATGCCTTTGTCGGCTGATAATATCGGACTTCCCTAGTATGCTGGTGCAGGACCTCTGGAGAGGGGCGTGTGTGTGCTTCTGTGTCCAGCTGTCTGACTCACTCTCGCCGCCCTGCAGGATGCTCTGGTCAATTTGATCCGCCGGGCCAGGCCTGTGTTCCTGCAGTGCGTGCACGCCAAGAGCGATGGCGGGAGCTTTGACGTGCCGACGCTGCGAGTGCAGCTGCACTCCACCCAGATCCTGTCGGCCCTGCAGTTCCACCGCACAGGTCTGCATCAATATGGCGTTTGATTGTATGACTGAAATGTTTATCAAAAGACATTGTATACATACTGTTGGAGCGAAGCCTAGTGCTTTGCTTCTTCGATGCTTGACCCTTAAATTACCTGGCTGACGCGCCCGCTAGTGTTGCTATATATTGCTCCGGAAAAAACGATCCTTAAACCTCTTTTGCGATGAAAGAAGGCTTTCCACTTTTATTCCAGTTCCATTTTCCCAAGCAGACAAAACAAACATTTCGCGGCAGAGCGGTCAAAAACCATTTGCTCTTCCGGGTCAACAACACCTGACGACAATAGTGACATGGCTACCTTTATACCCCTAAACCAAAAACAATACCGGAACACAGCGACACCCACAGCATAAAGAGTGTAACAACAACTGGCTCAGATAAAAACAACAACATTTTGGCTGCTACACACCGGCCCCTAATTGGTAATGGCTGATTGACATACCAATTCAAAAAACAAAAACAAAAAACAAAAACAAAAGACAACAACAAACAAGCAAACAAACAAAAAAAAAAAAAAAAAAAGGAAACCAAAAGTGTGTTATAGTAATTTAAAGTGCAGATCCATAAATCTAAATTGCATGGACCAAACAGAGCTTCGTCACAGGTCTTTCAATTATGTTATTTTTTGTCTGTAACTTAACAGAACGCACAAGCCCTTGTTTGTCAGGAAAAACCTCCAGAATCTTGCCTAATGGCCATGAACCACGTGGAGCTGATGGATCCATGATAACCACAATGTCCCTGGTGTCAAACTCCTTTTCTTTTCATTCCACCTTTGTCTCTCTTGGAGCAAGGGCAAATACTCCCGTATCCACCTCTTCCAGAAAAGGTCTGAAAGATACTGCACTTGTTTCCAACGTCTTCTAATGTACTGGTCATGTGGCTCAAACACTCCAGGTGGCAAAGCTGGTTTACCCTTTAGAAGAAGGAGATGGTTAGGCGTAAGAGGTTCTAGGTCATTGGCGTCATCTGAGAGCTTGGTAATTGGCCGATCATTCAAAATAGCCTCCGCTTCACAGACCACTGTATGTAGTCCATCATCATCTAGCTTCTGTTGACGTAGGACCGAACTGAGAACTCTTCTCACGAGCCGGATCATCCGCTCCCACACACCACCATGGTGTGAACCAGCAGGTGGATTAAAGCTCCATCGAATTCCAACCTGTGACAAAGCTCCTTGAATCCTGTCTTGATTCAAAGAGGTAAGAGCCTCCTTGAGTTCTCTGTCTGCCCCTATGAAGTTGGTACCATTGTCAGATGTTAGATGTGCCACCTGACCTCTCCTGCTGATGAAACGCCGCAGAGCATTGATGCATGCATCTGTGTCCAGTGAAGCGGCTACCTCCAGATGAACAGCCCTGCTTGCCATACATGTAAATAGAACTCCATATCGCTTACAGGTAGATCTGCCTCTCCTTACTTCAATTGGTCCAAAGTAATCCACTCCTGTGTTGGTAAATGGTGGCAAGTCAGGAAGGATTCTCACCAGCGGCAGATCTGCCATTTTTTGTTCCACTGCCTTTCCATTGTAATGTCGACAAAAACTGCATTCACCGATGATCTTCCTGACAGCTGCATTGGCACTTGTGATCCAAAACCTCTTCCTTACTTTAGACAGAGTGTGAGTTCGTCCACCATGGCCCAGATGCTGGTGTACATGCCTGAGAATGAGCGTAGCAATGTACTGATCCTTGGAGAGAATGAGTGGATGCTTTGCTTCCTCTGGCATTGCTCCCCTGCTCAATCTTCCTCCAACTCTCAAGAGCTCATCCTCCAAAACTGGATCCAGCCTGTATATGGGACTTCGTCGGCTCACTGTCCCCCTCCCGGAAGACAAAGCTGCAATTTCCTCACTGAATTTCTGTTGCTGGCAGTAGCGAATTATCGCAACCTCTGCTTCCAGTAGATCATCCAGCGTCAGCTTGCCCTTTGTGGATGTTACTGTGGCCCTTTGTCTTCCCTCTGGATCCTTCGTCACAGAAGCCTCCACCTGCTTCCTTGAGCGACTCTGTGCCCACAACATGGCCTTCAACCTGAGGATCCAGGCTACGGCTGTCCTCAGCTTCTTCCAGTCGGAAAAATAGGCGATCAGCTGGTCCGTAGGAAAAGATGTATCACACACACCGACAGTATTCACCATTGCCTCCTTTCTGACCTCCTGGTCATTTGAGTCCACTGACACGTCCAGCACACTGTCAGGCCAATCCTCTTCCCGTTTCCAAAGAAATGTGGGACCTTCCAGCCACTTGATGTTGTTCATAAAGTCAGAGACCTTCATTCCCCTGGATGCATAGTCAGCCGGATTGTCTTTGGAACCGACATGTCTCCACTGTGTTGGTTCAGATGTTTCTCTGATGATTGAAACTCTATTGGCTACGAATGTGTGAAAGCGCCTATCTTCATTATTAAGGTACTTCAACACCGAAGTGCTGTCAGTCCAAAAAACAGAACCTTCCAGCTGGAAGTCCAACTCCGACTTTAGCAGCAAGTCCACTTTGGTGGCAAGGACGGCTGCCGTCAATTCAAGTCGGGGAATAGTTACAGCTTTCAGCGGTGTCACCCTGGCTTTGCCGAGCAGAAAGGTGACCTGAGTGTTGTTTTCCTGATTTTGCATCCAGATGTATGTTACGGTTCCATATCCACTTTCACTGGCATCGGCAAAATGATGTAATTGGGCTTGCTTGACTGCTCCAAAATCCACTGGCTTAATGCACCGATCCACATTGAATGCAGACAGCTGATCCACGTCCTCCAGCCATTTTTTCCACTGGGGTAAGATGTCCTGTGGTAATTCATCATCCCATCCACAACCTCTTCTGCAAAGTTCTTGCTGCATCATCTTGGCAAGCAAAGTGACTGGTGCCAGAAAACCCAATGGATCGTACACTGAGCTGGAAACTGACAACATACCACGTCTGGTAAATGGCTGTTGTTTCATCTCCATCTTGAACCCAAAAGAGTCAGTCTCCACGCACCACTGTAGACCCAGAGCCCTCTCGACTGGAAGTTTATCACGATCCAGATCCAGCTCTTTCAGGTCTTTGGCCCTTTGATCCTCTGTGATGGCTTGCAAAACAATGCGACTGTTGCTGGTCCATTTTTCCAACATGAAGCCCCCTTCTGACACAGAGCACCAATATCTTGGATCATCTGGACAGCTTCTCCTTCAGTGGCTGAGCTCTTCAAACAATCATCCACATAGAAATTCTGCTTGACAGATTGGGTTGCCTCATGCACAAACTCAGACTGGTTCTCGTCAGCCGTTTTCCTCAGTGCGTAGCTTGCACAACTAGGAGACGACACAGCACCAAACAGATGCACAGTCATCCTGTACTCCAACAGTTCCTTGGTGACATCCCGTCTGGCCACCAGAGAAAGCGAAGAAAGTCTCTGTCCTCTTCAGGGACTCTCACCTGGTGGAACATAGCTTTAATGTCACCCATGAATGCCACCGGTTCCTTTCTGAACCGTACAAGGACTCAAGCAGCGAGCTGGTGAGGTTAGGCCCTGCAAAGTTCACTATTCAGTGAAACTCCTTGAAATGTGGCTCCACAATCGAACACTACTCGGAGGGATCTCTTCCTTGGATGGCGGACACCGTGGTGAGGGATGTACCACACCTTCCCCTTTTACCGTGCACTTGTTGCCGAGGCACTGGCTCTGCATAACACTTGCTAATGAGAGTATTCATGTACTCAGCATACTCATGGTGGAAGTCTCTGTTGTTCAGGAACCTTTTCCTCAACCCCTGGATCCTTTGCTTTGCCACTGCAAAGTTGTTGGGCATGCAGAGGCGTCCTTGTTCTTAAAGGGCAGTTTCAAGTAATATCTTCCTTCTTGAAGTATTGCTGAGTTCTCCATGATCTCCAGAAACTTTAGGTCTTCTCT
Source organism: Thamnaconus septentrionalis (assembly GCA_009823395.1). Lineage (NCBI taxonomy): Eukaryota > Metazoa > Chordata > Actinopteri > Tetraodontiformes > Monacanthidae > Thamnaconus > Thamnaconus septentrionalis. Next base: position 16,953,682 of record CM020518.1, read on the forward strand.
GGACATTTCCTTCTCCTTTGCTGTTTTCTCATTAAAATCGTGGTTGTATTGTGTGGCCAACATTTCTTCAAGCTTACACACAGAGATTCTGTTCACTGTGACCAAAGGCCGCTCCACCTCCAAAGCAGCACTATCTCCATTCAGTGGACCATTCACAACCCACCCCAACACCGTCTTCACAGCATACGGGCCATTCCCACAACTGTTGAGGACTTCCCAAGGTTCCAAAATCTTGGGTGCATTGGTTCTAATTAGCAGGTCGACGTTGGCTTTTATTCTTTGAATCTTTACCTTTGACAAATGCGGCCATTTTGCCAGTTCCTCAGATGTCATCATGTTGTCAACAGTGACTGGCATTTTTGATTGTGTGAGAACCTCTGGGAGAAGATGAAAATCACTGCCGTCCAGATCAGATACCTCCAAACCAGTTAATGAATATGCTGGAACAACTTTCCTTTGTCCCATTGTGCTCAACAGGAAGTTGGTTTTTCTGCCTGTGACATTCAACTTCTGCATTAGATGTTCTGTGCAGAATGTGCCTGAACTACCTGGATCTAAAAAGGCATAGGTTGTTATGATGTGATTTCCCTTCACACCTTTAACTTTCACAGGGACAATGGATAGAACACATCGATCTACCCCGGCCCCTGTATGTCCACATGTTTTAAGTGAAGCTGGCTGGTCAGATGGGTTTAACAGTTCTGGAGATGATGGTCTTTTAATATGAAGCACGGTGGGATGAGTTTTACTGCATACGTTGCATGTCAAGCGCCTCTCACATGCACTGCTCATGTGACCAACACGTAAGCATGCAAAGCACACTCCCTTTCCCTTCAGAAACTGCATCTTCTCCTTGTGCATCTTTCCCTTAAACTGCTTGCACTCTTCCAACAAGTGACTACGAGCACAGCATAGGCATCCAGCTTTCTCACCCTTCTTTGGCTCTAACGTTGGCCTTTCACTTCCATCAGTCACTTCCATAGATGTTACTGTGGTGGCAACAACATTTCCCTTTACTCTGTTTCTGGGTTGTGATTTAAATGTGGTGACAGTCTTACCCCAGCAACGCCAGACAATGGATCTTGTATTTCACCAAACAGAGGGTCAGAAAGAATACTGACGTGGCGCTCAATAAACATGACCAGATTGGTGAAACAAGCTCTTTCTTTGGTGGTCTCCATTATGTCATGAGCTTTGGTCCTCCATTGCTCCCTCAGTTTGAAAGGTAACTTTGACATAATGGTTCTCATGTTTATTGGCATATTCAGTTCCTGCAGGTATTGAGGCTCCTCCATGACATTGCAACATCCTCGCAGAAATAACGAGTAGGCTTGGAGAGCTTTGACATCCTCTGATTTTATTGTTTGCCACGCCAAAGCCTTTTCCATGTAAGCACTTGCGATTTTGTACTGATTTCCAAAATGCTGCTGTAGAAGCTCCTTCGCTACCACGTAGCCACGCTCAGGGGCCATATGATGGCAGCTACGTACTAATTCACGTGGCTGTCCCCTAGTAAACTGTTCCAGATAGTACAAACAATCTGCTTGACCTGCCTTTTCTTCCACTCCATGCTCAAAAGCTTTAATGAATGCCCTGTACTGCAGTGGGTCACCTTCGAATGTGGGAATATCTCGTGGCGGGAGTGACACCAAGCGTTGCTGCTGCACGAGGGCTGTTGTTATTTCATTCTGCCTATGCATGATTGAAAGCATGGCTCCAGGTTGACTTTAAATTTGATGATGATATGAAGGGTGAGCATCTCTTGAATGATGGTGAATATGCTGCGACGATTGCAGTATTTTGCTTTCCTGTTGCTGTTCGTTGAAGCTGCGTTGATGCAATGAAGCAGCTCCGACCTGGTGCTTTGTTTCTTTGGGTTGCACGTTCATCCATAGAGCTTGGCTGGGAGGCAATGACAACCTTGTCAAATGCTGTCTTGTTGTCATTTTTTCTGGCTCATACTCCTTTGCCAGAGGATTTAATGCGTTGACAGTTTCCTTTTTGGTTCGCTCCCTTTTGAGATAAGAATTCATTCCATTGGTGGATCCTGAAGAACTTCTCCCATCTGATGCTTGAAGTACTGCTAGTTTTGCATTGGAAGCTGCTATTTCAGTTTCCACTTCAAGTTGTTCTCTTTTTCTCCTCAGCTGTTGTTCCTGCTCCTCAAGTGCATGCCGTTCCTTTAAAGCTGCAGCACGTGCAATAAGCGCAGCCTTTTCTGCTTCAGCCTTTATGGCTGCTGAGGATGTAGTGCTAGACATGCAACTGCTACGGCTCCTATGACTTGAGCGTACACTAATATTTGAAACACTGTCATTGGGTTTAACATCATCCACAACATGAGCATTTTCATTAGGTTTACCTTTGTTGCATGAAAGCCACTCTTTTGTATCAGCAATACAGTCATTGATAGGCAACATCTTTGCTTTAAACCATGTTTCATGTTTTCATTTTCTTCAACCGGTAGCAGACCCAACAAATGATCATGAATACCTTTTACATCATCACACACTTCAGTTAGTTCTTCAAGACCTTTTTGTACCTGTGTTTCATCATATTTTTCCATTGAACCTCTTATTGATTTTCTTATATTAGCTGCTTTATTAAATTTAGCTTTTCTGTCAGACTGTAATCTATCTAAAATATTGGCAATTGCCTTTGCAGAGAGTTTGATAACTCGCTTCCCACTCTGTGGGTCAACACCGCTCATTACACTACCAGGTTTACTAGCAGTGCGCACATTAGACCCGGTACCGTCCGACGTCGCGTCCCGCGTCTCCATCCGAAATAGTCAATTAATTAACCGATCGCGCGACACAGGATACACAGTTTATTGTCCCCCACTTCGACTACCAATGCATTGGATTTGTGTCAATTTTGTGTGCACACAATTTATAAATGGCCATATAGTGTAGCGGTTAGGGTCCAATGGTGTTCAAGAGCTCCAGCTCCGCATTAGCATTGCAGCTCCCGCACTTGCATACCAATGGCCGTCGTCGCTCTCCAAACGTTGACGTACATCCAGACAATTTCCAGCAGCTCGACTCGTCCTCCGAAGCAGCCTCCTGACTGCCCCCAACGTGCCGAAGATTCCACGAACTTCCAACTAGAGCGGTTTTTGACTAATGTTGGAGCGAAGCCTAGTGCTTTGCTTCTTCGATGCTTGACCCTTAAATTACCTGGCTGACGCGCCCGCTAGTGTTGCTATATATTGCTCCGGAAAAAACGATCCTTAAACCTCTTTTGCGATGAAAGAAGGCTTTCCACTTTTATTCCAGTTCCATTTTCCCAAGCAGACAAAACAAACATTTCGCGGCAGAGCGGTCAAAAACCATTTGCTCTTCCGGGTCAACAACACCTGACGACAATAGTGACATGGCTACCTTTATACCCCTAAACCAAAAACAATACCGGAACACAGCGACACCCACAGCATAAAGAGTGTAACAACAACTGTCTCACTGGCTCAGATAAAAACAACAACATTTTGGCTGCTACACATACTATATACACAGAGATGTAGGACACTACTCATGATGTGTTGGTGAGGACCATATTAACCACAACATTTTCATATTGAGCTTAAATAGGAGACAAGTGCACAGTATAGCTCGAGATAACACCTCCCTATGTTGCTTTATTATTATTTTAATATGCTATCATATATTATTCATATCCACATTTGCCTTTTCTTTTCTTCTTTTTTTTAAGATTCCATTTTAAAAATGTGCACCTTCTGGCAGGCACGGAGCCTGGCACATTTTGGAAGCAACCATCGCCTGAATTTAATAGATTATGGGATTAAAGTTAAAGCAGTGGCTGCTGATCAGGGACCAGTCCTGCATTTAGCTCCTAAACACATTACAAAGTCGAAACTGGAGTCTGGAGGCTGGGAAAAAAATAACAACAATATAAAAAGAAACAGGTCTGCACTGATGGCGAAACGCAATCATGGTCGCACTCGGAGCCTTTGGTTGCCTTTATAACGATGATTAACTACTGCAGCTCACATTTATTTATATAATTAAAAATAAAATGAGCCAAAAAGTGGTGCGGTTGAAGGAGGATCACGCAGACATTCATTTAGAGGAGGGGAAGCTCCTAGCAAACAACCCAATATCAAATGTCTCAGTATCTGTATGGTGGCAGGAGTTAGATAAATTCCTCCAGTCCAGAGCTCCCATGCGTAGTCTCTGGACTGGTGGCAGTCGTAGTCTCAACACACACAGTACAAATTTGCTCCTAAAGATGTTTGACGCTACGACTGTGAAGCATGCAAAAACGACACCAGCGTTTGGACGCGCACTTTAAACTGTCCAATTGGAGATCATCGCTGAAAATGAAAATGATTCTCATGTGGTCATGGTAATTAATCAGCTGAATCCGAAATGCTTTTGGATTGCTTCTGGCTCGTTGTGTTTTCAATCTGCGTCCTCTGACCGGCTTCTTTAAGACGGCTCGTTCCCACAGGAGCAGTTCGCGGAAACGCTCGTCTCGTTTTTCTTCTTTTTCCTTTTTTTTTTCTTCCCCGTATCAGATGTGAGAACGCGCGCTCAGCGCAGCCCGTGTTGGCACATTTTCAGTTCAATTTAACCTCTACTCCTCGAAATCAAACCGTCTTTGATGGGAAATCCTCCTCTGCTGCCGTCACGGGAGACGGTGCAAATTACTTCTCACAAGTGAGAGAAAAAAACAAAAACACAAAACATCCATTCCCTGCCGTGCCGCCGCCGCCGCCTCCTCCGTGCCGTCTGAATGTAAAACGTTCCAGTGACCCAGCGAGGAAATGCTTCCCTCTGCTAACCTCAGGTTACCCCGAGCACATGACCCTCAGCGACTTCCGGTGCCACTTCCAGGCTCTGTCTCCGCCCATCATGAAGCGCTACGCCTCCATGTTTGTCAGCCACGACGAGCGAAAGGTCAGGCTCCGGTCCGGCACCAGTCACCCTGTCCCGCATCTGCTCCGCTCTTGACCCATGTGCCGATTGGCTTTTCCCCTTCCGTGTGTCCCAGGCGGTGGAGGAGCTGCTGACGGAGCTGGACGTGGATCGGCGGAGCGTCGCCGTGGGCGCCAGCAGGGTGAGAGCACTCTGCGCCGACCCATCGGCAGGAGACGACGTGTCACGTTTGCTCCCTGTTGTGTCTCGCAGGTGTTCATGAAGCGCGGCGTGCTGCGCTACCTGGAGCAGCAGAGGGACCAGCAGGTCACCGGCTGGCTGGTCTACCTGCAGGCCTCCTGCATGGGGCACCTGGCTCGGCAGAAATATCGCAAGCTGAAGGTGAGACGTTGATCTCTATGCCGATGACACGCGATTGTACCTTCGAGACGTTCATTCAGGTGCACTTGACCTTTCATTTTCTTTTCATGCCTAGTTCTTTGTGTTTGAACGTTCTACTCTTACCTCTTTTATTAAGCTTCTGTGCCTCGAGAGTCCAAAAGGACGTCAGATTGTCTGCAAATTATTTAATTTAATGCTTTGTCTGCTTGAGCGCACGGCATTTCACACATTTATCCACTTCTGCTTCTACTTCTACAGAATTGATGACCTCTAATTTAAAAGTTTTCTCCTTGTCATGGTCTATTTCTTGTGGGAACACACGTTAGAGACAACTTTAATCTATTCAATTTAGACCAGTGCTTTTATTTATTTATTTTTTTTCAAATTAAAAGCTCAACAGATGTATAGTCCATGTGCAAAGGAGCAAAAGGTTACTCAAAAAATTTAAGCTCACAGACTTTTATTGTGTGTTTGTTTGTGTGTGTGTGTGTGTGTGTGTGTGTGTGTGTGTGTGTGTGTGTGCATCCAGGTGCAGCAGATGGCCGTCAGTTGTTTGCAGAGCAACCTGCGGGCTCTGAGGGTCGTGTCCACGTGGAGCTGGTGGAAACTTTTCTGCCGCGTGCGTCCTCTGCTGGACGTCAACATGGACAACGACAGGCTCCGAGCAAAGGAGGTTCGCGTGTATACACACTCACACACATATGGACATATACTGTACGCATCATGGAACCCAGTTCTAATCCAATTAATAGCCACCTCCCGCCTCTCAGGCTGCATTCAAAGGCTCACCGGCGTCACCCTCTTCAGTTCAGTTTTTCGCCCCTCGCGTTTTATTGTGAAGTTTTTAAGGGATCATTTTTGAGAAAGCAGGACACTTGGAGGGCACTGTGTCAAATCCCTGTAGACTAAAACTCCTTCAGTTTGCTTTCACAAAGCTGCACTGGCACATTCAAAAAGGGAAAGAAGGAAAAAGTCTTTGTGGGTTTTCTAATCCTAATATTTCAGTGAAGGACAAAACATGCAGTGGGACAACAGTGCCCGTCTTTGTTTGCCAACTTTTATGTCATTCAGCGCCGGGGGTGAAAAAACACACCCCGAGACGAATGAAGGGTTCAAGGAAATCTTTATTATTGCTAAAGGGCATTTTGTTTCGCAGCGAGCAGCAAAGACGGACCCATGAAGTAAAAAAGAAACGCATAAACAGGAGGCCGCATGCAATGGAGGCAAATGACGGCGGGAACAAGCGGCGCTCTCATCCATCATCCGCGATTCGGCTCTTCGGGCCGTCTTCCACGCTGCTTTATCCATATCTGGCATCCCTCTGTGGCAAATGCACCAGACCGATACAACTAAACTCAACGTTACATCTCGTCACTTCTCCCGCACAGGATGTATATTTTGATCCCCAGACAGTGCTGCCACAGGTTTCCTTCCTCCCTTCTTATCCACTTTGGCCGCCGGTGATGGAAAGCAAGCAAACGTGTTTCCGAGTACTCCATTATAAGGCTGCTCCCAACTTGAATGTGTTCATTTTAATCCCGCTTAGCTCACTTCACAGCAAATCAAAAGCGAAAAATCCTTTTTTTCCTCCCTTTTTTATTTTTTTCTCTCGCTCCTCTAGATGTAGTTGAGATTAATGCGAAAGCATGCTTCTCTGAAAGGTCTCGGCAAATTGAAGAATAATTGTCTCCCTCCAGTCGGCCGGGCCGGGCCGAGCCATGCTGGGCCGAGCCGGCCTCCCTCCGGTCGCCGGCTGAATAAGAATAATAGCGAGCCGCCACTCCGTGTTGTGCATAACCTGAGCGCCGATAGCTTTAACCCGTCTGACAAGTGAGGACGGCAGACTGTCACAACAGCGGCGGCGCTCGCTCGGGTTTACCCAGCGTGAGTCATCCCCCAGCGAAAGATCAGACGCTTTTGCGGGGGAAAAAAAAAGGATGCCGGCAAACAGCCCTTGAAACAAATCTTTTCAGCCGCCGCTGCGAGACGCCTCTTTATCTCCCTGTCAGGATGAGATATCGGCGCTGAGACGACGCCTGGAGAAATCGGAGCGGGAGAGGAACGAGCTGAGGCAGACCGCCGACGGCCTGGAGACCAAGGTTTGGCCGGCGCGCTCCGACGCACGTGCGCGTTCAGAAACTCGCGCTTGCCGTGTGTGTCATGTTTGGTGTGTGCACCTCGCAGGTGACTGCCGTGACCTCGGAGCTCAGCGATGAGCGCTTCCGCGGCGACGCCGTGGGCCAGGCTCTGGACGTGGAGCGGGCCGAGCGTCTGAGGCTCAGCAGGGAGAACAAGGAGCTTCAGGTTCGTGTGGGGGCGAGGGGGAAGGGGAGGGGTCCGCCGCGTCACCTCTCCGCCAGCCGACGCCTCTCCGCCGCTCGGCTCAGGGCGTCTCGGTTCTCCCTCCGCAGGCTCGTCTGGACCAGTGCAAGGTAACCATGGGAACCCTGGAGAAGCAGCTGGAGGAGGAGAAGCAGAGGGTCCAGACTGCAGAGAGCCAAAGAGGGGCGGGGACAGGTAAACATCAGCGGTCTCTGCTGTTTCTGCAAGGGGGCTTCTCTCAGCACAAAAGCAGTTATAATAATAATGGTAGGAAAAAAAAAAAAAAAAAAAAGATTAAATATTTTCTATATGGCACAAACCTAGGTCAAAAATAAGAGAAAATACACTATACTATGAACAGTTTTAATTAGGAGTTTCATAATAATAATGGATTGGATTTACATAGTGCTATTCAAGGACCCAAAGTGCTTTACATTGAACCCATTATTCAGTCACACTGGTGGAGGTAAGCTATCCACTGAGCCACAGCTGCCCTGGGCCAGACTGACGGAAGCATGGCAGCCAATCTGCACCTCGGCCCCTCTGACCACCAACGAACATCCACTCACATTCTTACTAGGCAGTGTCTTGCCCAAGGACGCAATGACAGACTGGGGTGGAGCGGGATTTGAACCCCCAACCTTTCGCTCGTTGGACAACCCGCTCTACCTCCTGAGCTACAGTCGCCCTTTTAGTCTTTTATTGTATAGTTTCGCTATCTATACAATATGTATTTATGACGTCTGATTGTGTCATTGTCCGTTTTTTATGTATTACTTTGTGGGGTCCTATGAGTTTGCATGTTCTTCATGTGTCTGCATGGTTCTCTCCGGGTTCTCCGGCTTCCTCACACAGTCCAAAAACATGCATGTGAGGTGAATTGGAAACTCTAAATTGTCCATAGGTGTGCGTGTGAGTGCGAATGGTTGTTTGTGTCTTTGTGGCCCTGTGATGAACTGGCCACTTGTCCATGGTGTCACCCTACCGTCGCCCTACTCCTGCAGACCCATGTGACCCTAAACTCAGGAGTAAGTGGGTCTTGAAAATGGATGGATGGGTGGATGAAATGAAAGAACACACAATAAAACATCCTAAGGGTTCTGGAATTCTATAAAATGAATGAAAAGTTATATAAAATGAGCATAAACTCCATATTAAAGTGTATTAAAAATGTTCAATAGAGAGAATGTGACCATTCTTCTAAGTTTGGAAGCTGTTCCTCCGTTTTCAAGCCTCCTTTCGTCTTTCGTGCCCGCCAGTACCCATAAAACACCAATGTGCCCTGATCTTTAATAGTGCTTCACCACACATTTGCCCCTACATGGTCGCTATAAAGTGTCTCAGCTTCACATGAGCGCATCCTGACGTGGCCCTTTCTTCAAAGCGGAGCACAATTCAGGTCCGTTCCATTAAAACTTCCCGCAAGCTCACATTCTGTCTCCTTGCAGCGTCCCCTTAAATTGGACAGCTGGCTCAATAAGGTTGGGGGTGTGCTGCTGAGTCACAGAGCCGAAAATGAAGTTAGCGGATTTCTTGGAAAAGCCACGCCAAATGTCAGCCGTGCGTTGTGCAACTGTGTGCGCCGTGATATAACAAAGTCCTCTCCTTCCCTCTGCTGTGGAGCGCCGATTGGCTTTTAGCATATCCAGCTATTTATCTATCTGTGTATGTATTGTTCCTTTCATGAAAGTGGACATAATTTCGACAAAGACAAACAAAAGAAGATGACACAAAAACAAAATGTGACTCATATAAATACTAGTTTACAATCTTAAAAGCAAAATAACACAAAACATTTCTAAAAAGAGATCTAAATGATCACACATGAAACCCACACAGGAGCTTTGTTGTTTGGACTCTTCATGGCAAGTGTTCTGCAACAAGGCAGCCTTAACCGGTTACACAATCGGTGGCGCCGCCTCGCTAAATGTCACATGGCTCCAACTTTAAAGCTCCAGTATTATGCAAACTTCACCTCACTTTTACCAGCGATTTCTGACAACAACACGCGCATCTTGTCTGTGGGTGAACTCCGCAGAAACAAAGAAAAAAAAACAACCCGGTCCTTTGCATCATTTTCCAGAAATTCTGCAAATCGACTCTTTGTGACATCATAAAGGGCATTGATGACTTGTCAATGTCAAACCCAGGTTAGTGACGCCCCCCCGCCCCTAATCTCTCACACCGCCCTGTTTCGGACCTGAGATCGCCCTGGGAACAGATCAGTTTTACAGGCAGCTGTAAACAGCGGGCTAAACCTGCTGCTTTATTGGTGGAGTTTTATACTAAAAAAAAATAAATGTGAAAATGGTTATGGACTCGGGCCCTTTTTTGTCGCGACAGTTAAGCACCTCAAAGCTGTTCATCTGCTGCCATTTCATTTATGCATTCTTGCCGCAGCAAGACTGAATGTGGCCGCTCCTGATGGCAGGAGACCACAGGAGATGTGTCACCTCAAAGAAACCATGTTCATGATTTGTCTTGTCTGTCTCGTAACTTCTGGTTTTCCTTTGAAACCTGTGCAAGGTGTGAATTTTAGGTGTTTCTCCTGTGTGTTTTCCCACTTGTCTGATTGTCTTTGCCCGCCCTAATCGTTTCCACCTGTTCCCAGTCACCTGTGTGTGTGTGTGTGTGTGTGTGTGTGTGTGTGTGTGTCTTCACGCAGTCTGTAACTCCCTTCGTCTTGTGCCAGCTGGCCTCGTTCCTGGTGCCGGTGGTAGACCAGTCAGAACCGGTCCAGTCAGGTCATAATTTCTCATTGAGATCACGGTGAATAAAAGCGAAGGCACACCGGACGTTTAAGAATGACTGGGCTTCAGCAATAAATCAAAAATACAATCAGATTCTGAGAAATTTGGGTGTTTGTTGTTTCGTTTTCTCGGTGCATTTCTGAAAAATTGGCGATGAAAAAAACAATCACGCTTCCCGGGCACCGGTCGCTCCCGTCAAAGTCACGTTCCGCCTGTCCGCCTCTTCTCCCCTCCTCCTCCCCGCAGACAGCGAGCTGGCCATGCAGCTGGAATGCTGCCAGACGGAGGTGGAGTTCGTCCGCAGGCGCCTCAAGCAGACGGAGGAGAAGCTGGAGGCGGAGCGTCAGAGCCGGGAGCAGCTCGACACCAAGGTGAGGCGGCGGCGGCGGCGGCGCTGATGGGAGATTAAAAAGCTGGAGCTCAATAACACAGATTGCCTCTATGTGTGTGTGTGTGTGTGTGTGTGTGTGTGTGTCTGTGTGTGTGTGTGTGTGTGTCTAGGTGGCGACGCTGCAGGCCCAGCTGGAGCAGTCCAGACGGGCCGCCACAGAGCTGAAGCGTCATTGTCGCCGGGTGACCTCTGACCTTCAGGACGCTCGCGTCCTCACCGACAGCCTGCAGGGCCGCATGCATGAGCTGGAGCGCAGACAGAGAAGGTGTGTGTGATACTGTGTGTGTTCAGAGAGAACTCTTTACACTCACACAATCCAAAACAGGGGGACGGACTGACCCGAAGTTGAACTGCCTCAAAATCATAAACGCTTTTTCAACGGCTCACCTCTTTCCCTCATGTAACCAAACCACCTTGCAGGTTCTGAATCCCTTTCTACTGCTTGTTTTGTTGAGAGGAAAGCCTCAGCAAGCCTGTTGAAAGGGCTGAAAAGAAACGAGGCAGTAATTCAAAGGCGAGCCGCTGTGCAGTCTGCCAGATAAAATCTCCAAAAGCGGTCCGATTAGTCTTTTTTTTTTTTTTTTATCCCCCTGGTAAAACTTTTTAAAAGCTCCGCAGCAGCTGCATCTCATTTCAAATTTAATATAGGTTCCTATATACTGGTTGATTTAAAGGGGGACTTTTCTAATCTTGTAGCCAGAGGTGGCAAAAGTATTCACATTATGTGCTTAAGTAAAAGTATGGATACTTGTGTTTAAAAAAGAAAATACAGTACAGATGCCGAAAAATACTCAAGCAAAAAGTAAAAATGATTCTTTTTTTTTTTGCGATTCATGAAATAATACATTTGTTGATAAGCCGAGGTACTAAAATAATCTCCCTCTAAAATATTATCCGCTTTTGTATTTAACTATACAACGGCATAGTTCAAATAGCTCTACTTCAAGCAACTGGAGTAATAAGTGAATTACTTTTAACAGAATTTGTATCTTTAAAACACTTTTAAACGCAAAAGTTACAAGCATGTTTTTCCAATGTAAGGAGTAGAAAGACGGATATTTGTGTACAAATATCCGTGAAGTAAAAAGTTGTCAAAAAAAGAAATACTCAAGGAAAGTACAGATACTGTACCTGAAAAATGTACTTCAGCACAGTAACAAAGTATTTGTACGTTGTCTCTTTCCACCTCGCCTTTTTTTATTTCCTTAAATTAAACATTTGATGGCGTATTCTCGTCAGCTTGCAAAGTGATAACGCTGCCATCAACAGCACCCTGGCCGATGAGCAGACCGAAGCCAAGAGAGCTCAGGGCAGCTCAGGTCAGCTCAGCGGTGACGGCGGTGCATTCAAGGCCCCTCAGATGGCAGTGGGGGAGAGGAACCTGCGTCAGAGCAGCCGCTCGGCCTTCGATCGGTAGCGACCGCTCGCTGTCCTCTGAGCGTGTGTTTGCCTCCGTCCAGGTTCGACAGCGAGTTGACTCAGGCTCTGGAGGAGGCAGAGAACGAGCGCGAGCAGAAGGACAAGGTGTCTCAGGAAAACTCAGCTCTGGGGGTAGAGATATACACCCTGCGCCACAGCCTGCAGGTGCGTAAGCTGCTGCTTTTTTTTTTCCTTTGTCCAACTAAGAGACAGCCAATCTTTATTTATTTAGTTCGTTAGTTGTGCAGATAGATCCTCAGCTGTCAGTACTTGTCAGATGTCATCTGTTCTACGATCTATCCTCATGATTAAGTATTGATACAAGGAAATCTAATAATCACGTTTCAACCACACATGCCATGTTTTTTTTTCTTACGACAAATGCAAAAATTCAATTTAGATTGATTCTGATGCTTGAACATTATAGAAGACATGTTCTTGGCTTTTATTTCTTTCTGTGAATCTGCTAGAATCTCGATTCTGCACTGTCTTGGTAGCCGGGTGATATTTTTCCAAGTCGGGTTGAAACTGACGGGTAACCTGTGATTTATTTTTGCTGTGTAGCTAAAATTTGTTGACATATTTTTTTTTCAATTTCCTCATCTTTTACACATATTTAGCTTTAGTACAAAAAAAAACTATAGGTTTTTTGCAGTCCCATGCCAGTATCAAATCAGAATTGAAACCAGTAAAATCATACACGATTTACAGTACACACGCATGGGCCAAAAGCTCTCCGACTTTGTGTGTGTCAGCGCACGCAGGGGGAATCATCGAGTATGACACCGTCAAGGCGAAGCATCAGCGACCATCCGTCAGCAGGTTTACCTGGGGAGAAAAAAAAATCATCTGACCGGGAACGATTTGCCACGCGTGATTTACGAGCCCCGGTCGCGCGGGCAACATTGATCCGAAAGCCGCCAGAAATGGATGAGTCTGAGAGCCGGCAACTCTCCGCGGAACATTATGTGGCAGACAGAAAACATTGTTGGCCATGACGCCCGTCACAACAGAGAAAGAAACCGAGCGGAAACTCTTCCAAAACACCTAAACGAGGTGGTGAAGGAGCAGATAGCTGATGAGGAGGAACGGTGGAGCCATGGTGATTCAGTTCAAATCACACTGAGTCAATGAAAAAATGAATTATTAAACCAAACAAATGAAAGTACGCGATGTGAATCTGAGTTTGGCATCAAATCAAAGTTTCACATCAAAACACACTTGTAGCATTACTTTACCGTTTGTGCAGCTGGTGATGGTCACTTGACTGGGGTTTATATTCTACGGTGGCCCTGAAAGGAAAAACCACAGTGATAATACCACACAGAAAAACAAAACTTCCAAATAACATTCAGCTACTCCAAAGTATTTTAAACATGAGCCCAGGATGAACCTTGGCTAAAGGCCACAGTCAGTTTTTATGCCACTAGGGGCATGGCACGTCAATCATGTTGTCAGTATGCTAATGCTCATATCGTTAAACTAGCTCACTGGTGGTTTTTACAAGGCTACTATCATAATCAATATTTACGATTTTGCTTTGCCGTTTAATTTATAATAATCTGTGCGTTGGAGGAAAACATTTAGTCACAAAGTAAATATTGCACAGATGTCCACAAAACAGTTGATCTTCTAATTCCTGCTCCAGTCTTGAGTTTTCCTGAGGTTTCATCTCCATGATAGCAAAAGCTGCCAAAGTGTCCTGAGACTAAACTTATGTATATGTGTGCGTGCGTGCAGGAGAGCCAGACCGAGGCGTCCCGCCTGCAGAAGCAGAAGGACGAGCTGTGCGCTCAGATCCGCGACCTCAGCCTACCCGTCGACCTTGCCGCCGAGTCGCTGCCCGAGCTCAAGAAGCAGCTCCGCGTCCTGGAGGCCCAGGCGGGCGAGCGGTCGCAGGAGGTCACGGCCCTAACCGCCAAAATCCAGCAGCAGCAGCAGGTCCACATGCGCTTCGAGATGGAGATGGAGAGGATGAAGCAGATCCACCAGAAGGAGCTGGAGGACAAGGAGGAGGAGCTGGAGGACGTGCACAAGTCGTCCCAGAGACGGGTGGGTGGACACTTTTAAAAAAACCTGCTCACATCTGCCATTCATTATTTAGAGCTTGAGGTCACGGGGAGCTTCCAAGTCGGACCATTAAATCACTATCGATTGCGGTTTAATGAAAACATAAAGTCGTCCTCTTTATTTCTTTTGGCACTGGCACTGCGGGGATAATGTACCATTTTATGAGGTGTCTATAATAATGAATTAATGATGGACACGAGGAGACGCAGCGCCGGCTGGCCTAAGTGCCTCAGTGAGGGGCAGAGAAACTCCAAGACAGTAAAAATGTGCCGCAAATAGACAGACAGGCAGATTAGAAACTAACAGCAATAAACATATGTCAACGCAATAAAAACAGACACACTTATGACAACTGTCTGTTTTTCATTCCAAGGAAGTGAAACTGTATGTAGTAGTGTAGAAATATTGTTGTGTTTATGATAAGTATTAAGCGTGCTGCTCAAAAATGAGTTATTAACTGATTCGTTTTTCCTCTATGCAACAAAATGTGATCCAATTGTACAAGATTCTGTTCCAGGAGTCTCCCTGTAATAAAGCCACAACCAGAGTAGTTTTAAGTAAATCCTGTCATTGTGTGACTCATAGATGGTTCTTGAATATTTTGTCCCTTGTTCTGCTGGGAACTCCTTGAACCTCAAAGAGCCACTTAAAAAAAAAGAAGACCTGCTCTAAGTTGCATTGCAGCAAAAAAACAAAACAAAAGCAGAGTGTCTGACATTTCACTGAACTACAGTGCTTAAAAGGATCACTCTGTTGCTGCCACCACTGAAAGCTCCTTTATAAAGAATTCAAATCTTTCTTCTTCGGCTGATGCCTCAAACGCTGACAACAACTACAACAAAACTCGGTCTGATTTATTCAAGAGAAGAATGGTGGGACTTGTTTTTCTCCGCAGATGATGATGATGATGATGATGTTTTTATGCTGATTGCTGTGTATCCTGCTGTCGGGGACACTAAGAGCTCGTTCATCTTTTCCACCTCGCACGTGCAGCTCAGGCAGCTGGAGATGCAGTTGGAGCAGGAGTACGAGGAAAAGCAGATGGTGATTCACGAGAAGCACGACTTGGAAGGGCTCATAGCAACGCTGTGTGACCAGGTAGGCAACTATTCCTTACAGTCACTATTCCATGTACAACTACAACATGATTTCACGTACTTCACAAGATTCCATAGTAAAGGGTGTAAAGCAGAGACCCTTTCAAAGCAGACAAAGAAAAACTTGGGATGTGATCGGACATGAATGCTCTCTGCCACATTCACAACAAACCAATCAGATTCTTTCTGCCAGTTGAGTCGAGTAGCAACAGCTTGAAGCTCTCTGTACATACTACCATTGTCTGTGACGACGCTGATCATACCTACAGTGCTCTGTTAAAAACTCTGGCTTCTGGTATTCAGCGTTGGCTATTTGGGTTCGTGTGTAGAAATGATGCAATTCTTCTCAGTTGAAGGACAGATGTCTGAGAAAAAGCAACAGATCAGCATCTCAGTTCTTATCCGAAGGAAGTTTTTTTGGGTAGAAGCTCGAAAGTACAAAGTATTTGTACTTTGCTGCTGTACTTAAAGGTCCAGTGTGTCAAATTCGGCTTGACCTCTGGTCAGTTAAGTCCAGATTGTTGCATCACAACCTTTTCATTTTCGCAAAATTATCAACAAATGCATTGTTTCATTAATGGCGAAAAAAAATTACTTTTTATATTTCAGAAGCTTTACTTTTGAACTTTTACTTGAGTAAAGGAGTTGAATCAGTACTTTTACTTTTACCAGAGTATTTTTTTGTAAGTACACAAGTATCCGTACTTTTACGTCAACTTGAATACTTTTGCAGGTGGGCCACCGAGACTTTGACGTGGAGAAGAAGCTGCGGAGGGACCTGAAGAGGACTCATGCCCTGCTGGCCGACGCCCAGCTCCTCCTCTCCACCGTCGACAGCCATAGGCAGGAGCTGCCCGGTGGCACCAGGGAGCAGGTGGAGCGTCTCCACTGCCAGGTCACGCTCGGCTTCACTCTTCGCCCCGGATCTGTTTGTCTACGGTGCGCTTTTTACTCACCCACTCTCTCCACGTCGCCAATTAGCTGGAGGAAAGCGAAGCCAGACGTCTGGAGGCCGAGGGCGTCCAGACGACTCTGTCCCAGGAGCTGGAGAACACGCAGATCGAGCTGGAGAACATCTGCCGGCTGAAGGGCCTGGTGAGCGGGACGGGTTGATGAAAATGACGCGAGGTAACCCGCTGATTCCTGGGCGACTCCACCCATCGACCCCTGTGTCGTCCTGCAGGCGGACGAGCAGCTGGGCCTGCTGCAGCACGAGAAGACGGACCTGCTCAAGCGGCTGGAGGAGGACCAGGAGGACCTGAATGAACTGATGAAGAAGCACAAAGCCCTCATTGCTCAGGTATGGACGCCGTCCCTGGCCTCCTCACGTTGACTTTGGCGAAAAAATCGGATAATCAAACCTCTGGCCCCCGTCTACTTTCAGTCCTCCAGCGACATTTCCCAGATCAGAGAGCTTCAGGCGGAGCTGGAGGAGGCCAAGAAACAGAGACACTCTCTGCAGGAAGAGGTAACCCCAGTCCATCAGCCAGAAGAACAAAGCGACATTCGGCGCACACTCACTCGGCTCCTCTTCTTCTCCTCCTCCACCACCACGCGCCCGCTGCCCAGCTGCAACAGTGCACATCCAGGCTGCAGTTCCTGGAGTCGTCCACTGTGGGGCGTAGCATCGTCAGCAAACAGGAGGCCCGCGTGTGCGACCTGGAGAACAAGCTGGAGTTCCAGAGAGGGCAGGTCAAGAGGTTCGAGGTGAGAGAAGCGCGCCATTGGCCTCACCGGCTGTACGGAGCCCACGTCGGGTCACCGCAGAGTTCTTTTTGTCCGCCCGCCCGCGACTCACAGGTGCTGGTGCTGCGTCTGCGAGACAGCGTGGTTCGCCTGGGCGAGGAGCTGGAGCAGAGCGCCCAGGCCGAGGCCCGGGAGCGAGAGAACGCCCGCTACTACCAGCAGCGGCTGCAGGACATGAGGGAGGAGATGGAGGAGCTGAGCCAGAGGGAGCAGGACAGCGGGCGCAGACGCATGGAGCTGGTAGAGAGACACACACACACACACACACACACACACACACACACACACACACACACTCAGAAGCTGCAGCTGTCTTCGTCTCTGGAGATGGTGAATGACTCGTGACGCTGTTCTAGCCAGGAGGGGATGGGTTGGGCCTCTACACACTGGAGTCCGATCGATAATTTTTACGCTTGTTGATTGTGGTCTTTTCGCAAAATGCGACAAGCCCCCGTGCGTTTTTTTGTTTTGTTTTTTTAAATACGATGTCGCAAATAAATAGATAATGTAAAATTGTCTCCAGGTCTGATAAAACGCACAGCAGCATCCAAGCTTTCGTCTCAGCTAGACCTCTGAAACTAAGCCGAGTGAAATCCGATTCACTCCGGCGTCACAGTGGGAGCGCGTGAAAACCGTCCAGATTAGGAGCTTTTCAAGATGGATCCGCAAGATTTTTCAGAATGGGAACCTTGCTGTTGTTCACAAATCCGCCTCGTCTGAGCTCGGAAGCTCCGCGCTCGGTTGCTAGAGCAGATTGCAGTTTCGACGTTATACATAGAACACTGGTTCAACGGTTGTGTTTATATGTGGCTATATTTAGCGCTTGAACCGGAGTGGGCGGGAGAGACAGAGCTCCCAGTGCAGCATTCCAAAGGAACCTGTGCGCGTTCCTTGTGGCCGTGACACCAGGGGCCATTTTCATTTGCGTGGTTTTTACTTATTTATTTATTTTATTTGGTTTTTATTTTCTGAGGTGCCGCTGCAAAAAAGGCTTTCGCGGCGGTTTTTCATTTCAGCACCTGCACCTGGCACTTCAATGGAAGGTTGAATATTTTATGATACAATTCCTCCACACGTCATAAAAAGCGTCTCGGAGGCCCAGTAATGAAGACATCTGCTGCGCAAACAGCCTCGCAAATCTGTCTCATTTACGCCGTTTTTCGCTGCAATTGTTTTTGTCTCGTTCAGTTTTCGTCTCTCGAAAAAGGGAAAAAGGGAAAGAAACAATTGACCAACACAGACAAATCGCTGTAGAGCACTCAGAACTCAGTACTCTCTCAATTCTCTGCTCCCTGCACACGGCCGTCACGCAGCCGGTACACCGAGATATGAACCCCTCCCTTTAAAAAAAATGCTCTTTGACTCATCCAGCACAGGAAATTACGAACCTGTGGCGAGAAGCGCTTCCTCCAGGCTGCGTGTTTCTCCAAACCCTCCTTCACTGTACTCATTAGCAGGAGCAACAGCTGGTGTTTTATCTGGAACATTAGAAAACATCTCCTTCATTAATGCGTCGGTTTGATCACGGCGGGGGCGCTGGGCGGCGGCGGCGGCGACGGTGGTGGTGGTGGTGGTGGTGTTTCTGTTCTCTGTGGCACAAACACAACCACGCTGTGACAACGCCACCATCACTCAGCAAGTACTTTTTTTTTTTCCTCAGAAGCTTATTTTTGCAAGTGGGATACCTGGCAGGTAGAAAAACAATCTGCCAGTTAAACATTATAATCGACCCTCGAAGGCCGCCCACTTCCCTCCTCCTCCATCCTGAATGAGAGTTGCATCAGCTCGCTCGCTAAACCCTCTCAACACATCAGCTGATCCGTCGGCTAATTCTCCTCCGATATTTTTTGATTTTCCCACGCGGTTCTCTTACTTTTCCCAGCCGCCTCCACTTCAGAATATCCATTAAATACAAAACGGCCAATGCCGCTGTTGCGATGCCTGAATTCGCGCAGATCCATTTTGAAAAGCTCCCATCTGGATTTTTCATTTTTTTATTTGTCTAAGTATTACAGGACTAACTGCCAGGTCACAGTGGCGATGCAGCCTCATCTAAGGTCATTGACCCAGCAAATGTTTCCAAATGTAGTCCCAAAACCTGACAGCTGACCGCTCACTGAGTCCAATGCAGTTTTCACATTGTGAGAACAAACAGTTTGTTTGCGCCTCTGCCTGGAGTTGCCCACGAGACGACTGCAGGTTTCCGTCTGCGTGACCTCTGAGCTGAGGAACGAAGACAGGAGCTTCAATAATTATGCAGTTATTAGCACAAAGAAAGCCGCAACCACACACGCACACGCACACAGATGACCTTTAACAACCTACCAACACACACACGCCCAGTAACACCCGCACACGCTCCTACACTTCTCCTCCTCTGCCGTTCTTCGCATCATCTCTCCCTCATCCCGCTCTCTCTCCCTGACTGTGATTAATCCTCATTGTCTCTTCAAGGTTACAGGCGCTCGCGCGCGCACATGCACACGCACGCACAAACCCGTGCGTCGGGTTACGCGTCTCTATGGCGACGACCGCTGCACCCGCGCCCGTCTTCCTCAAAGACAACAAAGCCAATAACTTTGAAAGCCTTAAAGCCGTGCGCGTGCGCGCGCAAGGATGCTACGCTATGCTAGGCTGAAGCGGGGGGGCAAAAAAAAAAAGGCGAGATGAATTAATAAATCACTCTCCCCTCCCAATGTCAGCGCATGGATGTAACAATTCTCCTCCTAAATAAGGCAGGCGGAGATCAACACCCCGAGGCGTGTAGGTCATCGGTGTGTGCGTGCGTGCATGCGCGTGAGCAGGCACCTCTATGTCCACTGTTCTCACTGGGCCAGATAAGCGTGTATGTGTGTGTATGTGTGTGTGTAAAAGAAGACGTGCCACAGGATGCTTCCCGTATGACCGATGAGTTAATATGAGCCTGAGTCAAGGTATTTTACGGGGGAGGCGGCTCGTCGAGCTCTTAGGAAGACCCGTCTTGACGCTCCCAAGGAGAGCTAGTCATCCCCTCGACGTTCACTCTCCCAGGAAATGCAGGTGGAGGAGCTGGGCGCCGTGCGGCAGGCGCTGCAGGCCGACCTGGAGACGTCCATCCGGCGGATCGTGGACCTGCAGGCCGCCCTGGAGGAGGTGGAGTCCAGCGACGAGAGCGACTCGGAGAGGTAACAGATAACCCACTGCTGCTGCTTCTACGCGGCGCCCCCTCTGGCGCCTCTCGACTTAGCCAACTCACCTTTTTTCACCGCTGTGCCCTTCACTCCAGCGTGCAAACTGCTGTGGAGTCCTTGACTCGAAAGAAAGACCTGTAAGAACGCCGTGGTTGCGCCTGTTCCGGAGTTGGTTGTGCGTGTGTGTGTACGTGTGGTTGGCATCGTCAACCTGATGTGAACTTTGGCCATCAGTCGTCGAGGCTCAGAGTGATTGTGCGACGTCACCAGTCAAAGACAAAAACTATTATAATTATGTCTCATTGTGGAGTCATCAAATTACACACTGGGTTGGCAGTTTGGGGCTTTTACTGTCAGTGTTTGATGATGCAGTACGAGTTAAATTTGCAAGCCTACACAATGAATGAAATAGGAACCCTGATAAACAACTGCATAACATTAACTGTATATCAGCATGATCAGGAGCTGTGGCTATATTTCAGTTTATTTATTTACTTACTTGTTTGAGGAATTGTTGGCCAGCTGTGGAAGACTTTACATTTAAAGGGATAGTTTGCCCAAAATTGTTGTTTCACCGACTCGCTCATTTTTGAATAGAGGCTCTGTGGACATTTTCCAAACCAGAAAACCACAAAGCTGTTCTGGAGTTTCACAAAGAAAATCCTTCCATTAAAATATATATTTAAAAAAACAAAACAACAAAAACCCAGTGCGCTGTTATCCAAATATCTGCAAGAGGTTCCAACTTTGAGACCACATTCACTGGGAAAGTATCCGCTGTAGCCTCCTACTGTACATGGAGTTCGTTGTTGCGTTTCCTTACAAAGTGCCGAGTTTTAAAAGAACAAACTGCCCCTTTAATGTGTTCAAATCGGTGATGGCCAAAAAAATGACATTGATTCCTTTTAGGATTACTTTACAATAACCTGGTGTACAAAAATGGCTTGGTGCATGGTTACTAATGTGTCCACCACAGCTTCTCACACAGCGATAACGCTAATGATATCGCAGCATTGACCCGAGTAGCATAGCTAAAGTTTGAAAAACCTTTATTTAACAAAAAGCCCTTCTTTGCACATATAAATTGATTTCCACTATTATTTTACCTGGTCTAAAATACAATTATCACGACAGTGCTCACTAATGCATGCACTCCAACGACTCTGAAATGCTCAGCGTATTTCCAATTCAAACTTTGCTTATTTTTTTAAACCCACTTTCCATTTGGTGGAAACTGCCCGCTCAAATGCTTCACATCAAGCCTACCTTTGGAATGCGCTTCTGGTTGAGCTGTAGTCACGACGCGCTTGCATGCTACTTACGGCGGATCTGTGTGCCCGACTAATGAGCTAATGTTGCTCCGCAGTGACTCGGCGTCCAGCATCGGGACGGAGGACGTCGGCGAGGGGATTCGGAATTGGATTGGTGTCCCGAGAGGGTCTCGTCGCGGTACCTCCCCCTCCGGCGGCAGTACCATCAGCAGCCAGAGGGGGCGCCAGTCTGTTGCGGACACCATGAGCACGTACAGTTTCCGGTAAGCCTGATATCTGATGTGCAGCCATAACAAGCGGAGGTGGGAAGCGATGAAGTACAAACCATGGATGTATTTTAAGAACTGGATACCGTACTGGCAATATGGCAGTGCGGTGATTTTTCCCAGTGGCCAATTGAGGTACTGCAGCAAAAAAATCCCATGGGTCCAAAAAGCATTTTTCCCATAGACTGCAATACAAAAAAAAACTCCAAAATTGTTCTGATTGGCCTAATATGCGCTGGGTGAGCAACTTTATTGAAATAAATGGGCCGCCATCTTGGAGTCTAGGGGTGTGGTACAAACACTTTGTTACTTTATTTGGTAGATTTTTCAGGTGTGTGTACTTGACTTGCAATGAAATCAGTGCTTTTGTCTGTCGTTTTATTTTGTTGGTCCGGTCTCCTCGCAATGTGATTCAGACTTTAACTGCAGACAATGTTTCTTCTTCTGCAGCTCGTGTGTGGACCCTGAGGACGAAGGCCTGGAGGTGGGGGCCGCCGGTCGCCTGCCCCGGGCCCCGTCCTCCTCGGCCCTCTCCGAGCTCCTGGAGGGGCTCCGCAAGCGGCGAGCTGGCGGAGACTCTGGCGGGGACGCGGGCAGCACCGTCTCCCTGCCGGTCTATCAGACCACGGCGGCCTCCAACCTGCGGCGACGAGCATCCACCCTCTCCCTCAGTCCGGAGGACCTCCAGGAGCCGCGGCCGGGGCCCAGCATCCTCAAACCGTCCTCCCCGCTGCTGCCCCGCGCCGCTAGCGCTCGTTCTCTGGCCGACGCCCAGCCGTCCTGCTCGGCGGCCGGATCCACCAGAATGTCTCGCTACAGCTCCGGGGACTCCTTGTCGTCCGTTCCCTCGCTGCCCCGCCTCTCCTCCATGGCATCTTCCTCCCTCCTGATGGGCCATCGTGCCTCCTCCCTGTCCATCCCGGAGGAGGACCCGGACCAGGCCCTCTGCTCCAGGACATCGCCTCTACAGCGCTCCCCTCAGGCGCCGCGCCGCTGCGTCCTCGGCAACCTCATCACGGAGGACGGAGGCGAGGCCTCGTTGGGCTCGGAGCCCCTGGTGTTCCAGAACCGCCGCTTGGTGGGCGACAGCAACCGGGACGACGCGGCCTCGGACATCCTGCCAGCCATCCGCAGAGCTCAGTCCACCAGCAGCCTGGCCGGCTCGGTCCGCGGCGGCCGCAGGTCCCTGAGCGTCCACTTCGGTGAGCTGCCCCCGTCCAGCCGCAGCAGGAAGGGCTCCGAGACCGAGTCGTCCAGCTCGGGGGGGTCGGGGGGAAGCTCCCAGTGCAGAGCCCCCCGGCGCCGGGCGGAAAAGCCCCAGGGGGAGAGGCTGGAGGCGGAGGGCAGCGAGGGAGGGGACGTGGCCTCAGTCATGAAGAAGTACCTGAAGAAAGAGGTCGACTGAAACGGTGAGCGCCGAGGGACAAAGAGAAGGGCGTCACAATATTGGAGGGATAAATACCTTAGTAACACATCCGCAATACAGTTATTATTGTTATAGCTACTGATGTCCGATTTTGACTTTTTGCCGATATCCGATAAGCCGATATTGTCCAAACGCTTCATTTCCAATTCCGATAAAAACCGCAAACGATATATGCAGGCGTTTTTCCCCGAAGCTAATTTTAGGCCACATCACATATCTCTTGTCATGGAATTAACACATTACCTACTTTTATTGTGATGCCGAACTGGATTTTTTTCATGCACATTTGGTGAAACTTGGCGTTATTGGGTTTTCATTATCGGAGGAAAAACCAATAACGATCCATAAAGGTATTACAAAAGATGCTGATATCGGGCCGATATTACTGGACATCCCTAGTTATAGCATTAAAAAAACACAGAGACAAATTAATTTGACGGTCAGAATGTGTGCAAAAACATGCCATTGTTCCAGATGAGTTAGTTTTTATTGTATCTTGTTGTCTGTCCTTTACCTTTGCTCCAAATTGCTACCACATGCTCATGCCTGTAGTCCAAACTTCTCTCCACTATGAATTAATCCAGCTGATGAAAACATTTTTTTTATTTTTTTTTACAGTTTTTACAACAAACATTTTTTTTTCTCCACAGTTTGGCAATTTAAATATACTGTATTTACATTTTTAGCCAACATCCATCTCTAAATTAATAAAATTGCCGCTCAGATACTCTTATAAAAATGTTGGGCTTTGTTGTTGTTAATTCTGCTGCTTTTGTTTTCAAAGTGATTTAATGGCGCAATCGAGGATCATGCCTTAATTAGCCACCCCAAACCCCATTGCTTTCAGATGCTCCACTGCAATTAGCAGATTATTGCTGCGCATTGCTTCTTCGGAAGCACTAACATGTAAAGAAACACTAGAGATCTGTTGACGAGGGGGAAATGTGATCACTCAGATGTGGATTCATGTTAAAAAAAGAAATTAAAACAAATCACCAAAAGTGCATTGTTTGGTCTTTTCTGGGGATGATGTTAATCAGCTGAGTGTGACAGTCCCTGCGGAGAGAAGGTGCGGCATGATGCATGAATGGGTCAATCTCAGAGCTGATGGTATTTTTTAGTTCAACATCCATCCTTGGGGAGCGAGACTGAGGTGTTTGATAAAAAAGAAGAAGAAAACAGGGATGTTGTTGCTGCTTCACGGCGTCCTCTTGCCGCTCTGACCATGTTTTTGTTTTATTCTCCTTTCTCTCCCGTCAGCCGCTGCGCGTCCACGACTCGCACCAAGCCCCACCGACAGAGCAGCAGCGGCCCAGGCTGAGGCGTCACTTCAGAGGTCAACAGGGATGTTTTTATTATTCTCTGCTGAACCTGAAAATACATTTGGTCCCATCCAAAGGCATTCAATAGCTGTATTTTAAAATAAGCACTATTTGTATATGAATAATAAAAAGAAAATGGAAATCACTCTTTGGATGGCTGAGCTCTTTTTCTTTCTCATCACTTTATTACTTTTTGACACTGATTTATTTTGCTTCTAATTTGCATATGTTTTTCTTTTTTGATGGACACTAAAACACTGAACACATAGATTGTCTTCTTTCAGACTGGCTTTATTTTATTTTATTGAAAGCATTAAAAAAAAAAAATCAAAAAACTATTGGTAGCTTTTATTATCAGGCAGATAGACATTGCACATCCAATAAATAAAATAAAAGTCACATAGCAATGACAATGTAATAGTGTGACATCCTCTGCAAAGACAACTCAAAAGTGTAAGTTACAATCAAATGATTCCAACAGTGATTTAAAGGGTTGTTTTGTATTTATTCAAGCAACTTTTTGAAACAAAAACAAACAGATGCGTAAACTTGTGCGTGTTCCGCCGTAAACACACACGCTGGAGGTGGAGTCCTAACTGTCAGTGCTTCAGTCAATGGGTTTTGTAAGTTCTTCATGCTCCATCTGTTGCGCTGTGTGAGCCAAACCAGAGTTAAGAGCTAGAGGTCATATTTACTGCGAGGGAGCCCAGATAAAAGCATCTGCAGCAACCACAGTCAGTCCGAGAGCAGCAGACGAGATGGCGCCAGGCTGTTGCCCTGCAGAACCAGATACGCTCAATGTTCAGCTCCAGACGCCGGTCCTCTTGCCTAAAAACGCCATTTAGACAGGACTGTTACTGCAACTCTGCAGGGACATGGTTTTGTTACATAATCTCTCAAACCCCGAGGACGCTTTTAAAATGGATTTCCTGACACAATATTCAAATTTATTACTTTGTTGTTTACTAAATCCACCATGGACCTTTAATGCTGAGAAGTGCACATGTAGCCATTTGTCTGTCTTGACTTTATGTTTAGAGTAAAGAAAAAAACAGGAAGACAAGGAAAAACGACTGCATAGCCGATGCTAAAGTGATTAGCATGGTCGCTGCAGAGGCAGCTGTGTGATCAGAAAATTCTTAGTTTAATCAGGAAAGTATCAAAAAAGAAAGAAAAAGGCGAACGAGGAAAGGCTTGTTTTGCTTAATTAATTTCTGGTTCACTCCTGACTGAATTTAGTTGAACAGCAGCTAGCTACATTGAGGTGAGCTATGTGCGGCTCAAGTCACCATTTAAATCACATGTTCCGTTTAAATCTAATTAGAAAAATCGAGGTGACAGAAATGATAAGCGCTATGGCAATGAGGATGATTAATTTGGGAGAGTACCTACGACTCCTGATGATTGACTTTGGGATTATAGGTTTAATATCATGGATTTAGTTTATCTAAAGATCTACTGGGGATTCACCCTCTCAGCGGGCAAAGCGCTATGTTTCAATGATTGTTTAATTAATCATTTTATAGCCGCCCCCCCAAGAGCTAGTGCTCTGAAAGTCTAAATGTTGTTTCGACGGAGGGGAGTGTATTTTGTCAGAGAGGACAGAAAGATAAGAAGGGCATCAAACTTTCCATTTAAAATTCATATTTCCAGCCAATAGTTGTGTTCCTAAGACATTTAAATCTGTCATCTTCAACGTTTCCAAGTCTCCTCCACTCTGGCCAAGTCCAACTATTGGTAAAAAAATAAATAAAAAAATAAAAAAACATCCAAATTTAACTGCAACCACTGATTGGCTGCTTAGCTTCCATGCACATTTAAAGTCAATAGATGTGGGCTGTCAGGTGTTGGTGGACTCAAATGCACGACAACCACTGATGCAATTTAAGAGGTTTATTGAAACAGGGGGGTCGGGCAGTCCAGGGTCGAGAACCAGTGCAGGCAGTGAGAGAGGCAGACGAGATCAGCGTCGGGGACGGGCGGAGGTCGATAACAGCGACAGGATCCAGACGGGGCAGACGGGGCGTAGTCAGAGCCGAGCAGGGTCGTTACCGGGGAATCGGTCCGAGGACGAGGCGGGGGCAGGATCGGAGACGGGCTGTTGTCAACCGGGGAACGAAGGATCCAGACGGGGCAGACGAGGGGCGTAGTCAGAGTCGGGCAGGGTTGTTGCCGTGCAATCGGTCCGAGGACGAGGCGGGGGCAAGGTCGGAGGCGGGCTGTTGTCAACCGGGGAATGAAGAAGTACAACAAGGAAACAGGCGCTGGAGAGCCGAGCAGGGTCGTTACCGGGGAATTGGTCCGAGGACGAGGCGGAGACAGGGTCGGAGACGGGCGGTGGTCAACCGGGGAACGAAGGAGTACAACGAGGAGACAGGAGCTGGATCACTGGTGCAATGCAAAACAGATAATCTGGCAACTCGGAAACGTGGGAGACTGGTTAATATAGGCAGTGCAGATCAAAGGCGAAGATTGTTGGCTATCAAGATAATAGGGGCAGAGTGTTGGCCGTGAAGACCATAGGGGAGTGTTGGCTTGGAGCCCGTGACATGGGCGAGGCAGTTCTTTTTATTCTAACTCTAATTTCGATCCTCTTCCAGTGCAGTATGACTGTGTCTGGCTGTTCAGCCGTCTCAGTGCGCCTGCCCTGTGACAAAGTGGCAGCCTGTCTAGCACGCACTGCTCTTCTCTCCTGTTGCCAACTGGAGTGAAGTCTATTTCGACTTGTCTTGACCAAGTCATCCTGTCTTAAAAAATGTATATATAGAGATTTTTATTGTCAAACATTAAAATTAATATGCGGCGGAGTCGATTTGAGTCTTGCCAAAAAGAATCTCATTATAGGATTAGAGAAAAAAAGTAAAAACTTGCATTTGTTGATATGCATATTTCATTTTTCATAGCTGAGCTTTAAGGTACCTCCAAAAATGTGGCTATGAAGCCTCTTGTCACTTTGTTTTTTTTTTTTGTTTTTTTTTTAAATCTCTAATTAATTTCTTTCAATGTGACTGGTCACCCAGAATCTTAGTTAAAAGGTCACCTCCCTGCTTTTTCAGATTCTGATTTGACACAATAGGAGCCAGAAACTACTCTGCACTTTATATTAATGTGCAATCCTCTCAAGCGAATCTAACATTTATTCATTGAGAACTTTTAAAAAGTAAACTTGACTTTTTCTCAGGCGATCCCTCAACCCAAAAAGCGTGTTTCAGAAATGCAGAAGATTGACAAAGCAGCAATGGGGGCAAGTTGAAATCTTCCATTAAAATGGTTCTGTGCTTCGTTAAGAGGAAAACCCAGTGGCAGCTTGTGTAGCAATAAGGATCAACAACAGCCAGCAAAACAAATTACAAAATGTGAAGTGATCATTACATCTGTACACAAACAAATACAGTGCAAAAATAATAACATTTCATAACTAATCTCACTTTATGGGGACTTCATACATTGAATTGAACGTCCGTACGGGAAAAATCCTGCAGGAAACATTTGGTAAGGTTACGGCCCTTCAAGCAACAAACCTGTAGTGTGACTGGAAAAACCCTTCTGAGCCGGAATGGTGTTCAGTGTTTAGCAAAGCTCTTGCCAAAAAAACAGTCGGCAGCACAGAAAACTCTTTATGCCGTTCCATCTATTACTGTGAAAGTGTTCTCTTCTTGCTATGACACCGCTGCGCCCCTGCAGTCGCCCACATTCAACTGCTTACGACAGTTTTGTGCTCTTTCCTCAGCTCGGCCCTGACTGGGGCTCCGCCTTCCTTCCCCGCACTGGATGCCGATTGGTGCGGTTGCATTCCGACTGGCCTTTTTCCCCTCCTTTCTTACACGTGTCTTTAAAATTGCAACGTCCGTATGCATTTTCTTGAGAGTACAGACTGATGGCTGACAGCTATGTAGTCCGATTCCTCTTTCATCAGCCGGGACGTTGACACGTTTGAGGGAAGAGTGACGGCCCGCCGATGCTTCGCCTCCATTTTTCAAAGGCGACCCGGCCGATCTCTCTCCCGCAACGCTTCCGACTGATATGGGAGCCGGGAAGAGTGGGAGGAACGGCCGTCCCTCATTAGCAGCGGGGAACGGCTGCACCTCTTCTGTTATCGCATCTCGGCCGCCGCCTGGAAATCGTGTACATCGGACCTGATTGTGCTCGCTTCCAGTCGTCGTCTGATTTTCCGGGTAATTGTCCCGGCGTTGCGGCGCTAGCTTGCAGAAAGCTTCGCGTATACGCTCTGATAACTTTGAGTTCCCGCGATTGAACGTGACTAATAACTCAAAATAAATCCTCCTCATGTCTCCGGAGTTGCGTGAGTGAAAGTGACACGGAGAAGCGAGAAGAAGATAAAGAAGAAAGAGAAGAACGGGGGAAAAAATTAAAACCGGGGCCATTGTGCTTGAGCTCACCCAGGCCCCCCCCCAACACACCAACAAGCTGTACTTTTGTGCGAGCGATTTCTTTCTTTTGCCATTGTTGGCATGTGATTGCTGCAGGCTGCTGTAGCCAAATGCGTCTTGTTAGAGACTCCTAACAATGCGGGGTGCAGAGGATCTCCACTTTGGCAAATCTTCACTGCCCCGGGGCGACTTGCACTCAGAGCTTGGAAAAAAAGCTCTGCGCGCACACATTGTGCGTGCGGGTAAAAAAATCGATGCATTGTGTTCCATCCGGGAGCTGATATTGGAGGGTTTGTTGGTTAATTTTTATGTCTGACTCTGAAATCCCAGACAAGGAGAGAGGCTGGAGGCAGAGTGTGTAAATGGCGCTGCTCACTGACCTAAAACGCTTTTGTGCGCATGGCATTGTGTCGCACATTTCGGTTGTCTAAGAAAGTGCCGTGTGTGTGTCTCAGTTATGCACACTGCAATGTGTGGCTGCACTGCGGTGTTTGTCTGCCATTGTCACGTTTCGCTGCTTATCAGTGTCGGCGCTGGAAGGGCTGAGCTGGGAGCAGCTCTCCCGCTGCTTTCCTAATAGTCGCACGACAAAAACAGTCGCAGTTCGAGTTCATTTGAAATTCCGTCATTTTTGTCATTTGTAAAGAAGAAATAACCCCCAAGAGGTTGAAGCCGGCAATGGTTTAGCTCAAGTCGCAGAGAAAATAGAGGAAGAATCCAACTTTCTTTCTGAAACACACACAACGTTAATATATGAATCTAATAGTTGTTCCAATAATGATAATGATATATCTGGAAAGGAACAAGTCAACATTGAGATGAAAGAAGAGGAGGGCAAACATGCTCACACTCAGTACAAAGTAATTATCCACTGATAATTATAACATTGCTGCTGTGAATGCAATAAGGAGGTACAGTACGTGGTTGTCAGCGAGCACAGGGCAGGTCAATGCGTTTGAGAGCATTTACTGTTTGAAAGGTAAATGTAGGATTTGGTCTTTTCCAAAGCAGCAGTGCAAGTCATTGAGGCGACGCAGCAGGTTTCAATGTTTTGTCTGCCTCGCCTCTGGACTTGAAAACATGCAGGAACATAATGCGACAAAAGATCAAAAGTCCTCTGAGCTAGAAGCTCTTTCCAAAATAAGAGGGGAGGAAGAGAATCAAATTGCGCTGTTTGGCAGCCTGAAAGGTAAAATGAGAGGAAGTCAGAAGGAGGCACGTCTTGGAGGAAATCATTACGGCAGCCGGCCGCCTGGGTGAGGACAACTGATCTCACTCTCAGTTTCTTCAATATTTCACTCAAACATCTCGGCATATTTTTTTTTTTTTTATAGCCAAGGCTCTATTTGCAATTATTCACAAGCTGGTCAGATGCAGACAAACGTCTTTCTTGGACATGAATAAGAAAATGTGTTGATTTGTTCTGTTTAGGTTCAGCTGAAGGCAGCAGCGGAGGGGGCGTCCAGCATCTCCTTCGAAAGCCGAGATCGATAACAACTTTGTATACAATATTACCGCGTCGGAATCTAAACTTTTAACGGCTTTGTCTACTGTCTCTGCCATGATATTGCTTCTGTCAAGTCGCAGCGTACACAACAACTCTTTGTGATCTTTAAATGAATATAGAAAAACACTTGTTCATCGGATGCAATGTGCACCCAAATAAATGTCACATCAAAGCTCATGCTGCTGGACATGTATAGCAACATGAGTAAAGGCTGGCATCGGTCAAATGCAGCGACTGCGCTGCTGTGATATTTCTCCTCCTTGCTCTCTTGCTAGCCTGCAGGTCGACGCTGATTTTAGATCTGCTTCCTTGTGGAAGCATATAGATAGCATACAGCATATATCATAGAAGAAGATTTGATTTGAAGCACCAAGTTGCTTGGACCACTTTGAGACAAATGTGTGTTTCAGTTGTTGGGGTGAAAATATGGAATTCAAAACTACTGGATTTGAAAGGCTGTACAGATATTAATCAGTTGTTTTTTTAAAAAAAAAAATTGTAGAAAAGCAGAAAAAAATGTCAATATGCACTTGAAACTTAAACTGGATGTTATTGATCAATGATTTTTTAATTGAGCTTGCAAACATGTACTTGTCTGTTTTGTTGTTGCATTCAAAGTCAGTGTAGGCTGCTGAAAATCAACTGTACATGATGTCCGACCATCTTTTTGTTGTTTTTTTTTGTTTGTTTGAATAGGTGGCAGACAAATATAGGAAATGTTTTCTTCTTGCTGCTCCTTTCCAATAATGCAGGTATTGATCTGAAGGTGTAGAGTGTGTATGTACAAATTATGTTGTCCACCTTAATGAAATTAATGAATAAATAAAAATAAAATAAAGACTCTGAAAGAATAAATAGACAATAAATAAACAATATCAAGCTGCTGTGTTTAAAATGTCAGTCGCACTGGGTATGAATGAATTCTTGTGGATGTTTTTCAGGGACAGGGGGACTTTGTATTGGCAGCATGATGGCAAGAGTTGGAAGGACTTGTGCAAGGGGTGGGTGGGGTCACGTGTGATGAGGTTGGCTTTCTTTGTAACCTGAATGCACCAAATTAGTGGGCTAATTTTATAAAGGACTAGACATGCTAACGTTAGCTAAAACGACCCTGAATCTCGAGGCTCGCCTTATGCTAACAGAACTCTGTCACCAGCTCACGATAGCATTCGTTTGGAGCATGTTTCAAACCACTTGCACGTTTTCAGAAGTTGCATCATTGAAGGGTGGAAGAGTAGTGGGGGGCAGAGGTTCACATGCGCTAACGAGCACGTGAGCACGTTCGGCTTTGTGAACGGAAGGATGGAAAAGGTCTCGATGCTGACAGAGAGGGTGCGTCATGTGCAGTGTTGTTGGGATTACTCCATAAAAGTAATCTAACTACTAATTACTGATTGCTTCTTTAAAAGGTAATTACTTCTTTAACTACTTTGTTTCATAAGTAATCAATAACTAATTACTTTAGTCTAAAAAAAGATAAAGCAACAGTTGAGAACGTCTTGTTTGCTGCACATAATGGACAGCGAATCACAATATTCTTTCATTTAGACGACATGAACTCAAAATAATGTTTGTATTTCCAGCCTCAACTGTTTTCTTTTGCCGCCGCCAGGCTTGTTTTGGTCAGTGGTTGCATATCAATGACGTTGCATGCACGGCTGCATCACCAATCTGCGACATCGTTGTTTTCGGTTGTTTTTCTAAATTTCAGACATTTTGTGGATAATAAGACAATTTTTAGCTTGCAAAATATTTCGGAAAAAAGTAATGGAATCGCTACTTGATAAAGTGATCATGATATAATTACCATTTTTGCCACAGTAATCCGACCTCAGAAGCATCGACCCCACTTGGGCCTCGCACACTGATTTTTGACGACCTGACATGCAACGATGGCAAAAATCTTTACGTATTGCCCTTTCAAATACACAAAACACCGTTTCACAGGGCAGTTTCATCATCATTTGCTACTGGATTTCCCCCTTCTGTTTTTTATCTGCTCACACGTGTCTGAAGGAGAAAACACACAACCAACGGCGACGCGAGAACCGGGAGCGATGAGAGGAAGAGCGTAGAGATAAAAGAGATGAGATGGTGGGTGGTGGTGGTGGTGGTGGTGGGGGGGGGGGATTAGACAGGGAAGAGACAGAATGAGCCGGGATGTGGATGGATGGCGCTTGCCACGGAGCTGGTGCGGGCGACTCTCTCAGAAGCAACGATATCTCTCCTCCCTCGGAGGCCGTCGTCTCCTTTCGTTCTTTGCTTATCGGAGATGGAGGAGGGAACTCGACACCCCCGACAACGACGACTCGGCACACACACAAACACACACGCACACACAAGGCTCACACGCGGCGTTGCTCGTCTCAGTGCAAATAACGGGGACGGGGGGACGACAAAAAAATTAAGAAGTGTTTTCATGTGGACAGCGGTCCTCCTTTTAGAGCCAGAGCACAATGAACCTGGCAGGACATCAGTTGGGGAATAAAACGCCGACGGTGGCGCAGAGCTGCCGCAGGGAGATTATTTAGACGTCTTGCTCGTCACGATTTCTGTTTAGTTTTTTTTTTTTTTTTTAGTCGATTAGCCAAGGTAAAAAAGCGAGAGCTCAGCGGTTCCTCTGTTTGTCCAATTGAGGTGACAAACAGGAGGCGGGCGGCTGCAGATTGCGGATGAGTGCGACAGCGGTTACCTTGTTAGGACGGACCGGCGAGCAGCTCCGCTGAAGTCTCGGCAAAATGTTTAACAATGAAGGGGAGGGGGAAAAAAAAAAAACCCACCCAGACGATTCCTCAGAATGAGATTCGCATTTATCCTCCCGATCTTATGCTGCAGACCATTTTAGCAACGGAATCCAGATAACCTCTGTGTCGCTCAATGGGGGAGGTCTAATTATTGAATTTTTAGTAACCGAAAAAAGCTGACCAGTCTGACGAGATGGCTTCACTGGTCAAAGCTCTTGCTAATAGTTTGGCTCGAATCAACAACTTCCCACTGTGTTCCTGCTGTAGTTCTTCATGAGACCTAAATACATAAATAAAAATCCGTACTTAAGGAGAGGCTTGCTGGTAGCCGTTGAGCAAATCATGCCTGAAGGCTCGGCTATTCCACTCAGGAGTCGGTGAAGACCAGAAACACAGCAAGAATACCCAGAACTGGTTGCAGATTAGCAATGGCCAGTAATGAGTGCTTGGGGATAATGAGGCACAGAAGGAACAGTGTTAAAGCAACGTACTGCTTGTTGTCGTCAGGCAGTACAATACTACATTCTACACCCAATAGTGAAATTTGAAAAATTGTAGTAATATTATACCTGTTACAATGTCGGTACCACAATTTTTGTACAAAATGAAGTTGTTGTTTTTTCTATAAATATGTCAAGAAAAATAATTCCCCAACACCACAAGACATTCTGCAACCAGAGGGGAAAGAAATCCAACAAATAAAAGCAATGAAAGAATATCCCCCATTGATGGAATCTGATGGTTGAGGTGACTGCTGAGAGCAATTACCTTTGCGAGATGGACGACTTCCTTTATTTCAGTTTGTGAGAGGAAAACAAGAACATAGCGACGGCGTTGCCCACTCACTGATTTATTTTGCCGTGGCTTATAGTTGCTACATAATAGACGATCACCCACCCTGGCCCTGGCCTCGCGCTTTTAACAACCTTTTGATTTATTTTTTTTAATAGTTCCTTGACTGAACTTTTGAGCCCAGTTTGAGCCATTGTTACTTGCCAATGGGGAACCCTCAGGGCTTCATACACACCTTCAGAGAAGGCAGAGACATTTAAAATTTAAATTATTATTTAGTAAATTTCTTTTCATTTTATTTAACATAATACAGTTAATACATTTTCTCTCATCCATCTACTGTCAAGTTCGCATCAGTAGTGAAAGAATCTATCCAGACTCAGTCAGCTAGCTCCTTCATTGGTTTGGACTTCAGGAATCCTGGAGAAGGTCAAGCTGTCTGTCTTAGGCTGTGTCTCAATTCTGGGTCTGCATCCTTCGTCGGCTGGGTCCCGCTCCATTGGCTGGTTCTTTAGGACCCCGCCGACGAAAGACACCGCCATTCCCAACTGCTGGCCAACCCCCGAAGTGACGTTTTTATAGCATCAAGCTAACCATTACTCAGCATTAACAGTCACATATTTTAACTGAATTTTTGAGTTTTGGTTTCATATATATGGCGTCGGATGTTCAAATAAGTAAAAATCACCTTCAACCTGTATATTCGACCTTCAAATGCAGGCTTCGAAGGCTGCAGACCCTGAACTGAGACACAGCCTTAGTTCCAGAGTGAGGGTTGAATTGACCAATCATGGCTTTGTTCTAGGCGGCCGAGGCAAAAAAAATATTTCAGGCCTTCTGGTAGTCTTTACTTTGCAGTCTCAGATGCAGACCAAGAGAGACCGTTAGCAAGCGATTTGTCAGAAGACGTCAGCCATGTGTAACTTTTGGTGCGTTTGGAATTTTATTTTGTTGATCAATTTATTTGTCTTGGTCAGCATGCGTGTGATTTGTTATGCGACTTGATTGAAGGAGTCTCGTGTCCATGTCCGTATCGGCAGTTTTTGTGAGGTTTCATGTTGAGCAGGTTGCTCATTTTGCGGACAATGTTATTGACACTGCATCCTATTATTGAATTCATCACACGATGATGACTTCTAGCCGTGTTACGCCGCGGGGCCCTAATACATTAAATTGTTTGCAGCGCCGCAGCGGCTTAATGAGCTGCGTTCAGAGACACTTCAGCGTCTCAGGGCGACCTCGTCGTACGTCCCGCGTCTATTTCCACGAAAGTAGCTCAAAAGGAGCGGAGGCCTCGTCGTCTATTCTGGAAAAAAAAACTACTTGCTGCAACAAACGGTGCCCAGCCAGGCCCGTCGCTGTTTGGCGCCAGTCTAAAATGCTCCCCGGATTGGACAAGCAGCTCCCGGGGAGCGCAGAGCGAACCAGCACCACCACCACCGCTGTGCGAAAGAGGGAAGCGGAAGCGAGACGCTGAACTCCGGATCACTTGAGATCCATTTCATTTGGGCAGCGTTGTGGGAGCGTGGTCTTAAGTTGCGGACCGCCCACTGTGAGACTGGTTGTGATCGGTCACAAAGAAGATAATATAACCTGCGTCTGGGTCTCTAACTGTTCCACCACAAAAAATCTTGTAACTAGGGCTATAAAGCTCAGTTCAATCACAGGTTTTGAAAAAAAAGAAAAGGGAGATTGGCGGCAGCAACTTAAAATAGACCCTCAACCTACACAAAACACACACACACTTGCTGAGAGACTGTTTACTTGCACACATAAAACAATTATGATTCCTCTCCAATAAATTCAATGTGTTCCAATGATGTCTGGTGTGCAACTGTCTTTGCAATAACAGAATACATTCATAATAATAATAATAATAATAATAATAATAATAATATATTCACAATGAAATTAAATGTATCCTTGCAGGACCGAATGTGAATTGTCTATCTTGAGCTGAAGAAAAATAGAATAGAAAAATAAAATAAAATAAAATAAAATACCTGAGATCTCAGGGAAAAGTATCAAAAATAAATAAATAAATAAATAAATAAATAAATAAACAACAACTCCTCAATGAAGTTTCCACCTTCCTTGCTACTCCCCTGCAGCAGCGCAGCGTCCACACATCCGTGCGCCAGCGAAATGGAGGCTCCGGTGCAGATGAAACCCGCTTTCTCCGTGTCGCTGCTGAGTTGGGTCCTCAAAAAAAAACAGTCGACACCGAAAGTGCAAAAAAGAATCATGTCCGCTAACAGAATACAAAAAAACATCGCTCGACAAACATCACTTTAGTCTGGCTGCTAGGCCGCAGTCCAGCCGGCAGCAATGAACGGAAAAAACTCACTTGATCAAGTCATATCCTGACTGTTTTTTTCGTTAAACAACATGCAACAACAAAAATACAATTCAAAGAAAATATACATATATCACCAAAATTGACAATAACTGTGTAACTTATGTCAGCTGACTCACCAGGATATTCAAAGAAGAAAAAAACTCGTAACTTGTCACGCAGATCCCCGTCAGGAGCTAACCAGCACTGCTGACACTTATTTTCAACAAAACTTCAATTAACAAATAATAATTGTCCAGTCATTAATCAACTTGTTACACTGTTCAACTTATTACCGACCTTTTTTGCGTGTGTAGCTCGAAACTTTATAGCTGTAGCTGTAGAGCAACGTGCTAGGCATGTGTGCTCAGCGTGCTGCTACCGGCTCATACCCAGGTGCAGGATGCGTTCAAGTTCGTGGGAACTAATGAAACCAGCTCGCTAAGGGATGCGGCATTTATGACAGTGGGAATTTAGAAACATAATAAAAAACAAAATAATCAAAAATAACCAGGGTTACAATAACATGGATGAAAGGCTGAACAGAGTTTGTTTTTTTTTTTTTTTTTTTTTTACTTCTGTGTCCATCATGAACGCGGCTATTTGGTGCTTTTTCCATAAAAAAAAACAAAACAAAGATTTTCAGGCGCATTAAGAAGAAATTCCCAATTTGGGAGAAGCAGTGTTGGTGAAAAGAAATGTATTTAATTTTCAATTGAGGCGGTTGCACTGAAAGCGTAACGGCACTTTGCGCAGTCCTGTTAATTTGCGTCATTAAGTCGCTCGGAAGCGTGACGATCGTATTGTTTCATTTGAATTTTCAAAGCAAATTTCCCGGTCGCTTAAATTTTGTTTAACATTTTTACGAAAAGGGCACCAGTTGTTCCTTTTAAAAAAAAATGCTTTAGTCATTCAAGCTTTATCATAATTAAATCCAAATCGCGGTAGATCTGCTCAGATCGGCGCGCCGACGCCTTGTTTGCAGTTCGTGGCCTTTTTTTTTTCTTTGCTGGCGACGTGATTTACACCTTCCTTCCGTGTTTGACAATGTGGACAAACATCGGGAAAACAATCTCGCAGCGTGTGTTTTCCTCGCGCGCGAGGCGTGTCTTCCCCATGTTTATGCTCTGTTCGGCCCCCGGCGGCTTATCTCGATGTGTCAGCAGCTCAAACTTACACAAGGAGGCGGGGGCATATGCAGAAAACGGGTAAGACTGCTGCTGTAGCACAGTGTTTAATGAGGTGTGTGTGCACCACGTGCGTGTGTGTGTGTGTGGTGAGGCGAGCTGGCGCGCGCCTGCCCCCTCCATCTTGGCAGGAGCCACACCATTAAAAACTCAATCTGCAAACAGACAGAAGGACGGATGTCCTCCGTCTCCATCTCTGTCTGAAAAGCTTTTTTTTTTCCGTCTGAAATGAAATTATAAATCATTTATAACTTTGTGTCATGCATTATGCACAGACTGGGAGATGATGGGTGAGATTGGCTGAGAGCAAACTTTCAAGCCACTTCTACAAATATGTTGTTGTTGTTGTTTTTTTATCTCTCCCCCTCTACAAGATGCTGCTGCTGCTGCTACAGATAAAAGCAACACTGGACCCCAACCAGGTCAGATTCAACGATTTCCACCCAGAATAATTACTGCCTCTGTGGCTCCCATCAGCTCTCCTGGAGCTCCGCGGCACGCATTTAGCTCGCTAGCTTGTTGGGGCTAGCTTGTTGGGGATCGCTCTCCCAGCTCTTGCCATGTTGCTTCCACTGTTGTTGGGATTGCTCCATAAAAGTAATCCAACTACTGATTATTGATTACTTCTTCAAAAAGTTATCTAATTACCTACTACTACCTAACTACTTTGTTTCATAAAATAACGGTTGCTCAGGGCTTTTTGAATGGAACTTTATTAAAGTGCAAATTTTGCAATTACAAATATTTCCTCTGTCCTCTTTACATGAATAAATGTTTGTTCTCATTTCACAGAAAAAACTCATGTACAGCACTGATGCCTTTTTTACAGAGTACTGCTGACTTACTTGTAAACACGGCTTTCAACAATTTATGAGGTCCGACGTGGATATTTTCAAAGTTGAGAACGTCTTGTTTTTCTGCACGTAACGTACAACGAACTACGATATTCTTTGATTGAAATGAGATGAAGTCAAAATAATGTTTGCATTTCCAGCTAACAAATGTAATCGCTGTTTTTTCTTTTGCCTCCACAATGCTTGTTTTGGTGCGTCGCCGCACATCAGTGATGTTGCATGCACGGCTGCGTCATCAATCTGCAACATTGTTGTTTTTGGTTGTTTCTCTAAATTTTAGACATTTTGTGGATAATAAGTATTTTTAGGTTTCAAAATATTTCAGAAAAGTAATGGAATAGTTACTTGATAAAGTAATTATGATATAATTACCAGTTCTGCCACAGTAATCCCGTTACATTACTCCGTTACTCAAAAAGTAGTTTAATTACAGTAGTGGATTACTTAGTAATAGATTACTAGCCAACACTGATGCTTCCCACAGCAGCGATCTGCTCTTTTGTTGAAAAACAACCTTTTCCAACCTCCCAGGCTACAGTGTCAGTCTAAATATTCATCCAGTCTGATTTCTGATATTTATTCATGTATTTATTATTTTGGGGTCCTCCCTTGCTGTTTCCATCACCTCGCAATCACGCACACCTTCTCACCTGCCCCCAGCTCTTTACTCATCAGCTCGCTTCACACACACACACACACACACACAGTCCTCACCCATTTGAATTCTCTTCCTGCCACGATCTATTCCTCCTTGGCAGCTGCCCAGCCTCGCACCTTCCAGCCTGACAAGCCATTTTGCATACATATACCTGTCTGTGACAGCCAAGTTGGTTGGATTCAAAACAAAGTATTGGAAAAAAGTGAATATTGGACTTTCTCGCTTAACAAAAGTGCAATATAAATGCAGCATGAAAAAGAGAGTAGTCTGATTACTGCGAGGGGGATAAAAAAAGTTGAGTCGGACGATAAATCTTGGCCAAATTATGGACCATTACTTTCTCATTTTTTTTCTCCGTTGTGTATGATAATAAGATTGAGGTTAAATTCAAGCAAAAATAATCTCCAGGCCGATGCCCGCAGCAAGCTCTAACCGCAATTTGCAAGATTTGAAAAGTATCTAATAGAGAAAAAAAACCTCACTGTATTGAAGAAAAAAAAAAAAACATTATCATCTGTTAACTGGATCTGTTTGTGTCTCACACGGTTGACAATGAGTAAAGTTATTACTCCAGACTGTTGAGATTATGTTAATATGGGGCAATTCAAGGCTAAAAAAAAGCACAGAGTGGAAAATTGAAGGACATAAACAGGCTGTCGGTGTGAAACCCGAGAGGGAGGGCTCACGCGTGTGTGAGATGTTTAGCCCGTGGCGGCAGAGCAGTTTGAAACACGCATGCAGGGCGCAACAAGGTCCAGCAGGTGCTTTGTCGCATGTGGATAAGCAGCAGAAAGGGGGGGGGGGGGGGGGGGATATGGACGAAAGAGGAAAAACAGGCAGTTTATTGCTTTTTGCCACAGCTGAAAAACAGTGCTGCCTGAAAATGCTTCGACCGCAGCTATCGGCAAGGTGGACGCGGGGAGACTTCAGACCTGAGGCCTCAGCCAACCAGCTGCAATGCAGCAGGTTTTGGCCCTTCTGTCACTCTGACACGCACTTTGTGTTTCAAGAGGATTCTACGTCTCCAATAAAAAATTAATTCATGCTCTGCAGCACGTGTGTGTGCGTACGTAAGTGACCTGGGAGAAGGTGCGCGCTCCCCTCCGTCAGGTGGAAGAGACGCTCTTCCTTTCAGGACGGCGATTCAAACGAGCCCGGGTCGACTCCCGCAATCAAAGACGCGTCATTTCAGCTCCTTTGTCAGAAACCCGCGCGGATAAAACATCCCAACGGTTCCTAAAATAGAAAAAAAAAAGAAAAATCCAAAAATACCCTCCAGGAATAGTCACACGTAACCCACTTAAATGTTTATTTTTCCACATTGCATCCATGAGAAGGAAGGCTAAACCCATAGTTTGGTGAAACGCTTTGCATTCAAATTATTCAAGGTCAGCTTTCATAGCTTAGAAAGAAATACATATTTAAAAAAAAAAAAGTCACAATAAAATGGAGACCTTTGTTCAGAGCTGCAGCTCCTCTGTGTTGTCGTCTCTGCCCTCCGGGGGGAAACTTTTCTTTTTTATTTGTGCAATTGAGCTACAGTATTGATCCCAGCCCGACCTAATTCCTTGTGCGCTGTTTACAATGGCCCGCCTCTCCATCTCCTCCTCTGTCCGACAAAAGCGCGTGTTGTTCTGATGACGCATGTAAAGGGAGGCAACTCAATTGTCTCGGCGGATCAATGGGAGGCCGCCGCCGCCGCTGCCCTGCTCCCTTCTTTCCTTGAATTCCTGCACACCTGATTGGCCCCGATATCAGGGGACGGCGTTGGGGCGCAGCACGCGGACGTATGAGGCGTTTGACACGCAATCCAGGCAAACGCACACGTGGGGTTTAAATCTGATTGCCTGCGTCGTCTCCGCGAAAACTGTTTTACTCAATCGAGACATCTTTTATTGCGGCCGGGCAGTAAATCCAGAGGCAATCTGATTATATCCATCCACGTGAAGCGCCCAGAGACGGAGCTTGTTGCCTGGCAGATTTGTGCAAAGACAGGTGGGCTCTTTTTTTCTGCTCTCTTCAAGCAGAGCTAAGCTAAACCTAAAAAGCCTTTGGGGGAAAAGATAATTAAGCAAGCACGTTCGATATTCTCCTGTAAGACATATTTTGGATGACTTCGTTCCACTCCTGATGCTTTGGCGCTGGATGATTTGATTGATTTAGATGCGTTTGTTCTTCTGAGATCGTGCAAGCAACTCTTAACTGTGCCTTTTGCCGGTGTTGACCCTGTAATGGACTGGCAACTTGCTCAAGGTGAACCCTGCCGTCACCCCCAAGATGGCCGCGACAGGTTCCAGCACCTCTGCATCGAAAGGTCAGCAGCACACGGAGTACATCACGACTAGTTACTCCTAATGGCTTTTCTCATTTTTTCCACAGAAAATGTCTTCTCAATTACGAACAGCGAATCAATTAAAAGGCCCAGCGTGCCGGAGGGATTTATTCACATCTGAAGGTGACTGTTGGCGGAATTTCAAGGTTAAAATGGCAAAATCCAGCAGCGCAACGTCCTTGTGACATCCAGCGGTAAAATGTGCTTGCGCTTATTTCGGATGAAGAGAAAGAGGAAGTTCCCAGCCTGTCTAAATATACCACTGGAAGAAGTGGACAAAAAGCCCAAAAACAAAGTCACCTCATGCTAGTGAATCTCTTTAAAAATGTGCACACTGGGCTTTGAAACAGCAGATTTGCTGGTGGCTTGCTGTTAATTCAGGCCATTATTAATATGCACATGTAATAATAATTTAACAACCCTGCATATGGAATGACAGGGGAACATGCATTTGATAAGATAAGATAAAAACAAGCCTTTATGGTCCCACAATGGGGGAATTGAGCAGCGGATACAGCAGCCAAGCAGTAGAGCAAGCAGAGAGAAAAAAAACCACAAACATAGATATGTCTGGCGCATGCATATTATTCATATATAATGAATGCTGTGCATATGAAATGCATAGTGTTCATCCACCCCATTTGACCGTATCATACTCTCCTCTTCCACTGAACGCAGTGTTTTTTTTTTCTTTTGTTGTTGTTGTTGTTGTTGTTGTTGTTGTTGTTCGTTTTTGATCCACCACCGGTGCACCAGCCAACTATATTTAATCTCTGGCAGGATCTCCTCCTGCACGCCGGCGTCGTCGTCCCCGCGGTGGGCTCTGTTGACTCGAGATGCCGCGCAAGATTGCCACTCTAGGAGCGCAGCTACTTAAACAGATTAACCAGCTCGGGATGAGATGCCTCGTAACTCAACCGCCCCCCCTCCCCCAACCCCACCAGCAGCAGCAGCAGCAGCAGCCAGGCACGCGCGCGCGCGCACGCACGCACACGCTTCCCGCCACATGATACCATCCAGCGGTATCCGCTGCACTTTTTGGGACACACACACACACACACACACACACAGCGCCCCACCCCTCCCTTTATGTAAGTGTGTGCCGGCCACATGCGAACCCACACCGCGCGCAAAAGTTTCATTATCATTGAGGTCAAGCGGGCGCGCGAGCTTGAAGGGGGGTGGCGGTGTGATGTGGTGGATGTGAGTGTGTTAGTGTGTGAGGGAGGGAGAGAGAGAGGGAGGGAGGGAGAGTGTGTGTGTGTGTGTGAGAGAGAGAGAAAGAGAGAGTCAGAGTGTGTGTGAAGGAGGGAGGGAGAGAGAGAGAGAGAGAGTCAGAGTGTGTGTGAGGGAGGGAGGACAGCAGCAGAGTCCGCGCGGAGGAGAAAAGGAGGACAGATCGGAGGCAGAGAGAGCACGAGGCGCCGCCTGCAGTCGCGAGGATGCTGCGCTGACTCGCGGACTCTGTACTCTCCCCCACCATCCGGACTGCGACTGATCGGCCAGCCGCCGCCGCCGCCGCCACCACCACCCTTCACCCACCACCACCAGCACCAGCCTCAGCCTCAGCAGCAGCGTCAGACGGCTCTCCTTCCGGACCGGCTCCTGTCGCCATGCCGCCGGCCGCCCGCTCGGTCGGCTCCCCGCTCCGCATCTCCGTGCCCGCGGTGCTGTGGATCGGGCTGCTGTGGAGCGGCGTCTCAGCGGGAGGTAACGCTTCCATGTTTTTCCCCCCCGCCACAACGCTTCCTCCAGAGTCCGAGTCGACCAACTGCGCGCGGCTTCATTTCACAATTTATTTTACACACACGCGCGCGCACGCGTTCCAAATCTTCCCCTCTCTTGTCCTCCGTGCTTGGCTTCTGCCCAAAAACTGGATGGACGGCAGTTTTTCTTTTCTTTTCTTTCTCTCTTCTTCTTCTTCTTCTTTTTTTTTTTTGAAAGTCCCCCGCATCAACAACTCATCTTTCCGGGCATCCCCCGTCTCCTTCTAGGCTGGGGTGTAGGAGGAGAGTGAGGGGGCTTGTTGTTGTGGTGGTGCGCGGTGCTGTTGATGAAGCATCAACTCAAGTCAAAATATATATTTTCTAAATCCGGCGCTGCAGCTCTCTCTCTCTCTCTCTCTCTCTCTCTCTCTCTCTCTCTCTCTCTCTCTCTCTCTCTCTCTCTCTCTCTCTCTTGGCACAAACACGATTTGGGCTACCCGGGCATCCATGTGGACCCTTGGAGCCCACTCGCGTTGCGTGGGAACGCAGCGGGGAGATCACCTGTCAACAAGCCCCCCCGCAGTGAGGCTGCTCGTCACGCAGTGAGTGGGAGACGAGGGGGAGGAGGCGGTGGTGGGGGTGGAGGTGTTTGCCTTCAGTGTGCAGCAGCAGCAGCAGCAGCAGCAGCAGTGAAATGACAAAGCAGGCGGACCAAAGTTGAGTCAGAGGCAGGATGGTTCTGGTGGTGGCGGTGGGTTGCAGTGAGGTGCACAGTGGTGTTAAATCTTTTATTTGTTTGTTTATTTATTTATTTATTTATTTATTTATTGAATGTGTGAGTTTCACTGGAACCCTTCCGCATTTCGCCATTCGCGAAGCCGACGTCAGGCCCTGTCCAATTACAGAAGTCCGCTTCCTGTGAGTCCCTCTCCGGAACAAACGGATATCAAAACAACAAACACGGAGGAAGCGAGGCGGATGATCCAGAGGAACCTGGCCGACACCAGGAAGCGGATGCTTTGTCTGCGGCCCCCCTCCGAGGGCTTCCCGCAACAGGGTCGCTTCCTCCTCGCCGTGCCGACACACAACAACACAACGCAGTCTGCTGCAAATCCCCCATCCGTCACTGTGGGATTTGGCTAAGGAACGAATTTGTCTGCTGGCTACAATTTAATTTGCTGTCAAACGTCCCCTGAGGCTCATTAGGAGCCTCGTCTTTAAATGTTAC
Organism: Thamnaconus septentrionalis; assembly: GCA_009823395.1. Taxonomy (NCBI): domain Eukaryota; kingdom Metazoa; phylum Chordata; class Actinopteri; order Tetraodontiformes; family Monacanthidae; genus Thamnaconus; species Thamnaconus septentrionalis. Next base: position 16,997,945 of record CM020518.1, read on the forward strand.
CCCGGCGATGTTATCTGGGTTTAATGCGGGTCTTCGTGCGCAAGATAGTCCTAATGCATGGTGTGTGTATATGTGTGCGCGTGTGTTTTCTTTCAACAATCACATGTTCTTCCCTGTTGTGTACTCTCTCACAGTCACCTCTGAGCTCTTTCCTTTGCCGCCGTGGTTGCAGGAATGCTTCTTTACATTGAGAGATGACATTTTTTTATTGTGCATTTTGCAATTTCAGCCGATATTTAACGAGAGTCGGTTGGAGAGATCGACTGGACATGCGCGCTGAAGAGAATTTGGGGGAGTTTTCGTGTGATAGCCAACATTTACCTTTCGTTAATAACCTTGCAAGGCAGCTGGACTCTTGAGATTTCAAGTCCCAAATCCCATATATCTCACAGCTCCAGGTTGAATTGTTTCTAGTGTCCTCTCAATTATGATGATGAAAGCAGGGGAGCGGGGGCCGCAAGCTACCCAAAATAAGGCAGCAGAAGAAGGCAGCCTAGCTGCTGCTAATGAGATTAGCGCAGGTGTTGCTGTTGTTTTAACGGTATTTCATGCCTGTTTTTTTTTTTTTTGCATAAGACACTTGGAGGCGCTCTTGGTGGAAAAAATACCATGTTGCTTTATTTTGCGGTGGGTTTCAGCCAGAGTTGTGCAACACTGTGCCACCTTGCTTGTCGCTAGGAGGCGGCGACACCTGTCTGATGTCGCCCCCGCTCCACCAGTAGGAAGCCACTCTTAATCAAATAGACAGGAAGTTTGTCTGGCTGCTTCCCTCTTTCCAAATGTTTTCCAATAGGCTCCTCAACAGATGGACACGTAATACAAAGCCAACGTTTTCAATAAACAATGTGACTGATTAATTCAACGTCAACGTGACTTTTATGAGCACAGTATTTTATGCTAACTGCATTTATTGTTTTTACATTATGGAAAAACACTGAATCTGATAACAATCCTGATTCATTTCCCCAAAGGAATCAAACCTCAGAAGCATTCAGCTTTGGTCTGCTTTCAGACTTGTATCAGTTAATAAAAGTATAATTCAATCTTTTTAGCTGTAATTTCTAACAGAATCACATAAAGGCATTTGTGCAGCTCCGCCGTCCAAACAGACAGACGGCAGCAGTTAGACGGAGGAATCCATACTTCACATTGCACTGCGTTCGCTCTCCGCGCTGCAACAAATTTGATAAAAGAAAAATCTTAATTGATGGAGCTTGTAAAGCTATGGACAGTCCACGTCGCCCAGTGGTGTGAAGGCGAGGAGAGAAGGAAAGTCTCAGATTACCTGCCCTTCGTAAAATAAATGAAAGTTTGAAACAGATGCTCCGTCGTTCACAGTTGCTTAGTGACCGAAACTTGCAGTAGCATGAAAACAGACGCAAGCCATAGACAGTAATTCACCATCAGAGGACCAGATGACCTGATATTTTCTTACGGTGTCTCCTCCCAGTAAATTCAGAAGGCACGGTTTCGCATGTCAGTACACCGCACGTGTCCGCACGCGTTTTTCCACACAAGTTTTCCCACAACGTCTCTGCGGCTGACGAGGATGGGTCATTTACTGCGCGGCAGATCCAAGGTCACCTTTCTCCGCCCTTTATTGTTGTTTATCATGCCACCTGTAAAGGCTCCCTGGCCCACAGATGGAAATCTTTCCTCTCGGATATCTGCGCGAGGCGACTAAAATGCGATAAATCTCCTCCGGTTTCGCCGCAGATTCCCAAAGTCCTCGGTTAATGCTGTAAAGTGAAATGAGATGATACCGCCGAGCCATCCAGCAAAGTGTAATTTGTCATAACGGCGTGGGGGACAACACAATTAGGCTGCGTGATTGGAAGTTAAAGGACCCGGTGTGTGTGGTTTTTTTCCCCTGTCCAGGGACATTGGATCCGGATGCACCGGCCTCTGCTGCCGTCGTTTAAACGCCTTCCTTTTAATCTTCCCCTCGAGAAGCTTCCCACTTCATCGGTGCATGCTGCTAAATCTCTTAAGTGCAGCAACCACCACCACCACACACACACACACACACACACACACACACACACACACATTTCAAATTCTCCCCAGTCAAAGTAAGAGCTGAAACAATTAGTCCAAAAAATGTGGATCAGCTGCTCAGCGCTAGCTTCAGCGTTAAATCAACCGCTGCCATTTGTCCGCCGTCGTCGAAGATTAAAGCCGCGGACTGAACCCGTCTCAACTCGTTAGACAGACAAAAAAAAAGTTGAATACGCAATGCAGACTGATCAAGAACCAGGAAGTCGCCAGTCGTTGAACGTTCATATCTGTGAGGTCTCGTCGAAAGGGCCTCTCTCGTTATCTACAGTCCAAATAGGAAGCCTGGGCGGGTGCCCTCGCCTTCAAACCGCTTCTCGTCTGCGATTGATCCCCGAGCTTCTCCCGGAACAATTTGTTATGGTGGATTTTGCCACTGTCACTCTTTTGGTTTTATTTTGAAAATCCAAGGCGACGGTTGGCCTCGAAGAGCCACGGAAACGTCCCGCAACCGTCAGCGAAGAAGCCTTTATCCAGCACCCACACACGCACACACACACACACCCACACACACACACACACACACGCCAGCGTCTGTGCTTAATGAGATCACCCTGGCAGAGCTGTGATGTCACAGAGGGGGCTTGCGATTTTTTTATGTGTGTGTGTGTGTGTGTGTGTGGGCGCGCTTGTCTGTGCGTGTGTGTGTGTGTTTTTTTGTTGTTGTATTTTTTTTTTTGTTTAAATGCGTCTGCCTGTGGAGGAAGATAGGCCGGATCACTGCACAGTCTAATTTCTTCCGAGAGCGATGGAGCGCCGGTGGAGACGCGGGGCTGACAGCTGAGAGCGGGATCAGGAGCTCCAGCTGGGAAGCCAAGACAACTGCACTTTCAGCTTCCTGGGCGACACAACGATCTGCTCTGGGGGGCGCTCGGCTCGGTGGCTGGAAAACATCGGGGTTCTGTAGGTGGCGTTAGCGGACACCTCCTCCACCTCCTCCTCCTCCTCCCCCATTCTCCCCACTGACCTCCCTCCTCCTCCTCTGTTCCAAAGGCCTCATTCATCTTGTAACTTGCCTTTCTCCTCTCATCACGTCACCTCCTGCCCTCTGCAGCTCCTCCGCTTCCTCCCTCCTGTCCTTTTCTCAGTTGTCTCAGCCCCCCCACCTCCCCACCGCCACCACCACCACCACCACCACCCTCCAACCTCCTCTCCCTTTTCTTTGCCTTTCCCCTTTAATAGCGAGCGAGAAGGGGGGGAAGGGGGGAAATGGAAACGGAGGCAAAAAAAAGACTGAGGAGATTGCTCCTCGTGCTTGACTAGCTCCGGCCTTGTTATACAACCAGATCGTCGGGCTGCAGAACTTTGGAGACGACTGAGGCTCAGACAGAGGAGGAGAACCGGCAGGGGCCCAAAGTTTGGCTGTGAGACAGCAAAGAAGCATGAGGAGAAGTTTGATGAGGAAGAGCAATAAGAGACGCTAGCTGTTTCTGGAAGAGGGTTTTTTTTTCTTTCCCCCCCAACCCAGTTGGTTTGCCGTCATTTAGCCACATTGGTTTTGAATTAATAGGGGATGAAGGAGACGAGATAAACGTGTTGAAGAGAAGAGAAGAGAAGGTATATTTTAACGTCCCAAACGGGAAATTTGTCTTGGGATCGTGGTGCAGCACAATACGACACAAAACACATATTGATTATGACTCACTCACAAGTTGACTTTGGGGTTGTTTTTAGCTCAGTTCTGTGTTTCATGGCAGCAGGAGCGATATTCTGACACAATATGTGAAATGACCTCAGTCAAGCTTTTCTTTGTCTTGTTTTCAGTTCCTTTAAAAGGCTCAACGTGGAACATTTCAACCACTAACGCCCAATTAAATTTCAAGTTAGGTCCATAAAATTATACGGCTCTGATGATTTAATTTGCTGACAATAAGCATTTATATTTACAGATCCCCAGATCATGGCTCTGCTCTGCTCCGTGTTTTGTGATTTTTGCCCTCGGCATCAGAGCTGCACGCTGTGAGATGGTGAGATTAAGCCGGCAACATCAGGCAACAGGGATTAACAGCGCAGTGTTTCTTACCCTTATATTCCACTAAATCTTCCACGCTGAGCCTTTAATAAAGAGGCCGTGATCGTTGGCGTCAACGAGTTGCAAAAAAAAAAAAAGATGCACCTGTTCACGCGCCATACGAACAGCATTATTTTGTTTAGTTTAGTTTAGTTTTTTTCTGCGGGAGGACAGTTTTAGTTTTAGTGAACCGGTGGAAGAAAAGAGGGCAATATCCAAAGACACGAGCAGATGGGAGAGTTGGAGGTGACCCCATTTTAATCAGCGACACTCTGGGCCCAGCAGCAGCAGCAGCAGCAGCAGCGCTAGCAGCGGTGGCGGCAGCAGCGGTAGCAGCAACGTGCAGGTGGGCTTAGCGGGGGTTTAACCTTTCATTTCCAGGAGAGCTTAGTGGAATGTGAGCCCCCTGATTAGCATGATTATACACAGCATTGTGCCGTTAATGAAGCGCTAATGCTGTATGATCTGGTCGGGTGCTGCGCCGCAGTGCCGCCGTTAGCACGCCCGTGTGTTGGTGTATGTTTTCTTTTCTTTTCTTTTAGGTCGTCTTTTTTGAAACAGAATTTAAGAAGCGTCTCAGCAGGTTTCAGGACAGAAGTCTTCCGCGCCTGCTAACAAAAAAGAAAAAAGAACCTCTTCCTCCCCTCCTTGTATTTCAGCTTTTGTTGCCGTGCAATCAAAGATCCCATTTTTCTACTTGTTGTTGCTTTTAAAGTATTTTGCTGCCTGCAGTGTGTTTGCATAAGGCTTTATTTACCTTTTAGCTGGAGCGGCAGCGCATTGACACATCTGGCATTTTTCGCCGGAAGCGCCCTCTCCAGCGGTGGCGGAATGGAAGGGCGTGCAAGTAATTAACGGCGACAAGAATAATTGCAAATGTTCCAGATCCGAGGGAGCAGCAAAGGCGCAGAGCCGAAAACTGTCAATAATCTGTCGCGCTACCACTTTAAAAATGGCTGTTTTTATATGAAAGTACAGAAAGGTTGAGCGTTTTATCCAAACCGGCTTTTATTGCTTTTAGCCAAGCAAAGAAAAAAAAACAACAACAAAAAAAGTGGACTTCCTTGTTGTGCTGTCGACGTGCTGCATAATCCAACTCGACCTTTTGGGTGACAAATTGACAGGAGGATGTTTTGCGATGGGTTGGAAAATTGATGATTTGGTCAAGTTTTTTTTTTTTTTTTGTCTTTCAAGTCGCAAATTGTTCACTTTCGTCAGCGAGCCGGAAGCAACATGACTGGAACTTCGCAAACGGCGGAATGTCGTCCCGCTGGTGTATCGTTGCTGTGTTGTTGTGCCTCAGCAGGCGCTTCTGTGCCTGGCCACTCACCACGAGATGCCATTTTTATTTTATTTTTATATATATTTTTTTTGTCTTTACCCAGCGGCTTTTACCGTTGTGCAATTGAGAAGGTTGACCTTAAGTGAGGCACGCGAGGCCTGCACTTCTTTTAGTCGCTCGCCCGGCTCGCTGCGCGACCTCTCGGGTGACTCATCAAAGCGCTCTCGGAGAAGTTTCGCTCGGCCGTGTCCCCAGACGAAGTTTGCCGCTGTTTCAAGTGGTTTTCGTTGTTGTTTATTTTTTTTCCTCCCTTCTTTTTCTTTCATTCGTGGGTATCGACTCACGCTCTGGTTCGCTGGAGTCGCAGTGGCCTTTAAAATGACTTTTTACCCCTTTCTGTGCTTTGTTGCTGCTTCATCGACCCTCCAGCCGCAACGTATTGCCTCGCGGCTGATTTTCGTACAGTTTGTCGTGCGAAGCTGGGGAAAAGTGGGAGGGGATAGTGAACCGGAAAAACAATTTGGCCGACATCCTCATTTGCAAATACGGCGCAATGAATACAAAGCCCCAGAATAACCCTTTGAATTTGCCGGGGGAGAAAAAAAACAAAGCAACAAAAAACAAATTCAAACGTGCTGGCAGTTTGACACCTCAGCAGTCTGCCTTCCCGACTCCTCTTTTTTGTGTTGAGGAGTGTTTGTCCCAGCTTGTGCTTGCTGCAGCTGGACGAGTGGCGATGATGCACAAGCTGCTGCCTCAAATTAGTCCCCGCACTCATTAGGGCCCGAAGCCGCGCAGCTTCCTGGTCTCTCAGACGCCCTGACATATGGTCCGGGGGCCTCTGCACCAAATCCCACCAAAGACAACAGCCTCCCGGTGAATTATTTACTTTTCGCGCGTCTGCGCGGGCACTCGGCGGGGGTTCTCAAGGTTTTTTTTTCTTCTTTCTTTCTTTTTTCCCGTTGACATCAAAGACGTCCGCCCGAATCAGCCTCACGAAGTCCCGGCCTCGGCAGGTCTGCGCGGACCTCTGTGACCCACCGCAGCTGTTTGTGTGCGCGCAAGCCCGCGCTCGCCGGTCGTTCGGGGCGAGCCGTTAACGCCTGCCGCAATATCCGGGATTATCCTCTCTAGGATGGCTGCAGGATTGCACGGACGCCGCTGACACTTCTCTACAATGGAAGCAATTAACTGAAGCTTAACTTTACATTTGTCTGTTTTAAGCCATTGGCGTATTTGTGTTGCATGCGCACGAGGGGAGTGTGTGTGTGTGTGTGTGTGTGTGTGTGTGTGTGTTTGTGTGTGTGTGACAAAAGTGACAACAGCTCAAACAAAATCGCACAGGTTTTTTTTACTCTTTTTTCCGTTCATGAAAGCAAAGTGCGGTTTGAAATATCTCTGTGTAGGATGTAGGCAGTTCACAAGTGGCCAAGCGTCTGAGCTGGTTGCGATTAAAGAGCGTCGTCAGGAAGGATTTTGGGGGGGTTGAAAGAAACATATTGCTGATTACATATTGGGACTTGCACAAAATCCCATTTTGATGGTTTGCTCTGTCAACGGCAGTGGCTCGTTTGAAACATCGGCAGGAAACAGCTGGTGGGAAGTGGCTTGAAGTTACTGAGTCTCACGGTTGCATAGAACAGGGACAAGATCAATAGATTAGATTGGATTAGATAAACCTTTATTAATCCCGAAGGAAATTCAGGTGGTCAGCTGCATTACATTCATTCCAACAATAAAAAGCAGACAGCGAAAAAAAAGAAAGACACAAACCTATAACAAATAAAAAACCTATAATAAATAAAAACATGAAGTGCTTAGTGCATGTTACATGTAGTGCTGAAGTGCTTGATAAAAAAGTGCCTAGCAAACCGCATCCTCCTCCCGTTCCCCTCCCCTCCTGCCGGAGGAGTTGTACAGCCTGATTGCCCGGGGAACGAAAGAGTTTTTCAGTCTGTCATGTCTGTCATGTTTGCAGTGCGGTAACGTCCATAGTGGCTTTACACTGGAGCTACGCCACTTAACATTCATTTCTGTCCTAGTACGGTCGATATATTGGCACGACTGTAATGGCTCACAAAGTGCATGCAGGCTAACAGAAAATACTGAAAGTATGAAGAAACTCCTGCAACCCTTCAGCAATTTCTTTGATTTATGGGTCTTCAGTTCAATAAAGAAGTTCTCAATGCCCTGCCTGTCGCTGCAGTGTCTAAACCCTTTCTAATGTGCTTGATATGCACAACGATGTGTCACGACCCGTAGACAGCATGTGAGCCGAGCGAGCACAAGCTATAGGTTGGAAAAGTGAAGCTGTGACAGGGTGATTCCAGTTATTAGCCTTATCCCAGCGTTGGTCATAAGTGGAGACATTTGGTTTTGAATTCACGCATCGGTAGATTCACGTCCCTTTATACTGTACATGATAAGCACTATATTGGGCCCAGTTGGTTCTCTCTGATTGTGTAAAGCGCTTTGAGACGCCATTGGTTGTGATTTAGCGCTGTACAAATAAAAGTTTATTATTATTATTATTATTATTATTATTATTATTATATTGTCCAGTTCTGATGGATGTTCACGCCACAGGCGAGTCAAACCTGAGAGAATCTGAGACCGCCGTGGCTTTGGTGGGTCGTTCACCCGGTCAAATATTGCGCTGATACGCAACTGTGTTTCTTTGTCTCTCTGGGGTGCTGCTGTCACCGTGTTTGTTTTACTGATCCATCACTCGAGTAAGACCACGCTTGTCAAGAAACCAGAGTACACACGCCTGGCATTTTCCCCTTCTCCAGTATACCCTGAGCATCTGGGAGGAATCAGAATCGAGTCCCGCAGAAACCTGGAAAATGCAATTTGAATACGCGATAGAAAATAAAAGTAGGATGGATAAAAAAAAATACAGGGAGAAATGTAAAACGGAAACCCAGGTCGTTGTAAACACGCTGATGGATGCTATCCGACCCCACTGAAGCTCCTGCCTCAGCACAGATTTGCTGAAAACGGCAATTCCGCCTCTGATAGAACAGTGTGCAGTGCAGGGCAATTTGCTGTATGGGCCTGTCCACCGCTGAAAGCAGCGACATGGACAAGTTGGCAACAGAACTGAGCCTCGGTGGGCAACAGACCTGATAAATTTGATTTTCTTTGATGTGATGTGGAAGGCAGGGCGAGTGACCGAAGAGAGGGTTTGCCGCCAGGATGTGTGATCGTAGGGAGGCTGCGGGGTGCTCCTGGCACAGTTGCGGTGGTGAATCTGGGGTCAGCCGTGCATGTGTTGCATTGGTTCGTCAAGAACAAACAAACAAACACCTACTTGTTGCAGAAACAGCACATCCCCAGTGCTAAAATCGTGGCCCAACTCTTCACAAACAGCAAGAGCTCATGCTAATTTGAAAAGATCATTGGCATTGGGATTGGCATTTTTAGCCAGAGGCTTTAAGAGGCCAGTGCGGTTATTTATTCATTGATTCACCCATGCAAAACTTTTTCTTTATCAAGAGGCTGCGAAAATGCTCGACACGTCGGCCGTGGGTGAAGCGGACGTGGCTCCACTCCTCTGCAGCGACCTGCACACAGTAGACAGGTAATCTAACTGATCTTTAAAGCATCAGCCGCCAGTCAATGAGTCAGTGGGTCATTCAGTGAGTCAAGCGAGTACCGAGACGCATTAATCAGTGCCATCCGTCGCAATCATTAGCACTTATTTGGCGACAGTAGACAGTTCTTGTTAGTGCGACAGCTGCCGGTTTAGCTAGCAGCGTTTACCTAATGTAAGTTACGTGTAAATGCCGTGTTTCTTTGTGGTTTCATTTGACTGGCGTTGGTGATGGATGCCAAACAACAGTTTGACGTCCATATATGCATATATTTTTCCTTGTTTCCTTGGTATAGAAATCTCATGTTCAAGTCCCAATATCATCAGCTGAAATCAAGATATTTTTCATCATCTCTGAAGAGATCTGCAAAGCTCCACCAGCTTTTGCTTGCTGCCATGAATTACCAGACCTGTTGCTAAAAACACCTTCATGGCAGATTCTGCTGCCACGGTTCAAGATCTTCTACGTTGATTTTGCCCTTATACCCTACCCTGGTTCAGTCAGGCGACTCCAGGATTTCAAATTAAGAGCACAGCAACAAAGAGTGACCTCATAGGTCACAATAACCACCATTTTTGGTGAGTCCAATGATTTGACATTGATCAACTGATTGAACTGTTGTGGAAGACACACACTGTTCGAAAACACATCTATATATAAGGCCTGACGCTCCAGCCATTCCTCGACCGAGCGTGTGTAATGTCGTTTTGTTTTTGCTTGGCGGCAGGCGATGAATTGCGATTCCAGAGGGAGTGATTCGGCACACTCGTCTGGGAAAATACAGTGTCAATTCACATTCTGTGCGTCAGACGCAAAAGAACCCACGGAATGCCGCTCCCACACTTTGCGCTGTCAGATTCACTCAAAAGCAGGTTGGACACAGTCGAGTGTGTCTGCAGCCGAGCCTCTTTACAAGGTGAATATTTCACTCCCTGTTTGCCTCAAACGGCTCCGGCTAAGCCGTCGCCACCGCTGCCGCTCCTCTATCTGCCTTTGATGCGAGGATCCCGCTGAAGCAGGTCTGCTGACGCATCCCTCCGAACAAGTGTCTCCGCGTGCACGATAATCCGCGGCGCCCCCTAACTCGCAGATAGCGACGCCTGTCGTTGCAGCCGAGTCTGTTCCCTTCCTTGCCCCCCGGCTCGGGATTTTCCTGGCGGTTAGCCGCAGAGGTGAGCAAACATACTGGGATGGGGGAAAGATGGCTCATTTTTCCAGCTCCCCGCTGTGATTGGCTCCAGCTGGGGGGCCGCGAGGTGCCTTGTATCAGCGCCGTCCCGCTCGGCTGCCTGGTTGGGGGATTGATTGATTGATTCCTGTCATGGTTCGTGTGCAGGGGCTCTCGACACTGACAAAGCCCCCCCAACCTCCACCCAATCACCCACCCAACCCCACCCTACACCCTCTCGTTGGAGAAATTCATGGTCCAACAGTTTTGAAGGGTGACGCAGGATGAATTTTCGAGTCTCCTGCCCGGACCTGCTTCCTCCACACACAATCATCCACAGTTAACGGGCTCCCTCCCTTCTTCTGCCGTTCATAGGAATAAAATTAGACAGCTGAGTAGAAAAGAAGTAGAAAAGGAGAATCGGTTTTTCTGCATAGTTTTGCATGCTTTTGTCTTCCCAAAGCTTTTTGTGTGCCATTCAAAGGCAGTCAGACTTCTTAGTCAATTAGAAAACTGAGATAAAACATATGCCGCTACCACATATTGTTCTTCTGAAATAAAAGAAAAACGTCTTCCATCACTATGCACTGAGCTTAATACTTTTCTAAAGCGTGCTGTTATTCATGCTGCAGTCTGGTGCCATTGAACACATCATCACAATTGACAATTTCCAAATATATAATTTATAATCTATACTAATGTGACAGATGAGGGTCTTGTCACTATGCCTCCAATTGATCATGTGCCCTGGCTACTTGGCCAAGGGGATATCCCTTTGGCCGACTGGTTAGCACGCATGGCTATTGCCTGGGAGTCTGGGGTTCGAAGCCCGCCCGGGCCCTCTACGCCTTGCCATAATAAGCTAATTTGATTTTGGCCCAAGCAGTGTTATCATACACTACTTAAAAGGATGTGACATTTCCTGCATTCAATTCAAACCAAGGAAGCTTCAGAAATGTCTTTTGTGTTGAAACTCTTGCACGGTGGATGTGCCGCAGTTTCCTGGAGGTGGACGATTGAGTTTTTTAGAACACACACACCTGTGTGTTTGTCAGATAATCTACCTCTGCTGCTTCATTCCTGACACATTGTGTGTATTATCCCAACCTACACATATAAATACCATCCAGCAGAGTGCAACTGTGGCCACGTCTTTCTGGAGACGTTTTTTTAAGCTGAAGCTCTGAGTTTAAGTCAGGTGATCGTTGTTGCTATGGCCTATGGTCTATTTACCCTCATCACACACAAGCGGGTCGACTTTTTTTCATATTTGCTTGTTTGGTTCAGGTGAAGGTAAACTGAAATATTAAAACAAATCACACTAAAATGCATTTTTAAAGAGTGATCTCGGAGTGTCAGAGAGCGGTGCCACTTGCCCTCTGTCTTAATCATCTTGTTTACAAAGCTGCAAAAAACATTACCGCAAATTATCAGTGGCAGAAAATCAATTCCGCCAGTCGGCACCATCTCAGTCTGTATAAAATGCTCGGCTGCCTGTGTGATGTTTTGCTGCCCTGCGCCGCGATCATCATTTCTCACTGATCCTCTGAACTCTGATCAATTTTTACTGACCTTTTCTCATGTAGGCACAAACCCTGTGGGCAGTTGGTGAAATACAGAGCCGGTCAGGGATCGACACGCAGGTCATGTTTAAATGACCAAACCTTAAAGTGAAATCTATATATATTTTTTTTTTTTATTTGGCCATAAAAAATTGAAAATAAAGACACAGAACGCGGAGTTAAAACTGGCTGCCGCTCCTCAGAAATCTGAGTCCTCGGCTCTCACAGAACATTTATTATTCTATACTGTAAAAGCTTCTCCGAGCGCTCATCTGGCCCGTCGTTGCGTCTGAATCCCACGCTGAGATTTTGAGCCCAGGTGATGAACAGAGCGGGAACATTTTTGTTTTTGGAGCCATCAATAATTCCAGGGCAACATCATCAAAACCGCCACAAAATCTGTGTTTTGTCTCTTTTTTTTTTTCACGCACGGTTAGTCGTGCAGTTTTTTGGCTCCTGTCGCAGAGTCCACTCTCGCTCCCTCCTCCGCCTCATAATTTATTGGTGGACGTTCTCCGTGTTGACATTTGGGTCGAGGCCACCCGGAGGTTCACGCTAAAAGCATTTCATCTTTGACTTTTCCTCTCGGCTCGCCGGCTCTGCTCACTATTGATGCGGCTGGTGAGGAGATACATCCACCTTTTCTTTTATTCATGGGTTAAAAGCGCGGCAGAGCCTACGCACCTGTGACAAGCCTCCGAGACACACACACACACACACACACACACACACACACACGCACACAATGAAACAGCAGAGTGAGGATCTCTCCAGCCAGCCCATTCTTTTATTTTTAGCCTTTCAGGTTAAATCATTAGCCATGTGGATGTTTGAATTCAAAAGGATTCCTGACAATATTCTTTTGAAGTGCAGCGATAAAAGAGAAGTGGCATTTTGAAAGCCGAGCCGCCATTCACACTTCTCCCATTTTCTAAAATGTTACGTAATTACAGCTTAATTCTTATTCACAGACACTTGAGATGCACAACACCAACTCAGGAAAGGTCTGGAGATTATGTAAAATGTCAACCTAATGACTTTTCAAACCCCCTTCCCAAGCGTGGAATTTGAATTTAAACCTAATAAACTTGATTGTGTTTCACAGACTCGCTCTGGGCTTTGACGCTCCTTTATTCCATTGGCCAGAAAAGAGCAGAATGTGTTTTCACTGCTCCATAAGAAGAAGCAGGAACATCCTGGAGAAAAAGCGTTGCGATGTGCTGCTCGGAAAACATTTAATGGTCCATTGTTTTAACAGTTAAAAATGAATGTTTGGGATGGAAAGTAAAAAAATATATATATACATTTGTATGTATATATATGTACATGCCTCTGGAAATAGATAACCGTTTTGCTCTTTATAACAACAGATCCACTTTAAACTTGAATGATGCCATATGATGCTACTATGTAGCCAAGAATATTTGCTTTCGACATTCCCTGACACCCTGACATTCCAGCTGGTATAAGGAAAAAATGTGACTTTAGACATAAAGGATTCACATTCATTTTGTTTCCAGTGCTCTTTCTTACCACTAGATGCCGTTAAATCCTACGCATTGGTCCTTTAAGTTCCTCTAATATAGTGGTTACTCAGATCGCCAACCAGCCAAGTTGGTTAAATGTGGCGTTGAACACATTCCCTTGCAATGTTTTCAGCTTTTTTTCATCGAGTTTCAGGATCAGTTGGAAAATGATAGCCTTGTAATTTGTTAATGCTCGACCGAGCGACTCGACTTTTTTGTGAAAATTTGTTTACGCAATATGAAAGTGAATGTTTTAGTGCCCTTCCTTGTAAGCCTGTCTCGTGCTACTCCCCGACTTCTTGTCTGAGTCTCTCGGCTGTCCGCCCATCGTTCCATCTGCAAAAGTAAAAAACAAACAAACAAAAAAATCTGAGGCTAGTTTTGTTAGTGTTCTTTCAAACAGATGCTCTCTGTAGTTTACTATTTCTTTTTTTGCAGAGAAACAGAGGGGAAATGTTGCGTTTGTTCAGGGACCTATTTTCACTTGCGCAGGAAGCCGTAATTGAGGCTCTAATGAGTATTTGTGGCAGCCGGACAGGATGCGTGGAGCCTCAGCCAAAATAAACGAACTGTTTTCACAGCGATGGCGTAACAATGGAGCCCGACGGTCCAGGCTTTGACCATTTGTTTATAATTTGGTTGTTCTCTTGGGATTGATTGTAGGGGGAAAAAATGAGCGTGTTTGCCATCACCGGGAACATAACAAGAGCGCATCAAATATTTACGGCCAGCGTGTTAAAATATTCCGACGCAAAATTGCGTTTCCGCATGTTTTCTGACACATGATGCGTGTTGCCTGTCAGTGAATCCCGCCGTCCGTCGTGATTGCTTTCACATTTCAGAAAGGCTACACAGCATGGGTGAGTGGCCCTTTGTGATGTCACGAATGAGGCACTGATACCAGACGTTGTGTGATCCACCATCTGTGCCTGCCTCATTTTGTCCATACAAACACGCTAAGGGTCAAATACAACTGTCACTGGTAGTGTTAGTGTTTGTAGGTGGCTGAAAACAGAGGGCTAAGTATACGTTTTTCTTGAGATTTTTTTCTTTTTTTCTTTTTACAAAAGCTAAATTATAATGTGAGGCAGCTCCACTGGAGTCTGGATTAAAAGATTAAGATAAAGAACATTTGTGCATAAGCGTTTTGCTGCCCCCCCCCAAAAAAAAAAAAGTCCCATCAAGATTTATGTTAAAGGTCTAAAGTTAAAATTGCTCATTTCTTATCTGGGCTTCCTACACGTCTAAGATTAATGCCTCCCCTGTCGTGTAATCGTGTGAAACAACTCTCCGAGCCGCTGAGCTGAGAACATGCTGATTAGCTTGTAATAACCAGGAGAGCCGATGGGGAGAGCGACGAAAACAGCAGCCAAGTTAAGAAAGGAAAAAATAGACGGGCTCATATACTTTTTTGCAGTTGTTGCTCCAGAGTTATCACTTCACAAACTTCACAAAAACACCATAAAAAGATCATCAGAGGGAATGAAAAAAATTCAACTAGGATGCGCAGCTAATGGGCCGCGCCGACGCACAAAGCCGGCGATCCTCCGGCTCCTTGACATATTGCCTTTTTTTTTTCGTTGTTCCTTTTGAGGCGCAAACCACAAAAGTCATCATTGTTGCGGCGGAGAGCGAGATTATTTTTTTTTCCAATGCGTGCGGATGGACCGGCCCCAGTCTCGTTTTTTTTCCTCTGGCGTCAACTGGCATCTCCTCGCTTCCATCACCCCACCTCCCCTCCCTCCACTCCTCCCCCTCAGCCCCTCCCGCTGCTAACTGGAGGCAGGCGGGAGTGTGATGAGAGTTTCAATGACTTGTGGCTCTGAGAGCGCTCGGCTCGCACTGCCTGCCATGCTTCCGCTCAGCCGAGCAGCTAACAAACATGAAGCACGTCTCCAGCACACACTCGCACGCGCACACGCACACACATTTGTATTACCACTGAATACTTATTGGAAACTCCAAAAAAAGAAAGAAAAACGTTCTGCGGCTAATCCCAACCTTTACCATTACTAACTCTGACATTTCCACTTAATCCCACCTCCTAATCTTCGCCCCAAACGCACACGACTCTGAAGCGGCCCTAAAAAGAATTTCAAAAGCGGAAGGGGGGGAAGAAGAAATGTTCCGATTTGGGAATATTTTCCTCTTCCTTCTATCTTTTTGAGGACATTTAATCCTCACAGGGATTAAGTGTTGGCCCGAAAACGGCGTCGCAGAGAGGGACCTCGGCTGCCTTAAGTCGTCTTTGCTTTTTTTGCTCCGTGTTGACTGCGGACAGAAGCGTATCCCCTCCCCCAAGCGGCAAGGGAGGGGCGGGGGGCGGGGCCTTTCCTGCTGAAGACAGCGGGTCAGGATGACAAACCCCGTTAACTGAAAAGGTGAACGTCGGACTCTCAGTCGCAAGCTCCAGGTGCCAGCACTCCAGACGGCCATCTGTGAGCTCGGCCAGGTGGCAAACACCACAGTCAGAAAGTGGCCCAAATGCTCAGCGGATTGAATTTATGGCGCGCGATGGCGATGTACGTTCCGAAAAGTGTTTTTTTGCGGGGAAAGTGCGGAGCAAGCTCCGCTCGTAACCCCCCTCGGGAAAATTTCGCATTGCAATGTCCTGATTTGGAAGCTGCCTTTCTTCCTTCGAATGGTTCCGTGAAATCAAAACTGTGTAATTTCAAGACGGACTCCGGTTTTGCTCGTCTGCAGAGAAGCCGCGATGATTTAAGGGAGTTAATGTTCTGCGAAATGACTCGGCGGAATTTCCAGAAAAGTTCACACGAGCCCAAAAGAAATGGATGTTGAGTTGATGACGTTGTCGTGCTTTGCCATCTGCTCATAAATGTTGGTTCACTCGGAAATAATGTTGTTTTAGAAACAGTCTGTTTTTGTTTGTTGATTTGTTTGTGTTGTCATTGCTGCTGTTCTGTGTTGGCTGGACGGGAACTGAACCAGTTATTAAGGATTCGTTCAGCTGTTTACATGCCGCCATTGTCTTGTGCCTCTCCCGGCAAAACCTCATCCTTACTGCAGCTCAGATCTGGGAAAATCAATGTTAATACCTCCGCTTTAATCTGCAGTCAATCACAACAAAGAGCACATTTAGCAGGAGGGTTGTGTAATGGAGTGAAAATACCGCCGATAGATTTAATAATGCAGGCGTGTTTAAAAAGTTTCCTTCGAAGGTTACTGGAGATTGGAAGTATAGTCCGCAGTGGATGTTGCTGTGGTAGTTTCCAGTGGACATTTCTCACTTGAACGGAAAAGTGAAAGAATGACACTGGAGGCTTTTGTCAAGAGAGAGTTTTTTTTTTTTTAAATGTTTTATTGATCTGACTGGCCGCTTTTTCCGTATGACAGGTAGGAAGAAAAACATTCTCAACAACCTCTTTCCCAGAGAGTCATGGGAAATATTTCGAGGAATAAATAAAACATTCTTTTTGGTCCGTCAGGTTACCTTATAAAGACCAAAAAATAAAAAATAAAGATTGTAAATTAAGGCTCCAAACATGAATATATGGATGCGTTTCAGGGAGAGTCGCAAATTCTATAAAAGTCCATAAAAGTTGCATTTCGCTGCTGATGATTGAAAAAAGAGATACTGGGGGAAATAATCTTGTAATAAAGCCTCGCCGCCGTCGCTGCACGGCCCAACCGGGAAGCAGTTTATGCGCTTTAGCAACGGGAGGGTTTTTTTTTTTAATCACTCATTAATCATATGTGTCGCCCGGGGGAGAGGCTGTCGTGTCTTTACGCACGAGGCAAAAGCCTGAGAGTCGGCGGAGTCGGAGGGGAAGGGGAAGGGATGGGTTGAAAGGAAAGCAGGTGGAAGGTGGAGACGGACGCGGTGCACCTTGCACAGCTGGTCGTGACGGCGGGGGGGGCTGGTGGTGGGATTGGATGGAGGGGAGGGGCCGATGGAGGGTGAGTGGAAGGTGTGAAGGAAAACGAGCCCACAGACAATCCCATCTGCTCGACTGAGCCGGTCATGCCTGGCTGCTGCAGCACCTGCTCCTGACACAGAGAGAGGGAGAGAGAGAGAGAGAGGGAGAGAGAGGCAGGCAGCTGAGGCTTGAGGTTTTGAAACCGCGATCATAGCGGATCATCTCATGAGCCTTAAACTCAGAGCAGGGTCGGATTCGTCCGGCGGCTGTCGGAGGGAGACAACATGCAGATTTGCTCGCCGCCCCTGACTCCCTCTCCCAGGCGCTCCAATCCGCAGACTCTGACTCTGAGGAAAAAAATAATGAATAAAGTAAATAATAGCGATAATCACAAAAGGGAGTTATTTGTTCATTTATTCATTGATTTATTTATTTGTTTGTTAGAATGATGTGCTGCTGCACAGTCCCCCAAACTGTGTTTTGAGTCACTTCACTTGTTAATGAGGATTTTAGCATTTCCGCGTCGAGCGGTGTCACGCACGCAGACGTTCACCATCTGTGGTGCAGTAGTCTTTGCCCACGCAGGTGCACAGGAGATGAAGGGTTCAGTGCGAATCAAGAAAGATCTGGCTTCACCATCCGTCCTAATGAAGACGTCGTCTCGATGTGGCTTCTGAATAAATTGCACTTCTATATATATTGACGTATGAAGGACCTGCTCTGTTATTTACACCAAGAGTAAAACCCCATTTGAATTTGTGTTTTAAAAACAACTGGGGTGGGCGGGTGGAGGAGCTGCTTGGGGTCAGTTTAGTCAATACTTATCTTGAGGTGAACGATCGCTGTTTGACATCACTCAGGAACTGATCCTCTATTCCTTAGGTCACTCACTCCTGACCTGCGTCTGTCCTGGGATGGTCCCTCACTCACTCATATCTATGCACAAGATTTGGTCCCGGAAGTCATTTAAATGTCCAGAGCCAAAAGGTCGCCCTTTGCATCTGGATGAGATGCAGAGGGAAGCGAGGAAATGGGGATTTATGGCATCCTCAGGATGAGAACGAGTTGTCATTTATGGCATGGATGTGTTCTGGTGTAGAGTTATTGGCTAATATCAGGGCAGGGGCTCAAGTGTGAATACGTTTTGTTGGTTGCGGTTGTTTTCATCTGACTCATCCATCCTGCTAACTTCCTTATGATAATGTTTTTTTTCAGTTCTATCACAAATAACAACTCCATAAAAGATCAGCCACTGTTTATTTGTGATGATAGCAAAAGCAACAATGTTTGTCGCACTTGCTTCAAACTGGCATTGTAAGGGTTTTAGTTAAGCAGCCATAGCACCTTATATGGCATATAGCCATCGCCAAACTTATGTGTTACATTCAATTCACCCACCTGAATATAATACATGGGCTTGTCGCGTCGCCAACTTTTGCCTTTCCCTCTCAAAACGCTTTCTGCCGGCTCTTCAACAGATGCGTACGTGAGATAAATCCAAAGGATGCTGGGAGCGCTTCGTCTTGTGTGACAGGTTAATTCATCTCCCCCAACAATGGAATCTTCTGGAGTCATCTTGAGTCACCTTGTGAGCCCCTGCCCTCCCAACCCTCATTTTTTGTTTTGTTTTTTTTCATTTTGCAGTTTGTTTTTACCATCAAACTTGCCGTTCTTGCCGCACTTTTCCCCAACTAAACACCTCTAGGTTTTATTACACCGTGTTCATCGACTTGAATTAACTCTCTTAATGAACTCCTCTCCGAAAGCTGGACTCGCTCTTCTCTTGCGAAGGATGTTCTTTAACTCCACCTTGTTTTGTCCTTGTTTACCATCATATTACTTAAACAAACATTTATAGGTTGGCATCACTGCACACATTTCTGTGGGGGTGTGTGTGTATGTTGCAGAGCACAGATTGCTTTTCTACGTAGTTGGTCCGCCCGCTCGATAGTTGTTCTGCTTCGAGTTTCGGGTCATTCCACTCAGTGACCCTCCGGGCCGTTCATGCACTAATCTCCAGATAACATTGATCAGCATGTGTGTGTGTGTGTAGTTGCTGTTTGTGTGCGTACCTCCATGTGTGTGTGCCTGTCTCACACAGGAAATCATTATTTCAGTGCAGGATGCTTACTAAGCGCTGAAATTTGAGAGGCCAACAAATCTGAGGTCACAGATGCTGCAGTTCACCAGCTTCCAGCGCCGCCAGCCTATTAGCATCCCGCTCTTGATCATAAATAAATAAAGAGTGCCGATAGTCGGTCAGGAATGTTTTTGATTTACATAATGTGGGTCTCGTTTGTTTCGGGATATTTAATTTGTGCGAGAGGGTGTAGTCGCTGTGTTTTAGTGAGGAAAGATGTCTTGGGAGCACAGCGGCGTGCGCTCTCGAAATTTACTCCCACTCTGGTGAAACTGTGAGGTTTCAAAAGCAGTGAAAAGCATTTAAAAAACTGGTTGCGCTGTGTTACTCCACAAGAATAGTATCTGTCAGCTACGAGCATCGCCTTACTTGTAGACGTATCCATGACGTTCAATATTAACGGTAATGCAGCCTGGTAAAATGCTAGTTGTGAGTTACAGGAAACCAAAAGAGACTTGGATCCCCTTGAGAGTGGCATTGTGTCTGTTATACGCTTCTTTCTTGGCTCAACGAGCTCAACGTTCTTTGCAGGGGAGGCTGCTGAGGTTGTGCCTGCACCTGTTTGTTTCGCTGCCCGCGCACTGCACCGCAACAACGTCCAGCATCGAAGCGACCTTGTGCGTAACTCCTGCGAAAGCGTAAGAAGACCTCAGGTGAATTATGTAGCATTTAAACTGTGCATCGTTTTCATTACAACCCTTTACCTCCACACTGGGAGCCCTTGCGGCAGCGTGGTAGCACCACTTTCCACTTGACTCAGCAATGCAAATTCTCTCCGTTTTATTCCTCCAGACTTGCATCTCTGTGGGCTCAATGCTTCGTTCTGAGCACTGAAGGGGTCGTAGGGATTGTGGTGCCGTTGCAATTAGAGCACATTTCAGACTATCAGCTTTAATTAAATGCCTTTAACGGCAATATTGTGTAACGCTTTTCGGAAATGAAAGCCGCTTCACACTTTACGCAGCTGTTATTACGCCTCTTACAGACTGCAGCGATAAACCGCGGCAATAGAAAAAAAAAGTGAATTTCCCTTTAATTGGATTATTTCATCTGGTATTGAATTTGTAAGATATGATCAGATCAGGGAAGAGATCTCTGTGGCTTATTAGTAACCTGCTCCGTCATATTAATGCAGCCAAGAACTGTCTTATGCTGAGGCCTGTTTAGAATTCCGAGTCTTGCTGCGTATGTATGTGTGAGTGTGTGTGTGTGCGTGTTGGTCGTCATGGGGAATGGACATGGTAGACAGGGAATGTATTCCAGATACAGTTGCTGCCAGTCTGATAGAGCACTTTGAGCAGCCCACAATGCCAGGAATACAAATTAAGTAGAGCAACAATGAACCCCAAAAGATGAGCTAACTTTCAGATTTTAGCAATGTGTTTTTCGGCACAGGAAACGTTCCTCCACACGGAAGGAAAAAACACTTCATTGTCTTCATTGTTGCCTGGCAGCTCCCTTCAGTGCAGGCGGAACCCTATTTTTTGACATTGTTTTAAATCCACAGACTGGCTTGTGTTAAAAGGGCAATACAGGAGTGCCGCACCGGCTGAGCACTATTGATTTGATCACCTTCAAATGGAAGGCAAGAGAGTGGAAGGCAATGAGGAGTTTAATGAAATTTTTTTGCCATTCAATATTCATGGCTTCAATCACGCACCTCATAACAAACCAGCATCAAGAATGCGCTTCTCATTCACTTCTGCCACAGTTCATTTCCTGCATATTGTGGAGGAAAACTGAAACGGAGAAATAATGGACCGAAAGTCTGTGGGTGGAAGTCCTCAACGTTGGTAGGAGCCCGTGAATAGGATGTCCCCCAAAGATTTTACAATGGAACGAATTTCTGACGGACATATTTTGTGTTGGAATGCAGCCATCAATTAATGTCAGAAATATATGGAGTCTGGCTTCTGCGCACACTGAAAAATAGATAATGGCCAAAGTATATACATATTACACAAGTCCCCCTTTCCAAACATGAACGAAAGGCTCTTTACTGGATTGATATGTGAATTGAATCAAGCAATGGACCATCTTCCTAATATGGCATGCCAGATTAAAATAGAATAATCAGGACTCATACAAGGTTTCTGAAAATATACCACGACATTTGTCACGGATGCAGCCATTGGCCACAACAGCAAATGTAGATCTGATTTATTGCTTGCTTTCTTGGCACTGATGCTTTTGACTGTGTAAGAGCACTGCTCTCTACGAACCCTCATAGAAAAGACTCAGACTGCTCGCAAACAGCTGAAAGGGCCTTAAACCGAGCAAATGGGATCAGCCTGTCAAACCTCACAAGTCTCTGTAAATTGTTCCACTTCTCGGATGCATAAAATCCTGAAGCCTGTTTCCCAATCTTGGTATTAGTATGGTGATTTCTCAAAACTAAGTAATCTCGGGACCCAGAGCGATGTGCTCTTCATCTATATTTAAAAAATACTTGCAAGATTCTGAGGGACTTTGCCAAGACTTGCTGTGCGAATAAATAGGGTGTAATGCTCATCACTGCGGGGTGAGTGGAGTTTGTTTTTAGAATGAGACCAGCATTAGATACTCTCTTGCCGCATCTTACGTAGAAATCAATTTAAGGGGTCGATGCACATCGGCGAATCGGAATCTTGGGGATCAAACTAAGAAGGTCATTCTGGGCCAGAAGGATGTAAACATAAAACATTCCATCAGTGTTGCAACTGTGCAGCTTTTGCCTGCTTTGATTATCATCTCATTTACCTCTAAAGAGAACGGACTGCCTGTACAGTTGAATCCATAAAATTCTTTAGACTACTCCTCCTCCTCCTCCAGAAACAGGCAACTGTCCTGATTGTTGTCAGCCAAGCAACGTGCGCCGACGTTTTCCACTCAATCATTGTTGGGGGAGCGGCAAATCCTTTTTAACCACTGTCTTTGTGATCCGGAGGTCACTCGGGTATTATTGCACCCCAGGGGTTGCCGCTTGACTTCCACAGGGCTTTGAAGGGGAACACATCAAGGCCTGGCGGAGCTGAAAGGTGTCTCTTCAGTGCGCCAATCCCTTTGTGGTGCCACATTGACCTTTCATCTCTGCGCGGAGATTTTTAAGCGTTTGTACAAACAGTCAAAACCTTCAAGATGTCATTCTTCAGAGAGGATTGAAGTCAAAGGATTGGTCCCATTACGCTAATCTTTTCCGTTTTGCACGTTCATGTTTTGGTGCCGCATGCCCTGATTTTTAAAGTTAGGCTCTCGCTCAGAAAGTTCTTCAAACAAAGGACTACGAGATAGGTACCAGAATTACATATGCAAGGTTGTCTTGCACAGGTTCAGAGGTAACGAAAGTAAGATGGTGAGGTTATGAGGAGTGGTGATAATGACAAATTGGAGAATTTCAAGTAGCTTTTTAGGGTCAACAAAATTTAATTGGAAAATGTTGTTCCTGCAGATGTTGCTGCGTGTTCTGGCGACCACTCATTGTCCTTCCACTCTGGAACTTCTGTATTTTATGACTGCCATGTTATGGCTAATCCTCTTGTTGGCGTCTTTCAACAAAACAAGCGTATGTGAGAGTTGGTCCTGTCACTATGCCTCCAATTGATCATGCGCCCTGGTTACTTAGCCAAGGGGATATCCCTTTGGCCGAATGGTTAGCGTGCATGACTGTTACCAGGGAGTCTGGGGTTCGAAGCCCACCCAGGCCCTCTGTGCCTTGCCACACATAGAAGCATTTCATTTCTCCTGACTTTCACAAACATAATGAGAAGTTTCTTACCAAATTTTAAACGCTTTGGTCCACTTTATATGTAAATACACTTTTGCTGCAACCATTACAGCACTTCCATTTCCTCTGCCCTTAACTCAGATGGCTTCGTTCTATAGGTGTTATAATTGTGTTGTTTCACACTGTTTCGGTTTATTATCTTTGACTACACATGCAGGGGGTCTTGGTTTCTGCCAATGTGTCGGGCCTTTGTCATTCCAGTCCCACCTCATTGGGTTTGAAGTGTTTAATCTGTTC
The DNA here is from genome assembly GCA_009823395.1 of Thamnaconus septentrionalis. Lineage (NCBI taxonomy): Eukaryota > Metazoa > Chordata > Actinopteri > Tetraodontiformes > Monacanthidae > Thamnaconus > Thamnaconus septentrionalis. The sequence continues at coordinate 17,021,163 of CM020518.1, forward strand.
AGCTGCCCTTTCCTTGTACCAGTCGTGTCATGTGACCTTTCCCGCTCCACCTTCAGAACTGCGTCGCCCCATTACCCTGCAGTGTTATCACTCCTTGTTACCTCATTACCTTGCACTGCTGTTTTTTTCGCCCCCACTGCTTTTCTGAAGGCTCTATAAATGCAACGGTTTGGTGGAGGAAAAAAAAGCCAACAGCAGCTGATTTTACTGATTGTTTCTTCCCGCCTGATTGAAGGTGCAGGGCACTGAAATCGACTGGCCTGCTCTCTCGGAGAGAATAATGACTCTGCAAACCCATAGCGGTGAAAATAAAGTTTTATGTGAGATTTTATACTTCGGGTCACAGGGGACCTTATTGTTGGTGCTGTCATCTTGCAGCTTAAATCTCCCCTTAAATCAAGGTGAGCATGGTACATGGTCTTGCTTTAGTGAACATAAAAAACATCAACAGCACCACAACAGCACCCTCCAAACTTTTAGAGTCATCGCAAAAATTTAAGCTAAATGTCACCCAATGTGGACTAAAATGAATAGTGTGAAATGTGGTCGTGTGTTTTACTTTGTGAAGACACAAAGGAAGATACCAAAGTAGTCAGAGGACACATACAACACAGATGCAGGTTATTGCCTGCGGTTCTTGTGAGCACTGCCCACGAATTTCTCATTCTTTTAATCTTCCTCCGTATCTTTTGATCAACTCATCACATTCATACAGTGTGTGACAAGTCTCTCTTCATCAGTCTGCTATGCGCGGTGGATGCCTAATCAAATCAAGGCTGCCACAATAGCAAACATCCATCAAGTGAATCCTAAAAAAAAAACAAAAAACGTCTGTCAGCCCCAGTCAATGTGGCTGTCTAGTCTCTACGAAATTAAATGCGGCCCAGCCATGTGAAAAAATTTCTACTTGTAAATGACCCCTCCTCTCCCCCATTACAGTCTGTGTTTTATTGGATTTACAAAAGAATCTGGATTTTAATTATTTATCTGACAACTAAACCAAATAACGAGAGTACAGCTGCACGGCAAGGGAGGCTGCACATGCTTGCACATGCCTGGAAATGAACCACACGCTGCTCTTTTAAAACATAATCGGAAAAGACAAAACACAAGCCCATTAATGTCTTGTTTGCGAAAAACTTTCCGGCGCTGAGATAATTGGGTTCAGTGGCCCAAACCAAAAGGCTCCAACAAAAGAGCTCAACCTCCAATCTGCGTGTATTCAAGAGTCTCTCTCATAGCGCATCATTGTCTGGATGGTTCAAAGTCACATGGTGACCCTCTTGCTATAAATAAGGTAATTGGGATGAGAGCGGCAAGGAAAAACAAAACAGGCGTTGTGAATGCAAATGCGTGCGCGCACACTGGAGACCAATTAGGACAAACGATTGTCAGGCACCACGGCTCAAACGCTGTCTGGAAAGTTTTCTTCGACACTTTAAAGATGACAAAACCACAAATGTGCTGCTCTGGCAACAAAGTTTCCCGTTTAGGGGTCTCCGAGCGGTAATAGTTGAATACCCACGAGCCCTCAATGTTGTTTGTATAAAGAAGGAGCTGGCAGCGGGGCAATCCAGGACTGTTTGGATCAAAAACATGGCGCCTCCGTTGAATTCATCGGAAAGTGACCCAGAAATGAAAAGTGTTTGCAGCCTCAAACAGAATTTAGGGCCTGCTGATTGGACGGCTCTTTGACGAAAAGCATCTTTTTGAGTGCGAGTTCCCCCAGCGTGGAGTTTTTTTTTATGTCGGCATTTTCTCCGCGGAGCAAATAATCAAGACATGTTGCAGCACCCTGAGTCTCCTGGAGTGATGAAGCAATAATGCACTCTCTACTTATTTCAGCCGCAGATGCCCCTCGAAACTCGGTTTCACATAACAATCTCTGTGGAAATAAATTGAATTTTCACTTCCAATGCCTGCAGGTGCCTAAAATATTTCCTCCCAAACAGACCTTTCCCTAAATTTATCTATGCTGATACCTGTCTAAGAGACCCTCCCCCCCCCCCAATCCTCATGTGAAATAAATGCAGACCATCCCTTGTGGTTTTTACAGTGTTGATAGATTCACACAGTCCTGAAGTAATTAACTTTTTAGGTGCCTCTATATTATAGAGGCATCGGACACTCTTTGCACAGTGCTGTCACTGCTTCATCACAATGAAAGTGACTGTCTGAACGGGGAATAAAAGGCCTGAACCCAGCAGTCAGTAGATTTGAAAACCTGTTCGCTCCCAGTCGCAGATTTCAGTTCCTTTAAAACTCAGAAGCAGCAGAGTGATTTTGGTTTATCGATGCCGGGCAGCCGCTGGCTGTGTTTACACGCCAGCACACACATGTGCTGGTGACACATGCGTATCGCGCTAGCATCAGTGGAGATCAGGGGGCCAGGAGGCGACAAGTGCGGTTGGCTGCTGCGTGACTGTTGTGTGTGCACCCGCTTTCCCTAAAGACAAACTGCAGGCGTTAGTGAAAGGGGAAGGGAGGGGGGGAGAAGTGAGGAGAGGAGAGGTTGACAGGAGACCTGAACCGGATGGACGTATGATGAGTTATGGACGGATGGCTGAGTGGTTGTATATAGTGGAGGAACGTATTAAAGTCTGGTCCTGTTGGATAAGGACGGTGAGATACTGAGAATGACAGTTTTGGGTGCCAGCTTCAGTTCACCTCATAAGGAAGAGGAGTAAGGAGACGACTCTGGCTGCTCTCACTATTTATAAAATTGTGCGAAAAAGGTTTACTTGACTTTAGTACAAAGCTCGAAGTAGCTGTGGAAACCCTGGAGATGGTCGTGCCGGTGTGAAGATCCCAGTGGATTAGCGACAGCTTGGGAAACACTCAGACCAGCAGGCCGTCTGGCACCATGTTCTCCACGTTCAGAGCCACTTCAATCCCCTTTCTTCCCCCATTCTGATGCTCGCTTTCAACTTCAGCAAGTCGTCTTCGCCGCGTCCACATGCCTAAACTAAGCCGCCAGAGTCCAAGATGGCGGCCCATTCATTTCAATGAAGTTGCTCACCCAGCGCATGTCCCGATAAAGTTTTTGACTTCCGCATTAATAGGTCATTAGAGCATGCGGAGTAGTGTCACTTTCCATCGTACCTCTGTAACTCACATGATCTTTGGCCAATCAGAACGATCCTGGAGAACGTCACTTACAGACACGCCAGGACGCAACCAATCAGAACTAGCTGAAACACAGCCCATGGGATTTTTTTGCTGCAGTACCTCGAGTGGCCACTGGAAGAAATCGGCCAGCCGACTGTCACAATGCCTCCAATTGATCATGCGCCCTGGCTACTTGGCCTGACATGGCTATTACCCGGGAGTCTGGGGTTCGAAGCCCACCCGGGCCCTCTGCGCCTTGCCACACATGGCCTAAACACACTGAGTTGCAGCCATGCGATTGGCTGCTTAGCTGTTTCCATGAACAAGCAAGTGAATATTTGACCCAGGTGTACATTTTGACTGATAGGTTTCCTCATCCATTTTAAGATGTGCCACTCAGAACTTCGCCCAAAGTTGCATCAGACAAAAGAAGAGTGTTTTGATAATTTGTTTTTTCTTTAGTCACATTCCTTTCATGTGGAACCATCTGTGAGGTCAGTGTGCGTGAGGAAATCAGTAAATCCCTCAAACGAAACCCCGCAGGGTAGGCGTAGTCTTTTTTGTTGTTGTTTATCGAGCAAAGTTAGCTCCCTGAGGGGCAACGTACAATTAATGTATGCATCTACGACCCGGAAAACTCTCGTCTGCCTGCGTTGGCTGTCTAAGTGATTGCGAGCTTTGAACTCTGAAATTAGTTCCTTGATGACGGGCGATGGTTTGACACGTCGAGGCGGGTGCATCTATGCAGCCAGGAATGGTCGGGAGGGGGTTTGAAGGAGGAAGTTATTTATTTTCTGTCTGGACTGGAGACGAGAGAAAAAAAAACGAAAGTGCAAGCAGAGAAGGAGGTGCACGTGCAGCTGACAACGCAGAGAGGATACTCCGCTTCCTTCTTCTTCTTCTTTTTTTAATAGATATAAGTGCGCTCGCTACCCTGTTGACCCCTCCGGAGTGCTCCTGCTTCTCGAGGAGTGTTTAGAATGACACTCGAATGTAGATTAAAAGTGAGAGTGACTGCACCGTCGGCACTTCCTCAACCGTGCGCGCGAGCCACTAGCTTGTTGTCAGGGCGCGCAGTTAAGGCAGCGAAATAGTGCCGTGTTAATGTGTGTGTACGTGCATGTGTGCACGCGCGCGTGCGTGTGTGTCATAAGTGCTGCTCCGCGCTGTTTTGTGAGCTAAGCTGCAGGAGATGGCGTTTTAGCATGCGCGGCAGAGAGCTTTGCCTGTCAATGCATTTCTCCTGGTTTTTTTTTCCCGCAGCTTCTTTTGGCTCAGCTCCTGTCATGCTTAACCGCCTTGTCTCCTCACCGCACTGTCTTTGCGCGTGCGTGCGTGCGTGCGTGCGTGCGTGCGTGTGTGTGTGTGTGTGTGAAAAGTAAGAGAGGAAGAGGCTCAGTGAGTTTCGGCTCTGCCGGCCCTGATAACACCTGATAAGACCAAGAGGGCAGCGAAAGAACCACACAGTATTTTTTTTTCCCTCCCTGGGCACTAATGTTTTTTTTCTGTCTGTGCCTCAAAGATTTCCTCTTCTTGTTTTCCAGATAAAGAAGTCCTCACAGCTACCCCCTCTGCCCAACCTCCCATGGTGACACCGGCGAGCACAAAAGAACCAGGCCCCGCAGTCCAAAGCTCCGGCGGGTTGGCCGGAGGTCTGCCGCAGTCTGCACCGACCCCCAAAGGATGGCCTGCGGCCCTGAAAGGGGACCACCGCGTTCTCCCCTCAGCCCTGCCCCAGAACCTGCTGCCGCTCCTGGGCAGAGGACTCAGTGTCAGCTCCCTCCCGGGAAGTCGCTCCCTGGGACATCAGAGCGGGGGATTACTGAGGAGGGTGAAAGCCCAACCGGCGGCGGCGGCGTTTGGCACAGGCGGCGATCCAGCTGAGCCTCGGCCCACAGACACGTACTCGCGGGCAGCCGACGCGCGCACACACACCGCCGAGCAGCAGCAGCAGGAAGAGGAGGAGGATGACGAGGAGGAGGAGGGGGAAGAGCAGCTCACCACCATGGACACGGTGCTGGGCACTGATACAGAGACGGGAACCCCGCCGCCAGGTATGACTCCTCATCCTTTAGTTGGCAGATTGCTGAGATCCGGCCTTCATGCACTAAGCGCTCCCCAAATTTCAACTTACAAGACCGTACAGTGTCAGACACGTGGTGCCGAGTGCAGCAGAAAATCCTCCTCTCCAGAGGGCCATCACACCTTTTAATGTGTGCATTTTTTTTCCTTCACTTCCTTTATGCACACGCTTATTTGCACTTCTTGCAGTTTTCCTTTCAATTTTGACAGACAAATCTATCAAATCCTCGTTGTTATCGTTTTCATCTCTTTTGCGCGACGCCACACACAGATACAACCACAGAGTGCAGCTGTGTGTTCTGTGTGGGTGGTGTCTGAGATTATTATTATTTTTAAGGTCAGCGCAGTTTCCTGCAAAGCCTCACGTTTCATCTGGTTTCAAAAAGGAGCCGTCTTGGAATATACAAGTACTGTATATCTTTAAATGGGAACTTCAGTTGGATGTGAGAGGAAAATGGCATCGTTTGAACGGCTCCTTTGGCTTCCTGTCACGCAGCCATCAGGTCAAGAGCCCGCAGAGAGCGCTTCCAAAAGTGGTTCAAAACTTGGAAGGTGATTGGCAAACTCTCTGTCTGTCACATTCAAACAGACCAGTCCGATTTATTTTTTTTCCTGTAGGCTCCGAAGGCAACGTTAGATGCACGTGAATGCCCCACTGCACCATGGTGTTTAACTAAACTCTGGCTGGAGCCAGCCGGACGTCGAGCAGAAACAATGGTGTCTGCTGAGAAAAGACCTCAGTGGTGTTTTATCGTCTTCTTTAAATGTGGAAGCTCTTTCCAGCTCTGATAAAAGTGCCTGTGTAGAAGCATCCGCACTAATCTCCTCTGCAGCAGCCCCGGCTCTTCGCTGCTCCGTCTCCCTGCTCCCACCCACGGTGACTCCTGCCTGTTTTTCAATTGAGGAAGTTGATTGGTTCCCAGAATCTACTGAAATATTAAGACTAATTTAAGTCCCCCAATGGACCTTCTTTTTTTTTTTTTTTTTTAAATGGTCCATTGGGGGACTGACAAGATGGATGTGAGAGAATTTTTAGTTTTTGCTCTTTTACTCTATAAACGTAATCCAAATACTGATTACTCATTTGAAAAGTAATGTAATTACTTATTTAACTACTTTGTTTCATAAGTAATCAATTACCATTCGCACATAACGTACATCTTTGATTTAGGCGAGATGAACTCAAAATCATGTTTGTATTGCCAGCTATCAAACGCAGTCCCTGTTTTTAGTTTTGCTATTTGTTTTGGTAAAAGTCGCATATCAATGATGCATGCAATGTTGCATGCACGGCTGCATCATCAATCTGCTACAGTTTTCGGTTGTTTTTCTAAATCTCAGACATTTTGTGGATAATGAGAAATTTTTTGCTTCCAAAATATTTCTGAAAAGTGATGGAATCGTTACTTGATAAAGTAATTGTAATATAATTACAACTTTTGCCAGAGTAATCCCTTTACATTACTCTGTCACTAAAAAAGTAGTTTAATTACAGTAGTGGATTACTTAGTAATAGATTACTCGCCAACGCTGCTGACAGCAGACCTATTTTATTGTTTCAGTAAAAAGTGACGCATCGCTCCTTCTTTGTTTCATAAATGTGCAAATCCCCCTCAATGGAGCTCCAGTGTATCACAGACGCAGCACAGGAACTGTTGATTTACAGTGTTTACCGTGTGGTGTTGGAGAGTGGGAGGGAAAAAAAGTCATTATTTTTATTTAGCCAGGAGTCGTCACTGTGCTTGGAGTCAGCTCCGCAGCCGTTTCGGTCCCTGTAATTTCCTGTCATTAATTAAACACAGTGGGGAGCTCCAGCGAGTCTCTGGTCAGGTCACATTAACATGATTACAAAGCTGCTTGGGAAAACAAACAAACAAACAAACAAACAAACAAACAAACAAAATCATTACATTTCTCTGTCCTCAGCCTTGTCAAGCTGCATGGTGAATTTCTCGGACCCTGAGGGATACATTGACTCCGCTGATGACCCGCCTCTGCCCGACGGAGCCTTCTTACACTGCACCTACACCGTGACCGTTTACACTGGCTACGGAGTGGAGCTGCAGGTACTGTGTGTCACTCGCCCCTTCCTTCGTCGCTCCCCCGCGTGAGTGGGTGAGCAGTGGAGGGCCGACCCTGGATTGAACAACTCTGACTCCTAGTGACTGCCATGGGTACTGCATCTGCCCCCATCTCGAACAGGAACAGGGGTAGATCAGAAAAAAATGAAAAAAAACACATCTTTGCATGCTGGTGGTTCTTCTAACTCAGGCATTCATTGGTTTAATTCCCAAACAACTTGCATATGCATCCTTTATTGAAAAGGGAAATACTAACAATCAAATGGTCTGAAATCTCCAAGGATAAATAGTCTGTAAAGGCTCAGTTCCAGCTGATTTTTTAAAGGATTTTTTTTAAGGGGAGACCAGCCTCCGTGAATCTATTTAACCTGCTAGCTGCTTCAAAAAGCTTTGTGTGTTGCACTACCAATGGAAAAGTCTCTCAAACAGCAGAAGCTGTAAGCGTTGGTCGCATGGTTTTAGCCATCTAATAAAAACGTGAAACCATGCGAGGTGAAGTCTCACTTGAGATTTCATCATGTAAAACAACTGTTTTTTTTTTTGTTTTTTCTATGCCCGTTTTTTTTTATATTATTATTTCTGTAATTGTTTTTAAATCATTGAGATACTAAAGTTGTGAATCTTTCAAAGTAGTTTGGACATTTTTACTGGATATGTAGTTATAATGTATTGGTAAAAAGGAAACTATTCAATCAGTGGTAATAATTTTGCATAATTGTCTAAAATTGACTGCCTTGTTTGTAGTCAAAGATACCTTTCATCCATTTTGATGAAAATATTGCATGTTTTATGAACTAGATATAGAAATAGATTTTTTTTTGAGATGCAGTTTATCTTATTTGGTTTTTTTCAGTTTATTTAGTCCAACTTTCTTTTTTTGCAATCAACCACTGCAGCATGAAACGAAATGCTCTCAAGCAGCCCAAGCGTCAATCCATCTGCACCCCGTTCCTGACATCTTCCTGTGTGCTCAGGTGAAGAGCGTGAATCTCTCGGAGGGCGAACAGCTGTCAATCAGAGGCGCAGACGAGCGCGGCGCCCTGCTGGTCCTGGCCAATCACACGCTGCTGGTTGAAGGGCAGGTGATCCGCAGTCCGACCAACACTCTGTCCGTCTACTACCGCTCCACCCCGGAAGGGAGCATGGGCGACTTCCAGCTGCACTACCAGAGTGAGTGCAGCAGATGTACATACGAAATAATGGAAGAAAAAAAAAACATTGCAAAATGAATCAGATACCAACAGCGTAACGTTGATTGTCGTGTACACTGCGTTCCAAATTATTATGCAAATGATATTTTTCTCTGATTTTCCTAAATAGTCAATATAAATGAAGTCATCATAATTTTCAAGTCATCAACCTTTAGAGTGCAATTCGAATGTCAGTGAACGAACTTGACATGACAACAGTATTTTTTTTCAAAAATAAAAACTTAAAATGCCTTAAAATGCACTGTTCCAAATTATTATGCACAACAGAGTTTCAAGCCATGTTATTGTTTGTCAAGAACTAAAAATGGTCATTTGTTAAATTAGAAGCAATAGCAGGTCATATTTACTGAAAATTAAAAGCTATTTCAATCAAAACATCTGAACAGGTCACGTTACATTTTAACATAGGACCCCTTATTTGATAGGAGCTTCACAATTCTAACATCCATTGAACTTGTGAGTTTGTGCAGAGGGTCTGCTTGAATTTACTTGCAGAATGTCAGAATAGCCTCCCAGAGTTGCTGTTTGGATGTGAACTGCCTCCCGCCCTCACAGATCTTGCTTTTTATTTTTTTGCTTGAGGATGCTCCAAAGCTTCTCAGTAGGGTTGAGGTCGGGAGAGGATGGGGGCCACATCATGAGTTTGTCTTCTTTTATGCCCATGGCAGCCAGTGATGCAGAGGTATTCCTTGCAACATGAGATGGTGCACTGTCATGCAGGAAGATGATTTTGTTACGGAAAGCACAGTTCTTCTTTTTGTACCACTAAAGAAAGTGGTCAGTCAGAAACTCCACATCCTCTACAGAGGTCATTTTCACACCTTCAGGGACCCTAAAGGGGCCAACCAGCTCTCTCCCCATGATTCAGGCCCAAAACATGACTCTGCCACCTCCTTGCTGGCATTGCAGCCTTGTTGGGACGTGGTGGCCATTCGCCAACCATCCACCACTCCATCTCTCTGGACCATCCAGGGTTACACGGCACTCATCAGTGAACAAGACTGTTTGAAAATTGGTCTTCATGTATTTCTGGGCCTATTGGAGCCATTTCTGCTTGTGAGCATTGTTTATGGTGGCCGAATGGAAGGTTTATGCATAACTGCAAGCCTCTGGAGGATCCTACACCTTGATGTTTGCGGGACTCCAGAGGCACCAGCAGCTTCAAATACCTGTTTGCTGCTTTGTAATGGCATTTTAGCAGCTGCCCTCTTAATTTGATGCATTTGTCTGGTAGAAACCTTCCTCATTGTGCCTTTATTTGCACAAATCCGTGTGTGCTCTGAATCAGCTACAAATCTCTTACTAGTATGATGATCATGCTTAAGTTTTAATTAAATATTGAAGGTTTTCATACCTTGTCCAAGGAATTTAACTATTTCACGCTTTTCGGCACTACAGAGATCCCTTTTCTTTCGAATATTGCTTGAAAATGGTGGTCTGCTTAATAATGTGGAACGTCCTTCATAAGTATTTTTTGGTTTAATTGGACTAACCTGGCAATTTAATTGACGCAGGTGTCTGAGATTGATTTCACTGACCCCAAGAACCCTGAGACACAATACACAATAAGAGTTTCACTGGAAAACCAAAAAAATTACCTTTATGACACTTAAACACAATTTGCATAATAATTTGGAACGCGGCGTATGTGTAAACACGGCATAGACTTTCACTCCATAACTTCGAGAGTTTGCAGCCTCGGGGGCTGTTTGTCCTCGGTTTAATCGCTAATTGTACAATCAAAAAAAAAATGCTCTCATTTAACCACTTTGCATGGTGATTAAATCTGTCATGTAAATGAGCTGATTAAAGCTCTGATTAATTGCTATCCTGCCATTAGGAAGCTGAGAATATGGGAGTTTGCGCTTGCGTTGCTGCGCGTTCCACGCGTGTGCGCAGACGGCCCCGGCCCATTACGCGTCTGATGAGGACGGTAAAGCTGGAGGCAGCGGAGTGTTGAGCGCCTCCTGGGCCATTAATCAAGGCTTTCCAATGCCTTAGCTGGGCGTCGGCGGCAGGCACCTTTGTAGGACAAGTCACGCCCCGAATGAAAATGGAGATTAAAAACTTCCAAAGGCCGGGAAGATTGTTTCTTAACTTCCTAAACAGAAGCATGGATGCATGACTATCAAATGATTAAATAATCCGGCAATTCTACCTTGAAAAGAGAAGAATTGGCTTCGTGACATATTATGGTTTGAAATTACAAAACTTGGTTTGAAAATCAGCTTTGTGTTAGTTAGGTAGGTACCTCATTAGCACAGCAAAAATTATCAAAAAGGTGTCAAAACAGAGTACAAACTCGTGTGGGTGCAAATTAATTACCTCACAGTGACAAATGACTCTCACTGCTACAAAAACTAATGTCTCTCTATCTCTCTCTCTCCTTCTCTCCAGTTTTTAGACTGAGTTGCTCGCTGCCCAAGAGGCCTCACTTCGGAGAGGTGTCTGTGCAGGACCTGCTTCCCGGAGGCGTTGCACGCTTCCACTGCCACATGGGCTACCACCTGCAGGGGGAGACGCAACTCACCTGCATCAACGCCTCGCTGCCCGTGTGGCGTGGCAAGGTGCCCACCTGCAGAGGTGAGTGTCACTGAAGTTCAGTTCAGGTGTTTTTTTTGTGTATATGTGACTAAAAGGTTCTTTAGTTTTTAAATAAAAATACTTTCACTCCGTGAAGAACATTAGAACAGAACAATTTGTCAATTACAACTGGTAGTTTGCACATTTGGACCCAACAAAAACTGTTTGTAGCCTCTTTAAGATACCTGACGGGTATCTTGACCTATAGCATGGTGTTACTACTAGACAATAACCTGTGTAAAATGGAATGATTTGCAGAATCAAGGGATTTCTTTTGCATTTCCATTCAGGAAAACAGCCGTAGAAACCTGAAAATGGCAAGACTTACAAATGTTATTGGATGCATTTTGCTGTCACATATATGGGCCAATCAGATGCATCCACATGGATGGATGGGATGGTGCTCTAAGGCAATCTGGGAAATACCTTTGCATGAAGGGTTAACCTGAAACCTGTGTCTGTTCTCCAGTTAATGTCAGAAAATTGCCGAGCAATTTTCTGCATTTCCCGAGGGACGTTTCTAACTTGTAGCAGCTCCAATTATCACAACGGTCACATAATTGTCTTTTAGAAGCTACATTAGGATGAGATCTGCATGAATCAGTGGAGAAATGTGTCCCCTGCCTCTTGACGTGTCCTCTGCAGCTCTTTGTGGGGGCACGGTGAAGAACGCTACGGTCGGAAGGGTTCTGTCCCCCACCCCTCACCATGGACCCTCAGCCACCCTGGACCGCTCCTGCTCCTGGTCTCTGGAGGCTCCCAAGGACCAGAGGCTGCACCTCCACCTGGAGAGACTGGCCTTGGGACCGACAGACAGGTTGGACTACTACAGCTTTGTACGCACGTCATGTACAGCTGTTAAAGATGCTACCTACTTACTTTAACTGCACTTTTATGCTTAACAGTAGAGCAGTGGTTGTCAAACTTGATGTATTATTAAATACACATCCTGATGCTTCCAGTTTGCTGCCTAAACCTTGACACATAGGCACCAGCTGACCTGAATGTTCATTGGTCAATGATTTGTCAGTGTTGGAACAGCAAAGCACATTTTAAAACAACAAAGTTGACATTAAGTGTTAAAACACCATTAAAACAGGTAAAAAAAAATACTTAAAAAGTGTCTTTTTGGGTCTGGATCAGTCATAAAATGTAAAAATCAAATATTTTATTATAGATTTTACAATATGAATGCTTTATTAATTGAGTCTTTGCATTGCTGCAAGTCACCCTGTAGAGCCAAATATAATTATTTAGCCCCCTGCCCCCTTTTGTTGACAGGTTGGTGTTGTGGAGCGGCCTGGATGCCGGTTCCGTGGTGCTGTTCGACTCGGGTCGTGGCGGGCAGATACCTTTCGAGGGCGTGATCAGCGAGGGCCCAGCCGTGAGGATCCAGTTCATCACCGACCAGCCCAACCACAACACGGGATTCAACATCCGCTACGAAGGTAACCGGAACCGCCATCGGCCCGGCCACCGCTTCCATCCCCGCAAGTGCAATTTCAAACGTCTTTCACGCCGGCGTCATATTTTTTATGTTCGCTCTGTAAACAAAACAGGAGGATTGCGAGTCTGTTCCCGCGAGCGCTGCCAAGTGCAATTTGGCTTGGAAACACTGGAGAGTGAGCCGGTTGTCTAACATAATTAGAGATGCTGGCAGAGTTGGGCTTTTGGAAGGATGCAAATATTTCCCCTCCAAAAGGTTCATCCCGATCAGTAGAAAGGAAGACAAACAAAGGGATACGTTTTGTGTGATAACAAGATTCCAAAGAGATCCACGGACAGTGCACGACAGTGCAACTTTTAAAAGCAGGAGCTGCAGTGCCGAGAGAGAGAGAGAGAGAGAGAGAGAGAGAGAGAGAGAGAGAGAGAGATACAGGAGCCGTGGGTAATGCACGAGGAACTGTGTGAGTGACAGGGAAAATGTGTGAGAGCTGTAAGAGAGTGATGAGGCGTGCTGTAAGTGAGAAGTTCAAGGTGATCATCTCCAAGCCCCCTTTCTTGTGAAAATCAAGACGAGAGCCGCCTCTCTCTCCGGCTCGGCCCCGGAGAGGAGAAGAATAAAGGTCAGCCGGCAGGAAAGTGTTGAGTGAAAGAGTTTCAGTGAGAGTGAAAGGAAAGGTGTCGAGAGCTGATGCGATGGTGTAGGGACAGTGGCAGCGAGGGGAAGGCAGGAGGCAGAGCTGGAGCTAGCAGAGATCACTGCAGTTAGCAACAATAATCGGTTGTGCTGTCAATCATCTTGTGTGTCTGCCTCTCCTAGCGTTCGAGCGGGGCCACTGCTATGAGCCGTACCTCCAGAACGGGAACTTCACCACCACCGACCCGCTGTACGGGGTCGGAGCCGTGGTCCAGTTCACTTGCGACCCGGGACACTCGTTAGAACAAGGCCCGCCTGTTATCGAGTGCATCAGTGCGAGGGACCCCTACTGGAATGACACGGAGCCTCTTTGCAAAGGTAACACTGATGAAAGGAGGAGCAATTTTTTTCCCCGAGCGTTTCCACGTATCTTTGCTTTGATTTAAATCTTCTGTTGGATCAAAAAAAAAAATGTCGCCGAGCTTGAAATCCCTGGGTACATAAAAGGGGAGAAAATAATAAATCGTGATGGTAGCCGCAGTCAAAGATGTGAAAAATTATTTCCTCACACCACAATGCCTGTCACCGCAATATCCGTCGGTCAGGCAGCGGTGACGTCTCTAATAGCGGAACAGGCCTCTGTCATGAAGACAAAGGCATGGGTATTTATAACCACCGTCAGTCTGGCTGTCAAAGCCCGAATGAAAAGAAGTTCTGAGGTGATAAAAGGTGCCAGAAAATGAAAAAAACGCTCCATTTGACGTTTGACCAGGTGGTGTTGCTGAAACTGGACAAGCTCTCTGTCCATCACCATGCAGAACTTGCTGTCATTTTGTTTTTAAAAAACACGTTGTCCAGTTGTGATAAAAGTGAAACCGCAGCAGCTTCCAGGCGAATCACTTTAGCACCGGCTCAGTGCGATAAAAAGCCCTGAGGCGGAACTGAAAATGCTTTCTGTTGCCGCTTGGAAAGACAGATGAGCGAGACGGCAGAATTGAAAATAATGCAAGGGGCCATGCTTTGAACCTCCTGGTGAAGATTGTTGAAAATGTATTACCTCCTCGAAAGAAACCGCAGGATAAAAAAATATACAGTTGTCCTCCAAGTCTGCGTCTTAAAAAAATGTCCATTGCGATTCTAAAAAGAAAAAGTTGGAATCATACTTTCCCCCAAAAGACGACGTGCCTGTAACGTCTCCTCCATCCCCCCGCCCCCTGCAGCACAGTGTGGAGGTGACCTGACTGGTCCAGGGGGGGTGATCCTCTCCCCAAACTGGCCCGAGTGGTACGGCGAAGGGGAGGACTGCAGCTGGAGGATACACGTGGACGAAGACAAGCGAGTGCTGATGGACGTGCAACTGTGAGCGGCATTGCAACACTTGATATCCATCACTCCATCCATCCATCCATACATCCATCCATCCATCCATCCTCACTGAGCCTACAGAAAGCGCTGCAGGATCTCGTCCCAGCCGTCCTCAGTCAGCGTGCAGCCCTGCTTGCTCAGCTGGAAATGAAGACTTTATGATGAATAAATATTTTTTTTTGAAAGAAAAAAAAACGTAGCTCTGATCCAGTGTTGCGGCCCCAGTGAGCGCTAGATGTGATCATTAAAAATGTATGCCCAAGAGTTCTCAGTGTGCAGGCCCAGCGAGGGGTCCAGCATCATGTCTAAACGTTCCGATTGACATTTCCAGGCTCATTCCGAACCATTAAATTCAAAACCTGACAGCACAAAGATAACGCTGCTGTGTTTTTCGTCGGCTCTTAGTGTCGGTACTGTAGAACCGAGGTGTCCAGGTGATAAACAGGATGTACTGCATGGTACTTTTAGCTTTAGCAATGAGTCAGAGGAGAGGAGAAGTTCTGATTTCAACATCATTCACAATCGGTAAAGGTTACAATTTGGTTATACAAATGTTTTTCACATAGATAGAGCCGGGCTATGCTTTGCCTCATGAACTTTCGGTCAAGGGTTAAATTTTTCAGGCTGTGTGACTGTCTCGGCATTGAAGTACACTTGATAAAGTCGATTCATTTTTCTCCAAACAGCCTCTGTGTTGTGTAAAAGTGTGTCAGTAAGGCTGCAGGCAGAGGAGCACAATACTGCCAAAGGCTTCCAGGCTTTTCAGCAAACACAAATAAGTTAATAACTTTCCTCTTTAGAAATGCTGAAATATCCCTTTAAGGCTGGAACGTAGTATGGACAGACTTCAATGGGGCCCCAATCTGAAAATGTCACACAAGGCTCAGTCAGAGAAAAACATCTCAGAAGCAGCAAAGAAAAACATGTTTACAGGCTGTTTAACGCCTCGCCTGTGGATGAATGCAGCGCTTAGCCTTTGAGGTCATCCCGTCTCCCACGCAGTCGTCTGCCGACGTGACTGCAAGTCTGAGTCAGTCGTCCTGAGCTGACGCCACTGGCCGCTCCTGTCTCTGTCTGTCCTCCTCCTGCCCAGGCTGAACATCAGCGACAGCGACATGCTGACCATCACCGACGGCGACGAGGTCGCGACTCGCATCCTGGGCCGCTACGTCGGCGGGAGCAGCCCCTTCAAGCTGTTCTCCACCACCCCGGACCTGACCGTCACCTTCCATTCCGACCCGGCCGGCCTCGTCTTTGGAAAGGGCGAGGGCTTCATTATTAACTACATGGGTAAGCGCTGGGAGCAGACTCACATGGGACGCCCGAAGCAGACAGCGAATGCAACTCCTAATAAGCCGCGTTCAGACTGTCAGCCAAAATCCCATTTTTAGCCAATCCAGATTGAAACCGGATGGCTCTTTTGTAGACTGAACAGTCAAATCGCACGCGCTGGACAACGCCTCCGCTCCAACGTCGTTGCTACAGCAGCCTGTCAGATGGGTCGTTAATGTGGCCCAGTCTGAACAGAACCAGATCCCATTTGGACACTTGCTAAAAACAGTGTGGACAGTCAGCCCTAAAAATCAGATTTGAGAAGGAATCTGATTCAAATCAGATTCGCCTGCAGTCTAAACGACAACTTGTCGCAACTGCGAAATGTGGATTGATTTATGGTTTTTATATTGGTAAAAGCGTAACATACTGCCTATAAATACATTAATAAGAGTGTATATTATCTGTACATTAAAAGTAACTTGGTTTTCCTACCCATAGAACGGTTCTCATATGCAGTATATAAGAATATACAAAGAGCAAGGGACTGCTCCTAATTAGCTGCCATCTTGCACCACCTACAAAAGTGTGTTTTCAGCCAATTATGGCGGAGTTGATTGAGACGTCCGAGTTAATGGGAGGGGCGAGGAGCCATTCCAGAAGTTGTCTGCAAGGACATCGAGGAAGCGATTGCGGTTAGATTGTTTGTGTAGCATAAGGTACAGCGAGCGGATTGTGTTAAGGAGACCTAAGAGGTCGTTTGGCGGTGCAAGGGGTCGGATGCTGTGTCCTCATTGAGGGGCTGCAGCTTGTATGCAAAGGCTTTATATTCTCTGTGCGCTTGGAAAGCTGGCGAGTTGAAGGGACTCGAGGTTCAGGTGGGAGTTTGGCCTTGCAGAGGCAGACAACCAGGAGACTTTCATTTGACGTGTTGTCACCCATAATATTTAGATGTTTGCTCCACGAACTGCATGAATAGTTCAGCTACTTGCAGTTAACTAAAGACCTTGGCTGATTTAAAACAAAACAGTTTAAAACGAAGCATCTGCGATTTTTAATCTTTGGTTTTTGACATTTTAAAAGCGGAAACTGTTTGTTTGCAAAGGGTTTAACAATTTCCCTGCAATCAGAAAGAACACAAGGAGAAAGCGTGCGCCTTTCGAAGCTACAAAAAATCCGAAGATGAGATTCACCGACTGAGAGACCAAACGATTGATTTATGGTAAAACAATAGAGGCACACATTGTTGACTTCTCCCGAGGATTGTACGTTTTTTTCCTCTCCGTAAGCAATTTGTAGAGTTGTCCCCCCTTTATCCTTCAACGGGAGCAGGAAATGTTATGTTTCCGTTCAGTTTCGCCATTCGTTTCAATTTAGCCTTTTCCCCCTCAAGTTGCCAGCTCCATTTTTCATCTGCCAACCCCTCCCCTCGCGTCTCCCCTTCCATTTCCCTCTGCCCTTATTCAATCACGTCCTATTTGTTTCACCATCTCACAATGGCGCTCTCATCCATGCGCTGGAGCCAAGAGTTTAACAAGTGGGCAAATAAACTTGTTTCCTTCCATTTACATGCGGCGCTCGGTGTCGCTCCACACGTCTAACATCTGACTCCAATCTGGCGGCACTCTGGGACGCGCGTTCGCCAATTTGACAAAAAAAACCCTCCCTCGAAGAACGCCGCAAACTCCCGAGCGCTTACCACGGGAGCAAATCAAGCACACGCAGCGTGAACACGCAGGCTACAGTATGCTCTTTGATTGCATGTGTGTTTATATGTTAGTGTGCGTCATTATTGCCTGTGTGTGTGTGTGTGTGTGTGCAGAATATATTACATCACACATTCAGGCTTCGCTGACAATGAAAGTCAATATAAAATGAATAATTGATCCAGGATTCTTCATTTTACACAATCTCTGTGGGCTTGTTATCATGTACAATGTAATGCGATACTGCAGGCTGCCCGATCAATCATCAAATGCGTGAGCACATACACATACTGACACACACACACACACTCATGTTCCTACGCAAAGGCTACTGATTTTTTTTTTTTTCCCATCAGGAAGCTGTTTGGCTTTAACCACTGACAGCAGCTGGGTTTTAAAACTGAAATTGTGCTCATTCTTTTTGGCCATCTTCCAGTGGAAAGCACTTTTAATCTTTCATAGCCATTTGTAGGTGAAGCAGAGGGAGGGGTCAGAAGAAGGTGATATTTTTACATTGAAATAAAAACCTTGTTGGTAATACCATAATTACACCCTAATAATCTTTTTTGGTGTGTGTGATGTCACACTTGAAGTGCTATAGCAAACCGTGAGCTTTAACCACCTGGCCAAGCATGCAGTTTAAAAAAAAAAGAAAAACAAAGTCTATTGACAAATGCGAGAAATGCCCACTCACAATCCAAATTTTACCTTTCTACTTTCTGTGGTCTCTTTACCAGATGGACACGTGAGATTAATCTAAAATATTTTGGAAATGTTCCATCTGGTGAGACAATTTGCTGCGACTTTCTGCATCTGTTACCGTCACCGTCATTAGCATAATACTTTTTTTTTCGCAGTTCCTTCCTGAATGCCGCACCAGTAGTTTTTGCCCCACCTCCCCCCTCCAGCTGACAAAAACAGCTTGGCTTCATAAAGTTTGCGGGTATTTAAGAACCCAAAACTCGAGCCTCTTGATCAGCGTGAGGGAGAGTTGTTCTCCTGTCGCGACGGCGGATTTTCAATTCAAATGGGAGACGTTTTAATGCCGCCGTCTATTTGAGGTTGCGAAGATAACACGGAGACAGTTTGATCCGTGATCAGAGAGGTTCTTGGTTTAAGACGATCCTCGGAATAATCAAGAGTCTGTCGGTTGCGAGAGTCCCGCTGAGTCTCTCCCGGTCTTATCAGACCACTCTTGAGTTTAACATCCGCATAAATCCAACATCTGTGATTTTCGGTTTGTAAAGGGCCCGAAGGCAAAATGTTTTTATTCACGGTACGGTTAGATAAACAGTGAATAATACTGGGCCTAGAATCTGTCCTGTAAAAGAAATCAACACAAACAGTTATCACTAGATCACTGGCAGCAGTTCACTCAGCGCTGAGTTCATGCTTCAGAAGAGACATCGATCAAATGATTGACCGTTTCTGGCTAACACAGCATGTGTGGTCATTTGGTGGCATTGTATGCGCAAAAAGGAAGTGTAGCTTCAGACACACATTTAAAGATATGACTTTTTTTTTTTTAACCCTAACAAGATTGAATGAATGAACAAAAACAAATTCTGTAGGAATAAAAAAAAGATCACCATATTTTTGTATTTTATGCTTGTGTGGGGAAATACTGTTAAGGCTTAGTCAGTGAACATTTTAGTAAAGAATATCAATAGCTGATATGTAACAAAAACTCACACATTTTAATATCAAGAAATTACTTGAGCAGCACATTAAGATGTAATTTCTCTTTCTAATCTGACAGCTGACTGACAGTTTGCAATAATTCTGCTTGGGACTGTTTGTGATTGAAACCCAAAGGGTTCCTCGGCACAGCAGCGTCGGCGATGATATTTGAATGCCGTCCAACTCAAATGAAATCCGTCATTCTGTCACACGGTCAAGCGAGCATACAATAAGAGTGCATCAATCTCCTTGCGACGGGCCCGCATGCGCTAAAATGTGTGGCGGCGTCACGTCTAAATGAGATGTAGCGATGCTCCCCCCAGGGACCCTTGCGGCTACCGCGAAAAGCAGCCGAATAAACACCTCGAAACACCTCCATCGCTGCTTGCTTGATTTTTTTTTTTCCTTCTCTTTCCACAGAGGTGTCCCGAAATGACTCGTGCCCAGATTTGCCAGAGATCCAGAACGGCTGGAAGACCACGTCCCACATCGCGCTGGTCCGGGGAGCTCGCATCACCTACCAGTGTGACCCCGGCTATGACCTGGTGGGACACGAGACCCTCACGTGCCAGTTAGACCTCTCCTGGAGCTCCCAGCCGCCCTTCTGTGAAAAGAGTAAGTCCTAATTTTTTTTGTCAAGTGTCCATCTTGCATTTATTAGCGCATATGAGAATTCTTCCAGTTTGCAGCCAACTGAAATAGGTGATGGACATTTTCTGAAATCAACTAGCAATTTGTATACTAGGACCTTGTTTACAATTTACATAAGAACTTTGGTGTAATCATAATTGCATGAATTGCCACTGCACGGGTTTGTTTTGGTTGTCGTTTACATCGAGTGCTCCTGCGACTACAGAATCTTGCTGTGAAATTTTGCGTACTTCTGCGTGGCTCGCCGTGCCCGTCAGCATACCTTCATCCCAGGTTTCCTCTCTCCTTCAGTCATGTACTGTTCAGACCCGGGCCACGTGGAGCACTCCACCAGGACCCTGTCCGACCCGAAACTCTTGGTGGGGACGACCATTCAGTACAGCTGCAACCCTGGCTTCATCCTGCAGGGAGGCGCCACCATCACCTGCTACGGCCGAGAGCCAGGCACCCCCGTGTGGACGTCACGGCTACCCCACTGTGCTTGTGAGTACCAGGACTGTCTAAAAAATAACCACAAGGCATGAACTCCGAGTTGCTTTTTAGGAGCGAGGAGGAGTCATTGTACCAGACGCTGGCTTTGCATGGTTCATTTGTCCCCTATCCCTTTACTTTAGTACAACCCTGTGAATAGATAGTTTCATTCACTCTGTTGCTTTTCAGTAAACATTCGATGCTCCTTCCGAGTGGATTTGTGATCTAACATGGAGTGTGTGTGTGTGTGTGTGTGTGTGTGTGTGTGTGTGTGTGTGTGTGTGTGTGTGTGTGCGTGTGTGTGTGCGCGTGTGTTTCTTTTCCTATTTTGCCCCGCCGTGACGTCTGCGCCCACTGCACTCAGCGCTCCATCCATTGCATTTTCACCTCATGACTAACGACGTGTACTTGCAAGCGCGCATGTGTGTTTTTCGCGGGACACTGATGCTCACGCAGAGTGTTTGATATGTAAATGCAATGCTAATGCGCCGTACCAATCAGCCCTCAGCCACCTGGAGGAGGGGGTGGAGATTATCCATGAGTCATGTCACCTCAACCAGAGCCTGTCGGAGCTGTCAGTTGACTTCTGACGCAAAAAAAAAAAAAAAAAAAAATTGACTGACGTTGGCGGGTGGAGAGAGAGAGACTCAACAGAATTCAGCTTAATGTCTCTTCTTCTCGTTTGTGTCTAGCGGAGGATTCGGTCTCCTGTGAAAACCCTGGTCTCCCTGACAACGGCTACCAGATCATGTCTAAGAGCCTCTACCTGCCTGGGCAGTCGCTCACTTTTGTCTGCTACCAAGGTTATGAGCTCATCGGCGAAGTTGCAATTAAATGCATCCTTGGCAACCCTTCGTTTTGGAGCGGCCCACTCCCACTCTGCAGGGGTGAGACTTTTGCAGAAACATTTTTTCGTGGGATGTGTTTTGTATGTGTAGATTGGCAACCCCCACTCACCGTCAAACCCTCCTTTTCTTTATGAACCATTGGAACTATGCACGTGCACAATGTCCCTCAAAAGAAAGACATAATTTCCCCACTTGGGTGCATGCTAGCCCAATAGCCTCCCGTGTTATTTGCGAGAGTTTGCTGTGTGTCCTTTGAGTCCCTTTTCCAAAAACCAAGAAATCTAAATCACAGGTGTAGGAATTGAGTGTAAATGTCCACACGTGCCCTCCTTTATGTGTCGTTACCTAATGCTGTGCATCAAATCAAATTTTAACTCATTTTTCCAAATATGGAAACATAACAAACAGACCAAAAAAATTGAGGACAGCCCATGGTGCCCTGGCTTGTTTTTTTTACAAGTTAAAAAAAAAATCCTGGCTAAAAAATAGTACAATCACACCTGAGAAGTGTTTGCTTAATGTTGGCCATTTTAGCACCAGTTTTCAAACCAAAAATCACACTAGTGGTGTTTTGCTAAACAGCTATTCGGCTTTATGAGGCTGCATTAAAACAGAAGCTGTTGACATCGGCACACCTGTTTTTTTCTCTCTGTACGGCTGAAGCCAGTCTTTAAAGAAGCACATTACCCATCCAGTCTCCGTGGGGACGCTTGCCTCAAATGAAGGGTTCGAAATTGTCCACAGCTGCCGCTAGTTCTGGCAGATAAAGTCATACACAACTTGTACGAGTCTGTGATGTGTTTTGAATGACGCATGTGTGGGCAGGGAAGGCAGTGAAGAAAAAGTGAAGCCTTTAATGCACAAGACCAGGGTTTGTGCTTGATGAATCACAGTTTCTTGTCATATAAATAAACTGTATGTGTGTATTTTTTTCAATCTTTATACCATTGCTACTTTCACTAGCAAATGTTATTTTTCAAAAAAGATGTTACAGGTTTGTGAAATCAAACTCATTGAAAAACATTTTAAAAGCCAC
This sequence comes from Thamnaconus septentrionalis, assembly GCA_009823395.1. Taxonomy (NCBI): domain Eukaryota; kingdom Metazoa; phylum Chordata; class Actinopteri; order Tetraodontiformes; family Monacanthidae; genus Thamnaconus; species Thamnaconus septentrionalis. The sequence continues at coordinate 17,043,337 of CM020518.1, forward strand.
TTCACTTTGGATGGACAGTATTTGAAAAAAAAATCCGCTGTGGTAAAAGAAAAAAAAAGTGCCTACTTTTAAAAGGGATAGTTCACCCAAAGTTGCAATTTCACCCTTTTCTTACTCACACCTTTGTCAATGTGTGCTCTGGTGAGTATACTAAGCCCAGCCACAGCAAATTCCAATAGTTCTCGGGCACCAGATGAAAAATGTTGTGGCGAGATTGTAGGAGAACAAACAGACAGCAAACAACACTGTGTGAACGACCTCTTTAACGGATTCATCCCAATACAAAGCATCGCGGCAGGGATTGTGTCACTTTACCTGTTGCGACCTGACTGACAGAGTGATTTCTTACAGCCACCCATGACTGCTTTGGCAACCATGCTTTGGAAGGTGAGTCTGTCCGTGTGTGTTGTACGATGTGCTCAGCCGGGCTGCAGAAGTCCACACGCAGCTTGTCTCCTTCAAACCGTCCAAAGGATAAACAACACCTCACCTCCTCCGTGTGTTCTGTGCCTGTGTCAGCAAACATCTGCCTGCCCGAGTCACTGTGCGCATTTGTCCATCCGAGTGTTTGTGTTGATGTAATAGCCAGTAGCACTCACTTGTGTTTGCCACCCTCGAACAGTCTGAGGCCGCGTTGTGGTCTCTTGCCACGTTCACGCCCGTCACTTTAAATTGTTTCACCCGCCGTGTTTGTGCTCCAGTCGCAGAGGCAACTGCAGGCTCCACGCTGGATGGAGGGAACATCGCGTTGGCCATCTTCATTCTGGTGCTGCTGCTGTCTGTGCTGCTCGGAGGGGCTTATGTCTACGTCACACGGTGAGACCCTTTCTTTTGGCACATGTCTGATTTCTTCATTGGAATTTAAAAAGGGAATTCTGGTAAAGGCTTTTAAAGACTCATGACATCCGAAACATTAGCTGATAGCAACATTGTCATCATGTCAGTTTTCTATTTAAATGTTTTCTTTCAAAATTTTTATCCGTGTGTGTACGAGTGTGTACATGTGTGTGTATGTGTCTGTGTGGAGGGTTGGGTCTATTTGAGAGGGTGGGAGGGATGAGCTTTCATTTGTTCATTTTGCTGCATTTTTTGGCATTTTATTTTGGTTTTAATCTGTGAAGCACTTTGGGTTGCATTTTTTCATGCATGAAAAGTGCTATATAAATAAAGTTTGAAGTTGAAGTTGAAAAAGAATTAGGTCAATTCATGCACTGGTGCTGCACAGTATTTGGAGTTGATCTTTGTGAGAAGTACTTGTTGCTTACTTAAAATTTGTGTGTCGTCTCAAAAAGCAATGCTTCCAAATATAATGAAATATTTGCTTTAAATTAACTGAACACAATTTAGCAGAGCATGAGGATAAACTCAAACCAACTCAAAGTCAGGTGGCAGGGTCTTGCTTCCTATGTTAGTTGGCAAGAATTAAAATGAAAAATGGATGTAAATTTGTATTTTAAAAAAAAAAACCTTAATGCCATTAGAAGTACTTTTTCAGAAAATAAAAGTCTAGCATCATTGTGTTATTGAAAAACCAATTTGATGTACAGCTAATTGAGCTAACACCAACAGCTGGTCCAAGGTCTGCTTGCAATGTTCCGCTTTTAATTCCCTGAATGGTCTGATTTCTTCTCTCTTAGGTGCCGATATCACTCCAACCTGAGGTTGCCTCTTATATACCCACATCCCTATAGACAGATCACTGTGGAGACAGAGTTTGACAACCCACTCTATGAGACTGGAGGCGTGAGTGTTATTACTTTTGATACCACTGTACATCGCCCATCACCACACACACACACACACGCAGCTCTAACAATGCCCTTTAAATCTTATTTCTCATCCTATCAGGAAACTCGTGAATATGAAGTGTCGATATGAAAGGCAAACAAAAAGACATTCTGCACCGAGACCGACCATCGTTGCCCAACTCTTCATCCTCTTCCCCCCCTTCCTCCACCAAAGGAAGAGGTGGTGTAAATACAAATAAATGATGTCCAGCACCTTCGGCCGTGAAATGCATCGACTGATCCTGTTCTCTCCTCCTTTGACGAGACACGGCCGCGGAACGCAGGAGGCGAAGCAGTGAGCTGGAGAGGAGTCAGACAAGTCAGTGGTGATGGGCGACGGAGAGAAGAGACAAAAGCCTTAGTTAGCACTGATGAGGGGTGGGTGGCGGGTGAGAATGGAGGTAAAGAAGGAGTAGGGGACAGGAACCAGATTGAAGAAGGTTGGTTCAAAAGATTGAAGCACTTTTTATTTATTTTTGTTATAATTTATTTTTAGGTCAAAGCAACTCTGGAATTCCATCTTAGTGGAATTTGCAGACACTGTTGAAACCCTGAAACTCTAGAAAACATTTACGACCCTTTTTATACTATTTAGTGTTACGTTTTTTTATGCAACAAGAATCGAGCGTATTGACATGCATTAATTACCTCTCTACAAAGTTGGTTTCAGTATTAGTGCCAGAAATCCACATTCTTATCTGCTAAATCAATGTGCAAGGGTCTTGCCCTGGACGAGGCTTGCATGTGTTACTCTCTGATGACCAGACATCAGTTACCGTTCACTGTTTACTCACCTGACAGTACAGATTCAAAGTCAGGAAGCAAGCTGTCGGTTTTAATTGTGACGCAGTATTGGGAAACAAAATGGAACTGCTGCCCTGAGATAACTTTGACCGGGATAATTTATCTGAATGTGTCTTAAAATCAAGAGCAAGCATTATTTTATAGATTGCATTTAATGTAATACCATATCATGCCAAAACACACCATACCATGCAATGATATTTGTTTAGAGCGAGCTATTGCCACTGGATTATAACAATAATGCAAGTGAGAATACTTTAAACTGAAACCCCCTGAAATCCTCTCGTTCCATATGGCGACTGCATATTTACGCAGTCGCCACCTCTCATCGTTGTCTTCAATGGCAACGATGGCCCTGGCGGCCAGCAACAGCTTTTCCCAAGTCTTCTTCAAGTTGATGATGTAAATACCATCACTTTTCCCAGGCGGTCCAGCCTGGCAGCGGAGGCATCAGATGTGTGTTTGTGTGCAATGCAGCCAAGCCCTCAGCCTGAGCTCTTTTCCTTCCATCCTCTCCTCAGTTTCTCCTCTTTCTTTTGTGTGCTTCTTAAAGCCAGTGTTTTGCTTGTGACGAAGCATTAACACCGGCCGGATCAGGCATTCCTCTACCCACCTGTGTCTTTGTGATCTCTGGAGCTGCAACCAAACTTTGCTTCTCGTTCACTGCATTGCAGTTTCCCTCCCGAGATCACATTAAAAACTGCTTCCAGGTTCGTGCGTTCAAATTGCTCTCTGTGGTTGTAATGGTTTTACATTATAAAGCAGCTGCATACTTTGAAGAAAGAAATGGTTTTGCGATATTTTTTTTCAGCGTCCATTTATTAAAACTTTTTTTTTTCCAAGAAAAATGGACGCGTTATTTAATAAAAAAAATAAAAGACAGAGATCATTTTAAGGTACAAGGGGACCTTTTGTCAGTGCATTACATTGTTACAAGTGTCCATTGACACAAATTGGCAGTTGTGGCACGACCATGAATGCTTTATTGCTCAGAACACATGGTGTCCACGACCATTCAGTGCCGCCAATTTAACCATAGCTGATCTGTCTGACTCTCACTCGTAATACCGAAAATTGACCAAGAAAAGTTACACAGTGATGCATTGGCAGGTAGCTTTTGCTTTAATCCCAACTTCCTGGGTCTGAGCAAAAAGAGGTCATGCGCTTATCAGGAAGTGCTGGTGGCTTTCTGTTCTCTCTAGATGAGATGTCAGCTGTCTCCTGTCCCTCAAACTCTCATCTGCCTGCAGTCACCTTTAAGGCTTTTTAGTCCAGCCGGTCCTGTTCTGGCTTTAGTTATAGTGAAGTGGTATCTAAATCCCTGGCTCTCGGGCCATTACTGTACTGATGTCTTCTTTCTCACGTGTAGATAACTCGATGACTGTCATAGACTGGCCACAGTACCCCCAGTCTAGACCGGCTAATGGTTAAAAAGGAGGGGGTAAAAAACAAAACAAAGAAAAAAACGATAATTGTTGCAAATGTTGAGGTTTGCAATGTGAATAGGTCTCGCTATTGTTGAATGACTGATCTTTCGATTACAAGCTCAAGCAGTCCAGCAGATGGTGTATTTATTTTGATGTACTGTATATGTGATGTTTTATGCAGATTGATAAATGTACATTTTCATTAAATGAAAAGACAGATGTTAACAGTTTTCCCTAAATAAATGGTAAAATTCTAATAAAAAAAAAATACAAAAGACCTTTTTAAATACTGAGACTGTGTCTTTGTCTTTTGTCTTGGTACATAATTACTTCTTGTATTTTTCTATATCTGATGTAGTTGTTTTAGTTACTGTTCAAGAATAACATTTGTGGTCTCTTTATATTTTTAGTAATGACTGTCATAACCAACATATTAAAAGTAAATGAGGCTCAGCTTACAAGGCAAAACGTTTAGACATTAACTGCACTTGAGTTCAAGTGAGTGAATGCGTTCATGATTACATTAATTGGCCCCCTCTCTGCCATTTGCTTATTTCGTATGCAAACTATTTATGTTTGTACTTACCGTATTCATTTAGTAATTACAAGTTCCTGTGATCCTATCTTGGAAGCCTGATCTGAGAAAAAGAACTATCAATAACATGAACAAAGCTTCCTAAAAGCAGAATCCTTATATATGCAGCCAGTCATACTGATTTTGCTCCCACTAGATGAAAGGCAGCTCCCTTTTTTTCCAGAGCTTAGTCGTGTGGTCTTACAAATAACAATACCCTGTGGGTGGCAGTCAAACCCTGCCCCCAACAACTTTTATCGTCGTAATGATTCCTTCTGTTCCCATTCTGAATGCTAATAAGAAGACAATGCTTCCTGCCTTGATCGCAATTTCCACAAGCTTTCCTGCTGCGGTTAATTCAACTGTTGAGAAGCTTTTAACCAGATGCTTGATGATATCAGGCACTCTGAGGAGTGTTGCCCACACAGGCGTAATGAGCCAAAAGCTTTTGCAAAGCCAGAAATACATTATGCTCATGTTGGCATCTATTACATTTGGCTGGCATCATTATCGAGTCAGAATATTTAATAGTGCAGCAACACAGTGAGGTCATTAATATCAGCAGCCATTAACAGCGTGGGCCTGACCCGAGTAAATGAAGCATAGAACCTTTAAATATCTACATATTCATGTTGAAACAAATGACAATGGTGATGGAAGTTCTATGTAGGAAATATCTCATACTGATTGATAACCAATGAACTGAAGGCAGTGAACAGACTGTCCCATTATTATTATTTCAAAGGAAAACAATGGCATAGTGAAGGGCTGTAGTGTGCGACTACTTTTGTTTTTATCTTTAAAACAAATTAGTAATACGCTCAAGTCACTAAAACTTGTGACTTGTATATTTTTGCCTCCACAACTCTACAGTCTCCAGGAAGCAGATGGCACCAGCAGAGTTTTGGTCTCAGCACAAAGTTAAAGATTGATTTTAAAGGCATCTTAGCTGCAGCCACCATATAAAGTGAAAACCCAGAGCATGTTTGTCTACTATTCAGAGAGATTGAATAATGATCCAGTTGAATTTCATCTTTTTTTTAAAAAAATCAGTCTTCAACATTTATCTACAGAGTGATCTACTTTATAACACAAACATTTGCATGTGAGATAAGATTGGCTATTAATTCTGTCTTGATATAAGGATGCTCGGATTGGAAGGCAAGATGTACAGGAAATTTACGGACGGAGTGAAAGATGGTTAAAGAAAGAAGAGCTCGCAGAGGACAGGTTTAGATGGTAGCAGATGATTAGCTGCGGCCACCCCCGAAGATAACAGCCGAAAAAAGGAAAAACGTAATTAAAGGGCAGATCACCAAGTAAGTGTGACACAACTAAAAGACAATTTAGTCAGTCAATCATCAAGAGCAGAAACCAAAACAGACCGGCACAATTTTATGTTGAAAGTCACCTTTTCGGCTGTGTACTACTTTTTTTTTTAAATCAAATTTCCACAAATGTATCACTGTATGTATAAAAAATAAAGAAATAAACTATTGAATTCATTCATTCAGATATATGTTTAGAGTTTTCCCCAATCTAATCCAGAGTAAAGTCTTTTGTAAAATGCAAGTCACTGTAACGTTGTTTATTGTTGGTCTGCAGTTTCCGGTTCGACCTCGGTACCGCATGTATTCATCCGCGCTTAAATTCATTGATTTTCCATACGTTACTCATTTCTTTTTTTCTTATTGTTCAAGACGAATAACTGTGGGTTTGTGTTTGCCTCGTCTATATTTCGAGTAAATAGTCGGGGGGGAACAAAAAACCTGTTTCTATGGACGTCATGAAACCTCTATAGTCCCCCTGGACGAGAGCACGGAAGGATATCGTTGCTCGCGACTATAAAGCTCACCCAGCTGCGTTTGTCCGACATTTCGAGTTAGACCTACTTCCCTGTTGAAAGTGCTCCGCGAGGAATTGTTTTTCGTAAGTAAATTAATTTCAGTTATACATTTTCTCTGTGTATTTTCGTATTGTGCTCGGGAAAACTATTTAGCATTTATGCTACAGAAGACTAGTGTTATCAAAGATTACATCTGCTGTTTCGCCTAAATCCAAGATAGCCGGGC